>BSBM01000124.1:487500-2887500 GCA_027924585.1 Larix kaempferi | reverse complement strand
TTGCGATTTGAAACCTTAGAAAACCCTTGATCTTTGCTTTCCTCTTCAACCCTAGGGGAGGATTTAGGGTTATTCATGGGACAATCTCTTAATAAGTTCCCATGTTCATGGCAGCGTCGACATCTGAATGGGATTTTCTCATATTCCAAGGGCTAAACCCATTCCTCATCCTCGCATGTCATCTTGATTACTTCTGGTAGTTCTTTAGAGAGATCCATGTACACACAGATCCAGGCATAATCTGTGTACCGTTGAGCTTTGGTTTGTTCTGCAATTTTAACAAAGGAACCAAGGTTATTCCCAATGTCTTCTAGAATTTCAGCATCCGAGTGTTCACTCGAGAGGGAGTAAATATTGATCCATACAGGAGCAACCCACATGTCCTCCTTTTCAGGGAAATTTTTTTCTTTCCAAGGTCACAAGAAGAGGCCCACAAAGTAGGAAAAATATGGGCCTCCATCTAGAACTCTATTTCTATCTTCCAAACTGATGAAAGAGATCGTAAAGAAACCCTTGGATCCCAATTGGAGATCGTAATTCCCTTTAGGTTTCCAGGTAGAATTAATCCACCAAACTAGGGCTTTTTTCGAGGGCAGCATCCCTACAAACTTACCAATGAGCATGTGGTATTGCATATACTTAATCCATTCTCTTAACTTGCTGGATCGGATCTTCATTAAGGGTATTGAAGCTAATTTGGGTAGACTCTGTCCAAACTTCCTACCCATGGAGGCGTCTGCGGCTACCGAATCGTGTGAATTTTTTCCCATACCACCATTCCATCAAGTGAGATAGGGATCCCACCAACCTGAAAAACTTCAAGAGGGGTATCAAGGGGGGGTGGAGAACCTCCACTCATAGAAGCAGCCATGGTCGCCATTAGTCCTTCTACTTGCAAAGGTCACCATAAACCCTAGCTCCTCTCCAATATGTATAGTTGGGTTAGTGTTAATGTTAGTTGTACATTTAAAAATTGATGTCATGACATTAGTGTTACTTCAAGGCTATAGTTATTTGTTAGTCTGATAGCACATTAACAACTATATGATATATTATAAAAACACATAATCATGCAAAACCATGTAACTTTTCCCATGCTATTAAAAATGTTACCAATTATAAATTAATTTAAACACGTATTCTTAAATTATCATGTGTATCACATTAATTATCTATTGGGAATATAAATTGAACTAATACCCACATAAAAAATATTTTGATTTAAATTTGGAGGTTTAATGAAAACCATATAGTTTTCATTGTTAATAACATAAAAAATATAAAAGGTTCACATGTTGTCATCATAATAGTTTTATTAGGCTAGTCGAGTTCAATAGATATTAAGTAATTAAATAAAAATCTAGGCCATAATATAGTTTTTTTTTAAGTCAAAATATGGGGCATTACATAAACCCACCATTTGGGAAAATTCATCCTAAAGTTACAATATAAAAAAGTGTGGGAGAATGATCTAGGGGGGTCTCCACATTTGACAAATTCAAAATGCCTCCATTTTTTTTACATTATTTGGACAACAAAGTGCTCACAAGGAGCTTTCCAATGCAATTTGAACGAAGTCGAATGGACTTCATATGCAAAAGATATGTCTAGTGCCCCATTTTTCTTTAGACTCTTATTAGATTGGACTATGTTATTATTTGAGGGCATTTGATCACAAATGACTTGGTTTGATGATATAATATGTATGTATCATGAGAATGAAACTTAATTATATTATTATGCATTAATTCTATTTCGCGTTTTCTTACATATAAAAATAATGGTCATAAATGAATTTATACGGTGTAACACATTTGATATAGATAATTTAAAATTGATAAATGAACATTTACTTTGGATTCATCATTGTCAGATGCATGTGATAGTTTTCCTAGTGTGATAGTGAAAGCACAAGTACACATTAATGCAAGGTTATGTCAGCATCACAATGACTATAGATTGAGTCCAAATAATATATTGTGTCATGTCATGAAGTGATTTAATATTATGATTTATGTAGATAGAACTATTTGATGCACATGGAAATTATTGTGTGTAGGTTCAGTGATGTCGATTTCCAATCGATCCACACATGGGTAATGGGGTTGTATGGGGGAATGCACATGGTAGCGATAGAACTCATTTTCAGTGGAACAGATTGAGAAGTAAGTGATAATTTTACCTAGGAAATGCATGTTTCCATGAGGGTAAAATGTGTATTCGGCCACTCATGAGGTTTAACTGGGGGGAGTGCAAGATGACGTTAGCCCTATTCCTTAGTGACAATCATCCTCTCAATAAGGTATGAACAAGTTGAGTTCACATGGCCTCAATCATTGTACCACTTACCCACTGTGGAGAATGTAATATTTAAAAGACATGTGTATGATCATGGCACCCTTGGTATTCATCGGGAGGTAATATTTGAAGGGAATGAGTAAGCATGGCACCCTTGATATTACCAAGTGGTATATTTTATTGCATTAAGGAATTAAACATTTTATTGATGTATGCATTTTATTTAAAAGATAAATGAATGAGTGGTGTGATTATTCAACATATAGGAAATGCATAAGTTCATGAAATAAAATAAATGAATAAAATTTTACGATAATGAAAAATGGAAATGAGAAAATTAATTAATTAAATATGAGGAATATTAGCTAAGTACAACCCTTTAGATAAGGAGAAGAAATAGAGAGAGGAAATCCAATTCAAAAATAGAAATCCAAATAGCCTATATCGTCTCAAAACCAAATACTTATATCCCCCGTCCATCAATCCAACCAAAATCCAATCTTGCTCGGGATCAATATCCTACTTAGGCTCTTTAACCTTTCGCGGCTCATTTTGAGTGCTGGCATTTAGGGAGGGTGAATATAAGCTCCTACTATTATTCTGGGGGAACACAGGATGAAGAACAAGGAAAAGTCAATGCAACATTGAAATTAACTCAGCTGCACACACAAATTTAGTAAAGGAAAAGAAGATCAACGGAACACTTACGAGTGATTATAGGAAGAATGATTGGAAGGCGAGGATAAATAAATATTTAATAATTCTTTAAAATTAATTATTTTTGTATGTGGGTAGCAAGATGATACATTGATAGATGGAAATTTATCAAATTACAATTAAATAATTCCCATTTTTGCATGAGTGGGACATCTCAGAAATACCTTTAATGTTCTAAAAGACAAGTAAGATCTTGAGCTCACACGTCCTTTTTTCCCTAACATTGAATGGTTGTGATAATGCTAAAACCTTTTTGGGGTGACCATTGAGAGTTTTTTCCATTGTAGTGTGATGTTGGGAGACCTCTTAGATTGAGACTATATTCTTTAATCGTTGCTATATGTACTTTCTTCATACAACCTTGTTGCAGATTAGGGATCCTTGAGGAAGAAGAGTATCAATTACAAATACATAGGTTGGTAAATTGGTGGATTTACAATTATGAGAAATTCAGTTGCATTATTGGGTGATTGAAAAAGAATTGTGGCGTCCACTCCTTCACAAGCACTTGAGGACAACTAAATCCAAATTGTTCAAGTGGTTATTTTGTTCAGGTATTTTTTAGACTTTCAGGATTTTTGTAAATTTATTACTACATATGATGGATAATAAAATTATTGAGGAAGAAATCTCATTATAGTCATCATTCATTAGGTAATGAAATGAATCATGTGTATGTTGATTTGATAAGATTTATTTTTAAGATAATATTTTTTATAGCAAGTGAGTAATATATATGTGTGTGTGTGTGTGTGGACGGAAGGTTCTGGAACACCTAAGAGTCTCTCACTGATTCAGAATTCTCGCCACCTATACTCCATTTTCTCTTGGATTGATGTTTAATATAAGAAATTTAATTGGAGACTATTGCATCATTAAATAATATTAGTTTCATATTCATTATGTAAATAATTCTACCGTAGAAGATACCATATCTATACAAAGGGTTCTAAATTGTGCATGTTGTAAAATGGAAGTGGATAAATAAATGAGAGCACTTGCAGAGATGGGAAACGTATCAAAGGAAATATTTAGGTTTTGGTTAGCCTCTTTATTTATAAGGAAATGGTCTTAAGGTTCACACAGCTCCTCCCCCTTCACACATACAACCTCAACCTCATGTAGGTAAGCAGTGGATGCAACATTCCATGAAACCAGTTAGTATGGTTCAACCCTAATATTTTTCTATGCCATAGTTTTTGTAGTTGTAGGAATGGAGGCTTCCATCCGCGATCTATCTTTGCACCGTCTTTTCTTCTTTCCATTGTGTATTTTTTTATAACTATGCGTATTTCTCCAAACATTCAAATATTTATATATGTGGAAAATTCCAATTGTATTCACATTCATAATAAGGGGATATTATGTTTAGATTTTTTGTTTCCCATTTGTAAGCGAAGTACAAGAAATAGAGGTGTATTGTTAGTATGTTGCAAAGTTCATCATTAATGATGCATTTAGAATTGTAGGTTGTGAATCTTGTTCGAATCGGCATCAATTATATAGAACATATGATGTTATCTTATTGGGATTTATACAATTAAAATATTCAATTTGCAAAAGTAATTATGAAAAATAATGAATACATGTGTTGGGATAACATTAGTTATTATAATTGTATTCACTAGGCAAGCAATCTCACTAAAGAAATGAAATACTATAGAAGACTATTATACTACTCAATAGTAATTGAACTACTATTTATTCCAATCGATAATGTTATTGAATTGAGATTCGATCACTATAGACATTGTATCGTTCTTCCCAATCTAGTTTGACAAGGAGCAGGATGACCACATTGAATTAACATCTGGGCTATTGAATGCCCCGCATGGATCATTAATATACCCATTGTGATCATTTACAAAAAATCTACCATCCCATGATCATGCTGGGAGCTCCATGCATCTTGAAGGAATATTTCATTATAATGAATTGGGTAGCTTGGCATTGCATTTGCTATTAATTCATTCAAATCTCCATCAATATGATCAAATATTAATGTTCCAATAGTTTTGGAACTAAGTAATAAAATATGTCCATCTAATTTACACTTTTTACTATAGAAAAATATGGATGTAATACTTATAACATTGCATTATTATGTGTTTTTTTAAGTCTTTAAAGGGTTTTAGCTCAATGGTAGAGCATCTGCAATATATAATAATGCAAAAGGTTGGTGGTTCAATTCCATTGTGTCCTATCTTAAATCAATACATTATAGTATATTGTAATTTAACTTTAAGAAAATAATCTTTAATTGGTTTTGCTTAAATGATTAAGAGTTTTTTTTGTCTCAACATGAGACAATATGATTATTTATAGAGACAATATGGTCAATAATGTAAGACACCCCCTTAAAGACAATATTTCGGACAAAACAATTTTTTTTGTCTTAAATAGAGACTATAATTTAAGACAATACAATTTTGTCTCAAATAGAGACAATAGTTTAAGACAATATAATATTTTATTGTCTCAAATATGTACAATAATTTAAGACACTCCCTTAAAGAAAATATTTAAGACAATACAAAATATTTTTTTTGTATCAAGTTTAAACGATTAACACAAACATTTGTCTTAAATATTGTCTCAAAACCCCCATATATATAGTAGTGGTCTAGCTCTCCTATCCCTCAATGACAACTAACACAACAAATTAATATTCTTTAAATTTTGACAAGGAGTTCTGCTCTCAATAATTGCTACATTCGTTGGACATATGTTGAATATGTTGGTCTATTGTATACGTTGTTTGCTAGAATACATTATGCCGACATGTTGGATAATTATTTAAAATAAATATAAGCCTACCTAAACATATTATTGTCTATATGATAAGTAGTGAGTCTAGAATTAATAAAAAATATTAGTTAAGTATTAATAAAAAATAGAATATATTGATAATTGATCCTTAGATTTCTTTAATTTATATGAATCATAATAGAACAATACTTTATATTGAAATCTTTTGTATATGTATATATAATGTAGTTAGTATTATTTTGAATAATTTTTTTTCAATGTAGTTCACAACCCTAGAGAGGAGTTACTACATCCATGGGAAGGTGCCACCCAAAGAGGCCTCACTCATTATTTGTGATATATATATATTCAGTAAAATATATGATTTGGCTAATATATATGAAAGAAGCGCATTAAAAGAATCATATAGGTGAGTACATGATCATATTTGATATGATTATTAATTGGAGTTAAATAATAATAAATTAAAACACACTAAATAAAACTTACATTTAATCATGGTTATGATATTTGATCATAAGATTATGTGACTTAAATGTTATTGAAGAAATATTAATTATTTTCTGATTGAAATATCTAAACTATGAATTAGAGTTATCTCTCTCTCTCTCTCTCTCTCTCTCTCTATATATATATATATATATATATATATATATATATATATATATATATATATATAGTGACAATATGACTCTTACATATGGTATCATAACAAAATTCAAATGCTATGGATTGTGGCTCATCATTTGATTATTGGGTTTTATTAGTGTGATGTTCATTATACCACATTAGATATTTAATTAGAAAATAATTGTTTTGTCTGGGAGATCAGGAAAATTAGAAATTGCGAAAAACTAGAATGTTGGTTGATATGCATTGTAGATGAAGAAGAGGAAGAGGGACTATGGGATATGGTGCATGATATCCTTCACCACCCTCTCCTCCACACTCTCTTCCTCAAGTGGATGATCCGACGCACATACCTATTGGAGAAGTAATGAACATGATGGATTCATTCCAACAGATGTAATGCTTTGATAATTCAGTTGGACAAAGAGGATAAAGGTGCTTCATCTCTAGATGAAGGATCGCAAGACCCACCATAAGACAATGCTTAGAGAGAGCTAGAAAAAGTAAAATTTCTAGAATTTTCTGGTGCTCCCAATGGCATAGTAGTCGACGTGTGGCTCGAGAATATGACCATGTGTTTTGCACTGCAAGATTATACATCTAACCTAAAGTGCACATGACTATAATGGAGTTAAAGGGGAGTGCTCTACTTTGGTTGAAAACCTTGCTACCACAACTTGGCATACATATATCCGAAATCATTTGGGAAATGATGGAGGAGCATTTTAGGGAATGCTATGTTTTTGAAGAATTTATTGAAAGACATCTAAATAGATTTAAATCCTTGAAAGAAGGAACTATGTCAATACCAAAATATGAGACTAAATCTATGGAATTGCTAAGATATGCACCGAACCTTCATACAAAGATGAGTGTGAAGAAATTTATGTATGGATTTAATTTTAACGTTAGAGAAAAGATGAATATATTGATTCCATGCACTTTGCATGAAACAGTTTAGAGGGCCATTATAGCCAAGGACATTATGGGAGGTGGTCGTAACATAGTACCTCGACCATTAAGATTAGTGGGATAGAGATATGGGGTACATTTAGTCAGTTCTTCAAGATGACTGATAGGATGTAGATATGTATATAAAGTTCCCATGGTAGGAAATCAAATATATGCAATGGGAAGACAAAGACCACGTTATAAGCCACTAGGGAAACAAACTCGATATAACAATGGAATGTCATCAACACAATGATGTTAGTATAGTAGTGGCTCTACATTTTCTTAGTCTAGTGTTCAGAGAAAAACCCTGAATGCGAGTTGTTGGACATGTGGAGAGCCACATTTCAGGAGGTATTTCCCACATGCCTATAGAGGTTCTAGCCAAGGAATGTAGTTGGATATTTGGGCTAGGCCCATAAAATTCATGTAGTAATTACCATTTACCAACTATGACATCAGTATACTGTGATAGAGACAATAGGTAAGACAAATGTTATGAAATTTTCATTTTTAACAGATCCATGAAATTTTTTCATTTCATAAAATTCATTATCTAGATGTAAGGTGATGGAAAGAAAGAAATATGATTTTGACATAGTCAAAATGGAATCCAATACTACTCAAGAGGTACAGGACAATTAGTGAAGGATTGTGAAGTAGACTTGGGGGTGCTTGTGTTATCAATGTATCCCTTTATACTACCTGTTTAGGATCCTATGATATTATTGTACGTATGTATTTTCTAGAATCCCATGTAGTAGTGTTATACTATAAAGAGAAAAAACTGATATTCATAGATGATTTCGGATAAACGAGTATTTTTGTAAGAACTAAAAGAGGGATAACTCTATGGTTTATTTATATGCTACAATTGAATAAGTTTATATAGAAGGGATGTAATTTATATGAAGTGATAGTGATGAATGATAAATATGATATAGTAGATGTTAGTTAACACCATAAATTGTCCAAATTTATTGATGTACTCCATGAGGAGTTGCCTAGATTACTGCCAAATAGAGAACTAGAGCTGGCTATTGATCTCAAGAAATGAACAAAACCTATATCTAGAGTGACCTATTGCATGAAGACACATGAGATAAAGGAGTTGCATATGAAACTCTAAGAATTCTTGGATTTGACTTTCATTTTCCCAAGTATATCCCCTTCAGGAGTTCCAATGAAATTTGTGAAGAGGAAGGATGGACTGTGGATACTTTGCATTGATTGTCATGAATTAAAAAGGAGACATTAAGAAACCGATATCCATTACGAAGAATTAATGACCTATTTGATCAGATGAAAGGGCCAACAATATTCTCAAATATAGATATGAGATCTAGGTATCATCAACTAAGGATTAGAGAATAATATATACCAAAATTTTAATTTAAGATGCGATATGGACATTTCAAATTTGTAGTCGTACCATTCGGATTGACAAATGCACCGAGTATTTTTATTAATTTCATGAACGATATATTCTGAAAATTCCTGGATAAATTTGTACAAGTGTTTTTAGATGATATTCTTATTTACTCGAAGACATAAGAAGAACATGAAGAACATTTGAAACTAGTGTTGAAATGTTTGAGAGAGCATAAGCTATATGCTACATTGTCTAAATGATATTGTTTTTCTAATATGAAGTTCACTATTTAGAACATGTTATTTCTGGAAATGGAATTGTAGTGGATCCATCAAATCTTGAGGATATCCTTGAGTGACCAACACTAACGAACATACATGAAGTGCACAGTTTCATGGGACTAGCATGATATTAGAGAAGGTTTATAGAATGGTTTTCAAAAATTTCTATCCCAATTACAAAGTCGGAAAATAAGAACAAGAAGTTGTTATGGACAAAGAATCAAAGAATTGTGAACAAGAATTCACAAAGCTTAATCATTTTTAACGACAAATCCCATGTTTAGGGTGCCAAATATGGACCAATATTTATTAGTGTATGGATGCTTCAAAACAAGTGTTAGAAAAAAAGTTTCATAGAGCAATAAAATAAACACAATGCATAAACAGAACACATAAGATCAAAATAGAAGAGAGACAAAAATATACGTGGTTTACCCAATATGGGATACGTTCATGAAGAAATTGCTAGTACTTTTCTTAATTTACCCAACAAATGAAGGGATACAACCCGCAACATATCCACTTAAATTTCATATTCACTTTCTCACAGTCTCTCTCACACAATCACAATGATCGTTTTCACAATAAAATACAATACTACATAGCTACAATACAATTCCTTCCGTTTAAAGAGGGTTTACCATGGGAAAATAACGCAATATACCCAATACCATGGGCCCATAAACCATTCAAAATACAAGCAAAACTGAACAACAATATCTCTAGATCAGGACAATAATCAGGCTCTGCAACTAATAATTTCCCACTTGGATACTAATTGTAGCAACTCTACTCCTACTGCATCTGCTAGACTATAATCCAAACCTTGGAGATGGAAAATTTCTCATCATCACCTTCATGCTTCAAGGCCAACTGAAACTTATTAGGAACTCAACTTCTCTTTGGCTACTACCTTTGTCAACATGTCTACAGGATTCTGGCTAGTATGTATCTTTTCCAACTTCAACAATTCATATTCCGGAACAGACTGTATGAAATGGTACTTCAGATTTATATGTTTAGTCTTAGAATGGAAGGATAATTAATTTGCAAGATGAATGGCACTCTGGCTATCACTATACAACCTTCGATTCCCCTTCTTTACACAATTCCTCCATGAACCTCTAGAGCCAAATAATCTCTTTACTAGCATCTATAGCAGCATCATACTTTGCTTTCATTGTTGAAAGTGCAATAAATCTTGCAGTTTTGAAATCCAACTTACTGGTTTTCCACCTACAGTAAAAACATACCCTGTGGTGCTCCTCCTGCTATCTTTATCAACTGCCATATTTGCATCAACATATCCATGTAGAATAGTGTCTGAACCTCAAAAACATAATGCATGAGTAGTAGTTCCTCTCAAATACATGAGAATCCCTTGTACTTCCTTCCAATGCTCTTTACCTATATTTTTCATATACCTTCTCACAACTCCCACTACATGTGCAATATCTGGTCTTTTGCACACCATGCCATACATCAAGCTACCAACGACTGATGAATAAGGGACATTGGACATGTATTCTATCTCCTCATGTGTCTTGGGGCCCATCTCCTTACTTTAGTTTGAAATGGATGGCCAAAGGTGTACTAACTAGTTTTTCACTATGGATTCTAAACCTCCCTAACACCTTCTCTATGTACTAACCATGATACAATGTCAATTTGCAATTTTTCTCGTCTCTTGTTATTTTCATACCAAGGATTTTCTTTGTAGCACCCAAATCCTTTATCGCAAATGAATGAAATAATTTTCTTTTGCGCACATTTATATCCTACATGTTATACCATGCAACAAGCATGTCATCCACATACAATAACACGATAATATATATTCCATTATATAGCCTCTTGAAATAAACACAATGGTCAAAATGGCATCTACTATAACCTTTTTCTATCATAAACCTGTCAAATTTCAAATACCATTTCCTTGGAGCTTGCTTTATGCCATACAATCTCTTCCTCAACATGCATACTAAATTATCCTTCCATTTGACCTCATACCCCTGTGGCTACTACATATAAATATCTTCCTCCAAATTCCTATGGAGAAAGGTCATTTTTACATCTAACTGTTGAAATGTCTTCATCAAATCCTTCGTTGTCTTTTATTTTGAAATATTGAAAGGCACCGACGAAGCCACGAAAAGACGTATTGTTCCTAGTGCCTTTCTATCAAAGACTTGTCATTCTTTGTCCTTCATAGACACTGAATTATTCTCTTTTCCATGAAACCAGAGGAATAGATCCTTCTGATACAGATAGTCCTCCATTTGCATCTTCCATAACATGTAGTTTTGGACATTAATTTTTTTGACCCTAAACTTTCCTTCTTCCACCATTTCTCCCACTAGAACCAAAAACCCTTCTTCCTTGCGAGTTTATCATTGAAATGGACCTTTGGATCCAATACAAGTTGTTAAAAAAATAGGATTGCATAGCAATAAAATAAACAAAATGAAAAAATAGAACACATAAGATGAAAATACAAGAGAAACACCAATATATGTAGTTCACCCAATATGGGCTACGTCCACGAGGAAATTTCCAGTCCTTTTATTAATCTATCTAGAAAATGAAGGGATACAACCTGCAGCACATCTGACACAACTTCCTCCTCACTTTCTCATAGTCTCTCTCACACAATCATAGAGATCATTTTCACAATACAATACAATACTACACAACTACAATACGATGCCTTCCTTTTAAACAAGGATTACCATGGGAAAATACCACAGGCTACCCAATACCATGGGCTCATAAGCCCTTTGTCGGACCCCCTCATGGAGTGTAAATCCCCCCCAAACCCTACCACTGGGACGAGTGTACAATCCACCTACGGTACAAGCATGGATGAACAAAAAGATCTCTGAATCAAGAAGATAACCAGGCTCCACAACCAACAAGAAGGTCTATGAAGTGTGTTGATCTAAGAAGGTAGTGTGATAGCCCACATTTTGAGGAAACTTAGGCTACATGAAGAAAAATATTATATGCGTGATTTAGAACTTGCAGCTATAGTTTACACTTTTGGATTATGGAGGCATTATCTGGTAGGAAGAAAAATCAAATTGAATACAGATCATCATGGCTTACAATCTATTTTTACTCAAAGTGATATAAATGTTAGGAAAAGGAGACAATTTGAATTTATGAGTGAATATTATTTTGATATATCATATATTAATGGAAAGATGAATAAATTTGTGGATGTGTTAAGTCGAATACCTCATATCCTTTCTATGTTATATTTGCAAATCAACTTATGGGAAAATATATTTAAATTACAAATGGATGATGAATGGTATAAAGAGGTTAAGACAACATTATAAAATGAAGTGATGAGAATTTCGAAGTTTGAAGTATATGTGTTAGAAGGAGTATTAAAATATAACTAAACGATATATGTACCATCAAATGAAGAAAATGAAAATTTAGTACTATCTGAGGCTCATAGGGTAGTGTATAATGATCATCCAACTATCAAGAAAATGAATGCAAAGCTAAAACCAGTATTCTATTGGATTAGAATGAGCATGGATGTAGTTAAATATGCAACAAGGTTCCTATAATTGTAGATGGTTAAATTTGAGCATAGAAACCTAGTTATTGAACATCCTAACTGTTCATAGATTGAATAAATGAAGCTATTAGCATGTAGGTCACATTTTATGGGAATGTCTCGCCAAGGTGGTTTGAGATCCAGAAACTTCTAGATCATTTTTGAGGTTTTAAATGATAGTTTTGTTGAGTTTAAACTTTGCAAACACATTCCACTTCCTCCAAACATTGTTTCACACATTGGGAGATTTCCAACAAAGCAATGCTCACATCAATAGGACTTTGTATGCAAAATTTATGTTTCTTGCAAGTTAACACATCACAACAAGTTGATGGGGTGTAAGCTTCCAATACTCAAGCATGCAGAACTAGTCAAGTATGGACATTCAAGAGTATTATAGAGGGTAAGAAACCCTAAGACTAATCAGAAGTTGGAGCATGCAAAAACTCTAATGTGAAACATAGATATCTATGAGACCATTCTAAATAATATTGGTTGCAAGGAAAAAAAATGTTTAACTTTCATTGTATTGTTTATTGTTCGAAAATTGATTACAACATCTAGGAGTGGCATACTGAAACTTAAAAAAGGAATTAAAGAATTGTGTATCAGCCATTTAAGCAACAATATCCATAGTGAATGCAATTTCTTTATTTATATATTTCAAAAAAAGACAAAATAAATACTTCAGCTCCTTACTTGATTTTTTCTTTGATATTTTAAAATTTCATAGTATGACCCCACCTTCCTTGAACAAATACAAGTCATACCAGGTACTCATAATTGTGATCCTTCCTTGTCATACAAGGTACTCATAATTGTGATCACCAAGTAGTACTGAAAGTTCAACATTGAATATATTTAAGATTATGTTTTAAAGAGATTTCATTGATTGTTCATTGAAAATATATAATATTATTTTTCTAAAGAGATTCCATTACTGGATGGAAACAAAGTGGTAATGAAAGTGGGGGATTCTGAATGAATATTGGAGAGAAATATGGGAGACTCGTCCTCTTATCTTTTGTCGGTTAAACAGAAAACCTAGCTGATGGAAACATTTATTGAAATCGTTCTCTTTATATTTAATGTGTCGTTGTTATATTCTCCATAATGGCTGTAATAATACCTAAATATAGTGGAATGCATTATTGAACTTTTAAAAATTTAATTGAAGGGGACACATAAGACTAATAAAACGACAATATAATAAAATTTTCCTGTGAAACGAAAGCAAAGAAAGTACGGGAAGATGAAGCTTTTGGTCAACTCTTATGGCCATAAAACTGTTTGGGATATCTGAACTCTTTTTACTTTTACGAATAGAGCGCAGCATGCCTCTAATTGACAACAGTCGCCTCGGGAAATGTTGAATTTTAAGACAAACTCCTATTTTCTATTTTACAAATTTGTTTAGAATTTAGTAAAAAAATAAAATATGATTGGAGTTTTATCTAATCACTTTTTTGAAATATTGCTTTAAAAGTTTTGTTTAATTTTAAATTGATTGAAAATATTGAAATTTAATTTTTATTTCTATTTTTTAATTTTTTAATTTAAAAAAATTGAGAGAAATTGATATTAATCATCATCATCATCATCGTATATATATAATTTATATTTTCAAATAACAAATACTTAGATGTTGCAAAATAAATGTTGTATATTTTCAATTCTTATATTTAAAAATCAAATCTAAAGAAAATTTATATTATAGCACTCTAAGGGTCCTAACTAATCCACTATTTTATTAAGATAGATGATTCTTTTGATGGGTGAAACAAACCATGTTCACTTTCCCTTTTGAGGGGCTTCCTCCTAATGAGCTAAGCTCAACATACACTCATTCTTCTCCACATCACAAAAGCAGGACTCCATAATTATTTATAGAATCAACTTACAATATTAACCTCTTAGCCTCCTAATGACCTAGTGGACCTTCTATACTGAGGTCGTAATACATTTATTTACTAACTTAGTTGACCTTATCTAATAATAACAATGTAGTGGACCCAATCCAATTTACATTCAATGTCCTCTTCTACTCTAATGGTCCATCTAGGCCCCCTATACCCCCTAGGTCGGTAGGGACATAACAATCCATCTTGCTGAAGAAAGAATTGTCCTTGATGCTTTGTGTGTAGTTGGAGAATCATAATCTAGGGTCCTAAGGACAAAAGTTGACTACCATGTTGAAGTGGGAACCGAGGTTGTTGAGAAAGATCTGTCGATATAGGTTCACTTCACATTGTTGTCAACAAACATCGACCAAAAACCCTTAAGCATCGGCCCAAAAAGGTTTTACCCTTTCCAGCAACACTCGCAGAGCGAGTGAAATCTCACTCGAGATGGTTAAGGGGGGCTGCAGGAACCAAGTTTCTGTGGTTGGGAGAGGACATGCATCCACTATAACTCAATCGCTACAAAAAACAAAGATTTATCTTCGCATTATGCTAACAATTCAAATATATATTCGACTTCCGCATCACAACATGCAATCGACATTTGCATCAACATTATATAATTTACATTCACATCATCTAGCATTATTAATCAACGGAGCAATCAAAACCTTAGATACATCACATCATTAAGATAACCTAGCGACACAAATAGAAACACATAATAGAGACATAACCGAACATCCTCATGCATGAACTCATCTCCAAAACCTGCACTACAAACTTCGTAGGAACAATTCCAAGTGACTTAACGCGAACCCATATACACAGAGCAAAACTTGCCGAAGGAAGACAAATACATAGATGCGAGATATCTTCGTCTAAGATCGATGCCCTTAGGCTTACAATTGTGGTTCTATTTATAGACAACTATGACTATTACAAAGTGGTCAAAACGACCCATTCTAACTAACTAGACGAAAACTTATTTCCTCGGCTTCTTGTCCTTCGCGAATGGTCCTTTCTTCCACTGATGACTCCTTTGTGGCTGTCGGTTTCTGTACTTCATGCGCTATAACCCCTTGCCAACTGGCGCCCAACACAAACTCATGGCTCGCCCTCGAGTCACCTTCACTGGACACTATTGGTACTGATATGTTTCCTAAGTTCGATCATCCTTCGTTGTTATGTACTTCTCAAACTCATCCTCTAGTCTCTTGATTATTGTTATGTACCTCTCGAATTCATCCTCCAGTCTCTTGAAACCTTCATCATCTATCCCTTCTCGACTGTCTCTTTCTCTCGGGCCTTACTTTCGACTGGAAAAAATTTCATCGACATCACCAAATTGTGAAAAGGGCCTAATGGTCCAGCACATCTGTTTCGTACATTTGATCATCCTTCGTTAGGACCAGTGTCCCCTTGCCCTTGTTGCTTCTACGGTCGAAGGGACCGCTTCTCTTCCAACAATTGAAACTCGCTTACATATCTCAGGGGAGACTTCACCTCTATTCTTCCTGGTTGTTGGTGCCTCTACATATTCTTGTTGCTCGTGAACACTTGACGTCCTTTCCCTTAGCACACCTTGGGTGCTTCCACTGGAAACAAAATGCACTATTACAATACTCTAATCTCACTTCCTTATTATGCAACTTTCTTAGAATGAGGCATTCGACTCAATGACTCTCACCTGTAATGTGCATAAGCCTTAATATTTCGACCTATCCATCTTCTTTGTGTATTTATAGCTTAACTCACTTGTTCCTCATCCCTTTTGTTGTCCTTGATAAATTATTGTTAATTCATTCACCAAATCTTTCACCAATTTGCCAAATTCTATCGTCGAGTGTGTCATCATCAACCTCCGTCATCTTCCGTTGATGCTTAGCTATTGTAATTATGCTCTGACTTGACTCCCGTGTGCTAAACATAGACAAGTGACTAGCCTTGCCATGAATTTTAATCATAATTTTTTTTTAAATACTTTGTCACACTATCTTGAGAGGGCTTTAGCTGACTCAGCTTCACCGACCCTCCGTTATTCTCCTAATTCTATTCGTGACAGATGATCTCGTCCCGCATTCAATCGCCCAGGCTTCACAATTATCTCAAAGTCAAGTTCTTCGAAGAGTAATAGCCATCGACAGATTCGCCCCCCCAACACAGGCTTATTCACTAGGTATTTTAATGCCGAATGATCAGTGAATATTTTGAAATGGCTTCCTAATAGATAATGCCAAAATTTTTGTAATGCGTAAACCATCGCTAGACCTTCCCTTTCCATCGTCGTGTAGTTCTTGAGGTGGATTTTTACTTTTCCATTTCGCGATCAGCTGGGGAAAGTACTCAACACTATGGTTGGGTGCGCTGCAATAATTATAGTTTGGAGCTAGGTTTGGGAAATCTCTTTTATAGTTTTTGGCCTAACCACAATTATAACATATGATTGCCCCTCGACCCCGTCCAAAAGCTCCTCCATGACCAACGTGTCCACCTCGACCTCCGCGGAATCCTCCTCTGAATCCTCCTCGTGGTTGGCCATATGGCTATTGGTTATACTGCGCAGGTTGATACTGGGCTTGGCTATATTGTAGCGGTTGGTAGTACAATTATTGGGGTTGACTATACTGCGGTTGACCATACTCCAGTTGTTGGTGAGGTTGGTTATAGTGGATCTGCTACTAATTGTACAGTTGTTGCTGTTGTATAGGAAGTTTCTCCTCTCCCTTCATAAAAAAACATATCTACAGTCCTTTCTTGGAGTAGGTCATATGCTCTACAATCTTTTTCTTCATGACCAACTGATCGACAGAAATTACAGAAAACGTTGGTTGGCTTTGACACCATCTTGTGTAGATACACACATTCTTCTGGTCAATGTCCTCTCATCTGATAGATGTGACACCATGGAATTCCTCCCCGACTGAGTGGATTTGGTGCACCCGACTGTAAGTATTCATGAAATTCTGGGCACTGATCCTTTTGATGTACTTCTGATTTGCATCTACCGCACCATATTTACTCACAAAATTCTTTTCCCTTCTTGATATCTTGTAGCTAGATTGTCAGGTTTTCTAACTATGCTTGTATCTAGTTCATACCTATGTCTTTTTCGCCAACTGGTAAAGCCTCCAACTTCATTGCGAATTCCAGTGCTTCTTCCTGAGATGCTATATTTTGTTGCATCATTGGCCCATGAATGTGTGGTACCAATCCTACGATGAACCATTCTTTATGCTACATGTCGCTCATTCCAAATTAACATACTTTTGCCATTAGAGATTTATATCTTTGGTCGATTTCCCATACTGATTAAGTTGGAAACTGCTTGATTTCTTTCAACTCCATGATGTATTGCGCCTCAGACTTTGGTTTTGTAAATTCATTGATCAATCTTGCCTTGATCTGCGACAGTGTTTTCTCTGGACTCCATGTAGGTAGCTGTATAAATTTCATAAACCCCTCTAGCGTACAACCACTAAAGGTCATTGGCAGTTGTCCCTTTTTGATGTTGTCATCTTAGACTTGCTTGACCGTCCATATCGCTTCACATAAAAACCAATAATGTTCAGGTTCCTAGGTCTCGTTTCCCTAAAATATCGACATATTTACATCATCACCTGCCATTCTTGGTCTCCTATTGGTATTTACAGACCCACTACTCTTACCGCTATTCTGGGACGCAGGACAACCCTACGAAGAAATTATATTCCTTCCTACAAATTTTGGTATAGTGCGTGGAGTTGAGGGTATATTGTAGCTTTGGGTATGACCCTTTTCGGTTTCATGGGTAGCCTAGTTACTTTCTTCATCACAATAAGGTCACTTAGTCCGTTGTGGTCCCATTTCACAGGTTTCCATTCTAGTCGCCTAAGGAGACTCTCTCTTAATCTCAGTCCTCCTCTTCTTCTCTGGCCACTAGAACCTCACTCCACTTTGCAAGGTACCACAACCTTCCTTTGCCTCCCTTAGAATTTTTTTGTTGCTCATGTCCATCTACCCCGCATCATTCTATCAGAACCACATTCACGCAGTACCCGCAACCTCTGCACACTGATCTCTACTCATCGGAATTCATCTTGAGTATACCTTTTTCACAGATAAGCATCTTAATCCACAGCTTCAACGGCGGTAGAAACCTCCCTCGGGGTCCTTTGAAAAACTTTCTTTCTGTGTCGTTGTATAACTTGATTGTGTCGATGATGAACTCAGTGATGTATCCCTCCAGAATACTATCTACCCAAAATTCGACAGCCCTTGATGCCTTATTGTCAACCCTTTTTAGTTGTTGGACCAATTCTGGGGTCCAATGGTGAGGTTCGCCTCCTTGGAAATTTTTCTTCTGGAAAGTCAGCTGTGCCAACCACTCGTGTAGCAATATTGAAAATTCACAAAATAATACTTCATGGATATCAGAGTAAATATACTTTTGTAACTAGTCTCTTGTCGTCTTCCCAGGGTTTCGATTTTCCTCTTCCATGAACTCTCGTATCTTCTTATCGAACTAGTCTTGAATATCCGGTTTCGTCGGATGCCACATCATGTCCTCTTCTTTCTTCTTCAAGGTCCTGTCAATGGAACCATTTGTTGACACAGATCCATCGACAAGGGTTCACTTCGCAATTCTGTCAACAAACGTCGACCAACAACCCTTAAGCATCAACCCAAAAAGGTTTTACCCTTCCAGCAACACACACGGAGCGAATGAAGTTTCATCTGAGATGTTTAAGGGGGCTGCAAAAACAAATTTTCCGTAGTTGGGAGAGGAAATGCATCCACTATCACTCAGTTGCTATGGAAACCAGAGATTTATCTCTGCATTATGTTAACAATTCAAATATATATTTGACTTCTGCATCACAACATGTAATCGACATTCACATCAACATTATATAATTGCCATTCACATCAACTATAATTATTAATCGATAGAGCAGTCAAAACCTTAGATACATCACATCATTAAGATAACCCCCCGACACAAATAGAAACACATAATAGAGGCATAACTAAACATCCTCTTGCATTAACTCATCTCCAAAATCTACGGTACAAACTTTGCAGGAAAAATTCCAAGCGACTTAACGTGAACCCATATACACAGAGAAAAACTTGCCGAAGGAAGACAAATATGTAGATGCGAGATATCTCCATCCAAGATTGATTCCCTTAGGCTTACAATTGTGGTTCTATTTATAGACAACTATGACTATTACAAAGTGGTCAAAATGACCCATTCTAACTAACTAGACCAAAACTTTCGCTTTCATCGACTTCTTGTCCTTCATGAATGGTCTTTTCTTCTGCTGATGAGCCCTTTCTTTCTTTTGGTTTCTGCACTTCATGCATTCTAACCCCGTTCCAACGAGGGTCTCATGGACCAATGTGATCCACCATGTTGATGTCATCCAATCAACTCAGCATAAGCTTGGGTCCCATGTATGAGCGCTAATGGCCATGATGAAGTAGGTGAAGGGACTAAACCAAATACCTATTGCTAATGTGGTGTGTTACAGCTGACACCCCATTCATCACATTGAAGATCCACAAACTACTAAGTGTGGTGCCACATATATGTGGGAGAGGTATATGAATCCAAAAAATCCTCCCAAGTGATCAAATCCTTCAAAGAATAGGAAAATTATGGAGTGTTGAGGAACATATCGCCCGTAGAAGAATTGGATTGTTGTTGTTCTACCCATGAATGAGAAGATTCCTCTAAACAAATATGGAAATAGTTGTTATCCTAATTATAACAACTATCGATATACCATTCTTCACAATTATCCTCCAAATCATATGAGACAGATATTTTTCGATGATGCTCATCCTAAATGTTTTGAATAGTCTCGGATTCCAACCATTTACCCAAATACATCCTTAATTAAGCGACATTCTTCTTAAGTTCAACATGATTCTTCTTATGTTTAACATCAATCTTCTCGATGCCTTTTGTATGAGCTTTATTTTCCTACAAATTCTTTTTAGAATCATTTGTGTCTCCCATGGCATGGCCTTCTACAACTATTGCATATAATATATGAAAGGGAAGCTTTAAAATAAGATTTCCAATGGCATTGATCTTGTGACAATTAGATAAATTTGTCAAAATATATGACTGCTACAAGGTTTTCTTGACTATCTCACGAAACCTTCGAAATTGTGCAAATTTGAAATTGTGATATCTTCCTCTCCTAGAGATGGATTTGAGAAAATTGTTGTTTGAGCCTAATTTTCTGAAGGAATTTAGATTTGTAGTTAGTTTTGGGATATTTGGCTAGAGAAAACATAGAAATGCATCTAAGTGTCACCGTCTACTTTTTTCTGTTTTAAAAAATTCAGAAAAGAGAGAGAAAAATTTCCAATGTTGTGGCCCTAGGTGGCTTTGATACCAATTGTTATGTAATGCATATATGAAAATATGAGCTAAAATAATATATCCAAGAGAATGATGTGACAGAATAGAGAATAGAGATAATCCATTATTTTATTAAGATATATGATTATTTTTATGGGATGAACCAAACCCTATCCACTTTGGCTTTTACAGAGGCTTCCTCCTAATCAACCAATCTCGGCATACACTAATTCTTATCCACATCAAATAAGGAGGACTCTATCATTATTTATAGAATCATCATACAATATAAGCTCCTAAGCTCCTAACCACCTAGTGGACCTTTCTCAATGAGGCCCCATTACATTTATTTACTAACTTAGTGGGCCTTATTTAATAATAACAATATAGTGGAAATAGTCCACTTTATGTTGAATGACCTCTACTTCTATTACAGTTATGAACTAGACCCCACATTACCCCCTAGGTAGGGTTATAGCAATCTATCTATCCATTTGCTTTATGTTTTCAAATTAATTATTACATGTAGGTCTTAATAGCATAGATATTTATGTTCAATTAATATTGAAGTGTAATTTAGACCTAAAAAGTAAACATTTCATCGGGGTTTTCAAGGAGAACATGCAAGTTATCTTACAATGAATAATACGAAATTATTGATATAGATTTGAAGCATTAGTCTAAATTTTGTTTTTGAGCAAAAAAAACTAAAACATTTATCTTTAATTTAATTTAGAATAGAAGGATTATACCTGTGTGTCTATTTTCATTATGCAGTCCAACCATGTAATATTTTACTTCCCTATACTGATTTCAATCCTCTCATCCCACTAGGAGAAAAATATTCAACCTCTTTTAAATTGAAAGAAACCTTAAGTTTGCTAAACCTCCACTTACTAAACCAATATCCCAAGTAGTTCAAAATAATTAAATCCATTATATCTCCAAATTTTCACCTTATTTATTTACCAAATTCCCATCCCCATTTTACAAATCTCCTTAACTACCCTAATTAATGAGCCATCAACCTTCCCATCAAGAGAAAAAAAAATAAATTAAATAAAATGGTAAATGAATTACATATAAAATAAAACTACAAATAGAACGCAAAGTTCTTCTTTATCATTCCAACATATTCATATTTTATAGAATTTTTACAAAATTCAAAACCAGTATTTTATGTAACAATACAAGTTATCTCCAATTTTTAGTTTACTCAAATTATTCAAAATTAAATTAAAATTTTCAAATAATAGAAACTTTAATTTTTTATGACCAAATTTAAATAATTAAAAAAATTTAAAAATCAAAACTCCAATATTTTATAACCAAATTTAAATATTTTTTTTTTAAATTAATATATACAATTCAATATGTTTGATTATGTATCAGTAAATCACATCATGAAATGACATGCTTTGAATGCTTAATCCTACCAAAGAAAATTCTAACGTAACTTCACAATAGATAAGGAATGTAGAGTTAGAAATCCTATTGATGAGTTATCTTTATGAACATGACAACTAACAACCCTTAATACCTTTCTATATTGAAGCCTTTCTAAAATCAAAATGAGAAATAATATGCACTACCTTAAAAATAAAATCCATTCTATAAAAATAGAATTCTTTATTCATATTCACTCTTTGGATAACATATATAAAATTAAAAAAAAAAATCCATTCCCCTTGACCTACCTACCCAACTCTAGAGAGGCATCATGCCTTCTCATTCTCTCCTCCCGAGTGGTAGTGTTTGGGAAAATATTACTTATGATTGATAATGTAGGTAGGCATACATATCCCTCCCCATTCTCACGCAAGTAGTGGGGAAAATCAAAGGCTTAATAGCATATATATTTATGTTTGATTAAATATTGAAGCATAATTTAAGCCTAAAAAATAAACATTTCATTGTGGTTGTTAATCATAACAACCAAATGCTCGCACAACATATAATAGGAATTCACTTATATAGATCTAAAACATTTAGTCTAGATTTTACTAAACAATTTACCTATAATTAAAGTTAGAATAAAATTTCATTGTTAATGCCTCAGTTTCTATTTTCTTTATGCAATCCATCCATGTCATATTTTAATTTCCCATATTGAGTTTAATCCTCTCATCGAGTTAGGAGAACATCCATGCTCTAGGGAACCTTGCATTTCCTAACGCTCTATACATCATACCAATATCCCAAGCAATTAAAAATAATTCAGTACAATATATCCCCAAATTAGTTATAACCCTTTGCATTATTTACCCTTTCTTTATTTACCAAATTCCCACCAGATTTTGAAATCCTCGTTAACTACAAGCATTAATGGGCCATCAACCATCCTTTAAGGTTGGGAAAATATGACTTAAATAAAATGATAAATGAATTAAATTAAATTATTCTACAAATATAATACAAAGTCATTATTTTCATGTCCTCTTATTAACGAAACATAATCCTTTTTAATACAAAATCATTATTTTAAACATAATGTTTTTTAATACAAAGTCATTTTTTTTTTTAATACAAAGTGATTATTTTCATGTCCTCTTATTAACGAAACATAATTTTTTTTTTAAATTAATGGCAATCCACCATACTTATTTAATTCATTACACAAACCAATAATCAATGTCAAGGAGGGTGTTCAATGTAACAAGATATTTATTTATATGTAATAGAATTTCCCTAATCATTAAAACATTGATAAGTAATACTAATTTAATTTAGTAATTAATGTATTAAATAGATTTAATAATATATATATATATATATATATATGTATATATATATACTAACACTAACTATTAAAAATCACTACCTTTAATACATATTTCTTCTCTATTTCAAAATTAAGCATCTAAGATATCAAATAAACTAAATGCATAATCTAATAATATTTACTAAAAAATTATAATATTTCATCAATTATTGATCATCACATTTAATTTTACCAAAGTGAATCAAAACATGCATTCTAAGCATGGTAGCAGCCAAGAAAGGAAATAACAGTGGCACATTTAGCCTTCAAGAAGCATTCTTCCTGGTTGAGTTACTTCCATATGCAACATCATATTTGTTTCTCTATTGTAATATGTTGCAACATTGACTATATCAACCTAACCTCATATATATAACCTATAAATAAAGATGCTTAGTATATTGACCTAACTTTGTTAATAGGAAATCGATAATTACTTTTACACATGTAAGGTAGTGTGAATCAACATGACCCTCAAACAATTCTAAGTTTTAGAGGATTCACAATATATAAAATCTCTACCTCTCCTTATAGAACTAAGTCAACACCTTATCATTAACCATATTTTATATTTTGTCATTGTTGGGTTTTAAAAGATAAATCATCGAATAACGATATTGAAAATAATGCTTCCTATAAAACCAATGCTTTCCCACATATCATTGATTAATTACATACACTTATTCTTTCCATGTCATGACATTAGTGTTACTACAAGGCTATAATTATTTGTTAGTCTCATAGCAAATTAACAACTATATGATATATTATAAAACATATAATCATCCAAAACCATGTAACTTTTTCCATGCTATTAAAAATGTTATCCATTATAAATTAATGTAAACAAGTATTCTTAAATTATCAATTATCATGTGTATCACATTGGGAATATAAATTGAACTAATATCCACATAAAATTTATATTTTCATTTAAATCTACAGGTTTAATGAAAACTGTGAAAATCCTCACAACATATCTAAGAGATGATGTGTACCTCACAAGAGTAATTATGATTAAGCAGGAAAATAGAAGAAGAGTGAACAATACAGTATAATGAGCAACAGAATAATATGGTACAGTAGAACTCAGATAGAAGCAATATTACTTCACACACACTAGTTAATTAATCACAATATGGACAAATAAATAGTACAATGGTAGAGAGGATTTGAATGCCTAAGGTGGCAATTCGAATTAGCCTCTCAGAGTGATCATAAGATAAATAGAGTGTCATCGGAGCACGACCGCAAGTCTTCATCATCATTAGTGGAGTCATCAATGCTCAAGCAACTGTCAATCATTAGTCAAACTAACTCTGGTAGGTGTAACTGAGTGTAACTAAGTGTAACTGAGTGTAAACTGAAGACAACTGGACTGGTAGGTGAAGAAGGGCAATTTTCTCCCTAAAATCAAGGAAGAAGGGTGCATTAAGCAACTTGAGGGCTAAAACTAAATAGTGAGAATCTCCTGGGGGCTGGCTAACTGAGGGCTAGGTGTTGGACTGATGACTGGGATGCATGCAAACCCTAAAGGTGCATGCATGAATGAAAATGTAAATGATCAAAATACTGGAGGGACTAGGATGGAGTATAGGAATATCCTAACACCCCCCCCTTAATCCATCCTGGGCCCTGGTAACTAAGACCAAAGGTCACCCAATACAATGAATAATAATAATCAATAAACCGAGGAAGTGGAAAAATTTCATGGGAAACATACCCCCTCCTCAAAAAATAGACTGGAAGGCACACACAAAAATAAATGCTCCAAACTCAAGTAGGTGTGATGCTTGGTCATATGTCTGGAGGTATCTTCTTCTTGGGAAGAAGTGGATCATGCTCAAAAAGCATGTGTTTGTACTTGCTCTTCAGTTCAAATGTGATGAGAACAAATCCAATAGTATGAGAATGATCCTTGAACCTGTGATTCGAATCAGCTGAGGTAGGATCAAATCTGTGAAAGTGCATATAGTCTTTTGTCTTCTCCTTCGAACCACCATGGGTGAGATTATGCCAAAAATAACTATTACATTTTTGCTTGAAACCAAAATCAGATTTAAGACTTAAAAATAGTTTCTTGAGATCTCCTTTGAACTAGTAGGGGTGAGATCAAAACTATCATATGCATGAGAAATTTTCCCAAGCAGTAATTGCTTAGAACCCAAAATAGATACAAGACTTGAATCATGGCTTCTTGAGATCTCCTTTGAACCATGAGAGGTGAGATCAAAAGCAGTAGATGCCTGAGAAATTATCCCAAGCGAATGGCAATGGACAGATTCTTTAACGACCTTCTGAAAGCATGGAATTATGATCATATAGTAGTATAAAAGAGGAGATAGCTGGAGAGGAGCAAATGCATTACCTTCAATAGTTGTTTTGACCTCCGAAATAATCATGTGATCATGATGCAAACCAACAGACTCTGGTGCAAGAGAGGATTTAGGACCTTCTGTAATATCTAGAGTGTGAGCTGGCATAGAAAGAGAAGAAATTTTGAGCATGAGTGGAGAATCTGCAAGTTCTTTGTCAACAACTTCAATATGAGATGATACTGGTTCATGATCCTAGAGACCATCAAGGGGAGCGAATGGAACACTTTGCTTTCTTTCGATTGGATTTGGACCAATCCCTTCATTCTGTCTGCCAAATATTTCATCCAGGTAGGCCCATAGCTCTTTTGGAGATTCAACATCATCAATGAATTGATGTACCAAGCACCGAGACATAGCAAGCATAATGTTTTCGATGGCTTTGTCACCATTATTTAACCAGTCAATATTTTCTTCAGAGGATTCAAACTCTCTCTCAAAACAATAATCAAAGAGACCATTTCTCTTCAAATGTGCTATCATCTTTGGTTTCCATTCATCATAGTTGAATGGAGAAAGAGGATCATAGTTGAATGGAGGAGGATAGATTTCTTCTGAATAAATTGAAGCTGTAGAAAACCTGCAAAAACAATATAGAATAATTGCAACTGCTACTGCTGCAAAAATGCAGAAACTGTTGCAACTGCTGCACTCGAAATCTTGGTAACAACCTGCAAAAAACTCTTAAGAATGGAGATAAAAAATACTCTCAACATGCTCTGATACCATGTGAAAATCCTCACAGCAGATCTAAGAGATGATGTGTACCTCACAAGAGTAATTATGATTAAGCAGGAAAATAGAAGAAGAGTGAACAATACAGTATAATGAGCAACATAATAATATGGTACAGTAGAACTCAGATAGAAGCAATAATACTTCACACACACTAGTTAATTAATCACAATATGGACAAAAAAATAGTACAATGGTAGATAGGATTCAAATGCCTAAGGTGGCAATTCGAATTAGCCTCTTAGAGTGATCATAAGATCAATAGAGTGTCATTGGAGCACAACTAGGTGTCCTCATGATCATCGGAGCACAACTAGAAGTCTTCATCATCATCAGTGGAGTCCTCAATGCTCAAGTAACTGTCAACCATCAGTCAAACTAACTATGGTAGGTGTAACTGAGTGTAAATCAGTGTACCTGACTATAAACTAAAGACAACTGGATTGGTAGGTGAAGAAGGGCAAGTTGCTCCCTAAAATCAAGGAAGAAGGGCGCATTAAGCAACTAGAGGGATAAAACTGAATAGTGAGAAGCTCCTGGGGGCTGGCTAACTGAGGGCTAGGTGCTGGACTGATGACTGGGATGCATGCAAACCCTAAAGGTGCATGCATGATTGAAAATGTAAATGATCAAAATACTGGTGGGACTAGGATGGAGTATAGGAATATCCTAGCAAAAACCGTATAGTTTTCATTGTTAAGAATATAAGCAATATAAATCATACATAAATTCTACATATAGGTAGGTTCACATGTTTTCATGATAATAGTTTTATCAAGTTAGTTGAGTTCAATAAATATTGACTAAGTAAATAACAATCTTCCCCATAATATAGTTCATTTTTTTAAGCCAAAATATGGGGCATTAAAGTTACAATATAAAAAAATGTAGGATAATGATCTAGGGGTCTTCACATTTGACAAATTCAAAATGCCTCCATTTTTTTTACATTATTTGGACAACAAAGTGCTCACAAGGAGCTTTCCAATACAATTTGAACGAAGTCAAATGGACTTCATATGCAAAAGATATGTGTAGTGCACCATTTTTCTTTAGATTCTTATTAGATTGAACTATGTTATTATTTGAGGGCATTTGATCACCAATGACTTGGTTTGATGATATAATATGTACGTATTAGGACAATGAAACTTAATTATATTATTATGTATTAATTGTACTTCACGTTTTCTTACATATGAAAACAATTGTCATAAATGAATTTATACAACGTAACACATTTGATATGGATAATTTAAAATTCATAAATGAACATTTACTTTGGATTCATCATTGTTAGATGCTTGTGACAGTTTTCCTAGTGTGATAGTGAAATCACAAGCACACATTAATGCAAGGTTATGTCAGCATCACAATGACTCTAGATTGAGTCTAAATATTATATTGTGATATGTCATGCAATAATTTTATATTATGATTGATGTAAATAGAAGTATTTGATGCACACGGACTTTATTGTGTGTATGTTCAGTGATGTCGATTTTCAATCCTTCCACACTTGGGTAATGGGGTTGTATGGGGGAATGTACATGGTAGGGCTAGAACTCATTTTCAATGCAACGGATTGAGAAGTAAGTGATAATTTTACCCACGAAATGCATTTTTCCATGAGGGTAAACCGTGTATTCGGCCACTCATGAGGTTTAGCTGGGGGGAGTGCAATAAGGTGTTATCCTAATTCCTTAGTGACAATTAGCCTCTCAATAGGGTATGAACAAGTTGCGTTTCAACATGGTCTCAATCGTTGTACAAATTACCCAATGTGGAGAATGTAATATTTAAAAGGCATGTGTATGATCATGGAACCCTTGGTATTCATTGGAAGACAATATTTGAAGGGGATGAGTACGCATGGCACCCTTGATATTACCTTGGTAAATTTTATATCATTAAGGAATTAAACATTTTATTGCTATATGCATTTTCTTTAAAAGATAAATGAATGAGTGGCATGATTATTCAACATATAGGAAATGCATAAGTTCATGAAATAAAATAAATGAATACAATTTACTAAAATGAAAAATTGAAAGAAGAAAATTAATTAATTAAATATGAGGAATATTAACTAAAGTACGTCCCTTTAGATAAGAAGAAGAAATAGAGAGACGAAATCCAATTCAAAATTAGAAATCCAAATAGCCTATATTATCTCAAAACGAAATACTTATATTCCCCCTCCATCAATCCAACCAAAATACGATCTTGCTTGGGATCAATATCCAACTTAGGCTCCTTAACCTCGTGCTGCTCATTCTGAGTGCTGGCATTTAGGGAGGGTGAATATAAGCCCCTACTATTATTCTCGGGGAAGCTAGGTTGAAGAACTAGGCAAAGTCAGTGCACCATTGAAATTAACTCAGTTGCACACACAAATTTAGTAAATGGAAAGAAGATCAACAAAACACTTATAACTAATTAAAGGAATAGCGATTGGAAGGTGAGGATAAATAAATATTTAATAATTCTTTAAAATTAATTATTTATGTATATGGGTAGGAAGATGATATATTGATGGATGAATATTGATCAAATTACAATTAAATAATTCCCATTTTGGCATGAGTGGGACATCTCACAAATACCTTTAATGTTCTAAAAGAAAAGTGAGATCTTGAGCTCACACATCTTTTTTTCCTAATATTGAATGGTTGTGATAATTCTAAAACCTTTTTGGGGTGACCTTTGAGAGTTTTCTCCATTGGAGTGTGATTGAAGTTGGGAGACCTCTTAGATTGAGACTATATTCTTTAATCGTTGCTAGTTGTACTTTCTTCATATAACCCTGTTGCAGATTAGGAAATTATTGAGGAAGAACTCTCATTATAATCATCATTCAGTAGGTAATGAAATGAATAGTGTGTATGTTGATTTAAGTATATGTATATTTATATGTATATGTATATGAATATGTATATGGACTGAAAGTTAGAACATGTAAGAGTCTCTGACTGACTCATAATTCTCCCCACCTATACTTTGTTTTCTCTTGGATTTATGTTTAATATAACAAATTTAATTGGAGACTATTGCATCACTAAATTATATTAGTTTCATATTCAATATGTAAATAATTCTACCCTAGAAGATACCATATCTATACACAGGGTTATAAATTGTGCATGTTGTAAAATGGAAGTGGATAAATAAATGAGAGCACTCGCAGTGATGGGAAATGTATGAAAGGAAATATTTAGGTTTTGGTTAGCCTCCTTATTGATAAGGAAATGGCCTTAGGGTTCACACAGCTCCTCCTCTACACATGCAACCTCATGTAGGAAACGAGTGGATGCAAAATTCCATGAAACCAGTTAGTATAGTTCGACGATAATATTTTTCTATGCCATAGATTTTGTAGCTGTAGGAAGGCAGGCTTCCCTTGCCATCTAACTTTGTGTCGTCTTTTCCTATTTCCATTGTGTATTTTTTTTATAACTATGTGTATTTCTCCAAACATTCAAATATTTATATATGTGTATTTTCCAATAGTATTCACTTTCATAATCAACAATGACGATAAGGGGATATTGTGTTTAGATTTTTTGTTTCCCATTTGTAAGCAAAGTACAAGAAATAGAGGTTGATTATTAATATGTTGCCAAGTTCATCATTAATGTTGCATTTAGAATTGTAGGTTGTGAATCTGGTTCGAATCGACATCAATTATATAGAACATATGATGTTATCTTCCTGGGATTTATACAATTAAAATATTCAATTTGTAAAAGTAATAATGAAAATTAATGAATACATGTGGTGGGATAACATGAGTTATTATAATTGTATTAGTTAGGCAAGCAATCTCACTGAAGAAACGAACTACAGAAGACTATTATATTACTCAATAGTAATTGAACTACTATTTGTTCCAATCTATAGTGTGTTGGTATGAAAACCTTGATTGTGATCTACATGATCTAACAGTAAGTATCATCTAATGTTAAACTATATTTATATGCAGATTTATATATATAATCAATTATTGTTTTTTGTATATTTTTATAAAGGTATAGTATAGCGCATGTCTTTATAAGGAAAAAGTGATCTCAATCCCATGCGGAATTCCCAACTTATAGAACCAAGTGAATGTATGTTGTTTGTAGACTCTTTACACCATAATTATTGATTTCTCATCATAGTTCATCATTCAATTCTAACTCATACTTTTTTTTCCCGCGAAAAAAAGCATACTATTGATATTTAGTGCTGAATCAAACAGTACATGATAAAATCAGACATGTGTGTCTTGTCCAAGATATCCCACTTGTACAACCTAGGATCTGCAGTAAACCCCCCAGATAACATATAAAACAAAATTACATTGTTCTTCAAGAAATACTTCAAGTGTTCAGAAGAATATACTAATCCAGAAAATACAAACTCCCAGAATCAACAAGTTGATCTTCCACAAGCTCTTCCCAGTGTAAGTAGCCATCCTCACCATCCAAAGATGCTTTAGACAGCTGATCTGCCTGTGAGTTGTATTCTCGGTATATATGTTCATCTTTGTAAGTCATGAAGGAATTACGTTCAGTTTTAGTTCTGTTACACCAATATATCAGATTCAGTACTTGCAGATCAAACTCTCCATTAGCCCATTTTATTGTGACTCTTGAGTCACCAAATATCTTTACTTGGTCCAGACCAAAAATATTAGCAACCCGAGCAACACACCAAAGAGCCATAAGTTCTGGCTTCATGTTAGTGCCTCTACCACAGTTCATACGGAGGATAAAATAATTTTCTTGACTAAGGTAAATAACCCCACCAACACCACATATACCCAAATTTGTATCTCCATCACAAAATAAGACTGGATCATCCATAGTCAAATGAAAATCCCCAATATTGCGAGTGGCTAGAGATTTCAGTTCATTCTGATATTTCAAATATAGGCAAAGTGAAAAATTGTATGTGCCATCCACATTAGGAGAGATATCTTCAAATAAGGCCTTGTTTCGTGTCCACCAAATTGACCAGCAGACAAAGATGGGTAATGTAGAAAGAGATTTGCAATTTTGTAGCCATAATTTTAGTGAGGTTTCCACAATACCTCCACCCCAAGTCACCCTAATATCAAGCATCTGATAAAATTTGTCCCACAGACATTGTGTGAATGGACAATATACAAACAGATGAAGAGTGGTTTCAGAGAAGCATCTACATAGAATACATCTATTAGGACCCATCCAACCAATGTTAGTAAGGTTGTCCGAAGTTTTAAGTCTATCTTGTAACAAAAACCAAACAAAGCATTTTAGTTTGAGAGGGATGTACCAATGCCAAATGACCTTATACCACCAATGATTAGGATATATGCATTTACGCTTGATAATATATCTATAAGCAATGCTTGCTGAGATCATACCTGTACTCTAATTTCCATCCCAAACCAATTTATCTTCTACAGTACTAATGCGTACCCCAGCATCATTTAGTGCAAAAACATATGAATACCACTCACTGGAAACCTCACGGGACAAGTGTAGGTCCACAGAATTAGACCAATATCCCAACAGGTTATTTTTAACAACATAATTCAATGTAATCTGACCCTCACCCTTTAGCACTGACAGTAACCCTTCAAAAATCTTATGTGCACTGTTCAGTCCCAAAATTGGATCGATACCAATAGCCACCTCTCGGCCATCCCCAACTTTCCAACAAATATCCAAATCCAACCAACAATAAACTTTTAAAAACCCATTCCAGATAGGTGAGACCCCTCGCATCCGTTTCTGTGGATTCCTAAGCCAGTGGGAAGTATTGGACTTTATATATTTCTTATGAATAACCAGTGTCCAGAGGGAAGACCCCATAATTACTCTCCATAAACTCTTCAGTCTAAGGGCTTCGCTGAATACAGAGATGTTCGATATACCCCAGCCACCAGTGATGAAAGGAAGTGCAATCCTTTCCCATCCAACCATAGATAGATTAATTTTCCTCAAGCCACTCGTCCATAAGAAATTGAAAGTAAGTCTTCTTAATCTATTGATGACTGCACAAGGTACTGGAAGTAATGAAAACCAATAAATAGGTGTACTAGTGAGAACAGATTTTACCAATGTTAGCTTGCCACCAATGGATAGTAGCCTATATGTCCAGTGTGAAATCCTTGATTCAATTTTTTTCACCAACCGCTGCCAGTCATTAATAAGGTATCCATTGGGCTTGCGATGAAACCCCAAATATGTAAACCCATCAGTGATCTCCTTAAACTGATAAGGCAGCAGTGATTGAATCTCCATTAATTTATCATCCTCAATCAAATTACCAAAGAGACAAGATTTATGAATACTTACCCGCATACTCGAGGTCTTGCAGAAATCATTAATAATATCCTTAAATATCCGCCAGTCTTCCAATGAATCACCTCCAGCAATCAAGACATCATCCACGAAAAGTACATGTGTAAGGAAGAAATCTTTAGAAATTTTTAAACCTTTGATCTTACCATCCAGATGTGCCTTTGTGATCAATCTACTAAGTCCTTCAATAACTAATAAGAAGAGGAGTGGTGACATAGAACAGCCCTGTCTGATGCCTCTTGAGCAACTGAAGAATGATGTGGAAGCATCATTAACCAGAATAGCAATGCTCATAGTGCTCACACAGGACATGATCCAATTGATAGCTAAAGCTGGCACAACAATATGGATCAACACAATCTGGAGAAATTCCCAACTGACTCAGTCATATGCCTTCTCCAAATTCATCTTATGTAAAATTGCTCTCCGTTTCTGACATTTAATGGTATGGCATCTCCTGTGTAATACCAACAGCGTCATGAGTTTGTTGGTCTTGAAGAAAGCCAAACTATTCTGGTGAAATAAACTTTGAAAAAAAAGGTTTGAGGCATCCTGCAATTATCTTAGGTACAATCTTATATGCTAAGTTGCACAGTGCGATAGGCCGGAAGTCACCAAATGACTTGGGATCATTAACCTTGGGAATGAGCATTATGAAGGTTGAATTCAATGCCCCTAAGATGTATCCAACTTTCCTAGTATATTCCACCATCTGTAATATTTCCCCACCCATGATATCAAAGAACTGTAAGAAGAGCTCAATAATCTAGCCATCTGGCCCCAGATTCTTATCCTTCGCAAATCATTTGAGAGTTCTTTCCACTTCCTTCAAAGTAACCTCTTTGCATAACTTCTCAGCCTCCTCCTCATCAAAAAATTTGGGATACAGTCTTGCCACCTGTAATTGTGTAATCAAGTCACATTTTGTCATCACTATATATCTTCCCAAAATATTTTTTTCCAGAGATTGTAATTCTTTCTGCCCAGAATAATCCTTTCCCTCCTCATCAGTCACATGCCAAATAAAATTACAATTCCTGCAAGCTGAAGCAAATTTGTGAAAAAATCTAGTATTCTTAATATCTCCAAAATTAACCCAGAGGGCCCTGCTCTTTAGTCGCCATTCCTGATCTTCTTTCAAATAAAGACTTTCTTTTTCAGCTTCAAGTTTGTTAAGAAGCTCAAATCCATTACTATCTAGAGGAGAATCCAAATTCTGAGAATACAAAACCTATAGTTGAGTTTCCACTTCCATCAGTGTCAATTGGTCCAATTGTTTCCTTTGGTGTATCCATTTGGAGACTTTCCCCTTCAATTCTTTTAACTTATAACATAACAGGTCCACTGGATTGTAATCCATAGGGTTACTTAAATTTAACCAGACATCTTTTATATAAGTGTTAAATTCATCAAAAGTTAACCATGAGCAGTCAAATTTAAATGGATAATTGTGCTGTAGGACTGAGTCATCCATTTGCAGAAATACAAGCCAGTGATCTAAGATCTTGTTCTCTCCAACCCAAGTTCTATGCCGAGTATACATCTTCAAAAGTGAAGCTTTCACTAGAAATTTATCTAACCTATTATGGATGCCATCATGTCCTTCTCTACCATTGGACCAAGTAGGACTAAGGACACCTATGCAAACATCAATCAATCCATTGTCAATAAGAAAATCTGAGAAAAAGTTAGCCAATACATCCATCTTAGCTTTCTGACCCCAGATTTCCTGAGCCAGACATGTGAAATTTAAGCCCCCTGCAATGATAATATTATCGAATGTCAAAATACCAGAAGATTGTTGTCCCCTCCAAAAGTATTCCCTATCCTTATAGGGAGCATAACAATTCAAGATGGTCAGCTGTAGTTGGGAAGATCTACAGTACCCCTGCATAAGAATACCCCATGTAGTCTGAAACACAGAAAATGAAAAGTATCTGGGATCCCAAGCTACTAGAAGTCCACCCGACATGCCATTAGAGCTGATAGCCGATACCTCCCAGCCACTAAGAATATTAACAAACTTAGAAATTGCAACCGAATCCACACACATAGTCTCCTAAAGTAGGACGATGCCGGGGAAAGTAGTAGTTATAAGGTTTGTGAGGGCCCTAACTTGCAAAGACCCCCCAAAACCACGGATATTCAGGGAACAAATTGACATTAAGGAACCTCACTATGGGGGAACGATGCTCTAAGGTCCCCAGAATTATCAGAAATACCCATACCTTCCACCCCACGTTCAATCCTCCCAGAAACAACTATGGCTTCCTTCTTAGTATCCTCCCCAATGTCCTGTACCATACGAGCATTCTTCCTAGCTTTTCTAAGGGTAACATTTTGAAATCTGAGAGAATTGACAGAAAGAACCTAAGGGTTTGTTGAGGGATTGTTTGAGAAGATCTAGAGTGGAGTAATACCATTCACACCATCAATATTTTTATAATCCGCATGTACCAAAATATCAGAGTCCGCAGAAGGACAAATACCTCCCACAGGTACCTCACATTGAACCAAATTCACAATTGGAGGATTAACCCCATCCACAGGCAGTTCCCCACCAGACATATTTTTATACAAAATATCCTCCACTGTCAAAGAACTATCCCCAAACAAATCATGATAGGCTTTAGACTTAACATAATGAGACTCATTCCCATCAATAATATCACAACCCTGAGGAGTTATCAAATTATGAGCAAAAACCCTAGAAGAAACCTTTTTATCTAATGTACCAGCCTTATCCCACAAATTATTTAATACCGCATCTGAAAATAACAGGCAGGAGGTTTTGTTAGGGATATTAGACTTACCCATATTTAATAGATGCTCTTGTAGATCCACAGGCTGTGCCAAATCATTAGTATTGGGTAGCTCCACCGTCAAAGGAGTAAATGGTTCAGATGAAATAGATCAGATTTGTGTGCATTGAGAGCGAACATGGTCCATCTGTTGGCAAATGAAACATCGGAACGAGAATCTGAAATAATCCAGTCGTTGTTTCCAAACTCGTGTCCCCCATATCAACTCAACCTCAGCAAGGAGCCCACGGGCCATCACAAATTCAACCATGACCTTAGCAGCACGCCTGTCAAAGCCAAAAAGGGACCTATTATCAAGACGGATGAAACGACCCATAGAGTTTGCAATACCCATAAGTATGTTTTCCGACCATAACTCAATCAGCAGTCCCAGGATGAGTAGCCACACGTGTCTAAAACTTTGCTTCTCCTTCAGGGGGTCAAACGCCATGTGCCAGCATTTTAGACCGATGGAGCCATCTTTAAAACACCAAAACATTCTCAGAATCAGTCCCACATGCTCAGGCTTTGAGAAAACAAACATGATCCATCCATTCAGTAGCTGCAAAATCCTCGGCATGTCCCCCACCAGAGGCATATTACTATTATGAAGCTCGTGCATTATATAAGAACTCAATTCAATATTTAATATTTATGACAAATGCAACTATTCCCTTCCACGAGAGCTATATCTTTAGGCCGTCAATCAACTTACAATGACCATTACTACAACTACAAGTTGAGACAATTTTTTAAGATAAAATTAACATATTGTTGGCTAGTATCAGAACAAGGGCTTGTTCCAGCTTACTTTATGAATCACCGAACGAGATTGATTATGTTGATCCCATCAACAGAACCACTAAACTCAAGAGGTCGCACGGTATAAGAACATTTATAACTAGCTACTATGCGGTATGTGTAATCTCCCATGTATAGCACCTAAATGATATCTGGCCCTAATTGCTAATTGCCCCTCTCATTTATTTATGTATAACCTGCCTGTCGGGTCGGTGTAATCCATCCATCTCTTTGTTTGTCTGTTCTAGGTGAGGTTAGTTTTTCCAGCAGTACTTGGCTGCTAAAAAGCATAACTGCTCCATAATCTCACATACTTAATTTGAATAGATTTTTAAAAAATTTGATATTTAAGGTTATTTTAAGATGATTTTTAAGATAAAATCAATATCTAATTTTAAATATCTATTTTAGATTTCTTTTTTTAAGTTTTGGAAGTTTGCTTTTTATTTTTTAGTCTTTGACGTTGTTATTTTTCAATAGCTAAAACTGATTTTATGCTTTGAGATTTTGCATGAATCTTTTCACCCATGAATGAGAAGGCTCTATACCAAAAGGAAGGCCAACCTCTCTTCTAAATGAATGCTTGCTGAGAATAGTCATAGCTTTCAAGGGGTGGTTGCGAGATCCACTACATTTTGGGTTGCACATTTAGCTAGTGTTATGATTGTGTGAATGATCCGTCATTCGTTTGAATTGAAACACACAAAATTTATTTCATGTTAATTCAAATATTTAAGTTTAAGCATTTGATGAATGAGATCTATTTCTGGTTTTATTTATTTATTTATCTGATGTATGTTTGGTTTTATTTATTTAGTTATCTTCTACCTATATAGGTGTGGGAGGTTTTGTTGTATTTGCCTGCATCCATTGATTTTGGTGCTAGCTGGAAGCATGAATTTGGATTTGAAAGCCTCTCACTCGGATGAACCAACTCCTGCAGATCTTGGAAACATGGAAGCATGTTACGCACTCAAGATGGTAAGCCAGCTACTCTAACTTTTCATTCATCCTAATGTCAGAATATTTTTTACCATTTTTTAATGTTAGTTTATTTCAGTAAGATAGATCAAGATGGACACAAGCTTCAAAGCTTAAGCATTCATATGCCAATTCCTCTAAAATTTTGAATTCAACCAACCCTCCATCTCTTTAGATAAGAAATCATTAGGTAACTTCTGTAACCCACCCGGGAATTCGTCCAAGAGTGTCTGTTCAGTTTCATCAGCAGATAGCATAAATGCAGTCAACCTACCTAATCCATGCTATCAAGGGAGAGAACTAAGTGAAAATTTAAATCAATTAGCTCAACAATAGGGATAGGTAATTTGAGGAGGTATCATTGGAGCTTTATCTATTAGAGAGCAGTGTGAGGATATTTCGTTATTACAAGAGCAATAAGGCATTTATGATGGAAAGGCCAAACTGTATTTACCTAGTTTGCATTGCCATTTGGAGAAGTTAAAAAACTCAACAAAATGATTAACAAATTTGGGTTCCACGGTGATAAACCAATAAACCATATTTTGGAATGATTTGTCCAAACACTATGCAATTTGGCTATCAGTTGCTTTTGTCATAAATAATGGTTGATAAAGAAAATACAAACCAATAAAGCATATTTTGGTGGGACAAAACAAGGGAAATTGGAAAGGAGACATTTGAAAAAGATAAACAACAAAGAAATATGGAGTTGCTGAAGAGAAGTTTCTTGAAAGCATTCAACTTGCTTTGCAGGATATTTGAAGACAAGGTAAGGTAGTAGAACACAAAAGGAACCAAGATTTTATGGGCTGCAATAATTTGCTAATTTTGTAGTCAGTTTATATCCTAAGAGATTACAGAGAAGATATGACCGCTAAAAAAAAATGATGTGTTGAAGAAAAACACAATAAGTGGAACCCTCCTCAAGCCAACTCTTCAGAAGCAAACCTTTGGTGGTAACAATGTTATGAAGTTCCTATATGTTTGGGTTCAGACAGTAATTCCTCTCCCACCAATAATTACCATGAGTTACATTTATCATATAAGTTGTATGATTACGATTTTAGTCATTTCTTGGTGTAACAATCTAACCAAGCTAGTGACGGCTTGTGTGGCATAAACCATTTATTATACCAAGTTTATACATGAAGATCTTACAATGATATTCTCTATTCCATGGATTTGTTGGCAGCTGTTAATTTCTTCACTGCCACAAAGTCTGAAAAGTCATTCACCGCCCTGCTGAGTGGTCGCTGAAACTCTGAAGAGTCAATCACCGCCACACCACTTTGATTCTGTCATACTGTCAAAGTTTTGAAGGGGCAGCTCACCACATCGATTTCTGAAGATGCAGTTACAGCCTCTGCCACCGTTTATCGAATGATTATTGGGGCTAAGTATTACATTATTTTTGAAGAGCCATTTTTTGAAGAGGTATTCACTTACCTGTCCGAGCCTATCAGATTGTTGAAGGGGCATCCATCGTTCCTGTTGTAGCTCATGAAAGGGCAGAGAATTAATTAAATTCTGAACAGGCAATTTTGTGAAAGGTCAAGCTAATTAATGAAGACCGACTAATCTCATGGTGTATAAATACCGATGTAATCTTGATTTTGTAATAGAGTGAAATAGAGTAAGACATGGTGAGGAATATGCATTCTGAGTTGAATATGAAATAGAGTTTCATCTCTGTAATCTTGCTGCTATGTTCCTCTCTGTCTTTATGAGTTTGGAAACTGATTGCTGAATATTTAAGTTTAATATTTTGCTGTAGCATGATAATTTTCTGAGCGTATATGATTGATTGTGGAATGTTTAGTTTTGTTGTAGCAAGTTAGATTTCAGAATTTGCTGAAATAGAGTATGCTAAAACAGTCAATTTTTATGAATGCAGGGGTTATCTAAACATAGTTGAAACAGTTCTGGAGATCACTGTTAGCTAAACAGTCAGTTGTTACTGTTAGCTATGACTGTGTCGAAGATTAAAGTCAGTTGTTACTGTTAGTTGTATCTGTGCTAAATATTACAATCAGCTGTTACTGTCAGCTGCGACTGTTCTGTAGTGGAAATTTCTGAGCTAAGTGATCTGTGTGTGTTGCTATGAGTAAGAGAAACACTCCCCTACCTTACCACGGGATTTACCATTACGATCCCGAGCCATTATCTTTCAAAAAATAAAACTCCGGTCTTTATCTCATTTGGTTAGTTGCTACTTGTTAAATTCAAATCTCGTAAGGTTTTCTAATATACCCTATACCTCCATCCGTTCACTTTGTTACCAGTGCTTCCAGTTGCTGAAATGCACAATTCAGTTCAACTTTGTTGAAACACATTAAAATAAGTGATTGGAACGAGGCAGAAGTAGCGATTGGACACCATAAAAACCCTTTTACAAACATTGAAGCATTGAAAAACAACATAAATATTGACGCACTAAGTTGAAATTCAATATTCATTTAATACCAAGATTTTGGCAATCATAATGATTTGAATAATATTTCATCTACAACATATGGGATTTCAACAATCATGACTAGCTCCAAGTTTTGTGCTGAAACATTAAACTTATGATCGATATTTAGAGAAAGCTTAGGGTTTATTCAAATTTTATAGAAAAAAGAAAAATCCCAAACATATCTTATGTTTGTCCAAATTTTGGAAATATAAGATGTTTACAGAGGAGAGCTCTTATATTTCTTAAATCTTAGAATTCTAAGGTTATTGGCTAGATATTATGTAGAAGGGATAAATACTGGAAGAGTTTCCTATGAATCCATTCAATATTTCAATGGGAATTGTTGGTAGTGATGGTTTTATATCCTTTGATCACCATTCAATATTTTAGGTTGCTAGAGAGATCTAAGATAACACTACCTTTACCAACTCACTTTACTTAAAACCTCATGATACTTTTACCATCTCACTTTACTTAAAGCTCGTGAAATCAATTAAATTTAAGCTCATGAAAGTAAGGAATATGAAGTTAAAGCTCATGAAAATAAGTAATATGAAGCTAAGAGAATACACTTTCATCAACTCGAAGCTCATGATACTTTTACCAACTCGCTTTACTTAAATCTCATGAAAATAAGTAATATGAAAGCTAAGACAGTGCCACACATTCATACGTTAGTTATTACACTCTCATCAAGTCAATTATGCTCTCATACTATTATTGGAAATAATTTCTACATAAAATTTGAAATAGTACACCTTCTCTATCATCTTCAAACCAATTTCAATCTAGAAAGTTTACCTTCAAATCATAATATGGAATCCAATTTTTTTTTATAGTAAACCAATTTCTACTTCCCTTCCAATCATAATATGGATGCACATGTATCATTTGCAGGCATCTTTAAATCCATCTATTGAAGAAGTTGATCCAACCTAGGTAGATCTGGGGAGAACATGTTGTTGAATTGAGATTCGATCACTTCAGATATTGTATCGTTCTTCTCAATATGATTTGGCAAGGAGTAGGATGACTAGATTGAATTAACATATGGGCTATCGAATGCCAAGAATGGAACATTAATGTACCCATTGTGATCATTTATAGAAAAAGTTACATGTTAAATGTTCCATGCCAGGAATGGAACATTAATGTACCCATTGTGATCATTGTGATCATGTTGGAAGCTGCATGCATCTTGAAGGAATATTTCATTATGATGAATTGGGTAGCTTGGCATTGCAAATGCTATTAATTTATTCAAATCTTTGTGAATATGATCAAACATTCATGTTCGAGTAGCTTTGGATCTAAGTAATAAAATATGGATCAAATTTACACTTTTTACTATAGAAAAATATGGATCTAATACTTACAACACTGCATTATTATGTGTTTTTTGAAGTCTTTCAAGGGTTCTAACTCAATTCTAGAGAATTTGCATTATATAATCATGCAAAAGGTTGTTGGTTCAATTCCATTGTTCCCTATCTTAAATCGATACATTATAGTATATTGAAATTTAATTTTAAGAAAATAATCTTTAATTGGTTTTTCTTAAATGATTAAGATTTTTTGTTGTCTCAACATGAGACAATATGATTATTTATAGAGACAATATGGTCAATAATTTAAGACACCCCATTAAAGACAATTTTTAAGACAATACAATTTTTTTTTTGTCTTAAATAAAGACAATAATTTAGGACAATACAATTTTATTGTCTCAAATAGAGACAATAATTTAATACAATATAATATTTTATTGTCTCAAATGGAGACAATAATTTAAGAGAGTCACTTAAAGACAATATTTAAGACAATATACAATATTTTTTTGTCTCAAGTTGATACAATTTACACAAAAATTGTTTTAAATATTGTCTTAAAATCCCCTATATGTAGTAGTGGACTAGCTCTCCTATCCCTCGATGTCAACCAACACAACAAATGAATAATATTTAAATTCTAACAAGGAGTTCTGCTCTCAATAATTGTTGCATTCGTTGGACAATTCTTGAATATGCTGGTCTATTGTATACGTTGTTTGCCAGAATAGATTATGCCGACATGTTGGATGATTATATATAATATATATAAGCTTACCTAAACATAATATGGTCTATATGATAAGTAGTGAGCCTATAATGAAGTTATTATATTCAATAGTAGTTAAGTATTAATAAAAAATAAAATATATTGATAATTGATCCCTAGATTCCTTTAATTTATATGAATCATAATAGAACAATACTTTATATTGAAATATTGTGTATATGTATATATAATGTAGTTAGCATTACTTGGAATATTTTTTTTTTCAATGTGGTTGACAACCCCAGAGAGGATTTGCTATGTCCATGGAATAATTCACAGGGGCCCACCTAAAGAGGCCTCACCCATTACTTGGAATATATATATTCAATAAAATACATGATTTTTCTATTATATGTGAAAGAAACTTATTACAACAATCATATACAGGAGTACATGATCATATTTGATATGATTATTAATTGGAGTTAAATAATAATACATTAAAACACATTAAATAAAACTTACATTTAATCATGGTTATGATATTTGATCGTAAAATTATGTGACTTAAATGTTATTGAAGAAATGTTAATGATTTTCTCATTGAAATATCTAAACGATGAATTAGAGTTACACACACACACACACATATATATACCGACAATATGACTCTTACACATGGTATCATCACAAAATTCAAATGCTAGGGATTGTGGCGAATCATTTGCTTATTGGGTTTGATTAGTGTGATGTTTATTATACCACATTAGAAATTTAATTAGAAAAAAATTGTTTTGTCTTGGAAATAAAAAAAGTTAGAAATTGCGAAAAATTAGAAAGTTAGATGATATGGATTGTATATGAAGAAGAGAAAGAAGAGGAAGAGGGACTATGGGATATGGTGCATGATATCCATCACCACCCTCTCCTCCGCACTCTCTTCCTCAATTGGATGATCAGACACGCATACCTATTGGAGAAGTAATGAAAATGATGGATTCACTCCAACAGATATAATGCCTTCATAAGAGGTTAGACAAAGAGGATAAATATGCTTCGACTCTAGATAAAGGATCGCAGGACCCACCATAAGACAATGCTTAGAGAGAGCTAGAAAAAGTAAAATTTCTAGAATTTTGTGGTGCTCTCAATGGAATAGTAGTCGAAGCATGGCTCAAGAATATGACCATGTGTTTTGCACTACAAGATTATACATCTAACCTAAAGTGCACATGGCCATAATGGAGTTAATGGGAAGTTCTCTACTTTTGTTGAAAACCTTGCTACCATAGCTTGGCATACATATATCCGAAATCATTTGGGAAATGATTGAGGAGCATTTTAGAGAATTCTATGTTTTTGAAGAATTTATTGAAACACATCGAAATGTATTTAAATCCTTGAAATAGGGAACTACGTCAATACCAAAACATGAGACTAAATTTATGGAATTGCTAAGATATGCACCTACAAATATGTGTGTGAATAAATTTATGCATGGATTGAATTTTAACGTTGGAGAAAAGATGAATATATTGATTCCATGCACTTTGCATGAAACAATTTAGAGATCCATTATAGCCGAGGAGGACATTATGGGAGGTGGTAATTCCATAGTACATTGGCCCTCAGGGTTAGTGGTATAGAGATATGGGGTACGGTCAGTCAGTGCTTCAAGATGACTGGTACGATGTAGATATGCATATAAAGGTCCCATGGTAGGAAATCAGAGATATGCAATGGGAGGACAAAGAAAACTTTTTAAGCCACTAGGGAAATAGACTCAATATAACAATGGAAGGAAATCAACACAATGATGTTAGTATAGAAGTGGCTCTACATTTTCTTAGCCCAGTGTGCAGAGGAAAACCCTGAATGCGGGATGTTGGACATGGTGAGAGCCACATTTCCAGAGGTATTCCCCACATGCCTATAGAGGTTATAGACAGATACTGCATTTGGATATCGAGGCTAGGCCCATAGAATTCATGCAGCAATTACCAGCCACCAACCATGGCATCAATATATCATGCTAGAGACAACAGGTAAGAAAAATGTTATGAAATTTTCCTTTTCAATAGATCCATGAAAAAATTTATTTCATAAAATTCATTATTTAGATGTAAGGTGATGGAAATAAATAAATAAGATTTTGACATAGTTAAAATGGAATCCAATACTACTCAAGAGGTAGGACAATTAGTGAAGAATTGTGAAGTAGACTTGGGGGGGGTATGTTATCAATGTATCCTTTTATACTATTGGTTTAGGATCTTATGATATTATTGTACGTATGGATTTTCTAGAAGCCCGTGTAGTAGTGTTAGATTGTAACGAGAAAAAAATTATATTCAAAAATCATTTAGGGAATAAGAGGATTTTTGTAAGAACTAAAAGAGCAATAAATCTATGGTTTATTTATATGTTACAATTGAATCAGTTTGTATAGAAGGGATGTAAGTTATATGAATTGATAGCGATGAATGATAAATATGATATAGTAGATGCTAGTTAAAACCATAAATTGTACAAATTTATTGATGTACTCCCTAAGGGTTTGCCCAGATTACTGCCAAAGAGAGAACTAGAGCTGACTATTGATCTCAAGACATGAACAAAACCTATATCTGGAGTGACCTATTTCATGAAGACACGTGAGATAAAGGAGTTTCATATGCAACTATAAGAACTCTTGGATTTAACTTTCATTTCCCAAAGTATATCCCCTTGGGGAGTTCCAATAAAATTTGTGAAGAGGAAGGATGGATTGTGGAGACTTTGCATTGAATGTAATGAATTAAAAAAGCGACATTAAGAAACTGGTATGCATTACTAAGAATTGATGACCTCTTTGATCAGATGAAAGGGGCAACAATTTTATCGAATATAGATATGAGATCTAGGTATCATCAAATAAGGATTAGAGAATAATATATACCAAAATTTTCATTTAAGATGTGATATGAACATTTCCAATTTGTAGTCGTACCATTCGGATTGACAAATGCACCGAATATTTTTATTGATTTCATGAACGACATATTCTGAAAATTCCTAGATAAATTTGTAGAAGTGTTTTTAGATGATATCCTTATTTACTCATAGACATAAGAAGAACATGAAGAGTATTGAAACTAGTGTTGAAATGTTTGAGAGAGCATAAGCTATATGATACACTGTATAAATGATCCTTTTTTCTAATAGGAAGTTCAAAATTTAGGACATGTTATATCTAGAAATGGAATTGTGGTGGATCCATCAAATCTTGAGGATATCCTTGAGTGGCAAGCACTAACAAACATACATGAAGTGCATAGTTTCATGGGACTAGCATGATATTAGAGAAGGTTCATAGAATGGTTTTCAAAAATTGCTAGCCCAATTATAGAGTCGGAAACGAAGAACAAGAAGTTCTTATGGACAAAGAGTTGTGAACAAGAATTTGCAAAGCTTAAGCATTTTTTAACGAAAAGTCCCATGTTTAGGGTACTGAATATGGACCAAGATTTCTTAGTATATGGCTGCTTCAAAAGAAGTGTTAGAAAAATAGTATCATAGAGCAATAAAATAAACACAATGCGGAAATAGAACACATAAGATCAAAATACAAGAGAAACACAAATATACCTGGTTTACCCAATATGGGCTACATTCATGAAGAAATGGATAGTAATTTTATTAATATACCCAACAAATCAAGGGATACAACCCACAACGTATCCACTTAAACTTCCTATTCACTTTCTCACAGTCTCTCTCACACAATCACAATGATCCTTTTCATAATACAATACAATACTACACAACTACAATACAATGCCTTCCTTTTAAAGAGGGTTTACCATGGGAAAATAACACGAGATACCAAATACCATAGGCCCATAAACCATTTGGGGTACAACTGCAACTGAACAACAATATCTCTAGATAAAGATGATAATTAGGCTCCAAAACCAACAGTTTCCCACTTTGACACTAATTGTAGCAACTCGATCACCACTGCATCTACTGGACTATGATCCAAAGCTTGGACCAGGAAAATTTCTCATATTCACCTTCATACTTGAAGACCAACTGAAATTGAGTAGGAACTCAACTTCTCTTTGGCTACTACCTTTTTCAACATGTCTACAGGATTCTGGCTAGTATGTATCTTTTCCAAATTCAAAAATACATCTTCTAGAAAATACCATATGAAATGGTACTTCAGATTTATATGTTTAGTATTAGAATGGAAGGTCGAGTTCTTTTCAAGATGAATGGAACTCTAGTTGTCACTGTACAACCTGCTATTCCTCTGATTCTTACCCAATTCCTCCATGAACCTCTATATCCAAATAATCTCTTTACTAGCCTCTCTAGCAGCAACATACTTTTCTTTTGTTGTTGAAAGTGCAATAACATCTTGCAGTTTTGAAATCCAACTTACTAATTTTCCACCTATACTACAAACACACCCTATGGTGCTCCTCCTACTATATTTATCGCCCTCCATATCTGCATCAACATATCCATGTGGAACAATGTCTGAACCTCAAAAACATAATGCATCGGTAGTAGTGCCTCTCAAATACATGAGAATCCCTTGTACTACCTTGCAATGCTCTTTACCTATATTGTTCATATACCTTCTCACAACTCCCATTGCATGTGCAATATATGTTCTTGTGCACACCATGGAATACATCAGGCTACCAACTACTAATGATTAAGTGTCCTTGGACATGTATTCTATCTCCTCATGTGTCTTGGGACACATCGCCTTACTTAGTTTGAAATGGTTGGCCAAAGGTGTACTAACTAGTTTTTCATTATGGATTATAAACCTCCCCAACATCTTCTCTATGTACTCATCATGAGACAATGTCAATTTGCAATTTTTCCCGTCTCTTGTTATTTTCATACCAAGGATTTTCTTTTCAGCACCCAAATCCTTCACCTCAAATGAATTAAATAATTTTCTTTTGAGCACATTTATATCCTACATGTTAGACCCTACAACAAGCATGTCATCCACAAACAATAACAAGATAATATATCTTCCATTATCTGGCCTATTGAAATAAATACAATGGTCACAATGGAATCTACTATAACATTTTTCTTTCTTAAACCTGTCAAATTTTAAATACCATTTCCTTGGAGCTTGTTTCATGCCATACAAGCTCTTCCTCAACCTGCATGCTAAATTCTCCTTTGCTTGGACCTCATATCCATGTGGATGTTGCATATAAATATCTTCCTCCAAATTCGTATGGAGAAAGGTATTTTTTACATCTAACTATTCAAGATGCAAATATTCTACTGCCACTAGACTTAAAATAGTCCTAATTGAAGTCATTTTAACAACAAGAGAAAATATTTCATCAAAATATATACCTTTATTTTGTGCAAAACCCTTTACAACAAGTCTATCCTTAATGTACCGTTTCTTTCCTCCATTTTCTTCCTTAAACCTGTAAACATTATGCAATGCTCTTTCACCTGTAGGAAACTAAACCAAATCCCAAGTCTGGCTTCTTGACAAAGAGCCCATTTCCTCGTTCATGCCTTTCACCTACTTCTTTCTAGTTTCCACTTAAATTGGTTCTTCATAACATTCTGGTTCACCAAAATCAATCATCAATAAATAATACAGTGAAGGAGAGTATCGTTCATGGGCTCTACTTAACCTGGTAGATCTTCTAACACTTGGAAGAGTTTGAGGTACCTGTTGTTCTTCCTGATTTTTTGGCACCTTTGGAGTTTCATTTTCTTTGATTTAATAAAGAATTGTGTATTCTGTGATATCCGTTTCCCATTTCTTTCCATGCAAATGATCTTTGTAGATGACCTTTTCATTGAATAATACATATCTACTCCTAATGATTTTGTGATTTTCATAAGTCGATGAGAGATAACAAAAATCATCAACCCGATATCCAATAGAGGTACACTTCTTGGATTTAGCGTCAATCTTTGTTCTATTTTCTTTAAAAATATGGATAAATGCTTCATAGCCAAAAGTTCTAAGAAATTAGTAGTTTACCTTTTTACATGTCCATGCCTCCTCTAGAATTCCACCACCCAAGGAGTTTGAAGGCCCACTATTTATTAAGTAAAAATTAGTATCTACAACATCTTCCCAAAAATATAAGGGAAACCATGGATGCAATCTCATACACCTTGCACGCTCCATGATTGTCATGTTCATCCTTTGTCACAAACCATTTTCTTGTGGTGTTCCTAGAACTCTCTTCTCTCAAAAAATCACATGGTATGAATAGTAACTATCAAACTCCTTACTGAAGTATTAACCTTCATTATCAGATCTGAGACACTTCAACATTTTTCCTCTCGCAGTCTCAAGCAAAGATTTCAATTTATTAAAAGTAGAAAAAACATCAATTTTTTGTCGAATGCAATAAACCAAAGCTTTTCTAGTTGCATCAACAATAAAAGTAACCTAATAACGAGAGCCACCAAGAGATTGTAACTAATCTAGTTGTCATGCTCCTTCCTTAGTGGCCACTTGGTCAAGACTTGGACCCTCCAATCCCTAAGGGTCTAGGAAGAAGAATTAAGTGGAGGATAATTAATTAATTGGGATAGATTTTGGTACAAGGACTATACTAATTAATAATTTAAAAATTTTAATTGTTAATTATTTTATAAGTATTTCCTCAACATTATTAATCAAATTTTTGGAATGTGATGATGTTCACAGGGCTAGGAGGGCACATGAGGACAAGGTGGATCTCACCTACTGAAGTGGAAAAATATAGAAACAACAAGGAGCCAGCATAAAAAGACAGAAACTCGCAAAAGCAATAAAAAACATGAAAAATCACAAAGAAGGAAAGTACAGAAAGAAACTAGTTTGAAAAAGAAGGAAACATCTAGAAAAGCTAAGGAGGGTGCAGTTGCTAAAATTAGTTGAACACACAAAGCAAGCAAGTTGCATAAGGAAAAAATGTTTCTATTTCTCTCAAGGAAGGCACCCTCACCTCTCACACGTTCCAATGGATTTCCCAGGAAGCTACCCAAGTTATAAAACGAGTCTAGTGTGCACCATTGACATCTTTTGGTCATTTCTTTATTGTCTTGAGAGGTTTTGCTTCTTAGAATTGAGTGATGTGCCTCAACCAAGCTTGGAAGATGAAACCCAATGCAATTAGTGTTCCAGCCTGTCCATGATCAGATCCAGATCCATGGAATGCTGATCTACAGGCCTGCATCAGTCCATCATTGAAGAATCTAATACATCTAGAGAGAGATCCTCAATCGCAGTGCCATTGGAGAGAGTTCTTGAAGGAGTTTTCATCTAGATGAGGTGATCCATTTCAATGAAGGTGCCCATGTGCAGCTCATGAAGTTCATTTCACCCTCCATCTACAGACACCAACTTTGAATTCATCGTCATTGCAGATCCAATGCAGAAATTATCCTTCTTCTCCTCACCTGATACTCATTCTCTTAGTTTTGTAAGATTTCTCTAGCATTGGAGACTCCTTGAAGATCTGAAGATTAAAACTCCTCTAATTTCTGCACGGGGTCTTCAATTTCAATTTTCTGTTTTTAATAAAATCATTTTAGAGACATAACATATTTCAAAAGTGAATTGTGTAACCCTTAGAGGTAGTTTGAATCAATTTTTTCCAAGACTAGCTCTTTAAGCACTTTTTCTAGACTAGTTTTACAGTTTTTTTAATTCAAAGTTATATATGAACCAGTTTACTATCTTAATTGGAATTTATGAATCCTAAAATACTACTTAAGTATCTCCAACCATTTCCCTGAGTATTTGAAGGCCTCTAAACCTATTTGGAAGAACTTGGAAAACTACTAGTTTAGCAGTCCAACATAGCGCCTTTGCCTCTTTTGTTCCCAAACTCAACAAGAACCTCCCAAATTCTTAGAAACTCTTTTCTAGCACTTAATTAGGAGGGAAATATCAGATATAATCCATTTGGTTACCTTTAGGTGTGAGAAAATGAGTTTAGTATGCATATGTTGGTGTGCCCAGGAAGCCTTATAGTAGACCTAAGCAACAACTGTTTTTGAACCATAAATCGCCCCAGTACCTTGTTCATAGGACTCAAAATATATCCCTGGATATGATATGTTTGCTTCTGCACATTCACCCATAAATTTTTCATACCCTAAATATTACAAATTCCTAACCTTGGAGGAATCTTCTTGTGCCCTAGACCAACTCATTTTCAACTAGTTTTGTTAACTGGTGTATGTCTGTGAAAAAATTGTTCTATAAGTTTTAAAAATTTGGATAATATCATCTCCAAGCTGATCAGGGATATTAAAGTGGTATCATAGCATGGTCCTCTAAACCTTCTCTTGATTAATTGTCATGAGTCCCAAGAGAGTTCCACTCCCCAAAGGAAAAAACACTGAAGAACCCCATGTTGAAGAAGAGGTGGAATCTAATGGAGGAAAAATGCAAGGAGGAAAGGATGTGTCTGAATTGGATGAAAAGGAAGAGTTCAAACTCTTTGTCCGAAGTATGTTAAAAGGTATTTCATGACATATCTTCGAATATCATCCAATCTAGGAAAGACAACAGAGAATTCTTGGCTAAGCATCTAGGAAATAAAGACAGAGAAGGGAGTAGCAATGGCTCTCAAAATGAAGAAAGGAAGGGTCCAAGTGAATATATATTTTTAAGGAATGGGCCTCATAATAGGTCTAATGAATTCAAAGAGGAATTCAAGAGTTGGCCTCGACATACCATGCCTAATTTCATTGAGGAACACAAGGAAGATCAAGAAGTGCAGATTGAATCAGTTGCTTCATGAGAGGAGCAGTATGTAGAATACAAAACCCTGATTGAAGAATGCATAAGGGCATTGTCTTTCAAATATTTTTCTGAATCACAGTCTAAAAATCAGCCTAAGTGAGTTCATAAGCAGCCAACACATAACTATGAGCCGAGAAATGCCATCAGTAAGATCTCATTACCATTTTTTGATGGATCCTCAATGCATACTGCCAGCTCCTAGGTGCAGAAGCTAGACACCTATTTCCAAATGAAACCAATGGCTGAAAGGGATGCCATCAAAATGGAAACCTTACATTTGGAAGGAGAGGCCAATGATTGGTGGTTATATGGAATGAGAACCCTAGGCCATGATCAAGTGACTTCCTATGAATATTTCACTAGGAGGCTAGTCGAGAGGTTTGATATGAGAGACCCTAAGATCTCTCTCAAGGAGTTGGCACATGTGAAGCAAATCAGAAGTCCTAAAGCATACATGTCTGAGTTCTAGAAGATTGAAGTGATGGTCATTGACATATCTGAGGCTCGCTTGATCCTCGTATTGATGGAAGGATTAGCAGAGCCATTGAAAGGACTGGTAAAGGCATATAGACAATCCACTTTACAAGAAGCAATGAGCAGAACAATGGATCTACAAGATGCCATCCAAAGAACAAGGTATCCTCCAAAGATTAATGTGCCTAAAACATTTTAGAATAAAGGACCACCTTTTAAGAATGTGGCTTCCCCAAACAAGAAATATTACTCATACAAAGATTGGGATAAATTAAGAAGGAAGAAGCTCTACTTCTCTTGTCAGGAACCCTAGGTTCCGGGCCACACATGTGCTAAGGGGAAGCACATTACATTGAGGTATTTTTGGAAAGTGAGGAGGACTAATTTGATGAATAAGAACCAGTAGAGCATGGATATGATATAGCAGGGGAAGAGTATCCTCCACAGGTAGACAACAAAATTGCAATATTAAGTGGAGTTCCCTGCTTCTATACCCTTAGATTCAAAGGGGTAGTGCAAGGGAAAATCGTATCAGTTTTGGTCGATGGGGGTGCCACCCATAATTTCATTGATGCAGCCATGGTAGAGAGGAGAAAGATACCAATAGAAAAATTTGGAGGTTTCATTGTCATCATTCTTGGAAACAACACTATTGAGTGTAACCGATGGATTCCAAAGTTGCAAATGACTATTGGAGATTATACCGTGACTGAGAGCTTCTATGTCGTCAATGTGGATGATACCAATATAGTTTTTGGAGTAAAGTGGTTGTACTCCATTGGGGAACATTCAGTGAATTACCAAATACCCCAAATGAGCTTCAAAGACGCTGATGGGAAGCAAGTGATTTTGAAAGGTGTCAACACCTACCCAAAACAAATAATTTCTGCAAATAGTATGAGATCGATATTGAGGCATTGTAATGTTGATTGGGCTGCTGAATTTTTCATCACCACTAAAGGAACTTACATATATGTCTCACATCATCCCAAGAACATCAAAAGGATGCTACACAAACAAAAGAAAGTGTTTGAAGATCTTCCATATGGTAGACATCCTGATAGAGGTACTGAACATTGGATTGAGCTGGAAGTTGGCACACCTCCTATCAAGACCCATCCTTACAAACACCCTAAAATATTCAAGGACGATATTGATAAGACCATCAAGGAGATGCTTGAATTGGGATTCATAAGACCAAGCTCAAGTCCCTTTGCATCATCAGTGGTCCTAGTTAATAAGAAAGATGGAACAATGCGTGTGTGCATTGACTATGGGGCCCTAAACAAGAAGACCATAAAAAATAGATGTCCTATCCCAAGGATTTATGAATTGATGGATGAGATGATGGAGAAAGATATTTTTCCAAGATAGACCTCCGCTCACAATACCATCAAATATGGATGAGGGAAGAAGACATCTAGAAAACTGCTTTCCAGTGCCATTATGGGAATTTTGAGTTTCTTGTCATGCCTTTTGGCTTGACCAATGCAGCACCACCTTCCAATAGTGCATGAACATATTTTTCAGTAAGAAGTTGCGTAAGTATTCCCTTGTGTTCTTTGATTATATTCTAATTTACAGTAGGACATGGGAGGAGCACCTGCACCACCTGGACGGTGTCATGACAATTTTGGCAGAATGGTCTTTTTATTCCAAATTGTCCAGGGAAAGAAGGATTAAAGGTGAACATGGAGAAGATCAAGGCCATAATTGAATTTCCAAGTGCAAAGAACATCATTGAATTAAGGGGATTCATTGGTTTATGCACCTACTACTGGAAATTTGTGAAATGGTTTTCTCAACTATCATCCCCTTTAACAGATCTCACCAAGAAGGGAGCATTTCATTGGCCAGAGGAGGCTGAAAAAGATTTCTAATGAATGAAAGAAGTAATGAGTATCTTCCCATTACGTGCACTTCTTGATTTCACTCAACCCTTCATACTAGAATGTGATGCCTCAGGGGAAGGCATTGGAGCAGTTTTGATGCAAAATAAGCATCCCATTGCCTATGAGAACAGAAAGTTGCAACCACATGAGAGGCATTCTTAAATTTATGATAACGATATGTTGACCATTATGCATTCCTTGGAGAAATGTAGACAGTACCTTGTGGGAGGAAAGTTCATAGTAAAGACTAATCAAAACAGTTTAAGACATTTTATGACCCAAAAAGAGTTGAATGATAGAAAACAAAAATGGGTAAGTAAGGTTCAGTCCTATGACTTTGACATAGAATATAAAAAGGATAAGGTGAATGTGGTAGCTAATGCCCTCTCTAGGAAGCCTACCTTTTCTTTTGCTGCAAGTCCCAATTGATTGGAAGGTACAACTAGCTATTGAATATTCTAAGAACCAGTTTGCTTGTGAGGTGGTTGATGGATTTATTCAGGATGATGCTTACAAAATCCTTAATGATATCATAAATTACAAAGAAAAAATTTTGTTAGTGCTTAGATCAAACTTAAAATAAAATATTTTTGAGGCTTCCCACAATGCACCAATGGCGGGCCATCGTGGATTCCTGAAAAATTACCGGAAGGTGAGAGAGAGGTTCACCTGGAAGGGCCTAAAAAATGATGTGTTAAGGCATGTAAGGGAGTGTATTGCATGTAAACAGAATAAAGTTGAGCACACTCATCCTACTGGCCTCCTCCAATCCCTACCAATTCCAAAACAAAAGTAGGAAAGTGTGTCCATGGATTTCATCACCAAGTTGCCCAAAACCCAGGGTAAGGATACTATTTTTGCAGAGGTTGATAGATTGAATAAATTTGCTCAATTATTTGTTGTCACATCAACTATTACTGCCAGTCAATTTGTTGCACTATTTCTTAAAGAAGTATTCAGATTGCATGGTATTCCCAAGACTATAATAAGTGACTGAGATAGCAAATTCACTAGTGCTTTTTGGAAAACGTTGTTTGAACTAGTTGGAAAGAGTTTGAACCTTAGCATGAGTTATCACCCTCATACTGATGGAAAAATTGAGAGGGTAAACCAATGGCTTGAAGGTTATCTCAGGAATTATATTACCAGGTAGCAGAAGGAAAGGGTCACTTGGCTACACTTGGGGGAATTTTGTTATAACACTACATTCCATCTCTCCATTGGAATTACACCATATAAATCTCTGTATGGGTATGAATCGCCCACATTTGTAGATCTGATTTTTTGGGGATTGTAGAGCACAAAAAGAAAAGGATTGGCTCTACGATCCTTTGGCTCCAGGAAATCCAATGCATACTCAGGGCACTCAAAGAAAACTTGCAGGTTGTACATAACCAATAGAAGATAAATGCACATAAGCATAGACCAAAACAAACCTTCCAAGAAGGTGATTTAGTCTATCTGAGGTTGTAACCACACATGAAAACTTCTCTGAAATCAAAAGGGGTTGAGAAATTGCAGCCAAGATTCTATTGACCCTACAAGATCATAAGAAAAATTGGTGAAGTTTCCTATGAATTAGATATGCTGCCAGGGAGCAAGATACACAATGTTTTCCATGTGACATGCTTGAAGAAAGCAGTAAGTGAGCAAGTAATAGTTTCAGAAGAATTTCCTCCCCTCGATGATGACGAAAATCTATTCTTGGAACAAGAAAATATTTTGCAGGTTAGAGAAAGGAAGCTGAGGAATAGGATCATTAACTAATATCTATTGCAGTGGAATGGGTTTCCTAGTGAAGATGCAACCTAGGAAAATGAACAGATTCTACAATATCCATGAGTGCAGCTGCTTGATGACAAGCATTAGTTGGAAGGGAGGACTATCATGTTCCTTCCTTAGTGGCCACTTGGTCAAGACTTGAACCCTCAAATCCATAAGGGTCTAGGAAAAAGAATTAAGTGGAGGATAATTAATTAATTGGGATAAATTTTGGTACAAGGCCTATAGTAATAAATAATTTTAGAATTGTTTTATAACTATTTCCTTAACATTATTAATCAATTTTTTGGAAATTGATGATGTTCACATGGATAGGTGCAAGCATGAGGACAAGGTGGACCTCATCTACTTAAGTGGAAAAAAGATAGAAAAAACAAGGAGACAACTAAAAGCAAGGTGGCAGCATATAAAGATAGAAACTGGCAAAAGCAATAAAAAACAGGCAAAAGCACAAAACAGGAAATTCAAAAGAAGGAAAGTACAAAAAGAAAACAGTTTGAAAAGGAAGGCAACATCCAAAAAATCTAAGGAGGGCACAGTTTCCAAAATCAATTAAAGACACAAAGCAAGCAACTTGCATAAAGCAAAAAAGTTGTTATTTCTCTCAACAAAGGCACCCTCACCTCTCACACATGCCAATGAATTTACAAATAAGTTACCCAAGTTATAAAAGGAAGCTAGTGCGCACCATTCACATATTTTGGTCATTTGTTTTTTGTATTGAGGGATTTTGCTTCTCACAATTCGGTGATGTGCCTCAACTAAGGCTGGGAGATGAACCCCAATGCAATTAGTGTTCCAGTTTGTCCATGATCAGATCTAGAGACATGTAATCCTTATATATAGTCCCTCATCAGTCCATAATTGAAGAATCTAAGACATCTAGAAATATATCCTCAATCACAGTTCCATTGCAGAGAGTTCTTGAAGGAATTTTCATTTAGAGGAGGTGATCCATTTCAGTGAAGGTGCCCCCTATACAAGTCATGAATTTCAGTGCACCCTCCATATTCAGCTACCAGCTCTGAATTTATCCTCATTTCAGATCCAGTGCATAACTTCTCCTTCTCCTCCTCCTCTCACACTCATTCTCTCATTTTTGTAAGATTTATCTAGCATTGGAGACTCCTTGAAGATCTGAAAATTAACGATCCTCTAATTTCTGCTCAGGATCATCAATTTTGATTTTATTCTGTTAATAAAATCATTTCAGAGTCATAACATATTTCAAAAGTGAATTTTGTAAGCCTCAAAGGCAATTTGAATCAAGTTTTTCCAAGACTAGCTCTTTGAGCTCTTTTTCTAGACTAGTTTTACAGTTTTTGTAATTCAAAGTTACATATGATCCAGTTTACTATATTAATGGGAATGTATGAATCATGAGACACTACTGAGGCATATACAACCATTTACTTGAGGATTCGAAGGCCTCTTAGCCTATTTGGAAGAACCTGAAAAACTACTAGTTGAGCAATCCAACATAGCGCCCTTGCCTCTTTTTTCCCCAAACTCAACCAAAACCTCCCAAATTATAATAAACTCTTGTAAAAAACTTAATTAGTGGGTAAATATCTGATATAATCCTTTTGGTTACCTTTAGGTGTAAGAAACCGAGTTTAGTATGAATATGTTGGTGTTCCTATGAAGCCTCGTAGTAGACCTCAGCAACAGTTGTTGTTGAACCATAAATGGACCCAGTACCTTGTGCATAAGACTCAAAATCTATCCCTGGATATGATATGTATGCTGCTGCACATTCACCCATACATTTTTCAGATCCTAAATATTCCAAATTCCTAACCCTGGAGGAATCTTCTTGTGCCTTAGACCAGCTCCTTTTCAACTAGTTTTGTTAACTAGTGTCTTCCTGTGAAAAAATGGTGCTACAAGTTTTAAAATTTTGGATAATATCATCTCCAACCTGATCAGGGATATTACACTGGTATCAGAGCATGGTCCTCTGAACCTGCTCTTGATTAAATATGATGAGTACCAACAAAGTTCCACTCCCCAAAGGAAAGAACACTGAAGAACCCCGTGTTGAAGAAGAGGTCTAAATTTCGGTCTAGGAAAGAACACCAAAGAACGCTAGTCTATATTTCGATCTTCCCTTCCTAGAATTCCCGTTATTATCTAGGCTCTTTCTTGTCTCCCTTTTTCTTCCCCTGTTCTCCATGGCAAACACATTATCAGATGTCTCACCTATGCTTTTTTGTCGCATTTCCTTGCTAAGAATAAAACCAACAACATCATCAAATTTCAAAGCATTTGAAATAGAGATAGAGTTACATATAACCATGACCGATTCATTCCATCTTTGTAGCAATGAGGACAAGTTTAGAAGAGCCCTAACCCCATCATCGAAGTTCACTCCTACAGAACTTAGATGATTAGTAATCATATTAAATTCATTTAAATGGTCAACAAAAAACCCACCTTGTGACATCTTGATATTAAATAAATGCTTCATTAGAAATACCTTGTTGTAGGCGACTATTTTTGATAAAATTTATCCAATGTATTCATCAGATCCTTCGTTTTCTTTTCTTTTGAAATTTTGAAAGCCACCAACGAAGCAAGGCACAACCGCATTATTCCTAGTGCCTTTCTGTCAAAGACCTATCATTCTTCATCCTTAATAGAAAGTGAATTATTTCCTTATCTTCCCAATGGTAGGAATAGATCCTTCTAATACAGATAGTCCTCCATTTGCATCTTCCATAACATGTAGTTTTGGCCGATAAATTTTTTGACCTTAAAATTTCCTTATTCCACCATTGATCCCACTTGAACCAAAAAAACTTCTTTCCTACGATTTTATTAGTTAAATAGGCCTTTGGATCTGATAGAAGTTGTTAGAAAAATAGGATCGCATAGCAATAAAATAAACATAATGCGAAAATAGAACACATAAGATGAAAATACAAGAGAGACACCAATATACGTGGTTCAGCTAATATGGGCTACGTACATAGGAAAATTTCCAGTCCTTTTATTAATCTATCTAGAAAATGCAGGGATACAACCTGCAACACATTCGCTGCAACTTCCTCTTCACTTTCTCATATTCTCTCTCACATAATCATAGAGATTATTTTCACAATACAATACAATACTACATAGCTGCAATACGATGCCTTCCTTTTAAACAGGGCTTACCATGGGAAAATACCACGGGATATGTAATACCATGGGCTCGTAAACCATTCGCCAGACCCCCTCATGGGGGGGAAATCCCACAAAAACCCCACCACTAGGAGGAGTGTACAATCCACCTGGGGTACAAGCATGGTTGAACAAAAATATCTCTGAATCAAGAAGATAACCAGGCTCCACAACCAACAAGAAGGTCTATGAATTGTGTTGATGCAAGAAGGTAGTGTGATAGCCCACATTTTGAGGAAACTTAGGCTACATGAGGAAAAATATTATATGCATGATTTAGAACTTGCAGCTATAGTTTACACTTTTGGATTATGGAGGCATTATTTGGTAGGAAGAAAATTCAAATTGAATACTGATCATCATGGCTTACAATCTATTTTTACTTAAATGTTAGGAAAAGAAGACGGTTTTAATTTATGAGTGAACATGATTTTGATATATCATATATTAATGTCCAAATATGAATAAAGTTGTGGATGTGTTAAGTCGAATACCTCATATCCTTTCTATGTTATATTTGTAAATCAACTTACGGGAAAATATATTTAAATTACAAATGGACGATGAATGGTATAAAGAGGTTAAGACAACATTATAAAATGAAGTGATGAGAATTTTGAAGTTTGAAGTATATGTGTTAGAAGAAGGAGTATTAAGGTATAACCAAAGGATATATGTACCATCAAATGAACAAATTGAAAATTTAATACTATTTGAGGCTTATAGGGTAGTGTATATTGATCACTCGGCTATCAAGAAAATAAATGCAAAGCTAAAACCAGTATTCTATTGGATTAGAATGAACATGGATGTAGTTAAATATGTAACAAGGTTCCTATAATTGTAGTTGTGAAAGTTGAGAATAGACACCTATCATGATTGTTACAACCACATGTAATTATTGTGTCAAAGTGGGAAGTCATATTGTTGGATTTCATAGTTTGACTACCAACGAATCCAAGAAGAATTGGCTCTATATTCATCGTTATAGATACATTAATGAAAATTGTGCATTTTATTCTCGTGAAAATTACCTATCGAGCACTAGAGATTGTGAATTTTTTCATAAATGAAGTCGTGATATTGCATCACATACCGAAAGATAATCTTCTAAAGAGGGTCAATTTTTGCAGGAAAATTTTGGACAAGATTTCAAGAATATTTGGGTACACAAATTAATTTCAGTACGCCATATCATACAAAGACAAATGGTCAAATAGAGGGAGTGAACCGAGTATTGGAAGATATGTTGCATATGTACATACTAGATCAACATAAGTACTAGGAAGAATATCTAAGATTGGTTGATTTTGCATATGGTAACAGTTATCAACGTTCAATTATGATGGTGTCATTTGTGTTTTTATATGGTAGACCATGTAGGAAACCTCTTAGTTGGGATCAAATATTGGATCATATAGTTCTTGTAGGACTAGATTTGATTGAAGATATGGAAGAATAAATGAATACTATACATGTAAGAATGAAGCATAGAATAGATAGAAGTGTTATGTAAATGCACATAAAATTGACAGAAATTATCACGAATGTGATAAGGTATTTTTGCAAGTTAGGCTGCAAAATGGCATAGTTAAATTTGGCAAGGGATTCAAACTATACCTCAATTTGTAGGAATTTTTATCATTCAAAATGGCCCAGGACTCATAATCCCCAAGGAGCTTTGAAATGAATTTTAAATACTCGAATTAATCCGTCAGAGCTTCATAAGGAATAAAATATAGTATAAAGAGATTATGAAATGTGGTGTGATGACCAGGTGCTGTAAACCATGAGCCAAGAGGAAAAGGTGACCAAGGTCCCAAAGAAAAAGAGACAATGAAACTGAGGGAGGTGACTTGAGGCTAGATCAGTCGGGAGCTATAAAGTCATAGAGCATTTCACATGTGGGATCCATCAAATCAATAATGGATAGGCCCAACACATCATGAAAATGAAAGAAGGTTATCAAAGATGACTAGTCAGATCAAGTGTGGGCCTCGAAGATCAACGGTCGTTAGTAAAAGTGCATCATGAAAATCCAATCATTTTAAAGATGCTCCAATGATCCATTGGATTGAAACCTCCATGGATACATGGGTGCATATGATTGGTAACAAATCCTTATAGGTCTCTCCTAAACCTCCTTTACTTTGGGCCATTACCACAATAGTAAACCAAAGAAGTTTCCACCCAATTACCGGAAGGGATGTTTCATTTTAGCTATGGATGAGGGGTATGAAGATATTGTACATACAGAGATTACTATCTCATAGTTTTCATCGTCTCCAAGCCAAATATGGAAGATTTATTTTGATGGATCCTCCTGTAAAGGAGAAGGAAGAGATGAATTAGTTCTTCTCTCTCCCAATCAAGAAGAAGTAGCCTTATCTTCCAAACTAAATTTTGAAACCACAAATAATGTAGTCAAATATGAATCTCTGATATTGGGATTGGAAGTTGCTAGAAAACTGGGAATCACACAAATATCTATCTTTGGAGATTCAGAATTGGTTGTACAAAATATTAAAAAAAATTATCGAACCAAAAACCCCAGGATGAGGGCATACATAAATCAAGTATGGGATTTGTTTGAAAATTTATTTCATGATTTCAAAATTATTGTTGTCCCAAGAGAGATGAATCAATAAGAATATTCATCGGTTGTAGCTTCCAATACATTCAAACCTGCAATAGCTCCCAAGCTTAAGCATGAAGTTGAGATGATATACAGACCCTCTATCCATCACAATTATAAACACTTTCAAGTGTTTGAGGATGATCAACAAATGAAAATATTTATGGAAATAATAGATGAATTATTATCATTTTGTATAGATCAATATCAAAGTGAAGATGAAGTGTCAAGAGGAGGGAAAATAAAACCTAGAATTTAGCAACAAAGTGGTCAATCACAAAATATTACAGCTAAAAAATAACTTCATCCCTAAAGGTCTTTTTCCGTTAGAGAGTTTGTTTGAAAAATGATATCCCTGTTAAACCTATTGTATAGCCAAAGGAATAATATGTACAAGATGTGAATATTGGCACAGTAGATGAACCCAAATACATCAAATTGTCTAAGTTGTTTCGTGTAGAAGTCAACCACAGGTACTTAATGATGTTTAAATAATATATATATATATATATATATATATATATATATGTATATAAATATATATATATATATATATATGTATATATGTATATAAATATATATATATATATGTATATATATATATATATATTTATATACATATATACATATATATATATATATATATATATGTATATATGTATATAAATATATATATATATATATATATATACATGTATATATATATTTATATACATATATACATATATATATATATATACATATATATATATATACATATATACATATATATATATATATTTATATACATATATACATATATAAATATGTATATATGTATATAAATATATATATATAAATATATATATATATATATATATATATTTATATACATATATACATATATATATATATATATATATATATATGTATGTATGTATGTATGTATTTTCATGGAAATATGAAGATCTCAAAACTCATGCCACATCTATTATCCAACACAAGATACCCATGAAGCCTCGAGTAAAACCATTCAAACAAAATATGAGGCGAACTAATCCCATCTTGTTACCTATAATTGAAAAGGAAATAAGGAAGTTATTAGATGTCGAAATAATAATTCCTTTAAGACACTCAAAGACAGTAGATAACTTATTCCCAGTCATAAATAAAAATGGGGAAATTAGATTATGTGTTTAATTTAGAAACCTCACAAGTGCTTCTTGAAGGATAATTACTCCTTTCCCAAGATGGATCAAATTATGCAGAAAGTGATATGGGTTAATAAAATATCTATGTTGCATGGATTCTCAGGGTATAATCAAGTTGGAATGCACAAAGAATTCTTACAAATCCATGGGTTACATTCATGTATGACAAGAGATTGATGAATGCAGGAGAACCATTTCATATGGCCATGGATATAGCCTATAGGTGAGAGAGACAAGTTCGTTGTCATATACTTAGATGACATCATTTTTTTTTCAAAAATTGATGATGAACATTTGTCACACCTAAATAAGATATTTAACAAATGCAGGAACTATATGATGTCCTTAAACCCCAATAAGTCCTATTTCTCCTTGTAAGAAGGAAAACTGTTAGGGCACATTATTTCCGAATATGGGGCGAGTATTGTTCCACCAAGGATGGATTCCGTACAATTGCTAGATATCCCTTGGAATAAGAAAGAGGTTCATTCTTTCATGGAAAAAATAAACTTTATCAGGAGGTTTATTCCTAACTTGGAAGAGTTGACAAAGAACATTGTTGAATATTGTAACTTCTAAGAATATTATATTTGTACATTATTTATTCTGGAGATGTTCCATCCCTCCGATGTGATTTTATTATGTATCCGGAGATTTTTATTCCTCCGAAGAATTGTGGTAACTAGGGTTGTTAGACCCACCATGTGGGGGTCGGCCCTAAAGTTGGGTTTTAGGGGTTATTAGACTTCTCCAGGAGAGGTCGGCCCCATTAGGTATTTCTGGTGGTCAGGAGTGTGTATAAATAGAGGAGGTGAACTCCTCATTAGACCACTCACTCACTTGTGAAAAGAGGCGCACTTGTCTGGGAGATCTGCTAAGGAGGAATAGAAGGAGGGAGCACATCTTGTATTTTGGTTAATCATCTTATTGAGGAAAGCTTTGCTCGGTTTTCTACCCCATGAGGGTTTCCCAGGGTAAATATTGTGTCTATCTTGTGATTATGCTTCTTTCAGTGATCCTGCTACTCTATTTGGTTTAAATTTAACATGGTATCAGAGCCATACTGAATAGGACGTCTTTCACAAGGTAAGAATACCTCTCTCTCTCTCTCTGGTGAAGTTAGGGTTTCAGCCCAAATTTGGTATTATTGAATTTTGGTTGCATGGCTGGATAGCCCTTTTCAATACCTTTCTTTTAAGCCCTAGATCGAACTTTTTGGTTGGGTAGAACTCCGGGAAATCCAAACCCTAATTCTACCAAAAGTGCGATACGTCAAATTTTGGTTTCAGAAAAAATTGGAATTTTTGAATTCTGGTTACATGGCTGGATAGCCCTTCTCAAGAGCATTCTTTTGAGCTATAGATCGAACCCTTTGGTTGAGTAGAACTCCGGGAAATTCAAACCCTAATTCTACCAAAAGTGCGATAAAATTATGTTCCAGATTCCGGAAAAGTGAAAAGTAACTTTTCAGGTAAGTCTGCTCTGTCTCTTGGACTCCCCCAAGAGAAGATGGCTCCAAACACTAAGCTTGAATACAAACTAGAAGGTATAGAAAATTTCCGGGCTTGGAAATACAGAATTGGTCTCATTCTTGAGGAGAATGATCTTGCTCAGTATATCAAGGAAGAAGTTGCAGAACCAGAAGGAGATGAAGCCAAACAAAAGCATAGGAAGGATTTGATTAGGGCAAAGAGAATCATAGCTGATTCCATTAAAGACCACTTGATTCCCCAAGTGGCCTCCAAGAAGACTCCAAAGGAAATGTATGATGCCCTAGGAAGAATGTATGAAGGAAAGAACATCAATAGAAAGATGAACCTGAGGACTCAATTGAAGAGTACCAAGATGCACAAAGGAGAATCCATTCAAGACTACTTCTCAAGGGTTTCACAAATCAAGGAACAACTAGATGCAATTGGTGATACCCTTGATGAGGATGAACTTGTGATGACTGCTCTCAATGGTCTCACTAGATCTTGGGAGTCATTTATACAAACCATGTGTGCCAGGAAAGAAAGCATGAAGTTTGATATAGTATGGGAGGTTTGTGTTCAAGAAGAAGCTAGGGTTGCAAACAGAGAAGCTCTTCTCAAAGAGGATGACCAAGCTTTGGCCACTCATACCAAAAGAAGAAGAATGAGTCATCTCAAGAGAGTTGACCACAAAGGATCTCAACACTTCTCTAGATCTAACAAGAGAAGAGGACCCAATTCAGCAAGAGATCTTTCCACAGTAGAATGCTACAATTGTCATAAATTAGGACACATCTCCAGATTCTGTCCTTCTCAAAAGAAGAAGTTCTTCCACAAAAGACATCATGCACATATGGCAGAAAATGATAGTGAAGAAGAAGAAGAGGAAGAAGATGAAGAAGAAGAAGAGGTAGAGGTAAAGCCTAAAAGGAAAAGATGTAAGGTGAAGAAAGAAGATCCAGAAGAATATTTTCTATTCTCTACACTCTCTGGATCCGTATCTCCTGGAGAAGACACATGGCTCATTGACAGTGGTGCTTCCAAGCACATGACGGGTCAAAGGAAGACATTCTCAAATCTTGAAGAAAAGGCTTCTTCACAGAAAGTATCTCTAGGAGATGACTACCAATATCCCATCAAAGGAATTGGTGAAGCTAACTATTAGTTAGATTCTGGAACACCCTTGAATATGAAAGACATCTTATATGTACCAGGTTTAAAGAAAAACCTTCTCTCTATTTCAGCACTAGATAAGAAAGGTTTTAGAGTAGCCTTCATAGATGGACAAGTACTCATGTGGTCCAAAGGAAAGACAATTAAAGATGCAGTTGTTATTGGTGAAGAAGAAGGAGGTATCTATAAACTCAAGGGCCATCCAGAAGCTGCCCTTGCACATGAGATATCTAGCCCCAGTGAGCTATGGCATAGAAGATTAGCTCACATCAACTTTAAATCCTTACCCTATGTAAGCAAGGTAGTCATAGGATTACCAGATTTGAAAGCTGATCATGATGGCTCATGTAAAGGGTGTAAGAAAGGGAAAAATATCAAGAACCCCTTTCCAAAGAGTGAAACAAAGACTAAGAACATTTTAGAGCTAATACACTCAGATGTATGTGGACCAATGCCCACCACTTCTCTAAGTGGGTTTGAATACTATCTTTCATTCATTGATGACCATTCAAGGAAAACTTGGATATACTTCCTGAAAGGTAAGAATGAAGTCTTTGGAAAATTTAAAGAGTTCAAGTCTCTAATAGAAAATCTATCAGAGAAGAGAATCAAAATTCTCAAAACAGATAATGGCGGAGAATTTACCTCAAAGGAATTTGAGGACTTTTGTAAATAAGCTGGAATTAAAAGGGAACTAACTACTCCTTATAATCCCCAACAAAATGGGGTGGCTGAAAGGAAAAATAGAACAATCATGGAAGCTGTGAAGACCATGATACATGACCAAGATCTTGCCATGTATCTATGGGATGAAGCAGCCAAGACAGTAGTATATGTGCAAAATAGATTATCTCATAGTGCTCTTGAGTTCAAAACTCCAGAAGAAGTATTTACAGGTAAGAAGCCTGAGGTAAGTCATCTTAAAATATTTGGGTGTCCTGTGTACATCCACATTCCAAAAGAAAAGAGAACCAAGTTGGACCCTTCTGGTAAGAAGGGAATATTTGTTGGTTATTGTGAATCATCCAAAGCCTTCAGAATTTACATTCCAGGCTTTCATCACATAGAAATAAGTAGAGATGTAACATTTGATGAAGAAGCAGCTCTCAAGAAATCCAAGAAGTGCCAACTTGATGAAATCTATGAAGAAGATACTTCTCCCAGAATCACAGAGACTGTACCCATGCCTGAAGATGATTCTCCAGAGGATCATGACATGCTAGAACCACAAGAGCCTCCTATTACAGACTTATCCAAGAAAAGAAGGACAGCATGGGCTAGAGATATTATTCAAGGGGCTGAAAGATATGGAGCTCCTGAAGGCTCCACTAGAGAAAGAAAGAAACCAAAGTTAGTGTCCAACTATATGGCCTTGATGTGTGATCTTGTGGATCAACTACCTACTAGCTATGAAGAGGCAGCTCAGAAGAAATAATGGGTAGAAGCAATGACAGAAGAATATCAGTCAATAATGAAAAATGATGTTTGGGATATAGTTCCCAAACCGAAAGATAAGAGTGTGGTTTCTTCCAAATGGATTTTCAAAATAAAACATGCCGCGGATGGAAGCATTGAAAAATATAAATCAAGATTTGTAGCCAGAGGATTCTCTCAGAAGGAGGGAATTGACTATGAAGAAACATTTGCACCAGTTGCTAGGTATACTTCAATTAGAACTATCATGGCACTTGCATCCATGATGAAGTGGAAATTACACCAAATGGATGTTAAGACAGCTTTTCTGAATGGTGTAATTGAAGAAGAAGTATACATAGAGCAACCTCAAGGGTTTGAGGTTAATGATGGAAGAACTCATGTATGCAAATTGAAGAAGGCATTATATGGGTTGAAACAAGCTCCTAGGGCTTGGTACGGAAGGATTTACAATTTCCTAACTAGCATGGGCTTTACCAAAAGTAAAGCTGACCCAAATCTTTATCTCAAAGTGATGGATGATGAACCAGTTATATTGCTGTTATACGTAGATGATCTATTTCTAACTGGAGATGAGAAACAAATTATTGAAAGCAAGAAGAAGCTTTCTTCAGAATTCGAGATGAAAGATCTCAAATTAATGCATTACTTCTTAGGCTTAGAAGTATGGCAAGAACCAAAAGGAATCTTTCTAAATCAAGGTAAGTATACTGTGGAGATTCTCAAAAGATTTGATATGTTGGAGTGTAAAGCCAAGGCCACTCCCATGGACTCCAACTTAAAGTTATTAGTTAATGATTCATCAGAATTAGTGGACATAACTCTATATAGACAAATCATTGGATCATTAATGTACTTAACCAATACTAGGCCTGATATATGCTTTGCTGTAAATACCCTAAGTCAATATCTAGTAGAACCCAGAAAGGTTCACCTAATAGCTGCAAAGCATATAATGAGGTACCTAAAAGGTACATTAGATTTTGGCCTATTTTATCTTGGAAGTCATGAACTCATACTACATGGTTACTCAGATTCTGATTGGGCAGGTAATGTCTCAGATAGAAAAAGTACTTCAGCTGGATGTTATGGTCTTGGATCTGCCATGATCTCATGGTTCAGCAAGAAACAATCTAGTGTGGCCCTGAGTACTGCTGAAGCAGAATATATAGCTGCCTGCTCTGCCAGCTGTGAAGCAGTATGGCTTCGAAAACTTTTATCTGGAGTGTTTGACTTAGAAATGGACCCCACTGTGATCATGTGTGATAATCAAAGCTGCATCAAGATTACTGAAAATCCTGTATTTCACGATAAGTCAAAACACATAGAGATCCGATACTTTTACATACGAGATATGGTGCAGAGAGGAGCTATCAAGCTCGAGTATATAAGCACTGAGGATCAAATTGCTGATATCCTGACGAAACCTCTATCTCAAGTAAAGTTTGAACACTTCCGAGATAAGCTTGGTGTAGTTCAGAAGGACCTTCCTCGAAAGGGGGAGTAGCACAGTATCCGACAACAAGTCTATCTCATCAATGATGAGGTTACCTATTTACTGCACTTAGTTACCTAGAATTATTTAGATTTAGGACTCTTATATTCTTTCTTTTTAGATGTATACATACTTTTGATGTTAGTTCTGATGATAGATGTATACATGCTTTTGATGATATATGTATACATGCTTTTGATGTTAGTTTTGATGATAGATGTATACATACTTTGATGTTAGTTCTAATGATAGATGTATACATGCTTTTGATGTTAGTTTTGATGATAGATGTATACATGCTTTTGATGTTAGTTCTGATGGTAGATGTATACATGTTTTGATGATGATGATACATGTTGTGGTTATACATGTTTTGTTGATGATGATACATGTTGTGGTTATACATGTTTTGTTGATGATGATACATGTTATGGTTATACATGTTTTGATGATGATACATGTTGTGGTTATACATGTTTTGTTGATGATGATACATGTTATGGTTAGACATGTTTTGATGATGATACATGTTGTGGTTATACATGTTTTGTTGATGATGATACATGTTGTGGTTATACATGTTTTGATGATGATGATACATGTTGTATACATGTTTTGATGATGATGATACATGTTTTAATTATACATGTTTTGATGATGATGATACATGCTGTGGCTATACATGTCTTGATGATGATGATACATGTCTTGGTGATGAGGATACATGTTTTGTTATACATGTTGTGAAGGGATTGAATCATTCCTGGACTTCAGTCCTAAAGAAGAGCCGTAGACATATGTCTTCGAAAATAAAGTTCTTGGTGAACATGTGAAGGGATTGGATCATTCCTGGACTTCAGTCCTAAAGAAGAGCCGTAGACGTATGTCTTCGAAAATGAAGTTCTTGGTGAACATGTGAAGGGATTGGATCATTCCTGGACTTCAGTCCTAAAGAAGAGCCGTAGACGTAAGTCTTCGAGAATGAAGTCCTTGCTGGACGGTGAGGGATTAAGTCATCCTTGGACGTAGGTCCTAAATGCACGGTTGAGGATTAAGTCATCCTTGGACTTACCTCCTAAATGCACGGTTGAGGATTAAGTCATCCTTGGACGTAGGTCCTAAATGTACGGTTGAGGATTAAGTCATCCTTGGACGTAGGTCCTAAATGCACGGTTGAGGATTAAGTCATCCTTGGACGTAGGTCCTAAATGTATGGTGGAGGATTAAGTCATCCTTGGACGTGGTCCTAAATGCATGGTTGAGGATTAAGTCATCCTTGGACGTAGTCCTAAATGTACGGTGGAGGATTAAGTCATCCTTGGACGTGGTCCTAAATGCACGGTTGAGGATTAAGTCATCCTTGGACGTAGTCCTAAATGTACGGTGGAGGATTAAGTCATCCTTGGACGTGGTCCTAAATGTACGGTGGAGGATTAAGTCATCCTTGGACGTGGTCCTAAATGTACGGTGGAGGATTAAGTCATCCTTGGACGTGGTCCTAAATGTACGGTAGAGGATTAAGTCATCCTTGGACGTGGTCCTAAATGAACGGTTGAGGATTAAGTCATCCTTGGATGCTGTCCTAAATGTACGGTAAGGATTGGATCATCCTTGGACTTTGGTCCTGTAAACTGAGCCGTAGACATGTGGTCTCCGAGAACATGATAGGACTGGATCATCCCTGGACTTCGGTTCAAAAGGTACATGACTGGACATAGAGAACTGCTGATGATCGAGTGATGGCGATGCTGATGATCGTACGATGATGATGCTGATGATCGTACGATGACGATGACGATGCTGATGATTGTGCGATGACGATGCTGATGATCATACGATGACGATGACGATGCTGATGATCGTGCGATGACGATGCTGATGATCGTACGATGATGATGACGATGCTGATGATCGTGTGATGGCGATGCTGATGATGCTGATGATCGTATGATGACGATGTTGTTGATCGCATGTTGACGATGCTATTATGACGATGCTGATGATTGAGTACTATCAACTCTGATGATGCTGATGTTCCAGTAACTGGTCAAGTTACTGATGATGATGAATTGAAGAAAGCTTCCGATGATATATAGATGATGTAGTAAATGACTCCTTGCTCCTGCAGATGTTGTTATAATATCATTCTCGTAAAGGGGGAGTGTTGAATATTGTAACTTCTAAGAATATTATATTTGTACATTATTTATTCCGGAGATGTTCCATCCCTCCGATGTGATTTTATTATGTATCCGGAGATGTTTATTCCTCCGAAGAATTGTGGTAACTAGGGTTGTTAGACCCACCATGTGGGGGTCGGCCCTAAAGTTGGGTTTTAGGGGTTATTAGACTTCTCCAGGAGAGGTCGGCCCCATTAGGTATTTCTGGTGGTTAGGAGTGTGTATAAATAGAGGAGGTGAACTCCTCATTAGATCACTCACTCACTTGTGAAAAGAGGTGCACTTGTCTGGGAGATCTGCTAAGGAGGAATAGGAGGAGGGAGCACATCTTGTATTTTGGTTAATCATCTTATTGAGGAAAGCTTTGCTGGGTTTTCTACCCCATGAGGGTTTCCCAGGGTAAATATTGTGTCTATCTTGTGATTATGCTTCTTTCAGTGATCCTGCTAGTCTATTTGGTTTAAATTTAACAAACATTACCAACATGCTAAAAAATGGTAATGATATTAAATGGACCAAATGATCCAAATAGGCTTTCCAGTAGCTCAAAAATCCTTAGGAGAAGCCCCTATACTTTTAACAAGCCCTTACTATACTAAACATTTCTTGGTTTTCTCTTTCTCTTCAACAAAGACAATTGTCGTTGTACTCTTGTAGAAGAACCAAGAAGGACATGAGCATCCCATAGCCTTTTTTAGCGAGGCTTTGAGATATGTAGAGTTAAAGTATAGTTTGATGGAAAACTAGGATTATGCTATCGTCAAAGCATTAAAATCTTCCAGATATTAGGTGATACACTCCCATGTCACTGCTTATGTGTCACATAGTACAATGAAATAAATTCTTTTCCAAACATACAGTGAAGGTAGGAAAAGGAAGTGGATTGCCAAGGTCCAAGAATATGACCTGGAAATTAATCCTACCAAATTAGTAAAAGGACAAGGGTTGGAAAAGCTATTGGATGAATCTAATTGTGAGGCATTAGACTTGAATTTGATATCTTTGTTGGAATAATATGAAGGGGTATAAAACAAGGAATATCCTCTTGTGAAGCTAATAAAAGTAAATCCCAAATTTATAGAGTGCCAATGGTACAAAGACATTGTTTTATACTTGATACATCCTTAGTGTCTAGGTCACATTAATAAGGCCCAATCTAGATCTTCGAAGCTTTAGGTTGTTAAGTATTGTATCCTAGATGGGTACCTCTATTGGAAATATCATTTGGGCATATTGTTGAATTGTGTAATAGAACAAGAAACAGAAGGAATGATCACATAGTTTCACAAGGGCATATCTGGAGGACACCATGCTTAGAATCCCACAACCTATAATATTCTCATACTGGGATATTATTGCCCAAATCTATTTTCTCATGCTAACCATATGGTAAGATCATGCACTGTAGGGAAACAAAAGTTGAAACCCTTATATTCAAAGCCCATAAGGGCATCATCTCCTTTCCAAAGTGGGGACTATATTTTATTGGAGAGATAAATCCCCACTCTAGTGGCCAACATAAGTGGATTACAAAAACTGTTGATTACTTCACCAAGTGGGTAGAGGCAATCTCTACCTGACCAACAAAGTACATAGTGATCGTAAATTTTATGGAAGAAAACATATTGTCAAGATTTGGATGCACCAGAAAGATCATTGTTGATAATGCACATGCTTTCAGATCAGTCAAAATGATAGAATTATGTCGAACATATAATATTGAGTTGGGACATTCCACCTCATACTCTCCATGGGGAAATGGATCGGTAGAATCTTCTAACAAAAGTCTACTAAGGAAAATCAGGAAGATGGTATCATAAAAAAAGGCATGTGATACCAATTTAAGGTATGCATTGTGGGATGATAGAATAAGCATCAAAAGTTCTATTGGAACCTCCCCTTTTCAACTAGTCTATGGGAAAGAAACAATATTCCGAATCCAATTAGGGATTCCTTTGATGAAGTTAATTTAGAATGAAATGGGAGAACCAAACATGATATGGTCAAAAGGATCTATGAAATGATAAAATTACAACAAGACAGAGAACAAGTGAGTCTAAAGTTGCAGGATCACCAAAGGAGTATGAAAAGGAACTTTTATAAAAAAATCAATCGAAACGGATTTCTATCCATAAGATATAGTCATGAAGTTAGATGCCAAAAGTGAAGACAAAGGAAAACATGAAAATTTTAATAACCTTTGGGTAGGGCCTTATCAAATATCAGATGTCCAAGGAAACAACACCTATATGCTTGCACAGCTGGATGGCGAAATAATGGAGACAACTGTGAATGGAAGGCTCCTCAAGTGCTTGTTTATGTACTGAAAAATTTAAAGCAGTCTCCAACTTTGTACATAGTTGAGTAGCAACATTTAAATTTTTGCTTAATTCCTTCCTTTATAGTTTACTCAAGCATTTCTCTTTTTACATTTTCATGTTTGTAAATAATGTGCAAGGCTAAAAAATTTGCTCAATGTGTGAAAAATACCCAAAAGAAAATGACTTCATAGCGCAATGCAGAAGGAAATAATCTATAGTTCTCGTTGTTTATAAAAAAAAAAGTTGTCCCTGATGGGGCCAATGTTATCACTCAAAATTGTTCAATACTGATAAACCTCGAAGAGATTTCAAAAGAATTGGAAAATACTTGAATTAATCCGTTAAAGGCTGAGCCTAGAGCTTCATAATCCATGAAAGAAATTTAGAAGAGCTTAAGAAAATGTGCCGTGATGACCAGGTGCTGGAAACCATGAGCCAAGAGGAAAAGGAGACCAAGCACCCAAAGCGAAAGAGAAAATGAAACCGAGGGAGTTGACCTAGGGCTAGAGCGGCCAGAAGCTATAAAGTGATAGAGTAGATCATGTGTGGGATCCATCAAATCAATGATGGGTAGGCTCAATGCGTTTTGAAGATGCAGGGAGGTAATCAAAGATGATCAAGTAAATCAAGCGCGGCCCCCAATATCAATGGTCAATAGTAAAAATGCATAATGAAATGCAATCTTTTTAAAGGCACCCAAAGAGCCATTGGCTTGAAACCTGTATGGAAACGTGGGTGGATATGATTGGTAACATCTCCTCAGATCCCTCTAGTGGATGGCCTTGCTTCCGAGACGTTACAACCATGGTAAACCAGAGCCATTTCCTCCCAAGAACCCAAAGCTCCAAATAGGCCTCCATGCAAGAGTACAAAATACAGATGGCATCCACATCAACCAACCATAAGATGCAATGTGTCAAGTTGGGGTCTACTGACACCATATGATATCATTTATGCACACCGAATAAATGATCTCCAGCTCTCCAAATTTAAATTTTTGTTTGGCCTTTAAAGCGAGGAAATATTGAATATTTTATTTGTTTTCCCCATTGAGAAGAAGACAAGAGCCTCCTACTCCCATTGGACTAGTCCATTCAGCAGCCGTGCATAGAAACAAATACGACAATGATCTTTTACTCTCCGAGTAAGTCATGTACTATGCGTCTCCCTTTTTCTTTTACCTTGGTGCCAATTGTAAAAGTTTTTTGACCTTCCATTAATTTTGTCACTTCTATTTTATCCATTGGTCCCCACCAATTCATTTGCACATGGCATACTCATCCAAAATAAAGGTCCTAAATCCACAATTCTTTGGAGATGCGAACATCTATGAACATGATTATGAAATATTCAACACCATGGTAACTGCTTCTGACCTAAATGGCATTATTCAAGAGGCCCAATCCCAAGATGATGCTGGCCAAGAACCGTGTCATCTATTGGAAACAAATTTGGCTTGAGTCGTCTATTTGCATACTATTTATTTTCAAGAAATCATCGCCTAGTTGTTAATTTTCTATTCAAATGTTCAATGGTCCATCCTCTTTGTAGACTATTTCAAAACATTGTGCATTATAACTGGAGATGTTATCTAAAAGATGTTTTGTTTTCTTGATCTCCTAGCTTTACAAGTTCTCTATGAAGAAAAACTATCCACATCTTTATCAGGAATTGAAACCCCTCAATGAAAGAAACCATATTTTATCTCAACACCTAAAAGTGGGGTGTCCAACCCCTACCTCACCTTCTCTTTATGAAATTGTGAATTTATTTGATAATTAAAAGAAATCCATATCCCTAATCTACACTATATTAGGGTATGATAATGACAGTACTATAGATGACACTATTTTATGTTTCCCTAAGTTTCCTAATCCACGTTGTCAGGGTCATGCCACCAAAATTTGACCTATTTAGTGATCTAGCTCAATCCATCCACACCCAATTGGAAGAGATCCTTTCTATGGAACAATTTTAATATCCATCCTACCTCTTCTACATGTTTTTATATCAAAATTATGAGCATTACAAAAACCTAAACCTAAAGGTTAGAGAGAAAGTAGGAAATTAGATACCTAATTGGAATGATCTGATCCTAAGAGAGCATGGAAGCCCTAATTACAAAGAATTTGCAAACAAATTTTTGGCCATCACATACACTTTGATGCATGATTCCTCCCCACCAAAATTGTTTCCAGAAAATAAGAAGCACCTGCAATTGAATCTAGATGTGAGGGTAGGAGATTGGTTCCTCTATGAGGATTATACTGTATTAAGGATATATGGTTTTGAATATGAGCCATACAAATTACCATATTTTCTTACACCAAGGGTATTTTCAATGGAATAAACTTGGTAGAGGTTCATTTATTATCAACTTCTTTTTGTGAATTTTAAACACCAAAGAACCTTTCTACTACTAAAAGATATGGGGCATTTTCCGGTAAAAGGAAAAAATTCCCTACATTATATGGTGGAGTTTTTGAAGAAGTTAAACTTGGATAAAGTAGAGAAGATACCTTATTATCATCACCATATTATCTCCAAGCTAAGGATTGAAAACAAAAATTGTTCATATAATTATGTCCCTGGGCCTAAGTGGGATAAAATTGCTAATTTGTTGACTTGGGAGCAAGTCCTAGCAATTCAAGACAATAAAAAAGAGAAAGGTATAAAAGATTAACAATTAGGGAAGAAAATAGGAGCTAAAGAGCTCCAAATAGATATGAATATTGATGATGCTGAGTAGGATCCCCAAAGTAAAAAGGAAAGAAATGAACGGGGAGAAGAGGTAGAACAAACATTGGTGGAGAAAGAAGGATGTAATGAGATCCCAAAAGAATTGGCTAATTTTTTGGATAAGCCACTAATTAGAAGGGATGTGACAACAATTAATTTCACCCATTATCGCTCCATGGAATTTATAGTTCCTTATATGGTGCAGGAATCACCCTCTACAAGTCCAGTACCAGTGAAATCAAATCTTTAGACCAAATATTTGAATATAAGAGAAAGAAGTGTAAGTATGGTCAATGATATCAGAGGGTAGGTGGGAGCATCAAAGAAGAGATTATTGATTATGCTAGATCACATAGATGATACTTTCTGAATGCCAATCCTAGAAACTAAATTTCCTATGCCTTCAATATAAGTGAATGGAGAGCAAATTAATATAAAGTGGACTTCAAAGATTTTGGTAAATTGTATGAAGTAGATTGTTACAATGGGATAAAATAGCATAAGATCTTCTAAAAAATGGGATCACTATGATGCGATCTAAGATGACTTTGATATGTCCAAAACAACTCAGAAAGAAGTAAAGAAAGTAGAGAAGAAGCTTGGGAAGATTCCAGAGAAAGCAACTTAAATAGTTAAGTACTTGAATAGTAGAACAAAAAGATAACTGGAAGAGCTACATATTTCAAATAGAACTCACTTAATAAAGTTGGAAAATCAAATGATCACAAAGTAGGCATGATGATGAAGATAACTTAGAGAAGAATAAAGGTCATAACTTCAAAAGTTTCTTCTTTCAAAGTTACTTTCAATGATGCCATCAAATTAGGCCTGCCACATCCATGGCAATGGCAATGGGGAAATGTACAAGAAGAATGAAGTAGTACAATTTGATGTAGTAGAAGGAGAAATAAGTGGAGATTAAGTGTTTGATAGGCTAGGAACTAAGTTTGAGATCTAGGTAATTCTTAAGAACATCCTAAGGAGGTTGAATCCGATATCATATGAGAAAACTACTAATGTTGAGATAACATTAAATTCCCTAATAGAAAATAATTATGCTATACCTACAAAGAGTGGAATTCATTATCTAAGTATCAAAAACTCATTTTCCACCCCAAGGGAAACTATCAGGGTAGTCATTAGAACAAACATCATACCAAACACTAGGACAATCCTTAGGGAAACAAAGTCACCAAGCCTTTATACCACCAGGAAGACAAGCAAATGTCTAGATGATGCTCTAGTTTCTAGGGAAGACAAATGTTAGAACAATTGGGCAGACAAGTGTAGCAACAAGTGGGTAGACAACCCCCCCTCCAATTTATAAAAAAGGGAAAAGGTAAAGTACAAAAAAGTAAGAATAAGAAAGTAAAATATTGTAAACAACAAAGTGAAAAGTTGATAGTGATAGATCTAAATGTGGTTAAAAAATGAGTTAAGAGTAACATAAAGCAATTACAACTTCTGAGGCCATAAAAAGACCATTCAAGCTCAGTAATTGGGGTAGGCAAATTTTAGAGGATATTTAAAATTGTTGAGCGCGTTTTATTGTTTTTGTATGGAAGAACTATTTCTGAGATAAAGATTCTGATGTGTATTAGAGATGTTTTCCTCTGTATTTTTGTTTCCCTCCAGTTGTTTCCAAATCTAACTCTATTATTTGTGTAAATATTTCTTGAGAGATAAATAAAGCTTCAAGATCATCATCTTCACATATATCTGCATCGGTGATGTGAATATATGGTTTAGTGTTGGAATTGAAGTAGGAGATTTAATTGTGTTTGACCTATGTTTTATTTTTACAATGCTTCATATGATTCAACAATAGTTGAAAGCTTCTCTTATTGTTTGTCATGTGTACATCATGTTTTCGTTTGATCTATTAAAACTTAAATGAATAGTTTATACTTTGTATAAATGTTGAATTCTTTGTTTAAAAGCTCAGTGGGTTTCTTCCATTAAATATCTAAGGCTTGTCCTCGAGACACCTCACGTATTTTCATTTGTTCCACTTGCTAAGTTCATAATCATTTTCATGTTCTTCATCTGAAATTATGAAAGTACTCCATTAAATTCCTCTTGAAAAAAGTATGCATCAATGATAGCCCATCATTATGTACTAGTAAAGATTCAACAAATTCAAATTCACAATCTAATTTCTACATATTTAGCTCTAAATATTTAAAATTTGAGCATCATCATGCCCTGGTGTGTACTAAATTCATCCTAGGACATCTCAAGGGAAAATAGGAACATTTATAATAATTCGGATATTAGGACCAATTCTCTATCATCTTGCATTTCCATCATCTTTGATTTGTATGCATAATGTTTTTCATGTATATGTTCTACATCATTATGTTTCATATCCTTCTAATGTTATATATTTAATTAACTTGTAGATTTCAAACAAGGGGGTCTTAATGTCTTGAACTGACCAGTATACTAGACTGACAAACTCAATAGTTTTGGTATCCTTTGCTCAACAAGGTAAAGTTCCAATCGGATAGCTATAGTACCAGCTTAGCTACATGGGAGGACACATCGAAAATGCATTAATAGTTCCCCTACTTGTTTTAGAACTTCGAGATGGATTTTCCCAAAGAGGGGGTCTATGTAATGCCCCATTTTTGTTTAAACTCTAAACAAGGTGGACTATGTTATTATTTGAGGGTTTTTTTTATCACAAATGACCTAGTTTGACGATATATATGTATGCGTCAGGGCATTGAAAATTTAAAAATTTATATTATCATGCGTCAATGGTACTTCATATTTTCTTACATATGAAAATAATTGTCATAATGAATTTATACGATGTAACACATTCCAATATCGGTACATTAAAATTTATAAATAAAAATGTACTTTGGATTAGTTATTACTGGATTCTTTTGATGGTTTCCTAGTGTCACAAGGAAAACGCAAGTGCACATTCATGTAACGTTATGTCGGCATTGCAAGTACTTTGAATTTAGTCTGGATATTTTTTTTGTGTTATGTAATGTAGTGATTTGATATTCTGATTTATGTAATTCAAACTATTTGATTCACGCATAATTTATTATGTACATGCATAGGGATGTTGATGTCCAATCAATCGACACATGGGTAATGGGGTTTGGGTAATGGGGTTGTATGAGGGAATGTACATGGTAGGACTAGCACTCATATTCCATTCGATGATTTTAAAATTAAGTGTTAACTTTAACCATGAAATGGATGTTGTAGTAATGGTTGGCTATGGATTTGGTCACTCACATGATTTAACTGGGGGTGTGCAATAAGTTGTTAACCTTATTACTCGGTGACTACTAGTCTCTAAAGAGGATATGAACGAGTTGAATTAACGTGGTCTCAATCATTGTACAACTTATCCACCACGAAGAACATAATATTTGAAGGGATGCGTATGATCATGGAACCCTTGTATTCATCGGAAGGTAATATTTGAAAGGCATAAGTCAGGATGACACCCTTGATATTACCTTGGTAAATTTTATTGCATTAAAGAATTGAAATTTTTATTGGTATACGCATCTCCTTTAAAATATAAATGAATGAGTGCGATCATTATTAAGCATATATGAAATGCATAAGTTGTTGAAAGAAAATAAATGAATATAAATTTATTAATAAATAAAATCATGTGCATGAAAAGAAGAAAAATAATTAGTTCAACAAGTGGAATATTCATTAAAGTGCATCCCTTTAAATAAGGAGAAGAAATATAATTCAAAAAGGGAATCAATTGAAACAAATATTGAACTCAAGTGCACACAAAAATTTAGGAAAAGAAAAGAATATCATGGGAACACCTAGGAGTGATTATAGGAAGATCCATTTAAAGGTTAGGATAAATCAATATTTAGTAATTCTTAGGAATGAATATGTTTTGTATGTGAATAGGAAGAGGAGACATTGATGGATGAATATTAATCAAATTACCATTAAATGATTCTCATGTTTTGGTGAGTGGGACATGTGGCGAGGAACTCAAATGTTATACAAGAAACGTGAGAGCTTGAGCTCACACCTCCTTTTTTTTAATATTAGATGCTTGTGCTTTTGAGGTGACTTTTAAGATTTTCATCTACTGGAGTGTGATTGAGGTTGGGAGACATCTTAGCACAAGTCTATATTCTTTAAATGTTGTTAATTTTACTTTTTCCATACAACCCCATTGTAGCTTAGTAGTCCTTGGGGAAGAAGAGTACTTATTAGGAATATGTAGGGTGGTCAATTAGTGAATTTGCAGTGATTGGAAAATGGGTTGCGTGAAGAAAAACTCAAGAGAGATTCAAGAATTTGACACCTTTGTGGGAACTTGAGCACAGCCAAAACCAAATTGTTCAAGTGCTTATTTTATTTAGGCATTTTTCAAATTTTCATGATTATTGCAAATTTATTACTACAAATGATGGATAAAAAAATTATTAAGCAAGAAATCTCATTATAATAATCATTTAGTCGGTAATGAAATGATCCATGAGTATGTTGATTCGATAATATATACTCAATGGTAAAACTCGTAAGTGTATATTACTGGTTCAGAATTCTTGCCACTTATCTTTCATTTTCTCCTGGATTTATGTTTGATATAAAAAATTAATTGTAGTTTGTTGCATCACTAAATAATATTAGTTTCACATTCAATATATAAATAAAAATAATGATATCTTAGAAGATATCACATCTATACATAGGGTTATTTCTGTCTTATTTACATATGCTTAAAAGTTATATCGTGAAAGTGATTTCAAAAGATTAGCTACTGATCTAAGCTAGAAATATAAAATGTGCATATGGTAAAAAGGAAGTGAATATATAGAGAAGAGCACCGGTGGTGATGGGAAATGTATCAAAGAAAATATTTAAATTCTTAGTTCACCTCCCGATTGATAACAAAATGACCTTATTTTGTAGGTAGTTAGTGGGTGCAACATTCCATGAAATCATAATGGATGGATCTTCTGTAATATCTATCTCTTCCATAGATTCTGCAGTTGTAGGAAGGAAGGCTTCCCTTGCCCATCTGTGTCTCTGTGTTGTCTTATGTTATTTTGATTTCCTATTTTTTTTTATAGCTACATGTAAATACAATTCAACACTAGACGATACAAGAAATATTAATACTATTAGATCATTATGACCATAGCATAATTTGGGTGAATTTATGGTGTTTGTAGTAGCTTTACACTCTGGATCATTATTAACTATAAAACATACCACCAGTCTTTGTTGATTTCTCATAATAGTTGATCATTCTATTCTTAACCATGTTATTGTGAAGCTCATGTCTTATATAAGAATTCCATTCAAATTTATGACAAATGCAACCATGCGATGCCATGATATACCTCTTTTTAGGCTAATTATATATATAACAGTACCTAAACAAATTATGGCCTATATGATAAGTACCGACTCTAGAATTTGATTATTATAATCAATAATAGTTAATTATTAATAAAAAATAAATATATTGATAATTGATCTTTAGGTTCCAATTAATATGAATCATAATATAACCATACTTTATATTGAAATCTTATGTATATGTATATATCATATGGTCAGTATTATTTGGAATATATATATAGAAGAAAATTGCCACAAAGTACATGATGTTGTTATTATATATGAAAGAATAGCATTATAAGAATCATATACATGAGTACATGCTCATATTTTAAATGATTATTAACTGAAGTTGAATAATAATAAAATGAAACACATTATATAAAAATTTCATTTAATCATGCTTATGATATTTAATGGTAAAATTATGTGACTTAAAATTTATCGAAGAAATATCGATTATTTTATGATTGAAATATATATGTGATGCATTAGAATTATGACAAGTTATTATTATGATAATGATGAAGTATGTAATAGTAATTAGTATATATAAAATAAAATTGCAATGATATTGTTAGAAAAATAGGATAGCAAAGCAATAGCATAAAATAAAATGTGGAAATAAAACACATAAATATACAATAGAAGAGAGAAATCAATATATGTGGTTCACCCAATATGGTTTATGTCCACGGAGAAGATACCAACTTTTTTATTATTGTGTCTAGCAAAATGAAGGCATACAACTCGCAACACATCTGGCGCAACCTCATCTTCACTCTCTGACAGTCTCTCTCTCTCAGACACACTGATATTTCATAATACTACACAACCACAATAAAATTCCCTCATACCTAAGGAGGTTTTCCTTCTAGGGTAAAAAAACTAACATAACTTCTACTGTAATATATGCGACCTAATGATGAATAGTTTAGATTGACTACGAAACTACAACATTTTATAAGGCATTTTGTCCAAATTTTTTTCTACAAGGGCGTTGCCTCCGAACCCCTACTAGGGAGGGGATCCAAAAATAGTCACCCCCCCTGAACCCCCTTGACGACTATAAAGTGGGGCGAGCTCCCCACAACCCCCCCTTCATTTTCTGGGATCCAAAAATGGCTAAAATGTGACCTCTAAATCAAGAAGATTATATCCAGGCTCCACAACCAATAATATCTCACTTGGAGACTCATTACAATAACTCTACCACTAATGCATCTAGTGGACCGTGATCCACCTTGGACCTTGCAAGTTTCTCATCTTCAAATTCATTATTTATTGACAACTAAAACTGAGTAGGAACTCATTTTCTCACTGGGTACTACCTTTGTTAACATGTCTATAGAATTCTTGCAAGTATGTATCTTTTCCTACTTCATATGTTCATCTTCCATAATGGATTGTATGAAATGGTGCTTGAGATATATATGTTTACTATTAGAATGGAAAGCTATGTTCTTTGCAACATGAATGGCACTCTGGATATCACTGCACAACCTGTTATTCTCCTGCTTCTTACACAATTCCTCCATGAACCTTGGTATCAAAATAATCTCTTTACTAGCCTCTCTAGCAACAACATACTTTGCTTCCATTGTGGAAAGCGCAACAACCTTTTGCAGTTTCAAAATCCAACTTACTATTGTTCCACCTATAGTAAAAGCATACCTCGTGGTGCTCCTCCTGCTATCTTTACAACTTTCCATATAGGCATCAGCACATCCATATGGAACAATGTTCAAACCTTCAAAACATGATGGACGAATAGTAGCATTTCTCAAATACCTGAGAATGCACTTTACCACCTTCCAATGCTCTTTACTTGCATTGTTCATATACTTTCTCACAACTCCCACTGCATGTGCAATATCTGGGATTGGGAACACCATCGCATACATCATACTACCAATTGCTGATGAATACGGGACCTTGAACATGTATTTTATATCATCCTATGTCTTGGGACCCATATCCTTAGTTAGTTTCAAATGGTTAACCAAAGGTGTACTAACTAGTTTTGCATCCTCCATTCTAAACCTCTCTAACACCTTCTCTATGTACTCACCCCAGGACAATGCCAATTTGGGATTTTTCCTCTCTCATGTTATTCTCATACCAAGGATTTGCTTTCCAACACCCAAATCCTTAATCAAAAATGAATTATCTAATTTCCTTTTGAGAATAGTTATATCATGCATGTTAGACCCTGCAATAAGCATGCCATCCACATACAGTAACAATATAATATTGCTTCCATTATCTAGCCTCTTGAAATAAACATAGTGGTAAGAATGACATCTACTATAACCTTGTTCTGGAATAAACCTATCAAATTTCAAATACGACTACCTTGTATCTTTGTTCATCCCATACAAGCTCCTCTTCATCCTACATACTAAATTCTCCATCCCTTTGAACTCATATGCATGTGGTTGTTGCATATAAATCTCTTCCTCCAAATCCCCATGGAGAAAAGCCACTTTTACATCTAATTGTTCAATATTCAATTCTTCTACTTCCACTAGAATTAATATAGTCCTAATTGAAATCATTTTAACAACAAGAGAAAATATTTCATCAAAACCTATACCTTTCTTCTGTGCAAACCCCTTTACAACAAGTCTATCCTTGTATCGCTTTTTTCCTCCATCTTCTTCCTTCAACCTATAAACCGATTTATTTTGCAATTCTTTTTTACCTGTAGGAAACTTTACCAAGTCCCAAGTATTGTTTCTTACCAAGGAGACCATTTCCTCTTTAATTCCATGCTCCCACTTCTTTCTAGTGTCTACCTACATTGCCTCTTCATAACCTTCTTGTTCACAAGAATCAGTCAATAATAAATAATACAGTGAAGGAGAGTATCGTTTAGGGGGTCTACTTGACATAGTAGATCTTCTAACAAGACTTGGAGGATTTTGAGGAACCTATTGCAGTTGCTATTGTCCATTTTGGTTTTTTGGAACCTTTGAAATTTATTTTTCTTTGATTAATCCAGTGTTGTGTATTATATTTTTTCTTTTTCCTGTTTCTTTCCTAGCAACTAATCTTTGTACATGATCTTTCCAATGAATACCATATCTCTACTCCTAATGATTTTGTAATCTTCATAATCTGATAAGCAATAACCAAAATCATTAACTCTATATCCAATAAAGGTACATTTCTTGGATTTAGCCTCAATAGTTGTTGTATTTTCTTTATCAATATGGACAAATGGTACACAATCGAAAGTATTCATAAATGAGTAGTTTACATTTTTACATATCCATGCCTCCTTTGGAATGCCACTATCCAACGAGCTTGAATACCCTCTGTTTAGTAAGTAAACAATCATATATATATCATCTGCCCAAAACTATAAGGTAAACCCTATATGTAATCCCATACACCTTGCATGCTCCATGATTTTCTTGTTCATCCTTTCTAACACACCATTTTCTTGTAGTGTTCCTGGAACTATCATCTCTCTATGAATCCCATAGTATGAACATTAAATATCAAATTCCTTTCCGCAATATTCACCTCCATCTAATCTGATACACTTCACTCCCTTTTTCCTTTCTCATTCTCAACCAAATCTTTCCATTTCTTAAAAGTAGCAAAAACATCATATCTTTGTCTGATGCAATAAACCCAAGTTTTTCTAGTTGCAGCATCAATAAAAGTAACATAATAATGGGAGCCACCAATAGATTGTACTTGAGCTGGTCCCCATACATCTATACTCACAAGCTCTAACTTTTCATTATTATTTTTCTTCCCAACCATGATAAATTTGACTCTCTTCTATTTTTCCCAAACAAAGTTCTCACATAATTCCAAATTAACCTGCTTCAATTCTAGTAGCAACTTCCTTGAATGGAGAATGTGCATCCCCTTCTCACTCATATACCCCAACCTATGATGCTACAATGTTGTATCCACTACTGTAGAAGTTGAAGATATAGAAGAGTTAGTATTACTATTACATAAATATAATGTACCTACTCTCTCTCTCCTTTTTCTACTACCAATGATAGTGACCTTCCAAGCCATTTCTAAAAATGTAGATAAACAACTTTCATCTCACAATATCCTTGTTGAAATTACATTTCTTCTCATATTAGGAACGTGCCTTACATCCTTCATCATCCATTCGTTTCCATTATTTAACTTTAAATTTTCTTACCCATTCCAACAATTTTACATGGTTGATCATCACCCAATATAACCTCTCGAAAATCACCTTGAACATAATCTTGGAAATATTTCCTATGGGGTGTGGCATGAAATTAAGCCCCTAAATCTACTACCCATAAATTAGTCATATTATCCAATGAAAGAAGCAAAGAATCTTTTAACACATCACCTTCTATATTTGCTTCCTAATTATTCTCATCATGTCCATCTCCTTGTTTCTTTAGAGATTTGTAGTCTTTTTTCATATTTCCTTTCTTCCCACAATTCCAGCACTCCATATTTCCCAGTTTTGATTTGGATCTTTGCTTCATAGAATTCCCACAATTACCTGGGATATTTCCTCTCTACCTTTGTCTTCCACTATTCTCCATGATCAATGCATTACCTAGTTTCTCACCTATGATTTCCCATCGCATTTCCTCACTAAGGATGACACCAACAACATCATCGAATTTTGGAGTGTTTGAACTAGAGGTTGAATTACTTATAGACATGAACAAGTCATTCTAGTTTTATAGCAATGAGCACAACATTACAAGAGCCCTAACCTCATCAATCAAGTTCACTCCAACATAAATTAGATGATTAGTAATTGTATTAAATTCCTTTAAATGAGCGGCAATAGACCCACCTTCTAACATCTTCATATTAAATAATCACTTCATTAGAAATACCTTGTTAGAGGATGAGGGTTTTTCATACCGTTAATTCAATGCCTTCATTAGATCCTAGTTGTATTTTCTTTAAAAATTTTGAAAGCTTCCATTGATGCTAGGCATAGTACTATCATTCTTAGTGCCTTTCTATAAAAAACCTCCCATTCTTCATCATTTATACTCACCGACTTACTCACTTTTCCACCAAACGGTAGGAACATATACTTCTAATATAGATAGTCCTCCATTTTCATGTTCCATAATTGGTAGTTTTGGTCGTTAAATTTCTCGACCCTAAAATTTCCTTCTTCTACCATTGCGCATAGTCGAACCGAGAACCCTTATTTCCTACGAGTTTATCAGCCAAATAGACCTTCGACTCTAATACCAATTATTAGAAAAGCAGGGTCGTAGAGAAATATCATAAAATAAAATGTGGAAATAAAACACATGATGCATGAATACCAGAGAGACACCAATATATGTGGTTCACCAAATATGGGTTACGTTCAATGAGAAACAACTAGTCCTTTTATTATTGTGTCTATCAAAATTAAGGGATACAACGTACCGCACATCTGCTGCAACCTCCTCTTCACTCTCTCATAGTCTCTCTCTCAGACACATTGGTATTTCACAATACTACACACCCGCAATACAATTCACTCATACATAAAGGGGGATGTCTTCTAGGGAAACAATCCCTAACATAACTTCTACTGTACGATCTACAACCTAATGATAAATAGATCAAATTAACTATGAAATTACAACATTTTACAAGGTAATTTTTCCAAAATTTTCACTACAGGAGCTCTTCCCCTAAACCCATGCTAGGGGTGGGCTCCCAAAATATACCCCCCCCCCTACACACCAATAACAAACAGGGAAAATTTTAGGGGCGAATTATAGCCCATGGGCGAAATTATAGGGGTCACCAAGAAACCCTGGGTGAATTTTTAATATTAAATCGTTTTTTTGAAATTTAATAAATTAGCCCACATTTTATGAATGGCCACAATGTGAAAAATCGGATAGCCCACCCAGTGAGAGAGGGAAAATGCGATTTAGCCCAGTGAAAGATGGAGGAAATGGTCGGTTCGCCTCCATCATTCCAGTAATGGAGTCCAAAGGTAGTTGGTTCGCCAGTAAATTTTCATTCATGGAGGCGTGAGCAGCTCGTTCGCCCATGGTTTTCATTCATAGAGGGGATTGCTAGTTTGTTCGCCCCGATTTATGGACCATAGGGAATTTTTGATAGTTATTTCGCTCTGGATTCTAGGTTTTCAGTTGAATTCTATCCCTAAAGATTATTAGAACAACGATGACAGAGTGAAAGTTTTGAACAATTATCTTGGTATGCTTTTGTTCTGTCTACATTTTTTTGTTTCAAATCTTCAAACTCAATCCAATTTATCCATTTTCCTAAAGTCGATTATAAATATTTTCTGCCTTTTAATGGGAATTTGATGCGATGCAAATGTTGCATTAGACATTCATATCCTTAGAGAAGAAAGCCCTGAAAAGTTTTATAACTAGGTAATGCTTGTTTAAACTTTAAAGTCTATAAGCAAATGGTTTGATGGATCTTAACATTTTATGTTGTCGAAACCATGCAGGTTACTTGTGATTTCCAAGTGTTTGCATTAAGGAATTATGCCAAATATTCAAGCAGCAGGAATTATGCCAAATATTCAAGCAACACTCTCAAAAATATTTAGAGATTTATCTACTCTGTTATTAGTTAATTACATCCTTGACGTCCATTTTATATGAAGGCGAATGAAAATGGTTTTCTATAGTCGTTTAATTGATCATGACTTAGGATGCATGGATATTGGAGAATGAAATTTATATCTTAGAATGTTAATTTAGATGTCAAATGCCAACGACTTTCCTCGGGTCAGGTTTTATAAGTTCTTGTTATTTTTCTGCTTCTATTGAGTCAATGACCTCTAAAAAACTCTGCCACTAAATGTTGATCTAGAGCAGGGCATCTGAAAGTAAACAAATGCTCATGTTATTGGTGTGCAAAATGTCTTGTTCAATAATGGCACATTTTTATATGCTTCTTATGCACTATGGTGCCATTTGAGAATTGGGGATTTGTTTCTTTTTGTGGTCATATTTAATTGTTTATTATATTGATTGTTCAATGTTGAGTATACCAAAGGCACATTTAATAGTGTTGATTAACATTTTGTTCTTATTTCATATTGGCAAGTATAGCTTGCAAGTTGGGTCCTCTCCAAATGGCCGTAGATTTTGACTCCCTTTATAGAAATATCAATAGCATCCTTTCCTCCTGCATGTTTTATAAAAGATTGCTTGGAATTGGTGGTATCATACAATGTTAATGCATGACTTAAAAATAGATAATGATGGCATGTTTTATGCTTTGGTGGTTTATTGCAAGATAAGAGATTGTTTGTGTTATTGAGTGATTTGGGTATTCTTCCAGGTTGTCAGTCATATAGCTGCCATAATTTTACATTACTACTTTTCTTAGGAAAATGATTTATTCTGATTGTGATTGCCATTGTTGCAAATTGTGAATGAATATGGGTTAATCAATGTCTTGCATCTGTATTATTCTGCAGTTTCTGAATAAACTTTTGTATGCAAAAGAAGGTTCCAAGGACATTATGGATAGAACATGTGTCGATTTTCCTTAGCAAATTTGACTAGAAGTGGATGGTGTGGATATTGAAGTTCCTGAGGTGGGTGCTAAGACATCTACAACTTATCTATCTGAAACCATGTACATATATAGTTTTTATTTTAAGTATATTGTGTAACATTGCAGGATGCAGAAGGTGTCCTTATAATGAACATTGGGAGGTACATGGGAGGCGTAGATTTGTGGCAGAATGAAGAGGACCATGAGGATGACTTTGATCCACAGGTCATGCGTGATAAGGTGCTTGAAGTTGTCTGTATTTGTGGAACGTGGCATCTTAGAAAGCTCCAGGTGATATTTCAATGTTTTACAAATCAAATATGATATTTTCTGCAGGTCTTAACCCCTTCTTTTCTCCGTGTTACATGGGTACAATGCCAAAGATAGCATCTTGAATACTCTAGGTGATGTTTCAATTTTAGACTGGTCAAACATAGGTAGAGGTGTTATTATTAATATGCTAGCCAAATTCCATGTGCAGATGTAATGCTTTTTTCTTAAAACTAAAATGGTTATATTTTGGAATAAAAAGTTGCTATGGCCGCACCATACATCATAATAAGTATAACACAAACAAAAAGGGGCTTTCCATAAGCTAGTCTTTCATAAGTTGTCCAAAATTCAAAATTGTTTCCTATAGTTTGAACTATTCTAACTTTGAGGAAGATATAGCTTAAAGATGTACTGATATAGAATCTAGATCCTATGAAACTTTCCTAGTATCAAAACTAACTTACAAAACATAGCTAAACCTTGAATCAGAAATAGACATGCTCACTATGGGCTTCTTACTTGACATTAGCTAGTAACTAGAGATCTTGGTCCACATGTTCCATTTCCAAATCCCCTATAGCTCGCTAAATTGTTTCTTCATCTTTTGAAATAGCTGGGGCAGACCTAATTGACATCCTTGGATAAGAAACCACAGATTGGGAACTACTAGATAGGCCCAGGACCAATTTTTAAAGCATGTCACATTTAGCTTCTAGCTTCTCAATTTTCCTTTTATGTTGGGTCACAATATCCAATAATTCTGCTAAGAAACTACTTTTACCTACCTTGGAGATTAAATTTCATATCATGAATGGGGTGCAGGTGGCATTCATTATTGAAATTTCTTGAAATTCTACTCACCCAATTTTGTTTGAAGAAGAGATTATGTTAAAGGACACAAGAAAACATGACAAGACGGATCAAAAGGCATGAATTTTGCATGGAAAAGATGGATCTGAAAAAAAATGCCTTGTAGTGCCAGTTGAGTAGCTTATTCTAAAATTTGGAGGCAACAGAATGTTATGAAGGGCCACTCAAGTCATCCAAGTTTCAGACAATGCACTCAATGAATGGATAAAACCTAATAGTTCCTAAAATGTTTACCAGCACAAAATATTGTTTTTTGGGGTTTCCTTGAGTGATGACATTTTAGAGCAACTGATGAGATTTTGTTAGCTTATTATTGAGGAATTTTTTATACAAGAACTGGATGCAGAGAATCTCCTGAAGAAGCCAAAACAAACAGAGGGATAGTTCATTGAAAAATAGCTTGTCTTGGCTTTCCTTGTGAGCAATACTGCCTTGAGTAATTTGACAATATTCAACAAGAAGGTTTGTTTTGAGGACCGTCTTATTAGTTAGGTTTTGTTGGTTTGATCTTTGAACCTTGAATTTCTCATATTTGAGTTTCTTAACCTTTACCTTTATATTAATGTTGTTGCTCAAAGGTAAATTTAACAGTTGTGACACTTGGCTTTTTAATCAGGATTTCATTTTCACAAAGAGACAGAAGTTGTCTTCCAGCATTTCCAAAGTGGGGTGAGCTTGGTGAAGAATGATGAAAATTTGTTACAGGGATTATTCTACAGAGATATCAAGGATGTTGATGTCTCTAATGTGGATGATTAAAATATGAATTATGTGTAAAACTTCTAAAAATTTATACTTCTGAGTAAGGTATGGAGGAATTGTTGAACTTGTTGCAATGTCTCCTTTCACTTGATGGAAAAATCATCAAGAAAGCTTATCTTATATTGATTTGACTGTAGAAGAAGTGTTGGGACATTATTATGAGCGTGACCGTGCCTTTTGGAGGGATTTGAAGCTTGTTAGTTCTCAAATAGAAGCAAAGGATTGGATGGTTGTAGACTTGAAATGTTTTTCTATGAAGGTGAATATCCTTCACATGAACTTGCTTTGTGTTTTTAAGGCAGGTTCCAACAAGATGCTTATGAATTTTGACTCATAGGAACTAGGAGATTCTCCAATATAACTTGGGGATATCCTCATCAATTTGCAGGACATGCTTGGAGATTGCAGCTCTAGATCAATCTATATTACATGATAGAACTTTGTGTTATGTTAGATCAATTCTACAAGTATCTTGGAAAGAAGAGGTAGAAATGGTGATTTTTGGCACACTAAATTTCAGGACTCTTTAGTGGCATTGGTTGATGTATGGTGTGATTGCGTTGAAAGGTGGCTTCCATTCAACACAGCAGAATTTTCTGGGAATAATTGTGTACAAAAATTGCAAAGGGTGGCAGTTCTAGCCCTTGCAGAACGAAAGCAAGGACACTCTCTATGTGGTTGTAAATGTTCTATATGCTTTTGACAACTTTTTGGCAATGTGTTCCGGAGAAGGCCATTCCTCTGATACTCTTGTATGGGTAACCATGTTTTGATGAGAAGTGCACATATTGCTCTGTTGAATCACACCAAGGAAATGATGTGGATGATTGTTGGAATTTGGCAGGTCATGATGGGAATCATGATTGCAAAAAGAAAAATCATACATGTATGGAGATCTGTTCTTTATTTGACAAATCATCCATGCAGCATTCTTGTTGCTTGAAGGTTGGACATGAAGTTCTTCATAGGTGTAATTCACCTCAACATATGTGTAAGACGACGTGTTCTCTTCCAAGCTGCAAAAATCTTTGTGTTATAAAATTAAGCCTGGGGATCATGAGAAACATGCTTATCATGAGAGATATTGTCAAATTAGGCTTATCATGATCACCCCTCCCCATTTTTAATAAAATTTCATTAGGAAAAAGAGTTGCATGGTTTGCCAAATTGTCCGCCTTTTTGTTCTCAGATTGAAGCATATGGAAGAAATGAATTGTATCCATTCTGTTGGAAACGCTTTGAGTGCATTCGATCATCCTTCATAGTTGGGTTTCTTTAGGGAGGGTCCAATTCACCATATGCCTGATAAGGATAGTTGTGTTACCTACTACAGTAAGGAATCTGATCCCTCATTCGGTTTCCAGTTGGATTCTGTTCCACATTGCTAAGGCCAATTTTCCAAGTGAAATTTAATTCTTCATTTCCCCAAGTGAAATTTAATTCTTAATTTCCTCCAAGGTCAATGAGGAACCCCCTACACCTGCCTCCTTTTAAACCAAGTGAGCTATTACAAAAGATATCTCTATGTCTGAATTTAATTAATGGTTTTCAGTGATCTCAATTGCTAAAGGAACTAGTCTTACTGTGTCTAGTTCTAATGGGTATCAGTGATCTCAATTTGCTGAAGTAATTTCTCGTACAATGTCTATGCTTATTTCTGTCACAATTATTTATTTAAATATTTTTGAACCCCATTTCAAGACAAGAACCATTGTTTCTAGCAGACTGCTTTGAAATTCTTTCTATATAATTTTAACCCCAGTTAATATACCATCTGTGCTTTTTGCACTCATCTTTTATGATGTTATTATTCTGGTTGATCTTATTGAGCAGGTTTTGTCCTTGACTGATTTCCAACTATTTGATATATATGGGAATCTTGGTTTGCATTTTTTGCCATTGACGGTCTTCCTACAATTTAATATGTATGGGTTTTGAAGTTTGGATTTGGAATTTCAGTTGTCACTATCATTGCATGAAAGCATTTTCTTGGATTTTCCATTTCGGTTGTTTGAAAGGAATTACCTATTTTAGTGGCAACATCAATACATTGGAAGTAATAAAATATAATTTATGGTCCCAGTTAATGTTCTATTATTTACTTATTTTTATAACATTGGCAAGTTTTGAAGGATGCAAGGAAAAAGTTATGTGATGAGATTTCTTTTTGTGTAAAAGACATGGATTTTTCTCTTGCAAAGGTAATTACAAAGTTAAGGTTGTCAGTAGTTCTCATATCTAGTTAACTTGTTCCTTTAATATTTTTAGATATTTTTGTCTTATATTTGTCTTATGTATTTCCATGAATTAATGTCTTAGTTGCATGAATTAACTCCAGTAAGTGCAATGTGCTCTCTTATAATGGAGTCTACCTTCCTTGTGTGGCCTTCAGAAATTGAGTTTAACGTTAAATGCATGTCATCAAGTTTTGAGACATACTTATACCCTTTGTATTTGGTTTTGTATTTTAGGTGGTTAGTTGTTGAGGCAATTTGTGGAAGTGAATTTCAATGAGGATGCATCACTTGAGTTGCATTTAAACTTGCAACTACATTGTTCAAACAACTAATGTCGGTAAAATTGTGATTTTTCTTAGGTTCCTTGGTGTAAAACCTGTTGCACAAGTTTCCCGAAAGGATACGTTTTATCAATAGATAAACTAAGTGATGCAACCAAATAGTTATATCAAAGTATAGAAAACAACTTTAGTTTTTGGAGGCATACTATTGATTCCTAGAGGACAGTAAGTATTTTGCACTGAAGTGTCACTTGCACTTTAGGGAGTTCTTCTCTTGTGTTTTTGTTGGATCGTCCTTAATGATGGTATATGTTGGCCCCAAATGTCCTCAACCATGGTTTCTAGACACTAGAGAACTGTTTGCTTGAAAGTATCCTCGTTATGCTAAGAATATTAGTGTTATCCAGGAACTTGATTGTTTTCAGTAGTTCAGAGAGATGAAATTTTTTTTCTAGTAGCTCATTCCTATGCCTAAAGATCATCCTTTTCTCGGACAAGTATTTCAAGATGATGCATAGTTTCAAGAATCTGTTCATATGAGATTCCTTTATAGGCTCTTCTCTTTGGAGTGTTGATTTTTAATTATGGGATGTGCTGCTCCATGAAATTGTTCATCCATCCTTGGGTATTAAAAGGATCAGTTGGGTGGCAATATGATTTTGCATGAGTGGAATCCTCTACCTATTCTCTATGGAATCTTCTACTTTAGGGAGTTCTTCTCTTGTGTTTTTGGTGGCTGCTCGTTAATGATGGTATATGTTGGCCCCAAATGTCCTCAACCATGGTTTCTAGACACTAGAGAACTGTTTGCTTGAAATTCTCCTCGTGATTCCAAGAATGGAAGTGTTATCTAGGCACTTGATTGTTTTCAGTATTTTAGAGAGATGAAAACCTTTTGCTAGAAGCTCATCCCTATGCCTAAATCTCATCCTTTTCTCGGACAACAATTTCATTTTGATGCACAATTTCAAGAATCTGTTCATGTGAGATTCCTTCACAGGGTCTTCTCTATGGAGTGTTGATTTTTAATTCTTGGTTGTGCTTATCCATGAAACTGTTCATCCATCCTTAGGTATTAAAAGGATCAATTGGGTGGCAATATGCTTTTGCATGAGTGGAATCTTCTACCTGTGCTTTATTTTTGGCTCTTTCCTCTCTAACCAAATGGAGGAATGCTTCCTCCATCTTTGATTGCCTGGAAACAATGAAGTAGCAATAACAAAGTAGAAATGAAAGGTGGTGAGATAAAGATGCTCCCATGAATATGAAGGGGTTGGTGCATTCAATTGTGCATTGTTGTTAGGAGGGAATTCTAATTCTATTGTATTGTCAATCTGCTGGAGAAAATATATCCTAAATCTCCACACACATTGGGTATGAATTAGACAAAGTTGAATTTAAGAAAGGTAGGAAGAGTCATAAAGATTGTTGGTTTGTGTGACCTTAAGAATTGACAAGGGCCATCTCATTTCCTAGTAGATATAAAGTCCAAAGTAGTCTTCCAAATTGGCTATTTTATGGGGTTGTGGTCCCCCAACATCATGGTCTTTTCTGATTTTCCAGAGATCACCTTGTTCTCTTACTAGCTTGCTAGTTTGTTAGTAGATTCTTATATTGGAATGAACTTGTAATATTCAAGGTTTTCAAGGGCCATCTTGATCCATGTGATTTTCTATTTGTTTTGCATGATGTGTTTTAGTTTTTCCCATTGTTGTGAGATCAATGACTAATCTAGAACCCCCTGTGAAAATAACTCTTTCCAAGCCAATTTTCAAGCAGTCATTTATACCCCATATTAGAGCATCTGATTATTTGAAGTTACATGGGTAATCAATATCCTGGATTTTCTACTTGATTTTTAGTTTTAAGTCTGAGGAAACCCCTTAATGATTTCATAAATCCTACCTCAAGTTTTGAAACTTTTTTAGTGGGTTCAAAGAGAAATCCAGAAGAAAAAATCTGGCCTTCATCTTGACCACCATCCTCTCCAATGTTTGATATTTTCCTTACCTTTATTTTGTTTATCCAACTATAGGTTATCTCAGCACAAGGATGTGTGCCTCTTGAGCATGGCACATGAAAATTTTACTCTCTTGGGGTCTTCAAATCCTTCCAGGTCAAATAATTTCTCTATTTCACTAATCTAGTGAATCCAAGCCTCTCAATTCAAATTCTTGAATAGGTAGATGGGTCCACTCTTGAAACTCTTGATTGCTTTTATTAACGTTTCTTCTACATTTTGAGCTTCTTTTTTAGGAACCTATTCTTCATCTGTGTCACTTCTCTCGTAACTCTCATTATATATTCCTGCAGTAAATCCCCTTCTCTAGAAAGCTTTCATGGGCATCCATACTGACATATATCATTCTTAAAGCTTCTGCAATATCTCCATTTCCATCTTGATTGTGGTTTTTGGGTGCTCTTCTTCTTTGACCTGTTCACACAAACAATCCTCCTCTTTGTGCCATACTGTAGCTCACACTATAGTATCATCTGCAACTGCTTTTGCAAAATTCTACATCCTCAACCAACCAAACAAGGCATCGACATTGATATCAATCTTAACACAAAATCCACTGTGTAGTATGTAGGCATCAACATTGGTGTGATACTTCTTGGTTCAAGGATAGAAGAACACCCTAAAACAGAGCACACAAAGAAGCATTGAACCCAAATTTTAAGTACAACGACTCTACTAGAAATAATTAACTAACATGAAGAATAAAATATTACAGCAAAATATCATTCATTGCATAATCTAAGACAAGACAATCTAATAAATTTGAAGCTTGTTTGACACAACCCAATATAGACAAGCTAATAGTAGTTTCAATAGTTGTATTCAAGTGCAATATAGATTCATTACATAAGCCACTATTATTTCTATAAGTTACACTTGGTCATAAGATGCCAACTCCGTGAAGGAAGCTTGAGAAGTTTATGAATCAAGCAAGATTATTGTCTCTATAATAGACACGGATAAACAACTTCCAATGAGCAAAATATTTCCCTCCTAAACACATAGGCGCATACAGTATGGTAAAGAAAGTGAATTCAAAGATTAACCATAAAGATAAATAGATGATCCTAAATTCCTTCATACAATAAAAAAAGTACATGGTCAAACACCAATACAAATGAAACAGGCCTTTTCCAAGAGGGTGCTATCTCCAACTCATGAACAAAGAAGATGAAAGGACAACATGAAAAGGCCGCTCAAACAAGGCTAGATCCACCAAATAAGTAGGGTGCTAGCTCCATGTCAACAAGAAGGTGAAGTGTCCTAATGAAAATCCTCCAAATGCGAGTAATAGGTCCATGAAACAAGGCTCCCCATATTAAGCACTAGCTCTAGTTCATCAATAGGTGGTTGCGATTTCAAGGAAGGAGGTCACCATGTCGCATGTGTGGCTGGAAATCCATGAAGAGGGTTGAATAATCCACAAGATATTCTTCACAAGGGTGGCACAAGGCTCCAAGTTGAGCCAATCCAATAAATGAGGGTTGGAATCTGAATTGTGTGACCCACACAAGCTCCAAGAAGACGGCACTAGGTTACATTTAGTTGAAAGAATGAGTCAACAAGATAAGAAGTCCACAAAATATGCCTTCCAAAGCAAGGCTCTACCCTAAGTACATAAATGATAGAAAGTCTCTTAAACTGCAACTATCCATTCCAATATGAATCTTGAAATCAATGGCTCTAATCTAAGAGTTGTTGCAATTTTATAGGTAGTTTCTAAATTGAAATTTCTAAATATATTTGAATTCCTGGGCATGTTTCTCACTCATTGGGCGAATTATTCTCTTGCTTGGGTGTTTTTTTCCATTACTTGGGACATTTTTTCATTGCCTGAGTTGTTCTGTGATAACCTGAGATTTTTGCCTACATCACTGGGCTGTTATCCTTTTGCCTCGGCAATTTTAACCATAAATGGGAAATTTTTCTTTTGCTAAAGATGAGTTGATTGGTTGTTGGGGGAAATTGAAGTGATTAGGGCGTCTTTATCATCATTAGACAAATTTTGAAGTGCCTGGGGAAAGTATTGAAGTGTCTGGGGAAAATATTGAAGTGCCCGAGGCGTTTTTATTATTGTTGGGAGAATTTTGAAGTGCCTGGAGCAAATATTGAAGTGCTTGGGGATGTTTTATCATCATTGGGATAATGTTGAACTACCTACAGTAAGTATCGAAGTGCTTGGGGAAATTTTATCATCAATGGGTGATTTAAGAAGTGCCTGGGGTGAATTTTTAAGTGGCTCGGGCAGATATTGAAGTGCCTGGAGCGAATTTTTAAGTGGCTCGGGTAGATATTGAAGTGCTTGGGGCATTTTTATCATCGTTGAGAGAATTTTTAAGTGGTCAAGGCAAGTCTTGAAGTGCTTGGGGAGTTTTTATCATCAACGGGTGAATTTATAAATGCTCAAGGTTGTTATTTATCAATATATGGATGCTTTAATAATGTTGGAGAATTTTAAAATAGTAATGGGTAAATTTATCATTTGATGGGGCCAATTTGTGTGGCTTGAGGCGTTTTTGTGATTGCTTGGAAGATTATATAATTGTTGGGAATTTTTCTCCCTTGCCTTGGTGATTTTAATCACCACTAGGTTCCTTTCAGGCCATTTATTTGTTATGAAATACATAGACAACCAGCATTATAAGTGGAAATATTCAAAAGCATTACATGGCCAATTTCTACTGCAAATTTTCCTAGTACATGGGTGATCCCTTCTCCTTGTATTTTTTGTGGACATTGGGTGAGTGTGTTTTGTTGCGAGTGCCTTGCTGAGGAAAGGAGTGTGGGCATAAATATTGGGAGGAAGGCCATTCTAGGAGTGGAAGGTCCTTAAAACAATTGGGGGAGGGAATACGCAAAGAGAACAAGAGTATTATACATGCCCAGTCAATATTTAAAACCCATCTGTGTGAAAGGATAAGAGTGTGGGATTGTCTACTTAATTGGTTGTTCACATGCAATTAGAGATTGAACAAAAACCCTAAATTTGAGTAGGGAAATAAATAAACTTTCTCTCCACTGATTGATGATTAAAGGGGGGCCACTTAGTGTAGCTACATATCTTTCCTCATGCAGATACATAATCACATTCATTTTTTTATTAGAGTTGGTTTGTTGGTATTTTGGCTTAACCCCATCATTTTCAAGTTAAGATCATTGTTTCTTATATTCAAATTTGAGGATTACAACTGTTTAATCATTGAATGAGTTATTCGCATCAGAGGTAGAGAACAAAGAATAAGAATACGTTTTTTTTCACAAGTATCTATGTTGATAAGTTAAGTGGGATATAAGTTCCTCAATTACATATCAACACTATTCAATTTGATCCATGGTTGCTAGACTGGAAAGAGGCAACCATCTTAGATCTAGGGATTGGAAATGAGAACAAAATTGCTTTATATTTTGAAAATGTGTGTTGGACAAATGTGGAATTTTTAGGAGTGATTTCTTTTACTTCTTATGGTTATAGCTACTTTTTGAATCTGCACAAAGCAACTAGTCACTCAAACCCCAGAAGGACAAGATAATCAAACTATGCCAGAGGCACCCACACAGTAGGTTACTCTAGAGTTACAAACCACCCCAGTTAATAAGATTGCCCCTGAATTGTGATATGCACCTCTAGAGTAGAGTAGAAGAGCCAGCCCTCTATATTTTATAACGGTGAACACTTTTGGGATTTTATTTTATTATGCAGAATCCTTTATAAGTTTTCAGTGCACAGAGGTTGGTCTCCTGTGTATCTTCTTCTCATGCTTCAAAAGGAAAAGAGGGGACATTATAAAATCTCTTAAACAACATTTTTTATGAACCCTGGGTTCCATATTTTCAGGTGTTGGAAAAGGTGTATCTTGATTCATAGAGTGATCACAAAAAGAATACTGAATGTCAAGAGAATGACTAAATAAGCCATTGATATCTAAAGTTTCTCTATCAGAGAAATGGGACCCCATATTTGGTAATGGACCTAGAAATTTTGCAAGAACTCCTTCTGCCCTATATTTTTGGTCCTGAAACATGAATGGGGATAAATTTATCAATTCCAAAACTGGAAGTACCATCATGTACATGTTGCGATCTAGGGTCATACCTAATGTCTGATAAAGATCCAGTAATGTTTTTCTCACTTCCAACCAGGTCTTACTCTCTTTTTTTTGAAATAGTTGTTTCTACATGTGTATGTAATGGACACCCTATTGTTTGGTTCAAAAACATGTTTACATTGTTTATTAGGGTTGATGTTGGATTTTATTTTTTTATTTATCTCTTTGTCATTGCATGGTATTCCTTTCTTGTTTTCAGGTACTCAATCAAGATATTTTTTACAATACTTTTTTGTATTTTCCATATAATTTGAAGTTATTAGGAAAATATGTCTTGGGATTGAAAGGCAGAAGAAAATCATTGTCTTTGTATGACCGTTAGTTTGTAGAGCAAACTTATGTACTTTAATGATAGACTTAAATCATGTTTTGTGTTATCATCCCCATTTTCTTACTCTCAACCTTTTATTATCTTATTGTTGATATCAATTTTCCTTTATTCCTCAAACAATTGATCACCTTAAAACTATACAACATTATGAAAAATGGATCAAAACTCAAAGTAAAGTTTTAAAAAAGTATCCAATGGTTTTAACTCGTTAATTATCTATAATTATTTTATGAAAAGGAAACCTTTATTCTCTATTTTTATTCCTTAATGGTTGAGTTCAATCATCTTTATGATATGTTGGAGAAATAGAGGATTGGGTAGATTAGATAGCTAGTATTCCAAGAGAGAGACAATGTTTTCTAAAGACATCAATACAATACTTAATCACCATTGGGCATAGTTCAAAAAACAAGTGAGAAACCAACATATTTCGACATACACACATGCACACATTGCAATACCTTAAATTTTTAGATTGACGCATATGTCCATATTATATAGAACCAAGATGTAATAAGGTCCCTTCAAGTGAGGAAGATGAGTTCCACATAGATTGATTAGCATGCATAACAAAATCCCTCATTTATACCTTATTCTTCCGACCATTTTATTGTTTTATTATGATTTACCAACTATTTGAATGCTTAGCCAATGCTTTAGTTAGTCTTCTAGTTGCCTCCTTGATCAAACTCATAGTTCACCACCTGATTAACTCTTCTAGTCAAATGCCAATGGTTGATTGATTATCTCCAGAAGATATCGAAGTTTGATAAACCTACAAATAATTTTGTTCCAACACCCTCCTATCAACACAAAACTCTAGAGATTTACAAGGTGAACTTACATCTACATCCCCTCCCCTTTCCCCCCATAATTACAACTTCCTGAATCCCAATTATAACACAAATTTTAAGAAATTTAGATTCAAAGAGAGCCTTCACATATATCTCATAAGCTTGTTCATTTGTCTTGTGATAAACAATATTTACAACATTGTATTATATTAGTTGTTTCAAGTAGTGAGCATGAAGATTCGCATGATTCATTTTATTGTGTGCAACAATTTTTTTTTTAAACATGTATCACACTTTGATTATCACAATACACCATAGGAAATGTCTTCTGAGGAAATCCAAGTTCACCCATGAGATGTTGAATCCATACATATTTTGTTCTAGCATGTACTACACCACAATACTCTACTTTTGTGGTCAATAAAAAAAAGCACCTTCTATTTTTTACAAGACTAGACAATGGGTTGGGAGCCAAGTCAATAAAATAACCAAATGTCATCTTGTTGTTATCTCCATATTTTTCCTAATCTAAATTGTTATAACTAGCTAGTTGGTTCGCTTTCTCATATAATATCAATACTTTATAACAACTTGTAAGTTCCTTTATATATAATGAACAATTCTCTTTCTAGCTTCAAGGTGACTTTCTTGTAAATCCTTCATAAATTGAGAAACCACATTAATAAAAAAGGAAATATTCGGTTGACTATGAATTCAATACATAATACTACTAACAAGTTGTCTATAGAGTGTATCATTCACTTTTGAAGAAGCACTCTCCCTAATTAGCTTCACTCTTAACTGATAAGGCGTACAACACAATTTACAAATGCACTACCTCCTATAATTTAAAAAAAAAACAATCCCTTAGATCGATGCTAACAAGTAAACTGCTTATCTAGCTAAAAGACAATGACAGGAAGGCCGAAGTGGGTGAAATTGTGTTTATAAGGTATTATATAGTGATCCATGCAAACTAGATGGTATAGGAATACTAGAATGTCTCTAATATATAGTATTTATTGAGTAGCATTTCCATTTTAGTAACACATAAGAACTACAAGAGAGGCACAAAGTATAGAAATGAATGAAGATTCTCCAAGATTTTAGAATTTTATGAAAGATTCACCAAGACATTACAAGGTTTTATAATTTAATGAAAGATTCGCCAAGATTTTTTAAGATTTTTTAATTTTATGAAATATTCGCCAACATTTTACAAGGTTTTATAATTCAACGAAATATTCGCCAAGATTTTAGAAGATTTTATAATTTTATGAAAGATTCGCCAATATTTTATAGGATTACATAAATTTATGGAAAAAATCACCAAAAAATTAAATATACATAATATATTATTGATAAAATAGCCCTCAACATTTATTATGTATCATTGGGATTCGCTCAATTATTATACATATAAATTTAGGGGGGTTCTTAAAATCATCCCTGATAACGACTATTGTGGGATGGAAATCTCCTGCACACTGCCTTGTCCATTACTTGGATCCAAACATGGTTGAAACATGACCATTGAATAATGAAGATTATAATCATGCTCTAGAACCAACAAATACGACTGTTAGATATGTTATAAGAGAGAGATTCAAATGCTAGTGCCTAGGGATCATCATTTTCTTATTGATTTTGATTCGTGCGACGTTCATTATACCACTTTACAAATTTAATTTGTAAAAAAATGTTTTGTCTTGGAAATAAAAAAGATTTAAAAAAATCAAAAAATAAGGATAATCAGAAAAAAATCCAAAAAATCACAAACTCTGAAAAAATAGAAATTCAGTTAATATGGATTCTATACAAAGAAGAGGAAGGAGAGGATTAGGGGCTATGGGACGTGGTGCATGATCTCCTCCACTTCCTTCACCTATGGATACTCCACCTCGAGTTGATGATCATATACACATGCATGATGGAGAAGTAATGAATATGATGCATTCATTCCAATGGATATCAAATTATTTGATTAGTCAACTAGACAAATAGGATAGAGGTGGTCTAAGTCTTGCCAAAGGATTACAACAACCGCTACAAGACAAAACTTACAGAGCACTAAAAAAAGTAAAATTTCCAAAATTTTGGGTTCTCCAAATGGCATAGCAACTAAAGCATGGCTCGATAATTAATATGAATTTTTTTTTGCATTGCGATTATATATCAAACTTTAAAATCAATATGGAGATATTACAATTGAAGGGAAGCGAACTACTTTCATAGAAAACATTGTTACCATAACTCAGGATAGATATATCGGAAATCGCTTGGGAAATGTTTGAGGATCATTCTAGAGAACACTATATTTTCGAAGAATTTTTTAAGAGAGAACTAAATGAATTAACTATTCAAGAAAGGGAACTAATACAATACAAAACTATGAGACTAAATTTATGGAATTTCAAGATATGCACTACATCCTAATATTGATAAACTATGGGTGAATAAATTTGTGTATTGATTGAATTTTAACATTGGAGCAAAGGTATGTATATTGATGCCACACACTTTGCATGAAGAAATTCAAAGGGCCATTAAATGAGAGGAGGAACTTATGGGATATGGTCATGCAATACTATCTTATCCTTTAGGATCAGTGAGACAAAGACATGGGCGAGGTGAACAAAGTTTGCTCACACAAAAAATCAAAAATATCTCGAATATAAAGCAATCCGTTTAGAAATAAAAATATATTGAGTAAAATGTATATAATTGAATGAGATATATGATTACAACTAAGGGCTTGTATATCTACCCACGCAAGGGTTTCCTTTCATAAAGATACGTGACCTTTCATCATGAAAGTGTCTCTTCATTACATATTAGTTTATTGAATATTAATTATTGATTAATTATTAATATTTATCTATATTTATATATTACATATTATGTTTATTGTATTTACTCCCCCTTAGAAATGTTAAGTCCTCAAAGCATAATTAGGGAAGACTTTATCCCTTGTTCTTGCTCATGATGCTTTCTTGTCATCTTCTATTACGGTAGTTGTGACACTTAATGAAACAATACGATATGAGTTATGAATTCCCAAGTAAAAATGTTGCATAATTTGTGAAATAGTCCACCCCAAGTTAACTTTCATTCAAACCTTTTGTTGACTGATTTGTTGGATGGAACTTTTTTTTCGTCCACATAGTTTGTTGATTTTGTCTCCATTCTTTTTTGAAATCATAACTCATATGTTTATGTTCCTTTTGACCTTTTCATTGTTCATAACAAATTTTGTACCAATGAGAAGAACAATATTTGTTTCCTCTGAGTGCTGAGCAAAATTTTTGAACCATAAAAGGATCGAACAATCTTAATCCAATTCTTTGTGGAACATTGCACTTCCATGATGAATTGTTATCATGAGACCTAATTACATTGGTATCAATATTTTCATATGGTAATTTAGTTTTTCTCAACATAATAGATATTGATACTCTTCTTGTTTAAGTTATCTCCTTTTATGATTTGGATGTTGATAAGGAGTTCTTATAACATTATTTTCCCTTCTCATGCGTGTAGTGTTTTCTTGGTTTAATTCTGATTTATGGTTTTGTTTATTCCTTGATGTTACTTGGTTAACTTATGAACTTATATTAAATGTACAAACACTTGGATTTCCCATCATTTGTACTCCAACATCCTTATATGTTTGTTCTTGAACTTGATTGGCATCTTCTTGAGCTCTAATGTGGATTGGATATGTATTTGTTTCTTTTTCCACAACTTGAATTTTAACTCTTGAGGACTTTGATGCCTCCTTCTTGATTTGATCTAAATTGTTTTCCAACAAACTATTATCATTCTTAAGTTTCTTAATTTGCATCAGTAGGTTTTGATGATGATTCTTTTGACACAAATTTTCTTCATTATCTAATTTGTTGAGATCATTAATGTCTAGGTTTTCAAATCTGCCTTCTTTCAACTTTCTGATTTGTTCTTGTAGCCTTAGATTAACGTTTTTCAAATGAGAATTTTCTTCATTTTTTCGATAGGTTCTTCTCGACATATTGATTCTCTTGTTCCAACTTGTGAATGCATTGTTTTGATATTTTGTATTCTTGATCTTCACAAGTATCCTTTGATTGTGACCTTTTAAGCAAGAAATTTATTCATTTTTATCTATGATAACTTCATCAAATTCTCTCTTCATATTTTGTATTAACTTCCAATATACCTACAAAATCACAATTGAGATATTTTTGAAGCCTTTAGATGATGGAGCTTTTAAATATGACTTCATTTATTGTCCTGCAATGTCATCATATTCTTTTTATATGGAAACATCACAAATTTTTTCTCCATGTTTAAAATCAAGGTACCTAGAGTTTGTACCTAAGGTGAACCTAGAATTATATCAACTTCATTTTCATAAATTGATACGACATTGAATTGAGATGTGAATTTCTAACCTATAATAGATGGTTGTAGGTTCTTCATTTGATATTTCTCGTCGAAGAAATATCTTTCGTTTTCAAATATATTTGATTCTGACACCATTAGTTGGTTTGCTAAGTAAATGTTAATGATTTTTTCATTCTTTATGGATGGGAAAATGGAGATGGTGACATTCTTCACTTGAATAATCCCATTAAGTTTAAATAAGACATATTTTCACGTGTTTTAAAAGTACGAGGGAATATTCCTTCCTTCTTGTTGTTAAACTACATTTTATTTTTGTCAAAAATTGTAGTGCCCCTAGACTACTGTAGACCTTGAGGGCACCTGTTGAGTGACCCGACTGATTGAAACATTAACAAAATAACTCTTTGATTTTATTTTGAGTATGTTTATGACTACGATTGACTGTAAATCAATAAAATCATAATATATGTGTATTTGGATATTTGATGTAAATGAAGGATTACATGTTGTTTAACGATTAACTTTGACTATGAAAAATGTACATATGAATGATTCTTAACGACTAGCTATATGATTTATTATGTGATGAGAACGAAGAAAGTAAATATTGACAAAATGCATTTCTGATTAGATGGATGAGTAATACTATGAGTAAACTGTAAATGCTTAACAAAGTAGCAAATTTATGAATCAAATTATGATTATTGAAAACAATACTACTAATATATGTTTGTGAGAAATGTGTGTAGCGACAGGTGAAACGAATGTAAGAACCCGACAATTTTTTTTTACACACTCTAAAAATAAATATCCTATCCCAAATCGTAAAACACATCGGATTTATTCATCATGGTAAAATTAAATTATAAAAAGCTTTGACTAAAATTAATAAGGTTCTATAGTGCAATTGGTGTATTCACATGTCCTCTGTTAAGTAAATACTATGAACCCATCAAAATAAAATAACCTCGTAGGGAACTTATTAGTAAAAGATTTGATATGTCTTAATGTCTTTTAAAGACATGAAATACTTCCACTACTTATGAACCTAAAGTAAGAAGTATATTTCATTTAATACTAATAGCAATCAAGGGAGATGGTAGAGAAAACTTTTCTCTATCTTCTTTATTAAAATAATTTTTGGGTCAAAAGTCTTTGTAAATGGAGAGGTCTCATTTAAAATAAATGATTATATAATTTGTCAAATATTTTGGTACTTTTTGAGTGGAAAAAATGACTCTATTGTATAACAAGGACCATTTAATGATCAATTTTTGCTTTGGTGATTCCATATTTATAAACTTTGAAAGACTATTTTAGGCCTCAAATGACCATTTTTGGAAGCAAACTTTGCAAACAAGTTTGACATCATCTAAGTGTTATTCCATAAATTTAGATATTTCCAACAACGAAAAGACCAAATCAATATCAAGAAGTAATGCCTCCCTCAAGTTCAAATAACATGCTAACTAACATGACTCCAAGTTGATGTCATGCCAACTTCTATTACTCAAAGATGTGGCTGTAGTTAGTCATGGAATTTCAAGAAGATTCTAAAGACTCAAAACCCTTACCATAATTGGGAATTAAGGAATGTAAAAACTCTTACCATAATTGGAAATTAAGGCATATAGAAACTCTTACCCTAACCCTACACAACTATTAGACCATCTTAAAGATGGGGCCATTAGGAATGGAAGGGGTTCCATTGTCATTGAATTGTTTATTTTTTCATATATGAGCACACAAGCTAAGAGTGGGTTATTGAAGCATAAAAGAATAAGTAATGTCCATGTCAACTTGGCAGTGAGTGCACTTTTTTTGTATTTGCATTTCAAAATTGAGAATAAACCAGCATAGATCCATCTTAAACCCGTATCTATCAAGCACCGAGAGGGATCCAATTTCTTCAAGTGTCTTTCTTTTTTTAAAATTTAAACTCAAGAAATTTGATCTCTCTTGATTGATAGATCCGGGTTTTAGTTTTACGTTTATATTTTATAAACGAACATCTATTTTTTTATTACTTTTCATAATATTTTATATTATGAACCAACATGGATTTTTTTTAAAAATACTTTCCATAATTTTTTTATTTTATGAGCCGACATGAATTTTTTTAATTATTTTGTTACAAACATTACCTCACATTACAACATCTCCCCCATACTGGGCTGTAGAGCACCTCATTTCACTCGATGCAAAGAGCAAGGCATAGGCCTCACCTTCAAGTAGTTGAGATTTTTCCATTTTGTGTTTTTAAAAGGTACTTTTCCAACTTCTTTCATTTCAATTTTGGTTAATTACAATATTATACGTACTTAATTAATATTATCCCCAATTAGCTAGCAATCTTAAATCTGAAAACTAAACAAAAATATGTATATTAAAAAATAATGTAATATTATAATATTTATTTTGATAAACTATTCAAGTAGAATACCCATCACATTTGAGAGATGGTGTACATTAAAAAAACAAAATAATGATAGAAATAAAAATTTACTATATATCTTTCTTTTCATATATATATCATGAAAAATGATGCACAATCTTCGATACATATTTTAAGTAATTAAACCAGAAGTTCAAGGTGGTAATGTCACTACCCACAGATTTAATTATTTTATATTTTTAAAAAATGTTTCAATTTTTTTTTAAAACAGTTCTTTCATATAAAGTACTTTGGTTTACTAAAGAATTGACATATTCACTACGTTAAAACTTAAAATAGTGCTTTCGTATGGTACGTTTTACAAATTCACTGTTATGATTGACCGACATTAAAACTGAAAAAAGAAAAAACAGAGAATAATGCTAACTACTGTAAACTAGAGTAGGTTTTCATTATACCTATATCCCTGCTACTCAAGGACATAATAGAAAAATCTACAATAACAATGACATGCATTGCCTTATTATTATTACATATATATGTGAGTGGCCTATGTGCTTGATATTTTGAATTTTTTCTCTAGTTAATGTAATGTATTATGACCCCACGTTACTCACAAGCCGGAGAAGGTACTGATAATTGTGATCAATAACTAGTACTACAGGTTCATTGAATATATTTAAGATGATTTTTTAAAGATATTCCATTACATGTACACCTCATTGAATATATTTAAGATGATTTTTAAAGAGATTGCGTTACTCATTCATTGTATAGATTTTAGTAAAATGGATATTTCTTTTTTTTCTTACTCGAGATTCCATTACCGGATGGAAAAAGCGTACTAAATGTGCTTATCATGCTACAATATTGGAGTCGGTAAATGTGTAGAGGGAAAATATCAAAGTGCTTTGAGTATGTAAAGGTGCATAGGAAAAAAAACAAAGTGGAAATGAATATAGGAGAGAAATAGGGGAGGAGGTACTCTTAGCTTTGTAGGTTAACCGAAAAACCTAATTGATTGGAAACATTTAGTGAAGTCGTTCTCTTTGTATTTTATGTGCCGTTGTTATATTCTCCATAATTGCTGTAATAATAGTTAAATATAGTGGAATGAATTATTGAGCTTTTAAAAGTTGAATTGAGGTGGACAGGTAAGACTCTCCTAACGAGACATAATTAAAAATTTCCTTTCAAGCGAATGCCATAGTACGGGATTTCTATCTCCAAAACGCTTTCAGCTGCTCGATTCCTGGAATCATCTATATGATTTATAATAAATCATAGATATTCTTCTGCAGAACAAAAGTGAAACCATGTTGGAGATAGATATCTCTAAAGATCATCAAAATAACTTTATATAGGCCAAAGTAAGCATTAGAATAGCGGCTTGTTTGGTTATCAAAATAAGCAAGCAAGCCAATAGACCATATATATTGGGGTAGAAAGGATACCATAGAAGGGAAGTAGAGATTGCAATAGTTTTGTATTTTTCTTGTTATTAGTTTTGGGATACTAAGCTAATACTTTGTAATTATCTATAGAAAGAGAATTAGTTTGTATGATGGAATCATAATAAGAATTGCAAAGGAACATAAGGGGTTTTTTTGAGGAAACTATTGCGATAAGAATGATTAAAAGTGAGATTATTTGCCTCATAGGTAGTTTATTTTTTCATTATAATTTGTGTCATTATTGATTGGGATGTATTTCTTTATATTTAGTTAATTTTTACTTAATATTATCATTAAAGATAACATTGAGGACTTATATGATTGAATACCCATGCTTTATGAATGATAAGATCAATTTGTGATAAATTGGGACCGCGACTATAACTATAACCAACATCTGGGGGCAGTTCAAGTCATGAATCTCCACCATAGTTTGATTAAACACACCATTGTAAATCCCAAAACAAGAACTCTTGATAGGTGAATTATGATATTATTTTGGGGGATTAAGCTTAAAAGAAAATAAGAATAAGGGTTTTCATAACATAGGGAGAAAAATGTCTCCATGAAATAATTGAGCATATAGCTAATTCCAATGATGGTGGACCATAATATGGAATAAGAAAGGTAGGGAGGACTACCAATACAAGGAAACCCTATAGGAGAACCTTAGCGGGCCATTTCCTTAGAGAAAATGTGGGGACCATCTCATTGGATAATTCTAGGGTATCATCAACCTGAAAAACCTAATGACTTCTCTATGGGAAACACAAATGTGACAAAGATAGGGACTAATCTATTTCAAATATTGTTATTTGATGGATATTTGGATGGACATGATGATTTCTTCTTGAACTCGGTATGATAAGTATTGGCCAAAATAAAACCAAGAAAGCGATGGATAATTTTCAAGGGGAAACTTTGAGGATCGATATTATGGTGGTATTATAGTTATGAAAACAATGAATCCTTTAAGACATGGCTAGAGTTTGGATATAAATCCATGGATGGTTATGCATATGTGGAAGAAAAACCATTTACATTCATGCAATTGAAGGAAATTAACATATGAAAAAAAAATTGTAATCCATTATGGTGCTAGACTCAAAAGTTTAGATGAACAACTTGGATATGATCTACTAGAAGTAATGAAGTAGAATTATTTTATTACGGGATTAGTTGACAAGAACATATCTGGTCAAAAAACCCCAAGAATGTCAAACACAATACATGAATTTATCCAAATGAGAGGGGAGATAATAGATGATAATTGGTAGAAAAGGAATGAGGAGCATAATGGGTGGATGGAACAACTAAAGTTGAAGATGGGAAAATTAAGGGAAACAAAGTGACATGAAACTCAATCAATGCCAAGACAGTAGCCTAAAGATAAACATAAGAATGTAGGGTTCCAAAGAATGAATAAGTTCAATGATTATAGGACTCACAAAATTATAGACCATTCATGGAAGAATTTCCTAGACAAACTAGGAAATCAACAAAAGTCTTGTAAATAGATTATAGGACACACAAAATTATAGACCATTCATGGAAGAATTTCCTAGACAAATTAGGAAATCAACAAAAGTCTTAGAATAGAAGTAGCGAAGAAATAATAATAATAATAAAAGAGCATTTTAAACCCACGACTTCGACCAGTAACAAGACTTAATAATCTATAAGCCCAAGTTCAACCTAGCACTCAACCTAACATGCATATGTTACCATAAGGAATATATCTTATAAATCTTATGTTGATGGTACCTACAACCACATAAAACAATTGCATCTTTAGCATTCCCGAAGTTATAATATGCTCACTTTTTATGGACCAAGAAATCATGAGACTAAAAATGTCTAGTATTATTCATGGAAGTTGACGCAAAAAAACTGTAAGATTGTACAACTAGAGAAACAACTAAAGGAAGCCTTCATGTGCACCCCAGCATGTCTCAAAAGCTATTGAAAGCCATAGCTTGATATAGAGGAGGATACGAACTTTAACATCGAGAAGGCATGTTATTAGGAAGCCCTCCATGAGATAGAGCATAAAAAATAAAGGAGATGGAAATCCTCCAAGAAAAAGACAAGGCCACCCAAACCCAAGATTTGATTGCACAAGTGGAGTTGGTCATAAACAAATATTACTTGAAGAAAAGCAAGGATTTATTGTTCCAATGAACACCAAGAAGATATCCATATAGAAACATCGCTATGTAAAATTAGTCCTATTTTTGGGAAATAGTTGCAAATGTTCACAATAATAATGAATAGAAAAATAAATGATGGTGGAGTAGATGTATAGAAAATATAAATATTATTATGGAAAATTTTATGGGTAAAAATTTATCTGTTAGATTAATTTTAGACATATTTTTTGAAAAATAGATTTTTTAATTTTTTTTTCTAAATTGATCAGCTCATATTTTATGGGATAAAAATAATTACTCTAAAAATCATCCAATTTCTCTAGAAACTATATAAAATTCTTAAAATTTTGAATCTTAAAAAAAAAATATCACCCAACATTTTATGATTAAATATTTAAGAATTATTTAGATTCACCAAAATTTCTATACTTTAAGAAATCTTTGAATCCTTAAAAAAAAAATTGAATATTTTTTCCTTTTAATTATGAGTAAAAAAAAAAAAAAAAAACCTCATTAAAATTGAGAAAAAAATGTAATAAACACAGCAAACCATGATACCATGATAGGTGTACACCTTTAGGAAACAAATACTATTAAAACTCACGCTTATGGCATTTCGACATAGGTAACGTTTGCAGTATTAAAATTACCCAAGGAACACTATGCTTTAACAAACAATCTCTCACATTTTACAATGGAAAAGGAAAGGTTATAGTACCTTGGACTAGATAGAGAAAGTAATAAAAGCATAAAAAAATTCCAAAAACATAATAATGGTTTGAACCACACTTCGACATCAAAAGACTATATTATATCTAAAAATATATATATAAGCATAACATGTGCTACACATGAAAGTTTCCTCGGAGAAGAACTCGTTGAAAACCCAAAGGAATGGGATGAAAAACTTATGAATCATATTCATGATATATGAAAAATATAGTCAAACTTGAAACCATAAAATCTATCAATATTTATGACAATTGTGCAAGTTTAACTAGCAACAACCACACTAATAAATTATTATTGTTATCAAATATGTTTATAGGTGTTTATTTAGTATGATAGGCATATATTCATCAAATTACATAGGGAAAAAACATTATTAATGTGCTAAATATACACTTATCGACATATTCTCAAGCACCAATAATATTAATGTGGTTGTTGCTATTAACTAGTCAAGACATAGAGATATCTTCAAATATTACTTATTAAAATGATGTTAATATTTATTATTATAAACTATTATTATATATGTTTAGGTGGATCATGTATTAGAGATTAATTATATATTGATTACTATGGTTTAGCATTAGCAGTAACATAATACTAATATTAATCTCACCATAATATTAATAGTATATGTCTTCATGGATCATGTATTAATTATATTAATACATTATAGATTATGGTTAGGTTACATTACGATGTTAATCAAAGGTCATTGAGTTTGGTTGACATTTTTTTGGCCATTGTTGGGTATGCATCACTATTTTTTACTATGGGTAATGATGGTATCACTATGGTTGATTATGTTTTACCATTATTGAATATGATCAACAATGTTTGGCCATTATTGAATATTGTCAACATTGATACTTGAGAAATGTCATGATGCAACATTACTAATGTGCTTCATATATTGTTATTGATGTTCCTCTATGGTTATGCGACATTGTGACATTCCTCAAGTATTAATTTTGATTTAGGGTTTTGTAGCATTATGAAATTCATCAAGGGTTATGTTGAAGTGAGACATTCCTCAATGTTTATATCACCTTATGGAATTCATATTGCTAACCTATGTTTACATGGTATGTTCCTCAATGCTTATGAGGCATTGTGAGTTTCACCTTGGCTTACATATAGAAAATTAGCATGTTCCTAAATTTTATGGTTCATTCTGATGTTGATCAAGCGTTATGTTGTATTGGGGTTTGATGACAATGGATTCATTGCAACATTTATCTTTGATAACTTAACTCAAATTGCAACGTTCTTTAATGATCATGTTGCAATGAAGCAATCCCCAATGGTGATGTTGCATTGTGATGTCACACATGGCCAACTGATGCTAACCAAACTAAATGAAACATAACCCCTATTGAATTGGACCATGCTATTAGTGTATTTCATATATTGTTATTGATGTTCCTATAGGGTAATTGTAATACCCTATTTTGACCCCTTTGGGTTTATTGGCATTAATCTAAATATTGTATAAACGTAGTGTTTGTTTTCCCTAGTGTGGAACTGAAGGTCAAGGCTCCACTAGTGGATGTATAAGTTTATTTGTAGAGGAAAGTATTTGATAGTTCTGAGTATCCATGTGTTGTTAAGCCATGAGATGTTGTAAATGATGTAAATATTAAATATCGCAATAAAAACACCAAGAAAACTGGCTAAGGAGGAAACTAATGAGAAGGGGCCATGTGTATCCACTAGGGAGAGGTAAGGGGTTATGGGATGGGAACCCATGCTTCCACTAGTTCATTTACGAAACCATTTGACTCCACATGGTGACATTTAATCCTGTTACAGAATGTGGTTGAGAAATTGGCTCATGAAGTTGATCGAGTATGGAGCATCCTTTTGATTTGTATAGCAGGGTATGGCCTATGTTTACTTGTCCCTTAAGACACTTAACCAAATGGGAATTAGGAAACCGGAATGACTATCCCATTTGGGCCCAAAACCACATGCATTTAGGGAGTCATCATGCATTGCAGAGCCAAGTAGTGGGAAGAAGGAAAAATCACGATTTATGTGTAAGCCAAATTTATAGAGTCGAATGCCCATAGAAACTCGGCCTGTAAGCCTCATCTGTTTGGGAAATCCATGAAAGCAAACCCTGAGATGAATTACAAAGAATGACAAGCTTAATGTATTCCTTAGAATACCTGGATTTTATTTGCAAAGAGTTGAGTTGCGGAACAGAGCTTAGTCTGCAACCCTAAGAAGACCCCAGCTTGATTAATAGAAGTATAAGGCCAAATTAGGGCTGGATTGCTTGATAAACCTAATGAATGATGTAATCTCGTAGAACTAGCAGTTGGACCTTTCTATGCCCACCTTGAATAACAATGGAAAGGAAGGGGCACTGAGGGACTTTGCAACAAAGAAGGGGGTCTTCCTTGTGTTGGGTGAGGTAGGTATTGTGGATTCCATGTCTTTTGAGGGTTGAGAATCCTGCAGCTCTGTGGCTAAGCTCACTAGCTTAGCACGATCCTCCATATTGTCCTTGCATGATTGATAAACCAAACTACAAGTTGGCTTAACATGGGTATGTTTCCTTGCCTGCTTGATAAACCCAACTGCAGGTTGGCTTAGCATGTGTATGTTTCCTTGTATGCGTTATAAACCCAATTGTATGTTGGATTAGCATTGGGGTGGACCTTGACTATGAGAGAGCCTAGTTAGCTCTCCTTAGTGGATACACATCCCAGCTCAGGGGTGGTATCTCGGCTAAAAGAATACTTGCTGGACAGAGTCCTAAGTTTGGGTGGAATGTTGCTCTCACTTAGCCATTTGCTTGGGCAACTTCAAGATTTAAAGATAGGTGCTTCTGTGGTGTTAAGTGATGACATTTCATGTGTTATCTTATGTTTGTTTATGTTCCAGTTATTAAATGAATGTTTATATGAAATTTGATCAATAAGTAGACTATGTATAAGCCTGAGTAGAAGGCTGAGTTCATGTTGGATCCTTCACTCAATGCATGAGTTTAATGCATTGCTAATTTTACATGTGTTAGATGTATGGATTATCATTAGTTTCATTCATTATATGTATTTGTTATGCATCGCTTATCCTTGTGGATGGACTGTATGTCTTCATCTAGACATGGGGAAGGATGTCGGAAGCCCCCATGGTGCTTCATGAACCTCTATGAATCATGGGAAAAGGAGGAAGTCACGGTAGAGTGAATACATAGTTCCATGTAGCTGGTTGCAGGCCTTTAGAGGAAGTTATGGACAGAACTTCATTTGGAAAAATGACAAGGTTATAACCCTCCGATGGAGTGGGGAGTTATGCCAATGTATAGATCTCTCCAAGATCTTTCGAACGATGTTGGACTTGCCCAATGTGGCTTAAGGATGAAGGATTTATTAGCCTGGGAAGTTTGCAGGTGCAGGGAAGATGGTTCCACATTTTCGCATCCACAATGCGAATTGCGGATTGCAGGTGTGGGGAATCGTCTTTGGATTTGCATGGTTGGACTTCAGCATTTCCGCACCTGTAGTACGAGTTGCAGATTGCGGAAGTCAGAAGCAAAATTTTCGTCAGGATTGTGATATAGACTTCCGCATTCCCGCATTCTGCAATGCAGAATTGCAGATTCCGGAAGGGGAAAATTTCCAGAAGGTTGGATTTGGACTTCCACATTTTCAAGTTCCGCAAATGTAGAATTGCGGATTCCAGAGGGAGAAATTTTCACGGTACTATGATTTGGCCTTCCACATTCCCGCATTCTGTAATGCGGCTTGCGGATTCTGGAAAGGGAAAATTTCCGTGAAGGCAATTTTGAGCTTCAGCATTTGCAAGTTCCGCAATGCGGAATTGCGGATGGTGGAAGGGGAATTTTCTGGTAGGGTCAGCCATGGTTTTGCTTTTCTAAATTTTTTAGTGCGGCTTGCAAATTGCGAATTGTGGATTGTCGTAAGGTGGATTGAGGATTGAAATGCATTGCATCTATGTGTAAAAATGGATGCTTTTGGAGGAAACAAAATGTGTCAGGTTGTCTCCCATCACCTCTAAAGGGAACCAAGGGGTTGGGGAACATATTATACTAGTATCTGAGCTTAAGTTCCAGCACTAGGGATGCTTGGGCCGAATTGTGAATGAATTTACAGGTGGAATGGCGCCAAGGGAGCATTTTTAACAAAATTATTATTGTTGTTGTCCAATGAATAATTCCATATTTGCATAGATTTTTTGTGTTTATGTGAATTCTTATGATGTTTGAAAAATGTTTCCATCATGCACAGTGATTGCAACATTAATAGTTGAATCGTACAGCGAGGCCGCGTATAGGGAAAGCAAGAAATGGTTACCATTAACGATGTTTAGGATCCTTATGAGCATATTTACGAGCAACATGAAGATGTGTTTGGTGAGAATGTGCAAGAAGCACATACTGAAATAGAATCCAATAGAAGAAGGGAGAAGATAACTCCCCAAAACTTGGTTGAAACCATGGTGAGTTTCAATGAGAAAATGATGAAGGAACAATAAGAGTAGCACCAACTCAATGCTGCCATTTTGCATAGCTTTACTGACATGCATCAAAGGATAAATCTTTATTATAAACTAAGCAATGTGGGAAGAGAGGAGTGAAATGCAAGCAGTCTCTCTCGAGGCTATTCTAGACAGAGGACTTGAATCCATAGAAGAATTTCTATGCACATAAGGCATATAACACCCTCTTTAGGATCTCTTTCTAGCAGATCAGGTGACTCCAGAGACTCTCAAAGGATCCCTAGGCACACTTCCAATAGAAACTGAGAGAAGAATCAAATTCAGAGGGGTTTCGCAGAGAGAGTTTAGGAAGGGAAGACCTCCTACCTTTGAGGAATAAAGAAAGACTAGTCAAGAAGAAGAGGCATGGCTTCTTGGAATGAAAAAGTACTTCAGAATGCATGAATATTCAGAGAATGAAAAGACCAGAGTTTCCATTTATAATCTGAATGGAAGATCTTCAATCTAGTGGGAACACCTTGTGCAATTGAAGAGAATTAGTGAAAGGAGGAACGGTTGGGAAAGGTCCCAAAGGTACTTTAAGGAAAAATACCTATCAACTAGCTATTATGAAAGAGAGAGGAAAGAGTTTAATGAAGTCATATTGGGGAAGAATACCATGGAAGAGAATGTCCATCAGTTTTTAGAATTGTTGAGGTATGTAGACTACATCAAGGATGAAAGAGTCAAAATCCAATGTTTCCTTGGAATCCTACCTAAGAATTTCAGAGATAGGATTGACTTTTTCAATCCAGCAAGCCTTAATGAAGCCATTAGAATGGCCATGCACTGCTATGAGAACAGTAAGGGGAAGTCAGAGTCTCAACCAACATGGAAAGGAAAGCCCAGGGGAAATTTTTAACCAAGGAAAAGTTGCTTGAAGCCACCATTCAGAATATAGCCCAGAACCTTTCCACATGGATAGTAAGCAAGGGGTGGATTCAAGCCAGCAGTAGCAGTGAATAAAGCATCAAAAGGACCACTTCAGTGTTGGGGTTGTGGAGGAAACCACATGCTTAGAGATTGCCCAACTAGAAGGGAGAACCCTAGGAGCTTGCACAACTTGGAAGAAGCAAATATAGTGGAAGATATGGCAAGGGAAACACCTAGTATTTATGTATCACTGGATGATCACCAAGCAGAACACCAATAAACAGTGGTAGAAGTTGAAGGTAGGATTGCTAAGAAATCTATTTATTTTTTATTTTATCCAGGATCTACTCATAGCTATGTGTCTCCTAAGATAGTTTAATGTTGTTCTCTTGGTAAGGTAAATCATAGTAAGCCTTGGCTAGTTGAATTAGCCACAGTTACCAAGATAAAGGTGAGTGAAGTAGTGGTGGAGTGCCCCGTAGAGCTGAATGGATTCCTCACCAAATAAAACTTGAATGTTCTACCATTAGGCTCCTATGATGCCCTAATAGGTATGGACTGGTTGGAAAGACATAGAGCCAATATTGACTACTATGAGAACGTACTTGAATGCCTTGATGAAGAAGGAAGACCAAATTTGGTTAGAGGAATTCCAAAGCAAGTTTCAGTAAGGTAGATTTCAGCCCCGCAGTTGCAAAAGTTTTATAAGAAAGTTTGTCAACTGTATGCAGTTCACATATCAGATTCATCAGAGGACAAGGGACTAAGGATAGAAGAATTTCATCATTTACAAGAATTCCAATATGTATTTTTTTATGAAGTGCTAGGATTTCCACCCAAAAGAGCCATTGATTTCTCCATTAATCTTGTTCCAGGGTAAGCACCCATCTCCAAATCTCCTTAGAGGATAGAATTGAAGATGCAAATGCAAGAATTAATGGACAAAGAATATATCAGGACGAGTGTATCTCCTTGGGGTGCACCTGTGTTGTTTGTCAAGAAGAAGGATGGGACTTTGAGACCGTGTATAGATTATATGAAGCTAAACAAGGTGATAGTCAAGAACAAGTATCCATTGCCCATAATTGATGACTTGTTTGATCAGATGAAGGAATCTAGGGTGTTTTCCAATATCGACATTAGGTCTTGCTACCATCAAGTGAGGATAAAATAAGAAGACATTCACAAGACAACTTTCAGAACTAGATATGGCCATTATGAATTCACAGTGGTGCCATTTGGTCTTACCAATGCTACATTCAAGTGCCTCATGAATAGTGTCTTCATCAAATACTTGGATAAGTTTGTAATTGTATTCTTGGATGGCATTCTTGTCTATTCAAGGAATGAAGAAGAGCATGAACAACATCTAAGAATGGGGTTACAAGTCCTTAGAAAACACCAGCTGTATGCAAAGCTGAGTAAGTGTGAATTCTTTCAAAATAGGGTGTAGGAATTGGTGCATGTAATTTCTGAAGAAGGTATTGCAGTGGATCCAGAGAAGATTGAAGCCATAATGGATTGGCCTACTCCAAAGAATGTTGCAGATGTTAGATATTTCATGGGTTTGGAAGGATACTACATAAGTTTCATTGAAGGCTTCTCCAAGATAACTCATCTAATCACATCATTGTAGAGGAAGAGTATCAAATTTATATGGTCTGAAAGTTGTGAAACAAGATTTCAACAGTTGAAGAGATTGCTTACCAGTGCTCTTGTTTTGAAGATTGCAGATCCAGGTAAATATTTTGTAGTGTGTATAGATGCTTGCATTGAAGGGCTCGATCAAGTACTCATTCAAAAAGGGTTTGTAATTTGTTATGAGTCAAGAAATTTAAAGGAACATGAAAATATTTATGCCACACATGACTTAGAGCTAGCAACCACAATTCATGCCCTCAAGAGATGGAGACATTATCTCTTGGGAAGAAGATTTGTTCTCAGGATAGATCATATGAGCTTAAAATATTTGTTTGACCAGTCAAATATGAATGCTAGGTAAACTAGTTGGATGGAGTTTCTTTGTGAATTGTACTTGGAGATTAAACATGTCAAAGGTACGGAGAACAATGTTGGAGTAGCACTTAGCAAGAGATTTCATATTGCAGTAGTGAGTATTTGTAAATTAGATTTGAAGGCAAGGACCCTTGAATCTCAAGTTAGTGATGAAGCTTACCTTCATATCAAAGAGAAATAGCATCAATGAAATGCAGATGAAACATGTACAGGATATCAGATTGGTGAAGGTTATCTTCTCATTTATCAAGGTACTAGGATGTACATTCCAAATTGTGCGTATTTGAAGAAGTTAGCGATGGATGAGATGCACTAAATTCCATATTCTGGACACCCAAGATATCGAAGGGCTATAACAACATCAAGAAAGAAGTACTTTTGGCATGGTATGAAGAAGGACATATCAGAGTACATTTCTAGGTGTCAAAAGTGCTAGCAGGATTGTTGTAGCCCTTACCCATTTCAGAATGGAAGTGGGAAGTGATTTCTATGGAATTCATAATAGGTATTCCAATGACAGAGAAGAAGCATGATTCGATCATGGTAGTAGTGGAATATCTATCAAAGGTAGCTCACTTTATTCCAGTCAAGCCCACTGACAAGGAAATTGATATTGCAAATATCGTCATGAAGGAGATATTCAGGTTGCATGGATTACCCAAGGCAATAATTTCAAATCGAGATACAAAATTCACTTCCAAATTTTGGAGAGGATTATTTCGTAATTTAGGAACTAGGTTGAATTTTAGCACATCATATCATCCTCAAACAGATCGTTAGACTGCGAGAGTGAATTAGATTCACGAAGACATGTTGAGGATCTATGTGATGGATAAACCATCCAAGTTGGAAGACTACCTACACTTGGTGGAATTTTCATACAATAATGGACATCAAGCACCATTGAAGATGAGTCCTTTTGAGGTATTGTATGGCAAAGGATGCAGAACTCCAGTGAGTTGGGACAGTCCAATGAACAGGGTAGTGCTTGGAACAGAAATGATCAAGGAAATGGAACATGAACTTGTGAAGATCTAGCATAATTTGAAGGCAACTCAAGACAGGTAGAAGAGTTATGTAGATCTGAAGAGAGTGCACAAAGAATTTCAAATTGGGGATCATGTTTACTTGAGAGTGAGACCTAGGAAGAGTTCCATGAAGTTGGGAAGTTGTGCCAAGTTGGCACACAGATATTGTGGGCCATTTGAAGTCGTTGATAGGATAGGGCCAGTTGCATATACGATTGAATTTCCTGCTAACATGAAATATCATAATTATTTCCATGTCTCTTTTCTTAAGAAATATGTACATGAACCTAATCACATAATTGATTGGCATGTGATACAGGTGGAACCTGAGAAAGAGTTCCAAGTGGAGCCTATGCACATTATCGACAGGAAGGTCACTTTTCTCGGCCGGAATAGAGCCATCAGACAGGTGAAGGTTCAATGGAAGCACCTTAGTTCCGAAGAGGCTACATGGGAGCTGGAGGATGCCATGAGAGAGGCATTCACATTTTTATTCAGTTTTGATAACACCGAGGACGATGTTATTCTAAGAGGGAGGGAGTTGTAATACCCTATTTTGACCCATATAGTTCATTGGCATTAATGTAAATATTGTATAAACGCAGTGTGTTTTTTCCCTATTGTGGAGCTCAAGGCCAAGGCCTCACTAGTGGATGTATAAGTTTATTTGCAAAGGCAATTATTTGACAGTTCTCATTATCCATGTTCTTTTAAGCCATGAGATGTTGTAAATGATGTAAATATTTAATATTGCAATAAAAACACCAAGAAAACTGGCTAAGGCAGAAATTAATGAGAAGGGGCCATGTGTATCCACTAGGGAGAGTTGAGGGGGTTATGGGATGGGAAACCATATTGCCACTTGTCCATTTATGAACCCATTTGACTCCCCATGCTGACATTGAATTATGTTATAGAAGGCGATTGAGAAATCAGCTCATGAAGTCGATGGACTATGGAGCAACCATGTGATCCATATGGCAGGGTATGGCCTGTGTTTACTTGTCCCTTAAGACACTTAAACACCTGAGTATTCGGAGACCTAAATGACTATACCATTGTGGACCCAAAACCACATGCATTCAAGGAATCATCACCCATTGCAGAGCCAAGCGGTGGGAAGGAAGTAAAAATCATGATATCTGTGTAAGCGAAACTTATAGAGTCAGATGCCCATAGAAACCTGGTGTGTAAGCCTCATCTGTTTGGGAAATCCATGAAAGAAAACCCTGAGATGAATTACAGAGCAGGAAAATCTTAGTTGAGCCATGAGAATACCTAGATTTTATTTACAAAGAGCTGAGTTGCAAGACAGACCTTAGTCCATAACCCTGAGAAGATCCCATGTTGATTAACATAAGTTCAAGGTCAAATTAGGGTTGGATTGCTTGATAAACACAGTGAAGGATGTAATCTCATAGAACTAGTAGTTGGACCATTTTATTCCCGCCCTGAATAGCACTGAAAGGGAAGGGGCCCTAAGGAACTGTGCAGCAGAGAAGGGTGTCTTCCTTGTGTTGGGTGAAGTAGGTATTGTGGGTGCCATGTCTTTTGAGGGTTTAGATTCCTGCAAATTTGTGGTTGAGTTCGTTGGCTTAGCACCATCCTCCATGTTGTCCTTGCATGCTTCATAAACCCAATTGCAGGTTGGCTTAGCATGGGTATGATTCCTTGCATGCTTGATAAACCCAACTGTATGTTGGATGAGCATGGGTATGTTTCCTTGCATGCTTGATAAACCCAACTACAGGTTGGCTTAGCATCTGTATGTTTCCTTGTATGCTTGATAAACCCAACTGTAGGTTGGCTTAGTGTTGGGGTGGACCTTGACTGTGAGAGAGCCTAGTTAGCGCTCCTTAGTGGATACATAGCCCATCTCGGGGGTGGTTTCTTAGCTGAAAGAATACAGGATGGACAGAGACCTAAGGTTGGGTGGAACGTTTCTCTCACTTAGCCAGTTGCTTGGGAAACTTCAAGATTCAAAAATAAGTGCTTCTGTTGTGTTAAGTGATGACATTTCATGTGTTATGTTATGTTTGTTTATTTTAAAGTTATTGAATGAATTTTTATATAAAATTTGAGCAATAATTAGACTATGTATAAGCCTGAGTAGAAGGATGAGTTCATGTTGGATGCTTCACTCAGTGCATGATTTTAATGCATTGCTAATTTTACATGTGTTAGATGTATGGATTAGCCTTACTTTCATTCATCATATGTATTTGTTATGCATCGCTTATCCTTGTGGATGGATTGTATGGATTCATATGGACATGGAGAAGTATGTTGGAAGCCCCCGTGGTGCTTCATGACCCTCTGTGAGTCATGGTAGAGGGCATACAAATTTCCCTGTAGATGCTTCCAGGCCTTTAGAGGAAGTTATGGACATAAATTCAGTTGGAAAAATGAGAAGGTTAGAATCCTCAGATTAATTGGGGAGTTATGTTAGTGGATAGATCTCTCCAAGATCTTTCCAATGGTACTGGACTTTCCAAATTTTCCTTAAGAATAAAGGATTTGATTAGCTTGGGAAGTTTGCAGGTGCATGGAAGGTGGTTCTGCATTTCTGCATCCGTAATGTGGATTGCGGATTGCAGGTATCAGGAACTTTATTTGGATTCGCATGGTTGGATTTCATTCTTTCTGCACTTGTAGTACGAGTTGCGGATTGCAGAAGTTGGAAGCAAAATTTTCCCCGGGATTGTGATTTGGACTTCCACATTCCCACATTCTGCAATGCAGAATTGTGGATTATAGAAGGGGAAAATTTTCAAAAGCTTGGATTTTGACTTCCACATTTCTGAGTTCCGCAAATGCGGAATTGTGGATTGCAGAAGGGGAAATTTTCTCGGGACTCTGATTTAGGCATCCGCATTCCCACATTCTGCAATGTGGCTTGCGGATTGCGGAAGGGGAAAATTTCTAGCAAGGCAATTTTGAGCTTCTACATTTCCAAGTTCTGCAATGCGGAATTGTAGAAGGGACATGTTTTGGTAGGGTGAATCGTGGTTCTACATTTCCAAATTACATCGTACGGCTTGCGGATTGCGAATTGCGGCAAGGTGGATTGCGGATCGAAATCCATTGTGGTTGTGTGTAAAAATGGATGGTTTTGGAGGGAAAAAAATGGGTTAGTTTGTCTGCCATCACCTCTAAAGGGCATCGAGTGGTTGGGGAATGTGTCAGTAATGTTGCTTTGTGACATTCCTAAAGTATCAATGTTGATATAATGTTTTGTTGCATTATGAAATTCCTCAAGGGTTATGTTGAAGGGAGACATTCGTCAATGTTTATATCACATTGTGGCATTCATCTTGGTTATCTTTATACGACTTGTTATCCTCAATGGTTATGTTGCATAATGAGTTTCATATTGGCATACATATGGAAAATTTTTATGTTACTCAATGTTACATGTTTCATTGCAATCTTGACCAAGGTTTATGCCCTATTGGGGTTGGTTAACCATGGCTTCATTGTGACATTTATCTTGGTTAAATAATGTCAATGTCACATCCTTTATTGGTTATATTGCATTGTCACAATATCTAATGGTTATGTTGAATTGTGATGTCATCCATGGCCAATTGACATCCACCAAAGTGAAACATAACCCTTGTTTAACCTATCGACATTATTAATGTCATTCATATATTTTTATTGGCATTCCTCTAGGGTTATGTAGCATTGTTACATTCCTCAAGGGCTATGTTTGATTGTGACATCCCTCAAGGTTTATGTTTAATTGAAACATTATTCTTCTTTGTTGAATTATGTTGCATGGCCAACCAAAGTCAAGCAATCTTAACCAAGAAGAGCATGGAGGGTATGGAGATTTAAAGAGAAAAAGTCACACACACACACACATATGATAAAAATGAGTAGTATTAAGACTTTCATAATTATCTTTTATAAAATTTTATTGTGATGTTCATCTTTGTTGAGTTATGTTGACTTGCAACATTGTTGTATGGTTATGTTGAATTGTAGCATTGATCAAAGGCTATGTCCCATTACAACATTCATGATGTGTTTTGTCACATTGAGACATTCCTCAAAGATTTTGTTGACTATGACATACTTCAATTGTTGTCACATCCATGTTGTGACATTCATCTTGTTGTAATGTTAATGAAGGGTTATGTTGCATTGGGGTTGGTTGACCATGTCTCCATTGGGACTTTTATCTTGCTTGATTTACGTGAAATTTCCATGTTCATATTATAACATTCATATTGACTTAGTTCATATAATTATTTTGAAATTGAGATTAGGATGCTTAAAGTTTTGATATACTTATGCCTTTGTGTACTGGCTTGCTTAGTTCCTCAATGATTATGATGCATTGTTGTGTTGATTAAAGGCACGGGGACTTCACTCAATAAACCGCTATCATAGCACGTTCATTCGTGGCATATGAAACAATACCCCTAATTTCACTAAATATTGGAAAATACCTTCCAAAATCGTTATTTTTAACCCCCTCCAAATATGCCTTCCCAATTTTAAAAAACCCCTATTTTCACTAGATATTGTATGTATCAACTTTTTTATTAACATTTTTTATACCCCTTTATATTTCTACCTAGTATATTGATATGATACCCCTCGTATGACCCCACATGCATTCTACAATGCACCTTGCTTCTTTCGATGTATATTGTGGATGCACATTACTTCACCCACAATGCAATTACTCAACCACATATCATTATGATTTGCAACATCTAATGGTATAATGAAGAGATAGGAGATCACTTCGTGTATGTCACTAGAGCCAATGCACATAGTACAACATTTAGATTACATGTTGCAGTTCCCCAATCGTTGACTAAGCCTGTTGTGGGATAGGTATCCAAGCCCCCAAGGCCTGTAACAAGCTCTAGGAGGCTGACTAAACCTCCCAAGGCATGTAATAGGCATGAGTGGATGGGTATTCAAGCCCCCAAGGCCTATCGAGGGCCTATAATAGGCCCTGGAGGCTTAGAGCCTCCCAAGGCTATTGGTAACAACTAGCTAAGTGCTATTGGTAACAATTGGCTATCAATGACCACTGGATCTAGACTATGATCGACTGGAAACCCACTCCACCACGAAACCCCTAGCCTCAAGCATGCCTCAAGACGGGATCCCTATGGATTAGTAAGCCCAAGCCTTGCCTCAACACGATTTCTCATCCGGCCGTGATCCCGCCATCTCCATTTGGCATATATTTGTTAGCCCACCCATATAAAAAAGACCCCAAAGTATTTTTGTATTGTTACATTAAATAAAAAAAACCCTTTCCCCTTAATATATAAGTAATATAATTTTTAGCTTTTCATGAATATTTAATACCGCAATATGAATGAACATGATATTATATTGCCTTCTAGTGAAGCCCCCGTGATCAAAGGTTACTTATGTCAAATTATAACATTCATTATGGAAGCAAGTGACATTTTCATTTCATGAAGAGAAGATATAGAAATATATTAAAGGAACAATGTATTTTAAATGTTGGTTAACACATTTTTCATCATGCTCATATTCTACTTGGGGAAATTAGACCACTCTTAAGATGCATATTTCATAAGATAAAGGAATAATATATTGTGGGTATTATGGGCACTCTCATTACATCATCTACTAAGGCTAATGAACATTAAGTAGAAGCAACTACAAAATTTTTGGTATCTTAATGAGGCTTCCATATCTATTCTAATACCTCGAGTTGTTATGCCATAATATAAATGTATATGCAATGACAAAGTATCACACACATATAGAAAAGAAAAAAAATGACCAAACATATTCTAACTTTGTGCATTGATTTATAATATAAATGTTTTATCAGATGTAAACAAAGAAAGGATAAAAAGATAAGGGGGGCCATGATTCCACTAGTCGGGAAAGTGAATGGGGGATAAGTGGGGGAGGATCTTAGTGAACTATTTAACTGAAGTCTTTAGTCCCTTTATTATAAATCCTAGCGAGTGATATTTCTTAAAGTTCTTAAACCCGTGATTATCAAACATGACTTAATTAACCTTTGTTTACAATGATACTAATTTTGGGAATTATTTTTATTAAAGTAAAATGTGGGCTTCTCGTGGATAACACATGGATATTTATTTAGATATAAAAAAGGTTGTAAATTTTAGGTGGAATTATTATTCTTGATTGTATGAATAGCGGTGCGAACCAGAAAAAAAAAAGAACAATTATTCTATGTATTGAGCATTGTCCTTTAATGTAGGTTTGTGGTATTACAAAGGAAATTGTGAAAATGATTATGGCATTATTGAAATAGGAAAACATGGCCTACTACTGAACATCCTGAGATTCAACAGAGACATTGCTTCGATAGCGTATGCTAGAGAGATAGAATGGAATTGTGATATCTTGAGAGGCTATTAGTATAGAAGAGGATCCTATACTTAGTGTTATTAATGATGAGCGAGAAGAGTGCTCGTTGATTGGGATAGTTGTAGAGGTATTTCTTACATATGAAAATTTTGTAGGTTATGGATGTGTAGGAAGCAATTAGTGGTAGACCTGAGGAATTCACCCTTATGGATTCATAGTATTATCTTTGGAGTGGCCTCTTTCATATAAATTTGATGTGTTAAATAGAACCTATGGTTAGAGTAACATCCTTTGTTTCATATAGTTGGAGGATTATTTCTATAAAAAATAATATAAGTAATCTAAAAATGTTATGGAATTCCATGTTTTTATGATTTGTTCCACATTTTATTATTTGCTAGCTTGTTTCATTTTGTATGCATGGATTTTAATTGTATAATGATAGATGAAAACATTGTATAATTTCATTTTTATATCATGACTAAAATTAAATATTAAGACTATTGTAGTTTTCTTCTAGTAATGAAATACATTGTTATTTATTAAAATAAATTTTTGGTGTTAGGGAGAAAATGTTATGGTGTATTTAAGGTATCTCGTAGCCTCATTAGTGTACATTAGTTGTTCTGTTTCTGACATATATCCTATAAGGATTTGTTGATGGATTGAAATATAAATGGTAAATTTTTGTCAATAGAGGAATAGGGACATAACATATTGGAAGACATTATTGAAGAAGTCCTAGCTCGAAGATATAAATACATGTCCCATTGATGAAAACCAAACCCTACAAATAATATAGGTTAATATGCATGAGTTTAAAACATAACTTACAACAAAATGATAGAATGGTGTTTAGGATATCACTAGAAGAAAATAGATAATAAATACTTGAGAAATATATGAAAGAGTAGTTTTCTTCAATGAAAATGAATACAAATCTTATTGATCCAAAAAAAAATGAAGTTCAATAAATAAAAGAAGGGTCAATATGTCAAAGGAAGGAAAAGAAACTAGATACCGTAAAATAAAATAAAATAAAATGTTTGGATGATAAGATAGTGGTAAAAAAAATTATGTTACTCCAAGAATTTGCAGATTTAATTTCAACAACTGCCAATATCTAAAAGAAATAGCTAAATATTTTGGATAGTTCAAGATAAAATTGCATGCCAATTAAAAGCTAGTGAGATGACAATGTTACAAAATGAATCCTCAATATAAAGAAAATGTATAAGAAAAATTAAACAAGATGATAAGTGCATCTACAAGCTAAATGAATGTGAATGGATGTCACCCATTGCAGTCTCTAAGAAGAAAAATGTAAAGTTAAGGATATGTATACTTTCAAAAATTGAATTGGGTAATAAATAAAGATCCTTTTTCATAAGAAATATTATACATAAGTCAAGGAAATATGATTTACTCATTTTTCAATAAGTATTGTGGATGTAATCAAGTGTCCATTCAAGGAAAAGATGAAGCCTTCGACCACATCAATAGAATGGAGTACTTTGCATATAAAACTATAAAAAAATTTATTGGCAAACGAGCACACATGCTTTTCTAGATTTTTTTTAAATATTTCATTCATAAACCCTTGAGGTATATCTAGATGATTGGACACTATTTGTTTGCCTAACAAACCATGGGACACATTTAAGGATGATACTGAAGAGATGAAAGGAAATAATGGTCTCTTTAAACCCAAGATAATATCAATTCTTACATCTCTTTGGTGTTTGCTTAAGAAACCATGTGACACATTTAAGGATGATACTAAAGAGATGAAAGGAAATAATGGTCTCTTTAAACCTAAGATAATATCAATTCTTACATCTCTTCAGAAAACTACATTGACATGTAGTATCAAAAGAAGAAATCTTGCTGAACCTAAACAAAAGAGAATTCATGATGAAATTGGATCCACTCACAAATTCTTCAATGTTTAAGTTTCTGGGAACATGCATGATGCTATAAGAAGTTTGTAAACAGCAATGCTAAATTAGCCCATCCAATGGAACAACTATTAGAAAGGAAACACCATTTGAATGGACTCTATAATGTTAGTAGGGTTTATAATAACTGAAAATAGAAGCATATGAATTTTAATTTTTCCATACATGTTGATACATCAAGAGTAGCTATCAAAGTGATATTGATACAACTAGGAGAAAAATAGATGGACACCCCATTTACCATGCTAGAATAAATTCATCCACAATAAAAAGAAACTCTAGATGTGATTTATTCTTTACAAAATTTCAAGAATTACTCATTGGCAAATAAATTCAATTTTTATATGGATAACCAAACTTTGAAGCATACCCCATTTACCATGTTAGAATGAATTCATCCACAACAAAAAGAAAAATTACAATAACGTAGATAGAGAGGCTGTAGGTATGATGTATTCTTTACCAAAATTCAAGAATTACTCATTGGTAAATAAATTCAATTTGTATATTGATAATCAAACTTTGAAGTATACTATGAATAAAGCTATATTAGTGGAAAGCATAAATAGATGAATAATGTTATTTAAAAAATATGAATTTGATATATTTTTCTAATTGGGAAAAGCCCACGAGGAACCGAATCACCTATCAAGGATAGAAACTCGAGAGAAGAAAAACAAGGCAAGCAAGATTTGCCTAATTCCAATATATTTCTAGACAAAGAGGCAACATGATATTTATAAGACGTACTTTATTATTTTCAACATGGCTTCGGACAACGGGATTTAAGTTTTTCCTAAAGGAGGAGTTTTCTCTAGCAAGCATTAAGTTGCAAACCTTTGTCATAAAAGTTATACCAAATAGGCATGGATGGGATAATGAGAAGGCTCATTCAACCAACCAGAATTGAGTAGTTGATAGGTAAGGCACAGTATGGAACAACCTGAGGGGATTTATAAGTGAATAGAACAACCCAATTTTTTATGTGCAAGGCTTTGGTGGCCCACATTGTTAAAGGATTGTTTCAAGAAAGTCAATCAATGTGAACAATGCAAAAAGACAGGAACGAAACCATAGAACTAAGACAGCTTTGAGATTATTCACATTCTTCTAATGAAACCATTTGATTATTGGTTATGGACCACTTTTGCTAGAAAAGGTAACATAAAGGTAACATAATGTAAGTATATTATTGTAGATATTAACTTATTTATGAAAATGACAAAGGAGAGGGTTATAAGGATAGCCTTATTAGAAGTAACAGTCAAAATCCTATTTGAATAGATAATTCATAGGTTTGGATGTCTCATCAAATAACACCCTATCAAGGAACATATTTCATTACCAATATTATCTAAGAAAATGGACAAGAAGAAGGAACAAAAAATATAATAATCATAGTACTCATCAATTTATGTCATATAATAATCATAGTACATTCATGTGCCTCATGAATAGGGTCTTCATCAAATACTTGGATAAGTTTGTAATTGTATTCTTGGATGGCATTCTTGTCTATTCAAGGAATGAAGAAGAGCATGCGCAACATCTAAGCATGGGGTTACAAGTCCTTAGAAAACACCAGTTGTATGCAAAGCTGAGTAAGTGTGAATTCTTTCAAAATAGGGTGTAGGATTTGGTGCATGTAATTTCGGAAGAAGGTATTGCAGTGGATCCAGAGAAGATTGAAGCCATAATGGATTGGCCTACTCCAAAGAATGTTGCAGATGTTAGATATTTCATGGGTTTGGAAGGATACTACATAAGTTTCATTGAAGGCTTCTCCAAGATATTTCATCTAATCACATCATTGCAAAGGAAGAGTACCAAATTTATTGGGTTTGAAAGTTGTGAAAGAAGATTTTAATATTTAAAGAGATTGCTTACCAGTGCTCCTGTTTTGAAGATTGCAGATCCAGGTAAATATTTTGTAGTGTTTATAGATGTTTGCATTGAAGGGATCGATCAAGTAATCATGCAAGAAGGGTTTGTAATTTGTTATGAGTCAAGAAATTTAAAGGAACATAAAAATATTTATGCCACACATGACTTAGAGCTAGCAGCCACAATTCATGCTCTCAAGATATGGAGACATTATCTCTTTGGAAGAATATTTGTGCTCAGGATAGATCATATGAGCTTAAAATATTTGTTTGACCAGTCAAATATGAATGCTAGGTAAACTAGGTGGATGGAGTTTCTTTGTGAATTTGAATTAGAGATTAAACATGGCAAAGGTACAGAGAACAATGTTGGAGATGCACTTAGCAGGAGATTTCATATTGCATTAGTGAGTATTTGTAAATTAGATTTGAAGGCAAGTATCCTTGAATCTCAAGTTAGTGATGAAGCCCACCTTCATTTCAAAGAGAAATGGCATCAAGGAAATGCAGATTAAACATGTACAGGATATCAGATTGGTGAAGGTTATGTTCTCATTTATCAAGGTACTAGGATGTACATTCCAAATTGTGCATATTTGAAGAAGTTAGTGATGGATGAGATGCACTAAATTCCATATTCTGGACACCCAAGATATCAAAAGACTATAACAACATCAAGAAAGCAGTACTTTTGGCATGGTATGAAGAAGGACATATCAGAGTACATTTCTAGGTGGCAAAAGTGCTAGCAGGATTGTTGTAGCCCTTACCCATTCCAGAATGGAAGTGGGAAGTGATTTCTATGGACTTCATAATAGGTATTCCAATGACAGAGAAGAAGCATGATTGGATCATGGTAGTAGTGGAATATCTATAAAAGGTAGCTCACTTTCTTCCAGTCAAGCCCACTGACAAGGAAATCAATATTCCAAATATCTTCATGAAGGAGATATTCAGGTTGCATGGATTACCCAAGGCAATAATTTCAGATCGAGACACAAAATTCACTTCCAAATTTTGGAGAGGATTATTTCATAATTTAGGAACTAGGTTGAAGTTCAGCACATCATATCATCCTCAAACAGATGGTTAGACTCCGAGAGTGAATTAGATTCTAGAAGACATGTTGAGGATGTATGTGATGGATAAACCATCCAAGTTGGAAGACTACCTACACTTGGTGGAATTTGCATACAATAATGGACATCAAGCACCATTGAAGATGAGTCCTTTTGAGGTATTGTATGTCAAAGGATGCAGAACTCCAGTGAGTTGGGACAATCCAATGAACAGGGTAGTGCTTGGAACATAAATGATCAAGGAGATGGAACACGAACTTGTGAAGATAAAGCATAATTTGAAGGAAACTCAAGACAGGTAGAAGAGTTATGCAGATCTGAAGGGAGTGCACAAAGAATTTCAAACTAGGGATCATGTTTACTTGAGAGTGAGACCTAGGAAGTGTTCCATGAAGTTGGGAAGTTGTGCCAAGTTGGCACGCAGATATTGTGGGCCATTTGAAGTCCTTGATAGGATAGGGCTAGTTGCATATAGGATTGAATTTCCTGCTAACATGAAATATCATAATGTTTTCCATGTCTCTTTGCTTAAGAAATATGTACATGAACCTAATCACATATTTGATTGGCATGTGATACAGGTGGAACCCGAGGGAGAGTTCCAAGTGGAGCCTATGCACATTATCGATATGAAGGTCACTTTTCTCATCCGGAATAGAGCCATCAGACAGGTGAAGGTCCAATGGAAGCACCTTAGTTCCGAAGAGGCTACATGGGAGCTAGAGGATGCCATGAGAGAGGCATTCACATTTTTATTCAGTTTTGATAACACCGAGGACGATGTCATTCTAAGAGGGAGGGAGTTGTAATACCCTATTTTGACCCCATATGGTTCATTGGAATTAATGTAAATATTGTATAAATGCAGTGTGTTTTTTCCTTATTGTGGAGCTCAAGGCCAAGGCCTCACTAGTGGACGTATAAGTTTATTTGCAAAGGCAATTATTCGACAGTTCTCATTATCCATGTTCTTTTAAGCCATGGGATGTTGTAAATGATGTAAATATTAAATATTGCAATAAAAACACCAAGAAAACTAGCTAAGGTGGAAATTAATGAGAAGGGGCCATGTGTATCCACTAGGAAGAGTTGAGGGGGTTATGGGATGGGAAACCATATTGCCACTTGTCCATTTATGAACCCATTTGACTCCCCATGCTGACATTTAATTCTCTTACAGAAGGCGATTGAGAAATCAACTCATGAAGTCGATGGACTATGGAGCAACCATGTGATCCATATGGCAGGGTATGGCCTGTGTTTACTTGTCCCTTAAGACACTTAAACACCTGAGGATTCGGAGACCTGAATGACTATACCATTGTGGACCCAAAACCACATGCATTCAGGGAATCATCACGCATTGCAGAGGAAAGTGGTGGGAAGGAAGGAAAAATCATGATATCTGTGTAAGCCAAACTTATAGAGTCGGATGCCCATAGAAACCTAGTGTGTAAGCCTCATCTGTTTGGGAAATCCATGAAAGAAAACCCTGAGATGAATTACAGAGCACAAAAATCTTAGTGGAGCCATGAGAATACCTAGATTTTATTTGCAGAGAGTTGAGTTGCAAGACAGAGCTTAGTCCGTAACCCTGGGAAGATCCCATCTTGATTAACATAAGTACAAAGTCAAATTAGGGTTGGATTGCTTGATAAACACAGTGAAGGATGTGATCTCATAGAACTAGTAGTTGGACCATTTTATTCCCACCATGAATAGCACTGAAAGGGAAGGGGCCCTAAGGAACTGTGCAACAGAGAAGGGTGTCTTCCTCATGTTGGGTGAGGTAGGTATTGTGGGTGCCATGTCTTTTGAGGGTTTAGATTCCTGCAAATTTGTGGTTGAGTTCGTTGGCTTAGTACCATCCTCCATGTTGTCCTTGCATGCTTCATAAACCCAATTGCAGGTTGGCTTAGCATGGGTATGATTCCTTGCATGCTTGATAAACCCAACTATATGCTAGATGAGCATGGGTATGTATCCTTGCATGCTTGATAAACCCAACTACAGGTTGGCTTAGCATCTGTATGTTTCCTTGTATGCTTGATAAACCCAACTGTAGGTTGGCTTAGCATTGGGGTGGACCTTGACTATGAGAGAGCCTAGTTAGCGCTCCTTAGTGGATACATAGCCCATCTTGGGGGTGGTCTCTTAGCTCAAAGAATACAGGATGGACAAAGACCTAAGGTTGGGTGGAACGTTTCTCTCACTTAGCCAGTTGCTTGGGAAACTTCAAGATTCAAAGTTAAGTGCTTCTGTTGTGTCAAGTGATGACGTTTCATGTGTGATGTTATGTTTGTTTATTTTCAAGTTATTGAATGAATTTTTATATAAAATTTGAGCAATAATTAGACTATGTATAAGCCTGAGTAGAAGGATGGGTTCATGTTGGATGCTTCACTCAGTGCATGATTTTAATGCATTGCTAATTTTACATGTGTTAGATGTATGGATTAGCCTTACTTTCATTCATCATATGTATTTGTTATGCATCGCTTATCCTTGTGGATGGATTGTATGGCTTCATATGGACATGGAGAAGTATGTTGGAAGCCCCCGTGGTGCTTCATGACCCTCTGTGAGTCATGGTAGAGGGCAGACAAATTTCCCTGTAGATGCTTGCAGGCCTCTAGAGGAAGTTATGGACATAAATTCAGTTGGAAAAATGAGAAGGTTAGAATCCTCAGATGAATTGTGGAGTTATGTCAGTGGATAGATCTCTCCAAGATCTTTCCAATGGTACTGGACTTTCCAAATTTTCCTTAAGAATAAAGGATTTGATTAGCCTGGGGAGTTTGTAGGTGCATGGAAGGTGGTTCCGCATTTCTGCATCTGTAATGCGGATTGCGGATTGCAGGTATCGGGAACTTTATTTGGATTCGCATGGTTGGATTTCCTCCTTTCCGCATTTGCAGTACGGGTTGCAGATTGCGGAAGTTGGAAGCAAAATTTTCCCCGGGATTGTGATTTGGACTTCCACATTCCCACATTCCGCAATGTAGAAATGTGGATTACAGAAGGAAAAAATTTATGGAAGGTTGGATTTTGACTTCCACATTTCCGAGTTCCGCAAATGCGGATTTGCGGATTGTAGAAGGGGAAATTTTATCGGGACTCTGATTTGGGAATCCACATTCCCACATTCCGCAATGCGGCTTGCAGATTGGGGAAGGGGAAAATTTCTTGTAATGCAATTTGGAGCTTCTGCATTTCCGAGTTTTGCAATGCGGAATTGTAGAAGGGAAATTTTTTGGTAGGGTGAATCGTGCTTCTGCATTTCCAAATTCCACCGTACCGCTTGCAAATTGCGAACTGCGGCAAGGTGGATTGCAGATCGAAATCCATTGTGGTTGTGTGTAAAAATGGATGGTTTTGGAGGGAAAAAAATGGATTAGTTTGTCTCCCATCACCTCTAAAGGGCATCGAGTGGTTGGGGAACGTGTCAGTAATGTTGCTTTGTGACATTCCTAAAGTATCAATGTTGATATAATGTTTTGTTGCATTATGAAATTCCTCAAGGGTTATGTTGAAGGGAGACATTCATCAATGTTTATATCACATTGTGGCATTCATCTTGGTTATCTTTATACGACTTGTTATCCTCAATGGTTATGTTGCATAATGAGTTTCATATTGGCATACATATGGAAAATTGTTATGTTACTCAATGTTACATGTTTCATTGCAATCTTGACCAAGGTTGATGCCCTATTGGGGTTGGTTAACCATGGCTTCATTGTGACATTTATCTTGGTTAAATTATGTCAATGTCACATCCTTTATTGGTTATATTGCATTCTAACAATATCTAATGGTTATGTTGAATTGTGATGTCATCCATGGCCAATTGACATCCACCAAAGTGAAACATAACCCTTGTTTAACCTATTGACATTATTAAGATCATTCATATATTTTTATTGGCATTCCTCTAGGGTTATGTTGCAATGTTACATTCCTCAAGGGCTATGTTTGATTGTGACATCCCTCAAGGTTTATGTTTAATTGAAACATTATTCTTCTTTGTTGAATTATGTTGCATGGCCAACCAAAGTCAAGCAATCTCAACCAAGAAGAGCATGGAGGGTATGGAGATTTAAAGAGAAAAAGTCACACACACACACATATGATAAAAATGAGTAGTATTAAGACTTTCATAATTATCTTTTATAAAATTTTATTGTGATGTTCATCTTTGTTGAGTTATGTTGACTTGCAACATTGTAGTATGGTTATGTTGAATTGTAGCATTGATCAAAGGCTATGTCCCATTACAACATTCATGATGTGTTTTGTCACATTGAGACATTCCTCAAAGATTTTGTTGACTATGACATACCTCAATTGTTGTCACATCCATGTTGTGACATTCATCTTGTTGTGATGTTAATGAAGGGTTATGTTGCATTGGGGTTGGTTGACCATGTCTCCATTGGGAATTTTATCTTGCTTGATTTATGTGAAATTTCCATGTTCATATTATAACATTCATATTGACTTAGTTCATATAATTATTTTGAATTGAGATTAGGATGCTTAAAGTTTTGCTATACTTATGCCTTTGTGTACTGGTTTGCTTAGTTCCTCAATGATTATGATGCATTGTTGTGTTGATTAAAGGCACGGGGACTTTACTCAATAAACCGCTATCATAGCACGTTCGTTCATGGCATATGAAACAATACCCCTAATTTCACTAAATATTGGAAAATACCTTCCAAAATCATTTTTTTAACCCCTTCCAAATATGCCTTCCCAATTTAAAAAAACCCCTATTTTCACTAGATATTGTATGTATCAACTTTTTTATTAACATTTTTTATACCCCTTTATATTTCTACCTAGTATATTGATATGATACCCCTCTTATGACCCCACATGCATTCTACAATGCACCTTGCTTCTTTCGATGTATATTGTGGATGCACATTACTTCACCCAGAATGCAATTACTCAACCACATATCATTATGATTTGAAACATCTAATGGTATAATGAAGAGATAGGAGATCACTTCATGTATGTCACTAGAGCCAATGCACATAGTACAACATTTAGATTACATGTTGCAGTTCCCCAATCGTTGACTAAGCCTGTTGTGCGATAGGTATCCAAGCCCCCAGGGCCTGTAACAAGCTCTAGGAGGATGACTAAATCTCCCAAGGCCTGTAATAGGCACGAGTGGATGGGTATTCAAGCATCCAAGGCCTATCGAGGGCCTATAACAGGCCTGGAGGCTTAGAGCCTCCCAAGGATATTGGTAACAACTGGTTGAGTGCTATTGGTAATAATTGGCTATCAATGACCATTGGATCTAGACTATGATCGACTGGAAACCCACTTCACCACGAAACGCGTGGCCTCAAGCATGCCTCAAGACAGGATTTGCCTATGTATTAGTAAGCCCAAGCCTTGCCTCAACACGATTTCTCATCTGGTCGTGATCTCACCATCTCCATTTGGAGGATATTTGTCAGCCCGCCCATATAAAAAAGACCCCAAAGTATTTTTGTATTGTTACATTAAATAAAAAAAACCCTTTGCCCCTTAATATATAAGTAATATAATTTTTAGTTTTTCATGAATATTTAATACCGCAATATGAATGAACATGATATTATATTTCCTTCTAGTGAAGCCCCCATGATCGAAGGTTACTTATGTCAAATTATAACATTCATTATGGAAGCAAGTGACATTTTCATTTCATGAAGAGAAGATATAGAAATATATTAAAGGAACAATGTATTTTAAATGTTGGTTAACACATTTTTCATCATGCTCATATTCTACTTGGGGAAATTAGAACACTCTTAATATGCATATTTCATAAGATAAAGGAATAATATATTGTGGGTATTATGGGCACTCTCATTACATCATCTACTAAGGTTAATGAACATTAAGTAGAAGCCACTACAAAATTTTTGGTATCTTACTGAGGCTTCCATATCTATTCTAATACCCCGAGTTGTTATGCCATAATATAAATGTATATGTAATGACAAAGTATCACACACATATAGAAAAGAAAAACAATGACCAAACATATTGTAACTATGTGCATTGATTTATAATATAAATGTTTTATTAGATGTAAACAAAGAAAGGATAAAAAGATAAGCGGGGCCATGATTCCACTAGTCGGGAAAGTGAAAGGGGATAAGTGGGGGAGGATCTTAGTGAACTATTTAACTGAAGCCTTTAGTCCCTTTATTATAAATCCTAGCGAGTGATATTTCTTAAATTTCTTAAACCCGTGATTATCGAACATGACTTAATGAACCTTTGTTTACTATGATACTAATTTTGGGAATTATTTTTATTAAAGTTAAATGTCGGCTTCTCGTGGATACCACATGGATATTTATTTAGATATAAAAAATGTTGTAAATTTTAGGTGGAATCATTATTCTTGATTGTATGAATAGCGGTGCGAGAAAAAAAAAAAAAAAAAAAAAAAAAAAAAAAAAAAAAAAAAAAGAGAGAGAGAACAATTATGCTATGTATTGAGCATTGTCCTTTAATCTAGGTTTATGGTATTGCAAAGGAAATTGTGAAAATGATTATGGCATTACTATGATACTAATTTTGGGAATTATTTTTATTAAAGTTAAATGTGGGCTTCTCGTGGATACCACATGGATATTTATTTAGATATAAAAAATGTTGTAAATTTTAGGTGGAATCATTATTCTTGATTGTATGAATAGCGGTGCGAACCAGGAAAAAAAAAAAAAAAAAAAAAAAAAAAAAACAAACAATTATGCTATGTATTGAGCATTGTCCTTTAATCTAGGTTTATGGTATTGCAAAGGAAATTGTGAAAATGATTATGGCATTATTGAAATAGGAAAACATGGCCTACTACTGAACATCCCGAGATTCAACAGACAGATTACTTCGATAGCGTATGCTAAAGAGATAGAATGGAATTGTGATATCTTGAGAGGCTATTAGTATAGAAGGGGATCCTATACTTAGTATTATTAATGATGAGTGAGAAGAGTGCTCATTGATTAGGATAGTTGTAGAGGTATTTCTTACATATGAAAATTTTGTAGGTTATGGATGTGTAGGAAGCAATTAGTGGTAGACCTTAGGAATTCACCCTTATGGATTCATAGTATTATCTTTGGAGTGGCCTCTTTCATATAAATTTGATGTGTTAAATAGAACCTATGGTTAGAGTAACATCCTTTGTTTCAGATAGTTGGAGGATTATTTCTATAAAAAATAATATAAGTAATCTAAAAATGTTATGGAATTCCATGTTTTTATGATTTGTTCCACATTTTATTATTTGCTAGCGTGTTTCATTTTGTATGCATGGATTTTAATCGTATAATGATAGATGAAAACATTATATAATTTCATTTTTGTATCATGACTAAAATTAAATATTAAGACTATTGTAGTTTTCTTCTGGTAATGAAATACATTGTTATTTATTAAAATAATTTTTTGGTGTTATGGAGAAAATGTTATGGTGTATTTAAGGTATCTCGTAGCCTCATTAGTGTACATTAGTTGTTGTGTTTCTGACATATATCCTATAAGGATTTGTTGATGGATTGAAATATAAATGGTAAATTTTTGTAAATAGAGGAATAGGGACATAACATATTGGAAGACATTATTGAAGAAGTCCTAGCTCGAAGATATAAATACATGTCCCATTGATGAAAACCAAACCCTACAAATAATATAGGTTAATATGCATGATTTTAAAACATAAATTACAACAAAATGATAGAATGGTGTTTAGGATATCAGTAGAAGAAAATAGATAATAAATACTTGAGAAATATATGAAAGAGTAGTTTTCTTCAATGAAAATGAATACAACTATTGTTGATCCAAAAAAAATGAAGTTCAATAAATAAAAGAAGGGTCAATATGTCAAAGGAAGGAAAAGAAACTAGATACCTTAAAATAAAATAAAATAAAATTTTTGGATGATAAGATAGTGGTAAAAGAAATTATGTTACTCCAAGAATTTGCAGATTTAATTTCAACAACTGCCAATATCTAAAAGAAATAGCTAAATATTTTGGATAGTTCAAGATAAACTTGCATGCCAATTAAAAGCTAGTGAGATGACAATGTTACAAAATGAATCCTCAATATAAGGAAAATGTATAAGAAAAATTGAACAAGATGATAAGTGCATCTACAAGCTAAATGAATGTGAATGGATGTCACCCATTGCAGTCTCTAAGAAGAAAAATGTAAAGTTAAGGATATGTATACTTTCAAAAATTGAATTGGGTAATAAATAAAGATCCTTTTTCATAATAAATATTATACATAAGTCAAGGAAATATGATTTACTCATTTTTCAATAAGTATTGTGGATATAATCAAGTGTCCATTCAAGGAAAAGATCAAGCCTTCGACCACATCAATAGAATGGAGTACTTTGCATATAAAACTATAATTTTTTTTATTGGCAAACGAACACACATGCTTTTCTAGATTTTTTTTAAATATTTCATTCATAAACCCTTGAGGTATATCTAGATGATTGGACACTATTTGTTTTCCTAACAAACCATGGGACACATTTAAGGATGATACTGAAGAGATGAAAGGAAATAACGGTCTCTTTAAACCCAAGATAATATCAATTCTTACATCTCTTTGGTGTTTTCCTAAGAAACCATGTGACACATTTAAGGATGATACTGAAGAGATGAAAGGAAATAATGGTCTCTTTAAACCTAAGATAATATCAATTCTTACATCTCTTCGGAAAACTACATTGACATGTAGTATCAAAAGAAGAAATCTTGGTAGACCTAAACAAAAGAAAATTCATGATGAAATTGGATCCACTCACAAATTCTTCAATGTTTAAGTTTCTGGGAACATGCATGATGCTATAAGAAGTTTGTAAAGAGCAATGCTAAATTAGCCCATCCAATGGAACAACTATTAGAAAAGGAAACATCATTTGAATGGATTGTAGAATGTTAGTAGGGTTTATAATAACTGAAAATAGAAGCATATGAATTTTAATTTTTCCATACATGTTGATACATCAAGAGTAGCTATCAAAGTGATATTAACACAACTAGGAGAAAAATAGATGGACACCCCATTTACCATGCTAGAATAAATTCATCCACAATAAAAAGAAACTCTAGATGTGATTTATTCTTTACAAAATTTCAAGAATTACTCATTGGCAAATCAATTCAATTTTTATATTGATAACAAAACTTTGAAGCATACCCCATTTACCATGTTAGAAAAAATTCATCCACAGCAAAAAGAAAAATTACAATAACGTAGATAGAGAAGCTCTAGGTATGATGTATTCTTTACCAAAATTCAAGAATTACTCATTGGTAAATAAATTGAATTTTTATATTGATAATCAAACTGTGAAGTATACTATGAATAAAGCTATATTAGTGGAAAGCATAACTAGATGAATAATGTTATTTAAAAAATATGAATTTGATATATTTTATGAATAAAGCTATATTAGTGGAAAGCATAAATAGATGAATAATGTTATTTAAAAAATATGAATTTGATATATTTTTCGAATTGGGAAAAGCCCACGAGGAACCGAATCACCTATCAAGGATAGAAACTCGAGAGAAGAAAAACAAGGCAAGCATTTTTTGCCTAATTCCAATATATTTCTAGACAAAGAGGCAACATGATATTTATAAGACGTACTTTATTATTTTCAACATGTCTACGGACAACAGGATTTAAGTTTTTCCTAAAGGAGGAGTTTTCTCTAGAAAGCATTAAGTTGCAAACCTTTGTCATAAAAGTTATACCAAATAGGCATGGATGGGATAATGAGAAGGCTCATTCAACCAACCAGAATTGAGTAGTTGATAGGTAAGGCACAGTATGGAACAACCTGAGGGGATTTATAAGTGAATAGAACAACCCAATTTTTTATGTACAAGGCTTTGGTGGCCCACATTGTTAAAGGATTGTTTCAAGAAAGTCAATCAATGTGAACAATGCAAAAAGACAGGAACGAAACCATAGAACTAAGACAGCTTTGAGATTATTCACATTCTTCTAATGAAACCATTTGAATATTGGTTATGGACCACTTTTGCTAGAAAAGGTAACATAAAGGTAACATAATGTAAGTATATTATTGTAGATATTAACTTATTTATGAAAATGACAAAGGAGAGGGTTATAAGGATAGCCTTATTAGAAGTAACAGTCAAAATCCTATTTGAATAGATAATTCATAGGTTTGGATGTCTCATCAAATAACACCCTATCAAGGAACATATTTCATTACCAATATTATCTAAGAAAATGGACAAGAAGAAGGAACAAAAAATATAATAATCATAGTACTCATCAATTTATGTCATTTCATAATGATAGATTTGGAAAATATATTACATACAATATTATATATAATTTATGCCCTCAAAAACACGAATACATAAAATCTAAAACTTAAAATAAATAAACTACTCTTTAATTTTATATTTTTAAATATTTCTTCATTAAATTTATTATCATTACTGTATTTTAGATTCATATAAAATGCAATCTACTTTTAGAACTTAACCGGAACTTAACCACATATACATGAACCAAAGATAAATAATTAAATATATAATCACTTACGTGAATGATATGCATACTCAATAGAATTAGTAGAATTAAAATGATTTTCTATATGATTACGATTACGTTGGATAGATTTAACATGCTTTTCTGCCCAGAGATTTCATAACAAGACGAAATAAAGCTACAACTTGTGTCTCTCACGCTAAAACGACATAAACTATTGGAGTGGATAAATGTCTATAAAGAACAAGACAAATTAGCCATTAAATTAGATGTCGATAAGGAACAAGACAAAGTAGCCACGAAATCAGCGAATATGAATATCGAAAATAATGATTTATGCAAAAGGCGAGGCCCGGTGCTGGGTACCTCTCGATGTTAACTGATCTTGTCTGCCTTGGCCGTTATATTTTATTTTGATATGTACACATACTGCATGATTGGAGGAACAATAGTTAAAAAGTCGTCGAAAAAGATTCATTGAACTTGGAAGGTTCAGTTAAATTCGACCAGAAAGAGTATTATAACGACGACATAATAAAAAAATTATTTGCAAAACAGAAAAATACTCTGATGGTTTTCGAGAATGGAGATGTCATCCGAAAGCTTTGTTTTTTTTTTTATCACTGCGCGCCTCAATTGACTGCGACCCAGCCCAACAAAGCCTCCAATGACACCGTCAAAGTAATTAAAAAACAAAAAACTGAAGTCACAAACTGCTATTATATTTTGCAAGCAAAATAGTGGTGCAGCAAATGTACTCTAAAATATGGGAGTAGACATCTTATAAATACAAAAAACATGCAATTTTAATTTAAAAAAGATAAAATTATACATAAATCATTTTAAATTTTAACATATCATTCATTATTCATTGAAAACAACTTGAAACATATCTCAAGTTCAAATTGGATACATGGCATATCATATAATATAACTATGATTATGATGTCATCATCTCCATTCTTTCACCAATCTTAAGAGAATTATTAAATAAATAGTAAAATCATAAAAATAAAATTTAAAATAACAACTACATATATATACTGACTTAAAATTCTACACAAATCTATTTATATACAAAATGACTTAAGAAAAATGAGAAAAACAAACTAAATCAATACTAAAAAGTAAAACATAAAAGTAAAAATTAAAATAACCATTACATATAAAATAAAACTTAAATAAAAAACTACATATAATCATGTGTATTAGTAACTTTGGCTGAAAAAAAAGCTAGTATTAGTAAGCACGTGATATAAAAGCTTTACTAATAAATTATAATATCTCTAACACTAAGTACTAAATATAATAGTTCACTACCTAGATTATTGACATTTCTTTTATCCTTAGCCTTTTACAATTAAGAAAAAATTGAAAATTGAAATAAGTAAATAATAAGAAATTACAAACTCTAATAAATTATAATATCTCTAGCACTAAGTACTAAATATAATAGTTCACTACCTAGATTATTGACATTTCTTTTATCCTTAGCCTTTTACAACTCAGAGAAAATTGAAAATTGAAATAAGTAAATAATAAGAAATTACAAACATTAACTACAAATTCTTAACTTCAAAAGTCAAATGGTAATAACGTTTGTAACTTGTGTGACTCACAATGCAATACTCAATGTGCACATACTTATTGTTGAAGTTTAAAACTTTTAATTCTTTTAACTTTTAACTCTTACACACAAGTCACATGTCATTGTTCAAACTTGAACTTAGCTCAAGATTTTGATTTTTTAGAAGATGCACTCTACTCTTGAGTAGCTATGATTAACTTAACTCGAATTTCAATACAGCAACTATCAATACAGCCGTATTTTGCTACTATGATGAAACTATATAATGAGCATGAACTGCAATGGTTACCGAGTCTTGCGAAAGGTCTACACCGAATCCTGGATTCTCTCTTTGTGAACTGGTAATGGGGAAATTATGGAGACACCCATCAAAACCCTGATATGATATACTAACAGAAATTGGAAACATAAGGTTGCATTTTTTAAGCTCTCACTTCTTTAAAGTTGTGATTAAATAGATACGTAGACCATTTGTGCAAACTCTTGATAAACATCTGAGTTTCCCATCTTAGAAGGGGATCTTGCATATTCAATGGATGTTGAAATGCTTTGTTTAGATGAAATTATATGGAGATAAGCTCAGAAATATGAATACTGTTATTGTTACAGATAGACACAAAGGCAACCCTGCTAATAGAATGTACTGTACCTTTATTTAATTACAAATAGAATACAAAGGCTACAGAAGCCATCAACATAGTTCCGTTCTTCGGTGCTGCAGCTATATTCAAGATTATTTTACAGAAGTATTATGCCGGTGAGTGAATCTAATACATAGATTATTTGGATTTTTGTGATCTTATTTGATCTCAAATTGATCATGTCTATTTTGGTTGAAAAATGGGATGTATTCAGTTCAAGGTATATTTTATGGGCAGGTCTCACTTTCATAATTTAGAGTGGGAAACTTTTTGGAAGACATTTGAGATTTTGATGAGGAATTTTTGGAGTTAAAATTTTACAAGTTTAGGTCTTTAATTTAAGTATATAGAGATGTTTTCAAAATCACTCAGGTCTAGGTGGTAATTAGTATGTTGAATTTATTGGTTTGCAAGTTGATTTATCATTTGACTATTGTATATTGAATGGATTTCATTTAACTCCACATTACTGACATATGTGGGGTTAGTCAATTTTGGATTTTTAATCAGCATAGATCAATCTTAAACTCATATCTATCAAGCACTTAGAGTAATCCAATTTCTTGAAGTGTATTTTTTTTTTAAATTTAAACTCAAGAAATTTGATCTTTCTTCATTGATAGATCCAGGTTAAGTTTTAAGTTTTTATTTTATAAACGAACATCTATTTTTTAATTATTTTTCATAATATTTTATTTTATGAACCAACATGTTTTTTTTTATAAATATTTTCCATAATTTTTATTTTATGAGCAGACATGAATTTTTTTAATTATTTTGTTATTTTTTCACTTGATGCAATAATATTTTATAGGGTCCAAATTCCTAACATTAATTGGGATTTTATTCTTTCGTAGTTGAAAAAAACATATAACAATGGAATATTGAAACATAACAAAATAATGAGAAGATCCTCTAGAAGCAAGTTATAATATCCAATGAAACTCCATAATGTGTCCACTCTCCTCGTATTCCAATTCCTTAGCTCAGAAGAAAACACAAAGAACATAGTCCTCACCTTTCAGCAAAGTCTTTCCAACATTCGTTTTCCATTGTATATCTCTTGTTCATTGTGTGGATTGAATATTATTCCCATAATTTTTCCATTTCCATTTAATTTTATTTGAGCCTAAAGTTAACAATACTAAATCTACAATTTAATACAATGTCTTAAGTATGGGTATAAAGCATTGTGGGGGTCCATTCCCTACCCTTACGTGGGAGTTATGCATCTTATAGTATGCAAGTGGAAGCCATAGATTGTCATAAGCTACATAGATTAGTGAATCCAAGGAAAAATTGAAGGATTATCGCATTTGAAAGAAAAGCCAAAAGAACACCAATGCGCACCCACCAGTAATCATATGGATTCCTGATTGGGATGATGTAAAAAAAGCCTTACATAACGAAACAGAGAACAACAAATTTAGTGATAAGTGCATAGACAAAAAGAAATTAGATTTTTTTTATGGTAGCAAGAGGTTCAGTTCATCATTGCCGATAAAGCATAGATGTAGTACTACCATGATCTTTCTAACCTCAAAACTAGTAAAACTAGAGCTAAAGCTCCATGTAATGAAGTAGTGATAGATCTTATTTATGCATGTTTCTCGAGACTATTTTCCATATACTCTGGATAAATGTTTAGCTCATGACATGCTTTGTAGTGCAAATTTTTGAAATTAATGCATTGAGAATGACCTACTGCAAATGACTCTATCAGAGAGGAAATTTATGGTAGCTGATATTTTAATTCTTGACATTGTGAAATGATAGGCTTAGAAAGGGACACATTCGATCAATATTCTCACATTGTGGGATCCCAATCGTGTTGGTGTAGAAATGGATGAGGCATGGAGACTATGTATTTATTACAAAGCTCAAAACAAAATCGCACACAATGACTAATAACCACTCACTTCAATTAATGATCTTCTTGATAAACTCAAGGGTGCCAAGTTTTTAGTAATATCTGTCTCAAGTCAAGTTACCACTAGGTACCCATTGAGAAAATTGGCTTTTAGAAGTTATCCTTCAAGTCTAAACAAGGCATTTTTTGAGTTCTTCGTCATGTCTTTTGCCTGGACTAATTGCACTGAGTGAAACATGGTGCTCTACAACCCAGTATGGGGGAGATGTTGTAACATGTGTGATGTAATGTTACATCGTGATGTAATGTTTGTACTAACAAAATAATTAAAAAATTTCATGTCGGCTTATAAAATAAAAAATTAAATTATGGAAAGTATTTAAAAAATATCCATGTTGGTTCATAAAATAAAGTATTATGAAAAGTAATTAAAAAATAGATGTTCGTTTATAAAATAAAAATTTAAAACTTAAGCCCAGATTTGTTAATAAAGAGAGATCAAATTTCTTGAGTTTAAATTTAAAAAAAGAAATACACCTCAAGAAATTGGATCCCTCTCGGTGCTTGATAGATACGGGTTTAAGATGGATCTATGTTGCTTTTACAACAATGCTCAGACATGAGGATGAATGATAATATCTTGTGGTCGTTCACAAATTATTTTGTAGTTGTATATTTCAATGATATCCTTACCTTCAATAGAACTTGGGAAAAACATGATGTACACGTGGATCTAAGCAATCTCTAAGTCATTCATAGTTAGGTGAACCTTACAAATATGATGTAGTGCTTCATCTTCTTCATGCTAATTAAAATCTCTACCATGTTTGTGATGGGATTATCTCATATTACTTGACCTCTAAGTCAAGAGACCATGGGTGGAACAAAAGGCAAGTTCATTTGGTCAAAGTCACAACAAAACTCATTCAAGGATTTTAAAAGTTTCCTTTTTCGGCGCTAGTACTCAGCCTACAAAGGCTACAATAACCATTGGAAATTGAGAGAGATGATTTTGATTATGTTGTTTATATATTCATCGCTCGATTTAATGGCATATTATAGCAAGACGCTATCTTCCATGGTTCATATGCACCCACCTATGAGAAGGAGATGTACTATGTTATGCATGCTTGTTGACAATAGAAGCATTATGTATCCTAGTGAAGGAGATGGTCATCTACCCTAGTTTCAAGACTTTCCAATTCATGCACACATAAGAAAGTTAATGGAAAAAAATTCCATTAGAAGTAGTCCATATACATGCAATAGTTCCGCTTGAACATAGAGTACAAGAAGGGAGACAAAAATTATGTAGAAAACTACATATTTTGACTTTTGATTTGAACAATGAATACTAATACTATGCTCAAATCCTACAAACATGAGACCTTCACGTAGCCTCAATTGTATGATAACAACCTTAACTTTCTTGTTACCTATTGAAAATTATGCATAGGAAAACCAACCTCAAAATCTCATATCAAGGATTAATCCTTTTGCAACCTTGGCCACCTCTATGTTCCTTAAAGCATGTGAAATTGATTTGGGAGATGAATTATAGTTAATTGTAATAACTCTTCATCATGGAAAATATAGTGGTAGTGTTGCAAAAGTTAGTTTGTTAGAAAAATATCTAATGCATTGACAAGTATATCAAATTGTGCATTGGATGTGCCAATGACATGATTGTCATCAAGAAAAAGGGATTATGCACTCATCTACCTACCTTAGTGAGACCCTGAGAATTTATTTCCATCAAGTACATGTCTCACTTTCCTTCAAGCAATCATGAAATTCATGGTTTATTTGTGGTTGTTTATCGGTTCTCTAAGATGACAATTTTTATATATTTTAAGAAGAGCGTCATAGAAGAGGCTGTTGCTAAGATATTATTCAATCATATTTGTGTTCATTTCGGGATCCCATGGAGGATTACTTCAGATCAAGACAATAGGTTAGTCAATACTTTGTAGTCCATCCTATGGTTGATGATGGATGCTAAGTTGATCAAATAGACTACATTTCAGCCCCAAATCAATGGGTTGTAAATATATATATATATATATATATATATATATATATATATATATATATATATATCGTATGAATTTATGTATCCAAACATCCAAATGCATGGCATGAGAGCCTTATTAATGTTCAACTTAGCTACAATAGGTCACTTGATAGATGTATTGGCCACAACCATTTTTAGGTGTGCTTGGGGTTCCAACCATCAATCCCAATTAATGTAGTGTTGTCCACTGCATATACATAGGAAGAATCCTCCGATGTTGAAAACCAGGTTTAATGGGTTACCAAATATGTTAGACATTTCCAACACATTTAATAATATCAATTCCATGACATTCTATAGAAATACAACACTAATTTCGTGCAAGACCACAATGAACGTTAGGTTCCATATATGTTTCATGTGGAAAATAAGCTATCGTTTCATTCATAGAAAGAATACCACAAAAGGGGCCATTGGAATCTCTGTCAACTATAATATGTGTTGGCAGGCGGGTTGATGAGTCAGCTTCGCAGCATCGCAGATGTTCCACTAGGCCGAAGATACCACAAAAGGAGGAAAGCAACATGCAAGTCGATAATATTTTATGTATTTTTGGTCATTTAGACCGCACTATCCGGGTTTTGGGTCATTTGGATAGCAATATGTGGGTTTTTGGTCATCTTTTTGTAGAGTTTGTTAAGAGGTAGTTAGATGATCGGTTAAGCGGACCGCAATTGTAAAGGCATGAGCCTATAAATAGATGTTGATTGTAACTGTAAAATGGGGGGATCTAGAAGGAATTTGATCATTGAATATCAAGCCTTATGCGGAGAATTGTTAGTGCGATGTTTTGGGTATTGATCTAAGTCTGTCTAAATCCGAGTATGCGACAGAAGGACTATTTGGTTGTATCTGTGATTTTGTTGTGAAGATGAATATGATATGACACAGTTTTGAGTAGAATCATTGTGTCTTTCCTTGTGATGAATGAATCATGCAATATGAATCTGTGAATGATGCGATGTTTTCTTACTGCAATCAATGTTTTGCTGTTATATCTCTTACGCATTAGTAATTCTGTCAATGATGATATCTGTTGAATGATGTTGCATTTATGTTTAACACCTAAGTTGAATGGTTAAATCTGTGATGTAATGCTACGACAAGTTGAGTAGTTAATGCACAAAGTCCTCCTTCATTCTGAGGAAACGTGGTTCGATCAGCTCTCCCTTGAACATCTCGGTTGAGACTTCATTTGCTCCACAGGTGTTGCTAGATAGGGTAAAACTTTTATGGGCCGGTGCTCAGGGAGATCGCAATGGTTTGGGTGTCGACAGTGTGAGGAACCCCTGTCGACTGGGTTTGTGTCAACAAATGGTTCCATTGTAGGGACCCTAGCACGAAGTGGAGGGAGGACATGTTGTGGCATTCGACGAAACTAGAAATTCAGGATTGGTTCGATCAAAGGTTGCGAGGGTTCACCGAAAAAGAAAACGAGAACCCTAGGTTATTGATGGATTCGTGGTTGGAGAAGTACATACACGATGGTCCACATGAATATTTGTTCTGTGAATTCCTAATCATCTTATATGAATGGTTAGCGAAATTGACCTTCTAGAAGCGAAACTTCCAGGGTGGTTAGCCGACATCTTGGACCCCAGCACTGATCGAGGAGCCACAAGAAGTAGACAACAAGGCATCATGAGCTGTTGAAGTCTGGCTCGACAACTTATTGGAACACTATATCACCGAGTTTGCGGTGGATACAACAAAGTATTATAGTGAAGCTGAGAGGGAATTTTTCAACGGACCATGAGCTAGGTTCCTGTTGTCGCTGCAGCTGTCCATTAAGATGCTTATTTGTGAAAAGGGAATACTGAAGATGCACCTTGATCAGTAGAACTCTGGTGGACGGAAGCTGTAGATACCATAGCAGAAGGGCGGAAGGTGAATGGAATGATACATGGTATATGGGTGCAAGTTACGACAAGACTATGAAGGGAGCTAAGTAAGAGAGTGGTCTTATGAGGGGAGGAGCAAGGTTTCGACAAGAGAAGAGGCAGAGGATACGAGAAGGTCCTACTACAATCGAAACAAAAAACCACGAAGGAAGACCACGCAGGATGAGGCGACCTCACAGTGACAACAAGGACAGCCAGGATACACCATAGATAGAGGCAGAACCAACAACCAATAGCAACCTACCCACACCTCCGCTCACTATATCACAAATAGTAAGAAATAAGACTTTGACACCACTGTGTTCATCGTGTCAACAACATTTACTTGCTAGCGGATCAATGACTATAGGAAGGAAGCCCGGGATGGAAGGTGAAGACGTGAAGTTACCATTGTTCCATGGAAATGGAACAGACAACCCAGATAGCGTTGGTTTTTATGTGAAGCTGTGTGGACCGTTAAGCAAATTACGGACGATGACACCAAGAAAGGTCAATTGGAGACGACCTTTGAGGTCGCACACTAGACTTGTTTATGAAGTTTGTGCAAGTTACTGTAGGAAGCCTAGAGGAAACATTGGATGAAGTCAGAAAAGGTTAGATTGCAGAGTTCAGAAAACTGAAATCGGAGGCGCAGTATATTACAGAACTAAAGGAGATCAAGCAATATATGAATGAAATTGTTTGGGATTTTGACCAAAGGTTCAAAACACTGATGGAGAGAGTTAGTTTTGACATGAGTGATGTCCAACACAAAGAATTGTTCATCGCGGTGCTTCTACCTCATATTCGACTACCATTGATGCGATAGAAAATTACAACACCGAGTGAAGCTCTGGAGATTTCAATATGGTTAGAAGCTTCGTTGATTGGTAAGAACGCAGCTGGCATGTCCCAGATCCAAACAAAATTGGAAAACTTGACAATTCAGTTACAATATCTTAAGAAGGGAAACAATTACCACGAGGAGGTCTGGTGTACTCGATGCCACTCATAAGGACACACAAGGGATAATTGCCTAGATTTATGCAACTACCCGATCTCAGAAGCATCGAACCCATTGAGTGGAAGAGGTATGCCATGGTGCCGCATCTGTCAAGTATATGGGCATCGACATGAGGAATGCCAATACATGCAGAAGATGGTCACAAAGTTGATAAATTTGTATTGCACATTCTGCAAATCCGTGGGACATGATGATAAGGACTGCAATGCATATGGCTTACTTCAGGAAAGATCGCACGACGCATTCTATGTGAAGCATGACTAGCGTGTAGTACAGCAACTACAACCGCAGCCACAGCTGGCCCAGCCGCCACCTCAACCGCAGATGCAGTTTGTACCACAACCGCAACAATAGTATGTTCAGCAGCCACAGTATGTTCAACAGCCACAGTATGTTCCGCAACCGTAGTATGTTTAGCCAGGGTAGTGTGCTCATCCAGGTTAGTGTGTTTAGCTGCAACCAAATCCCATGCAGCAATAGTTTAACCAACCACAGTATCGGCAACAAGGGGGATTCTACAGAGGATTCCGGGGAGGACACGGTGGAGGTTTTGGTCGCGGAGGAGGATGAGGTCGCGGGACTATCCAATGTTATAATTGTGGGGTATTGGGGCATTATCATAGGGATTTCCCATAGTTGTAGACACAATGTACATATTGTTTTGTTGCTGATAACACTGTTGAAAACTGTCTGTAGTTGATTGTTGCTAAATTTTGAGCATTAATTCACAATACTCTTGGATCTTTACTGAGAGAATAACATATACAGTATATCAATGCATAACAATCACAATAAGCATGACAATCATCACAACAATCAAAAGCATGAGAGACAAGAGACATAAAGTTTTCGTGGGGAAAACCCTAAGGTGAAAAACCCCACAACTTCCTCAGAGATAGAGAGAGCAATGGATACCACCTGCAGCATGCTTGATCTTGCAGATCCTCTTGGAAGTCACTACAGACTCCCCTTCTGGTCTTGGGACTGCATCCCAAACATCTTCCTGATCGACTGGTACTCCTCAATCATGGCATTCTTCCCAGATCGTGGGAACTTCAATATCTTCAATATGTTCAATAGATAACTTTGTTGCTAAACAAATGTTGTAGTCCTTCTTTTTGTAGGTGATTGTATACAATCTTTCCTACACAACAAGTTAAATTGCATGATTAGAAAACATCTCATAGTTTTCAAAACAACTTCTTACACATAAAGAAATATGTCATACAGTCATGCAATTATCTTAGCCAATGCTTCAATAAAACATTTATCCATATTCTGTAACTTTCTAGATGCCTTCCAATCTCTACCAAAACATTTTTAAGATTGTGCACAACTCCTAACATGTCAGCAAAGAGGTTTCATTCTAGATAAGTAGCAATAGAATGTTGTGCAGTGCCATAGGTCACTTACCCATGTATATTAGTAGTATACTGTTCATCAATGCAACTATTCTAATATGCATAATCAACAACCTAATTCTAGGAACATAAGCATATACCTCATTGAATAACAGTATGTAAGAAATGACAATTCAAATACTTATCTTTGTTTGGTTGCTCGGTGTAATCCCTCTGAATCTTTGCAACTCCATTCTTATATGGATTGTGAGAAGTGTTCAACTCCCTCTAAATATCTGCATCCTTGCAGAAACTACTCAAGTGTGCTCCTTTGCTTTCTTCCAAGAACAACTGGAGTGTGCTCCCTCTTGATATTTGCTTCCTAGATTGCATGTCCTTGAATTTATATCCATCCTTAATCACTATGCATGCTTATTAGTATCATCACTGTGTTATCCTTGAGGTCTCATACATAATCACACATTTATTAGTATAATCTTAATACTATCAAAACACAATAATTTTAAACATGTAGAGTCATGATCATTCACATATAATAAAATTTAGTATTCAAGGTTTCAGGGAAGTCTTCTTTTACTCACGCATATTCTTATTTGATCATAGGTCTCTTCTGATTAGTTAAATCATCAATGCATAAACCTGTGATTACTCAAACCTATACCTTTATGATTCTTCTAGTTAGTCATATCATCAATTATGGCAAGAAACATAATATGCATACAACCATGCCTATTCAAACCTATGACTTCATGAATAATCATTATCAACAACACAACAGTATAAGATCCTAACACAAGATAGGATTCTAGCTTGATATAGGAAAAACATACCTGGACTGGCATGCTAGCTAGTTATGTCTAACATACCCACACAATGTCTTCTGGTTCTCTTCAATGACTTGTGCTAGTAACCTGCATGTCTCATAAGTTAACCATTGTAGAACCAAGTTATACATACCTCGTAAGTAGATCTTCTATGTGATCCATGACAATGGATGAATCTTTGTCTTCATGTCACCATGGCATGTTCAGGTTGTCCCTTCAATTTGTACAATCCTCCCTCTTGCTCTCCAATCACTACTGCATCATCGATTGTTTTACCCTTTGGCCACATTAGGACTTGGCCATCCACAAATGAAAACCTCATACCTTTTGCATTCAATGCAGAGATGGAGAGAAGATTCTTCTTGAGCCTAGGTACATAAATAACTTCTTTCATCTTCAAAGGTTTTCCAGAATCTAGGTTGTAGGAGGCTTCACCACTTCCTTTGACGGGGTATTAATAATCATCCCCAAGTTTCACTTTATGGGGTGATTCATGTTCAGATAGATTTACAAAAGATTCTTTAAACCGAGTCATGTGTTTGGAAGCCCCACTGTCAATTAACCAATCATTACAAGTATGGGAGATAGTACCTGTGAGAGCAGAGATTAGAACATACTCTTCTTCACTTGATGAGTCACCATCACTTTCTGCCCTAGCCTTCTTCTTTGGAGGTTCATCATCCTCAGCAACATGAGCATGATATCCTCTTTTGTTATTCTTCTTCTTTTTGTTGAAGTTGTTGTTGTTATCTTTCTTCTTCTTGGGACAGTCTGAAGCAAAGTGTCCCTTTTCATTGCAAGTGAAACACCTTAGATCTATCTTGTCTTTGTGATAATGATGAGAATATTTCTTCTTATGATGGGATGGCTCCCTCTTGAACTTTCCCTTCTTACTGTGAGCTGTGAGAGCTTGATCTTCATTCCCCATCTTTTCTTCTCTTGCCACAAGCCTTGCTTCTTCTTGAGAACATTCCTCCCACAATCTACTGAAGGAGATCAATTTCTTTATGGCACATACCTCCTGGATAAAAGAGTCCCATGACCTAGGTAGGCCATTCAAGGTAGTCCTAACAATTTCACCATTCTCCACCATTTCATCTAGAACTTCAAGTTGTTCCTTGATCTGAGAGACCTTGGAGAAATAGGATTGAATGGTTTCTCCATTCGACATCTTGACCCCTTTCAATTGATTCCGTAGAGTCATCTTTCGATTTATGTTCTTCCCTTCAAATAGCTTGGTCAAAGAGTCAAACATAGCCTTCACTGTCTTTAGAGAAGACACATGGGGTATGAGATGGTCTTTAATAGAATCATCAATGATTCTCTTTTCCTTGACCAAGTTCTTCTTATGCAATACCTTAGCCTCTTCATCCTCTAGGATAGGGATGTCATCTTTTATATATCAGTCCAACTCATTCTCTTCCAGGATTAACCCAATCCTATACTTCCAAGCTCGGAAGTTATCAGCCCCTTCAAGCTTATCCTCAAGCTTGGTGTGGTGAGACATATTAAAGAGTACTTCAAATGGAAATAGAAAAGATTTAAGTCTTACCACTTGAAATGCTGAAAACTGGATATGGTCCTGGATTACGGTTTGTCGGAAAAACCCTAAAAATTCAAAATGTTAATTTCATCTTTCTGAAAGGATATAAAGATGCGCCTTGATGAGCTGATCAGCCTGGTGTATTCAGAATTTTAGATCAACAAATCTTTACCCTTCAGATTTTCCTTTTTGTCGTCTTGGGTTCACTAGGAGAGCCCTAAATTAGGGTTTGAGTTTCCCAGATATCTACCCAGCCAAAAATCTTGATCCAAAGCTCTAAACTTAGATTTTTGCAAGGAGCTTTCAGCTATGTCTTCAGATTTCAGAAATTCCTATTTTTGAGGAAACACTAATTGTTAGGGCCAAATCTGAAAAATGCTCAAAATTGTATTCTGATTAGACAGATAGATTATCCTTGATGAGTAGAGTCAATCTACTATACTGCTTTTCCAAAATTTGTTGAGAGAAACCCAATAAACAAGAAACTTAAGTTTTCGTCACTACAAAATGTCTTCTTCTCAGGTTAGCTCTGATACCATGTTAAATTTTGAGCATTAATTCAAAATACTCTTGGATCTTTACTAATAGAATAACATATACAGTATATCAATGCATAACAATCACAATAAGCATGACAAGAATCACAAGAATCAAAAGCATGAGAGACAAGAGACACAGAGTTTTCGTGGGGAAAACCCTAAGGTGAAAAACCCCACAACTTCCTTAGAGATAGAGAGAGCAATGGCTCAACCAAAGTACAACCAAAATACACTAAGATAGTCTCCTAGTAGCAGATGATCCTCCTCGTCACTAGTGCGCCACTTTCTGAGTGAGAGAAGTGTGAGTTTCCGAGTGATGAAAATAGAGATCTCCCGATCTCTATTTATACTAGTCTATTTGCCCAGTTACATTATGGGGCCGACTTGTCTATCTAGATACATCCACAATATAATATATATTTTAGGGCCGACCACACACATGGTGGTCTAATAATCCATCGACAAGTACACACACTTGCAACACTTGTCAATCCACATGACGACACTTCCTTATAGAGGAATAACATATCTCTTATAAAGGTACAATAAATATATATATAAAATACATAGATGAAATTCATTTCGAAGTTACATATACATCAACAATTGCATGATGGAAGGAAGGAAATATCCCGCAATTACATAATCGGAACCAGTTGCCAAATCAGAATCATCCACAGAACCAGAATCAGCGTCCGCTGGGCAATGCAAATCAAAATGTGAACCAACCTGCGAACCCACCACCAAACCAGAATCAAGGACCCACTATTACGACAATTTCAGCAGAGCCGAGGATGCAAGATGTTGTTGTTTCTATTAAGACTCGCAGAGGTGCGACGATAGGCAAAGATGGTTCACATCCTCTGAGCCAGCTGGTTGGGGAGAAGAAAGCGCAATTTGATATTGATGCCGAGCGTGACTCATTCTTTCAAGCGTGTAACGCGATGGAAAAATATCATGGTAAGTCAATTGTTTATGACATGCCTCCAGTTTTTGCCTCAACTTCGGATGTAGGACCATCGCGCCAGAATGGTACCTTGCAGCACTTCTTGGAAAGTTGCTTATCACTAGCAAGAGATCCTGATGGTCTTGCCAAAATTGAGAATTTGTTGCGTCGACTGACTCAGGGACGGAGGGAGTCAGCAGTGAATTCCTTACAAAGGAAGAAGGCGGGCAAAGAAATGCACATGAACATTTCGATTGGGGACTATGAGGTCGATTTAGTCATTTTCGATCTAGGATCAGATGTCAACATTTTGACAAAGCAGGCATGGCAGAAGATGGGGAGACCACAGCTGAGCTGGTCTCTCATGGAGATACACTTGGCTAATCAAGCCAAGGTAACACCGATCGGGCACGTTCCGCACCTCATTGTGGATATTGAAGGAACGAAAACCTGTGCTAATTTCGATGTTATTGAAGTCGTCGATGGTGGAAGCTCCTATCCCACGTTGTTGGGGATTGCATGGGTGAATGAAAGTATGGAAGTTATCAATTTTAATAAGCGGGTGATGACCTTTGAAAACCTGGACCTTCGCTTCATCGCTCCGTTGGATCCAAATGAAGGGTGACGGTATGTTGAGCTTGTCAAGGATGAAGTTGTAAGAGGATGGGATCATGCATATGACATTTTCGAAGACTACATCTATCCAACTGCTGGTGGAGAAATTGGTTGGCGAGGCTCCAACTCTGTGTCTTCCTACTTGGATGACTCTTTAGAGAGCTGGAAGAGTCGCCTGCACGAGGTACTATTCAGGAAATGTGGTTTGGTCACATAGTCACTGTGTTATGTCGCGACTGAGATCGTTAAGATATCGGTATACGTACGACTGCCTAGATTGTCTGAATTTCTAGTTTCATTTGAAGCTAAGGTGTCAGAACCACAATGGTTGCTGGCATTGGAGGAGGCGCTGAAGGATACTCCAGCACGGTGGTGGGAGACCCATAATAATTTGATTACTGGGTGGTTGCAGTGTCGAAGTGTGATGACGGTTCTCTTTGGAGACATAGAAATATACAACACCGGAAGGTACGATGGGAAGAATGACCCTAGCAGCCATATGATGGAATGTTAGAATCTGTGGGCGTCGTGACCAAGGGATGAATGGGTCCATGCTTTTATCCATACTTTGGATGAAATGTCGTGGTCATGGTATGCTTCAGCTAAATTGTGAAAGGAAATCACTATGTGGTTAGAGTTAAAGGTTTGCTTTACTCATACCCTCAGCTTGACGGATACCAATCCAGATGTTCACAATTCTTTGTAGCTCATCCGCGATGTCGTTCTAAAGGTAGTTCTTGTGGCATATCCTGTGGACCTGCATGCACATTATAAGATGCAGTCGATGATGGAATGTTATAATATCACTGGAGGGCCAGAGGATGGAGATGACCCGCGGAATTTCAATATTCCAGAATCAAAAGGAAGTCGCAACATTATAGCATCGGATGCACCGACAGATCTGATTAGTTAGCCGCTGAAGCTCAGGAAAGTCAACATTGGGACATAGGAGAACAAAAATTTTGCAAACGTTAGGGACTAATGGGATGAAGAAATCATGGCGAAGGTCACAGACCTGTTGCATGAGTTCCAAGATTTTTTCCCTACAAAGTATTCGTAGATGAAGGGAATATTGGGGGATCTAGGGGAGATGAAGATTCCATTGAAACCAGATGCAAAACCAATTAGGCAGCGACCGTATTGACTGAATCCGTGACATAAGGAAAGGGTTAAAGTTGAACTTGACCGCATGTTGGATGCTGGCATCATTGAACCGGTTAAATAATCAGAATGGATTAGTCCTATGGGGGTGCAAGACAAGAAGACAGGTGAGGTACGAATTTGTGTCGAACTGAGGAAGTTGAATGATGCATGCATGCATGATCCTTTTCCAACTCCATTCATTGATGGTGTGTTGGAAGTACTGGGAGGTCAAGAGATGTATCCATTCACAGATGGTTTCTTTGGCTATTATCAAATCAGGATTGCGAAAGAGGATTGCCATAAGACAACATTTGTGACTGAATGGGGTTGTTTTCAGTACACTGTGATGCCATTTCTCTTCAAGAATACACCTGCAATATTCTCTCGTGTTGTTGTTGTTGCCTTCAAGGATTTTATTCAAAAGTTTCTGCAAGTTTATATGGATGACTGGACAATTTATGGATTGGTTAGTGATCATGTGGAAAACCTGCGACTGATGTTGGAGTGCTATCGACAACATCAGATATCGCTGAACTCGAAGAAGTGCATTTTTTGTGCACCATTTGGGATATTGTTGGGTCACATTGTTTGCAAGGAATGATTATTGGTTGACCCAACAAAGATTGTGCTCATTCTGAACTTAACATCGCCTACAAATGTCAAGTAGTTGAGAGCGACGTTGGGGCACACAGGGTACTATCGCAAGTTCATATGCGGTTATGCATCGATCACAGATCCTATGGAAAAGTTGCTCAAGAAGGATGCAGCATTTTCTTGGAGTCCAGAATGTCAAGTCAGTTTCGAGACATTGCAGGCTAAGATGGATTCTACACCCATATTGGTCTTTACAGATTGGAGCAATGAATTCCACGTCCATGTAGATGCATTGTCGATCGTGCTAGGTGTAGTACTCGCACAACTAGGTGAGGGAGATCTAGACCATCCTATTGCTTTTGTGAGTCAGAAGCTGTCATCTGCGGAGAGAAATTATACCACTACAGAAAGGGAAGGCTTAGCAATGGTATAGGCACTGCAAAAGTTTTGACATTACTTATTGGGCGGTCACTTCAAGATGTCCACGGATCATTCTACCTTGAAATACTTGGTCAATAAGCTTGTGTTGGGGGGCAAGATATGCTGCTGGCTATTTCTATTTCAGGAGTTTGATTTTGAGGTAATTGTGAATCCCGATTGCTTCAACGTGGGGCCAGATCACTTGTCGCGCATTAAGACAAGGGAGGAACTGGCCAATATTGACGATGGGTTGCCAGATGCACAACTATTCAATGTCGAGGTAGCTGGTGGTTACTATGAGGAAATCATTCAATTTTTTACGATAGGAACCGCACCATAGGAGTTCACCACCAGCCAAAAGAAACAGTTGGTGGTAAAGGGTTCAGATTTTCAGCTAATCGCGGGACAAATTTATAAAATAGGATCCGATGAGATCATACAATGATGTGTCCTACCTCATGAAAAGGGGAAAGTATTGGCGGAGGCACATGCAGGTGTTGCTGGTGGACATTAAAGAGGTTGCACCGCTACAAAAAAGGTGCTTCGTGGAGGACTTTGGTGACCCACTCTCCATAATGATGTGATAGATTATTCCCAGACTTGCAATGTCTGTCAACGCACTGGAAAACCGTCAAGACGGGACAAGATGTCCCTTGTACCTTAAGTGACATTGCATCCATTTGATGAAAGGGTTGTGTATTTTGTGGGACCAATCAATCCACCTGGGAAAAGGACTGGTGCACGATACATCATTATAGCGATAAACTACTTAACAAGGTGGGTGTAGGCAGCACCTGTTGTGGATTGCACCACTGCGACAGCAACACATTTTTTGTTCAACAACATTGTGACTCGTTTTGGATACGCAAAAATATTGATGAGCGACCAGGGGAGCCAATTCATTAATCGTATAGTGAAGGCATTGACAGACGAGCTCCAGATACAACATCAGAAGAGTATGACATATCATCCACAGGAAAACAGCACGGTGGAGGATTTCAACAAGGTATTGGAGCATGTGCTTACTAAGGTATGTAACACAAACCGCGATGATTGGGATTTGAAGATTCCAATAGTTCTATTGGCATATCGCATGACTTGTAAAAGATTGACAGGGAAAACACCATTCAATTTGGTGTATGGGAAAGAGGTAGTGATGCCTGTGGAGTACATTGTTCCGAGTCTGCGCATCGTGGCAGTGAGTGGCATGAATGATGAAGCAGCGTTGGAGGCACAACTGGATCAGCTGGTACATCTTGAGGAAGACTGCTTTATCGCAGGTTTTCACCAGCGCGTAGAGAAGGATCGGCAAAAAGCTTGGCATGATCACCATATCAAAAACCAATAGTTTCAAGAAGGTGACTTAGTGTTGCTGTATGACAGCAAATTCATGAAGCCTCCTGACAAGTTACAAATGCATTGGCTAGGACCATATCTCGCTGGTTCCATTACTTTAGGAGGCGTAGTGCAACTGCGATGGTTAAATGGAGTGCTGCTACCAAAGATGGTGAATAGTAGCAGGCTGAATCCCTAAAGGACGGGCTCGAAACAACCCGATGCCTGAACAACATTAAAAAAAAATGCAGGATGCTAGGTGGCAGGATGTCGATGGAGCTAGGCATGTTTGGCACACCTTACACATGGGGGAAGCATGGTCGATGGCACCATGGTTGATGCTTTGCACATTTGGCACGATTGGTAGAACCATGATCGCTGATCTACATGAACGAAGTTGAGTCTGAGCACGAGTTCTGTGGATCTGCCCTGCTAGGAGACGACGAAATCCTAAGATGACAGGATTAAAGACTTAGGTGAACATATTTGCAAATGATTTAGAAAGCAAGCGTCTAGGACACGATGAAAATGCATAAATAGAGGCACCAAGAGGATAATTGAACAAAGAGGTATCCATCCATAAGGGAGGATTCCATGATGTAAGTAGGTCAGGAAGCTAGTTAAGTTAGGAATTCCAAGGAAGCTGTGGGAATGTTCCATTAGATTTCGTGTGGTAGCACACCAGGGGCGCTAAGGGCCCAAACGACGAGTGTGCATGAACACCTAGAGAAGGAAGTGGCATGGACACTCGGGATAAGTAGAGATGAGGTCCCATCTGATATGTCTAAGTTCATGGTGATAGTTCAAAGCTTTGTGGTCCCTATGGCCACCAAAAAGTAGGGGCGACGGCCCCCTGGTACCAGTAGTAGGTGATCTCTGGTGCGAAATAGATGTGACGGCCCCCTGGTTCATCAAATTTTTCTCAGTCTGCACCAGATTTTCAGAGACTAGAGGATGAGTTTATGAAGTGCATGATAGCAAGCCAGAAAATAACTATATCAGTTTCCGAAGTACTCGACCGAGAGCTTGTGATCGCTATATCATCTTGATCAGTACACAACTGTGAGATCTAGATAGTAAGAACAGTTCCAGAGGATTAGGCAAGCGACAGACGAGTTCGAGTACAGCATGTCTAGCTAACATGGCTCGAGGGAAAGCCACAAGATTGTATTGGGGGCCTGTTGGTAGGCGGGTTGATGAGTCAGCTTCACAGCGTCACGGATGCTACAACAGGCCGAAGATACCATGAAAGGAGGTAAGCAACACGTAAGTCGATAATATTTTATGTATTTCTAGTCATTTGAACTACACTATGCAGGTTTTGGGTCATTTGGACCGCAATATGTGGGTTTTTGGTCATATTTCTGTAGAGTTTGTTAAGAGGTAGTTAGACAATTGGTTAAGTGGACCGCAATTATAAAAGCGTGAGACTATAAATAGATGTTGGTTGTAAGTGTAAAAGGGGGGATCAAGGAGGCATTTGATCATTGAATATCAAACCTTATGCAGAGAATTGTTAGTGTGATGTTTTCGGCATTGATCTAAGTCTGTCTGAATCCGGGTATGCGACAGAAGGACTATCTGGTTGTATCTGTGATTTTGTTGCGAAGATGAATATGATATGACATAGTTTTGAGTAGAATCATTTTGTCTTTCCTTGTGATGAATGCATCATGCAATATGAATCTGTGAATGATGTGATGTTTTCTTGCTGCAATCAATGTTTTATTGTTATATCTATTTCGCATTAGTAGTTCCGTCAATGATGAGATCTGTTAAATGATGCTGCAATTATGTTTAATTCCTAAGTTGAATGGTTAAATCTGTCATGCATACTGCGACAAGTTGATTAGTTAATGCACAAATTCCTCCTTCATTCGACAGAAACATGGTTCCGTCCGCTCTCCATTGAACATCTCGAGTGAGACTTCATCTGCTCTGCAGGTGTTGTTGGACAGGGTAAAACCTGTCTGGGCCGATGCTCAGGGAGATCGCGGTGGTTTGGGTGTCGACAATGTTAGAAACCCCTGTTGAATGGGTTTGTGTCAACAATATGTTTCTTACACCATCGCTAAGGCAACAGGTTAGAAATATTTTGAATTAATTATTCCCCCTTTCCTTGTAATGCATCATGTATTTAATGTTGAGATACTTTGCTCATAGTTTTCAACTCTCGTGGAAACCTAAAAGGTTAATGAGCATTTGAACCCTATAGAAATCTATCTTGACAACATTGAATGAGTGGAAATTGACTATATCATGGACACATAGATGAAGGGAACCCAATAGTATAACTTCCAAGTTTATTAGTTCATTGAAGTAGGGAAGCTTCTTCACTAGGGAAAGTGGGTCACTAGGAGTTAGATTTAGTAGAAGTTTCCTCAGCCGATGGAGGAACTTGAAGCAATGGGGACTATTTGATCCTAATAGTGGATGACTAATCTAGGTGGATAATATTGGCTACCCAAGCATTTCATAATCATAATGGTTGTACATCTTGGTAGGTTTACTTTACTTTTTAGGTCCCAATATTTTGATACATTTCAGGAATTTTCATTGTGTTTTTAGTAGTGGACATAGGCCACCTAATGTTGGATTTCATGTACTAAAAACGTCATAGAGCATGATCTAAGTTTTTAATGGTCCAATAAATTCCCTAAACATAGATTGTATGCAAAAATTGTGCCTCTAGGAATTTGACATTCCAACAAGATTCTATAGGGCTTGCATTCCATTAATGGTCACATGATTCATGAGGGCTATCATTTAGAACATTTAGTGCTTTTCATCCTATAGAACTACACGTTATGTTACCATGAAACTTTTTCCTCTTATAATGTCTTATTGCGAATTAGTGTAGCCAACACATCTCTCTTTAAAGGTAAGAAACAACCATTGATTCATTAATATAATTTGGTTTTTACTATACGATTGTGGCCTCTGGAATGTATCTCTATGTTTACATTTTATATTGATACCTTATTTTAATTCTCTCAATAATATAGATCTACGATGTAAGAGAAATGTTCCTTTTATGTTTCTCAGTGCATGTTCTTGATGAGGACTAAGTATTAGGAGTTGGGTCATAAACTAATTGAGCTTTAGGAAAACCATTCTCACTAGCCAAACTAGACTCACAAATTGGAAGAAAACAGAAATCACATATCAAGATATCATATTAATTTGTTTCTTTATGAATCCAACACATGATGAAAGGAATGAGATGATGGATAATTCCACCCAGATCCTTCAACCTCTACCGACAAAAGTAGAGGTGAAGTAGAGATACTTTCAACTAGCAATAATTTCCAACATGCAATACCATTAAATATAGAATTTAACTTTGAAAATAATTTATTTAAAGACCATATACATTCGCATGATTTCAATAAATGATTAATTTTTTTTTAGGGTTATTACTCTAAAAATAGAAAATCAATGGTGGCAATATCATCTTGATTTTCCTTAAGTCCATCGCCTATGTCAAAGATTGGTGAGATGATTAATGGGAGAGATGTCAAAGATGAGTCTACAACATATAATACATAACCCACTTGGGTAGATTTCATTTATGCCTCCAAAGAGGAATTATACCCTATTTGATACTACGGTGTCCAGTACATGGTTTAAACAACTTTGCATTGAAATACAGACAAGATGGTCTTATAGTTCACCAATATATTCCATACCTTCCTATCAAAGCTAGGTCTTAGAGACTCCAACTAACAATTAGTCATGAATTACCATAGTAGCATATGTAAGTACATCCAATAGTGATGGATTTCCTAGACATCTCCGTAGTAGGATATTCTTATTGATATGTTATCAAAATTAAGAAGGAGAATAACTGAGATTTTGGGGCTATAGATCCAAAAAAACATAAGGAGTGTAAATGTTTCCCTATCTCAAATAAAAAATGACAAAGCAAGGGTAGACATCGTTTGGAAAACTAGTACAAGATATAGGAATTTAAGAGTAACTAGAAGTTGAAGGACAATAGAAAGTGGTGTGAGGTACATAAAAGTCCCTAGCACAAGACCGATGAATAAAGACCAAACAAATTCTTGTTGGTCAAGTAGAAGTCCTCGAAGTCAGAACATAGCTTAGGCTTTGAATAAGAACTCGATAAGGGATAGATGATAATTGATGTAGAAACCTATAATCACAACTATATAGATCCAACTAGATGAGAAGAGGATTTCAATGGAGATAAGGGCCTATCCTATTAAAAAATGTGGGAAAATGGGATTTTGCTACATTTCATTGTTTATAGTGGTAGATAGAAGAACATGATTTCAATCAAGATCATCAAGAGATTAAAAATACCAACAACACCACACTCCAAACTATACACCATCTATTAGTTCAGTAAGGGGCATAACATCCACATTAGTAAATAATGTTGCATACCCTATCAAAATAAGCCCTTCAAAGATGAGTTATTGTGTGATGTTTCCCCTCTTGACATTTTTGTTTCTATTTTGAAACAACCCTATGTGTGGAAACATCATGTTGTTTAGGATTCTATAACCTATAGCATCATTGGTACTTTTAGAGGTAGTATCTATAGGATACTAGTAGTAGTTTGACTATTACAATTTCTCATGAAAATATTGTAGGAATGTGATCTCCCAAACAAAAACAATTGTAATCTTAAATATTCGATCAAAAGAAAAATGAAATGTCTCTATAAACACAGCCTCTATATGGGGTCACCATACACAATAGAATTAGGTGGATAAGAGAGTAGAAGAATACAAAGATATCTTCACTTTTCCTATAGAGGTGCCCCTACACTACTAGGTCAAGCATTCAATTTGTTGATATATAAAAATGCTTTTCCTAATGCCCTAATATATAGAGAGTCTCTTCTCAAGGATGATGAAATCAAATGTTAAATTCAAGACCTAATCCAAAAGGATCATACTTGACAAAGATACTTTCCTTTTGGGAGCCCAATATTGTTGGTGTAGAATGATGGGACAAGGGGACTCTAATTTGATTATACGGTCTAGAAATACTAAAATTCAATATCTGATATATAATAGTGCCATGGATTGATAATCTTATTGATCATATCAATGCTGCTAATTTTTTTACTAAGATTGATCTCAAGTTTCACTAGTACTAAGTTCCCATTAAGCAAACTAATGTATTAAAGGTAATTTTGGAGTCTAAAGATTTTTTTTTTCAAGTGGTTGTTCATGTCATTTTTCTTCATTAATTCTTGAGAAAATTTCATGAGGATGATGCATGACATCCTATAACCATTCAAAAATTATTTGGTTGTTTCATATTTGGATGATATTCCCATCTTAATTAAAACATTAACAGAACATTTAGAACATATTCAACAAATACTAAACACCTAGAGACAACATAGGTTATATTCTAGTATGGAGAATGGTCATTCGTCACGTTGAAAATTTAGTATCTAGGATTGATCATGGATGTTTATGGTGTGCAAGGTTTAACTCAATCACAATTAGTTTACCTGATGGCTCTCATAAAGCTCTGCAATTTCTTGGGCCTCACCAAATTCTACCTTATGTTTGTGTTGGGATTATCTCATATAATTTTTCCCCTAATTCAAGTGACCAAGGGTGGGGAAAATCCAAATTCATTTCGCCCATGCTACAACAAAATACATTCAAGGATCTGAAAATTCACCTTTGTTCAGAACCAATGCTCACCCTACCTAACCTATAACCATTTGAAATTAAATCATATTCTTCTAACTTTGTTGTCAGTGCAATATTTATTGTTTCAAACATATAATTGTGTGCTTTTATTAACCCTAAAACATGGAACCATTCACAATAAATAGAGATAAATGATGCAAATACCAAAACTTACAATTCAAATTTACTTAACCCAAGGAAATAAATAAGAAAGATGAACCTATAATTAACTCCTATAATATGTTCATCATCTTATAAAAAAATTATACTTTCCTTCTAAGGTTGGGTGTCCTTTAACATGAATATAGCTTAAATAGGCTTTCAATTGCTAAAACCCTAACTACCTAGTGGTCATAAACGTTGACTACATAGCAAGCCTTAATTAAGGTAATCACTTTTGAAATTAATTATCCAATACTATGTACTTGAACTTATTCAAAAAAATGGCAACATAAATTATTTGGATAACTCCTATGTACTCTAAAGTAAGGTGTTTTGGGGTCATACCCTAATGTGTCCTCCCTTTTCAAGTGTAGCCTTGTCCTCAGTGATGGAGGTGAGGGAATTGTTTCATAAGATCTTATGGTTCCCATGTTGCATCTTCTAGTTCCATATATTTACACTATATCAAGTAATTATTTGATTGTAAGTTTGTGAAAAAAAAATTCCCTGGTATCCAAGACCTCTGTCATCTATAGCCAAATGGATCCTTCCTCGTAATTTTTTAGTAACTAGGTCTGCACTTTACAATTGGCTCCCACTAGTTTTTTTGAGAAAATATACATTAAAGGAGAGGTTGTAATGTACCCATCTCGACCTGATTGCATTAAAATTGTAAATGATGTAAATATCTTTATTAAATCATGGTGTGGAGCTCAAGGCCAAGGCCCCACCATCGATTTAGCATTTAATGTATCGGCAATTAAAAATAGATGCCTATGGTTCTTGTTCTAGATAGGCACAATGTAAATTAAGACATCATGTAAATATGAATTTTAATGAAATACCCACAACTAGCTATGCAATGCAACAACAAGATGGGGGCATGATTTTTATAAGGAATAGGGAGGGGAAATATTCAAACCCTTGAGTCAATAGTGTTAATCCAAATTTCATTGAGAGAACCCATTAATCCCAACTACCCATTTTGACTTATGCACTCAATCACTTAATTCTTCCAAGAGTTGATTGAGGTAGTTAATGCCTTGGGAATGAAGAGGTATGGCAGCCAATTTTATGCATGCGCAAGCCATCAACCTAGGAAATCGTATTTCTTCTTCTTGGGCAAGAAGACACCGACGAAATGGTGTCCAAATCCATCTTTCACCCATGGACTTTGCTCTCTCACGTAGTTTGAGCTAGCTGAGACTTTCTCCTTCACGTTTTCCATCTTTTTCCTACATTTTCCATGGCTAGGAACTCGTTTTTGTATTGCATAGTGGCTAGGAGGAAGGGAGTCACGATTTGGGGGTTTATGGAGGCCGTTTCTATCCCTTGAATTCCCATAAACGTTTTCTGGAAACGATATTGCTCTCCCAAGGTTGATTCCCCAATCGCCATTTCGTTTTTGGTTTCCCACGTTTTTCTAAAACTGATAGGAACCCATTTTGGGAATCCCACTATCAAAAACGTTCTCTTTCATGCCCAGCCCTTGACATTTGGATGTTATGTGCATTCTTGTTTTGGTTTGAACTATGAGCAATAAATTAGGAGTGGAAGTGGACCATAATTGACTTGATAAACCTAGTGAGGGAGGTAACCTCTCAAGAAGATCAAAGAGGGTTGGTTACTCTTGTATGCACACCTTGAAGAACACTAGAATGGGAGGTATGGCCTAAGGGACTATGCAGTAGTGAAGGGAATACTTCCTTGTGACGGGTGTGTAGGTATTGTGGGGACTAGGCCAGGTAGATCTTGTAGAGGGTATCCATATCTTTATTGTTGAGCTCAATAGCATAGTAATTCTTCCTTTCCATTTCCTAGTAGCCTGATAAACCCAATTGTGGATTGGCTTGACTGATTTTGGTGTATATCTAGTTATGTGTGAGTCTGTTGTTCCCTTTTTCCTTGTAGAAATCATGCCCATATCGGGGGTGGTAGTTGTGTTGAGAGACTGATGAGCACAACTGGCCTATGGTTGGGTGGAACATTGCAGCAACATAGCTAGTTGCTCGGAGCTACTTTGTTTTAAGATAAGTACTCTCTTGTGTTAAATTCTGCAATTTATTTATTTAATGACTTCATGAGAAGGTTTGATTGTATGTTAGATATGTAGATGTTTTTAATTCCATTGTGTTTAATTACAATATGCATATGTATATGTCTTTTTATTATCAATGAATTTTTACTTAATGGATATGGGGCTATATGCCCAGTTTTAGCATCACGTTCTCTCCCTATCTCTAGTATGATGGGAGGGGACATTACATAGTTGAATATTGAATTGATCTTGTAGATATACCTTCTAGAACACCTATTAAATGCATTGTATCATCTTTTAAGGTCAATAGAACTTCGAGGCAATTTTTGGGGGAGGTGATTTTTGAGTGATGTTTGTTTATAAGATTGAAGGTGAAGAAACACCTAATCCCATTCTACAAAAGAATGCTCCAAGTGATCTTGAAATTCTTGTTGTTTCAATCTATTATGAGACATGGATAAATTTTCCTTAAGTTTATGGAGATCATTTATCTAGTGTGAAGTGTGTTATTTATTTCCTAGATTTTTGAGGTGCCTGGTAAATAGGAAACCACAGACAATGATTTATGGTGATACAATGCTTCATATGGGATCATTATAGTAGCTCCATGATAAGCAGTGTTGTACCACCATTCGGTAAGAGGAAGAAAGTGTACCCATTGGTGTCTCCTTTTTTATGCGAAGAATCTCAAATGGGGTTCGAGTAACTGATTGACCTCTTCCAATTGACCATCCATTTGTGATAATAGGATATGTTGAGTTTCATCCGGGTACTTTGAACTTTAAATAGCTCTTGGTAAAAGTTTCTCATGAATGTAGTGTGTTAATCAAAATAAATTAAGGAGCTCATACCATGTAGCTTAAAAATATCATCCATCGAGACTTGCTCTATTATGGCTGATTTAAAAGAGTGCGCTAGCGAAAAAAATGAGCTGATTTCGAAAGGCTATCTACTACCACCATGATGATTGATTTATTACTAGCTCTAGGAAGACCCAAAATAAAAATCCATAGAGATAAAAATCCATATATATGTGGGAATCGAAAGTGACTATTGTTCATTCATAAAAATGTCATCTTTTGACATCCATTTCTCCTTATTTTTAAACCTTTTTCACTTACCTATAACCCTTTTTCATTGCATTTTAATGCTGATATGTGGGATTAGGATCTGATTTTTTCCAATGCATTTATTTTGGTATTTTATGTGAATTTGAGGTTAAATGTTGAAACAAAATAACATATTCTACCGTATATTTGAAAACGAAGTCATATTGCTAGTAATTACAAGAACAAGCAATTCTTGTAACAATGCAGATTTTTTACTTTTCTCCAAATATGTGGGTCAAATTCAAATTTTCTCTTCATTAATTTAATATTTTCTATGGGTTTGGGATCATCATTTGAATATATTGGAAATGGAAGAATCTTGGAACTCTTGATAAGATTTGTTAGCAAAGATATTGGAGATATTATGAGCTGATTTTTAGTTGTTGATATTTAGCAAGATGTTGTAACCACATGAGATCATTTGTGGATTTGAATTCATTATTTTTTAGTTCATCTTTTAGGAAAGTTCATGTATAAAAGAGAGTGCCTTCTCCATTGTATTGGAGGACTATTCTTGGATTATATTTCCAATTTATGATGGAATAGAATACACTTTCTCAAGACATTTTTCTATGTAAATTGTGATTTTATATTTTATATTTCACTTGATTTCATGATATTGTACTTTAATTTCTTGCCATAATTTCTTAGGAGAAAGAGCTCACTCCATGGGACATGGTGGTTGTATTTCAATTCATTGTATATTCTTTTATTTATTTTATTTCATAGTTATTGTTTGCATTGGTGCAAGTGTGTTGTGTTTCTTTTCCCACAACATCATTTAGTTTTTTATGATTCATGGAAAAATGGAAATTATGAAATTATGTGAAGATATATCTTGGTGATAATAGGGTACTAGTAGTGTAATTGGTGCCCAAGTACATGGTTATGGCCAAGAGTAATTTTCCTACAAGTGTGGTGTGTTTTTTTTATACAAGTGTGTTTAAAATATGTAGAGAGAATTCACTCGTGGACTGCAATTGAAAATGATTACTCAAGTGTAGTTGCGAAGGGAACTATTAAATGAACACTCTAATATTGGAACTGAACGATGTGTAAGCTATTACTTTGCATGTTTCAATTTCAGTAAATAACAATATAAGGGATGAGTGTAAATTTGTATTTATTTGAGAGTGTGTTTTGTACTTTCCTTTTCTTAGAAGCATATTAGAATAAATGATGCAAGTTAGGAAATTGTAAGCGTTCATATATAGTGCATGACATCTCACAAGTTTACAAAATTGGATTGATGACAAAATGTAACAACATTTAGACATATAAAGTGACTAATATTCTTGGCACCATTTTTGGGGAGATGTTCGTGGTGAAATAGTACTTCTTGCATTATTTTTATATGAACAGATGGTATAGGGATGAGAAAAGAGGAATTGTCGACTACCCTCAAGGCTTTGGACCCATATGTAGTGTTATGCATTTAAATTAGACCATATAGATGCATGAGGTAAATTAGATACCCATAAATAATATTTTGAAGTTCAACGAGAATCACTCCATCCGCTAACCCATTGGTAGGCAAATCTATAGGAGAAGGAATGGATCAAATGAAGGAAGAAAATGAATGACAAGAATGTTTCTAAAAGTAAAATCAAACACCTCAAGGTAAGCTATGCAAATTATGAATTTCAATTTCAATAATAAAGTGATAATGATGTAGAAGTGCTATAAATTACTCAAGTTGTTGCAAGTTTCTTTGAAAGCTATATTACAAAATCTACGACATGGGTATTAAATATTTTTGGGAAAGACCCCCTAGATCATGATAAAAACATTCACCAAAAAATTTATCCACTAAAACTACATTTTAACATAAATAACATGATTTTCAAACTCTTGTACAACAAATTAAGTTCACAAACCTACTAACAAAGGAGTTGGGACATTAAATACTTGAGTGGAAAAATGAGATTCCAATAATACACACACACACACACAACTGTAATGTCCGCTTCTCCTTAGAACAATAGGGAAGGAAACATTACCAAACACACCGGGCTTTTGGCAGACTTAGCCCCAATACTTTTGCTCATAAAATACATAAGAATTAAAACTTCTATTTGCAGATTCAAACTTCAATAAAACACAGCAGAATTTAAACATATCAACACACATAAGCATAAACATAAGATGATTCCATATGCAGGGATTCGATCTCATTCTTATGCAATGCGCATAATTCATTACTTCATTACAATATCAATCTCATGAATAAATAACATTCAGATTTAGCACATTGCAGAACACATATGTATATATAAATTAAATTCACAAAGAGCACTTATCTTGTAACGCGGTGTCCAACGACTGGCTACATGAGAGCAACGTTCCACCCAACCATAGATCTCTGTCCAGCCTGTATTCTTTCATCTGAGAGATCACCCCCGAGCTGGGCTGTGTATCCACTAAGGAGGAACTAGATGGCTCACTCACAGTCAGGATTTCACTCGGACAACCATGCTAAACCAACATACAGTTGGGTTTTTCAAGGATGCAATGGGAAATGGAGAGGGATGCTAGTCCACTAAGCTCAATCCCAAAGCTAGGTACACACCAAGCTAGACTCAAATGATCCCAGCCTCCATTCGAACATCCACACTTGGATTCCTCACAGCTTTGTTCAGCAAATAACCCAAATCCGTCACTGATTTTATGGGCAGTTAAAACTGGATTTTCCCATGGATTTTGGGGTAGTTATTGCTCCCAAATTGACCCCAAGGCTCATACCAATGGATCCCCCATTGGATTTCACTGTCCAATATCCATTTTGGGCATTTTTGGCCTCCCAAAACGTGGGTTCTCCCACAGTCGCGATTTTCTGGTTTCCTCACTGCTAGCACTCGTTTTTGGATGGGGAATAATGCTAGGGTCCTCAACCATGGAATGGGGAGAATAATGAAGAAAATCCCAAGAGGTAGAGTGACTTCTTGTACAAGAAAACAAAGCCCTTACCTACCCATACGAATTTCAGGGCTGCTCATGCTCTATTGAAGCCATGGGCTGAAATCTCAACCACTTCCTTACAACAATCATAAATGTCACCTAGGGAAGTCAATGGGTTCTCATAAGGACATATGGCAGCCTAGGGTTTAGTCCCATAGCCCCCTCAGCACTCCCTAGTGGATACACATGGCCCCTTCTCATTCGTTGCCTTCGTAGCCAGTTTTGGTATCTTATATTGCATGATGTTTATTTACATCCCATTACAATTTCCATGGCTTAAGAGCACATGGTATAAAAATATCAAATACTTTCCCTTTAAATAAAATTCAGGCTTCCACTAGCGGGGCCTTGGCCTTGAGCTCCACGCTAGGAAAACATACATCACATGCACACATTATTTACATTAAAGGCTAATATATCCTAAGGGTCGAATTGGGGGTATTACAACAACCCAACTCAAATAACCTCATTTTAACTTTGTATGAAAACATTATTCCCAAATTAGTGATTACTTGTCATGAAATCAATACTATGATAATTTTGCATCTTGACTGTTCAATAGCATATTTCATACATCAAATAATTACATATTCAAAACATTTTTATAAACGATAGAACATACAGTATATTTTAAGGAAGAACTTGAGTCACTTCACTTGGATGCTAGGTGAAAAATTTATGCCACATTTAGTAACTGCATGTCCTTAAAACAACACTGTTAAATTATGCCTTAGGATAGATCTATTTGTTTTTAGTTTTTGGGAATCAAATAAAAGTATTTTTAATTTTTTTTTGATAGTTGGTATGTATAAATGAGTATACTTTAATTTCCCACTTAAATAATGTCAATTTTCATTGGAAAAAAAAATTATACTAAAAAGCGTCAATGTTGGTCTAGGATGGAAATAAAGGAACAACTCTTCCATGTAGATTGTTCTTCATCAGACATATCAATTCTTGATGATTTTAAAATTGTTTCTATTGGAGATATATAATTGAATATAATTTACTCTCCAAGTGGAATAACATCAATCCATCATCAAATGAAAAATATGGGATAAAATTAGTAAAGAATGGTCTAGGTAGAAATTCACAAATAGCTCTATTAAGTAGGTTGTTCCTCGGCATGCTTGACACAATTTAAAATAATTTTTTAAACCAATTTATAATGGATATATCCTCGACATGCTCTATTAATCTATATTTTAAATCTCTATGATTGTACATCAACCAAATATTCTATCAACAAATAATTGTTGGGTAGTCTAGCTGGCTAACACTCCTCAACAGGTAAAAAAATGCATTTTTCTTAATTTATATTTCCTCAAATTTGTTTTATATGCATTATTTGTGATTTTTGGCATATTTTTTGGAAGAAGAAAGACTGTACACCTTTCTTCTTCCATGATATCATGTTTTATTGTAGTTAAGTGCTATTTTTTTGCAACATCCAAAAAAAGTAAGAAGGTCAATTCATAATGAACAAGTGAATTTGAAGAAAAAATACAACATCATGTAATGTTGAATGAAACATGTGAAAATCTTAGGATCCATAGAGCTTCTTATGAACATGTTCCATCCAGTGGATCCATAGAGCTTCTTATGAACATGTTCCATCCAGTGGCCAACAACACATTTTTTTCAGATGGATTAAGATCAAGGCCAACAAATAATTTATTTGAGGAAGTGTGAAGACGAAGTGATGACCAAATCATGTTCCATTTCCACATCCACGATACCATCTCTATATATGAAATCTTCCCAAATACCTATTGTTCATCATACTAAGTCTCATGGTATGCCATTCAGTTTTTCCCTTTTTCTATGTCAAAGATATTGTTGAACTTTGTGAAGCTTCATTTTTCTATGCAGCCAACCTTAAAGCATTTTTTTATTATCAGGTATCTGATGTCATAACTCCAGTCTACTCCCCTTGAATATCCTTTCATACTTTCTTTCTCCACCCATATTTAACCCATGCAATAAAGAAACTCATCTCCCTTTCAATGATGAGTTACCTCACTATCCTATCCCTTCCTCAAATAAAATTTGATGGTGAAAACCTATCTCGGGCGCCATCGGACCTTGTTGTTTGGAATTTGAGTTACCTTGATGGTGAAAACCTATCTCAGGCGCCATCGGACCTTGTTGTTACCAGATTTTGCTTGATTTTGGGTTTTAGAAAGGATGTTTTTGACTTGTCTTCAAGGTGACTTGGACTAGAATATGTCCAAGTTTAATGAAAATGGCGTTAGAATTGCAAAGTTCAGTGGGGATGACTAAGAACTCATAATAACCCTCATGGGTGTGGAAATTTGTATTAGGGATTTCAACTTCTTTCATCCATATTTGGTGGTATTCATATTAAAGGTCAATTTTAGTTAATAATCATGTTCCATGAAGCACATCCAAGAGATAATCAATTACAAGAATAGGAAATTTATCCCCTATAGTTAACTTATTGAGATCCCCAAAATCTATACACACCAAGTTCTATCCTTCTTTAAGACCATAACTAGTAATGATGAATAAACCTTGTGTTGGGATGAATGATTCCAACTTTCAATAGTTTCTAGATGATATTTTCTCTTTCATTCTTTTGAGGAAAAGATTGTTAGTAATGGAATATAAGGGGTCTAGAATTAATGGAATGCCATATTCATTCTACCCTCATGATAGAGGTAAAATCTTTGTCATGTCAAAAACTTATTGATGTTTATAGAGAACCAATTTCAAGTTCGGGTGAAGTCTCTATAGAGGTGTGTCCATGACCTGGATGGCATTTAATTAAACAGTGATGCCTAAGTGGACTTTCTTTAATAACTTATCTTTATCATGGGAAGTGATAATTTATGGAGAACTTGAATTAATCCATTTGAGCTTATGTGTATTGCCTTAGTGAAACTTATATATAGGTGCTTAAAATCCATTGTGATTGATAGCACTGTCCTTATCCATTTTACCCATAGTACTACATTCCAACTATCCATTTCAATATCGAACATGTGATTTTTGAGATGGTAATCACCCATTTATAGATTCACATTTTCACATCATTCCCCACATTTCATCATACCAGCATTTGCTATCATAATTTAGAAATTTGTTATAGGCATAATATAGAAATGGGTGTCTTTTGGCACTCTCCAATGAATAAAGTTGTAGGTGTTTCCACTATCAATTAAAATAATTAGTTTATGATTATTGGTGTAGCCTATATAAACTTCACTATTTGGGATGGTGAGATACTTAAGAAGACAAGGAGCAAAACTTTTGGTTCCTCCTTAGGAGGTTGTAAGGGGTGGTCTTCCACCATTACAAAATAGGTGTTATCCCCTTCTAGTTATTGATTGAAATCCATGGTTATATCATTTGGGCATGGATGTGCGTAGATATATATTTGGAATAATTTATATTCTTTGAATTTATGCCCTCATAGGAAATATTTTCCATCATAATTATAGCAAATTCCAAGGCATTTGCAATCATCAATTCCATCCGGAGATGAATTTTGGATTCTTAATAATCACATGATGGAAGTAGGAGACATGTGAGTTCTAGAAGTGTGATTCATAAAGGAACATATTTTGGGTTGGGTGTTGATCACCATATTAACTTCTCGAAATAGATCACAATATTCTAACCAGGTTGGGGGCCACCACATAATGACATTTGCTTGAATTTCCTCACTGAGGTCACTGATGAGGCATTCTTGAAAAAAAAATCATAAATACCATGTGTGGATTTCCAATTGCTCAAATACTTTAATATAGTCAAGAACTATGCCACTCTAGAGGAATTTCATAAATTTGATTTAAGAGTCATAATGACAATAAGATTTCTTGTAAAATTGCCACCATTTCCAATGTTCCAAGTCTAAATATAAAACCCCAATTTTTAACTTTTGGAGATCATACTTAATGTCATGGAGAGAATCACAACTTTTCATTTGGGTAATGCAACCTAATGGATTTGAGCCATAAAACTTGAACATGTTGACCTCCAGGGATTGGTTCCATCAATTTTTATCATCAAATTAAATAGTTTGAGCATTTGGAACGTGCATGTGAGAGGCATATTCTTCATTAACAGATGCTTCATTGGTTGGTTGCAATGTTTTTGGTGTTAGCCTAATTTGTTGAGTAATATAATAAATCACTTGTTACTTGTTATCCATATTAAAGGTGATTCGATTAACTACCTTCCACAATTATGTGACCAATGAGGATATATTTTTAGCACCCATAAATGGGTCGTTGGTCAAGTCCTCCATGTTTTTCTATTTATGGGTGTATACCATGGGACCACTTATGAATGGGAAAGGCGTAACAAAAAAATTATGCCGAAATGAAAAGGGGATAAAGAGGATTCTTTTGAGATGTATCGCAAAATGAGGTAATCATTACGCCACCAAAATTTGTCATTAGAGATGTGTAGAAAAGAGTAATACAAAAATTGTCTCAAAATTAACAGGGGCTAAAGAGGATTCATTTGAGGTGTATCAACAAATGAGTTAATCATTAGGCCACCCAAAATTTTTCATAATTTAGAGATCTATACCATAATGACCAACATAATGCAAGGATTATTTTGTGATATGTATCCAACAAGGGTGTCGGGGGATCCTAAACATTTGTTTTGTACTGAGAGGAGTATTACTCCATTATAGAGAATATCACTGCACTAATAGAATTTCCAAACTCCTTCTAGATGCAAATATGTAGGGATTTTTCTTTCTAATAATAGTGAATAGGGTTTCTTCCCTAACATAATTTCCTAATTCCTTTTGGATGTAAATATATAGGAATTTCACTAGTTGGTGATAGGTGTTAATATTTTTAGGGTCATGAGCACAAGGGACTATCAGCTTCTATATCTCTCTTATATACTTGTAGGGTCCAATAGTAGTACTTTTTCCAATCTCTCATGGAACTAACTAAGGATTCTCAATCATTCCCTTATTCATACTACCCAACTACCAAGGTACAAAAGAGTAATATTCTTGAGTGGTGTGCATCGTGCCATTGTAGAAACAAGATAGTTTATTGGATTATCTATAGTTGGTTTTAGGTTTCCTAGGGAAAATTCAATATACATGAGGGTACGTGGAGGTGAGATTCTATATACAAGTGATTTTTTATGTGGTACTACTCAAAGGGGTTCCAAGAGAGTGTACAATAGTATCAAACAAATGTGATGTAGTACCAATTGTATTATTTGTGTGTATAACTCCACAGGTGCAAGTTTAATACTAAACAACAAATATATGTGTCATTTAAAGATGCCAGAACATGTCTCTAACTTAAAAAAATCTACAAAAAGTATGGATCCATGTTGGCTCGAGAAATTTCGATGATATTACTTGCGGTGTTCTTAATCCTGAAACATAGAACCATTCACAACATAAATAGAGAAAAATGAAGCAAATACCAAAATTTATAATAAATATTTACTTAATCAAATGAAATAGAGAATAAATATGAAGCAAAATTAACTCGTGTGTTATAATAGTCAACTCAAGAAACAATGTTCATTTTCTTGTTAAGGTTGGGCCACCTTTCACTTGAGCACGAATCCAATACAACAATTCTTGACAAAACAATCCATATCCTCCTAACACCTTAAACAAGATTTCAATATCCAAAACTCTAACTACATAGTGGAAATAAACCCTAACTAGTTATTGCGCCTTAATTAACACATAGACCCTTTTTATGTTAACTCTCCATTGCCAACTACTTTAACATATTCAAAGGAAATGAATGAATTCATTATTTGACTAACTCCTATGTAGTCTAAATTAAGCTGACATAAGATAGGGCCCTGATAAGTTTTCTATCACATCGAGATATTTCCTTATGCATTTCGTATGTACCTCACCTACAATAAGGAGATGCACTCCATTGTTGTAGCCTATAGCCAGTTGAAGCATTATATCCTACGGAAGGGGAAAATCATGCACATTAATCACAATACCTTGTAGTTCATGTATATTTAGGAAAAGTTATAGAATGATCACCATCAAAATTGGTCCTTTTAACTACAATTTTCCCACTTATACATCAAGCCCGAAAAGGGAAGAACAAATAATTCATAGACTACTTCAACTAACCTTTAGTTTCAACATTCACTATCGTTCTCAACTTGTCTGGACACAACACCTCACATTTGTCTCAATGTTATGATAGTGTCCTAACTTTGTTGTTACCTATCATAAAATATCCATCGAAAAATTGGTCTTAAATTTTCATCACCAAATGAACTTTCATTCCATTTGGGCAACCTCTATGTTCCATACTTATTTCTATTAATGCTTTAAGAAATTTGGGATGGGGTAAATCAATTTTTTTTACGAACAAAGGGATGATGCATGTTTTTAAAGTTATATATTCTCTTGAAATAATGTATACCCATTAAATATGCTCATCCCCAAAACCTTAACTCTTTATTTTAACATGACTAGTTACTCTTTAATGTTTCGTATTGATTGTGAACATTGAGTAAATCAAAGTAATTACTTTTAAAAGAAATGTCATTCTAGTTGTTTGCTAAGACATAACTACAAGAATAACATCACGTTTCAGCTAAATCTTGAGAATTAAAAGTAATACTTTTAGAAATGTTTCTCAATATCATCATGACAACACACTCAAGACATAGTCACTAGTAATAAATATCATTCCTACTAAGGTCTTTTCCTTTTAAATGATTAAGATATAATTGTATGGACCTTGTCTTGAAATTACCTGATTTACTAGTAATATTACAATGAATAAAATATTATGATATATATAGCTATTGATTCATGAAAGGCATGTGTGATCTTAAGAAAATAATTAAAATACATCAAGAATTGTGATCCACATAGCCATTTTCCAATTGATGTAGAATATCTTCCCTTGATTTTCTTTTGTCTCTAAGGTTGCTCCAAGTCACCTTTCCAAATGTATAATGAGCTTACAAATTAACCACCCTACCAACTCCCAAGCTGGTAGTCTTCTTCCCCATGGACCTCCAAGCTGTTAGATTGTGTCGCTCCTATAGAGCATAAAAGGTCCCCACCTCCAAAATACAACACAAATATTAAGACTAGACTCAACACCATATTACCATGGAGAAAACCTAGTATTAGTGTCATGTCCCCTCAATAGTGAACATTGGATCAAGATCCGAATCCAACCAATCCATTGGGTTGAGGAGGCAACTTCAGTATCATGGGGTTAAATTTTGTATTCCAAGCAATTAATTAATTAGGAGTGTGCATTTAATTTTATCCAAAGTTTGTTATCCACATGGAATAATTATTTATGATGAATTTAATATTTTTTATGTTGAATAAATGAAAATAATGCTCCACTAGGGCGCATTAGTGGATAAGGTTGACTGAGAAGAGGCTTGAGGAAGAAGTAACGGAGAAAGCACATAAATCTTCAAAATAGGAAAAAGAAAGAAAGGAAGAGAAAATCAGGAAAATAAGCATAAAGAAGGAAAGTCAGAAACGAAGGAAAGTTCAAAAAAGAAGGAAAAAGAAGAAAGTAGAAAAGCAATCAGAAAAGGAAAAAGGAGGAAATAAAAGCAAAAAGGAAAAAGAAGGAAAGCTAGATTTCATCATCCACTCAAGGAGGGTGCATTAGCTATGGAGACTTGATTCTCAAGTTCCCATAGTTATAAATAAACCAGTGTGCACCACATTCACATATTTTTTCAGTTTGAGTATTGGTATGAGATCAATTTTGCCTCAGAGACTTGGGAGATGTGCCCCTTCTTTTTGTGAGAGGATGATGGTATTCATCCATTTTAATTGATTTTATTTCAAGGTCTTGTAGCTGAACCAAGGATGGGTCTAATTTCATAAATATTCATGAATACCATGGTTCGAATCTAAGAGCTTGTTAATGATTTTCATTGCTAGATTGTTGTGTAGGAGAGGAGAAGAGTTTTTGTAATGATTTGAGGAGTCTCTTGGATCATTTATGATGTATTTAAAGTCAAAATAAATCTATGATATCATTTATGTCATTTAATATTATAGAATTCAGAAATATTCATATTTTTCTCCACCCCTTCTAGGTTTGCCTAGATTTTGACTAGTTTTGAGAATACATGTGAAATATGAATGATAATAGTTCCAAATGAGTTTATTATTGTTTCTGATGTTAATTAACATGTCAAATAAACCAAAACATGTATTAGTTGAGAAATTTCTGAGCCTTCATTGACTGTTTGGGATCTCCTAAATATTACTAGTTGTGCAATCCTGGAGTGTCAAATTACTAGTATTTTTGTGAGAATTATTCAGAAATTCATATAAGTTTCTGGAATGTCACTTGAATGTGTGATGAATTTAATTTAATTTTTCTTAGCCTCTCTAAGTCAGAGACACTCATCCCTTGCATCCAGTTAAATCTTATACCCATACTAGATTGCATATGCTGAGGGGCCCAGGAGCATTGGAGTATATTTCAGATTTTATGATATTGAAACGTAAATGCTATCAGTACTTTGTGCATCGGTATCAAAAAATCTCAAATCCTTCCTTTCATCCAAATATTTTGATCTTGTCCACCCTAAGTCAAACTAGCTTCCATAAACATTGTTTTAATTGATTATGTGAAGTAGAGAGTTTTTGTATCATGAATCCTAGTTAGTACATTACAGTGTTATCTGATCATGGTCCTATGAACCTTCTCTTAACATATTTCTATGAGTCCAAGAAGATACACAGATTCCAAGAAGAAGGATCCTATGTTAGAGGAAGAGGAGGGACAAGAGATAAATTCTACTTAAGGAAAGTTGCAAGGAGGATTAGAAATATATCAGAATGAATACAAATATGAGTTCAAACTCTTCGTTCAAAGCATGATGAAGGGGCTGGAAGACAACTCCCTCAATATTGTTCAGTCTGGAAAAGAGACCAGAGAGTTCTTAGCTCAATAGTTAGGTAGCAAGAATGGAGAAGGGAGCAACAATGGTAGCCCACATGGAGAAATGAGAGTGAATGGTGGCCATATTTTTCTCAAATATTGGGCCTCATAATCTACCTGATGAATTAAAGATGGAATCTCAAGCTCACTCTATGCCTACTGTGCCTAAGCTTACTAAAGATCCAAGAGAGGAACATGAGGTTCGAAATGGAGGTCTTGCTTCATGGGAGGACAAATATGTTGAGTACCTTACATTGAATGAAGAATGAATAAGTGATTTAACATTCAAATTCTTTTGTGATCTATAGTACAATTCCAACCCAAGAGGAGGCTTCAGGATGCAAAATCAGAACTATGAACTCAAAAATGCCATTGTAATATTTCTTTACCTTATTTTGATGGTTCACAACAATGTACTGCTAACTCTTGGATTCAAAAACTTAACACATATTTTCAGCTGAAGCCTATTAATGAGATATATGCCATGAAGATGGCTACTCTACACTTAGAAGGGGAAGAAAATGACTCGTGTTTTTATGGCCTAAAAACTCTCGGGTATGACCAAGTGACCACCTATGAAGAGTTCACAAGAACATTGGCTAAAAGATTCAAAAAAAGAGATCCTGAGATCACCTTTAGGGAACTAACACATGCGAAGAAAACTGGAACTCCTGAATCTTACATCTCTGAGTTCCAAAAATTAGTTGTGATGGTGTCTCATATTTCAGAAGCTAGACTGATCTTGTTGTTCATTGAAGGGTTATCGGAACCTTTGAAAAGCTTGGTAAACTCTTACAGACCCATTACCTTGCAAGATGCACTAAGTCGAACCAGAGACTTGCAATACTCTCTTCCAAGGACCAGATTTCCTCCTATGATTGTTGGTCCTACTCATTTCAAGAACCAAAGGCCACCCATGAAGAGTCCTTCTGGGAATTTCAGAAAGGATAATTATGCTAATGATTGAGATGAATTGAGAAGAAGGAAGTTGTGCTTCTCTTGTCAGGAGCCATGGGTTCCATGACATATATGTGCTAAAGGAAAAGCACACTACATTGAGGTTTATTCAGATAATGAAGTTGAGAAAGAGTAAGAAGAGGCTCTAGAAGATGCATAAGTGGCCTATGAGACTGCAGAAGAAGAAAATACCCTCGATCATTGCAAGATTGCAGTACTTTCAAGGGTACCTCGCTTACATACACTCAGATTCAAAGGAGTGGTCCAAGGACAATCAGTCACTTGGTTAGTAGATGGGGTGGAAACACATAATTTCATTGACTCAACTCTGGTTGAGAGGAGGAAGTTACGTACTGAAAAAATTTCTAGGCTTCACTATTATCATTCAAGGTAATAACTCTATGAACTGTTGTAGATGGATTCCTAAATTGCAGATTTGTGTAGGAGAACATACCATTACAGATAGCTTCTATGTTGTGGATGTGGTTGATACTAAGATGGTTTTGGGAGTACAATGGTTGCATTCCATTGGTAAGAATTCAATAGACTACCAAGTCCCTGAGATGATCTTCAAGGGAGAAGCTGGGAAGGAGGTAGTGATTAGAGGGATCAACACCTATCAAAAACAAGTGGTAATTGTACACAGTATGAGATCCATACTAAGGCATGGAGATATTAAATGGGCTGCAGAATGCCTAATCACCACAAAGGGAAACTCATTCGAAGTAGTTGATTATCATAAAGACATTCAAAAGTTAATCCAAAAGAATGAGAAGGTGTTTAGGGATCTCCCTCATGGTAGGCCACCTGATAAAGGAGTAGAGCATAGGATTGAGTTGGAGATAGGAACTGTACCTAGAAAAGTACATCCCTACAAGCACCCAAAAAGATTCAAGGATAAGATAGAGTGAACCATCAAGGAACTGCTTGACTTGGGGCTCATTAGGCCAAGTTCAAGTCCTTTTGCCTCATCGGTAGTCCTTCTGAAGAAGAAAGATGGGACGATGAGGATGTCCGTAGATTACAGAGATCTGAACATGAAGACTATAAAGAACATATATCCTATATCAAGAATTGGTGAGCTTATCAATGAGCTCCATGGGGCCAAGTAGTTTTCAAATGTTGATTTTTGATTTGGTTACAATCAAATCAGCATGAAAGAAGAATACGTACATAAGAAAAATTTTCGGTGTCACCATGAGCACTTTGAGTTTCTGGTTATGCCTTTTGGCCTAACAAATGCACCTGCAATTTTTCAATCTTGCATGAACAAAGTGTTCAGCGGGAAGCTTCATAATTTTGTACTTGTTTTATTTGATGATATTTTGATCTATAGTAGGACTTGGGAAGAGCATTTGCATCATTTGGATATTGTACTAACAATCTTGGAAGATCAATATTTTTATGCAAAGCTAACCAAGTGTGAGTTTGGGATGATTTAGATTTTGTATCTTGGTCATGTGATTGGTCAAGATGGAGTTAAGGTTCACATGGAAAAGATCCAAGCAATTCTAGATTGGCCTAGTCCTAAAAATCTCACTGAACTAAGAGGGTTCATTGGGCTATGTACCTACTACAAGAAGTTTTTCAAAGGATTTTCCAAGTTGACATCTCCAATGACATACCTCACTAAAAAAGGAGCTTTCCATTGGTCAGAAGAATCTGAACAAGTGACCAACAGAATGAAGGAGGTAATGAGCAGTTGTCCTGTTCTTACACTTCCGAATTTTTCTCAACTTTTTGTTCTTGAGTGTGATGATTCAGGGAATGGAATTTGACCAATTTTGATGAAAAATAAGCACCCCTTGGCATTTGAGAGAAGAAAATTGAAGCCACATGAAAGGTTGTATTCAGTCTATGACAAAGAGATGCTATCCATCAGGCATGTGCTAGTCAAGTTCAGGTAGTATTTGGTGGGAGGTAAGTTCATTATCAAGACTGATCACAATAGTTTGAGACACTTCTTAACCCTAAAGGATTTGAATGATAGGAAACATAAGTGGGTAAGCAAGGTCCAAGCATTTGACTTTGATATTGAATATAAGAAGGGTAAGATGAACATTGTAGTTGATGCACTTTCTAGAAAACCCACACTTGCATTGCTCAAATTTCATGATAATTGGAAAGTACCAGTTGGTGTAGAATACACAAAGAACCAGTTTGCTTGTGATTTGTTTGATGGATTAATTCATGATGATGATTATAATATTCTCAATTAAATTATTTATTATAGGGATAGAATCCTTGTAGTTCCATAATCCATACTAAAAAAGGAGATCCTTGAAGTTTCCCATGATGTGCCTTTAGCAAGTCATCCGGGGTTTGTGAAGACTTATAGGAAAGTGAGGTAAAGGTTCACATGGAAGGAGCTGAAGAAGGAGGTGATGGAGTATGTCAGGTCATGTGTGGTATGTCAGCAAAATAAAGTAGAGCATACTCATCAAGCAGGGCTCTTAGAACCACTCCCCATTCCTGAGCAGAAATGGGAAATTGTATCGATGGATTTCATCACTGGGCTTCCAAAAAGCCAAGAAAAGACAATATTTTGTTGTGGTTGATAGATTGACTAAATATGCACATTTATTTTCTATCACAACTAATATTGAAACCATCCAAGTGACTGAACTTTGCATCAAAGAAGTCTGCAAAATTCATGGCATACCCAAGTCCATCATCAGTGAAAGGGATAACAAGTTTTCTAGCAATTTTTGGCAAGAACTGTTCAAGTTAGTGGGGACAAGTTTGGACATGAGCACAATATACGTGTTAGGAACCCATGTAACCCTTCTCTTTACTATGTTAGTATATTGTTGTTGGACGCATATGCTTTGTAAGTCGTCCCGTAGTATTTGTTGATCCGTAGTTTATATTAGCCCATAGTATTGACCCATAGTATTGGACGCATATGCTTTGTAAGTCATCCCTTCGTATTATATGTCCCATGGTTTTGACTCATAGTATTGGGCATAGACTTAGTATATAAGCGTGTGTTGAGGTCATTGAAGGCACCGTGAAGTTAATTGTATTGAGCTTGCTCAAAGGAGGTTGCCCCCTCGAAGTGGCCCGTGATCAATATAAAAACGATTCTGTTCTATTATTTCTGATATCTCGTGTATTTGCATTAAATAATTATTGCAGGTACATCACATCTGGTATGAGAGCACTTTCCTTGGCACAAGTGGGAAATTTTTTTTTCTTCTTTTGGGCAGTGACTTTCAGATCCATTTCTGAAACTTTCTGCACAAAATCAGAAGAAATTGATTGCGTATCTGAATTCCTCTTTCAAAAATACGCAGTTTCAAAAAAAAAATCATCTCATTTGGAGTTCTAAAAGTGGAGATATCGCAGATTTAAAATCAGCAATTTTTCAGAATTTCGGTGACGGCCGGGAAAATTGCAGCGAGAAAATCTTTTGACCGAGTGCCCAGCTTTCTATTCCGATTTCATGGGTAGAAGCAGAGTGGTTGTTCCAGTTCTGGAAACATGCTATAATAGCGATTCTGAGCAATATAGATCTGGTTTTTGAACATTGGGTGGAATTTCTGCCCAAATTTTTTCTGTTGCAGGTTCGGATCTGGGAATAATCCCTATCCGCTTAACTGTGGGAAGTACTTGGGCATAAGCCCTAAAACTCATTGTGAGGAGTACCACAGGAACCCTGAAGTAGCTGGCCATTGAGAGGACCTACCAAGCGAAAAGGGAAACGACCCCTACCTGATTGACTAGTTCCCACCCGTGAGGTAAACCAAGAGCTGTCGTTTGTGGCCAAGCGGTTATCAGTTTTACCTGAGCCGTGGAGTGAGGGGTACTGCCCCAATACGCAAGCCGTCAGACAACATTGGTGGCCGAGTGAAACACCTGAACTGTTAGGAAGTCGTTCATACTTGGGGTCCATATCTATTTAACTGTTGCCGATCACTTCTGCTCCAGCTCCAGCCGTTCAGATCTATTCTGAAAGTTGTTCCAGATCCAGTCGCCATTTCAGATCCAGCCATTTTCGATCCCTTCCACGTCGCTGCAGATCTATCTGTTGCAGATTCATTCCGCGCCGCTATTGCCGATCCATTTCTGGACAAAAAAAAAAAAAAAAACTTGGTTATGGTTGTAACCCGTGTAGGAGCACACACCATGGAGGAAGCACTTGTAGCCATCCAAACCTAACTCCAAGATCTGGATGAAAAATTTCTCAGCCTCCATCTTCAGCATTCAGCCATGAACAATACCAGACAGCCAGAAGCTTTTGCAGCCACTGGGTTCTCTTCTTCCAGCAGTTTTCGTAGGCCGAAGCTTGATTTTCCTCGCTTCAATGGTACGGATCCGACTGGATGGATATACTGAGCAGAACAATATTTCAGTCTGCATAATACTCTTGATGTTCAGAAAGTTCCACTTGCATCCTTTCATTTGGAACAGGAAGCCCTTCAATGGTACCGTTGGTACATCAAAGCTCATCCCGAGCCACACTGGACAGATTTTTGCCAACTCCTTTTGTCACGATTTGGTCCTAGTTCTTTTGACGACTTCACAGGAGCACTCACTAAACTTCACCAAACTGGCACAGTGAGAGAGTATCAGACGAAATTTGAGAAACTAGCCAATCACACAGAAGGATTGTCTGATGAATTCTACAGGAGTTGTTTTATCAGTGGTCTCAAGGATGAAATCCGCTCAAAGGTCAAAATGTTTTGTCCCAACACAATGATGGAAGTCCTAGGGTTGGCTAAGCTGGCCGAGGATAAGATCGCAGCACAACAACGCTTCAAACCCACCTTTGTTCCCTTTAGAAATATGGGTTCCCAATGACCTTCCATCACGCCTGCTCCTCAACCAACTCCTATCAAGCATTTGTCTGAAATAGAAATGCAGGCACGCCGAGAAAAATGGCTTTGCTATAATTGTGATGAGAAATTCACTAAGGGACATAGATGTGTTCAACAAAAGCTCTATCTCTTGGATGTAGATTCTCTGCCTGCCTTAGAACTTGGTGAAGAAGCTACAGATACAGTAGATGATCAGGTCGACATTCAACACATGCCTGTTGACACCCCATCTCAGGACGACCCACCCGAGATCTCTCTCCATGCTGTAACCGGAGTCACCACCCCACAAACAATGTGAGTCAGGGGATACTTCAAGAAGCTCCCTCTTACCATCCTCATTGATTCTGGTAGCACTCATAACTTCATTGACCCTCGGAATGCCAAACAGGCTGATTGTTTTGTCCATCCTTGCTCTAACTTTGAAGTCATGGTTTCCAATGGGGGTACCTTACCTTGCAAGGGGAAGTGTCACAATGTGCGTATCTCTATGGAAGATTATAACCTACGCTTTGACATGTTTGACTTGTCCTTAGGTGGATGTGATGTGGTTTTGGGCGTTCAATGGTTACGCACACTTGGCCCCATCTTATGGGATTTTGCAGAACTTCGGATGCAGTTCAAAGTCAATGGGGCACAACACAAATTTATGGGCTTACAACCAGGGTCTCTCTACATCATCAGTTCACATCGCCTGGAAAAAATCCTTAAGAAGAATTCACATGGTGTCATCGCTCAGCTCAATTCCATTTAGATGCACCCATCAACAGTCTCCACGACTTGCTTGGATAGATATGCAGGTATCTTTGCTAAACCAATGCGCTTGCTGCCTTCAAGAGACCTTTCCGGTAAGAATGTAGCCACATCTACCTCTCAGCAGGAAATGATGGCTATTTTGTATGCAGTACAGAAGTGGCAGCAATACCTATTAGGGAATTATTTATGCATCAAGACTGATCTCCCGAGTCTGGAAATTTTTTTGGAACAATGGGTCTCCTCCCCAACACACCTGCAATGGGTTATCCAACTCATGGGTTGTCCCTATGTGATCACTTACAAGAAGGGTAAGGAAAATATGGTGGAAGATGCTCCTTCTCGCACAATTGATGACCCAGTTTCTCTTACAACTCTTTCTCTGCTTGTTCCAAATTGGTTGCAATATGTTCAACAGGGCTATCTCTTCTATGAACTCTATGCTTCTTCCTCAACAGGGCACTCTGGGTTCTGCAAAATGTATGACAGGGAACAATGTAACTTCTTCTGGTTGGGACTAAAAATGACAATTCAACAGATGGTGGCTGACGATGATACTTTCCAGGTCAACAAGGGGGAAACGACACTCCTTTCGGGATTGCTCAAACCGGTGCCCATCCCTACACAGCTTTGGCCAACTATTTCTATGGATTTCCTAGCAGCGCTCTGGTGGTACCATACCACATCTCAAAGGACACCATATGAAGCAGTCTATGGAAAAACACCGCCTGTTCTTCTTCCATACACCCTTAGCAGCTCTCCAGTTCAGGAAATTGACTCGGTTCTTCGAAACCGTGATCAGATTCTTCTCATTCTGCAGGACAATCTTCACATGGCCAGAATTCGCCTGAAACAACAAGCCGATCAGCACCGTTCTGAGCGCATTTTTCACGCAGCTGACAGGGTTCTTCTTCATCTACATCCTTCCAAGCAATCCTCCTTGACACTCCAAAGGCGTCAGTGGCCCGAAATGCAAACCGAGGATGCTACCAGGGAACCACTCCTTCAGATTCTGTAGCAATTTCTCCAACCAAAGCTTTGAGGACAAAGATTTTTCTAAGGGAGAGGGGATGTTAGGAACCCATGTCAACCCTTCTCTTTACTATGTTAGTATATTGTTGTTAGACGCATATGCTTTGTAAGTCGTCCCGTAGTATTTGTTGATCCATAGTTTATATTAGCCCATAGTATTGACCCATAGTATTGGACACATATGCTTTGTAAGTTGTCCCTTAGTATTATATGTCCCATGGTTTTGACTCATAGTATTGGGCATAGACTTAATATATAAGTGTGTGTTGAGGTCATTGAAGGCACCGTGAAGTTAATTGTATTGAGCTTGCTCAAAGGAGGTTGCCCCCTCGAAGTGGCCCGTGATCAATATAAAAGCGATTCTGTTCTATTATTTCTGATACCTCATGTATTTGCATTAATTAATTATTGCAGGTACATCACAATACCATCCACAGACTAATGGCCAAGCCGAGAAAGTGAACCAATGGTTGGAAGGGTACTTATGAAACTATGTCACTGGCCAACAAAAGTCATGGACCACTTGACTCTATTTGGGGGAGTTTTGTTACAACACTACTTTTCATCTCTCGATTGGTATGTCTCCCTTCTAAGCTCTTTATGTTTATGATGCACTTAGTTTTTATGATCTTATATTTGGTTATTGTAAGGCATAGAAAGCAAAGGATTGTAGCCAAGAGAGTTAAGACATACATAGGACTCTCAAGGACAACTTGGAGGTAACACATAACCGGAAAAAAAGTGCATGCAGACAAGCATAGAGTTGAGCGAGCTTTCAAAGTTGGAAATATGGCATATTTTAGATTCCATCCCTATATATAGTCATCATTGAAGTATAAGGGGCCTAATAAGTTGCATCCAAGATTCTATGGCACCTACCAAGTTTTTAGAAAGATCGGGGAAGTGGCTTATGAGCTGGAGTTGCCTCCGGGAAGCCAGATTCACAATGTTTGCCATGTGTCCTGTTTGAAGAAAGCAATATGGAATCAAGTCAAAGTTTCACAAGAATTGCCACCCTATGATGATGAAGGGAATTTGGTTTTAATCCCTGAGAGGATCTTGGAGGTTGGAAAGAAAAATCTAAGGAGCAGAATCCCTACAGAACTTTTGGTTCAATGGGAAGGGTTGCCTAGTGAGGATGCTACTTGGGAAGGAGAACATATTTTTCATCATCCCAGTTTTAAATTGTTTGAAGAAAATCAATATTGGGTGGGGAGGATTGAGATGTCCGCTCAACAGTGAACATTGGATCAAGATCCTAACCCAACCAATCCCTTGGGTTGAGGAGACAACTTCAGTATCATGGGGTTAAATTTTGTATTCCATGCAATTAATTAATTAGGAGTGCATTTAATTTTATCCAAATTTTGTTATCCACTTGGAATAATTAGGTATGATGCATTTAATAATTTTTATGTTGAATAAATGAACATAATGCTCCACTAGCGCGCATTAGTGGATAAGTTTGATTGAGAAGAGGCTTGAGGAAGAAGTCAAGGAGAAAGCACATAAATCTAGAAAATCAGGTAAAAGGAAGAAAGGAAGAGAAAACCAGGAAAACCAGCATAAAGAAGGAAAAGAAAGAAAAGAAAGAAAGTTCATAAAAGAAGGAAAGTTCACAAAAAGAAGAAAAATCCGAAGCAGAAAGTAGAAAATCAATCAGAAAAGGAAAAAAGAGGAAAGCAAAGCAAAATGGAAAAAGAAGGAAAGCTAGCTTTCCTCATCCACTCAAGGAGGGCACATTATCTATGGATACTTTCTCCTCAAGGAATAAAATCTTTATAAATAAGCCAATGTGCCCCACATTCACATCTTTTTCCAGTTTGAGTATTGGTATGAGAGCAATTTTTCCTCAAAGACTTGGGAGATGTGCCGCTAGTCCTAGATGGGAGTTGTGCCGCTTCTTTTTGTGAGAGGATGATGGTATTAATCCATTTTCATTGAGTTTATTTGAAGTTCTTGTAGCTGAACCAAGGCTAGTTCAAATTTCAGAAATCTTGATGAATACCATGGTTTGAATCTCAGAGCTTCTTAGTGATTTTCAATGCTAGATTGTTGTGTAGGAGAGGAGAATATTTTTTGTAATGATTTGAGGAGTCTCTTGGATCATTTCATATTTATTTATATTAAACATAAATCTTTGATATCATTCATGTCATTTAATATTACATAATTCAGAAATATTCAGAGTTTTCTCCACCCTTTCTAGATTTGCCTAGATTTTGACTAGTTTTTAGAATACTTGTGAAATATGAATGAGAATAGTTCCAAATGAGTGTATTCTTGTTTCGGATGTTAATTGACATGTCAAACAAAAAAATTAATGTCTTATTTGATAAATTCGTGAGCCTTCATTGACTGTTTGGGATATCCTGAAATTACTAGTTGTGCAATCCTGGAGTGTCAAATTACTAGTATTTTTGTGAGACTTCTTCAGAACTTCATATAAATTTATGGAATTGACTGTGCGATGATTTTAATTTAATTTTATTTAGCCTCTCTAAGTCAAAAACACTCATCGCTTGCATCCAGTGAAAGATTATACCCATACTAGTCTGCATATGATGAGGGGCCCAAGAGCATTGGAGTATATTTCAGATTTGATGATATTGAAACATCAATGGTATCAGTATTTTTGGCAAAGGTATCAACAAATATCGGAGCCTTACTTTCACCCAAATCTTTTGATCTTGTCGACCCTCAATCAAACTAGATTCCATAAACATTGCTTTAATTGATTCTGTGAAGTAGAGAGTTTTTGTATCACTAATCCTAGTTGGTACATTACAATTAGAATACCTATCCTACATTAGGGTGAAAAAATACTGTCCCTTAAGCCTAATCCTTCACAATTTTATATCCTTTGAGGTTCATGCAACTTGCTATTATCATCTAAAAATTCTAATTATTTATTTACTAATTTCATATTATTCATAACTACATGTGTCATCATTTTGCACATGTAATTTCTTTTTGTTTAAATTAAAAGGATAATATCCCTCAACCATGCTCATATTTCCTATAATTTCTCTTACATGTTCCCTTGATTTCTTATTAATTCTAGAATTAAAGGTTGCACAAGTAATTACCCTTTTTCAATCTAAATTTAAATTACATTCAATTAATTTCACCCACATGACTCAAGTATTATCTCTTTAATTTACTCCTTGATGTTTCCTAGGTACCTCAATCCTCTCCTTGATGTATGGACTAACTCAAGCAACTAATTTCTCTTTTAATTTATTTATTTAAATTAGTTTTATGGACATTCATTCTTCACAAAAATTCTCTCATGAATTTAAGATTGTTGAGTCAACAATCAATTTATCCAATTCCACTTAATTTATTTCTTAACATTGTTTATTCATTAAAGATTACCCTCTATCTTCCCTCATTAGCATGTACACATGAATTTCTATTTCTAATTTTAATAAACCTCACTTTTATTTCTATTTCACTCACACCTTTCTAAATGTATTTTCATTCCAAATATTAAATGTAAGTTCCTTTCCTGCTTTTACAAAATATGCATAAACCTATATGATCAATCAAATCACTCATACAAGTTCATTTTATTTTCCACGCTAAAATAAAATATATGTGCTAGAAGATACATTTCTACCAAAATATGCATGTATGCAACATTGATACCATTGGCACCATGCCCATACATGCCCTTCAAGTATCTATTATTATTATTTCTTTAATGGTGGAGGGTGGTGTCATGGTTGGGAGTTAAAAGTAACCCAACAAATTTACCATTGGTGAGATACTAATGGTCACTGAGGACAAAGGATCAACACCTTATTATGTGCCCCTCTGTAGATCCTCATGAGTGACCGAATATGTGGCCTACCCTCATGAGAACGTGTAACCTTTGGGAAACAACATAGAATGTGTTTTTCAACCTATTACACGAGAGGAATGCTAGTAGGAAGGAATAGGAAATTTAGACCTCCTTCTCTTCAATTGTACTTTATATTACAACTGCTCATACAACCATTTTGCCATGTGTAAGCTTATTTGGAAATGTTTTTCTTTCTCTATACACATGTAGGTGCAAACACATCAAATAATTCTATGAATTAATCATATATAATCTAAAAATATATACACATGGAAATCATCAATATCCTGACCTCATCATGAATCTACATTTCTTCACTCAATCCTAAGTTCATATGCACATATGGTCCTTCTTGTTACACTTAAAAAATCCCCATTATATCCATAACCTCATAACAACAGTTAAAAAGAAAATACAATAACCATATAATCATATATTGGGATATATCATTCTCTCCTATCTATTTTGAATGGTTTCATACAATTACGACGGCTATATATGTATAGCCATAGATGGGATATTACATACTTCCCCTCTTTAGGAAACTCCATCGTGAAGTTTATTGAAAACCCTAATCATGTATTGTTGTTATATACCATATTCATCATAGATATGTTGCAATTACCATTCAATGTCCCAAAGTTATAGAAAAAGTAATGAATTTGCTTATAGATTTCCCATTCATCTTCCCATGTGTATCTTCATAAAACTACATACAAGGATGATATTTTGATAGGAACTAAATGATAAACTAGCCAAATATGGTTCAATGAGATGGAAAGCTCTAATAGGGTTCAAAATCAAAATTATGCATTGAGTGTTTTGCAAGAATGATGCAAGAAGCACACTTGTGAAATGTATTTGTTAACCTTGTCCTACATGCATGCAATTGAACATTGTTGCAATTCATGAATCCCTAGATCTATCACAATTACATCTTTCTTATCAATAAAATACATAAATTTGTGATGTCATTCATCTCAAATGTCAATTCTTGTGGAGGGTACTAAAATGTGAATGAAAATGATTGATTGTAAGGTGTCATATATTGAAATCACTCTCCTTTTAGCTAAGAAATAGTATCAAGTATGTTCAAATATGTTCAAATATCTTCATAAAACTACATACAAGGATGATATTGTGATAGGAACTAAATGATAAACTAGCCAAATATGGTTCAATGAGATGGGAAGTTCTATTAGGGTTCATGGTCGAAATTACACATGGAGTGTTATGCAGGAATAATGTAAGAAGCATGGTTGTAAAATTTATTTGTTAACCTTGTCCTGCATGCATGCAATTGAACATTGTTGTAATTCATGCATCCTTGGATCTATCACAATTATAAATTTTTTATCAATAACATACATAAATTTGTGATGCCATTCATCCCAAATGTCAATTTTTGTGGAGGGTATTAAAATTGATTGCATGACAATGATTGAATGTAGGGTGTCATCTATTGAAATCACTCTCCTTTTAGCTAAGAAATGGTATCAAATATGTTCAAATATGTCCTCTTTTTTATATGTTAAGAAAATATAGGTCAGGAAATACATCCTAGATCCACATGTTGTGGCATCAACTCATATGAAGGATGCCAATATTGATAAATTTTACTTTAATAAGTGTTGCAATTTGAATATTCACCTTGGTGGCATCTTTCAATTCATTAAGCTAAATAATCATGCCAAAATTTGTGAGCTGAAATCTATCAAATGGATGGACATTATAGATATTATTATCTGATAAACAATATAAGTACAAACAAATAATTCAACTCAATACTAGGTTTAAAATCATAAGAATAAGTATTGTTCCTAGATGCTACATAAGATGAACAAATGATTGAAATTCTTTATTTAGAATTTAACTATTTTTTTACAATCTAATTTTTCTTTTACTATCCCAATGAATTTCCTAAGAAACCAAAGTTCTATCAACAATCACGAATGCTCATTTTATGCATAATTCATATGTTGCATGAATGCTTTTGCATGATGAATTCGAGTGCTTCTTCTTTGACACAACATCGTGACTCGTCCAATATGCATATGTTTCATTTTCATATGTATCTTGTTTATACACATGAAAGAATATATAATTCTTATAGAAAGGAGGAAAGGGTTCTCATAACGCTGGAGAAATATTAAAGTCATTATATAAAACATCAAACTTGTCTAGCATCTTACATCCCAATATGATGATTGTTTTTTACAAAAGAATATAGAATGACAATACATTTAATCAAATTAAATGAACTAGTAAACTTATAATAACATATTGGTATTACAACTGAATTGATAAGAATTTGAATTGCTAACAAAAATCTTAACAAGGATCCATATTACATGTCAATGTCATAATGATATTTAAGTTCTATACCATTTGAAGACTTGAATGGACTCTTATCCCAAAATGAACCATTTTATTTGAAGTTTATAAACGAATAAATTTCATATGAAGTTCTAAGTACTTAGCGTAAGTGTAAGAAGGTGAAAGGAGAAGGTTACTCATTTAACAATAAGTTAAAGGAGGTTCGTTACAACTGCAAGAAGACGATAATCTATAAGACTAAGCCGGGACTTGCCCCAAATAATTAATACAATCTTGTTAATGATGATAATGGAGAAGTATTGTGCATCTCTCATGGAATCATGAACATTAGTCAGCATATAATATTCCATCACCCAGAACATGTCAAAATTATAAATGATGCATTTCTCATACTTATGAAAATGATAGAAACAACAGTTACAAGAGAATGATAATGTTGTTTGATAACCATTTCTTGGGGTGAACAATCTTGTTTTCAAAATTTGCATGTGCTTACTTGATGTCAGCAGATCTAGAGGTGTAGAATAACTGGTTCTTTTCAAGTGAGTCCAGGCCATTAGTTTTTCTTACATGTTGTTGGATTCCATCACATCTGTACAAGGAACATCTCCAACAAGGACATTCTATTTCATCATCTTTATCAACCAATTATAGTGCAGAAGCAAAATAAGCAAACATGCAAACATTGGTTATTTATTCTGGAAATTTGTTATGAAAATAACAGTTTTAAAGCTGATTTGATGAAACTGTTTGTGGAAAACGACCAAGCTCGCTTTGTTAACGACTCTTTGGATGTACATACTACAAAAGACGAGAGGCAAAAGTTGTAGAAGACTGATGGGAATTTCATGATTCATTGGGTTTGATACATGTAATTAATGTTTTTTTTTTAAATTTGGGGTGTATTAGCATTTATGTTTGTATAGATTGATTTTATAGCATTACTTTTAAATGATTGATTTTATAGTATTAGTTTTAAATGATTGATTTTATAGTATTAGTTCCAAATTCGAAATAAACAATTATAAAAAAACAAAAAAATTGGTAGTTGATGTAAGATGAGGGAGACCGAACTTTATCCATGCTAGTTAATTTTTATTATTTGTTTCTATAAATACTTCTTTGGAATTTTGAAGAAGTTTATAAAATCAAGCTAAATAATGCATTTGTCTTTCTCTTTTAATCTAAGAAAAACATAGACTATATATAATCCCCCAATTCTAAAATATAAAGACTTATGAACCTAACTAAAACCCTCATATGTTCACCAGCTTACAAAATTTCTATGGCTAAATGATCGATCGAACCAGCCATGTTTCTTTCCTTATTAAAGCCATCGATGGCCAACACACCATTAGAACTCATCAGGGACACTTGAGGCGAGCTCTTGGATCTTGATGCCAAGACCATTGCGGAATTCAAGCTTCTTGAGAAGTTCTGATGTTTTTTTTAATTAAACGGTTCACACGTTGTACTTATTATTTTTTAGGAAACTTTAGATCAGTCTTTAAAAAATTTAAGAGCCATGGTGTATGATCGAGTTTCAAATTGTCCTTACATTTTTGTTTTGAAATAATATTTTATTAGACGGAATACTTTTTGAACTTTTTATTTGAAATGATATTTTATTAGATGGAATACGTTTTGAACTTTTTATCAGACCCAATTTTGAGTTTTACATACTTAGAATAAAGTATTACAACCCATATTCTTAATCCAATGGGACTGATAATTATTTTCAATGTTTCAATAAATCCATTTCGAGATAATTATTTGACGGTTGCCATATATGGATCTCATTGAAGGTCAATGACTATAAGTTTGCTATGAGATTCGAACCTTTATCAATGAGATGAAAATGGTTCTGTTAAATGTTGAATTTCCAAGATTTAAGAACATTAATATATATAATATTTATTAATTAATTTTAAATAAATTTTTTAAAGAGAACCAATGTAACTTCCAAGTTTATAATCATTAAACATCCACATGCTCGGCATGTCTATATTAATTGTTTATGAAATTTACGATTCCCTATGAGCCGCACAAGTCTGCAAAACACCTCCCAAGAGGTGGTCAAAAGAGGGGGATGAACAATAACAGGCTAAAACCCATTAACCCATTAGTCTATTCTCTAAAGAGAGGGTGGCCCCTACATCGGTTCATTGAAATGGAAAGGATATAGTGCATCGTAAACAACGATCAAAGGCATAAGTCAAATATAACACTCAAAGGTAGTGATGAACCCCCTCAACGGATCTACTAGGCATAAGTCAAATATAATAATTTGGAATTGTAATTTCCTAAAATTATCTCGGATTCCTTTCATGGAAACCGCGTTTGGATAAGTCTTCCTAGAACTCAATAACTACGTCTTCTTCTTCATGATCAACACTAAAATGACTATATTCTTCCCAACTTATATGAGCTCGACTATCTTTATGATTAGATAGATTTCCATAGGTCCACATATTTCCTTCTATCTCTAGAGAATTAGTAAACATTATCTTGTCTAATGGTGAAGGCCTTCTTTATTTGAGAAGAAAGGAAAAAATAGTTTCATGTATTGCTACATAAGCCATCTCATCAACAACTTGAGAGGTTTTAATCATTGTGGGTATACCGAGGTAAGATCTTGAAAACATTATGGTAAAATCTGAAAGTGTTTCACCCTACTTTCTTCTCATAGAGTAAAACTCAACGAGATAATCATGATGGGTCTTCCTCTAAACCCATTTGTATTTAAAATATCATAAAAAACCATCCAAGAACAATGAACATATTGAACTAGCATGCAATCTTCTAAACCATTTCCTACAATCTCCTTCTAAGGAATGACAAAACATTCTCATGAAAATATCATCATATTGATAATGATGATGGGTTTTCCTCTAAACCCATTTGAATTGAAAATATCATAAAAATCCACGCAATAACATATTGAACCATCATGCAATATTCTAAACCAATTCCTACAATCTCCTTCTAGGGAATGACAAAACATTCTCATGAAAATATCATGATATTCAATTTCTAGATAGTCAAAGTAATCTTGAAAAATAGATAGGTGTTGTTCCATTGAGGCTTCTGCATATCCATTTAACATGGGGATGTCTTTCAAATAATTTGCAGGGCTATCATGGAGGACTAATAGGAGTAATAAATATTGGTATCCATTTACAACCCATGGATGAGGATTTTACAGTGAATTCTGACATGGTTTGTTAAGCATTCTAAGAATGGATATTGAGGTTTCTTTCTCAAATGGAAAAGATAATGAGCCAAAGGATTTCTTATGACTCCCAAAATTCAGTACTGAAGAAGTTTTATCTAAATTAATAGTGGAAGAAGGAACCATTGTTTTCTTCTTAAGGGAGGGGAATAAAGTTTTCAACCAATTTCCCAATGGATGAAATAGGGACATATCCTTTTCAAATATATAGGAAGAAGCAATAAAATATTAAGAAGCAATACCGATTTTCTTTGAAGTAAAATGCTTATCAAGTACATAATCATTTTGCAAATATTATTCATTCTCAGTAGGTCTATCTATAGGTTGAGTTTTTAATGAAATGGAATCGCTGGGTCAAATTCTCTACCTAGTGATTTTATTGAAAATAACTATGAAGTATGTTTTTGTGTTCTTCTTCATATTTAATAATCAGAACTATAATTGTCATTTAATAGGGAAAGGAATGTTTCAACTTCTATCCTTGGAAATGATGCCAATTTGATGTTTCTCCTTGATATTTTCATGGCTACTGATAAACTATGCCAACGAGTCCACAACAAATCCAGTAGCTAGAGGGGATAACCCTTATAAATAAAATATTCAAAATTTATCATTGTGTAAAGAAAATAAAAATAAACGGGATGTATCATGCCAAAGTATGAATAAAGTTATTGAAAGAAACCAAAAAGCTTATCAAATTCAAGTGGGAACCTTTAACTTATCTTCAGAGATACCAAATTAAAAGAGGGGCATAAATAAAGGATTTTTTTCAAATACAAGAAAGCAGCATATCAAATAGAACAAATGATGATACTATGCCAATGGATGAGAATGGTCAAAGGCACCAATTTTATGCATCAAATTCCGCAAAAAAACATAAATAAGAAATCAAGAGTAGTCCAACCCCTTAAGAATGGATAAACGAGATTAATAGGAAGTATCTTTGAGGGGGAAAGCTCCGTATAAAATGTATCGAATACACAAGTCTAGATGAGATGATCCTAAAGATAGTTCTTCTTACTATATATATAGGAGACAAAGGGTACAATAGCAATTCTCGTTGACCATAGAATGACATCTAAGGTCCAAGACCTATGTCAGCTATAGCCAAATGGATCCTTCCTCGTCAATTTTGAGTAACTAAGTTTGCACTTTACAATTGGATCCCACTAGTTTTTTTGAGAAAATGTACATTAAAGCATAGGTGAATCTTAGATTGATCTCATAGATCTAGCTTCTAGCACACCTATTAAATGCATTGTATCATCTTTTAAGATCAATAGAAATTCGGGGCAATTTTTTGGGGAAGTGATTTTTGAGTGATGTTTGTTTATAAGATTGAAGGTGAAGAAACACCTAATCCCATTCGACAAACAAATGCTCCAAGTGATGTTGAAATTCCTGTTGTTTCAATCTAATATGAGACATGGATAAATTTTCCTTAATTTTGTGGAGAATCATTTATCTAGTGTGAAGTGTTTTATCTATTTCCTAGATCTTTGAGGTGCCTGGTAAATAGGAAACCACAACCAACTATTTATGGTGATACAATGTTTCATATGGGGTCATTGTAATATCTCCATGATAAGTAGTGTTGTACCACCATTCGTTAAGAGGAAGACAGTGTACCAACTAGTGTCTCCTTTCTGATGCGAATTATCTCAAATGGGGTTCCAATAACTTATTGACCTCTTCCATTCAACCATCCATTTGTGATAATAGGATATGTTGAGTTTCATCTTGGTACCTTGAAATTTAAATATCTCTTTGTAAAAGTGGCTCATGAATGTAGTGTCTTAATAAAAATAAATTAACGAGGTCATACCGTGTAGATTAAAAATATCATCCATCGATACTTGCTCCATTATGGTTGATTTAAAGGGTGCACTAGCGAAAAAAATGAATTGATTTGGAAAGGCTATCTACTACCACCATGATGATTGATATATTACTAGCTCTAGGAAGACCCAAAATAAAATCCATAGAGATAACAATCCATATATATGTGGGAATTGAAAGTGGCTATTGTTTATTCGTAAAAATGTCATCTTTTCACATCCATTTCCCTTTATTTTAAAACCTTTTTCACTTACCTATAACCCTTTTTCATTGCATTTTAATGCTTATATGTGGGATTAGGATCAAGGTTTTTCCAATGCATTTATTTTGGTATTTTATGTGAATATGTGGTTAAATGTTGAAACAAAATAACATATTCTACCTTGTATTTGAAAACCATGTCATATTGCTAGTAATTACAAGAACAAGCAATTCTTGTAACAATGCATATTTTTTACTTTTCTCCAAATCTATGGGTCAAATTCAAATTTTTTCTTCAACCATTTAATATTTTCTATGGGTTTTGTATCATCATTCAAATATCTTGGAAATGGAAGAATCTTGGAACTCAAGTGATAAGATTTGTTAGAAAAGATCTTTGAGATATTATGAGCTTATTTTTGGTTGTTGATATTTATCAAGATGTTGTAACCACATGAGATAATTTGTGGATTTGAATTGATTATTTGTTATTTCATCTTTTAGGAAAGTTTATGTATAAAAGAGAGTGCCTTATACATTGTATTGGAGGGACTATTCTTGGATCATATGCCCAACTTATGATGGAATGGAATACAATTTCTCAAGACATTTTTCTATGTAAATTATAATACATTTTTCTATGTAAATTATAATTTTATATTTTATGTGTAACTTAATTTCATGATATTGTACTTTAATTTCCTGCTATGATTTCTTAGGAAAAAGAGCTCACTCCATGGCACATGGTGGTTGTATTTCATTTCATTGTATATTCTTTTATTTATTTTATGCAATTTTATTTCATAGTTTGTTCTTGCATTGGTGCAAGTGTGTTGTGTTTCTTTTCCCACAACATCATGTAGTTTTTTATGATTCATGGAAAAATGCAAATCATGAAATTATGTGAATATATCTCTTGGTGATAACAGGGTACTAGTAGCGCAATTGGTGACCAAGTACATGGTCATTTCCAAGAGTAATTTTCCTACAAGTTTGTTGTGTTTTGTTTATGCAAATGTGTTTAAAATATGTAGAGACAATTCACTCATGGACGGCAATTGAAAATGAATACACAAATGTAGTTGAGAAGGGAACTATTAAATGAACTCTTTAATATTGGAACTTAATCATGTGTAAGCTATTATTTTGCATGTTTTAATATCAATAAATAACAATATAAGGGATGAATTTATTTTTGTATTTATTTATAGGGTATGTTCTGTACTTTCCTTTTCTTAGAAGCATATTAGAATAAATTATGCAAGTTAGGAAATTGTAAGCCTTCATATATAGTGCATGATATCTCACAAGTTTACAAAATTGGATTGATGATAAAATGCAACAACATTTAGACATATAAAGTGACTAATATTATTGGAACCATTGTTGGGGAGATGTTCATGGTGAAATAGTACTTCTTGCACTAGTTTTAGATGAACATATAGTATAGGGATGAGAAAAGAAGAATTTTCGACTACCCTAACTTTGGACCCATATGTAGTGTTATGCATTTAAATTATATCATATATATGCATGAGATAAATTAGAAACCCATGAGTAATATTTTGAAGTTCAATGAGAATCACTCCATCCACTAACCCATTGGTAGGAAAATCTACCAGAGAAGGGATGCATCTAATGAAGGAAGAAAATGAACGATAAGAAGTTTCGAAAATTAAAATCAAACACCTCAAGGTAAGCGATGCAAATTATAAATTTCAATCTGAATAATAAAGTGATAATTATGTATAATTGCTATAAATTCCTCAAATTACTGTAAGTTTGTTTGAAATCTATATTACAAAATCTACAACATGGGTATTAAATATTTTTGGGAAAGACTTCTTAGATCGTCATAAAAACATTGACCAAAACATGTATGCATGCAAACCACATTTTAAGATAAATAACATGATTTCCAAACTCTTGTACAACAAATTGAGTTCACAAACCTACTAAAAAAGGAGTTGGGGTATTAAATATTTGAGGACGAATGAGATTCCAATTATACACACAACCCAACTCAAATCACCTCATTTTGATGTCGTAAGAAGAACATTATTCCCAGATTAGTGAATACTTGTCATGAAATCAACACTGTGATAATTTTGGATCCTAACTTTTCAATAGCATATTTCATATATCAAATACTTACATATTCAAAACATGTTTATAAAATATAGACCATACAGTATAGTTTAAGGAAGAACTTGAATCACTTCACTTTGAGGTTAGGTGAAAAATTTATGCCACATTGAGTAACTGCATGTCCTTAAAACAACATTGTTAAACTCTGCCTTACGCAAGGTCTATTCGTTTTTAGTTTTGGGAATCAAATAAAAGTATTTTTAAATTTTTTTTTATAGTTGATATATATAAATCAGTATGCTTTAATTTACCACTTAAATAATTTCAAATTTCTTTGGACAAAAAAATTATACTTAAAAGTGTCACTGTTGGTCCAGGCTGGAAATAAAGGAACAACTCTTCCATGTAGATTGTTCTTCATCAGACATATCAATTCTTGTTTATTTTAAAATTATTTCTATTGGAGATATGTAATTTAATATAATTTACTCTCTTAGTGGAATAACATATATCCATCATCAAATGAATTTGGGATAAAATTAGTAAATAATGGTCTATGTAGAAATTCACAATAGCTATATTAAGTAGGTTGTTCCTCGACATGTTTGTCACAATTTAAAATCATTTTTTAAACCAATTTATAATGGATATATCCATAATAATTTGCATTAATCTATATTTTAAATCTCTATGATTATACATCAACCAAATATTTTATCAACAAATAATTGTCGGGTAGTCTAGCTGGCCAACACTCCTCAAGACGTAAAAAAATGCATTTTTCTTCATTTATAATTCCTCAAATTTGATTTATATGCATTATTTGTGATTTTTTTGCATATTTTTGGAAGAATAAAGAATGTACACCTCTCTTCTTCCATGATATCACATTTTATTGCAATTAAGTGCTAATTTTTAAGCAACATCCAAAAAAAGTAAGAAGGTCAATTCATAATGAACAAGTGATTTTGAAGAAAAAGTATAACATCATGTAATGTTGAATGAAACATGTGAAAATAATAGGATCCATAAAGCTTCCTATGAACGTGTTCCATCCGGTGGCCAACCATACAAATTTTTTCAGATGGACTGAGATCAAAGCCAGCAAAGAATTTATTTGAAGAAGATGTGAAGACCAACTGGCGACCAAATCATGTTCCATTTCCACATCCACAATACCATCTCTATATATGAAATCTTCCCAAATACCTATTGTTCATCATACTTAGTATCATGGTTAGGGTATTTTTTAAAGATTATAATATTATACTTAAGTATAGTATCATAGGCGATTATTTTGTATTGCAAAAAACAGGCATATAGATAGGTAGGCGAATATTAAATAAGAAACATACAAATTACTACTAAAATATGTAAATTTTGTCGAATATTATGATAAAAAAACATATTTTATGTAAATATAGGCGATATTAAAGACTAAAACTGACCAAATAGCGAATTTATTTTTTGAAAAAAAACCCAAAAAATAGCCAATTGGCGAAATGTCGCCCTTAAAAATTTCCCTAAATTCATGGTATGCCATTCATTTTTTCCATTTTTCCATCTCAAAGATATTGTTGAAGTTTGTGAACCTTCAATTTTCTATGCAGCCAAACTTAAAGCATTTTTTTTATCACTACTTTGACATCATAACACTAGTCTACTTCCCCTGACTATCCTTTCATACTTTCCTTCTCCACGCATCTTTAACCCATGGAATAAAGTAACTCATCTCCATTTCAATGATGAGTTGCATCATTGTCCTCTCCCTCCCTCAAATAAAATTTGATGGTGAAAACCTATCTCGGGCGCCATCAGACCTTGTTGTTAGACCCCGAATCAAAAAGTAGTGCTACAGGTAGCACCAATTTTTTTGTGGTTAAAAATATAAACACAAACCAAAACAATACATATTGTTGTTTACAAAAATCTTAAAATTAAGCCCTGAATTAAAAAGTAATGCTACTAGTAGCACACTTTTTCAGAAAATGGCATTATTATATCATTTTGTCAAAAGTTAAAATTGTATTTATTTAATCTCTTAGTAAAACTATATAAAACTTACACTATGTTTAACACAAATTATTCAAGAAATTAATTCACCACTCTTTCTACATAAAAAAAAATTCTAATAATATTCATAATAAAAAAATGAAATAAAAAAAAACCTTCCAAAATGTATTTTTTTTTAAGTTTATAAAACATAAATGATAAAAAATTATAAAAAAATCATTTTCAAAAAAAAATTATAAAAAAAATATAATTTAAAAAAAAAACCCACTTAATTTATTTTTAAAATTATAAATAAGCCAAATTTTAAAAACTCACAACACATAATTTTAAAACACTTAAAAAAAAAAATAAAAAAACAAAAAAAAAATGAAACATACCCTGCCTCTCACCCAACCCCCTCACCCTCCTCCCCTCCCCCTTCTCCATCCTCCTTTCCTACACCTCCCATTCACCGCCATCCCCTTTCCCCACCCTCCTCCGTCTCCACTCTCCCTTTCTAGTCCCCTCCCCCCACATTCCCCTCCCCCTCCCCCTCCCCCTCCCTCAACCTTCTCCCCCTCCGCGCTCTCCCCATACCCATATCCCTTAGAGGCCCTTTGCGTGCACAAGGGGCGGCAACGCCACTCCTACATGCACCCAAAGGGCTGCTAAAGGTCCTCCAAAGGGGTTGCGTGATTATCAGAGTCATGTCGCCCCTTGGGACACCCTTTGGGTGCTCAAGAGAGCGGCGGACGTGGCCCCTTGGCTAACTCTTTGGGTTCTCGAGGGAGTGGTGGACACGACCCCTTGGGTGTCGCTTTGGGAACACGAGGGAGGGACGAACGCCGCCTCTAGTGCACCCAAAGGGCCTCCCAAGGGCTACCCCTTAGGCTTCCCTCTCCCAAGGGGAAGCCCTTGGATGACCCTTTAGGTGCACGAGGGGCGGCGTTTGCTGCTCCATCACACGCCCAAAGCGCCTCCCAACGGGTGACGTGATTCATCTTTCACCCCATGGTACGCTGAAATGGATGACACCCATCCTGCACCCAAGGGTCTCCCAAGGGGCGATGCGATTATGAGAATCGTGCCACCCCTTGGGCGTCCCTTTGGACACACGAGGGGGTGGTGTCCGCTGCCCCTCATGCTTGCAAAGGGCCAGCAAGGTTTGTGGGTAGGGGGAGGGGGCAGAGTGAGGGGGAGGGGAGAGAGGGGAGTGCAAGGCGTGAGGGGAGAGGGGAGAGGGAGGGTTATCGGGATGTGGGATGGAGACATATGGTAGGAGCAGCGGAGAGGGACGGGGGAGGGAAGGGGGAGAGAGTGGGGGAAGGGGAGGAGGGGGAGGGCGCGGGGTAGATAGCTTAGTTTTTTTTTAATTTTTAATTTTTTTTAACTTTTTAACTTTTTTTAACTTTTAAACTTTTTTTAAAATGTTTCTTTTTTAAGTTTTTAATATTTGTTTTCTTTATAATGTTTAATTTTTTTTAAATTGTTGTTTCTTCAAGTTTTTATAAATTAGTTTTATAAATTTTATTTTTATTTTTAAATTTGTTTACATTTTGTTAAAAGAAATTGTTTTCCATAAAATTTATAACTTTTTTATAAACTTTTATATTTTTTTTTTATATTTTTTTTTTGTTTTCTCATTTTGGTTTTTTCATATTTCTCTTTTTAAATTTTGATTTTTCTACTTTGTTGTGACGGCCCGCCTCGAGCTACGGGGAAAATCTCTGCTCCTCCCCTAAGCCGTCTTTGGGCGCCCAATGTGCCAATCTAATGGACGGCCTGATTCTGAGGAAAATGTCAAACTTGACAAATTTTTGAGAATATTTTTTTTTATAATGTTTTGACTTTAAGATTTTATTTTGATAGTAAATATTATGTTTTTAACGTGTTATTTACAAATATATGGTATATGTTTTTTTTAGTTTATGTGAATCAACACTTTATAGAAAATAACGTTAAATAGCCTCATTTTTAAACATAAAATAGCTGAAAATATGTCAAAAATGGTTTGTAATGGCTTTATTTTCTCATTTTTTTTTACAAATTTTCCCCAAAAATGACATATTTAAGAGAAAGGATTAAAGAAAAAAATTCATATATATATATATATATCATTCTATCTAGCTTTTAAATGTTAACAAAATTCAAAGATGTGTCCATTTTTTCATTATAAGTAGCTACTAAATGTATAGTTTTTAGTAAACTTTGAAAAAATGCCTTGTAAATAAAAGTTATAGTTTTCATATGACCAATAAGTTTCAAAATCAGAAAAAAAAAAAAAATGGTTCAAAATGAAAAATGGTGCTACAAGTATACACACTTTTTTAAACGGAGATAAAAAAACTACTAAAATTGACCCCCAAAAAACGAGAACAATGTCTGGTTCTCATCAAGTTATATAATATGTTATTTCTAGTGAGCATTCTTGGGTATAATATTTTTTTGCTTTAAAACAAGCTTGTTGGTAGACAAGGTTTGCAACTAAAAATAAAATATCCTTTCCAAATTTTCATTCACTCTTTGAATAAAAATTAATAAAATTATTGCTAGATCGTAATATTATTTCATCTCTCAGTTACAACTGATCATGCTACAAGTTCCAAGTTCCGCATGATCTAAGTTCTGCATTGTTCTTTATAACCACATTTGACACCATTGTGGACCAATCCAACTCTCTTGCCTCTCAGGATGTCATGTACTTATTGTAGGTCCAATGGGATTCTCAAGTAGGTGTAGGTATGTTTCTTCTTTTTTATATTTATTTAAAATCCATTAAATGCTATAAGAATCTATTAAAAATATTCCCTATGCCAAATACGTTTCTTTTTTCTACTCTCTTATGCGTTCCCATTTTACATTTTTTCGGAGGACAGAAAACACCTTCAATGCGGGGGGTGGTTGGGGGTGCAGCATTCATGAAACCTTTTAAGACATACCTCATTCCCTCATACTACGTTTTTGACTCCTTGGAGGGTTTTTTTTTTTCTGAAAAAATTATGATGTGCATGACTTTTTTATATATGACTGTTGATGTTAAAAGAAGTCGAGAATCTTGTAAACCTCATTGGTTTTCATACTAGCAGAACTCCAAATAAAAATACACCACTTTGAGGATGATTTAGACATCATAAGGATGATTCAATACCTTTAAGATATTGAAAAGACCAAACAGGGTGATCATGGTATGATGGTAAAAAAAAAAATTCAAGACATCCATAATAGTGAACTTGGATGGGAAGGGACCAAAATAAGAGAGAGATCTTTATTTTATGCATAAAATCATTGTAGCAGATGTAAAAATTTAATGCGATCTAACACAACCCACCATTGACTATAGCAAGGTCACATCAAGCACATGAAAATATAAATTGTACACATAGTCAATCTTATTTGTATACCAAAAGTACTCTAATCAGTTTCCAGATCACAAAACGTAAAGAATGCAATCAATACTATTATCTATCGTTGACACAAATCAGGTTTGAGGATGGAAACATAAAAAGGGTTTCTTTTGTTTCACATGTCATAATATCTACGGGAGAGATTCATGTAATCTTACTTCACATTAATTTTTCAATGTGTGATTCTTTGAATATTGATCTCTTTTATACACATACCTTTGAGCTAATATAATTCATGTTGAATCATTTAATCCTTAGTTGTGAGAGAAAATTAGTCAAACTAGAGAAGAGTGTGGCGTATGATCATTTTCTGGTAATTTTGAGAGTATTATATCACACTAGGTATTATGCTAGAAATGCAACATTTGTACAACAAGAGTGAAGGATTATGGAATCTAGGAAACTACATGTCATTTCCAACAATATTATGAAGAACAAATCACATCAGCAATTAGAAAAATCATATAATGGTTGGCATATTATGGTTACAAACTCAAGATTGCACTTCTAATATGCTAAAAATTCGAAATGCAACTCCATAGAGAATGGTTTGTTGGTTTTCCTCAAACCTTGTCCGAATTATTGCTATATAAATCCTTCAATATACTAGTAACTCCAAGGGTAAAATATGCCCAAGAACTGTTCATAATATTGGAGGTTATGTTTATTCATTGTTATCCTAATCAAAGAGAAATTCAGGCCTATAATCTTTTGTTTTATTGTTATGAGCTCCCTCCATGAATATATATGTTAGATTTCTATTAAGGCTGCTCACACTCTGCCAGGAAGAAAAATATTCAATTTCCATTACTACAGGAGTGCCACCGACCACTAAAAAGTTGATTTGTTCGTGTTTAAGAAAAAAGCATGAATGCATGATGAGGATTTTACTACCTTGAATTGAAAACTCATGGCACAAACATTTTCAGCGTTGTACATTCATTCTCTTGAGGAGATGTCATGCCATTGATCTATGAGGATTTCCATTATTTCGATTAGAGATTCATAAGAATCATTTTAATAATATATTTTGAAAATGAATAACCAATAAAATATGGAATAGCTTAAACATATCCTTTACCACATCAACTGTCAACAAGTGCAAAAATTTCTAGCACTATGTTTTATAAATCTGGAGAATGGTTTCGACATAGCTTGAAAACCATGATTTAGGTAACGGTGAATTTTGGAGAAGAGAAGCACCTAATGACATGAACAAACTTGCAGAATATCTTAAAAATACATTTTATTATCTTGAAAAGTATGATATTTTGTAGACCTATTCTTATAAAATGCAGAAATTTCAAGCTACCTATTTTTTTACAGAGTGCAAAAATAATTTGCTTATAACTTCAGAATCATAAAATATCTATCACTATTTTTTTGTGCATAGAAACTACTTTTTTTTATCTTTAATTTGGAAATTCAATAGTACTTGAAATAAAATAACAATCGTACACATAAGCAGTCACATTCAACACATTAATTTACTCTAGGGAAACCCTCTATGACTTGAGGGAGAAAACCCCAGCAAAACCTTCCTTAGTATGTTGATAGATAGAAGAGAATCTATTTTACATCAATCACCCTCGATGCAATTACCGAGCAAGAGAAATATAAAGAAGAGAGACTCTTAATAATATCCTGCATAAATAGAAGCCCATTTCCTTCAAGGAAGAACATAATTCGCTTCACATTGAATTAACCAATCTTGTATAACATATTTATATATTCTTCACATGCATTAGCTTCTATTTTTATCTTTTGACTTCATGATGAACTCTCCCTCCATCTGAAGATATCAATCTTACATGAAAAAAAATGCCCCAATTCTCATGCATTGCATTAAATCACCGAACTGAGTCTTAGGATGAACTTTCCCCTTAACAAAAATATTTACCAGTTAGTTAGGTGGCTAACTTAAGTGTCATCATGTAAGTGTCGCAACTCAAGTGTCGTCTTTACGTTTAACATAAGTTTTGTTGTTTAGTTTCACATAATTGTCGTCATGCAATAATGTTAACTTTTGAGCATTAATTCAATATACTCTAGGATCTTTACTGAGAGAATAACATGTACAACATATCAAGCATATCAAGCATGTTAATCATGTCAATCACAACAAGAGGCAAACATAAGAGACAATAGACACACAGAGTTTTTGTGGAGAAAACCCTAAGGTGAAAACCCCACAATTTCCTCATACCCAATAATACAACCAAAGTACAACCCAAGTACAAGAGATAGTCTTCTCCTAGCAGATGATCCTCCTCCTCACATCTGCGCCACTTTCTGAGTGATGTAGAAGTGAGTAATGAGATATCCGAATAGAGATCTCCCGATCTCGATTTATACTTGTCCTGTCCTTCCCAATAAACTAATGGGGCCGACTTGTCTAGCTTAGCCTAATAACCCATGGTTAACTTAATCAGGGCCGACCCCACACATGGTGGTCTAATAACCCATCGACAAGTTATGACACTTGCGACACTTGTCAATACAAATGACGACACTTCCATATACAGGAATAACACATCTCTATAGGAGTACAATATACATAGATGAAATACATTCCGAAGTTACATATACATCAACAAATAACACTTGGTTAACTAGATCTTCTTTGTTATTACTTAGTTAACTTTCTTTGACTGATTATTTCTTGTTAACATCATGGTAGTGATCAATTTGATTTCTCCTCTGATTGAATGAAGTATTAACTGAAGTTTAACAATTCAAATTCTCTCTTAAATAATTCTTTTATGTGGAATTCGAATTCTCCTATATCTTATCACATATTATCTTTATCTCTTGTCTTATCTACATGGTCCACATGTCCCATCCTAATTATCATATCAATTATACTAAGGATATTTTCCCAATGCTGTGATCATATTGTCCTACTATCATTCCAAGTGGTTATATGCTAAAGTAATTCACTCTAGGGGTGTCTAGTCCCTATGGGAGACTTAATGTATAAACCATGGTTAGTAGTACATCACACATCATATATGCTTCAACATGCAAAGCATCACCTCAACACATGAGACACCACCTCAACACGTGAGAGACCACCTCAACACGTGAGGATCTATCTTGACACACAAGACCTTAGCCTTGACTAGCAAGATTGTACAACATGATCACTTTGACATAGAAATCGATCACTTGTCTCAACAAATGAAACTTAACCATTCTTGAGTCCAACTCAATATTCTTGTCCAAGTTTCTTGAGTCCAACTCAGCTCCTATAAGGCACTACCTCGACACATGAGGCTCAATCTTAACACACAAGATTGACTTGGAGAATGACTCATGATGCTCTAATTCTAACAGCAACATCATGATGGAATCAAAATGCTACCCAAATGTTGTCAAGATCTAGATTGGAATTAAATATTGATTGGTTGTTCTTCATGATTGTATCTACTTTCTATAGAACATCGTTACCTACAGGGTTTAGAATTTATAGTAGGGTGCAATTACAGAGTGAAATCAACAAATTGGATGGAATGGGTGTCATTTGAATGGATAACAATATTTGAATAACTCTTTGCCTCTACTGGCACACACAAATGATGGTGTTGCACCTCCAAGAAGATTCTTTTTTAAGAGAAATCTACATATTATTATGTATTTTGAATATCAGATCAAACATAAAATACAAAACTTAGAAAGAGGGAGGAAGAGATTAGAAAAAATAACAACCTATGTTTTCTTAATTTCTTGATATTAATAAAAATTAGTTGATCCATACTTTGGTGTCATGCAACATAACAAAATGAAGGGATCCAACCTCAATAGAAACTCCAATGCCAATGAAAAGAATCACAAGAATCATGGTAATGACACAGTATAACAAGAAAGAGAGAAAGAGGACAAAAAAAAGAGGGGTTAAGGTTGTAATAGAGGAAAACAATTTCATAGAGGTATGTGTTTCCACAAAACAAAATAACACTTACAAATTTTGTGGTTATCACACAAGAACCAACCACAAGGAGCTCAACTATAACTCATGCCCTTTTAGTAGTGTTTTATCTTTAGGGTTTTAAGGTGATATTTTATGAATCAAATGGAGACAACCTATTGCCCAATTTTTTTCAAAGGGAGACATAATAATACAATCTCATGAGGATTTAGTTTCATTGAAATATAGGGTTGCATGAGGACATGAAACTTATTCATTTGGTGGGAGATGTCAAGTCATAAAAATATCATCTTTTCGCATACTTTTTCACTTACTTGTAACCTTGTTTCATTGCATTTTAGTACTTATATGTGGGACTAGGCTCATGTTTTTTCCGATGCATTTATTTTAGTATTTTATGTGAATTTATTATTAAATATTGAAAAAAAAAACATATTCTAACTTGTCTTTGAAAACTAGGTTAGTTGACTATTAATAATAGGAACATGCAGTTCTTGCAACAATGTAGATCATGAATTCCTTGGAGAAATAGATCACTCCATAAGAACATGTAGGTATTTCAATTCATTCTGTGTGTCTTTTATTATTTTTATACAATTTCATTTCGTTGTGAGGTTTTACATTGATGCAAGTGTGGTATGTTTTTTTTCCTACAACATCATTTACTTTTTAAAGGTTCATTGAAAAATGGAAATTATTAAATCATGTTAAGATATAAATTGGTGATAGCATGGTCCCAATAGCATGATCGGTGACCCCTAGGTACATGGTCATTTCCAAAAGTGATTTTCCTACAAGTGTGGTGTTTTTTCTATATGCAAGTTTGTTTAAAATCTACAGAGAGCATCCACTCATAGGCTGCAATTGAGAAGGATTGCATAGTTGTAGCGATGGGGTCTTCACTTAATGAAAATATGCCATAACACCTTCATTCACTGGATATTTAAGAATATCCCTAATTCCACTAGGTATTGATAAATACCTACCAATATCCCTTTGTTAATACCCCCTCCCAATACACATTTCCAATTAAAAAAACACTTTATTTACAAGATATTCCCTGTTTTTCTAAATGCTCATTTTTATACCCCCCAATACCTATAACATCCCCATACTCTACTACCCTCCCTCCCCAATAACTACAATATATTAACCTTATTTTTCACAATTTTAAACCCCCCTTTAAGAATAAAGATATTGGTCAACAGGGTGAATCCCCTATGATTGTGGCTGAGAAGGGAATTGTGTATGAATATTCTTAATACTGAGAGACGGGGTGAACCAGTATTAGCACAATTATGAACAATTTTTACTTCTTATCAATTTGAAATGGAACTTACAATATGCATTCATTATAAACTAAAACATTCAACATCACATGTGCAATACACATAACATAACAATTTTTACGTGGAAACCCGAATGGGAGAAAACCACAAATTTTTTTCTTATATTAAAACATTACATTCATGGAAGCACAAAATTCCAAATTTATTCAACACCAACTGGAAGGAGGCACCAACCCCTTGGTTTTACAGGCTACAAAATCAAAGAAGCGTTGAATCCCTTTTTTACTAGATTCAACTCGAAGGAGGCTCCGACTCCCTGTTCCTTTCCCTGTCTTGTCTCCCTAATATGACTGTAGAAGATATTTCTTTGCTATTTTACTGCTCCACGCACTCTTATGATAAACTGCAGCTCATTCCATTGTGCGTACATTCTGTATAATGAGATGTTTCAATCGCTGAACTGTATCACATACTTCACTTCACTATATCAACATTATACACTTGATCTCATACTTCATAACATTTTGCAGTTATGCGCTCTATTTTGAACATATCCTTCTATTTATGCACATCTTCAAACTCAACTGATATTGTGCATCGTCTACTATGCCAGGTTTCTGATTTCGTGCATTTGTATCAAATCACTCACATTATTATGTGCACCTTCGTCTATGTTACACTTTTATATTGGCACAACTATCTTAGATAGCTTGTGACCTTCTGTGTATCATTTATGATTCTACTTTTCAGTTCTTACGCACCTGTCTCAGATAAAATTCATCATACTGTGCATATGTTGTTGTGTTATGCCTTTGTCTTTCCGCATCTATATTAGATAATATGTGGCCTTCTACATATCATCTACGATTCAGGATTTATGTTCTTATGCACTTGTCTTAGATAAAATTCATCATACTGCGCATCTACTACTATGATATAATTTTGTCTTTTCGGATCTCTCTTAGATAAACCATTTCATCTTTCTGCACATCATCTTCTATTCTTCATTTTGTGCATCAAACTCTTCTTCTAGATCATGTTCTGGTTCAACGATCCATTGATACCCCAAAATTAAAAGCTTTCCCAAATCATAGTACTACCACTTTCGCATATTCAAGCTTACTTCAACTCTCTAACTTGGATTATTATTTATACCTGTCATGTGTAGACAGATGTCCACAAGTTGGTCATAGCGTTCCTTCTTCCTTGCTTCACGATTAAGCTTAATTCACACTTTCCCCACTTGTCATATTTTGTGTCGTTGAGCCATCACACCTTTTGGGACTTGCGCATACTTGGTCCTTTTCATAGTGGGTCTTGCACACTTTTGAATGACTTCATTTGGGGTCTTGTTCCCTTGAAGTATCATCACTTGTGGGTCTTGCGCAATATGGAATGTCCAACCGAACTTTATTCTGGGACTCTTACACACTTCAAAAACTTGTATACTTCTTTTGATTGGTGAGTCTTGCAGACTTCTAAGACTTGCTTACATGTCCAAATGCTTCTTTCTCCCAAGCATCTTGGACACTCCTTAAACTTGTCCAACCATATCTTTGGCATTTTTGTTTCGAGTAGCATGACTAGGTGGACTTGTGAGTTGCGCATGTACCTTATGTGCTTCTAAAAACTTGATGTACTTCTTCAAATTGGATGTACTTCTCATGTACTTCTTCAAACTAGATTTCATATACTTCTCCAAACTAGCCTTCATATATTTCTTTAAATTTGCATAAGGATGCTGAATATTTTTTGACATCAGTTGACATTAATGATAACCAAAGTTCAACAATCTCCCCTTTTGGCATGGATGTCGATACCCCATGAAGATGTGCATGTCAACACTTCATGAAGTTGTTTTCTTCCTCTGTTTTGTTTGCAGTACTCACCCTTTGTATACTCCCCCTGTGTTCTTTCCAGTTTGAGCCTTTTCTCATCTGCGCATCCTGTTGTCAAATTTTTGCATGGATCCCTTCTATTCATGCATGCTTTCTAATCGTTCTCCTTTGTTTCTTGCAAGACCTTTGATCAGTACTTTTTTTTCTTCATCTCTACGCTGATCGCATGTTTCATGATATTTTTTAGTTGTTTTTCTTCTCTATGATGATCGCATGCTTCATGATATTTCTCCCCCTTTCATATTAATTGAAAAGAGGTTCCTTTAATGCTCAATTTTAGGTTCTCCTTTATTTGGATTTATGCTAGAATCCATATATATTCTTTCTTCAAATACTCCGCTTGTCTTTGTGATTTATCCTCTTTCCTTTCCTAGAGTTGTTGCGCATAGCTTAGTCACACTAGTAGATTTGAACCCAAAATCTGACGAGCAAATCCGATGACCTCCGACGAAATGGACTGTGTCGTTGGATTTTTCTTTGAAAATTACTTTTTTTTGTTTTTTGTTTTATAAATTTTGAGAGGTTCCTGTCGGATATCCGATGTATTTTTGAACATCCAACGAGGCTAGCTAGCTATTCGACGGCTCTGCTAATATCCGATGCCTATTCGGATATCCGATGCTTTAGATGTCAGATAACCGACTTCATTTTGAACCCAAAGAGGTCGGATAACCAACGGATTTTTTCCCAACGGTCACTATATTAGTGTCGTCGGATATCCGACATAGGTTTGACTTTTTGACTTTTACAATTTATAAATATGAAACCATTTTGACATGTTCGCCATACCAGCGACAATTTGTGGATGTTTTTCTTGTTTGGCAGACTGTTTTTCGTTGTTTTTGTTATTCAAGTGAGCAAAGTACTCTGGAGCTTCATTTTCTAAGATCGATAATCTTCATTTAGGCTCTTTACGAGAAAATGTCAACTACGAATATTCCTGATCCAGACGAACAAAATAGATAATTTCTTGCTAGATTGTGGGAAGGAGTTGAAGAAGGGGTGATGGTAAATGCTATTGTCCATGTAATCAATGCAGAGGCTTTAAGAGGAGAATAATTTTGATCACAACAGCCACAAAACATTGTAGGGAGCATGGGCACGCCGAGGGGGGACATGAATACCATCCATTTGTAAGTTTGCATTATATTTTTATTTTGATTGCTTTTGTAAATTTATGTAGTATTATAATATTTCTTATTTTTGACCAACAGTACAATTGGTCATTGTTCTTTGCAACTTTTATCTATTGATTGTTTCATGTAATCATAAAGGAAAGAAATCCTACGGCATATCATCCAGATCAGCAAGTGCTTCCAGAACAAGTACAGGAGGAACATGGAGCTATGAATATTAATGGAGAACAAGTTAATGATCACATTGAAGAAGATGATCATACTGATAACATAGTTGAAGATGATGTTACAAATAGTTTGATCCATGATTCATTTAATGTTGGAATGGATGATGATGTTGATCATGAAAATGATGAACATTTTGATGATATTCATGATGTACCTCTTCTTGACAAGGCATACGAACCCCTTTATGAGAGCTCCAAGACAAATCTTCTCTCTGCTATATTGTTGGTAATGAACTTGAAGGTTATGAATGGTCTTTCAAACATATCAGTCACACGGATGTTAAGGTATGTAATATATTCCATCACAAAATATATATGATTGTCATGTATTTTATTGTTAATTCATATATAAGTCAAATTACTACGGATGAAATTTGTTTCATTAATATTATTTCTATATTATATTAACTAAATTTTTATTTTAATTTGTTGTAGCATGATAGGTGAATATTTGTTACCACCTTCAAATATTTTACCCTGCACATATCGAGATTTATCTGCCATCATGAAAGAAATTGGAATGCAGTATGAAGCAATTCATGCATGCCCCGATGATCATGTTCTTTGTTACAACCAGCATGAATTTGCAACCAAATGTCCTGAATGTCATATTAGTAGATATCACACAGATCAAGTAACTAAAAAGGTGCCTTGCAAGGTTCTACGTTATATTCCCATTATTCCCCGTTTGCAACGACTGTTCAGGTGCAAAAACATAGCGTAGTTTATGGATTACCATGCACAGAACGGAATTCAAGACAACATTATTCGGATGCCTGCATATGGGTCTGCATTTAGAGATATGGAGGAAAAATGGCCTCACTTTAAAGACGAACCTCGTAATCCTATGATTTCTTTGGCAGGAGATGGTGTCAATCCTTTTGCAGTGATGAGATCTGTTTACTCAGTGTGGCCTATTTTTGTTATCAACAACAACATTCCTCCATGGTTGACAATAAAGAGGGAGCACATAATGTTGTCGATGATTATTCCAGGTACGAACACTGCAGTTTTTTTTAATGCAGTGGTATATTCTCATTTGTCATTTTTTGTCTCATAATGTTATATATATATTTAAAGTTTTTCTAATGTGAAATATGGTTTATTTATCTAAACGGTACGTCTCATAATATGGATATTTATTTTATATGTTCAAATCAATCAGGTAAGTACCAAGTCAAAGATATGAATGTATATATCGAACCTCTTATTAACGAGCTACTAAAGTTATGGAATGGCATCACTATGTATGACTTATCTAGACCAATACGACAAAGGAAATTCCAATTCCATGCAATGCTTGTATGGACAATACATGATGCCCCAGCGTTAACCCATTTCTGTGGTATGTAATTATAATTTTTTCTTTAGTTGCATTTAATTTTACGAAATACTAGTTAATATAATACGCATGCATGTTTTTATAAATAATTCAGTCATTTTTTGTATAATTATAATAGGCATTAATATTGATATTCCATCTTTTTATTTAGGTCTTCAGACAAAGGGGAAATTTGCATGTCCAGTTTGTGGTCCTAAGATCAAATCTCGTCGTTCAAAAAACTTAGGAAAGGAGGTGTTTGATGAGTATAGGCACTTCCTCTCCAAGAATCATAGGTATCGAACTACCGAAAAACATCTTTTCAATGGCAAGCAAGAGACTGCATTAAAACCAAAGAGAATGACACCTCAGCTATGGAAGTTGCAATATAATAGAAATTGTCAAAGTACGTATAATCAATCATTTTATATGATTATATTGTATTTTATTATATTGTTTGTTGTTTAGTGTAATTGACATTGATTTAATATTTAATTTCATCATTGTCGTTCATGTGATCATCATGAAGGCATTAATGGGCTTCCACGAGGAATGAAAAGTTATCCTAGACAATTTAGTAGGTTTGCCTAATATGAGCACCTACAAATTTCTCATCTATTTGATACAATGCATATCGGAAAGAATGTGACTGAAACATTATGGTGAATATTGGATGGAAGGAGTGACAGAAAAAATTGTCAAAATTTGCAAAGACACTCAAGATAACAACCATGCAATGAAAGATGTCATTCAGTTTCATAGCAATGGAGAGCAAATTAATATAAACTCACTTCCATGGATGTTAACGGACTAGCAAAGTAATGTTGTAAAAGAAGTCATTCAAAAAATTAAATTTCCCACCAGATTTTGTGCGAACATGAAGAATATCATAACAAAGAAAGGTGATTTTGTGGGGGTAAAAATGCACGATTGGCATGTCTTCATGAAGGTAATAATTAATATGGTATGCATTTAATAAGTATTTTTTTAATTTTTCTAGTACTCTTTTTCGATATACTGAAACTATTTGGATATTATTGTTACAGTATGTTCTACCTCTCTCTATCCTGGACAACTTTGACAACAATGTCAAGCAAATAATATATAGTCTCGGGAAATAAATGAGGTAAGTGGTGATTTTTCCATGTGCTTACTGTTTATTTAATTCAACATAGAACTTATTCTTAATTTGATTTTAATTCTCTATTTCATGTTACGTAATATAATGACTTTTTTCTTTAATCTCTTGATTGGCCGGTTGTCACGTCACTTGTAGATGGTTGTCATCTAAAGAATTCCATAAAGAAGATATAAAGTATTGGAGGAGAGAAATTCCTCATCTCATGTGTGAAATGCAGAAGCATCTACCTTCAGCATTTTTCAATGCACAGGAACACTACCTGATACACCAAGTTGAGGAGATTGAACTGTGTGGACCTGCGCACTCAAGGTCCATGTGGATGGTTGAGAGGCACTTGAAATTTATGAAGGGTTTGGTCAGACAACGAGCATGTGCTGAGGGTTCTATGATGGAGGGATATATGGTATACCAAAACATGTTGTACATTAGTGAATATCTTCCTATATTGGCGTCAAAGCTCAATTTACGTCGCATTTGTGATCCAGACTCCAGAAACGATTTCGAAGGGGAGTAACCGAAGGGGAAAGGTAGATCGAGGAAGGTGAAAGGCAATATAACACATTTCACTAGTGATTTTTATGTTTATATATCATACATATATATCCTATTTTTTATTTAGTATTTTACATCATTTTATATTGTAATTATATACTTTTTAAAGTGACTAATATACATTTTCATTGAATTTTAATTTTATTGTCATCAAACAGTTGGTCGGGAGTGGTATGTGATTCATTTATACATTGAAAACAATCTTGACTGGATGAAGGTATGGATAGAAAAATGTGAACAATATGGTCATGGAATATCATGGGAAGGTGTGGCTTCATTGGTTAAAGCTACACATTGCAATGGAGACACCAATGTAACACAAAGGGAAATCGATTTAGCAAGAGGTTTAAAAGATAAACAGGTAAGCATATTAATCAATGGCACTATTTATTTATTTCTTTAAATATTGTCGTTGTACGTCATGCTGGTTATTTTTCTTTTTATGGCATTATAATAAACATGCACTACTTTATCATAAATATGGTGTGATCATTATGTAATATTTTCCTGTATGGCTTGTTGTACTAGGTAAAACACCATAAGGCTATGGGGTGCAATGGATGTAGATATCGCATCAAAAAGTTGGATGAAACAAAGAAAACATTTGATTGTGGGATATCTGCAGTCTTTGAGGTGTCCAATGTTTCTTCTAGAATTGACAGACATCCAGAACTATCTGAAAATCGATACAATGGGTATCTGGAAGACATTCTTCAGTGTAACTTTAACTCTTTCAAGGTATTTCTGTTCGTTTTCAAATGGTACAGGTGTAGATTGAATCAATGTGATCCCGATAGAACAATTATTGAACATGATAATGGTTTTACCATGGTAAATACAAGGTTGTTTGAGCCAGGAACAGAGCCCTATGTTCTTCCAACCCAATGTGAATAGGTATTTTACTCTGAGGTTCCAGGTAGAGCGGATTGGTCATTTGTTGTGAGACACGATCCAAGGGGAAGGCCGGTAAAGTATAACGTTGATGAAGGTAGTGAAGAAGTTCTCAAAGAAGAAGACGCCGCAGAAGATGATCATGATCAACATGAGTTAGATGATCATGGTCCAGAAGAAGATGTCGAAGAAATTATTGAATCAGATGATGTACTATCAGACAATGTCCATGAAGATGATATCGACGATGACATGTTGATCGTAACTGACATCGACGACGAGGATGATATGGAGAATCCTTACAATGTTGAATCTAGATCATTGGATGATAGTATAGATGATGACCCAGATGAAGAAGATGATGAAGACCATTGAAATTTATGAGGTATGCAATAATAATAAATTAATTGTTTCGTAGTGAGTTTCCATTTTCCTATATGATATAATTAGAAACATTGCTTGTTTTAGAGTATGTCAAAAAACACATTTAAAGTTTCTAGTGTACATAGATATTTTTGTCGGGTTATGGGGAATTGAGAGTGATGTGAGGGGGGGGAGGGGCCATAACATCTTCCACCTTCACGTGGTTGGCCCTGTTTAGTAGAGAATATTAAATTATTCTTGAAACAGAGAGAAGCTTAGTAAGGAAATGCACAATTATCAAGACTCAAACATCATCATCATCATCATTGTCGTCTTCATCATCATCGTGATCATCTTCATCATCATCGTCATCATCATCGTATTCATCATCATCGTCATCATCATCATCTTCATCATCATCATCATCATCGTCATCATCATCATCTTCATCATCATCATCTTCATCATCATCGTCATCATCGATCGTCCTCATCGTCATCATTGTCATCATCGATCATCATCATCATCATCATCGTCATCATCATCATCCTCGTCATTGATCGTCTTCATCATCATCATCATCATCATCATCGATCATCTTCATCATCATCAATCGTCTTCATCATCATTGTCATCTTCATCATCGTCAACATCATCATGATGATCTTCATCATTCTCATCATCATCATCATCAACAACATCATGTTTATCATCGTCGTCACGGCCACCATCATCATCATCATCATTGTGATCAGCATCATCGTCATCATCCTCACCATCATCATCATCATCATCTTCCTCATCATCATCAGCAATATCTTCATCATCATCATCGTCATCATCGATCGTCTTCATCGTCATCATCGATTATCATCATCATCATCATCATCGTCATCATCATCGTCATCGTCGATCATCTTCATCATCATTGTCATCATCATCGACCGTCTTCATCATCATCGACCGTCTTCATCATCATCGTCATCCTCATCATCGTCATCATCATCATCATGATCTTCATCATTCTCATCATCATCATCATCATCATCAGCATCATGTTTATCGTCATCATCACGGCCACCATCATCATCATCATCATTGTGATCAGCATCATCATCATCATCCTCACCATCATCATCATCCTCACCATCATCATCATCAGCAATATCTTCATCATCATCATCATCGTCATCATCGATCGTATTCATCGTCATCATCGGTCGTCATCATCATCATCGTCGTCGTCATCGTCATCATCATCATCGATCATCTTCGTCATCATCGTCATCATCATCGACCATCTTCATCATCATCGATCGTCTTCATCATCATCATCATCGTCATCATCATCATCATCATCATGATCTTCATCATGATCATCATCGTTATATGATATCCGACACCGCTGTTACCTAGAAAAACCAACGGTGTTTGTCGTCGGTGATTTAGCGATCTTATCGGATTCTTTTGAAGTCAGAACTCTGATATTAGACGCATGCATTGACGGTGTGGGAGGGTTTCAAGACTCGAATGAATGACACTCACCATTGTAGCATCAGAAACCATACCTATAAATTAGATAATGTGATACATGGGGCCAATGTTGAAGTTTTTTAAATATGTGTTGGCTTGGACTGAAATTTGGCATGGTTAGACTAGATGCATGCATTTACGGTGTGGGAGGGTTTCTAGACTAAAAAATGACTGACACCAACCATTAATGGAGCATTAAAAACCATGTAATGATACTCAACAAGGATTAATTTGATCATCATGGTTTCACTCTGAAATAACTTATTCTTTTGTGGACTCGCTAGTACCATTGCTTATGGACCCTCACAAGGAAATCCTCTTAGGTCGTTGATTGTGTTGGGATATATTATCACTAACTTGTTTGATGGACCTAATGGTCCCATGATAAACACTCATAACATGTAAACTATAGAGGACATATAAAAAATAGTTGATTCTCTCACCCAATTAGTTAGCAAAATGGAAACCAATAATCACTTCTCATTTTCCGACCCTTCCAATAGTATGATGCCTCATTTTTGGGAAGTAATTCTAAACAAGTTTGGCAGGTCAGATCCGATTGGTTGGTTCGATCGATCAAATGAAGCACTAACTTTCCGTTAATGTAATATTTTATTACCTAATGATATTCATTATAGGAGTCATCAAAGTTCATTTTTTTTTTCATAAAAAGTAATTGATTATTTTTTAAGCAATTCCTTATTAGTGGTCTTAAAGAGGAAATTAAATCCCACTTAGAGGTGAACCACCCTACTACTTGGTTGGAGGAAAATAATATTTATTGTCATGCCTGTGTTATATCCTATGATCATTCCAAAATCCCCAACTTTATTTCATTTCCTTTTCCCAACTATGGTGGCTCGTCAACAACCTATTCCACCTTTCAAGGTCCATAAGTTGGCATAGGACAAAATGGAGGAACATCAACTTAAGGTTCTATGCTACAATTGTAATGAAAAATATTCTCTTGAGCATAGATGTAAGGAACATCAATTATTTGTGGACGTATTTGAGGACATTTATGATGATGAACTTGATGGAAGAACTCAAAAGGAATCCCCTCCCATCATTGAGGAAGTTTTTCTTCCTAACCCTGTGAAGAACCCTATATCTCCCTTAATTATTTGACTAGTATTTATTTCTCCTCATTAATGTTCAAATGGGTGATTACTCCCGAAAAACTAACATGTTTTCCATTGAAACGGGTGGGCGTGATATTGTTCTCTGTGTGAATAGATAATAAGATTATGTCATATCACCATGGATTTATTGGAATTACAAATGAGAGAGCATGATCATAGCATCTCATTGCTTCATCGACGTATCCTCCCATCCAATGTGTGATCATTTTGTCATACTTTTGAACAAAATAATATATGAAATTAAAAATATTGTATCATTGTTTTTAAGCCCCTTATATATAACAATTAAAAAAAACATTATATATAATATAAAAAACCAATTAAAATTAAAAAAATGAATATATAATAAATAGAATTTAAACATTAATAAAAAAAATTAAAACATAAATATATAACAATGGTTTTTTAATTTGTTATTAATTAAATATATATATATAACATTATATATAAAAATTAAATTTTAATTCTTATATATATATTTAATTAAAAACAAATTAAAAAAACCAAAACACAAACATTACATAACATATATATTCAACAAATATAAAAGCCGGCGGCCATATGCATTTCACAAACCTGCGATTTAGATTTGGAGTGACCTCGACTGACCTCAATTTGAAGTGACCTTGATTTGGAGTGACCTCGATTTGGAGTGACCCTCAATTTGGAGCTGCGCCTCTACAATTTGGACCTATGCCTCTGCGATTTGGGTTGGACTGTTCGTACCTGCTATCGATTTGGAGTGACCTCGACTGACCTCGAATTAGAGTGACCTACGATTTGGAGTGACCTCAATTTGGAGTGGCCCTCGATTTGGAGCTGCGCCTCTCCGATTTGGACCTGCTATCGATTTGGGTTGGACTGTTCGATTGTGGTCGGAGAGGCGGTTTGTGATTGTGGCAGAGGAGAGGGAGTGGCCCAACGACTAAGCAGCGGGAGTGACCCAACGAGCAAGCATTGGGAGAGGCGATTTGGAGTCCAAGCAAATAAACTATAAGAGCTGGAAATGCCTCCCACATATGTGAGTACCAAGCCCTAAATTGTTTTGATTTGACAAATTTATAAATTTGGTAGAAAATCACTGTGGTTTCATTGCTAATTCGATCTTCTAAGAGGGTTTCATTGCTAATTCAATCTACATTGGGGTATTTTTATCTTATTGTATCTACTATTTTTTTTAGTTTGATGGGTGAATGGGGCGGGCAGGGGCTATTACTAATGACCCTGATAAAGCAAAGTTACCAAGCTCTCACTGTGACTGAGTACTTATATTCACACAGGCTCGAGTTAAGGTTTCCATTATTGCATTAAAGCACCAATCCGAGCTAACAACAAATTATCCCAATATCAAGAAGCACATCCTTGCTATCATTTCCAAAATCTGTCGTTAATGCTACCAACCATCAATTCTCTTTAGTATCATCAACTAAAAAGACAAAAAATTATACCACAAACAAGCACCAAAATACATTCCTATTTAGTCAATATTTTGCAGGTAATAAATTACTCCTTGCAACATCATCCAAGACATTTAATGTAGTCTTGAGATGTTTCTTCACATGAGCACAAAATACCCTTGCAAGGGCAACTGAGTGTTGTTGTGTGAATGGTTTGCAAACTGCAACCATGTGCACAACTATAAACATCCCTTTTGAAGATAGCGGAATACTTGGAAGAGTCAAGAACCTCACAAGGGCTTCAATGCCCTTTTACTCAACAAATATTCTACAAGTTTCAGGATTTTCCATTGCCAGATGCATAAACACCATGGCATGTGAAATGATTAATTTTAGAAAGCGTTCATTACTCATATTTTCAAGAGACAATCCACTAGTTCCAACCCCGTCATTATGCTTATCTTTAGAATCAGTATCCATAGGAATAGGACTATCCAAACTGTCTTTGGCGTCTACTCTGAACCTATGGGCCTTGCTGGGGCATACGTTTTTTATCCCTGGTGGCTGTCAGCTATTGCAAAAAGGGTTTATTGAAAAATATATCGGATTATAAGGAAGGTCTAAACCAGCATTAATGATGCTAGTTGTTAGTTCTGTTTAACTTGTTCATTACTTTATTATTGTTGTTGTTATTTATTGTCCTTGTCTACTTCAACTTTAACACAGGGACCTTTGGGAGTGTTAAAGTTGAAAGAGATGAAAATTATGTTTAAATTTATATTACCTTGTCACAACTGTACTATTTTGTTTCTAGCATTGATTTAGGAATTTATTTATGCATTAAAGTATAAATATTTTAATTTTCTACTCCAAACCCTAACCTAACACAATTTTCAACTCATATAACAAGCTATAGCCTCTCCTGAGTAGACCTCAGTCCCAAAACAATCCCCAAGCAATAATTTTTGTAAACTAAAATCACCACACTTTGAAATTTCCTCAAGTCTCGACATGGAAGCAGCCTCCATCTCCGATTTTGAAATGAATGCCTCAGCCTCCACCAAATTAAATGAATGCCAAAAAAATTTGTTGTGAATTGGAGGGATGTTAAGTTAACCAACCAAACCGTGAATGCAAAAAGAAAGACTTAAGGCCACCCAAATTGTATTTTTGAAGGTTCCCTGTGTTATTAGTGAAGTAGCAGTGAATCCAGATATGACTTGGAGTTTTTTTCATGGGGTTTGTCAAGGCTCCATAGAGTAGTGCAAGATCAGGTTTTCTCTATATATCTCCGATAGCCATTTCTTCATAGATAAATCCTACTTGGGGGCTAGGAAAAACAATATGGGTGAGTTCAATTTGCTCTTCTATCTTTCGAAATTTGTTGTAGAATTGGGTCTCACCTAGATTCAAGTCATACGGTCTGCGTGTTAAATAACTCAGCAACAAATTAAAGATCAATCTGGTATGGATGTCAACCAAATCATCATCCTCTTTAAATTGCCCTGTCTCTATAAATTAGATTTCCTTGATATGCGAAGGATTAGGTTGATAACTATAATACGACCAAAAATTGCCCTGTCTATAAATTGACATATGCTTCCATGTAGATTATAAAAATTGCAATTAGGTCAAGTTCTCCTTACATGGTTTGCATAAAATTGAAAGCTTCAATTTTCATACAATTAGAAAAGTTTGGGCAGTGTAGAATGTGAGGAATGAGAATGTATCAATCATTGCCACCAGATGATTTTTGAAAGTAAGATTAATTGGCCCCATCCCATTATGAAGTAGAACCATGTGAGATAGATCCTATAAAACCATTAGCATCATGATATAAGCAAAATCGGAGTTCCGTTTTTCGTCGAGGCTGCTTGTAGATGATAATTTCCAGAAAGTGGCCCCAGGGTACAAAGTAACGAAACATTTGATAGATTGGAAACATATATATATATAAGGAACATAATTATATAGGCCTAAAATTGTGGTTGGAGCCATTGCGGTCAAATTTAAATCAATTTGTAAGCCACCTCGACGGAAAATGGAACTTCGATTTTGCTTTCCCATTTTTGTTGTTCTGGTTTAGGAAGTATTTCAAGCTCTTATGGTTTGTTTTAAAGTCTTCATCTTCTTAAAATTGGCTTTCATTGTATCATTGATCAGGGTTAGTAAATTCATAAAAGGTAAGCATGCATCATCATACTTCAAACTTCAATCAAACCATCATGACTTGGATTGTGGCAATTTTAGTCTTCGACTAGGGTAGTACTGTAGCAACTTTAACACTTAGAATATAGTAGCTTGGGGGAATTCATGTCAAAGGTACTCAATGCAAGTTAAAGGGGAAATTATTAGTATTGCTCATGATGTAAAAGTAAAGGATGTATTGCTCATGATTAGGATACTCTTGTATTTATAGTCATAAAAAAACAAGTTGTGGTATAGCTTCCCCAGTTGTGGTTATTGTTTTTTTATTAAGCTCATGAAGATTTATATGTAGTTTATTGTTTCTACTATCCCTGTGCTTTTGTGAAGAGTTATTGAAGAATGTTATAAGTGTTCCTAGAGAATTATGAACATGGATATGTACAATTCCTTATATTTATTATCACTTTGTTTTATGTGATGAATTCATTTTCATGACTTGAGTATATCTGAAGCTCTCCTTGAGGTCCCATGAATGAACTTGAACACTTGTTGCATTCATTTAATTTGAAAGAGTAGTTATAGTTTGAAAGAACTCTCTCCTTACCTTAGCTAGCATTCATTGAAAGGAAAGGCTTATTTTATTCATATGCATTTGCATGGTTTGATTCAATCATCACACCACGAGTTTCACTTCCATCACCTGATTGAGTAATACAACCACTAAAATTTACACCCCCTAACTAAACACACTATAACCTCACTTGAGGAAATCAAAAGAATTTTGTAGCTAGGTAGGACACCAGGGATAGGCATCCAAATAATTCCCCCTTGTCATTATCATCTTAGACATAGTTGTTGTCCTCTAGGGAACCAAAATCCTCTAGTGTTTGTTGACACGGTCATACACTAGTTTGTGGAGGGGCCTCCTGTTGTTTCAGGGGTTAAACCACCACAAGATCGAGAACTGGATAGACTATGTGGAATGCCGCACTCCACTTAGCCCTAAGGAAACATCGATCATTGTCTTCCTTGTATTCTCTGGCCACCACACTGGTGATACAAGGGTGATAAGGCAGAAGTGCCGAAAACCTTTTTCGACGTGTCATGAACGAGGTAGCTTAGTGACTTTTCTACTAGGGCTCTTTTACCCAGGATCCCTTTCAATAGAGGGATATCCTTCAAATTCGGTCTCTCACTTCGTATTGTTCGACTTGGATTTCATCACCTTGTGAAGGATACGATTTGTCGAGGTCTCCAGCTCCTAGTTAGAAAGTTTGCTTGCATTTTCACCTTTTTAGAGGGTCTTTTTCTTTTTAGTGCTACTTGTTGGCATTTTGGTCAGTTTTGTTTCAGCTCGCATACTGTGACATCGGTCCCAGTATAGTTTTTTGAGCTTGTTTTTCTGGCCTGCGAGCCTTGTCTTTTCATAGCTCTCCTTCTGCACGCTCGGTTGCTTTAGGGTTTTTGAGTTCATACACGGTAGTTACCAATACTTATTTGATGATGTGTGATGTCCTCTTCTCCTAGGTCTTCGAGATGGTTGAGTTAGATGGTTTTCTGAAGGGACTAAACACCCCTTCATGGAGCCACTAACGCTTGACCGTAGGAGTAGTCTAGAGGACCACATGATCACATCACCCGTGTGGACTTTTCCATTTATTGTGATGATGATCTTTCAAGTTATATGGAACAATGGTACATTTGAGAGAGAGATGAATGGTTGTACCCCACCTTGGTCGATTGTCTTATGGTCCTTTCATTTTGTCGATAATATTTTTGTGGTACCTTTCCTTTTACCTTTTGGGTGTTTTACTGATATTGGGATATCATTTGATTTGTACCACCTTTTATGTTTTAGGTGTTGTGGGTACTATGGTAGTTTGTCCACATTTGAGGTATGCCCACTTTCTCCAAATTGTTATGTGTCTTTATACCCACTTCGTACCACCCTCTTGACCTTAGTTTGGAAGATTGCATGCTATCATACCTTTTGGTGGTACTATTTGAGTTTCAAGAGGTAGTTACAAGGATCTATTGCATATATGAGGTAGTTACAAGGAGATATTGCATATATTGATTTGGACCTCCTTTTATTTTTTTGGTCTTGTGGTTATAACTATGGTAGTTTGTCCACGTTTGAGGTAGTGTACACCCCCTTAATCTTATGGGTTGTGATTCTTTATACCCATTCTTTTTTTTTTACTTGTACCTTACTAGATACCACCCTCCTGACCTTAGTTTGGAAGATTTCATGCTATCATACCTTTTGGTGGTACTATTTGAGTTTCAAGAGGTATTTACAAGGAGCTATTGCATATATGAGGTAGTTACAAGGAGATATTGCATATATGAGGTAGTTACAAGGAGATATTGCATATATTGATTTGGACCGCCTTTTATGTTTTTGGTCTTGTGGTTATAACTATGGTAGTTTTTCCACGTTTGAGGTAGTGTACACCCCCTTAGTCCCAAGGGTTGTGAGTCTTTATACTCATTCTTCTTTTTTTTTACTTGTACCTTACTGGTTGGTCTTTGTACTGAGCCTTTTTACTGTCACTGAATTTCTTTGATTGACCGTACAATAGCCCAATCATCTCTCTCTCTGGTTTGTACTAGCCCTATCATAGGGTCACTTGGTTCCTAGAGTTGATTGGCCTCTAAGAGGCACAGTCATTTCTGAAAGTAACTCTTCTGAGTATATTACAGGAAACGTCTACACTAAGGTAATCAAATATGTGGTAAACAATTTTCATTAAGTAGCCAGGACTTTTAGCATTAGAGGAGATCCTGTAATGTGTATGTGTAGTGTTTCATGTGTGCTACATGTGTGTTACATGTCTGATGTAGCGTTAAATCAAATAGTAAAAAACAACTCATAAATATTGCATGACTTTCTACTCTTAAGAAAGATAAATTGGTCATCTCCCGATCATCACTTGAATGCCTACATGTTGAAAAAGGGAATGAGAATCAAGTAAATTTATAAAAGGCGATACACGTCAACTTTTAAGAGCCACTATGCCTTGCGGTCAAATCTAAACTTTTTTCCAATGGTGCCGGTAGAACCAAACAGGTATATGTCTGATCTATCTTCCTCGAGCGAGGGGAGTTTAGGAAGGCTAGAGGAAAGTGAGACATCCAGTAGGTCTAGAAGAATTGTATCAACTAGATGTCAAAAAACCAAAAGAAGATTCCATAGACGCAATGAATTTTTTCACGGTCAAGGGGGGGCATGTTCCTATGGTGATGAGATAAAAGACGATGAAGAGGTGCCCTTGAGGTACAAACATTTAGTTAAACAATGGGTACTGAAGGATCTTCCTCCACCGAACACTGATTTTTGTGTGAACGAGAGGAGATATCAAATTGCACTGTCGTCGATACATGGTTTCGGGTTGTTTTCCATGGATTGCATCTTGGTCGGTTATGGGACATGTACAGAATTGATGGAGTATGTTGGACCCATATACAACTACAACGATTGGATGCGCCTTGTCCAATATGCAAAAAGTATGCATAGCTATGGATTGTCAACAAACTATTTACAATTGAAAGACAAAAATCAAAATAAAGGAGGAACGTTGTACATGGACGGAAGGCCAAAGGCCACAGGGAATATTGCGGGGTTTATAAACAGTACACAACCAGGGTCTAAATTAAGCAAAAAAACTGTGAATTTGAGGGGCGTGAAGGAAACCGTGTTTTTGTAGTTGCTATTAAAACAATATCTTCAGGGGACGAGTTGCTTATTAATTACCCTGTCAACCGAGTAGATACAAACAAGGTTACTATATAATATTTTACCCAACCTTTTAGTAATAAATTAAACATCATAAGGATTTTTTGTTAGCTTATTTCGTTTAAATTTCCCATATTTACTTCGCAGGCCAGTGATCCGGATAAATCCCTACCAACAAATGGTCAGAGGAGAACTTCTTCCTCGACAGAGCAGGTATACATCTTTCTAATAGTACAAATATAATAAGAGAAAAGAGTTTTTATTTGCTTTGTTTCTCCATTATTAATAACTTGGTTTGTTTTATATAATGAAATTTATATTTGATGCAGAACGTTGATCGGGAAATACACCCGTCGAATGTTGATCAGACGACAACACCCTCGGGGCAATAGGTAGACCTAATTTGAGTTGTAGAATTAAAATATATCAAAATGTTTTAGCATTATATTAATGTTTCAATGATTATTTTGGTTTTGTTTACGTAATTTTCTAGTCTATGTTTTTGATGCAGGTCGGTTCCGTAAGTTCGGCCACACCAAGGTCCGCGCAACGGGTATACATCTTTGTAATATTAAAAATATAATATGAATAATAATTTTTTTGATGTGTTTTCTCATGAATAGTTTTGGAATCGTCTAGGTGACTTTCACTATGTTTTCTTATTAGGGTGTTGTTAGGGGTAGCTCACAGATATTATCAGATCGGGGAAAGTCACCTATGACCATTGATCCAATGAGTGGATCGTGATCCTCGAGGTCGCAGGCATAATTCATTTCAATTGTACCAATATAATACATAGCATAATATTAGTTTTGCTATGTATTTTTCGTGTGATATACTAGTTTCGTTATGATAATGTAAACCGTGTTTTTATTTTACGAATCTATCATGATAGATGTGTTATATACGTTAATATAAAATTTGGAATCTATCAGTAGAGAACTCAGTAGTGCATTATATATGTTTGTTGTAGCCCACTAGTGAATCGCAGTATGAATCAACATCGCAAGATTTTCCGTTAGACCCTGAAGTGGCAGAGGTGCTTCATGATTGCGAAACAATTGGTGAAGCCGCACACCCGCTAAAGATGGCAGAGAAATTGTTGAATAGATATACTGCGGAAATCCTTTCTCTAGTAATCCAGGTTCCACAGACAAGCAAAATTAAATAAAGGATTGCATTGTTGGAACATAAATCTAATAACTTGCGAGTAAGTTGAGGAATCTTGAATCATAGAATAATTCGTTTAAATCTTTATAATGTTCTCTTTTATATGATAGTATTGAATGTATAAGACGTGGTGTATATTTACAGAATTATAAGGGACCACACAATATTGCTCAAGGTGGTGTTTTCCCTAGCGAGGCTCGTGGAGAGACTTCGCATCAAAACCAAACGACTCCAAGTAGTTTGAATTCTTCGCCATTGTTGTCGACCAAACAGTCGGCAACACATTGCGAAACACCATGGACCCCCGCTGTGAGCGCAATAGCCACTACTGACCAACACACAAAGGATCCTCCACAAGAAGGGGTCGACACTGAGTCCCCTATCAATTTTGATGTGGAACAAGCTACATTTCTAGGATCTTCTCGTGTCAAAAGAATGGGAACACTGGAGACAACATTTTTGGTGGACGAAGATCTCGTCCCAATAAAGATACCAACGATCCCAGGTAATTAATTATAGTTGATCAGGTTAATTAGTGTTTATAATTTCATTGTAATATACCGATAAAACATTTTTTATCAACTAATTATCATCATGGCATGATCGTTGTGCAGGAAACAATGTTTTCTATAAACATATGAATGAATTTTGCTTGGAGATCTTCAGTCCCACCATCCGATCAAGGTGGGATAGACAATCGAAACATTTAAAAGATGAACTCATGATTCAGTTGGTTGGCCTGTTCGGGGAGAAAACCTTCAGTCATGCCAATGTCTTGAAAAAGGCTTGTCAACATGTGAAGGTTGTCTAAGACCAATATAGGACACACCTCGAAAGAAACCATAGGTATGAGCACCCACCAATGATTCCGGCAATGGAGTGGAGAGCTCTAGTGGAAGATGGAAAGGAGAAGGCTCTGAGAAGAGAAGGCAAGCTAACACCAGGCACAAGGAGGTATGCAATACTTTTCGCAATGTAATTATAAACCTTATTATCCTTGATTTCTATATCGAACTTGGAACATCTAACATATTTCAACACTTGCATAGGCTACCAAACACATCAAAGGCTACAAAGGAAAGACTAGAAAAAGTAGGTCAGCAAAAGCTTGGCCCTGGTGGTTATTCAAATTTGGAGACACAGTTCGTAAGTTTCGAGAAACCAATAATGAATACAAAAAATAAATTGAAAATTATTATTTGTTTTATTGCACCGTAAAATGTTAATTAACGACGATAAGCAAATATGCAAGCCGATCGATTCAATGAAGTACCCACAGAGGAAGACATGAAGCTTGGCTTCCAGGAAGGCTTTAAAGCTGTTGTTGAATGTAGAAGAAGCTTATCTGGGCAAACCTAGTCTTGTGGTAACAATCCATCCAGTGCATAGGTATATAGAATCTATATAGTTTAATGAAGATTTGTCGCTTGTGGAATATTTTTGTTCCAAATACTTGATGTAAAATATTGACTATGTTTTTAACAGGAAAGTAATGATCCCATTAGTGTCGAGGAGGGACAACAACAAATCGATGATCAAGCTTCATATCCCGGTAATGAATTTATTCATATGCTACAATTTTATGTATAGCATTGCAAATGGTGACCATTAATTGTAGGTCACCATATTTAAACTGCAGAGCATGTAGAGGGTGAAACTGTACAGGTTGAGAGTGGACAAGAACATCAACAACATGATTTGGTCACACCTAGTAAAAACACCTTCGTAATGAATTTTTTTAAATGAAAATCTTGTCATTAGAATAGAAAAATATAATTATGTAACATTTTCACATCGTTGTAGAAAATCCGAACCCCTTGCTGTAAAATCCAGGTCTATAACAACAATCAGCCAGGATATTGCAAACATCACCAAAAGCGCCTGCTAAAGAACCAAGAACTGGAAGAGAAAGTCCAGATGATGTAGATGGTCCTGTCATAGATTATATACCACTGATGAAGAGAAGAAAAACTTATAAAAAGAAGGGCGGGAAAAACAACGTCTAAATATATTTGATAACAATATATCGTCCACTATTTTTGGTCTAATGAATGAATGAATGGTTTAATGAATGTTCTAATGTTTTTATGATTCAGTGTAGTAAACTGTTACCTTCATTGAATTTAAACTTTTATTGAATGAATGTGTTGACTGAATGATTAATGAATGGTGTATTGAATGTTATCTTTTATTGAATGAATGTGTTGATCGACTGAAACGATGGTTTAGTGAATATTAGCATTTATTGAATGAATAATGGATGAAAGTTCATGATGAAATATGAATGAATTTGCACATATTTGTTTTTTTCAAGTATATGCATTGGGTATGGGGAATTGAGAGTGATGTGAGGGGGGGGGGGGCATAAGAGCTTCCACCTTCACGTGGTTGGTCCTGTTCAGTAGACAATATCAAATTATTCTCGAAATAGAGAGGAGCTCAATGAATGGCTACGATGCTGGCTTTCTACAACCCACTCGCGTGTTGTCTAAATTTTGACAATTTTTTGGAGCTTGTTGTGGTTTTTGGTTGCTCCTCATAACCAATTTCCAGTTTTCACAACATCAAAGGTTGAGTAAATGATGCACTGGAATCAATATCCTTAACCTTCTATTTAATTTCCTTGGAATCAATATCCTTGACCTCACTGTTAAATTTTGAGTATTAAATCACAATACTATAGGATCTTGGCAGAGAGAATAACATCTACAGTATATCAATGCATGACAATCATAATATGACAAGCATCACAAGCATCACAAGAATCAAAAGCATAGAGACAAGAGACACAGAGTTTCCGTGGGGAAAACCCTAAGGTGAAAAACCCCACAACTTCCTCAGAGATAGAGAGAGCAATGGCTCAACCAAAATACAACCAAATAACACTGAGATAGTCTCCTAGTAGATGATCCTCCTCCTCCTCACTAGTGCCCCACTTTTCAGAGAGAGAGTGAGTTACTTTTCCAAGTGAGTAAAATAGAGATCTCCTATCTCTATTTATACTCACCTTTTTTCCCAGTGACCTACTGGGGCCGACTTGTCTACTTAGATACATCCACATTATATTATATATTAATTAGGGCCGACCCCATATGGTGGTCTAATAACCCATCGGCAAGTACACACACTTGAGACACTTGTCAATCCTCATGACGACACTTCCTTATAGAGGAATAACACATCTCTTATAAGGGTACAATAAATATATATATATAATACACAGATGAAATACATTCCAAAGTTACATATACATCAACACTCCCTCTTAACTAGGAAGGTATTTCTCGACATAAATCTGCTAGACAAGTCTTCTTCTCTGGATCATCGTCATCGATGCATCGTCATCATCATCATCACTGCTGCTACTATCTCAACTAATCTCTGACTCTACTCGTCATAGGAAGTTCTACAGAGCTAGTCCTTTTTCATACTGGATGTCGGCCCACCACCTGCAGGTCTTCATCATCACTGGCCATACTGTGGAATCCTCTGGACTTATTACGTGCGTCACAAAATATCGAAAGAGCATCCCAGGCTATTACGAGCACACAACTCTACCTATAGGATCTCCCAGGGCACCGAATTACATGTGACCTCACCACAAAACCTCACAAGAGCATCCCAGGCTGTTATGAGCACACAGTTCTACCTATAGGATCTCCCAGGGCAAGGAATTACATGTGGTCATGGCAAAACCTCACAAGAGCATCCTAGGACTGATTACGGGCACACAGCCCAACCTATCGGATCTCCCAGGGAACCGAATTACATGCCATAGGACAAAACCTCGAAAGAGCATCTGCCAGATATCCCAGGGCACCGAATTACATGCCATAGGAAAAACCTCGAAAGACTATCTGCAGATCTCCCAGGGCACCGAATTATATGTCCTTCCAGAGCAAAACCTCGAAAGAGCATTTGCCAGATGTCCCAGGGCATCGAATTACATGCCATAGGAAAAACCTCGAAAGACCATCTGCAAATCTCCCAGGGCACCGGATTACATGCTCATCTTGCACAACCTGATCCACAGCCATATAGTATCAACCTGATACTCACTATACATCATCCTGATGTATCCATGATCATCCTGATCATCATCACTACAACGTCCTGCTGCATGTCATCTGAAGCAACATCCTGAAGCTCGTCATCCATGATCATCCTGATCATACAATGCATCTACCTGATACATATCATCATACATGATCCTCCTGATCATACAATGTATCCACCTTATACAAATACAAATACATGATACATATCACCATACATGATCCACCTGATCATACAATGTATCCACCTGATACATATACAGATACATGGTCCAAGCATCCAACATGATGCATATACAAAAATACATACACATGATCCAACTGATCATATCCAACATCCAACATGATGCGTACATATAAATGATCCAAATGATCATATCCAGCATCCAACATGATGCGTACATACATACATAAAAATGATCCAACTGATCATATCTAGCATCCAACATGATGCGTACATACATACATAAAAATGATCCAGCTGATCATATCCAGCAGAAACCAGAACATCATCCTGATGCTCATCATCCAGCGCTTAGATCCATAGCTATATGAAGGATCCTCCTTCCAACATGCTTGGAATGGATTCAGCAAATGTGTCCATCACTTATTCCTCAAAGTGTCCTCGATCTGAAGAACGCCAAGCCTCTCTCTGAACTACTCGAACTTCACCCTGGCTAGTGGCTTCGTCAGCACATCTGCAATCTGCTCGTCCGTCGCAACATACAGGAGCTTCACAGCTCCTCTCTGCACCATATCCCTGATATAGTGATATTTGATCTCTATGTGTTTCGACCTCTCATGAAACACTGGGTTCTCGGACAGCTTCACACAAATCTGGTTATCACAGAAGATACCAGTAGCCTCCAACGGGAGATCAAATAACTCAGACAGTAGCTTTCATAGCCATACTGCCTCACAACTAGCTGAACAGGCTACAACATACTCTGCCTTAGTTGTACTCAGTGCTACATAGGACTGCTTCCTGCTAAACCAAGAGATCACACCTGATCCCATACTGAAGCAACACCCAGATGTGCTCTTCCTATCTGCAACACTACCAGCCCAATCTGAATCAACATAACCCTGCAGGTTAAACTTTTTATTCGCTTCATACTTGAGCCCATAATCCACTGTACCCTTCAGGTACCTTAGAACATGCTTTACAGCAACCAGGTGAACACTCCTCGAATCCGTCAGGAACTGGCTCAATGTGTTCACAACAAAGCAAATGTCTGGTCTCATGTTCGTCATGTACATCAAGGACCCAATCATCTGACGATACATAGAGACATCAACTGGCTCAGATAAAGCATCACATAAAAGCTTCAGATTCGATGCCATCGGTGTGGACATGGCCTTGCAATACATCATCCCGAATCTCTTCACGATATCTATTGTGTACTTCCCTTGACCAAGGAAGATCCCACCTGCATTCTGCCACACCTCCATACCTAGGAAATAGTGCATCATTCCCAAATCTTTCATATCAAATTTAGTTGCAAGTTTCCTCTTAGTATCTGCAATCAGTCTGTCATCTCCTGTCACAAATAGGTCATCCACATACAGGAGTAGAATCACTGGATTCCCTTCCTCAACCTTGTAGTAAAGGTTGGAATCCGCTTTGCTCTTGGTAAATCCCAAGCTAGATAGAAAACTGTCCATCCTACCATACCAAGTTCTGGGAGCTTGCTTCAAGCCATACAAGGCTTTCTTCAATCTACACACATATGACTCCTTGTCATGTATTTCAAAACCGAGTGGCTATTCCACATATACTTCCTCTTCTACTACACCATTCAGGAAAGCAGTCTTGACATCCATCTGGTGTATTTTCCATTTCATTGCTGCAGCCAGGGCAAGTACTGTTCTGATGGAAGTATACCTGGCTACAGGTGCAAAGGTTTCTTCGTAATCTATTCATTCTTTATGAGAGAAACCACGAGCTATGAATCTTTCTTTGTATTTTTCTACGCTGCCATCTGCAGCATGCTTGATTTTGTAGATCCACTTGGAAGTCACAACAGACTTCTCTTTAGGTCTTGGGACAACATACCAAACATCATTCTTCATTATTGATTGGTATTCCTCAACCATAGCATCCTTCCATTCTTTCCTTTCTGTTGCCTCTTCATAACTGGAAGGCTCTTTGTTCATAATGTCACAGAGTAAAGCAACATAACTGGTGTGTTATCTGGTTCTCTTCTTTGCTCTGTGTTCTTCTTCTGAAATGCCAAATCTTTCTGCATCATGAATGAGCTCTCTAGCCCATACATGTTTCCTCTTGTGAGAGTTATCCTCATGGGGTGGATCTACAGGTTCTTGTGGATCTTCAAACTCACGAACAGTTTCTGGAACTGCTTCAGTCATGGTAGTGTCCTGAAATCTTGTTTCCTTAGGTTCTTCATAAACTTCGATGGGTGCTTTCCTCGATTTGATGAATGCTGAGTTTTCATCAAATGTTACATCCCTGCTGACATCAATCTTCTTGAACCCTAGAAGGTATATTCTATAAGCCTTCGAGCTTTCACTGTAACCCACAAAGATACCCTTCTTTCCTGAAGGATCTAGTTTAGTCCTCTTTTCCTTTGGGACATGAGTGTATACTGGACAACCAAATATTCTGAGATGACTGACTTCAGGTTTCTTACAACAAAAGACCTCTTCTGGTGTCTTGTTGTCCAATATCTTGTGGGGTGTTCGGTTCTACACATATACAGCTGTTCTAGCTGCTTCTGCCCATAGGTGCATAGGAAGATCCTGGTCATGCAACATTGACCTTGTTGCTTCCATGATAATTCTGTTCTTCCTTTCTGCAACTCCATTTTGTTGAGGATTATAAGGAGCAGTCAACTCCCTCTTAATCCCTGAATCACTGCAAAGCTTCTTGAAGTCACTTAAGGTGAATTCTCCACCATTGTCAGATCTGAATGTTTTGATCTTCTTGTCAGTTTGATTCTCCATCAAGGTTTTGAATTCCTTGAATTTATCAAGCACCTCATCTTTTCCCTTCAAGAAGTATACCCAAGTGTTCCTGGAGAAGTCATCAATAAATGATACATAGTAAACATACCCACTTAGGGAACTGGATGACATAGGGCCACATACATCTGAGTGGATGATTTCCAGAATGTCTTTTTCCTTGCTTTCACTGCTTGGGAAAGCCTTCTTAATTTTCTTTCCTTTTGAACATCCTTTGCAAACACCTTCATGTTTGGTCTTGATTTCAGGAAGACCCTCTACTGCCTTGCTTGCAATTGGAAGTGCCCTATAGTGCATATGAGCAAGTCCTCTATGCCAAAGTTCACTTGGCTCCATGGATTCATGTACCATGGCATGTTCAGGTTGTCCCTTCAATTTATACAAGCCTCCCTCTTGATCTCCAATCACTACTGCATCATCTATGTTCTTTCCCTTTGGCCACATTAGGACTTGGCCATCCACAAATGAAACCCCGATACCTTTTGCATCCAATGCAGAGATGGAGAGTAAGTTCTTCTTGAGTCCAGGCACATAAAGGACTTCTTTCATCTTCAAAGATTTTCCAGAATCTAGGTTGCAGGAGGCTTCACCACTTCCTTTGATTAGGTATTGATAATCATCCCCAAGCTTCACCTTATGGGGTGATTCATGTTCAGAAAGGTTCACAAAAGATTCCTTGAACCCAGTCATGTGTTTGGAAGCCCCACTATCAATCAACCAATCATTGCAACCATGAGAAATAGTACCTGTGAGAGCAGAGATCATAACATACTCTTCTTCACTTGATGAGTCATCATCACTATCACTTTCTGCCCTAGCCTTCTTCTTTGGAGGTTCATCATCTTCGGCAGCATCAGCATGAAACCTTCTTTTGTTTCCCTTCTTCTTCTTACTGGAGTTGTTGTTATTATCCCTTTTGTTCTTGGGACAATCTGAAGCAAAGCAACCCTTCTCATTGCATGTGAAGCATCTTAGGTCTTTCTTGTTCTTTTGATAGGATCTATTGTGGCGAGAGTGATCCTTCTTGGTTTTGCTTCGTTTGGTGTGAGCTGCAAGAGCTTGATCTTCACCTCCCATCTTTTCTTCACGAGCTATAAGTCTAGGTTCTTCTTGAGAGCATTCTTCCCGAAGTCTACTGAAGGAGATCAACTTCTTCCTTGCACAAATTCCTTGAATAAAGGAATCCCATGACCTGGGTAGGCCATTTAAAGTGGTCATCACCACTTCACCATTCTCCACCATTTCATCTACTGCTTCTAATTGTTCCTTGATCTAGGAGACCCTTGAAAAGTAAGATTGAATGGTTTCTCCATTCTGAAACTTTACTGCTTTCAATTGGTTCTGCAGGGTCATCTTCCGATTTATGTTCTTTCCTTCAAATAGCTTGGTCAAAGATTCAAACATCTCTTTGGGTGTCTTAAGAGAAGACACATGAGGTATGAGATGGTCTTTGATAGAATCAACAATGATTCTATTTGCCTTGACCATGTTCTTCTTGTGCAATGCCTTGGCTTCTTCATCCTCTAGGATAGGGATGTCTTCTTTCACATATGAGTCCAACTCATTTTCTTCCAGGATTAACCCAATCCTATACTTCCAGGCTCGGAAGTTATCAGCCCCTTCAAGCTTATCCTTAAGCTTGGAATGGAGAGACATCTTTAAGAGTACTTCAAATGGAAATAGAAAAGATTTAGGACTTACCACTTGAAGTGCTGAAAACTGGATCTGGTCACGGATTAGGGTTTGTGAGAGAAACCCTAAAAATTCAAAATGTGAATTTCAAAATTCCGAAAGGATAGAAAGATGCGCCTTGGAGAGCTGATCAGCCTAGTACTTTCAGAATTTGAGACCAACAAAGTCTTGTCCTTCAAAATTTCCTTTTTGTCCTCCCGGGTTCACTGGAGAGAGCCCTGAATTAGGGTTTGAGTTTCCCAGAGATCTACTTAGCCAAAAATCTCGATCCAAAGCTCTGATACCATGTTAAATTTTGAGTATTAAATCACAATACTATAGGATCTTTGCTGAGAGAATAACATCTACAGTATATCAATGCATGACAATCATAATATGACAAGCATCACAAGCATCACAAGAATCAAAAGCATAGAGACAAGAGACACGGAGTTTCCGTGGGGAAAAACCTAAGGTGAAAGACCCCACAACTTCCTCATAGATAGAGAGAGAAATGGCTCAACCAAAATACAACCAAATAACACTGAGATAGTCTCCTAGCAGATGATCCTCCTCCTCCTCACTAATGCACCACTTTTCAGAGAGAGAGTGAGTTACTGTTCCGAGTGAGTAAAATAGAGATCTCCTATCTCTATTTATACTCACCTTTTTTCCCAGTGACCTACTGGGGCCGACTTGTCTACTTAGATACATCCACATTATATTATATATTAATTAGGGCCGACCCCATATGGTGGTCTAATAACCCATTGGCAAGTACACACACTTGCGACACTTGTCAATCCTCATGACGACACTTCCTTATAGAGGAATAACACATCTCTTATAAGGGTACAATAAATATATATATAAGACATAGATGAAATACATTTAAAAGTTACATATACATCAACACTCACATTAAACCCTTCCAAATTGGTATATTTACCATTCAACGCTGGCTTCTTCTGAAGCATGATATTTGCAACTAAGCTAGCATACACCGAGAACAATTAGAGACATTCTGCTTGTTGTGAATGTTCATCTTTTTTTTAGGAATGCAACTTGACCATAATGGCTCCTCCTATGCTAGGGAATTAAAGTCAACAACAAATTACAAAGAACATATAGTTTGCATCGAAAAAATAACAGGGTACGAACTGAACTGAGGAGATCCAAACCTGCGACCTACGTCTAGTCCCAAGGCTACCACCTTCAAGCTTGAAGTGCAGCTGGCAAGGGAGACCACCTTCAAGATCGATTCATTCTGCATGCATTTCACAATGGGAGATGGCCGGCTACCACATTCAACCTTGATTCATTGTGTATGCATTTCACTATGCAATCGTCTCAAATTCTCGTTGCGTTTTCCCTCTATTAGTTTATCAATTCGGTATGACTCACGCCCGCCATCCGAGGAGTGTTTCCACGGTCTTGAGTTCCATCCTGACAACGGTGACGATTCATTCTATATTTACATTTCCCTTAAGCTGCAATATGGCAAACTCATAGTTCACTATCAAGATTTCTTTGACCATCATCTTTGTCAGACAAACCTTAATAGTGAACTATGAGCTTGTCATTTGTAGTCGAAGGGAAACGTAATACCATGAATCGTCAACCGTTGCCAGGCTGAAACTGAAGACCGCGGAAACACTCATTGGACAGAGGACGTGGGTCATACTGAATTGATCAACTAATTGATGGAAAACGCAATGGGAATTTGAGACGGTTGCATAGTGAAATCCATGCAGAATAAATGAAGAGTGGGTCTCGAGAGAAATGGTTTTAGGACGTCGTATGAGAGGAAATGGCAATGGGAATTGATTGATAAGGTCAAGCTTGAAGGTGCTTTCCTTGGGACTATACATAGGTCACTTGTTCAAATATCGTCTAGATATTTTTGATAACAATATATCGTCCACGATTTTTGGCCTAATTAATGAATGAATGGTTTAATGAATTTTCTAATGTTTTAATGATTCAGTGTAGTAAACTGTTACTTTGATTGAATTTCAACTTTTATTGAATGAATGTGTTGACTGAATGATTAATGAATGGTTTATTGAATGTTATCTTTTATTGAATGAATGTGTGTATCGACAGAAACAATGGTTTAGTGAATGTTAGCATTTATTGAATGAATAATGGATGAAAGTTCATGATAAAATATGGATGAATTTGGACATATTTGTTTTTTTCTATTGCATGCATTGGGTATGGGGAATTGAGAGTGATGTGAGGGGGGGAGGGGCCATAAGAGCTTCCACCTTCACGTGGTTGGCCCTATTCAGTAGAGAATATAAAATTATTCTCGAAACAGAGAGGATCTCAATGAATGGCTACGATGCTGGCTTTCTACAACCCACACGTGTGTCGTTTAAATTTTGACAATTTCTTGGAGCTTGTTGTGATTTTTGGTTGCTCCTCATAACCAATTTCGAGTTTCCATAACTTCAAAGGTTGAGTAAATGATGCACTGGAATCAATATCCTTAACCTTCTCTTTAATTTTCTTGGAATCAATATCCAACTTAACCTCAAATAAATATAAGTGAACAAAAGAAAATGCAAGAAAGAGATTAAACTTGCAAAATATAACACTTGTATTAATCAATTCAAAAAGAGAGAGTAATGTTCATGGGCCTCTTGGAGAGGATGAGATCCTTTGAGCAAAGCTTCAATACAATACCAATCTTTGAGAAAACAATATACATCCTTCTAGTGCTCTAAATAGTTTCTTAATAACTACAAAAACCCTAACTACATACAATCTCAAAATTAATGACTACCAACCACCTAATGGTTCTTATTTAATCAAAATGAACTTTTTACATTAAGTAACTACCCATTAACTATCTAATGAGACTTATTCAAAGAATATGATCTCATACATGAATATACAGACTCCTCAGTATACCAAATTAGAGAAGTTAGGTAAGAGTACCTTGACACAATGGAAGCACACTACCATCTCTTTGTGATGAATATGCCACAATGTTACATAACTTCCTAGTCCTTTTATTCTGCTACGTGGAAAGCTTGTAGTCCATAAAGTAAGTTCCATAGACACTAGCACTTGAGACTTAGAGTACAGTCTTTTGTGCCACCTTAATAGGCACCCACTAGCCTATAGGTCCAGTTGAATAATGATTGACTCCGTCGCTTAATACAATGGATTTATTACAACGACTCTATTCCCTTAGGCTGTTCCGCTGCTAATATAATGGGAAGAGAATAATGGGGTTCTCAGTTATATATATATGTAATTATTCTACATATTTCCACAATAGAGATAGAATATATTGATTTCCTGTATTTTTTTTTTAAATGTATTGGGTAGTCGGTTAACCGACGACATAATAATGACGACCCTAGGGTAATATCTGATGGTGTTGCAATACTACCGACGGCTCGGAACGTCGGTTCCAATTTTTTTTCTATGTTGTCCACGTCTCTTAACTGATGACCTTTCCGACGATCGCATGGTGATATCCTATGATTGTGCTATACTTCCGATGGCTCGGAACGTCGGAATTGTCTTTTTTTTTTTGGCAAACACGTCGCTTAACCAATGACTTTTCTGACGCATAATCGATGGGGAAAGGATGGCATCCGACAAATATTGCAAGTTGACGCTATTGCTTATCCAACTTCCTGTGAAGCTGGAGGAAGTCGGTTAACCGACATGTTTGCTAGTCGAATATCCGACGTCTTGAACTATGTCGGATTTTAGTCGATATCCCACTGACGATAAAAAAAGACTGGAATTGTCGGATAGTTGAACATAGGTTGTAGCAAATTCTACTTTTTCGCCATCGGATTTTGGGTCAAAAAAACTTAGTGTCACATTGCAATATGTACACTCAACACTCTCTTTGTAGTTGTCTCGAATATGATTCTCTTTACAGTTGCCAAATTCCTTCTATCTTGATCTTTTATTCCTATCATATTAATCATTTGTAGTTCTTCATTTCTTGTGCAATATTCCTTGCCATCATCTTGTCCCATTCACTATGCACAACAAAGTTCCATCTTCTTCCGATTTGCATTGTCTTCCATGTTGATTTCTTCCAGCATTCAACTTTTATTTTTGTCGCATTTACTGCATTGTGACCAACCTTCATCATATTTTTTGACTTCACATATCTTTCAACAATGTCCAAATATTCTTCCTTAATATCACACATCAACCAAAATGCAACATGGTGAAGTGACTAATAACGCATATGGAACATTCGACATGTAATTTTTGTATACGATCCTTTTAGGAAACATCATTCTGATCACCCGGAGCAATGAATTGGATTTCCTATCTTTTTCCTCTTCCCGATTCCATTAACACATGCAATAAATTTTTACGTTTCCTAACTCAGCTTCACATCATGTGGACATGAATACAATTAACCTCAATGTCTCTTCAATTTATTCTTTCACATGCGGGGAACCACCTTCCAATTATGTAAATGATCTTTGTATTTCCTAGTTCATCATCCCAGTTCCTTCATTATCAAGTTTCTTCCAAGTTTTGCAGCATCTGAGTTTCTTTCATTAATTCATCATGTCCACTTTTTTCCAAAGATTCAAGAACTCATTCGAGAATCTTCACTCGACAGTTCAGTCACAACGGGCTGAGTTTGCACGATTGTGAGTGGGCATGGGATTTTGGCAAGAAAAACTGAAAGAATCTGAGTACATGAATTGGTATGGAAATAATAAGTCAATCAATGAAATGCTAAGGGGGTATCGAATCTGAACAAGAGAGTCGAATTCCTAGAGAAACAATGGCAACATATTCTTGACTTGCTGAACTTGATTCAGATGGAACAATCCATTATCAACACTGCGTCTTTGTCCACTACTACATTCCTATGAATTCATCGAGAAAGATCTGAAGGATCTCAAACTTCATCTATCTCAGCATCCAGATGGTCATGACGTGGAGTTGGACCTCAAGCTTTAGCTTTGAGTCAATTTTGTGATTCTCAATTTTGTTCAACACAGCTTCCATCATCGTCTTTGTATTTCAATTGTTGTTAGGACTTAGCATGATACCTCTTTGTATTTCAACTCTGTTTTCTATGATAGAGGTTTTCATGTAATATTGTAAAGAAATTTTTTGAATATAATACAAACTTCATTTATGTATATACGCGGACCTTATGTTGGTTCATTAGCAATACTTATTTGTACTCTTCTTTCTATTGTTACATGTATGAGCTCTTTATGTGACAATTCAACACATCCTTGCAAATACTTTAATATATGTTCATTTCCTTTGCAACATCACATTAGTGCAACTACAAACTTCAAATCTTCACAAACTGCAATACTTACTAACACATTCCTTGAATTCCTAATAAAAATCGTGTTGAATTCAAGGATTTTACTTATCCTTCAAGAGATGAGCAAGATGGGGAGGAATCACTTGTTGCTTGCGACGAGCCCAAGTCATTTGTTTAAGTAGATTTATTTACCCATTTCTTCATGTGTGCGAATCCATTTTGATATTGCGCGTGACTGTCTTTCCTTTTGGTTGATGTTATGTAGAGTATTTTTATTTGGCTGATGTACCGTTCTTCGACAATATTGAGCCTTATGTCCAAAACCATCACATGCATAACATCTCACAATTTGACAATATTTTTCAATATGACCATTGTAATTGCACCTTGTGCATCCTTCATATAGTAGTGTAACATAAATATCTGTGATCTTTGAAGGAACTATCATGCCTGATTGGATTCATTTAATTCGTACTGTACTTCATGTCATGGACCTTTTCAACTGTTCTGTCATAACCAAGTCTTGATTTTTCTGCTCATGGTGATCTCTAATCGTTAAAAATATCATTCAGAATTGATGTGATGTCTTTGAATTTGTTCTTCATCTCTTCTCCAAGACAATTTTTGTCATTACTTGAGTGTGCAGAATTCAAAGTATCAATGATGATGTGACCTTGATCTTGTTTCTTCCCTTTCATCTCAATCAATTTCTCTTCTAAGCAAGATATCTCTCTATTCTTCTGCTCAAGTTGACTTGAAAACATATCATTTTTTTTCTTTGTCTCTTCCAATGAAATCTTCAATATTGATTCCTCTTCTTAATGCTTCCTCATTTAATCCACTACGCATTTTAGTTACTTCTAAAGTTACATTTATTTTTCACTAACCTTTTTTTCAAGAGACTCATGAACAAATTTGGTTTCCTTGAATCTTTCTTCATACTTTGACAGTTGGTCCTGCATGATTTTTTTCTTTTTTCTTGACTTCTTTCATTCATCAAAGGAACTAACTAGCTCACCTTCCCAGTCAATCTTTGCAACTTCTTCTTCTTCATATTGACTATCTGATTTAATTTCCATGACAGGTTTTGGAGTTGTATTAAAGGTTCCACTAAATAAGTACTTATCCAGTGTTCCTCATTGACCTTGCGCAACTGATATGTTTTGTTTTTCTTAATAGAGGGACACAATTTTTTATTTTCTTCATTTCCTTCATCTTCAATAAATTCCAAGAAAATAACTTCCTTTGGACTATCATCACAATCACTTTATCTGGATAAACTGTTGTCTTCCTTAGTGTACAGATTCTTCCTTTGTTTTGGGACTTTCTTCCTTTTCTCGTATATTTCCTTAGTGTTTTCCAATCTTCATTCATTGTAACTAGCCACTTCTGTGTTGTAACTATCTCTATCTTCCTTATACACACTTCAAAGTGAAATGGCCTACTCTTCCACATTTAAAACATTTGAAAGGTAACTTACCCTTGTACTTGCTACGCCCTCTTTTCAACTTTCTTACAAAGTGTGACTCTTCCTCATCTGACTCATCACAGAAGCTTTTGTCATGCTCATGTTTTACTTTCCTGGTGACCTTGAAGGCTGATTCTTTTTTGGTGGGGATTTTTCGCTTAGTTCTCAACTGATTTGCAGTAAGGATCCCATGAAGCTCCTCCTTTGTTAATTATTCAAGATTTTTTATGTCTTCTAATATAGACACTTTTGAGTCAAATCTTGGAGATAGAGTTCCCAGTATCTTCTGCACAATTGATTCTTGAGTTAGTGTAACTCAAAGACTTTTTATGGCATTGACTAACTCATCAATTCGAAGAAAGTATGCGGAAATGTTTTATTCATCTTTCATTCTTAGCGACTCATATAGTATAGAGTAGGTCTGAAGTTTTTCCTTCTTTACTTTCTCGTCTCCTTTATAGATTTTTATGAGCTTGTCCCATACATCCTTAGGTGAAGCACAGTGCATGAATTTAGTGAATTTAGTATCTTCCAACCCGCATAAAACTGCATTCCTTTCTCTTTCTATTGCATTGCAGTCATACTATATTATCTTAAATGGATCAACTAGTGCAGTTGCAGGAACAGTATAACCATTCTCAATAAATCTCTAGACATCAATACTGAGGGAGATCTGATATATTTCTATTCATATCCTATAGAAGGTGTAGTTGGAGCCATAAAATATTGGTGCTCTGTTGGTAGAGAGTCCTTTGTGCTTGTCCATATCTGCACAAGGATATATCTTCTAGATGTTAGGTTGTTACTAAAGGCATCCACCCTGATGCCAATTGTAAGAATTTTCTTAATATCGAGAGAGGAGGTGAATCAGTATTAGTGCGGTTATGAATTTTTTTTACTTCTTCTCAATTTGAATTGGAACTTAAATTATGCATTCACCATAAATAGAAACATTCAACATCATATGCACAATACATAGAACACAAGGATTTTTACGTGGAAACCCAAACGGGAGAAAACCACATAACTCTCTCCTATATTAAAAAAATACATTCAAGGAAGCGCCAACTTCTGAAGTTCTCGAGCACCAAATGCAAGGAAGAACCAATCCCCTAGTTTTACAGGCTACGACCTAAACGAAGCATCGACTCCTTGATTTACCAGCTTCAACCAGACGAAGGCTCTAACCCCTTGTTCCGTGCCCCATCCTGCTCCCTTGATATGACTATAGAATATATTTCTTTGTTGTTTTACTGATACGTGCACTCTTAAGATTACCTGCGGTTAATTTTGTTGTGCGCACGTTTTGTATACTGATATCTTGCAACCACTTAATTGTATCACATACTTCACTTCACTATATCAACATTATACACTTGATCTCATCCATCATAAATTCTACAATTCCGAACTCTTGTTCAACATACCATTATGTTTCTGCGCATTTTCAAACTCAACTGACACTGCACATCCTCTAGTTTGTTGTGGTTATGATCTAACGCATCTGTATCAGATCATTGAAATTATTCTACATAGCTTCAACTATAATACACTTCCGCCTTGGTGCATATGTCTTAGATAATTTGTGACCTTCTACTTATCATCCACAAGTATGCCTTTCAGATATTATCCATTTGTCTTAGATAAAATTCATAATATTGTGCATTTGTTGCTATGTTATACTTCTCTCTTTATGCACCTGTATAAAATCATTTGTGACCTTTTGTGTATCATCCTTGATTATACCTTTCTGTTCTCATGCACTTCTCTGAGATAAAATTCATCATAATGCACATATGCTCTTGTGTTTTAATTTTTCCTTTGCACATCTGACGCAAGGTGCCTTATGTACTAAAGTTATTGCTTAACATTACACACAACACACGTGTTCACAAAGATAAGATGTAAACATGATTCAAGAAGTTGGCTTATATTACTTCTACCGAAATAGTTACAATGAAATTTGTAAGAAAGTAAAATAACTAACTACTGTCAGCCTCATCCTATTATAATACAGAAGTAACTGTGTGTTATCTCAGTGTGTCGATCTTCACCCTCTCCTGGTTCACTGAGGAACTCTGAGCTATGGCTGGATCTCTTCTCTGCATTCAAAAGATGTGTGAGTGTTCTCTCCAATCTACAAATCCTCTCCCTAAAATATGCTCTGCGGAATATTCCTCCACTTTCCAAGTGATCCAACTGATCCCAAATCCCTCGCCTTCTACTCTGCTGCTGTTGTTCCTGAGATCACTCCAACCCCTGAGACACGCTTCTTCTATCCTTCGATCTCCCTGATCCTGCAGACCTACAACTATCAGCGCCTCTGTCGTGCCGCACAATCTCTACATGTGTTGACATCTATCACGATCTCAATTACCTGCAATAACTGCCATTAACTTCCTTAGCCACCCCGAACAGATACCAAGTACTCTGCTTGACTTGTCGACCTCCTTTCTGACAGGCTATAGAAATCCGCCATGTTAGTTATAATGTCTATCAGCTTTGACTTACTTTTTGGATTCCTTCTTTGCGCTTAGGCTTCTCCAGTCCATCCCTTCCTCCTCACTTGGCTCATGCCCAAACTGTCGGAGTCGTGATTTGTCCATGTCAACCATCGACACCTTTCGCTCTTCCTATCATTTGTCGACCACCATCCTGTTGACTCTTGACCTTCGCAACATCTTTCTGTTTGCAAACCAACTACTTCTGCTTGACTTATTGACTTCGATGGCCAATCTTCTCTTTTGCACTAGTGGTTGTCGGCACTCCCTCTAGTCATCCTTCTCCATGTTGACTAACTTCAAATGATATGCCTAGGCTCCGATGCTCCTGCATTAGACTCCTCAGGTGAAAAAGAACTCAACTGCTCCGTCAGTCTCCTGAACTATTCTTCGAAAATCCACGTCGCACGTACGCCCGACTTCGCGTTCGTCTATTACTTTTGCAATTTATTCTTTCTGTCGATCTGGAATTTGCACTGTCCAGTCAATCTTCGACACTTCCGCGCTTCCACTGCTTGAAGCTTCCTCAAATCTGTACAGATCTAAGACATTGAACGTTGGTGAAATTCTCAAGTCATTCGGTAGCTCCAACACATAAGCGTTGTCCAAAATCTTCTTCAGAATCTTACATGGTCCAATCTTCTTCAGCTTCAGCTTATTATATGTCCCTGTCGAAAATCTCTCCTTCCGCAAATGTGCATAGATTAAGTCTCCCTCGTTGAATGATTGTAGCCTCTTTTTCTTGTCGGCTCTCAATGTGTATGCCGCGTTACTATTTTCTTTGCGCTTTCACACATCTTCATGTGCTTCTTTCATATGCTCTGCGAACAATTCTACATCCGCTCTTTTCCTGATTTCTATTGGTAACTCAACCAAATCGACCACTCCATGTGGGATTCTTCCCTGAAAAATCTTGAATGGGATCAAACCTTTCGACCGATTCTCATAATTGTTATATGCAAATTCTGCTTGCACCAACACGTTCTCCCACTGCTTGGGTCTGTCATCCGTTAAACATCTCAGAAGGTTTCCCAAACTTATGTTCACCACCTTGGTCTGTCCATCTGTATGAGGATGATATGCCAAGCTAAACTACAACTTCATGTTGAATTTATTCCATAGGGTTCTCCAGAAATGTCCCATAAACTTGGTATCTCTATCCGATGTGATACTCTTCGGAAACCCATGCAATCTGACTATCCCCTTTAAGAATAGAACAACAATGCTTGTGGCGTCACTTGTCTTCTGACACAGAATAAAGTGTGCCATCTTTGAAAAATATGTCGACTACGACCAAGACTGAGTCGCTTCCTTACTGCGTATTCGGCAATCCTAACACAAAATCCATGCTTAGGTGCTCCCATTGGGTATTCGGTACTGGCAACGTTGTATACAACCCCGTGTTCTGAGTTCTTCCTTTTTCAAACTGGAAAACCCGACATGGTCGTATCCACTTCCTGACATCTGTCCTCATTCCTGGCCAATAATACTTCTCTTCGACCAATGCCATGGTCTTTTCGATGCCAAATTGACCTGCTAATCTGCCGCTATGCAATTCTCAGATTAGTTTCTCTCTAACTAATCCTCTGGGAATGCATAATTGTTGTCCCCTGAATAGGTATCCCTCTTGGATAAAATAATCCAAGTATAGAGTCTTGTTGACACTCCAAGGTTAACGACAAGCCTCCCATGCTTTTACGAAATCCTCGTCAATCTCATAGTCCGTCTTCAACGACTCTATTCCTGTTGCCTGAACTATCATTGTGTTTAGCAATGCAACTCTTCGACTCAGTGTGTTGGCAACTTTGTTTGACTTGCCCGACCTATGTCACAACATGAATGTGTATCCTTGTAGGAATTCGACCCATTTCATGTGCCGTTGATTCAACTTCTACTGAGTATTTAGATACCTCAGCGCTTGGTGATCTATGTACAACACAAATTGCTTGGGAAACAAATAATGCCTCCACTTCTTCAATGCTTGTACAATAGCAAAGAATTCTTGGTCAAAAAGTGGTCATAGACTGAATATTTCTGCTTCGTGTCTTCCAACTTTTCACTGAAGAATGCAGTTAGTCGGCCCTCCTGGCTCAACACTACTTCAACTGTCGTCCCACTCGCAATGCAATCAACTTGGAAAACAATGTCAAAGTCTAGGAGCACTAACAGTGGGCTCTCAGTGACCTTTTCCTTCAACTTGTCAAAAGCTCATTGGGCAGTCTTTGTCCACTTGAACTCCCATTTTTTTATGCACTCTTTCAAATGTGCACAAATCGGATTGAATCCATGAATGAACTTCCTCTAGAAACTGACAAGTCCATGGAAATTCCTTACTCCAGTCGCACTTGTCGGTTCCGTCCAATCCAATATTTCCTTCACCTTTTTTGGGTCGATCACCAACCTTTTACACAATATTACAAATCCCAAGTACACCAGTTCTTCCTTCACGAAGAAACACTTTTACAGGTTCACCATCAGCTTCTCTTCCTGCAACTTCTACAATACCTGTTGAATGTGCTCCAAGTATTCTGTCTTGGTTTGACTAGAAATCAGAATGTCGTCTAGGTAGACTATGAAAAACATTCCCAAGAATGGTTTCAATATTTCATTCATAAGTCACATGAATGTACTGGGTGCACGAGTCAATCCGAATAGCATGACTAACCACTCATACAGCCCTTCCTTCATCTTGAATGTTTTTTTTCATTCATCTCCTTCTCTAACCCGAATCTGGTGATAACCGCTCTTCGGGTCGATATTTGTGAAGTACTTCACTCCACTTAAACAATTCATCAAGTCGTCCATTCTCAGCAATGGAAACTGATACTTGATCGTGATCCTGTTTATCACTCTGGAGTCTGTACACATCCTCCATTCTCCGCCCTTCTTTGGTGCTAATATAGCTGGTACAACGCACAGACTCAGACTCTCTCTGATCAATCCCACGTACAACAACTCCTAGACCTGTTGGTTAAGTTTCTGACGTTTTGTCAGACTCATCCTATGTGGTGCCTTGTTTGGAAGACTTGGCCCTAGAATCAAGTCGATCTGATGGGACATGCTCCTTGTCGGTGGAAATCCCGTTGGCATCTCACTGACTACTATGCACCGAAGCTCGTCAATCATCCTTCTGACTTTGACCGGAATCTTCTCCATTGTTGACGTCTCGACACATTGTCCTTTCAGAATGATAGCATAATACCCCGACTATTTTTCCTCTTCCGTGAGGAATTTTTTCGCTGAACACATCAACACTCGCGTTTCCCAAGAGTTGCTCTCATCGTGATTATTATCGACTTGTTGCTCCGTCTTTGGCTTGAGAGTCCTTTGCATGCCATTCTTTCACACTGTGATTGTGTTGGCTTGACCATCATAGATCATCTTCCGATCATATTTCCATAGTCTCCCTAACAACAGACGGCATGTGTCAATTGGGATTAGGTCGCATAGTATATTGTCCTCAAATCCTTCGGCTCTGAAGTTAATCACGCACTGTCTTGTCACCTTCACATGGTGTCCTTTATGCAACCATGAGATCTTTTATGGGTGTGGATGTTCCCAACATTTCAACCCAATCCTATCGATGACCTCTTTCGACACAAGATTCTTAGTGCTTCCACCATCAACTATGGTCTTGCAATGCCATTTGTCGATTCGCACCTTAGTTCAAAAGATGGCCTTTCACTGTGCCAGCTCTTGCTCGTCGCATTGGTCTTCCTGAACCAATGTTCTCCTGACCGCCATGTTCTGATTCTTTATATTCCCACTTCCACTGCTGTCATATGTCGACTCTTCCCTCTCGTCGAATTGCTCATCCCTTCGACGTCTGGGTTTTGACTCCTCTCCATCATGTAGATTCTCTGGGAACTCATATGTCTTGTTTCCTACTCGTCAACACTTGTAACAAATTATGGCTGGTCTGTCAGCTCCTTTTTTGTCAGATGGACCACTTCGACCATATGCACCTCGATCGCGGTTCTCACGACCATCACGTCGGTTCTCTTGCATTTTCTCCCTTGTCGATGTCCTTTATATCCGTCGATTCTCTTCGACAGATTCCTTCTTGTACCTGCTACTTTGGCCTTTCGTAGAAACAGTCTTTGCAACCCGACTAGTCATCCTACCTCTGGTCATTGTGGATTTCCTCAACAATTTATCTTTTGCCTTCAGAGCTAGTTGATATGCTTCATCGACTGCTCTGAATCTTAACATGCTCAATTCATACTGAATGCCATATTTCAATCTGTTCACATATCTAGTGACAACTTCTTCTCCTTCGTTGGTTTGTCCCAACCGAATCTATAGTTTGTAGAACTCTTCCGTGTATTCCTTCACGGTCATGTCTTTCTGTCGAAATTTTTGCAACTTCCGGAACAAGGAAATCACATAGTCCCCTGGCAAGAGATTCCTTTTCATATTGGAGACCATCTGGTCCCAAGACTTGATTTTCTCCTTTCCTTTCTTGACTTTGTCAGCATGTACATTGTCCCACCACAATGAGGCATGACCCTTCAACCTCCGACATGCAGTCTTAACCCATCTGGGGCCCTTCATATGCTCTATGTCGAAGTATTTCTCCATATCTCTAAACAAGTTGATCAAGTCTTCTGGATCTAGTCTTCTGGAGTAGGTACGCACATCTATCTTTGTCTGACCTCTCATCTTTGTCAGAAGCTTGATGAGTTTTTCTTTTGGTTCATCAGCTACCTCTTCCATGGTTCCACCTCTTCGATTTCCTCATTGCTGTGGTCTAACGCATCAAGAATACAACAACACCTTTGGATTTATTTGATCGATGCGACTTCATTTTTCATGGTTCGCATTGTTCGGACGCACTCATCGAACATATCACGATCATCTGTGACTACTATGCCACGTGCTCTTCCTCCTCGGACATTAACGCCTCTATGAGCCATTTTCAACATCGGCTGAAACTCCCACTCTATCCAATCGCAACTGGACTTAACAAGTTGTGTACAACTCTACCCAACCTTAGTTGGAGTTGTTCAATGCACTTGCAGGTTCAATGCCACTTCACTCTTCCTCCACTCGTAGGATTCACTTCTCGCTCTGGTATAGCTATCCTTCAAACCTTAGGATACTACCGCTTTGATACCAACTGACGTAAGGCTCCTTATGTACTAAGGATATTGCTTAACATTAAACACAACACAAACGTTCACAAAGACAAGATGTAAACAAGATGCAAGAATTTGGCTTATATTACGTCTACCAAAATGGTTACAATGCAATCTGTAAGAAAGTAAAATAACAAACTACTGTCGGCCTCAACATATTACAATACATAAGTAACTGTGTGCTATCTCAGTGTGTTGATCTTCACCCTCTTTGGTTTCACTGTGGAACTCTGATCTATGGTTCGATCTCTTCTCTATGTTCGGAAGACGTGCGACTGTTCTCTCCAATCTACAAATCTTCTCCCCGAACTCTGCTCTGCAAAATCTTTCTCCACTTGCCATGTGATCCAACTGATCCCATTTCCATGGCCTTCTACTCTACTACTGCTGTTCCCAAGATCACTCAAACCCCCGAGACACTCTTCCTCTGTCTGTCAATCTCCCTAATCCTACAGACCTACAACTGTCAGCACCTCTACTATGCCGCATAATCTTTTCCTGTGTTAACATCTGTAATGATCTCAACTACCTGCAATAATTTCCATTAAGATCCTTAGCCACCCCAAACAACTACCAAGTACTCTGCTTGACTTCTCGACCTCCTTTCTGACAGGCTAAAGAAATACGTCACATCGGCCATACTGTCTATCAGCTTCGACTTACCTGTTGAATTTTTTCTTTACGCTCAGGCTTCGCCATTCCACCCCTTCCTCCTCACTTGGCTCATGCCCAAACCTATCGAAGTTGTGGTTCGACCATGTCAACCATCGACGCCTTTCACTCTTCCTGTCGTTTATCGACCACCATCCTGTCGACTCTCTGTTAAATTTTAAGCATTAATTCACAATACTCTAGGATCTTCACTGAGAGAATAACATATATAGTATATCAATGCATAACAATCACAATAAGCATGACAAGCATCACAAGAATCAAAAGCATGCGAGACAAGAGGCACAGAGTTTCCGTGGGAAAAACCCTAAGGTGAAAAACCCCACAACTTCCTCAGAGATAGAGAGAGCAATGGCTCAACCAAAGTACAACCAAAATATACTGAGATAGTCTCCTAGTAGCAGATGCTCCTCTTCCTCACTAGTGCACCACTTTCTGAGTGAGAGAAGTGTGAGTTTTCGAGTGATGAAAATAGAGATCTCCCAATCTCTATTTATACTAACCTGTTTGCCTAGTTACACTATGGGGCCGACTTGTCTATCTAGATACATCCACAATATAATATATATTTCAGGGTCGACCCCACACATGGTTGTCTAATAACCCATCGGCAAGTACACACACTTGCGACACTTGTCAATCCACATGTCGACACTTCCTTATAGAGGAATAACACATCTCTTATAAGGGTACAATAAATATATATGAAATACATAGATGAAATACATTCTGAAGTTACATAAACATCAACACTCCCTCTTAACTAGCAAGGTATTTCTCGACACAGATCTGTTAGACAAGTCTTCTTCTCGAGGTCATCGTCATCGATGCATCGTCATCATCATCATCACTGCTACTGCTATCTCAACCAATCTCTGACTCTACTCGTCATAGGAATTTCTACAGAGCCAGTCCTTTTTTATACTGGATGTAGGCCCACCACCTACAAGTCTTCATCACTAGCCATACTATGGAATCCTCATTACTTATTACATGCATCACAAAACCTGGCTGCAGCATCCCAGGCTATTATGAGCACACAGCTCTACCTATTGGATCTCCCAGGAGCACATTATATGTGACCCATCACAAAACCTGGATGAAGCATTCCAGGCTGTTAAGAGCACATAGCTCTACCTGTCAGATCTCCTAGGAGCACATTACATGTGATCTCACCACAAAACTTGGCTAAAGCATCTGAGGCCTTTTTCATCCTGTCCAGATCTCCCAGGAGCAAATTACATGTGGTCATGGCAAAACCTGGCTGAAGCATCTGAAGCCTTTTTCATCCTGTCCAGATATCCCAGGAGCAAATTACATGCCATAGGACAAAACCTCGCAAGAGCATCTTAAGATGTTATGGGTACGTAACTCCGACCTAAAGATCTCCCACGACACAAATTACATGTCCTCCCAGAGAAATGTCTCGAAAGAGCATCCCAAGCTGTTACGGGTACACAACTCCGACCTATAGGATCTCCCAGACATCGTCATATGCACAACCTGAACCACGGCCACAAAGTATCATCCTGATACTCACCATACATCATCCTGATGTACACATGATCATCCTGATCATCATCACTGCAACATCCTGCTGCATGTCATCTGGAGAAGCTCATCATCCATGATCATCCTGATCATACAATGCATCTACTTGATGCATACCAAGTATCTACCTGATACATATCATCATACACAGTGTATCCACTTGATACATAGATACACGATCCACACAATGTATCCATCAACATACATGATCTACCTGATCATACCTGATACATATCAACATACATGATCTACTTGATCATACAATGTATCCACCTGATAAATATACAGATACATGGTCCAAGCATCCAACATGATGCATATACAAAATACATACAAATGATCCAACCGATCATATCCAGCATCCAACATGATGCATACATACATATAAATGATCCAACTGATCATATCCAGCATCCAACATGATGCGTACATACATATACATATAAATGATCCAACTGATCATACAAAGCAGAAACCAGAACATCATCCTAATGCTCATCATCCAGTGCTTACATCCATAGCCATGTGAAGGATCCTCCTTCCAACATGCTTGGAATGGCTTCAGCAAATGTATCCATCACTTCTTCCTCGAAGTGTCATCAATTTGAAGAATGCCAAGCCTCTCCCTGAAGTACTCGAACTTCACCCTGGCTAGTGGCTTTGTCAGCACATCTGCAATCTGCTCGTCTGTCGCAACGTACAAGAGCTTCATAGCTCCTCTCTGCACCATATCCTTGATATAGTGATATTTGATCTCTATGTGTTTCGACCTGTCATGAAACATTGGGTTCTCAGACAACTTCACACAACTCTGGTTATTGCAGAAAATACCAGTAGCATCCAATGGGAGATCAAATAACTGAGACAATAGCTTCCATAGCCATACTGCCTCACAACTAGCTGAACATGATGCAACATAGTCTGCCTCAGCTGTACTCAGTGCTATGCAGGACTGCTTCCTGCTAAACAAAGAGATCACACCTGATCCCATACTGAAGAAGCACCCAAATGTGCTCTTCCTATCTGTAGCACTTCCAGCCCAATCTAAATCAACATAACCCTGCAGGTTAAACTTTTGATTTGCTTCATACTTGAGCCCATAATCCACTGTACCCTTCAGGTACCTGAGAGCATGCTTTACGGAAACCAGGTGAACACTTCTCGGATCCGTCAGGAACTGACTCAATGTGTTCACCGCAAAGAAAATATCTGGTCTCGTGTTCGTCAGGTACATCAAGGACCCAATCATCTGATGATACATAGAGACATCAACCGACTCAGATGAAGCATCACATAGAAGCTTCAGATGCGATGCCATAGGTGTGGCCATGGCCTTGCAATCCATCATCCTGAATCTCTTCAGGATATCTATTGTGTACTTCCCTTGACCAAGGAAGATCCCACTTGCACTCTGCCACACCTCCATACGTCATAAATAATGCATCATTCCCAAATCTTTCCTATCGAACTCAGCAGCAAGCTTCCTCTTAGTATCTGTAATCAATGTGTCATCTCCTGTTACAAATAAGTCATCCACATACAGGAGTAGAATCACAGGATTCCCTTCCTCAACCTTGTAGTAAAGGTTGGAATCTGCTTTACTCTTGGTAAATCCCAAACTAGATAGGAAACTGTCCATCCTACCATACAAATTTCTGGGAGCTTGCTTCAATCCATACAAGGATTTCTTCAATCTGCACACATATGACTCCTTGTCATGTATTTCAAAACCGAGTGGCTGCTCCACATATACTTCCTCTTCAACTACACCATTCAAGAAAGCAGTCTTGACATCCATCTGGTCTATTTTCCATTTCATTGCTGCAGCTAGGGAAAGTAATGTTCTGATGGAAGTATACCTGGCTACAGGTGCAAAAGTGTCTTCATAATCTATTCCCTCTTTTTGAGAGAAGCCACGAGCTACGAATCTTGCTTTGTATTTCTCTACAGTGCCATCTGCAGCATGCTTGATTTTGTAGATCCATTTAGAAGTCACAACAGACTTCTCTTTAGGTCTTGGTACAACATCCCAAACATCATTCTTCATTATTGATTGGTATTCCTCAACCATGGTATCCTTCCATTCTTTCTTTTCCACTACTTCTTCATAACTGGAAGGTTCTTTATTCATAATGTCACAGAGTAAAGCAACATAGCTGGTATGTGATCTGGTTAACTTCTTTGCTCTGTGTTCTTCTTCTGGATGCCAAATCTTTCTGCATCTTGAATGAGCTCTCTAGCCCATGAAGGTTTCCTCTTGTGAGAGTTATCCTCACAGGGTGGATCTACAGGTTCTTGCGGATCTTCAAACTCACGAACAACTTCTGAAATTGCTTCAGTCATGGTAGTGTGTTGAAATCTAGTTTCCTTAGGTTCTTCATAAACTTTGATAGGTGCCTTCCTTGATTTGATGAATGCTGAGTTTTCATCAAATGTTACATCCCTGCTGACATCAATCTTCTTGAACCCTGGAAAATATATTCTGTAAGCCTTCGAGCTTTCACTGTAACCCACAAAGATACCCTTCTTTCCTGAAGGATCTAGCTTGGTCCTCTTTTCCTTTGGGACATGTGTGTATACTAGACAACCAAATATTTTGAGATGGCTGACTTCGGGTTTATTACCAAAAAAGACCTCTTCTGGTGTCTTGTTGTCCAATATCTTGTGATGACTTCTGTTCTGCACATATACAACCGTTCTAGATGCTTCTGCCCATAGATGCATAGGTAGATCCTGGTCATGCAGCATTGCCCTTGCAGCTTCCATGATTGTTCTGTTCTTCCTTTCTGCAACTCCATTATGTTGAGGATTATAAGGAGCAGTCAACTCCCTCTTAATCCCTTAATCACTGCAAAGCTTCTTGAAGTCACCTGAGGTGAATTCTCCACCATTGTCAGATCTGAATGTTTTAATCTTCTTGTCAGTTTGATTCTCCATCAAGGTTTTGAATTCCTTGAACATATCAAACACCTCATCTTTTTTCTTCAAGAAGTATACCCAAGTCTTCCTGGAGAAGTCATCAATAAACGATACATAGTAAACATACCCACTCAGAGAAATGGATGACATAGTACCACATACATCTGAGTGGATGATTTCCAGGATATCTTTTGCCTTGCTTTCACTGCTTGGGAAAGCCTTCTTAATGTTCTTACCTTTTTGCACATCCTTTGCAAACACCTTCATGTTTGGTCTTGATTTCAGGAAGACCCTCTACAACCTTGCTTGCAATTGGAAGTGCCCTATAATGCATATAATCAAGTATTCTATGCCAAAGTTCACTTGGCTCCATGGAGTCATGTACCATGGCATGTTCAGGTTGACCCTTCAATTTATACAAACCTCCCTCTTGCTCTCCAATCACTACCGCATCATCGATTGTTTTACCCTTTTGCCACATTAGGACTTGGCCATCTACAAATGCAACCCTCATGCCTTTTGCATCCAATGCAGAGATGGAGAGAAGATTCTTCTCGAGCCCAGGTACATAAAGGACTTCTTTCATCTTCAAAGATTTTCCAGAATCTAGGTTGTAGGATGCTTCACCACTTCCTTTGATTGGATATTGATAATCATCCCCAAGTTTCACCTTATGGGGTGATTCATATTCAGATAGGTTCACAAAAGATTCCTTAAACCCAGTCATGTGTTTGGAAGCCCCACTATCAATTAACCAATCATTACAGCCACGAGAGATAGTACTTGTGAGAGCAGAGATTAGAACATACTCTTCTTCACTTGATGAGTCATCATTACTATCATCACTTTCTGCCCTAGCCTTCTTCTTGGGTGGTTCATCAACCTCGGTAGCATGAGCATGAAACCTTCTTTTGCTGCCCTTCTTCTTGTTTTTGAATTTGTTGTCGTCCTTCTTGTTCTTGGGACAATTTATGGCAATATGTCCTTTTTCATTACAGGTGAAGCATATTCTTCTTTCTTTAAAGTGATGTGAAGATTTCTTGGAGTGAGATGGCTCTCTCTTGGACTTCCCTTTCTTGGTATGAGCTGTGAGAGCTTGATCTTCATTCCCCATATTTTCTTCTCGTGCCACAAGCCTTGCTTCTTCTTGTGAGCATTCTTCCCGTAGTCTGCTGAAGGATACCAACTTCTTTCTTGCACAGATTCCTTGAATGAAGGAGTCCCATGACCTAGGTAGGCCATTCAGAGTGGTCATGACAACATCACCATTCTCCAGCATTTCATCCACAGCTTCTAGTTGTTCCTTGATCTGGGAGACCCTTGAAAAATAAGATTGAATGGTTTCTCCATTCTAAAAATTTACTCCTTTTAAATGGTTCTGCAGGGTCATCTTCCGATTTATGTTCTTCCCTTCAAATAGCTTGGTCAAAGAGTCAAACATCTCCTTGGGTGTCTTTAGAGAAGACACATGGGGTATGAGATGGTCTTTGATAGAATCAACAATGATTCTCTTTGCATTGAACAAGTTCTTCTTATGCAATACTTTAGTCTCTTCATCCTTTGGGATAGGGATGTCTTCTTTTATATATGAGTCCAACTCATTCTCTTCCAGGATTAACCCAATCCTATACTTCCAAGCTCGGAAGTTATCAGCCCCTTCAATCTTATCCTCAAGTTTTGTGTGGAGAGACATCTTAAAGAGTACTTCAAATGGAAATAGAAAAGATTTAGGTCTTACCACTTGAAATGCTGAAAACTAGATCTGGTCCCGGATTAGGGTTTGTCGAAAAAACCCAAAAATTTCAAAATGTGAATTTCAACTTTTTGAAAGTATAGAAAGATGTGCCTTGATGAGCTGATCAACTTGGTGTATTTATAATTTGAGATTAACAAAACTTTACCCTTTAGATTTGTCTTTTTGTCCTCCCTAGTTCACTAGGGAGAGCCATGAATTAGGGTTTGAGTTGCCCGGAGATCTACCCAGCCAAAAATCTCGATTCAAATCTCTAAACTTCTATTTTTGCAAGGCACTTCCAGCTATGTCTTCAGATTTTAGAAATTCCTATTTTTGTGGAAACCCTAATTTTTAGGGCCAAATCTGAAAATGCTCATAATTGAATTTTGATTGGACAGATAGATTCTCCTTGATGAGTAGAGTACTGCTTTTCCAAAATCTTTGGAGAGAAACCCAATAAACAAGAAACTCAAGTTTTTGTCACTACAAAATGTCTTCTTCTCAGGTTTGCTCTGATACCATGTTAAATTTTGAGCATTAATTCACAATACTCTAGGATCTTCACTGAGAGAATAACATATAGATTATATCAATGCATAACAATCACAATAAGCATGACAAGCATCCCAAGAATCAAAAGCATGTGAGACAAGAGGCACAGAGTTTCCGTGGGGAAAACCCTAAGGTGAAAAACCCCACAACTTCCTCAGAGATAGAGAGAGCAATGGATGAACCAAAGTACAACCAAAATACACTGAGATAGTCTCCTAGTAGCAGATGATCCTCCTCCTCACTAGTGCGCCACTTTCTGAGTGAGAGGAGTGTGAGTTTCCGAGTGATGAAAATAGAGATCTCTCGATCTCTATTTATACTAACCTGTTTGCCCAGTTACACCATGGGGCCAACTTGTCTATCTAGATACATCCATAATATAATATATATTTCAGGGCCGACCCCACACATGGTTGTCTAATAACCCATCAGAAAGTACACACACTTGCGACACCTGTCAATCCACATGTCGACACTTCCTTATAGAGGAATAACACATCTCTTATAAGGGTACAATAAATATATATGAAATACATAGATGAAATACATTCTGAAGTTAAGTATACATCAACACTCTCAACCTTCGCAACATTTGTTGGTTCGCAAACCAACTGCTCCTACTCGACTTATTGACTTCGCCAACCAATATGCTCTTCCACACCAGTGGTCATTGTAACTCCCTTGGGTCATCCTTCTCCATGTCGACTAACTTCAACTTGTCTGCCTAGGCTCCGATGCTCCTGCATCAACATCTATCTCAGATAAACCACTTCATATTTATGTGCATCATTTTCTATGTTGCATTTTGCACATCAGGCTCTTCGACTAGATTACATTAATCTTGTTACACGTGTCATTGATACCCCAAAATTAGAAGTTTCACAAATCAGAGTACTACCACTTTCACATCTCCAAGCTTACTTCAACCCTCAAACTTGGCTTCTTATCTATACTTTTCATGTGTAGATGGTATGTCTACAAGTTGGTCATAGTGTTCCTTCTTGGTTGCTTCATGGTTAAGCTCAATTCACGCTTCTGCCACTTGTCATATTCTGCGCGGCTGAGGAATCACACCTTGTAGGAATTGCACATACTTGGTCATTTGCATAGTGGGTCTTGCGCACTTTGAAACCACTTCATGTGGGGTCTTGCTTTCTTGAAGTATCATTGCTTGTCATTCTTGCACACTTTGCAATGTCCGACCACCATTTTCTTTCGGGACTCTTGCGTTTTTCAACAACTTGTATACTTCTTCCGATTGGTGAGTCTTGCACACTTCCAGGGCTTGCTTACATGTCCAACCGCGTCTTTCTCCCAAGCATCTTGTGCAATCCCAAAAATTTTGCAACCATATCTTTGGAGTTTTTCGTTTAGAGTAGCATGACTAGGTGGACTTCTAACTTCTGCATGTACCTTATGTGCTTCTTGAAAATAGGTGTACTTCTTATGTACTTCAAACTAGATGTATTTCTTATGTAGTTCTTCAAACTAGATGTACTTCTTATGTACTTCTTCAAACTGGATTTCATGTACTTCTTCAAACTGGCCTTCATATATTTCTTCAAACTAGCACAAGGATAGTGAATCCTCTTTGACATCAATTGCAATCAATGACAACCAAAGTTCAGCAAATTGTTGCATGAGTGTTCTAATCTTGGAATTGAACGATGATTGTAACCTATAATTTGGCATGATTCAATATCAATAAATAATAGTATAAGGGATGAATTTATTTCTGTATTCCTCTAAGAGTGCATTCAATATTGTCATTTTCATAGAATAATATTAGATAAAATGATGCAAATTCGTAACATGTAAACATACATATACAATGCCTGGCATCTCACAAGTTTATAAACTCATATGGATTATACAATGCGATTGGATTTAGACATATAAATTGACTGATAGGTACAAGGATCCTGGTTTCCTCACCAAATATCCTTTGTTTCATTAACACGTGTCAGAGGTTGTGAAAAAGTCTCTGATTTATATTTGCATTCCTTCCAAAAAGAAGGATCTCTTAACTCTCTCATAGGTCTTATGAAAACTGGAGTGACCTACTATTGGGGATTAATGTCTTTAGGAATGAATTGGGTTCCATAAAAATGTGTTCCTTATATATCAAAGTATGTTGGTGCCATGTATACCTGGTTGGAAGGATTAGGTCACCCCAAAGTCTTTCGAAGAGGGTTTGTATGGTTTCATTTCTCAAACATCCTTGATGTGATTCCTTGACTCATCTTTGAACTCATAAGGATAATGGAAATAGATAGACTTCCTACTCCTTAAACTTCCTAACTAAGTCATCATCCACCAAATTTCTAGTACCCTTCTTATCTATAATCTCATAGTCACACCTTAGCATCTTAGTAGCCCACTTATGTTTCTCTGGTGATGACAAATTTTCTTCAACAAAATTATTTAAACTGTGATGGTATGTCTTGATCTGGAACTGCCTCCCTATTAAATATTGGCAGCATGTCTCAACTGCATATGTGTATTTTCCTAAATACCATTCGCATAGGTTCTTATTGGTGAAGGATAAAGGGCATCCATCTTCCATCATTATGTTGCCTAGGAAAAACACAAACATATCATATCTCAAAAAAAGTCGTAGTGAAATCAAGCATTGGTAATATTGGAGTAGTGCACATTGCATATTTTAAGGATAAGAAGGTCTACTGAGAAATATCACTTCAATGAAAGGCACTCTTTTTAAGCAAGGATGATAGAGTAGATGCAATTTTACCATAATTTTTGACAAACCATTTGCAAAAGTAGGTAAGTCTTAGGAGCCCACATAAGATCTTGAATGTCTTGGTTCATGACCAGTTTTTCATAGTTTCCACTTTATCTGGGTCCACATGTACTTTAGATTGACTCACAATATGACACAAATATTCAACCTTGGTAACCTAAAAATCACACTTTTGGGATGTTTCAGAAATAGCTAGTGCACCCTTAATAATTGCAACACACAATTGACATTCTCCAACCAGGCTTGCCATGGGTTTCTATACACCAAGATATCGTTAAAGAAAACCAACACAAAATTTTAGAGGAACACTAAAAATATTTTGTTCACGAGGCTTTGAAAGGTGTATGGAGAATTGCAAAGTTCAACAGGAATGACCAATAATTCATAATAACCCTCATGGGTGTGGAAATTTGTCTTAGGGATTTCAACTTCTTTCATCCATATTTGGTGGTATCCATATTAAAGGTCAATTTTAGTTACTAATCAAGTTCCATGAAGCACATCCAAGATATAATCAATTACAAGAATATGAAATTTATCCCCTATAGTTAACTTGTTGAGAGCCCAAAAATCTATACACACCAAGTTCCTTCCTTCTTTAAGACCATAACTAGTAATGATGAATAAATCCTTGTGTTGGGATGAATGACTCTAACTTCCAATAGTTGCTAGATGATATTTTCTCTTTCATTTTTTTGAGAAAAAGGTTGTTAGTAGTGGCATACAAGGGGTCTAGAATTAATGGAATATCATATTCATGCTACCCTCAGGATAGAGGTAAAATCTTGGGCATGTCGAAAACTTGTTGATGTTTAGAGAGAACCAGTTTCAAGTTAGGGTGAAGTCCCTATAGAGGTGTGTCCATGAACTAGATGGCATTTAATTGAACAGTTATACATGAGTGGACTTTATTGAATAACTTACATTTATCATGGGAAGTGATCATTTTTCGAGAACGTGAATTAAACCCTTTGAGCTTATGTGTATCTCCATAGTGAAACTTATATATAGGTGCTTAAAATCCATGGTGATTGATAGCAATGTCCTTATCCATTCTACCCATAGTAATACATCCCAACCACCCATTTCAATATCGAACATGTGACTTTTGAGATGGTAATCACCCATTTGTAGCTTCACATTTTCACATCATTCCCCGCATTTCACCATACCACCATTTTCTATAATAATTTAGAAATTTGTTATAGTCCTAATATAGAAATGGGTGTCTTTTTCCACTCTCCAGTGAATAAAGTTGTAGGTGTTTCCACTATCAATTAAAATAATTAATTTATGATTATTGATGTAGCGTATATAAACATCACTATTTGGGGTGGTGAGATACCTAAGGAGACAAGGAGAAATTTTTTTGGTTACTCCTTAGGCGGTTGTAAGGGGTGGTCTTCCACAATTGCAAAAGAGGTATTGTCCCCTTCTAGTTATTGAGTGAAATCCATGGTTATATCATTTGGGCATGGATGTGGGTAGACATATATTTGGAATAATTTATATTCTTTGAATTTATGCCCTTGTAGGAACTATTTTCCATCATAATTGTAGAAAATTTCAAGGCATTGGAAATCATCAATTACATCAGGAGATGAATTTTGGATTCTTAGTGGTGGCATGATGGAAGTAGGAGACATGGGAGTTCTAGAAGTGTGATTCATAAAGTAAGGTTTTTTGGGTTGGGTGTTCATCACCATATTAACTTCTCGAACTAGATCACAATATTCTAACCAAGTTGGGGTCCACCACATAATGACATTTGCTTGAATTGCCTCACTGAGGCCACTGATGAGGCATTCTTGAAAAAAAATCATAAATACCATATGTGTGGATTTCTAATCACTCAAATACTTTAATATAGTCAAGAACTATGCCACTCTAATGGAATTTCATAAATTGGATTCAAGATTCATAATGACAATAATATTTCTTGTACCATTACCACCATTTCTAATGTTCCAAGTCTAAATATAAAACCCCAATTTTTAACTTTTGGAGATCATCCTTAATGTAAAGGAGAGAAACAGAGTTTTTCATTTGGGTAATGCAACCTAATGGATTTGAGCCATAAAAATTGAACATGTCGACCTTCAGGGATTGGTTCCATCAATATTTCTCATCAAATGATATAGGTTGAGCATTAGGAATGGGAGTGTGAGAGACATATTCTTCATTAACAATTGCTTCATTGGGTTGATGCAATGTTTTAGGTGTTAGCCCCATGTGTTGAGCAATATAATCAATCACTTGTTACTTTTTATCCATATTAAAGGTGATTCGATTAACTACCTTCTACAATTGTGTGACCAATGAGGCTATATTTTTAGTGTCCATAAATGGATCCTTGTTCAGGTCCTCCATGTTTTTCTATTTATGGGTGTATAACATGGGACCACTTATGATTGGGAAAGGAGTAACAAAAACATTATCCTAAAATGAAAAGGGGATAAATATGATTCTTTTGAGATGTATCACCAAATGAGGTAATCATTAGGCCACCCAAAAATTGTCATTAGAGATGTATAGAAAGGATTAATAAAACAATTTATCTCAAAATGAATATGGGCTAAATAGGATTCATTTGAGATGTATCACCAAATGACGTAGCCATTAGGATACCAAAAAATTGTCATAATTTCGATATGTATACCATAATGATAAACATAATCCAAGGATTCTTTTGAGATAGGTCTCCAACAAGGGTGTCAGGGGATCCTAAACATTTTTTTGTGTTGATAGGAGTATCACTCCCTTATAGAGAATATCACTGCACTAATAGAATTTTTAAATTCCTTCTAGATCCAAATATGTAGGGATTTTTCTTCCTAATAATAGTGAATAGGGTTTTTTCCCTAACATAATGTCCTAATTCCTTTTGGATGTAAATATGTAGGAATTTCACTACCTGGTGATAGGTGTTAATGTTTTCAGGGTCATGAGCACAAGAGGCTATAAGCTTCTATATCTCTCTTATATACTTGTAGGGTCCAATAGTAGTACTTTTCTCAATCTCTCATGGCACTAACTAAGGATTATCAATCATTCCCTTATTCATACGACCCGACTACCAAGGTACGAAAGAGTAATAGTCTAGAGTGATGTGCATGGTGCCATTATAGAAACAAGATAGTTGATTGGATTATCTATGGTTGGTTTTATGTTTCCCAGGGGACATTCAATATACATGAGGGTACATGGAGGTGATATTCTATATACAGGTTATTTTTTTGTGGTACTACTGAAAGGAGTTCCAACAGAGTTTACAATAGTATCAAAGAAATGTGACTTAGTACCAATTTTATTATTTGTGTGTATTCCTCCACAGGTGCAAGTTTAATACTAAACAAATAATATATGTGTTATTTAAACATGCGAGAACATGTCTCTACATGTGGTGTTCTTAATACTGAAAGATAAAACCATTCACAACATAAATAGAGAAAAATGATGCAAATACCAAAATTTATAATGAAGATTTACTTAATCAAAAGAAATAGAAAATAAATATGAGGAAAAATTAACTCGTGTATTATAATAGTCAAATCAACTAATAATGTTCATTTTCTTGTTAAGGTTGGGCCACCTTCCACTTGAGCATGGATCCAATAGAACGATTCTTGACAAAACAATCCATAGCCTCCTAACACCTTAAACATGATTTCAATATCCAAAACCCTAACTAAATAGTGGGAATAAACCCTAACTACTTATTGGGCCTTAATTAACACATAAACCATTTTTACATTAACTCTCCATTGCCATCTACTTTAATGTATTCAAAGGAAATGAATGAATTCATTATTTGACTAACTCCTATGTAGTCTAAATTAAGGTGGAAGAAGATAGGACCCTGACAAGTTTTCTATCAAATTGATACATTTCCTTATGCATTTTGTAGGTACCCCACCTACAACAAGGAGATGCACTCCATTGTTGTAGCCTATATCCAATTGAAGCATTAGATACTAGGGACGGGGAAAATCATGCGCATTAATCACAATACCTTGTAGTTCATGTATATGTAGGAAAATTTATAGAATGATCACCATCAAAATTGGTCCATGTACCTACAATTTTTCCACTTAAACATCAAGCACGAGAAGGGAGGAACAAATAATTCATAGATAGCTTCAACGAACCTTTAGCTTCAACATTCACTATCGGTCTAAACTTATGTGGACACAACACCTCACATTTGTCTGAATTTTGTGATAGTGTCCCTAACTTTGTTGTTACCTACCATAAAATATACATGGGAAAAGTGGTCTTAAACTTTCTTCACCAAGATGAACTTTCATTCCATTTGGGAAACCTCTATGTTCCATACTTATTTCTATTAGTGCTTTAAGAAATTTGGGATGGGGGAAATCAATTTTCTTTAGGAACAAAGGGATTATGCATGTTTTCGAAGTTAGATATTCTCTTGTAATAAGGTATACCCATTAAATATGCTCATCCTGAAAACCTTAACTCCTTATTTTAACATGACTAGTTACTCTTTAATGTTTCGTATTGATTGTGAACATTGAGTATTTATCGAAGTAATTAGTTTTAAAAAAATGTCATTCTAGCTATTTTCTAAGACATAACTATAAGAATAGCATCACATTTCAACTAAATCATGAGAATTAAAAGTAATACTTTTAGAAATGTTTCTCAATATCATCATGACAACACACTCAAGACATAGTCAGTAGCAATAAATATCATTCCTACTAAGGTCTTTTTTCTTTTAAATGATTGAGATATAAGTGTAAGGACCTTGTATTGAAATTACTTGATTTACTATTAATATTGCAATGAATAAAATATTATGATATCTATATCTATTGATTCATGAAAGGCATGTGTGATCTTAAGAAAATAATTAAAATTCTTCAAGAATTGTGATGTGCATACCCATTTTCCAATGGTTGTAAAAGGTCCTCCCTTGATTTTTACTTTGTCTCTAAGGTAGCTCCAAGTCACCTTTCCAAATGTATAATGAGCTTACCAGTTGACCACCCTACCAACTCCCAAGTTGGTACTCTTCTTCCCCATGGACCCCTGAGCTACTTTGGGTTCTATGAAAGAGTATATCTAGCATGTAGATTGTGTAGCTCCTCTAAAGCATAAACGGTCCCCACCTCGAAAATACAACACAAATATTAAGAGAAGACTCAACACCATCTTACCATAGAGAAAAATTAGTATTAGAATACCCATCCTACATTAGGGTGACAAAAGATTCCCCCTTAATCCCAATCATCCATAACTTTATATCCTTTGAGGTTCATGCAAATTTCTATTATCATCTAAAAATGCTAATTACTTATTTACTAATTGCATATTATTCATAACTACATGTGTCATCATTTTGCGCATGTAATTTCTTTCTATTTAAATTAAAAGGATAATATCCCTCAACCACACTCATATTTCCTATAATTTATCTTAGATGTTCACTTGATTTCTTATTAATTCCACAATTAAAGGTTGCACAAGTAATTACCCTTTTCAATCTAAATTTAAATTACATTCAATTAATTTCACCCACATGAATCAAGTATTATCTCTTTAATTTACTCCTTGGTGTTTCCTAGCTACCTCAATCTTCTCCTTGATGTATGGACTAACTCAATCAACTAATTTATCTTTTAATTTGTTTATTTTAATTAGTTTTATGCACATTCCTTCGTCACAAAAATTCTCTCACTAATTTAAGATTATTGAGTTAACAATTATCAATTTATACAATTCCACATAATATATTTCTCAACATTGTTTACTCATTAAAGATTACCCTTTATCTTTCCTCATTGTCATGTGCACACGAATTGCTATTCCTAATTTTAATAAACCTCACTTTTATTTCTATTTCACTCACACCTTTCTAAATGTATTTTCATTCCATATTATAAATGTATGTTCCTTTGCTACTTTTACAAAATATGTACAAGCCTATATGATCAGTCAAATCACTCATGCAAGTTCATTTTATTTTTCATGCTAAAATAAAATGCATGTGGTAGAAGATACATTTCTCCCAAAATATGCATGTATGCAACATTGATACCAATGGCACCATGCCCATACATTCCCTTCAAGTATATATTATTATTATTTCTTTAATGGTGGTAATGGTGTCATGGTTGGGAGTTGAAACTAACCCAATGCATTTACCGTTGGTAAGATACTAATGGTCATTGAGGACACAGGATCAACACCTTATTGTGCGCCCCTCTGTAGATCCTCATGAGTGACCCAATATGTGGCCTACCCTCATGAGAACATTTAACCTTTGGGAAAGAACATAGAATGTGTTTTTCAACCCATTACACAAGAGGAATGCTAGTAGGAAGGAATGGGAAACTTAGACCTCTTGCTCTTCAATTGTACTTTATATTACAATTTTTCATACGACCATTTTTCCATGTGTAAGCTTATTTGGAAATGTTTCTCTTTCTCTATACACATCTAGGTGGAAACACATCAAATAATTCTATTAAGTAATCATATATAATCTAAAAATATATACACATGGAAATCATCAATATCTTGACCTCGTCATGAATCTACATTTCTTCACTCAATCCTAAGTTCATATACACCTATGGTCCTTCTTGTTACACTTAACAAATCACCATTATATCCATAACCTCATAACAACGGTTATAAAGAAAAGACAATAACCATAGCATCATATATTGGCATACATCCTTCTCTCGTATCTATTTTGAATGGTTTCAGACAATTACGAGGGCTATATATGTATAGCCATAGATGGGGCATTACATACTTGCCCTCTTTAGGAAACCTCATCGTGAAGTTTTTTGAAAACCCTAATTGTGTATTGCTGTTACATAGCATCATCATCTTAGATATATGTTGCAATTACCATTAAATGTTCCAAAGTTCTAGAACAAGTAATGAACTTCCTTTTGGATTTCACATTCATCTTCCCATGTGTATCTTCATAAAAATGCATACAAGGATGATATTGTGATAGGAACTAAATGATAAACTAGCCAAATATTCTTCAATGAGATGGAAAGTTCTAATAGAGTTCACGATCAAATTTATGCATTGAGTGTTATGCAAGAATGATGCAAGAAGCACACTTGTAAAATGTATTTGTTAACCTTGTCCTACATGCATGCAATAATTTGAACATTGTTGTAATTCATGCATCCTTGGATCTATCACAATTATATATTTCTTATCAATAAAATACATAAATTTGTGATGTCATTAATATCAAATGTCAATTCTTGTGGAGTGTACTGAAATGTGCATGACAATGATTGAGTGTAGGGTGTCATCTATTGAAATCACTCTCCTTTTAGCTAAGAAATAGTATAAAAAATGTTCAAATATGTTCATAAAACTACATACAAGGATGATATTGTGATAGGAACTAAATGATAAACTAGCCAAATATGGTTCAATGAGACAGAAAGTTCTATTAGGGTTCACAATGAAAATTACACATCTAGTGTGTTATGCAAGAATGATGCAAGAAGAACGGTTGTAAAATGTATTTGTTAACCTTGTCCTACATGCATGCAATTGAACATTGTTGTAATTCATGCATCCTTGGATCTATGACAAAAATATTTGTGTTATCAATAAAATACATAAATTTGTGATGCCAATGATGTCAAATGTCAATTCTTGTGGAGGGTATTAAAATGGATTGCATGACAATGATTGAATGTAGGGTGTCATCTATTGAAATCACTCTCTTTTTAGCGAAGAAATAGTATCAAATATGTTCAAATATGTCCTCTTTTTTATATGTTAAGAAAATATAGGTCAGAAAATACGTCCTAGATCCACAAGTTGTGGCATCAACTCATACCAAGGATGTCAATCTTGATAAATTTTACTTTAATAACTGTTGTAATTTGAATATTCACCTTGGTGGCATCTTTCAATTTATTAAGCTAAATAATCATGCTAAAATTTGTAAGCTGAAATCTATCAAATGGATGGACATTATAAATATTATTATTTGATAAACAATATGAGTACAAACAAATAATCCATGTAATTTGATCTCAAAAGTAAGAATCCATTGATATGGATTAAAAAAACAAGTTGACAATAGCTTTCACAGAAGATGTTGTATTTATGCTTCTTTTTATTCAATTTTTGGACAACGACTAGAATTTCAAATGACCTCTTATTAGAATTTAAAAATAAGAGGTAAAATGGACTCTAGTCGGGGAGAAACGATCGCTGGAATTGAAGGTGGAATATGTCTCAAGCAATAACCAACAACATTCTGATGGAATCTGCGTTTTATCCTTTGCGCCCTCTTAATTCTCAGAAGTATGAAAAGCAACAAAAGCTACCAGAAGACAGTGAAATTATAGAATGCTTGAGAAATTATAGAATGCTTGCAAAGGCTCGAGATGAACTAATTGACAGGTAAGATGACTATGAATATAATAAACAAGATTTTGTCTCCGAATCTCCAGCAAATTCATATGATTATAATGTCAAGCCTAGTTCAACCTTTGCATCCAGTGCGAGTGAGATTGTTTCTTGTTTATGAAATTAAAATCTCATCTTAAAGATAATAATCATGTGAAAGTTAAAAATTAGGGAGAAGAAGCCATTATTTTTATTTTTATGTTCTAATTTTAAGTTTTATAAATATTTATAAAATCAAGTTAAATAGTATATTTATTCTTTTTCCTTTCATCTAAAAAAACATAAACTATATATCACCTCAAATTCTAAGATATAAAGACCTATTCTCATTTCTAAAACCATAGATAACCAAATTACCACTATAAATCATCAGGGACACCTGAAGCGAGCTCTTGGATCTTGATGCCAAGACCATTGCAGAATTCAAGCTGCTTGAAAAATTCTGTAATTTTTTTAATTATAATTATTATTATTATTTTATGAGCCATGGTGTATGATCGAGTTTCAAATTGTCCTTACATTTTTGTTTTGAAATAATTTTTTATTAGATGGAATGGTATTTGAACTTTTTATCAGACCCAATTTTGGGTTTTACATACTTAGAATAAATTCCTACAAATCCATATTCTTAATCCAATGGGACTGATAGTCCATTATTAAGGTTCGGGCATTTCATTTTCAATGTTTCTAGAAATCCATTTTGAGATAATTATTTGACGGTTGCCATATATGGATCTCATTGCCGCGAAGGTCAATGACTAAAAGTTTGCTATGAGATTCGAACCTTTATGAATCATGGGAAATGGTTGTGTTAGATGTTGAATTTCCTCGATTCAAGTAAATATATATATAACAGGTTACAATGCAACTTGAAAGTTTATAATCATTAAACATCCACATTAATTGTTTATGAATTTACGATTCTCAATGTCTGTCCACTTATGCATTTACTCATAGTGGTCCCTATGAGCCGCACAAGTCTCCAAAATACCTCCCACAAACCTGGTCAAAAGAGGGGGATGGACAATAAAAGGCTAAAACCCATTAACCCATTATTCTATTCTCTAAAGAGGAGGGTGGCCCCTACATCGGTTCATTGAAATGGAAAAGATATAGTGCATCTTAAACAACGATCAAAGGCATAAGTCAAATATATCACTCAAAGGTAGTGATGAACACAAATCTGTAAAATAGATTCCCCATTAGTTTTATGAGATCTAAGAGTGCTACACTTTTCCATTACACAACCTGTAACGTGGCCAAACCCTAGCAAAAGGTAATGATTTAAAAAATGGCATTTTTGACGAATCGGGAGGAATACACTACCACGATTGTGAGTTTCAGGTGGGAACGTATCATACAACAATTAAAAGAACAATATTTTTATTTTAATCAATAGGAGGCCTTTAAGTCGTATTGTTCAAATATGGGTATACCAAATGTAAGGACCTTGTCTTATACTTACGTGATTTACTAGTAATATTGCAATGGATAAAAGATTATGACATTTCTAGCTATTGATCCATGAAAGGCATGGTTGATATTAAAAAAATAATTAATATATTTCAATAATTGTGACCATTTTCTAGTGATTGTAGAAGATCCTTCTTCCATTTTTATTTTGTCTTTAAGCTTACTTCAAGTCTCCTTGCTAAATGTATAATGAAATTATTAGTTGACCACCTTACCAACTTCAAAGTGGGTAATCTAGTTCCCCACATGCCATCTAGTTACATTAAGTTATACGAAAGATTATAACTAGCATATATATTGTGCAACTCCTCTAGAGAATAAGAGGTCCTAACATTCAAAATACAACACAAATCTTAATACCAAACTCAACACTATCTCACCATGTAGAAAAATTTTAATTAGAATATCAGTTCTGCATTAGGGTGCCAAAATATTACCCTTAAGCCCAATCCTCCATCATTTTATAGCCCTTGAGGTTCACGCCACTTTCCATTATCATGAAAAATAGCTAATTATTTATCTACTAATTGTATATTATTCACACATGTCTTCACTAAGTAAAACTATGCCATATACCTCTAATTTCACTTGATATTGATAAATAACTACCAAAATCCCTGTGTTGACTGCCCCGCCCAATATATATTTCCAATTTCAAAACCCTATTTTTAGTGGATATTCTCTAGTTTTACTAGATATCTTTTTTTCTACCCCCAATACTTATAAACTTCCTAGACCCTACTCCTTGCAACCAATACCTACACTACATTGTTCACAATTCAAACCCCCCTGCTTATAAATGACTCTGATAAGATATTGGTCAACAAGGTGAATCACCATCACTACATGTGTCATCCTTTTGCACATTTTATTTCTTTTTATTTAAATTAAAAAGGTAATATCCCTCACCTACAATCTTCTTTCCTATGATTTCTCCTAGATGTTCCCTTGATTTCTTCTTAATCCCACAATTAAAGGTTACACACTACCATTTTCAAATTAAATTTAAATTGCATTCAATTCATTTCACCCTAGTATTCTCTCCTAAATTTACTCGTTTATGTTTCTTAGGTACCTCAATATTTTCCTTGCTTTATGGACTAACTCAAGTATCTAATTTCTCTTTTAATTTATTCATTTTAATTAATTTCATGCACATTCCTTCTTCACATAAATTCTCTCATAAATTTAATATTATTCAATTAACTATTATCAATTTATACAATTCCACTTAAAGTTATTTCTTAACATTATTTACTAATTAAATATTACCCTTTATCTTTCTTTATTCAGTGGGTGCATGAATTGTTATTTTTATTTTTTAAAAAGATCACCTTTATATCTATTTAACTCACACCTTTATAAATGTATTTTCATCCAACTTATAAATTTAGGTTCATTCCCCCCTTTTATAAAATACGCACAAACCTATCATCATCACTCAAATCACTCAGGCAAGTTTATTTTATTTTTGTTGTGAAAATAAAATATATGTTCTAAAAGACACATTTATCCCAAAATATGCTTGTATGAAACACGATACAAATGGTGGCATGCCCATACATTCCCTTGAAGTATTTGTTATTATTATTTCTTTCATGGTGGGGTATGATGTCATGGTTGGGACATAAAACTATTATCGCTGGTGAGAGAGTAATGGTCACTGAGGAATAAGGATCAAAATTGTATTGTGCACCCTTTAGTAGATCCTCGTGAGTGATTGAATCCACAACCTACCCTAATGGAAATGTGTAACATTTGGGATAAAATATAGAATGTGTTTTTCAACCCATTGCATGGTAGGAATGCTAGTAGGAAAGAATAGGAAACCTAGAGATTCTCCTCCTCAATGGTACTTTATATCACAACTCTTCATGCAACCCTTTGCCACATATAAGCTAATTTGGCAATCTTTCCCTGTCTTTGTACACATGTATAGGAAAAAATATCAAACAGTTATATCCAATAATCATATGTAATGATAAACAAAAATATACACATGGAAATCATCAAGATCTTGACCTCATCAAGAATCTACATTTCTTGACTTAATCATGAGTCCATATACACCTATGGTCCTTCTGGTTACACTTAACAAATCATCAATATATTCATAACCTCCTAACAATAGTTATATATGAAAGACATTAACCATAGCATGATAGAATTGCATATAGCCTTCTCTCCTATCTATTTCAAATGTTTTTAGAAAATTGTGATGGCTACATATATCTAGCCATAGATGGGGCATTACAATAAGGGTTTTATTTTTTATTTCCTTTCATAATTTTAATGTTTCAAATTCTAACCGTAGCTACTGAAAAGTAAATTCAGTATATTTAAAGTGTATACTATATTGAAATCACTAAGCTACTGGTCAATGAAAAGCTTTTTTCTGTAAAATCTTCCCACTCTAAGTAATAAGGTAGTAAAATGATGTAAAATGAATTTTTTATTCAAACTAAGAAAGGATTTTACTAGTTGCATAGTCCAAGAGAAAGTAAATTTTATTGTTATAGACCGGGAGAAATTTCCTTAAGGAAGAAACTATTGATGCTTTTAATGAAAAAGACTCTAACTACTCTTCAATTGAGTCTTCAAACTTGTTAAATAAATATTCTTTATTTACCTAGGCAAATATAGACATATCACTTTTTATGAGAAAGAGGTAATAAAAGTAAGCATAGTTATACATGTTTCATCTTCTTTTTTACCTATTTTAACAATCTCTTTTTCTTTAGTCTCTTCAAGCACATTAAATACTCCCTTTTCATTAACCTATTCTTCAACCCATTCCTCTAAATCAGTATCCAACTCAAAGCATAATGAAACAATCTCTCCACCCTCATTAAAACATTCTAGCCTCGATGAGCAACTTAGGAGACCAAAATTTTGTTTCCAACACATATGCATTCTTGTATATATCATATATAGGTTCATCACTAAAGAAACCCATATGAGTAACTTTTAAAACATAATTTTCAATAGATCTTACGTTTTTCATGCACACAAGAAACATTGATCCTCTCATATTCATTTCCATCATCTTGATTATAAATAGAAGAACATAAAATGTCTATGGTTTGCGTCAATGAATCATTTGAAGTATCTTCAAAAAATTCATGGCACTGGTTAATCTGATCTTTATGAATGAAGTTCGTGTTTTCAAAATCGAAATCGATCAAGACCTTGTCATAAGTTGTTTTTAAATACTTTCTTATCTTCTTCACTTGAAATTACAGTGAAGGCTAAATGGATGAGATAAATCAGGGTCATTGAATATATCAACACATACCAGATGTTCCATTTTTCCGTCAATTAATTCCTTGGAATATATTTGTATAGATTCATTCTATGCTCGAATGTACAAATCTTCATACTAATCCCTTGTAGCTTCAAAAAATAGCTAAGACTCTTCACGTTTTCTTTGACCATATGATTCTTCATGATAATTTGGAATTGTACAATTTCCTAAAATTATCTTTGAGTCCTTTCATGGATAGTGCGTTGGGATAAATCTTCGTAGAACTCGATGACTATCTCTTCTTCTTCATGATCAACACTAAAATGACTATCTTCTTCCAAACTTATATGAGCATGACTATCTTTATGATTAGATAGATTTCCATAGGTCCACATATTTCCTTCTATCTCTAGAGCATTAGTAAACATTATCTACTCTAATCGTGAAGGCCTTCTTTATTTGAGAAGAAATAAAAAAAAGAGGTTCATGTATTGCTACATAAGCCATCTCATCGGCAACTTGAGAGGAGAATCATTGTAGGTATACTGAGGTAAGATCTTGAAAATATTATGTTGAAATCGGAAAGTGTTTCACCATACTTTCTTCTCATTGAGTAAAAATCAATGAGGTAATGATGATGGATCTTCCTCTAAACCCATTTTTATTGAAAATATCATAAAATTCCATCCAAGAACATATTGAACCAGCATGTAATCTTCTAAACCATTTCCTACAGTCTCCTTCTAAGGAATGACAAAACATTCTCATGAAAATATCATCATATTGATAATTATTATGGGTCTTCCTCTAAACCCATTTGTATTGAAAATATCATAGAAATCCATCCAAGAACATATTCAACCAACATGCAATCTTCTAAACCAATTCCTACAGTCTCCTTCTAAGCAATGACAAAACATTCTCATGAAAATATCATCATATTCAATTTCTAGATAGTCAAGATAATCATGAAAAATAGATAGGTATTGTTCCATTGAGGCTTCTGCATATCCATTTAACTTCGGGATGTCTTTCAAATAATTTGTAGGATTATCATGGAGGACTAATTGGAGTACGAAATATTGGTATCTATTTACAACCCATGGATGAGGATTTTACAGTAAATTCTGAGAAGGTTTGTTAAGGATTCTAAGAATTGATATTGATGTTTCTTTCTCAAATGGAAAAGATAATGAGGAAAAGGATTTTTTATGACTGCCAAAATTCAATAATGAAGAAGTCTTATCTAAAATAATAGTGCAAGAAGGAACCATTGTTTTCTTCTCAAGGGAGGGGAATAAGGTTTGTTAGTTTTTCATCATTTAATTCAATATGATCTAGGATCTTAACTGAGAGAACAACATGTAGAGCATATCAAACATAAGAGACAAGAGACACAAAGCATTTCACCAGGGAAACCATAAAGGAGAAAACCCCTCAACTTCATCAAATATAGAATGAGCACCAATACAAAACCCCAAAACAAGAGATAGTCTCCTAGCAGCTTCTCCTCCTTCACTTGTGCACACTCCTCCTCTCTCTCACTAATGCGAAGTGAGTGAGTGTGTCAATGGATCAATAGAGAGGTGCTCCTCTCTATTTATACTTTACCTTTACTTACCTTTTACTCTAACTGGGTCAACCTCCCTTAGCAGAGTCTAATAACCCATTACCACTTGTGATTGGGCCAACCCCACTAGGGGAGTCTAATAACCCATGAAAGACACAACTCCAGGGTTTAATGCCCCGTCATACATGGTAAGATGGACCTCCATGACTTTGCATGACCCAATTATAGTAATGACTTCTCCGACCGGACAAATAAACATCTCCGTCGGAGGTACAACAATGAAATACAAATACAATATAAAATATACAAGTGAATACATTCCAAAGTTACAAATACATCCACAATCCCTCTTAACTAGGAAGGTATTCTCTTGATACAGGAATCGATACATATAGGCACAAGTCTTCAATAATGGAGTTGGATCATCGTCACTGGATCACAGAGCATCATCATCACTGCTGTTGTACTCGTCATCTCGATCACTAGTGCTATCTCTCAATTCTTTTTGTCATAGGAATTTCTACAGAGCCATCCATTTTTCATGTTGGATGCAGGCCTAGCCTCCATGTAGGTCTTCATCATATCTACGAGTGGCCCATCCGGTGGAATATTGGGGATGATTATGTGCATCTTGTAAATCCTCGAAAGAGCATCCCAGGACTGATTACGTGAGAAGCACAAACTGCAAGATCTCCCAGGGTGCTATTATATACAAGTAGGCAAAACCTCAAAAGAGTATCCCAAGACTGATTGCATTCTAAGCACAACCTGCAAGATCTCCTAGGACGCTATTATATGCCACGGAAAAAACCTCGAAAGAGCATCCTAGGACTAATCACATGTGAGCAAGAAAAACCTCGAAAGAGCATCCTAGAAATGATTGCGAGCTTCTTGCTCAACCTATAGGATCTCCCAGGATTGATTATATCCTATCAGGAAAAACCTCGAAAGAGCATCCCAGGACTGATTACGAGCTTCCTTCTCAACCTATAGGATCTCCGAGGACTAATTACATGCCACTGCACAACCTGTAAGATCTCCCAGCGAGCTATTATATGTCCCTCCAAGGAAAACCTTGAAAGAGCATCTGCCAGATCTCCCAGGGAGCCATTATATGCCATAGGAAAAACCTCGAAAGAGTATATGCAAATCTCCCAGGGCACTATTATATGCTATCGCATGACCTGACAAGATATCCACTGCCACGACCTTAGAGCATCACCCAGATGCTCATCATCACACATGGTGCATCACCCGGATGCACATGATCATACAGATCATCATCATACAGAGCATCATCATACGGAGCATCACTCAAATGCTCATCACACAGCACATACATTGACATCCATGGGAGGCCCCACTTGCTACCATGCTTGAAAAGGCCCCTACATCTGTGTCCCATCACTTCCTCTTTGAAGTATCTTCGATCCGAAGAACACCAAGCCTCTCTCTGAGGTACTCGAACTTCACCCTGGCTAGTGGTTTCGTTAACACATATGCTATCTTCTCATCCATCGCAACATACAGGAGCTTCAGTGCTCCTCTTTGCACCATATCCATGATATAGCGATACTTGATCTCAATATGCTTCGACTTGTCATGGAACACTAGGTTCTCAGACAACTTCACACAACTCTGGTTGTCATAGAAGATACAAGTAGCATCCAACTGGAGATCAAATAAATTAGACAATAGGTTCCTAATCCATGCTTCCTTACAGCTGGCCGAACAAGCTGCGACATACTCTGTTTCGGCTGTACTAAGTGCTACGCAGGACTGCTTCCTGCTAAACCAAGAGATCACCCCTGATCCCATACCAAAGGAACACCCCGAAGTGCTCTTCCTATTTGTAGCACGCTTGATCTTGTAGATCCACTTGGAAGTCACAACAGGCTTCCCTTCTAGTCTCAGGACCACATACCATACATCATTCCTCATGATCGACTGGTACTCCTCAATCATGGCATCCTTCCATTACTGCATCCCGAATCCTTGGAACTTTAGATTCTTCAATATCTTCAATAAGTAGTTTTCTTGAACTTCATTGCTGGAACAAACATCGTTGTCCTTCTTTTGTAGGTGATTGTACACGATCTTTCCTACAAGTCAAATTCAATTGCATGATCATAAGCATCTCATAGTTTTCAGAACAAAATCTTACACATTAGAACATATGTCATATAGTCATGCAATTATCTTAGCCAATACTTCAATACAACATTTATCCATATCTTGTAACTTTCTAGATGCCTTCCATCTCTACCATAACATTGTTAAGAGTGTGCACTACTCCAACATGTCAACAAAGAGGTTTCAATCTAGATAAATAGCAATGGAGTGTTGTACAATACCATAGGTGACTTACCCATTACTATATTAGTAGTATCTTGTTGATTAATGCAACTTTTCTAAAATTCATAATATACATCCTAAATCTAGGAACATAAGTATGTACATGACTCAAAAACATCATTTAAGTAATCATAAATACAAGCAACGAGAATTCAAATACTTATCTTCGTTTAGTTGTTGGGTGGGCTCCCTCTCAATCTTTGCTTCCTTGTGCTCCCTCTTGATCTTTGCTTCCTTTATGATATCATCATGATTATATGTCTTTGAACTTCTATCCATCCTGAACCACTATGCATGCTTAAGTGTGCACTAGTTTCATCATTGTGTCATCCTCAAGATCTCATACATTCATTAGTATAATCTCAATACTATCAAAATATTATGATTATAAATAATATTAAACATGTATGGTCATGGTCATTTCATACACATGTAATTTATCACAAGTGTTAGTATTCAATGTTTCAGGGAGGACTTATTTTACTCATGCATATTCTTATTTGACCATAGGACTCTTCTGGTTTGTCATATCATCAATCAAAGTATGAAGCATAACATGCATAAACCACAAGGGCTTCATTAGAAGGCAATATAATATCACGTTCATTCATATTGCGGTATTAAATATTCATGAAAACCTAAAAATTATATTGCTTATATATTAAGGGGCAAAGGTTTTTTTTTATTTAATGTAACAATACAAAAATACTTTGGGGTCTTTTCTATATGGGCGGGCTAACAAATATCCACCAAATGGAGATGGTGGGATCACAGTCGGATGAGAAATCAGGTTCTAGGCAAGGCTAGGGCTTACCAATATGCAGGGAAATCGCGTCTTGAGGAATCCTTGAGGCCAGGGGTTTCGTGGTGAAGTGGGTTTCCAGTCGATCGTAGTCGAGAGATAGTGGTCATTGACAACCAATTGTTACTAATAGCACTCAGCTGGTTGTTACCAATAGCGTTGGAAGTCTCTAAGCCTCTAGGGCCTGTTATAGGCCCTCGATAGGCCTTGGGGGCTTGAATACCCAACCACTCATTCCTATTACAGGCCTTGGGGGGTTTAGTAAACCTCCTAGAGCTTGTTACAGGCCTTGGGGGCTTGGATTCCTAGCCCACAATAGGCATAGTCAGCGATTGGGGAGTAGCAACATGCAATCTAAATGTTGTACTATGTGCATGGCTCTAGTGACATACAAGAAGTGATCTCCTATCTCTTCATTAGACCATTAGAGGTTGAAAATCATAATGATATGTGGTTGAGTAATTGCATTATGAGTGAAATAATGTGCATCCACAATATACATCGAAAGAAGCAAGGTGCATTGTAGAATGCATGTGGGGTCATAAGAGGGGTATCATATCAATATACTAGGTAAAAATATAAATGGGTATAAAAATGTTAATGAAAAAATTGATACATACAATATCTAGTGAAAATAGGGGTTTTTTTAAATTGGGAAGGCATATTGGGAGGGGGTTAAAAAAATGATTTTGGAAGGTATTTTCCAATATTTAGTGAAATGAGGGGTATTGTTTCATATTCCACGAACGAATGTGCTATGATAGCCCCCATGGCATAAACCCATGATTACTCAAACTTATAACTTCATGAATCATCATTATCAATCATACAAAAGTATACTTATATAAGATCCTAATCATGAGTAAAGGATTTTAACTTGACATAGGAAAAACATACCTGGATTATCATGTTTGCTAGTTATGTCTAACATACCCACATAATGTCTTCTTTTCTCTCTTCAATGATTTAGAAAGCTTGTGCAGGTAACCTGCATATCTCATAAGTTAAGCATTGTAGAACCAAATTATACATACCTCGTAAGTAGAGCTTCTATGTGATCAATGACTATGGATGAGTCTCTGTCTTCATGTCACCATGGTCATATATTCTTGATCTAGAACTTGATTTGTCTTTCTTGATGTACCTTTCATGTTACCAGACAACATCATCCTCATACAACACCACAACGCATTAGTACAATCATAAGTGTCATAACCCTAATCAATGAATGTCTTCTACCATTCACATGCATTCATACTTTTACTAAGGTGATAAGACAAGTCTAAAATTTATCAAGATTGTACTAACCTCAATAATATGAAGACAAACTTAATCATGAACATATTTCAAAACATACATGTATCTCCTCACGTCATACCTATCGAGATTGCTTGTAGTCTTCTTATGTAAGGCCTGAGCCTTATCTCCCTATGATCCATATTTATGTAGGAATGAAATAAGACAACATCTACAAAATCATATACAGAGATATGATGCAAAGAACACAGTGATACAGTAAACACACATTCTATTAAATAGCGAAAATAGAACAGACTGTAAAATACAATAACTGGAATGGTGGTAGCTATCTCTGAGAAGAGATGTGGCCGCTATGCTCATTCGTGCCAAGATGAATACAAAGAGAGGCCAAAAGGACTATTTATCATAAGCATGCGGGAAATAATCCCAAACATCCAAAAACCTAACCCGAGGAGATGAAGTGCAAAAAGTCATGCGGGCCCTGTTTGGGTAAGTTAGTACATTACCTTCCCGGGGTCGTAACTTTTGCATACGATATCCATTTGGGGCGTAGAATAGATCATTTGAAATATCCATTCAAGGATTACAAAAAGGGTCAGCAAATATCGAGTCTAGCATGCAAAGGGGGTAGGCGCCCATTACCCATATTTAATGAAGAATTCGATGCAGAAAAAACATCGTTTAGGGCATCAAAATTGCTGCGGAAGTTCAGGACCCGAAAAACTACTAAAAATAGTAATTTGCCAAAATTGCCAGAAGACTGTTTTGAGCCAGTAGGAAGAGGTGGGCCACCACCGATATTCACCTGGATCAATCCTCCCTACTCAGGAAGCAATGGTATCCATTGCGTTAAATCCATTATCATATGTCGAACTGTGTGTTGAGTTGAGCTCTTGGTGTGGCGTTTGGTGAAGCGAAAAGGTTGCATTTCTTTGAAATCTTCAGAGGGTTGTAATTGTTGTTGCTGGCTACACTGGAGCCATTCAACAATTTTGGTTGTTGTGCTATCCTTTGTCTACACTGGTGTGGATGGTTTCTTTTTGGGGAAGCACCTTGAATGCGTGGCCTTACACTGCAAAGGTACTAGAATAAGCGATGCTGCACTGAACTTCTATTTTTCTTGTTTATGCTGAGTAGATGGATAATGGGCAGAGGTTGTGGATGTCTTTGCGATCTCATGTTCTCCATGTGTGGGAGATTATCTTTCTGCCCTGCTTGTTTGGGGTAGGTGCAACTATCTCCGGTATCCGATAGAGTTGTCCACCCAAAGTGACAATGACACTAGGAGGTCGTGATTCATATACAGCATGACGCTTCCACATATATGGCTAGCTTAAAAGAACATTACATACTTCAAGTGGGGCCACTTCACATAATACCTCATCTTTCAAGGGCTTGATGCCGTATGGTAGGTGACATTGGTGACTATGTAGATTCCTCGTCCTTGGCTTAGCCATCCAATGGTGTATGGTTGTGGGTGTGGTGTTATTTGTAGCTCTAGTCTCTTGATGACTTCTACTGAGATTGGGTTCTTCTGGATGCCGCTGTCCACAATAAAGCATACGGGAATTCCCTTCATCCACATCTGTGAGTGGAAAAGGCACTCCTCTGCCTCCGACTCTTCAGGTTTCTCTAGTTGAATCTGTGTGGTGGCAACAATGGAACTAGGTTCTACATCAATGATCTACTTCCCTTTCCATGTGGCTGTGAAATTAGGTTCTGAGACAGAATCAAAACTAGGATCTAATTCTGAAGCTTTGATCTCAACCACCAATGACTGTTTTGAGAGACATTCATCAATGTTCTACCATGGAATTTTTTGGAACTCGCACCACCAGTGTCCTTCTTTGTCTTTTTGTTACCCTTCTTCGCTTGTGGTTGGGACTGGTTGTCCTTTCCCTACCCCGTGTTCTATGAGCCAGAGTTTCCCTTGCCATGCTTCTACGAGGTCCAAAGGCACGCTTGTTCTTTTGCTGATCTTTCTGCTCAATTTTGATAGCATTTCGATACGTGGATCCGAGTGAAGAGATTTCAAGGAAATCCATCTCTATTGGTATGTAGGACACTACGATATTTCAGTACTAGGTGTCGCTTGGAGTCCTTGATACCTAGCTTTGTGTGCAAGGTATGAAATTTGTTGGTGTACTTCAACACCGTTTGGTCCCTCTCTTGGTGCAGAATGGCCCATTTTGTGTACTAGTCATCATAGTTTCCAACAGGGTAATATTGTTCCTTGACAACATCTATAAAAGAGGCCCAAGTGGGATTGCAATATTTGAAAAATCCAGACTCATCTGATGAGTTTTGCTCACAATAAGTTTCCAACCAATTTTTGACATGGGGGACGGCCTTGAGGAGCATAAAGACGATATTTTCCCTGTCAGAAAAATTGTGGACAGAGAAATACCCTTCTAGTAGATTCAATCATTTATCTATGGCGGCGGCATCAATCTGGCCTTCAAATAAAGGGATTTCAAATTTAACTTGTACCTTGAAGGGAGTCGCATCTCCAAAATGGTTGCTTGTTGAAGGTGTATCTATTGTCGTCAGCATGCGTCGAAGGATATGGGAGAAATTATCCATCATCTCGTTCCTCTGTCGCGCGAGGGCTTCCTTGAACAACGACTTGATAGGATCTACTGCTCCATCGTATCTCTTTTCTTCCGCCTTGGGAGGTCATTTCGAGCGGTGAGAGTAGTCTTCCCAAAGTTAAAATAGCTCAAGAGCCAACTCTCTGTATCCTAACCATGTCGAGGACATGCAATGAGAAACAATAAAAGAGCAGACTGCTTTGATACCACTAATCCGTATGTATGCAGGAACAAAATAAGATAACATATACAAAATCATATACATATATATAATGCACAAAACACAGTGATACAGTAAACACACATTCTATTAAAAGAGGAAATAGAATAGACTGTAAAATACATTAGTTGGAATGGTGGTAGCTATCTCTGAGAAGAGATGTGGCCGCTATGCTCATTCATGCCAAGATGAATACAAAGAAAGGCCAAAAGGACTATTTATCATAAGCATGAGGGAAAGAATCCAAAACATCCAAAAACCTAACCATAGGAGATGAAGGTCCAAAAGTCATGCAGGCCCCGTTTGAGTAAGTTAGTATGTCAACTTCCCGGGGTCGTAACTTTTGCATACGATATCCATTTGGGGCGTACAATAGCTCGTTGGAAAGATTTATTCAAGGATTGAAAAAATTGTTAGCAAATAACAAGTCTGACATGTCAGTAAGCTAGGCATGCAATACCCATACTTGCTGGAGAATTCGATGCCGAACAAATGTCGTTTAGTGCCTCAAAATGGCTCTAGAAGTTCATGACCTGAAAAACTGCTAAAAATAGTAATTTGCCAAAATTGCCAAAAGACTGTTTTGAGCAAGTGGGAAGAGGTGGGCTGCCACCGATTTTCACCTAGATCAATCCTCCCTCCTTAGGAAGCAATGGTCTGCATTGCATTAAATCCCTTATCATATGTCGAACTGTTGTTTACTTGAGCTCCTGGTGCGGTGTCTGCTGAAGCGAAAAGGTTGCATTTCCTTGAAATCTTCAAAGGGTTGTAATTGTTGTTGTTGGCTGCACTAGAGCCGTTCAATATTTTTGATTGTTGTGGTATCCTTTGTCTGCACTGGTGTGGATGGTTTCGTTTTGGGGATGCACCTTGAATGCATGGCCTTGCACTACAAAGGTACTCGAATAGGCAATGCTGCACTAAACTTCTATTTTTCTTATTTCCATTGATTAGAGGGATAATGGGTAGAGGTTATGGATGTCTCTACGATCTGATGTTCTCCTTCAGTGGTAATTGTGAGTAGTGAAAATTTACCAGTGTGGGAGATTATCTTCCTGCCCTACTTGGTTGCGGTAGGTGCAACTATCTCTGGTATCCCATAGAGTTGTCCTCCCAAAGTGACAATGACACTGCGAGGTCATGATTCATATACAGCATTAATCTTCCACATATATGAATGTCCTAAAAGAACATCACATACATCAAGTGGTGCCACATCGCACAATACCTCATCTTTGAAGAGCCTGATGTCATATGGTAGGTGACATTGGTGACTGACGCGGATCCCTCATCCTTGGCTTAGCCATCCAATGGTGTATGGTTGTGGGTGTGGTGTTATTGGTAGCTCTAGTCTCTTGATGACTTCTGCTGAGATCAGGTTCTTCTCATTGTCGCTGTCCACAACAAAGTGTAGGGAAATTCCCTTCACCCACATCTATGAGTGGAAAAGGCGCTCCTCTACCTTTGACTCTTCAAGTTCCTCTGGTTGAATCTGTGTGGTGGCAAAAACAACACTAGGTTCTACACCAATGATCTGCTTCCCTTCCCACGTGGCTGTAAAATAAGGTTCTAACTCAGAATCGGAACTGGGATCTCATTTTGAAGCTTTGATCTCAGCTACCAATGACTTTTTTGTGAGACATTCATCAACGTTGTGCCAGGGGATTTTGTGGAACTCGCACCACTTGCCAGTGTCCTTCTTTATCTTTTTGTTACCCTTCTTCGCTTGTGGTTGGGACTGGTTTTCCTTTCTCTGCCCTGTGTTCTACGAGCCAGAGTTTCCCTTGCCCAGCCTTTGCGCAGGTCCGAAGTCAGACTTGTTCTTTTGCTAAAATTTCTGCTCTATTTTGACAGTATATCGATAGGTGGATCCGAGTGAAGAGATTTCCAGGAAATCTATCTTTGTTCATATGTACCGATGTAGGCCACTACGATATTTCAGTACTAGGTGTCGCTTGGAGTCCTTGATACCTAGCTTTGTGCGTAAGGTATGAAATTTGTTGGTGTACTTCGACACTGTTGGGTCCCTCTCTTGTTGCAAAATGGCCCATTTTGTGTACTGGTCATCATAGTTTCCAATAGGGTAATATTGTTCCTTGACGACATCTATAAAAGTGGCCCAAGTGGGATTGCAATATTCAAACAATCCAGACTCGTCTGATGAGTTTTGCTCACAATACGTTTCCCACTAATTTTTTACATGGGGGACGGCCTTGAGGAGCACAAAGACGATCTTTTCCCTATCAAAAAGATAGTTGACAGAGAAATACCCTTCTAATAGATTCAACCATTTATGTATGGCATCGACATCGATATGGCCTTCAAATAAAGGGATATCAAAGTTAACTTCTACCTTGAAGGGACACACATCTCCAAAATGACTGCTTGTCGAAGGTGTATCTATTTCCGTCGGCATGCGTTAAAGGGTCTAGGATAAATTATGCATCATCTTGTTCCTCTATTGTGTGAGGGATTCCTCAAGAAACGACTTGGTAAGATCTACTACTCCATTGTCTCTCTTTTCTTCCGCCATGGGAGGCTGTTTGGGGCGGTGAGAGTGGTCTTCCTCAAGTGAAACTAGCTCGAGAGCCACCTCTCTGTATCCCGACCTCGTCAGGGACATGCACCGAGAAGCAGTCAAAGAGCAGAACGCTCTGACACCACTGATCTAGATTTATCCAGAAACGAAATAAGACAGCATATACAAAATCATATACAGACAAATAATGCAAAGAACACAGTGATAGAGTAAACACACATTCTATTAAATAGCGTAAATAGAACAATCTGTAAAATACAATAGCTGGAATGGTGGTAGCTATCTCTGAGAAGAGATGTGGCCACTATGCTCATTCGTGCCAATATGTATACAAAGAGAGGCCAAAAGGACTATTTATCATAAGCATGAGGGAAAGAATCCCAAACATCCAAAACGCTAACCATAGGGGATGAAGCGCCAAAATTCATGTGGGCCCCGTTTGGGTAGGTTATTACATCAACTTCCTGGGGCTGTAATGTTTTCATACAATATCCATTCTGGGCGTACATTAGCACGTTGGAAAGATCTATTCAAGCATTACATAAAGGGTTAGAAAATCTCGAGTTCGGCACGCGGATGGGTTGGGCACAAAGTACCCATATTTGCCCGAGAATTCGACGTCGAAAAAACGTCCTTTAGGGGCTCAAAATGGCTCCGAAAGTTCAGGACCCGAAAAACTGCTAGAAATGGTAGTTTTCCAGAAGACTGTTTTGAGCGAGTAGGAAGAGGTGGGATTCCACCGATATCCACATGGTTAAATCCTCCCTCCTTAGGAAATAATGGTCTCCAGTGCATTAAATCCCTTATCATATGTCGAACTGCGTGTTGACTTGAGCTCCTGGTGCGGCGTTTGCTGAAGCGAAAAGGTTGCACTTCTTTGAAATCTTTAGAGGGTTGTAATTGTTGTTGTTGGCTATGTTGGAGCTATGCAACAGTTTTGGTTGTTGTGGTATCCTTGATCTACAATGGTGTGGATGGTTTCCTTTTGGGGAAGCACCTTGAATGCGTGGCCTTGCACTGCAAAGGTACTTGAATAGGCGATTCTGCACTGAATTTCTGTTTTTCTTGTTTCTACTGAGTAGAGGGATAATGGGAAGAGGTTGTGGATGTCTCTGTGATCTGATGTTCTCCTTCAGTGGAAATTGCGAATAGGAAAAATTTCTAGTTTGGGAGATTATCTTCCTGCCCTGCTTGGTTGGGGTAGATACAACTATCTCTGGTATAAAATAGAGTTGTCCTCCGAAAGTGACAATAAAACTTCGAGGTCTTGATTCATATATAGAATGATGCTTCCACATATATGGTTGTCGTAAAAGAACATCACATACTTCAAGTGGGGCCACATCACACAACACCTAATCTTTGAAGGGCTTGATGCCGTATGGTAGGCGACATTGGAGGCTGACGCGGATCCCTTGTCCTTGGCTTAGCCATCCAATGGTGTATGGTTGTGGGTGTGGTGTTATTGGTAGCTCCAATCTCTTGATGACTTCTACTGAGATCAGGTTCTTCTCGTTGTTGCTGTCCACAACAAAGTGTAGGGGAATTCCCTTCACCCACATCTATGAGTGGAAAAGGGAATCCTCTACCTCCGACTCTTCAGGTTCCTCTCATTGAATCTATGTGGTGGAAAAAACAACACTGGGTTCTGCATCAATGATCTGCTTCCCTTTCCGCGTGGCTGTGAAATTAAGTTCTGAATTAGAATCAGAATTGGGATCTAATTCTAAAGCTTTGATCTCAACCACCAATGATTATTTTGTGCGACATTCATCAGTGTTGTGCAAGCTTATTTTTTGGAACTCGCACCACTTCCCGGTGTCCTTCTTTATCATTTTGTTACCCTTATTTTCTTGTGGTTGGGACTGGTTGTCCTTTCCATATCGTGTGTTCTGTAAGCCAGAGTTTCCCTTGCCCTACCTCTACGCAGGTCCGAAGTCACACTTGTTCTTTTGCTGAAATTTCTGCTCTATTTTGCTAGTATATCGATAGGTGGATCTGAGTGAAGTGATTTCCAAGAAATCCATCTCTGTTCGTATGTACCAGTGTAGGCCACTGTGATATTTTAGTACTAGGTGTCGCTCTAAGTCCTTTATACCTAGCTTTGTGCGCAAGGTATGAAATTTGTTGATGTAATCCAACACCGTTTGGTCCCTCTCTTGGTGCATAATGGCCATTTTTGTGTACTAGTCATCATAGTTTCAAACAGGGTAATATTGTTCCTTGATGACATCTATAAAAGAAGCCCAAGTGGGATTGCAATATTCAAACAATCCAGACTCGTCTGATGAGTTTTGCTCACAATAATTCTCCCACCAAGTTTTTACATCGGGGACGGCCTTGAGGAGCACAAAGATATTTTCCCTATCAAAAATATTGTTGACAGAGAAATACCCTTCTAGTAGATTCAACTATTTATCTATGGCATCAGCATCGATATGGCCTTCAAATAAAGGGATATCAAAGGTAACTTGTACCTTGAAGGGAGACGCATCTCGGAAATGGCTGCTTGTCAAAGGTGTATCTATTGTTGTCGGCATGCTTCGAAGGATCCGGGTGAAATTATCCATCATCTCGTTCTTTTCTCGCACGAGGGATTCCTCGAGCAATGAATTGATAGGATCTACTGCTCCCTTGTCTCTCTTTTCTTTCTCCATGGTAGGCTATTTGGGGCGGCAAGAGTGGTCTTCCTCAAGTGAAACTAGCTCGAGTGCCAACTCTTTGTATCCTGACCTCGTAAGGGACATGCACCGAGAAGCAATCAAAGAGTAGACCGCTTTGATACCACTGATCCAGATTTATCCAAGAACAAAATAAGACAGCATATACAAAATCATATACATAGATATAATGCAAAGAACACAGTGATATAGTAAACAAACATTCTATTAAATAGCGGAAATAGAACAGACTGTAAAATACAATAGCTGGAATGGTGGTAGCTATCTCTGAGAAGAGATGTGCTCGCTATGCTCATTCATGCCAAGATGAATACAAAGAGAGGCCAAACAGCCTATTTATCATAAGCATGAGGGAAAGAATCCCAAACATCAAAAAACCTAACCCTAGGTGATGAAGCGCTAAAAGTCATGTGGGCCTCGTTTGTTTAAGTTAGTACATAAACTTCCTGGGGCCGTAACTTTTACATACGATATCCATTTCGGGCATACAATAGCTCGTTGGAAATATCTATTCAAGGATTACAAAAAGGTTCAGTAAATATTGACTCCAACATGTGCAAGGGTTAGGCATATAATTCCCATATTTTCCCAAGAATTCGACGCCAAAAAAACGTCGTTTAGGGGCTCAAAATGGCTCCAGAAGTTCAAGACCCGAAAAACTGCTAAAAATGGTAGTTTGCCAAAATTTCCAGAAGACTATTTTGATCCAATAGGAATAGGTGAGACAACACTGATATCCACCTGGATCAATCCTCCCTCCATAAGAAGCAATGATCTCCATTGTGTTAAATCCCCTATCATATGTCGAACTGTGTGTTGACTTGAGCTCCTGGTGCGGCATTTGCTGAAGCATAAAGGTTGCATTTCTTTGAAATCTTTAGAGGGTTGTAATTTTTGTTGCTAGCTGCGTTGCAGCTGTTCAACAATTTTGGTTGTTGTGGTATCTTTGGTCTGCACTAGTGTGGATGGTTTCTTTTTGTGGAAGCACCTTGAATGCATGGCCTTGCACTCCAAAGGTACTCGAATAGGCGATGCTGCACTGAATTTCTGTTTTTCTTGTTTCTGTTGAGTAGAGGGATAATAGGGAGAGGTTGTGGATGTCTTTGCGATCTGATGTTCTCCTTCAGTGGTAATTTTGAATACAGAAAATTTCCCAATGTGGGAGATTATCTTCCTGCGCTGCTTGGTTGGAGTAGGTGCAACTATCTCTGGTATCCGATAGAGTTGTCCTCTCAAAGTGACAATGACACTGCGAGGTCATGATTCATATACAGCATGATGCTTCGACATATATGGCTATTCTAAAAGAACATCACATACTTAAAGTGGGGCAACATCACACAATACCTCATCCTTGAAGGGCTTGATGCCATATGGTAGGTTATATTGGTGACTAACGTGGATCCCTCATCCTTGGCTTGGCCATCCAATGGTGTATGGTTGTGGGTGTGGTGTTATTTGTAGCTCCAGTCTCTTGATGACTTCTACTGAGATCAAGTTCTTCTGGCTGCCGCTGTCGACAACAAAGTGTAGCGGACTTCCCTTCACAAACATTTGTGAGTGGAAAAGGCGCTCATCTACCTCCGACTTTTCAGGTTCCTCTAGTTGAATCTGTGTGGTGGAAACAATGGGACTGGGTTCTGCATCAAGGATATGCTTCCCTTTCCGTGCGGCTGTGAAATTTGCTTATGAGTCAGAATCAGAATTGGGATCTGATTCTGAAGCTTTGATCTCAGTCACCAATGACTTTTTTTAGCGACATTCATCAGAGTTGTGCCAAGGCATTTTTTGGAACTTGCACCACTTCTTGGTGTTTTTCTTTGTCTTTTATTTACCCTTCTTAACTTGTGGTCGGGACTGGTTGTCATTTCCCTACCCCGTGTGATGCAAGCCAGAGTTTCCCTTACCCTGCTTTTGCGTAGGTCCGAAGTCACGCTTGTTCTTTTGCTGAAATTTCTGCTCGATTTTGACAGCATATCGATAGGCGGATCCGAGTGAAGAGATTTCCAGGAAATCCATCTCAGTTCGTATGTACCATTGTAGGCCACTGCAATATTTCAGTATTACATGTTGCTCAGAGTCCTTGACACATATCTTTGTGTGAAAGGTATGAAATTTGTTGGTGTACTCTGACACCGTTTGGTCCCTCTCTTGGTGCAGAATGGCCCATTTTGTGTACTGGTCATCATAGTTTCCAAAAGGGTAATATTGTTCCTTGACAACGTCTATAAAAGAGGCCCAAGTGGGATTGAAATATTCAAACAATCCAGACTCCTCTGATGAGTTTTTCTCACAATACGTTTCCCACCAATTTTTGACATGGAGGACGGCCTTGAGGAGCGCAAAGACGATCTTTGCCCTGTCGAAAAAAATGTGGACAGAGAAATACCCTTCTAGTAGATCAAACCATTTATCTATGGCATCGACATTGATCTGGCCTTCAAATAAAGGGATATCAAAGTTAACTTCTACCTTGAAGGGACTCACATCTTCGAAGCGGCTACTTCTCGAAGGTGTATCTGTTGTCGTTGCAATGCTTCAAAGGTTCTGGGTGAAATTATCCATCATCTCGTTCCTCTATCACGCGAGGGATTCCTCAAGCAACGACTTGATAGGATCTATTGCTCCATCATCTCTCTTTTCTTCCACCATGTGAGGCCATTTGGGGCATCGAGAGTGGTCTTCCCCAAGTGAAACTAGCTTGAGAGCCAACTCTCTGTATGCTGACCTTGTCAGGGACATGCACCAAGAAAAAATCAAAGAGCAGACCACTCTGATACCACTGATCTGGATTTATGCAAGAACGAAATAAGACGACATATACAAAATCATACATAGATATATAATGCAAGTAACATAGTGATAAAGTAAACACACATTCTATTAAATAGCGAAAATAGAACAGACTATAAAATACAATAGCTGGAATGGTGGTAGCTATCTCTAAGAAGAGATGTGGCCGCTATGCTCATTCCTGCCAAGATGAATACAAAGAGAGGCCAAATGGCCTAATTATCCTAAGCATGAGGCAAATAATACGAAAAATACAAAAACCTAAGCCTAGGAGATGAAGCACCAAATGTCATGTGGGCGCCGTTTGGGTAAGTTAGTACATCAACTTCCCGGGGTCGTAACTTTTGCATATGATATCCATTTTGGGCGTACAATAGATCATCGGAAAGATCTATTCAAGGAGTATAAAAAGGGTCAGAAAATATCGATTCTTCCATGCAGAAACGGTAGGCGTACGGTATCCATATTTACTAGAGAAATCAACACCGAATAATTGTCATATAGGGCCTCAAAATGGCTCCGGAAGTTCAGGACCCGAAAAACAACTAAAAATAGTAATTTGCAAAAATTGCTAGAACAATTTTTTGAGCCAGTAGGAAGAGGTGGGCCGCCACTGATATCCACCTTGATCAATCCTCCCTCCTTAGAAAGCAATGGTCTCCATTGTGTTAAATCCCTTATCATATGTAAAACTGTCTGTTGAGTTGAGCTCCTGGTGGGGCATTTGCTGAGGTGAAAAGGTTGCATTTGTTTGAAATATTCAAAGGGATGTAGTTATTGTTACTGGCTGCAATGGAGCCATTCAACAGTTTTGGTTGTTGTTGTATCCTTGGTCTGCACTGGTTTGGATGGTTTATTTTTGGGGAAGCACCTTGAATGCGTGGCCTTGCACTGCAAAGGTACTCAAATAGGCGATGTTGCACTAAACTTCTGTTTTTCTTATTTCTGTTGAGTAGAGGGATAATGGGCAGAGGTTGTGGATGTCTCTGCGATCTGATGTTCTCATTCATTGGCCATTGCGAATAGGGAAAATTTCCCAGTGTGGGAGATTATCTTCCTGCCCTGCTTGGTTGGGGTAGGTGCAACTATCTTTGGTATCTGATAGAGTTGTCCTCCGAAACTGACAATGAAACTTTGAGGTCTTGAATCATATATAGAATGATGCTTCCACATATATGGCTATCCTAAAAGAACATCACATACTTCAATTGGGGTCACATCACACAATACCTCATCTTTGAAGGGCTTGATGTCGTATGATAGGTGAGATTGGTGACTGACACGGATCCCTCATCCTTTGCTTAGCCATCCAATGGTGTATGGTTGTGGGTGTGGTGTTCTTGGTAGCTCTAGTCTCTTGATGACTTCTGCTGAGATTAGGTTCTTCTCACCGTCGTTGTCCACAACAAAGTGTAGGGGAATTCCCTTCACCCACATCTGTGAGTGGAAAAGGCGCTCCTCTACCTTCGACTCTCCAGATTCTTCTAGTTGAATCTGTGTGGTGGCAAAAATGGCACTGGGTTCTGCATCAATGATCTGCTTCCCTTTCCATGTGGATGTGAAATTAGGTTCTGAGCCAGAATCAGAACTGGGATCTGATTCTGAAGCATTTATCTCAGCCACCAATGACTATTTTGTGCGACATTCATCAATGTTTTGCTAGGGGATTTTCTGGAACTTGCACCACTTACCGTTGTCCTTTATCTTTTTGTTACCCTACTTCGCTTGTGGTTGGGACCGGTTGTCCTTTCCCTACCCCATGTTCTATGAGCCAGAGTTTCCCTTTCCCTACATCTGCGCAGGTCTGAAGTCACACTTGTTCTTTTGCTGAAATTTCTGCTCTATTTTTACAAGTATATCGATAGGTGGATCTAAGTTAAGAGATTTCCAGGAAATCCAACTCTGTTTGTATTTACCGATGTAGGCCACTGCGATATTTCAATACTAGGTGTCGCTCGGAGTCTTTGATACCTAGATTTGTGCGCAAGGTATGAAATTTGTTGGTGTACTCTGACACCGTTTGGTACCTCTCTTGGTGCAGAATGGCCAATTTTGTATACTAGTCTTCATAGTTTCCAAAAGGGTAATATTGTTCCTTGAAGGCATCTATAAAAGAGGCCCAAGTGGGATGGCAATATTCAAACAATCTAGACTCGTCCGATGAGTTTTGCTCACAATAAGTTTCCCACCAATATTTGACTTGGGGGATGTCCTTGAGGAGTGCAAAGACGATCTTTTCCTTGTCAAAAAGATCGTTCACAAAGAAATACACTTCTAGTATATTCATCCATCTATCTATGGCATCTGCATCGATTTGGCCTTCAAATAAAGGGATATCAAAGTTAACTTGTACCTTGAAGGGAGACGCATCTCTGAAACGGCTGCTTGTCAAAGTTGTATCTATTGCCGTCGTCATGCATCGAAGGATCTGGGCGAAATTATCCAAAAAACGTTACTCTGTCACGCAAGGGATTCCTCGAGCAACGACTTGATAGGATCTACTACTCCGTCGTATCTCTTTTCTTCTACCATGGAAGGCCGTTTGGGGCAGCGAGAGTGGTCTTCCTCAAGTGAAACTAACTTAAGAGCCAACTCTCTCTATCCTGACCTCGTCAGGGACATGCACCGAGAAGCTATCAAAGAGCAGACCGCTTTGATGCCACTGATCTGGATTTATCCAGGAATGAAATAAGACAGCATATCCAAAATCATATACAGAGACATAATGCAAATAACACAGTGATATAGTAAACACACATTCTATTAAATAGCGGAAATAGAACAGATTGTAAAATACAATAGCTGGAATGGTGGTAGCTATCTCTGAGAAGAGATGTGGCTGCTATGCCCATTCCTGCTAAGATGAATAAAAAGAGAGGCCAAAAGGCCTATTTATCATAAGCATGAGGGAAAGAATCCCAAACATCGAAAAACCTAACCCTAGGGGATGAAGTGCCAAAATCCATGTGGGCCCCGTTTGGGTAAGTTAGTAGATCAACTTCCTGGGGCCGTAACGTTTGCATACGATATCCATTTCGGGCGTACAATAGCTCGTTGGAAAGATCTATTCAAGGGTTACAAAAAGGGTCAGCAAATATCAAGTTTGGAACGTGCTAGGGTAGGTACAAAATACCCATATTTTCCCGAGAATTCGACGCCGAAAAAACATCGTTTAGGGGCTCAAAATTGCTCTGGAAGTTCAGGACCCAAAAAACTGCTAAAAATGGTAGTTTACCAAAATTGCCAAAAGACTATTTTCAGCCAGTAGGAAGAGGCAGGATGCCACCAATATCCACCTGGATCAATCCTCCCTCCTTAGGAAACAATAGTCTCCATTGCGTTACTTCCCTTATCATATGTCGAACTGTGTGTTGACTTGAGCTCCTGGTGCGGTGTAAGCTGAAGCGAAAAGGTTGCATTTCTTTGAAATCTTTAGAGGGTTGTAATTATTGTTGCGTGATGCACTGGAGCTATTCAAAAATTTTGTTTGTTGTGGTATCCTTGGTATGCACTGGTGTGGATGGTTTCCTTTTGGGGGACCACCATGAATACGTGGCCTTGCACTGGAAAGGTACTCGAATAGGCGATGTTGCGCTGAACTTCTGTTTTTCTTGTTTGTAATGAGTAGATGGATAATGGGTATAGGTTGTGGATGTCTCTACGATTTTATGTTCTCCTTCAGTGGAAATTGCGAATAGGGAAAATTTCCGAGTGTGGGATATTATCTTCCTACACTGCTTGGTTGGGGTAGGTGCAACTATCTTTGGTATCCGATAGAGTTGTCATCCCAAAGTGACAGTGACACTGCAAGATCATGATTCATATACAGCATGACACTTCTGCATATATGGTTGTCCTAAAAGAACATCACATACTTCAAGTGGGGCCACATCACACAATACCTCATCTTTGAAGGGCTTGATGTTGTATGGTAGGCAACATTGGTGACTGACGCGGATCCCTTGTTGTTGGCTTAGCCATCCAATGGTGTATGGTTGTGGGTGCGGTGTTATTGGTAGCTCGAGTCTCTTGATGACTTCTACTGAGATCAGGTTCTTCTGGCTGCCGTTGTCCACAACAAAGTGTAGGGGGATTCCCTTCACCCACATCTGCGAGTGGAAAAGGCTCTCCTTCGCCTCCGAATCTTTAGGTTCCTCTGGTTGAATCTCTGTGGTGGTAACAATGGCACTAGGTTCAGCATCAATGATATGCTTCCCTTTCCATGTGGCTCTGAAATTAGGTTTTGAGTCAGAATCAGAACTGTGATTTGATTTTGAAGCTTTGATCTCAGCCACCAATGACTGTTTTGAACGACATTCATCAGTGTTGTGCCAGGGGATGTTGGGGAACTTGCACCACTTCCCAGTGTCCTTCATTGTTTTTTCATTACCCTTCTTCGCTTGTGGTTGGGACTGGTTGTCCTTTCCCTGCCCCGTGTTCTACAAGCCAGAGTTTCCATTGCCATAGTTCTGTGCAGGTCTGAAGTCACGCTTGTTATTTTGCTGAAATTTTTGCTCGATTTTGACAACATATCAATAGGTGGATCTGAGTGAATGTATTTCCAGGAAATCCATCTCCATTCGTATTTAACAGTGTAGGCCACTAGTATATTTCAGTACTAGGTGTCGCTCGGAGTCCTTGATACCTAGCTTTGTCCGCAAGGTATGAAATTTGTTGCTGTACTCTGACACTGTTTGGTTCCTCTCTTGGTGCAGAATAAACCAATTTGTTTACTGGTCATCATAGTTTCCAAGAGGGTAATATTGTTCCTTGAAGACATCTATAAAAGAGGCCCAAGTGGGATTGGAATATCCAAACAATCCAGACTCGTCTGATGAGTTTTGCTAACAATAAGTTTCCCACCAATTTTTCACATGGGGGACGGCCTTGAGGAGTGCAAAGACGATCTTTTCCCTGTTGGAAAAATTGTGGACAGAGAAATACCCTTCTAATAGATTCATCCATTTATCTATGGCATCGACATCAATATGGCCTTCAAATAAAGGGATATCAAAGTTCACTTGTACCTTGAAGGGAATCGCATCTCCGAAACAACTGCTTGTTGAAGGTGTATATGTTTCCGTCGGCATGCATCAAAGGATCTAGGCGAAATTATCCATCATCTTGTTCCTCTATCATGTGAGGGCTTCCTCGATCAACGACTTGATAGGATCTACTACTCCATCATCTCTCTTTTCTTCCTCCATGGTAGGCCATTTGGGGAAGTGAGAGTGGTCTTCCCCAAGTGAAACTAGCTCGAGAGCCAACTCTGTATCCTGACCTTGTCGGGGACATGCACCGAGAAACAATCAAAGAGCAGACTACTCTGATACCACTGATTTGGATTTATGCAGGAACAAAATAAAACAATATATACAAAATCATATACTGAGATATAATTCAAAGAACCCAGTGATACAGTAACACACATTCAATAAATAGCGGAAATGGAACAGACTGTAAAATAAAATAGCTGGAATGGTGGTAGCTATCTCTGAGAAGAGATGTGGTTGCTATGCTCATTCATACCAAGATGAATACAAAGATAGGACAAAATGCCTATTTATCATAAGCATGACAGAAAGAATCCTAAACATCCAAAAACCTAACCCTAGGAGATGAAGCGCCAAAAGTCACGTGGGCCCCGTTTGGGTATGTTAGTACATCAACTACCTGGGGATGTAACGTTTGCATACGATATCCATTTGGGGCATACAACAGTTCGTTGGAAAGATCTATTCAAGGATTACAAAAATGGTTAGCAAATCTCGAGTCCGGTACGTGGAAAGAGTAGGCATGTAGTACCCATATTTGCCCAAGAATTCGATGTCGAAAAAATGTCGTTTATGGCCTCAAAATGGCTCTGGAATGTTAAATTTTCAGAATTTACTTCAATCTGATCTAGGATCTTAACTGAGAGAACAACATGTATAGCAAATCTACAACATATCAATCATGGACACAATAATGCAACCACACAAGAGACACAGAGTTTAGTTGGGGAAAACCGTAAAGGTGAAAAACCCCAATAGCTTCCTTAGAGATAGATAGAGCAATGATACAACCAGAATACAAGAGATAGTCTTCTCCTAGCAGCAGAGCCTCTTCCTCCACAAGTGCGTCACTCTCCCAAGTGTGAGTGAGAGAATAAAATGTGTAAAATGAGAGAGACACACTCTCTATTTATACGCTAACTTGACTTGACCTTTACTCAACTAGGTTGGCCTCAACCTAACCACTTAACATAATGTTGACTGGGCCGACCCCCACTGGGGTGGTCTAATAACCCTTTGACCCACATGGACGATCCCCAATAGGGTGTTCTAATAACCCTTTGACCCACATGACTTATACAGGGCCAAGCCCAACAAGGTGGTCTAATAACCCATCAAGTATAAGTTACGACACTTACAATATAAATGATGACACTTCCGTATAGAGGAATAATAACATCTCTATAGGAATACAAACACTTCCGTATAGAGGAATAATACCATCTCTATAGGAGTACAAAATACATATATGAAATACATTCCGAAGTTACATAAACATCAGCACTCCCTCTTAACTAGGAAGGTATTTCTCGACATAGGTCTTCTAGCACAAGTAATCTTCTCTAGATCATCGTCACTGGATAATCGTCATCGAGTCATCATCATCGTCACTACTGCTACTATCTCAATCAATGTCTGAATCTACTTGTCATAGAAAGTTCTACAGATCTAGTCCTTTTCCATACTGGATGTAGGCCCACCACCTGCAGGTCTTCGTCATCACTAGCCATACTGTGGAGTCCTCAGGACTTATTACATGCATCACAAAACCTGGTTGCAGCATCCCAGGCTATTACGAGCACACAGCTCTACCTGTCGGATCTCCTACAAGCACATTACATGTGACCCATCACAAAACCTGGCTGAAGCATCCCAGGATGTTACGAGCACACAGCTCTACTTGTCGGATCTCCCAGGAGCACATTACATGTGATCTCAACACAAAACCTAGCTGAAGCATCCCAGGCTGTTACGAGCACACAGCTCTACCTGTCGGATCTCCCAGGAGCACATTACATGTGGTCCACCACAAAACCTAGCTGAAGCATCTGAGGCCTTTTTCATCTTATCCAGATCTCCCAGGAGCAAATTACATGTGGTCATGACAAAACCTGGCTGATGTTAAGATTTAATATGCTAAGACAGAAAATAGCAGCATAACATTCCATTTCACAATAATAGAATATACAGGATCACTGAAGAAACAACAAGCACAGCATAAACACAAGAGACATAGATTTATCCTGGGAAACCCTCATGGGGTAGAAAACCCAACAAAGCTTCCTCAATATAGATGACCAACAATATACAAAGATGCAAACCAAAGACATGATCTCCTCCTCCACCATAGCAGACCTCTCCTCCACAAGTGCGCTACTCTCAAGTGAGTAAGTGTGTGTAAAATGAGGAATACACCTCCTCTATTTATACACTACTTCAACTTGTGTTTTACACAAATCATGTCGGATCGTATTTAACCAATGGGTTAAATACCCCACTACAATTGACTGGGCCGACCCCACTAGGGTGGTCTAACAACCCTTTGACCCACATAACACATACAGGGCCGACCCCCACTAGGTAAGTCTAATAACCCAAGTTACCACATTTCGATGGAGGAATAAACATCTCCGGATATACAATAAGATCTTCACGAAGGAATGAAACATCTCTGGAATAATAAAGTACAAATATAATATTCTTTGAAGTTACAATATCTCAACACTCCCCCTTAACAAGAATGATATTATAACAGCATCTGCATGAGCAAGGAGTCATCAACGTCATACATGATACATCTATAAATCATTGGAAGCTTTCTCAACATCATCAGTAACTCAAGCAGTTACTGGAACATCTTCAATACTGGAACATCAACATCTTCAATACTGAGTCTTTATCTTCTGCAACACTCGAACAGCTACAACAACATCAACATCTGGATCCTCATGATCATCAGCATCATCATCATACGATCATCACGATCAGCAGCATCGTCATCACATGATCATCATCATTGTCATCATCTAGACCATCATGATCAGCAACATCGTCATCACACGATCATCAGCATCGTCATCTAGACTATCACGATCAACAGCATCATCATCTATACTATCATGATCAGCAGCATTGTCATCTAGACCATCACGATCTACCGCATCTGGATCATCTCGATCTACAACATCGAGATCATCACGATCTACAACATCTGGATCATCACGATCTACAACATCTGGATCATCATCTTCATCTACATGATCAACAACATCATCATCTATACAAGTATCGTCATCAATACAAGTATAAACATCATCAATACAAGTATCCTCATCAATACAAGTATACACAATATCATCAATACAAGTATCCTCGTCAATACAAGTATACACAATATCATCAATACAAGTATACACAATAGCAGCATACCCTGCAACACACATGATTCAATTACGGGATGATCAATCAGTCTCGCTTTAGGACATAGGTCCAAGGATGATACAATCCTGATCCGCTTACGGGATGATCAGTCCCTCTCAGTTTAAGACATCTCACCATGTCTAGGGACGATGCAATCCCAATCTATTTAAAGGATGATTAGTCCTTATCACTTTAAGACACCTCACCATGTCTAGGGATGATGCAATCCCAATCTATTAACAGGATGATTAGTCCTTATCACTTTAAGACAACTCACTATGTCTAGGGACGATGCAATCCCAATCGATTAATAGGATGATTAGTCCTTATCACTTTAAGACACCTCACCATGTCTAGGGACGATGCAATCCCAATCGATTAACAGGGTGATTAGTACTTATCACTTTAATACACCTCACCATGTCTAGGGACGATGCAATCCCAATCGATTAATAGGATGATTAGTCCTTATCACTTTACGACACCTCACCATGTCTAGGGATGATGCAATCCCAATCTATTAACAGTATGATTAGTCCTTATCACTTTAAGACACCTCACCATGTCTAGGGACGATGCAATCCCAATCGATTAACAGGATGATTAGTCCTTATCACTTTAAGACACCTCACCATGTCTAGGGACGATGCAATCCCAATCGATTAATAGGATGATTAGTCCTTATCACTTTAGGACATAAGTCCAAGGATGATGCAATCCTATCATGTACATTTTGAACGAAACACTCAGGGACGATGCAATCCTATATACGTCCACTAAGGACCATATTCTCGAAGACATCTGTCTACGGATCACTTTAGGACTGAAGTCCAGGGATGATACAATCCTCATCGTTCGCTGGGAACTGCCTTCTCGAAGACATATGTCTACGGATCACTTTAGGACTGAAGTCCAAGGATGATACAATCCTCCATTGTTCGCTAGGAACCACATTCTCGAAGACATCTATCTACGGATCACTTTAGGACTAAAGTCCAAGTATGATACAATCCTCTTGTCCACTAGGGACCACATTCTCGGAGACATCTGTCTACGGATCACTTTAGAACTGAAGTCCAGGGATGATACAATCCTCTCGTCCACTAGGGAAAACATTCTTGAAGACATCTGTCTACGGATCACTTTAGAACTGAAGTCTAGGGATGATACAATCCTCTCATCCACTAGGGACCACATTCACGGAGACATCTATCTACGGATCAATTTATAACATGTGTTCAAGGATGATGCAATCCCTCTTCTTTCTCAGAGACATATGTCTACGGATCCTTTTAGAACATGTGTTCAAGGATGATGCAATCCCTCTTCTTTCTCGAAGACATATGTCTACAGATCCTTTTAGAACATGTGTTCAAGGATGATGCAATCCCTCTCCTTTCTCAGAGACATATGTCTACGGATCCTTTTAGAACATGTGTTCAAAAATGATGCAATCCCCTCGTCAACTTAGACCCTGTCTAAGGACCATCCACCAACCTCTCTGTCGGCATCACCAATATAGGTAACCACATCATCGACCTCACTGTCGATGACAAAAATCTTGTCATAAGTGACCACATCACTCCCCCTCTCGAGGAGGGTCCTACCAAGTTTGTCTTGGAAAATAGTCAACCTTTTCTTGAGGTAGAGGTTTGGTTAGTACATCGACAACTTGTTACAAATTCAAACTTTATAGTTCCTTTCTGCGCCATATCATGGAACACTGGATTCTCTGCCATCTTGATCCAACTCTATTTGTCACATAGGATCACAGTTGGGTCTATCTCTATGTCAAACAATCCAGAAGCCATACTGCTTCACAACTAGCAGAGCAACCAGCCATATATTCCGCTTGTGCTGAGAGCCACACTAGACTGCTTCTAGCTAAACCACGAGATCATGGCTGATCCCAGACAATAACATCCTCTCGATGTGTTCTTCCTGTCTGATATACTTTCTGCCCAATCAACACCTATGTAGCCATCTGAAGTCATGATCTCCAATATAGCATAGATCAAAGTCTATCGTATCCTTTAGGTACCTCATCGCATGCTTTGCAACTATTAGGTGAACACATCTAGTTTCCACTAGATACTGACTCAAGGTGTTCACAGCAAAGCATATATCTGACCTAGTATTTGTTAGATACATCAATGACCCAATAATTTGTTTGTACAGAGTTATATCCACTAACTCTGATGAGTCATCTGCTAACAGATTCAAGTTGGAATCCATGAGAGTGGCCATTCCAACACATCAAGTCCTTTTAATATTTCTTCGCATATTTTCCTTAGTTGAGAAAGATTCCTTCTGAGCCTTGCCATACTTCCAAACCTAGGAAGTAATGCATCAATCTGAGATCGTTCATGTTCATTTTTGCAGCCATCTTCTTCTTTCTTTTCATGATCTGTTTCTCATTCCTTGTTAGAAAGAGATCATCCTCATACAATAATGGTATGATAGGTTCATCATCCACAACCTTAAGGTAAAGGTTAGGATCAGCTTTACTTCTGGTAAAGCCCAAGCTTTGTCAAAAAGTTGTCAATTCTCCATCATTCACACTCTGCATTAAGTGATCTTCTGCATATCTATTTGTGCCATCTCTCATCAGATGGGTCTATTGATATGAGCCTCAATATCATTCGAAATCTGTGGTGAGTTCCTTCTTCCATCCATGTCATCTGTGTAGAGAAGCCATATTCAACCTTGTAGCAAATGTTGAGATCCACATCACCCATGGTAATCATTAAGCTCATCAATTTACTATCAATCCTAGGTACCCATACAGAACCTGATTCACACTACTTCTTTAATTACATCATTAAGAGAATGGTCTTATTTAGCCACTTGGAGCAAACATCTCGTCATGATTCTCTTCCTCTTTATAAGAGAATATTCTAGCCACGAGCCTTCTATATTTTGTTTGATTTGTAAATCTTCTTGTTGAACATCCATCATTTGTTCGGTGTTCATCATTCTTCATGATCTTTCCTACAAATCAAAATTAAGTACATGATTAGTAATACTTCATAATTATGAAATCATGTTGACATGATAACCTATTATGCATACAGATATCATTTACATAGTTATGCAACTATCTTGAACAATACTTTGGCACAACATTTTTCCATATCCTGTATGCATACAGTGGCTATCTAGATGCCTTCCATCTCTACCAGAACATACTATCGAGAGTGTGCACAGCTCTCAGTATGTCAGCAAAGAGGTTTCATTCTAGACAAGCAACAATGGAATGTTTGTCCAACTTACCAATCATATGCATATTAGTAGTATACTGTTTCAATGCTCTATGAATGTTTACACTCAACATGATATATTATAGGAATACAAATATGCATACAAACTATTACAGACAATATCATTTACTATTTCAAATAACAACTTAAATACTTATCTTTTTATGTTTGAGTGGTTGCCTCCCGCTTGATCTTCTATGTCTTTTGAACTTATATTCATTCTGTACCACTGTGCATGCTCAAGTGTCATCCTCATGATCTCATACACAAATATACATTCATTAGTATATTATCTTGAATATGTATAGCCATGATCATAGATAATAAACATTAGTATTCAAGATTTCAGGGAACTCTTCTTTTACTCATGCATATCATCAATCAAGATAAAAGACATAATATGCATAATCCCTTGATTACTTATATTTCTAACTTCATAACCAATCATACCAAGTATACTTATATAAGGGGTCCTAACACAAGGTAAGATTCTAACATGACATAGAAAAACATACCTGGATTAGTATACCTGCTTAGTTATGTCTAACATACCTGATCAATATCTTCTTTGTTCTCTTCAATGATTTAGACATCCTATGCTGGAACCTGCATATCTCATAGGTTAAGCATAATAGAACAAAGTCATACATGCCGTGTAGGTAGAACTTCTATGTGATCAAAGATTGTGGATGAGTCTTTGTCTTCATGATATCATGGTCATGGAACTTGATTTGTCTTTCGTGATGTACCTGTCTCTTGTTAGCAGACAACATCAACCTCATACAATACCACAGTGCATTAGTACAATCATATAGCCCTAAACAATGAATGTCTTCTATCATTCACATACATTCATACTGTTACTAGGGTGATAAGACAATTCTAACATTAATCAAGATTGTACTAATAAATAATATGAAGACAAACACATTATGAACTTAATCAAGAATCCGATTTCAAGACATACTTGAACCTCCTTAAGTCATACATGTCGAGACTTCTTGTAGTCTTCTTATGTAAGGCCTTAGCCTTAACTCCCCCTGAAACTTGATCTGGAGCTTGATTAGGGTTTGCTAGAGAAACCCTAAAAATTCAATCTTTGACTTTCACACTTCTGAATGGATGGAAGGATGTGTCTTGCTGAGCTGATCAAACTAGCATACTTCAATTTTGAAATCTCAAAAATTTGACCCCTCAAAATTGCCTTCGAAACTTCTTGATCTTCTGGACAGGAACCTGAACTAGGGTTTTATGAAGCCCACCCTTCTGTCCAATCAAAAGGTTCGATCCAAGGATCTAAACTCTTATTTTTATGAGAAAGTTCCACCCGTGGTTACAAACTTCAAAAATTCCAACTTTTGTTGAAGCCCTAATTTTCCATCTTTCCGATCAAAATCCCGAACTGGGGTTTGATCAAGCCCGGTCTTCTACCCAACCAAAAAATTCAATCTTGGTCTCTAAATTTCGATTTTTCTAAGTAGTACTCAGCCGTGCACTTTGATTCCAGAAATTCTAACTTTCTCTGAAACCCTAAATTTCGGAAGCCATGAATGAAGGTGCTCCAAAAATAATTTTGTTTTGACAGAAATATGTACCTGATTGTTTCTACTGTAACTCCAAAATTTTTGCTCCATAGGGTCTAAATTTTTTTTCTGTGGTAGCCTGACCTGTCATCTTTCCATCTTGATAGGTCTGACCTCAATTGGATTTTCTGAGAGAGAGTTATGCCAAGTGTCGCAACGTGATCGGTTTATGGGATAAAACAGGAGAGCGAACTTGTACGGTGTGCCACGTGTCACTAGTTTAGCTGCAGCCTCTGAAAACGTTTTCTGAGATAGTACAGTCTGTTTACTACCTGTCATTTTTATGAAATTTCATTTGGAGCTTGCTAGCCCAAGTTATGCCAAGTGTCGCAACGTGACCTGTTTATGGGATAAAACAGGAGAGCGAACTTGTATGGCGTGCCACATGTCACTAGTTTAGCTTCGGCCTCTGCAAAAGTTTGCTGAGATAGTATAGTCTGTGTACTACCTGTAATGTTTTACGAAATTTCATTTGGAGCTTCCTAGCCCAAGTTATGACCTTTTTTCCTAGGTCACCTGATTTTGACTGAGATCTGGAAGAGGCAAAAACCCTAACTTGTACTGATCATAACTCATAAAGTACAACGAATCTGAGGTTCCCTTTGGACACAAGGTACCTGGGGATGTTATCTACGACCTGTAAAGGTTTCATATCCTAAACCTTTTCCAAAATGTATTTATAGCGAAATTTCCACGATGACTGGTTTTTGCTATATAAAACCCTAACCTTCAAATTGTCGCAAGAGAAGCAAGTGTCGTAAGTGCCATACATTGCCTTCCTTCAGGTTAGCTATGATACCATCTTAAGATTTAATATGCGAAGATAGAAAATAGCAGCATAACATTCCATTTCACAATAATAGCATATACAGGATCACTGAAGAAACAACAAGCACAGCATAAACACAAGAGACACAGATTTATCCTGGGAAACCCTCATGGGGTAGAAAACCCAGCAAAGCTTCCTCAATATAGATGACCAGCAATATACAAAGATGCAAACCAAAGACATGATCTCCTCCTCCACCATAGCAGACCTCTCCTCCACAAGTGCGGTACTCTCAAGTGAGTGAGTGTGTAAAATGAGGAATACACCTCCTCTATTTATACACTACTTCGACTTGTCTTTTACACAAATCATGTAGGCTCGTATTTAACCAATGGGTTAAATACCCCACTACAACTGACTGGGATGACCCCACTAGGGTGGTCTAACAACCTTTTGACCCACATAACACATACAGGGCCAACCCCCACTAGGGAAGTCTAATAACCCAAGTTACCACATTCCGACGGAGGAATAAACATCTTCAGATATACAATAAGATCTTCACGGAGGAATGAAACATCTCCGGAATAATAAAGTACAAATATAATATTCTTTGAAGTTACAATATCTCAACAGCTGAAGCATCTCAGGCCTTTTTCATCTTGTCCAGATCTCCCAGGAGCAAATTACATGCCGTAGGACAAAACCTCGCAAGAGCATCTCAGGATGTTACGGGTACACAACTCCGACCCGAAGATATCCTAGGGCACAAATTACATGTCCTCCCAGAGAAATGTCTCGAAAGAGCATCCTACGCTGTTACGGGTACACAACTCTGACCTATAGGATCTCCCAGACATGCTCATCTGGACAACCTGATCCACGGCCACAAAGTATCTTCCTGATACTCACCGTACATCATCCTGATGTAGACATGATCATCCTGATCATCATCACTGCAACATCCTGCTACATGTCATTCTGAGAAGCTCATCATCCACAATCATCCTGATCATATAATGCATCCACATGATGCATACCAAGTATCTACCTGATACATATCATCATACATGATCTACCTGATCATACAATGTATCCACCTGATACATACACAGATACATGATCCACACAATGTATCCACCTGATGCATATCAACATCCATGATCTCAGTATCCACCTGATACATATATAGATACATGGTCCAAGCATCCAACATGATGCATACATACATAAATGATTCAACTAATCATATCCAACATCCAACATGATGCATATATATATAAATGATCCAACTGATCATAACAAGCATCCAACATGATCCATATATACATATACAAAGTAGTAACTGGAGCATCGTCATGATGCTCATCATCCATAATCCCCCTGATCATCATAGCATCGTCCTCTTCAGATCATCTCATCGTCCACGAAGCACAACCTAGATGCACATCATCCAGCACTTACACCATCGAAATGGGAGAACACATCTACCACCATTCGAGGAAGGCTCCAACCCTTACTTTTTCACCATGGGAGAACACATCTACCACCATGTGAAAAATGGCTCAGCAATTACATCACGACCAAGGGAGAACATATCAACAATGTCAGAAATGCTCATGTGCATCTGCATCTTCCAGACTCATGACTTCCCTTTGGAAGGAACCTTGATGTGAAGTACACCAAGCCTCTCTCTGAAGTACTCAAACTGCACTCTGTCCAATGGCTTGGTCAATACATCTGCAACCTGCTCATCCGTCGCAACATACTCTGCTTCGGCTGTACTCAGTGCTACGCAGGACTACTTCCTGCTAAACCAAGAGATCACACCTGATCCCATACTGAAGCAGCACCCAAAAGTGCTCTTCCTATCTGTAGCACTCCATGCCCAATTTGAATCAACATAACCCTATAGGTTAAACTTTTGATTCACATCATACTTGAGCCCATAATCAACCAGATCAGATGGAGCATCACACAGAAGCTTCAGGTTCGATTCCATAGGTGTGGCCATAGCCTTGTAGTCCATCATCCTGAATCTATTCAGGATATCTACTGTTACTTCCTTTGACCAAGGAAGATCCCACCTGCATTCTGCCACACCTCCATACTTAGAAAATAATGCATCATTCCCAAATCTTGCATATCGCACTCCGCAACAAGCTTCCTCTTTGTATCACACCATGTTTTGGGAGCTTGCTACAAGCCATACAAGGCTTTCTTCAATATGCACACATGTGACTCCCTGTCAGGTCTTGATACTACATCCCGAACATCTTCTTCATGATCGACGAATCATGGCATTCCATTTCTTCATCCCAGATCCTGGGAACTTCAATATTTTCAATAGATATCTTTGTTGCTGGAACAAATGTTGTAGTCCTTCTTTTGTAGGTGAAGATATATGGTCTTTCATACAAAACAAGTTAAATTGCATGATTATAAATATCTCATAATTTTCAGAACAAATTCTTTACACATAAAGAAATATGTCATGCAGTCATGCAGTTATCTTAGCCAATGCTTCAATACAACATTTATCCATGTTCCATAACTTTCTAGAGGCCTTCCAGTCTCTAACATAACATTGTTAAAAGTTTGCACTACTCCCAACATGTCAGCGAAGAGGTTTCATTTTAGATAAGTAGCACTGGAATGTTGTACAGTGCCATAGGTCACTTACCCATCACATGCATATTAGTAGTATACTATGCATTAATGGAATCATTCTAATATGCACGATACATCTCCTAAGTCTAGGAACATAAGCATAATATTATTTAAACAAAAATAGGCAAGAAATTATAATTGAAATACTTATCTTTGTTTGGTTGCTGGGTGGACTCCCTCTGAATCTTTGCAACTCCATTCTGATGTGGATTTTGAGAAGTGGTCAACTCCCTCTGAATATCTGCATCCTTGCAGAAACTACTGAAGTGTGCTCCTTTGCTTTCTTGCAGGAACAACTGGAGTGTGCTCCCTCTTGAGCTTTGCTTCCTGGACTACCTGTCCTTGAACTTACATCCATCCTTAATCACTATGCATGCTTATTAGTATCATCATTGCGTTATCCTTGAGGTCTCATACATAATCACACATTTATTAATATAATCTTAATACTATCAAAACACAATAATCTTAAACGTGTATAGTCATGATCATTCACAGATAATAAACATTAGTATTCAAGGTTTCAGGGAAGTCTTCTTTTACTCATGCATATTCTTATTTGATCATAGGACTCTTATGATTAGTTAAATCATCAATGCATAAACCTGTGATTACTCAAACCTATACCTTCATGATTCTTCTGGTTAGTCATATCATCAATTATGGTAAGAAACATAATATGCATACAGCCATGACTATTCAAACCTATGACTTAATGAATAATCATTATCAACAACACAATAGTATAAGATCCTAACACAAGGTAGGATTCTAGCTTGATATAGGAAAAACATACCTGCATTAGCATGCTAGCTAGATATGTCTAACATACCCGCATAATGTCTTCTGGTTCTCTTCAGTGACTTGTGCTAGTAACCTGCATGTCTCATAAGTTAACCATTGTAGAACCAAGTTATACATACCTCGTAAGTAGATCTTCTTTGTGATCCATGACAATGGATGAATCTTTGTCTTCATGTCACCATGATCATATGTTCTTGAAGTAGAACATGATTTGTCTTTCTTGGTGTACCTTTTATGTTAGCGAACAACATAAACCTCATACAACATCACAATAAATTAGTACATTCATAACTGTCAAAACCTTCATCAATGAACATCTTCTATTAAGGTGATACGACAAGTCTAGCAATTAATCAAGATTATACTATAATGATAAACACATGATACACTTAACCATGAAACATACCTATAAGCCATACCTGTCAAGATTGCTTGTAATCTTCTTATGGAAGGCCTTAGCCTCATCTCCCTCTGAGACAAGAACTTCTTCACTTATGTAGGTGACCAATCCATCCTCTTCTAGGATTAACCCAATCCACTTGATTTGCAGGAACTGGATCTTGAGCTGTAGTAGGGTTTGTACGAGAAACCCCAAAAATTCAAACTTTGAATTTCAAACTTCCGAAAGCATAGAAATATGCGCCTTGATGAGCTGATCAAGCTGGTATATTCAGAATTTGAAAACTACAAAGTTTCACTACTCAATTTTTCCTTTGAAACTTTCGGATTCACTGGACGTGACCTCAAACTAGGGTTTGATGAAGCTCACTCTTTTTCCCAATCAAAAGGTTTGATCCAAAGCTCTAAGCTTCTATTTTTATGAGGAGATTCCAGCCGTGGTCACAGATTTCAAAAATTCCCATTTTTGCAGAAGCCTTAATTTTCCACTTTTCTGATCAAAGTCCCGAACTAGGGTCTGATCAAGCCCGACCTTTTTCCCAACCAAAAATTCTGATCTTGGTCTCTAAATTTTGATTTTGATGAGTAGCATTTAGCCGTGGTCTCTGATTACAAAAATTCCAACTTTCTCCGAAGCCCTAAATTCTGGAAGCCATGAATGAAGGTGCTCAAAAACAATTCTGATTTGACAGAAATATGTACCTGATTGTTTCTGGTGTAACTCCGAGCTTTTCGATCCACAAGGTATGAAAATTTTTATTGAGATAGCCCAACCTGTTATCTTCCCATCCCGATAGGTCTATCCTCAATTTGATTCTCTGAGAGAGGGTTATGCCAAGTGTCGCAACGTGAATTGTTTATGGGATAATACACAAGAGCAAACTTGTACGTCGTGCCACGTGTCACTGGTTCAACTTCGGTCTGTGAAAATTTTTCTTGAGATAGCCCGACTTGTTATCTTTCCATCTTGATAGGTCTGAAATCAATTGGATTCTCTGAGAGAGAGAGTTATGCCAAGTGTCGCAACGTGACTTATTTATGGGATAATACAGGAGAGCGAACTTGTATGGTGTGCCACGTGTCACTGGTTCAACTTCAACCTCTAAACACTTTTCTTGAGATAATAAAGTCTATGTACTACCTATCACCTTCTACGAAATTTCATTTGGAGCTTCCTAGCCCAAGTTATAACCTTTTTCCCAAGGTCACCTGATTTTAACTCAGATCTGGAAGAGGTAGAAACCCTATATTGTACAGATCATAAATCACAAATTACAACGAATTAGAGGTTGTCCTTTGGACACAAGGTACATGGGGATCTGATATTCGACTTGTAAATGTTTCAGATCCAAACACTTTGCCAAAACAGATTTATAGCAAAAGTGCTATGATGACTGGTTTTTGCTATATCAAGCCCTAGCATCGTAAGTGCAACAAGTGTCATACATGCCATATCATGCCTTCTTTCAGGCTAGCTCTGATACCATGTTAAATTTTCAGACTTTACTTCAATCTGATCTAGGATCTTAACTGAGAGAACAACATGTACAGCAAATCTACAGCATATCAATCATGGACACAATAATGCAAGCACACAAGAGACACAGAGTTTACTTGGGGAAAACCATAAAGGTGAAAAACCCCAATAACTTCCTCAGAGATAGATAGAGCAATGTTACAACTAGAATACAAGAGATAGTTTTCTCCTAGTAGCAGAGCCTCCTCCTCCACAAGTGTGTCACTCTCCCAAGTGTGAGTGAGAGAATAGAATGTATAAAATGAGAGAGACACACTCTCTATTTATACACTAACTTGACTTGACCTTTACTCAACTAGGTCGGCCTCAACTTAACTACTTAACATAATGCTGACTGGGCCGACCCCCACTAGGGTGGTCTAATAACCCTTTAACCCACATGGCAGACCACCAATAGGGTGGTATAATAACGCTTTGACCCACATGACATATACAGGGCCGACCCCAACAAGGTGGTCTAATAACCCATCAAGTATAAGTTACGACACTTACAATATAAATGACGACACTTCCGTATAGAGGAATAATAACATCTCTATAGGAATACAAACACTTATGTATAGAGGAATAATACCATCTCTATAGGAGTAAAAAATACATATATGAAATACATTCCGAAGTTACATATACATCAACATGGAAGTTTAGGACCCGAAAAACTGCTAAAAATATTAGTTTGCCAAAATTGCCAGAAAACTGTTTTAAGCTAGTAGGAAGAGGTGGGCTGCCACCAATATCCACCGGGATCAATCATCCCTCCATAGGTAGCAATGGTATCCATTGCGTTAAATACCTTATCATATGTCGAACTATGTGCTGAGTTGAGCTCCTTGTGCAACGTTTGCTGAAGCGAAAAGGTTGCATTTCTTTGAAATCTTCATAGGGTTGTAATTGTTTTTGCTGGCTACACTGGAGCTACTCAACAGTTTTGGTTGTTTTGGTATCCTTGGTCTACATTGGTGTGGATGGTTTCTTTTTGGGGAAGCACGTTGAATGAGTGGCCTTGTACTTCAAAGGTACTCGAATAGGCGATGCTGCATTGAACTTATGTTTTTCTTGTTTCTGCTGAATAGAGGGATAATGAGCAGAGGTTGTGTATGCCTCTGCGATCTCATGCTCTCCTTCAGTGGTAATTGCGAATAGGGAAAATATCCTAGTGTTGGATATTATCTTCCTGCCCTGCTTGGTTGGGGTAGGTGCAACTATCTCTGGTATCCGATTGAGTTTTCCTACTGAAGTGACAATGACACTGCGAGGTCGTGATTCATATACAGTATGATGCTTCCACATATATGGCTATCCTAAAAGAACATCACATACTTCAAGTGAGGCCACATCACACAATACCTCATCTTTGAAGGGCTTGATGCTGCATGGCAGGTGATGTTGGTGACTAATGTGGATCCCTCGTCGTTGGCTTAGCCATACAATGGTGTATGGTTGTGGCTGTTGTGCTATTGGTAGCTCCAGTCTGTTGATGACTTCTGCTGAGATCAAGTTATTCTGGCTGCCGCTATCGAAAACAAAGTGTAGGGGAATTCCCTTCACCCACATCTGTGAGTGAAAAAGGCGCTCCTCTTCCTCCGACTCTTCAGGTTCCTCTGGTTGAATCGGTGTGGTGGAAACAATGGCACTGGGTTCTGCATCAATGATTTGCTTCCCCTTCTGCGCGGCTGTGAAATTAGGTTCTAAGTCAGAATCAGAACTGGGATCTGATTCTGAAGCTTTGATCTCAGCCACCAATGACTGTTTTGAGCGACATTCATCAGTGTTGTGCCAGGGGATTTTGGGGAACTCGCACAACTTCCCGGTTTCTTTCATTGTCTTTTCATTACCCTTCTTCGCTTATGGTTGGGACTGATTGTCCTTTCCCTGCCCCGTGTTCTGTGAGCCAGAGTTTCCCTTGCCCTGCTTCTATGCAAGTCGGAAGTCACACTTGTTCTTTTGCCGAAATTTCTCCTCGATTTTGACAACATATCGACAGGTGGATGCGAGTTAAGAGATTTCCAAGAAATTCATCTCTGTTCGTATTTACCAGTGTAGGACAATCGGATATTTCAGTATTAGGTGTCACTTGGAGTCCTTGATACCTAGCTTTGTGTGTTGGGTATGAAATTTTTGGTGTACTCCGACACCGTTTGGTCCCTCTCTTGGTGCAGAATGGCTTAATTTGTTTACTAGTCATCAGAGTTTCCAAGAGGGTAATATTGTTCCTTGACAACGTCTATAAAATAGGCCCAAGTGGGATTGGAATATTCAAACAATCCAAACTCATCTGATGAGTTTTTCTCACAATAAGTTTCCCACCAATTTTTGACATGGGGGATGGCCTTGAGGAGTGCAAAGATGATCTTTTCCTTATTGGAAAAATTGTGGACAGAGAAATACCCTTCTAATAGATTAAACCATTGATCTATGGCATCGGCATCGATCTGGCCTTCAAATAAAGGGATATCAAAGTTAACTTGTACCTTGAAGGGAGTCACATCTCCGAAACAGCTGCTTGTCGAATGTGTATTTGTTTCCGTCGACATGCATGTTAAAATTTTGAGCATTATTTCACAATACTCTTGGATCTTTATTGAGAGAATCACATATACAGTATATCAATGCATAAAAATCACAATAAGCGTGACAAGCATCACAAGAATCAAAAGCATGAGAGACAAGAGACACAGAGTTTCCGTGGGGAAAAACCATAAGGTGAAAAACCCCACAACTTCCTCAGAGATAGAGAGAGCAATGGCTCAACCAAAGTAGAACCAAATAAAACTTGAGATAGTCTCCTAGAGTAGATGATCCTCCTCCTCACTAGTATGCCACTTTTTGAGTGAGAGAGATATGACTTTCTGAATGATCCAAATAGAGATCTCCTGATCTCTATTTATACTTAACCTGTTTTCCTAGTGACCTTATGGGGCCGACTTGTCTATCTAGATACATCCATAATAAAATATTTATTTCAAGGCTGACCCCACACATGGTGGTCTAATAACCCATCGGCAAGTACACACACTTGCAACACTTGTCAATCCACATGACGACACTTCCTTATAGAGGAATAACACATCTCCTATAAGGGTACAATAAATATATATGAAATACATAGATGAAATACATTCTGAAGTTACATATACATCAACAATGCATTGAAGGATCTGGGTGAAATTATCCATCATCTTGTTCCTCTGTCATGCGAAGGCTTCCTCGATCAACAACTTGATAGGATCTACTGCTCCTTCATCTGTCTTTTCTTCCTCCATGGTACTCCATTTGGGGTAACGAGAGTGGTCTTCCCCAAGCGAAACTAGCTCGAGAGCCAACTCTCTGTATCCTGACCTTGTCGGGAACATGCATCGAGAAACAATCAAAGAGCAGACCACTCTGATACCACTGATCCCGATTTATACAGGAACGAAATAAGACAGTATATAGAAAATCATATACTGAGATATAATGCAAAGAACACAGTGATTCAGTAAACAAACATTCAATAAATAGCAGAAATGGAACAGACTGTAAAATAAAATAGTTGGAATGGTGGTAGCTATCTCTGAGAAGAGATCTAGCTTCTATGGCCATTCATGCCAAGATGAGTACAAAGATAGGCCAAAAGGCCTATTTATCATAATCATGATGGAAAGAATCCTAAACATCCAAAAACCTAACCCTAGGAGATGAAGCGCCAAAAGTCATGTGGACCTCATTTGGGTAAGTTAGTAAATCAACTTCCCGGGGCTGTAACTTTTGCATACAATATCCATTTGGGGCATACAATAGCTCATTGGAAAGATCCATTCAAGGATTACAAAAAGGGATAGAAAATCTCGAGTCCAATCTGTGGAAGTAGTAGTCATGTAGTACCCATATTTTCCGAAGAATTCGATGCCGAAAAAACGTCTTTTACGGCCTCAAAATGGGTCCGAAAGTTCAGGACCCGAAAAACTACTAAAAATTTTAGTTTGCCAAAATTGCCAGAAGACTACTTTAAGCCAGTAGGAAGTGGTGAGCTGCCACCAATATCCACCGAGATCAATCCTCTCTCCTTAGGAAGCAATGGTATCCATTGCGTTAAATCCCTTATCATATGTCAAACTGTGTGTTGAGTTGAGCTCCTAGTGCAACGTTTGCTGAAGCGAAAAGGTTGCATTTCTATGAAATATTCAGAGGGTTGTAATTGTTTTTGCTAGCTGCGCTGGAGCTATTCAGTAATTTTTGTTGTTTTGGTATCCTTGGTCTTCACTGGTGTGGATGGTTTATTTTTGGGGAAGCACCTTGAATACGTGTCCTTGTACTAGAAAGGTACTCAAATAGGCGATGCTGCATTGGACTTATGTTTTTCTTGATTCTGCTGAATAGAGGGATAATGCGCGGAGGTTGTGGATGTCTCTCCGATGTCATCCTCTCCTTCATTGGGAATTGCGAATAGGGAAAATATCCTTGTATTGGATATTATCTTCCTACCCTGCTTGGTCGGGGTAGGTGCAACTATCTCTGGTATCCGATAGAGTTTTCCTACCATAGTGACAATGGCACTACAAGGTTGTGGTTCATATACAGTATGACGCTTCCACATGTATGGCTATCCTAAAAGAACATCACATACTTCAAGTGGGGCCACATCACACAATACCTCATCTTTGAATGGATTGATGCTGCATGGTAGGCGATGTTGGTGACTGACGCGGATCCCTCATCCTTGGCTTAGCCATCCAATGGTGTTTGGTTGTGGCTATTGTGTTATTGGTAGCTCCATTCTCTTGATGACTTCTGCTGAGATCAGGTTCTTCTGGCTGTCCCTGTCCACAACAAAGTGTACGGAATTCCCTTCACCCACATCTGTGAGTGGAAAAGGTGCTCCTCTTCCTCCGACTCTTCAGGTTCCTTTTGTTGAATTGGTGTGGTGGCAACAATGGCACTGGGTTCTGCATCAATGATATGGTTCCCTTTTTGTGTGGCTATGAAATTAGGTTCTGAGTACGAATCGAAACTGCTATCTGATTCTAAAGCTTTGATCTCATCCACCAATTGCAGTTTTGAGCGACATTCATCAGTGTTGTGCCAGGGGATTTTGGGGAACTCGTGCCAGTTCCCGATGTCCTTCATTGTCTTTTCATTACCCTTCTTCGCTTGTGGTTGGGACTGGTTGTCCTTTCCCTACCTCGTGTTCTACGAGCTAGAGTTTCCCTTGCCCTGCTTCTGCGCAGGTCCGAAGTCACGCTTGTTATTTTGCTGAAATTTCAGCTCGATTTTGACAACATATTGATAGGTGGATCCGAGTGAAGAGACTTCCAGGAAATCCATCTGTGTTCATATTTACCAATGTAGGCCACTAGGATATTTCAGTACTAGGTGTCGCTCTAAGTCCTTTATACCTAGCTTTGTGCGCAAGGTATGAAATTTCTTGGTGTACTCCGACACCGTTTGGTCCCTCTCTTGGTGCAGAATGGCCCAATTTGTGTATTGGTCATCATAGTTTCCAAGATGGTAATATTGTTCCTTGACGACGTCTATAAAAGAGGCCCAAGTGGGATTGAAATATTCAAACAATCCAGACTCGTCTGATGAGTTTTGCTCACAATATGTTTCACACCAATTTTTGACATGGGGGATGGCCTTAATGAGTGCAAAGACGATCTTTTCCCTGTTGGAAAAATTGTGGACAGAGAAATACCCTTCTAATAGATTCAATCATTTATCTTTGGCATTGGCATCGATCTGGCATTCAAATAAAGGGATATCAAAGTTGACTTGTACCTTGAAGGTAGTCGCATCTCCAAAATAGCTGCTTGTCGAATGTGTATCTGTTTCCGTCGGCATGCATCTAAGTTTTTGGGCGAACTTATCTATCATCTTATTCCTCTTTCACACGAGAGCTTCCTCGATCAACGATTTGATAGGATCTACTGCTCCGTCGTCTCTCTTTTCTTCTTGCATGGTAGGCCCTTTGGGGCAACGAGAGTGGTCTTCCCCAAGTGAAACTAGCTTGAGAGCCAACTCTATGTATCCTGACCTTGTCGAGGACATGCACCGAGAAACAATCAAAGAGCGAACCAATCTGATACCACTGAGCCGGATTTATACAGGAACGAAATAAGACAGTAGATACAAAATCATATACCGAGATATAATGCAAAGAACATAGTGATACAGTAAACACACATTTAAATAGCAGAAATGGAATAGACTGTAAAATAAAATAGCTGGAATGTTGGTAGGTATCTCTGAGAAAAGATGTGGCTGCTATGCTCATTCATGCCAAGATGAATATAAAGATAGGCCAAAAGGCCCATTTATCATAAGCATAATGGAAAGAATCCTAAACATCCAAAAACCTAACCCTAGGAGATGAAGCGCCAAAAGTCATGTGGGCCCCGTTTGGGTAAGTTAGTACATCAACTTCCCGGGGCCGTAACTTTTGCATATGATATCCATTTGGGGCATACAATAGCTTGTTGGAAAGATCTATTCAAGGATTACAAAAAGGGATAGAAAATCTCAAATTTGGTATGTTGAAGAGGTAGGCATGTAGTACCCATATTTCCCCAAGAATTCAATGCTGAAAAAATGTCGTTTAGGGCCTCAAAATGGCTCCAAAAGTTCAGGACCGGAAAAACTGCTAAAAATATTAGTTTGTAAAAATTCCCAGAAGACTATTTTAAGCCAGTAGGAAGAGGTGGGCTGCCACCGATATCCACCGGGATCAATCCTCCCTCCTTAGGAAGTAATGGTCTCCATTACCTTAAATCCCTTATCATAGGTCGAACTGTGTGTCGAGTTGAGCTCCTAGTGCGGTGTTTGCTGAAGCGAAAAGGTTGCATTTCTTTGAAATCTTCAGAGGGTTGTAATTGTTTTCGCTAGCTACACTGGAGCTGTTCAACAGTTTTGGATGTTTTGGTACCCTTGGTCCAAACTAGTGTGGATGGTATCTTTTTGGGGAAGCACCTTGAATGCGTGGCCTTGTACAACAAAGGTACTCGAATAGGTAATGCTGCATTGAACTTCTATTTTTCTTGTTTCCACTGAATAGAGGGATAATGGGAAGAGGTTGTGGATGTCTCTACAATCTCATGCTCTCCTTCAGTGGCAATTACAAATAGGGAAAATATCCTAGTGTTGGATATTATCTTGTTGCCCTGCTTGGTTGGCGTAGGTGCAACTATCTCTGGTATCCGATAGAGTTTTCCTACCAAAGTGACAATGACACTGCAAGGTCGTGATTCATATACAATATGACGCTTCCACATATATGGCTATCCTAAAAGAACATCACATACTTCAAGTGGGGCCACATCACACAATAGCTCATCTTTGAAGGGCTTGATGCTGCATGGTAGGCGATGTTGGTGACTGACGCAGATTCCTCATCGTTGGCTAAGACATCCAATTGTGTATGGTTGTGGTTGTTGTGTTATTGGTAGCTCCAGTCTCTTTATGACTTCTGCTAAGATTAGGTTCTTCTGGCTGCCGCTGTCCACAACAATTTGTAGGGGAATTCCCTTCACCCACATCTGTGAGTGGAAAAGGCGCTCCTCTTCCTCCAACTCTTCAGGTTCCTCTGGTTGAATCGGTGTGGCGGAAACAACGGCACTGGGTTCCGCATCAATGATCTACTTCCCTTTTTGCGTGGCTGTGAAATTAGGTTCTAAGTCAGAATCGATAAAAGGATCTGATTCTGAAGCTTTGATCTCAGCCACCAATGACTGTTTTCAGCGACATTCATCAATGTTGTGCCAAGGGATTTCTTGGAACTTGCACCACTTCCTAGTGTCCTTCTTTGTCTTTTCATTACAGTTCTTTGCATGTGGTTGGGACTGGTTGTCCTTTCCCTGCCCCATGTCCTACGAGCCAGAGTTTCCCTTGCCCTGCTTCTGGGTAGGTCCGAAGTCACACTTGTTCTTTTGCTGAAATTTCTGCTCAATTTTGACAGCATATCGAGAAGTGGATCTGAGTGAAGCGATTTCCAGGAAATCCATCTCTGCTTGTATATACCGGTGTAGGCCACTGCAATATTTTAGTACTAGTTGTTGCTCGGAGTTCTTGATAGCTAGCTTTGTGCGCAAGGTATGAAATTTGTTGGTGTACTTCGACACCGTTTGGTCCCTCTCTTGGTGCAGAATGGCCCATTTTGTGTACTGGCCATCATAGTTTCCAACAGGGTAATATTTTTCCTTGATGACATCTATAAAAGAGGCCCAAGTGGGATTGGAATATTCAAACAATCCAGACTCGTCTGATTAGTTTTGCTCACAATAAGTTTCCCACCAATTTTTGACCAGGGGGACGGCCTTGAGGAGCGCAAAGACAATTTTTTCCCTGTCGAAAAAATTGTGGACACAGAAATACCCTTCTAGTAGATCCAACCATTTTTATATAGCATCGACATCGATCTGGCCTTCAAATAAAGAGATATCAAAGTTAACTTGTACCTTGAAGGGAGTTGCATTTCCAAAATGACTGCTTGTCGAAGGTGTATCTGTTGCCGTCGGCATGCGTCGAAGGATCTGGGCGAAATTATCCATCATCTCGTTCCTCTGTCGTGCGAGAGATTCCTCAAGCAACGACTTGATAGGATCTACTGCTTCGTCGTCTCTCTTTTCTTCCACCATTGGAGGCCGTTTGGGGCAGCAAGAGTGGTCTTCCCCAAGTGAAACTAACTTGAGAGCCAACTCTGTATATCCTGACCTCGTCGGGGACATGCACCAAGAAATAATCAAAGAGCAGACCGCTCTGATACCACTGATCCGTATTTATGCAGGAACGAAATAAGACAGCATATACAAAATCATATAAAGAGATATAATGCAAAGAACATAGTGATATAGTAAACACACATTCTATTAAATAGTGTAAATAGAACAGACTGTAAAATACAATAGATGGAATGGTGGTAGCTATCTCTGAGAAGATATGTGGCCGCTATTCTCATTCGTGCCAAGATGAATACAAAGAGAGGCCAAAAGGCCTATTTATCATAAGCATGAGGGAAAGAATCCCAAACATCCAAAAACGTAACCCTAGGAGATAAAGCGCCAAAAGTCATGTGGGCCCCGTTTGGGTAAGTTAGTACATCACCTTCCCGGGGTTGTACCTTTTGGATACGATCATTTGGGGCGTACAATAGCTCATTGGAAAGATATATTCAAGGATCACAAAAGGGGTTAGAAAATATCCAGTCCGGCATGCGTAAGGGGTAGGAACGCAATACCCATATTTGCTCGAGAATTCGACACCGAAAAAATGTTGTTTAGGGCCTCAAAATGGCTCCGGAAGTTCAGGACCTGAAAAATGGCTAAAAATAGTAGTTTGCCAAAATTGCCAAAAGACTATTTTGAGCCAGTAGGAAGAGGTGGGTCGCCACCGATATCCACCTGGATCAATACTCGCTCCTTAGGAATCAATGGTCTCCATTGCGTTAAATCCCTTATCATATGTTGAAATGTGTGTTGACTTGAGCTCCTGGTGCGATGTTTGCTGAAGCGAAAAGGTTTCATTTCTTTGAAATCTTTAGAGGGTTGTAATTGTTGTTTTTGGCTACACTGGAGCTATTCAATAGTTTTGGTTGTTGTGGTATCCATGGTCTGCACTGGTGTGGATGGTTTCTTTTTAGGGAATCACCTTGACTGCATTTTTTTCATTGCAAAGGTACTGGAATAGGTGATGCTGCATTGAACTTCTGTTTTTCTTATTTCTGCTGAGTAGAGGGATAATGAGCAAAGGTTGTGGATGTATCTATGATCTAATGTTCTCCTTCAGTGGCCATTGCGAATAGGGAAAATTTCGCAGTGTGGGAGATTATGTTCCTGCCCTGCTTGGTTGGGGTAGGTGCAACTATCTCTGGTATCCGATAGAGTTGTCCTCCCAAAGTGGCAATGACACTGCGAGGTCTTGATTCATATATAGCATGATGCTTCCACGGATATGGCTATCCTAAAAGAACATCACATACTTCAATTGGGGCCACATCACACAATATCTCATCATTGAAGAGCTTGATGTCATATGGTAGGCAACATTGGTGACTGACGCTGATCCCTCGCCCTTGGCTTATCGATCTAATGGTGTATGGTTATGGGTGTGGTGTTATTGGTAGCTCCAGTCTCTTGATGATGTCTACTGAGATCAGGTTATTCTGGCTGCCGCTGTCCACAACAAAGTGTAGGGGAAATCCCTTCACCCACATTTGTAAGTGGTAAAGGCGCTCCTCTGGCTACGACTCTTCAAGTTCCTCTGGTTGAATCTATGTGGTGGGAACTACAACACTCAGTTTTGCATCAATGATCTGCTTCCCTTTCCACGTGGTTGTGAAATTAGGTTTTGAGTAAGAATCGGAACAACCATCTGATTCTGAAGCTTTGATCTCAGCCACCAATGACTGTTTTTAGCGACATTCATCAGTGTTGTACCAGGGGATTTTTTGGAACTCACACCACTTCCCGGTGTCTTCTTTGTATTTTTGTTACCCTTCTTCACTTGTGGTTGGGACTGGTTGTCCTTTCCCAACCCCATGTTCTGCAAGCCAGAGTTTCCCTTGTCCGGATTCTGTGCAGATCTGAAGTCACGCTTGTTCTTTTGCTGAAATTTCTGCTCAATTTTAATAGCATATCGATAGGCAGATCCAAGTGAAGAGATTTCCAGGAAATCCATCTCTATTCGTATGTACCGATGTAGGCCACTGCGATATTTTAGTAATAGGTGTCGCTTGGAATCCTTGATAACTAGCTTTGTGCGCAAGGTATGAAATTTGTTGGTGTACTCCGACATCATTTGGTTTCTCTCTTGGTGCAGAATGGCCCATTTTGTGTACTAGTGATCATAGTTTCCAACAGGGTAATATTGTTCCTTGACGACATCTATAAAAGAGGGCCAAGTGGGATTGGAATATTCAAACAATTTAGACTCGTCCGATGAGTTTTGTTCACAATAAGTTTCCCACCAAGTTTTGACATGGGGGAGGGCCTTGAGGAGCGCAAAGATGATCTTTTCCCTTTGGAAAAATTGTGGACAAAGAAATACCCTTCTAGTAGATTCAACCATTTATGTATGGCATTAGCATCTATCTGGCCTTCAAATAAAGGGATATCAAAGTTAACTTGTACCTTAAAGGGAGTCGCATCTCTGAAATGGCTACTTATCGGAGGTGTATCTATTGTCGTCGGCATGTGTCGAAGGATCTGGGCGAATTTATCCATCATCTCATTCCTCTATCGTGTGAGGACTTCCTCAAGGAACGACTTGATAGGATATACTTCCCCATCATCTATCTTTTCTTCCACCATGGGAGGCCATTTGTTTTGGCGAGAGTGGTCTTCCCCAAGTGAAACATGCTCGAGAGCCAACTCTTTGTATCCTGACCTCGTTGGGGACATGCACCGAGAAACAATCAAAGAATAGACCACTGATCTGGATTTATGTATGAACGAAATAAGACAGCATATACAAAATCATATACAGAGACATAATGCAAAGAACACAGTGATACAGTAAACACACATTCTATTAAATAGCAGAAATAGAACAGACTGTAAAATACAATAGCTGGAATGGTGGTAGCTATCTCTGAGAAGAGATGTGGCCGCTATGCTAATTCTGGCCAAGATGAATACAAAGAGAGGCCAAAAGGCCTATTTATCATTATCATGAGGGAAAGATTCCCAAACATCCAAAAACCTAACCCTAGGAGATGAATCGCCAAAAGTCATGTGGGCCCCATTTGGGTAAGTTAGTACATCAACTTCCTGGGGTTGTAACTTTTGCATACAATATCAATTTGGGGCGTACAATAGCTCGTTCGAAAGATCTATTCAAATATTACAAAAAGGGTCAGCAAATCTTGAGTCTAGCATGTGGAACATGTAGGCATGCAATACCCATATTTTCCCAAGAAATCAACACCGAAAAAATGTCATTTAGGGCCTCAAAATGGCTCTAGAAGTTCAAGACCCGAAAAACTACTAAAAATAGTAGTTTTCCAAAATTGCCAGAAGACTGTTTTGAGCCAGTAGGAAGAGGTGGGCTGCCACCGATATCCACCTGGATCACCCTATTGAACTAGAAATTCTTCACTTATGTAGGTGTCCAATTCATTCTCTTCTAGGATTAACGCAATCCTATACACTTTGATTTGTTGAAACTGGATCTGGAGCTGGATAGGGTTTGACAGAGAAACCCTAAAAATCCAAATTGGAATTTCAAACTTTTGTTTGGACAGGGAGATGCAATTGATTGAGGTGAGCAAGTTGGTGTGCTCTGATTTTGAAAACTCCAAAAATTGACCCTCCAAAAATGACCTACGAATTTCAGATTTACAACTTCTGTCAAAATGTGGTTTTCTGGTCAAAAACCTGAACTAGGGTTTGATAGATCCCGGGGTTCTACCCAACCAAAACTTCGATCTTGTCCTCTAAATTTATATTTTGCTGAGGAGAGCAATCCTATGCTAATATCACTTCAAAATTCCACTTCTGTCAAAACCCCTAATTTCCTGCAACAGTGACAAGCCAAAAATGAAAATTCTCAGAATCCAATTCTATTTTCAAAGAAAGATATGCCATATTGTTTCTAGCGTATCTCTGAAATTTCAGATCCTCAAGGTCTGAAACTTCGGACTGTGGTAGATTGACCTGTCATCTTTCCGACCCCACATATATGAGCTTCAATGGATTCACCATGAGAGAGATATGCTTAGTGTCGCAACATGACATGTTTATGGGATGAAACAACATTGCGAACTTGTACGGAGTGCCACATGTCAATGTTTCAACTTTGGCCTCTAAAACTTGGATCTATGAAACTAAAGTCCATGGCCTAACTGACACTTTTTACAAAATTCCATTTGGAGCTTCCTATCCCAAGATATGATCTTTGTTGTTGTGTCACCTGTTTAGGGCTTCATTCTGGAATAGGCAGAAACCCTAATTTGTATGGATCATATCTTAGAAAGAACAACGAATCTGAGGATGAAATTTTTACACAGGGTACATCCGTGTCTGATATTTGTCCTGTAAGAAATTTAGACCCTAAACCATTGCAAAAATGGATTTATATTGGAAGTTCCACGATGACTATTTTTTACTATATCAAGCCCTAGCTTCCAATTTGTCCTAAGTGCAACAAGTGTCGTAAATGCCATACAATGCCTTCCTTCAGGATAACTCTGATACCATGTTACTTTTTCATCATTTAATTCAATATGATATAGGATCTTAACTAAGAGAACAACATGTACAACATATCAAACATAAGAGACAATAGATAAGAGACACAAATCATTTCACTGGGGAAACCATAATGGAGGAAACCCCGCAACTTCCTCAGAGATAGAATGAGCACCAATACAAAACTCCAAAACAAGAGATAGTTTCGTAGCAGCTTCTCCTCCTCTACTTGTGTGCACTCCTCCTCTCTCTCACTAATGTGAAGTGAGTGAGTGTGTGAATTGATAAATATGGAGGTGCTCCTCTCTATTTATACTTTACCTTTAATTGCCTTTTACTCAAATTGGGCCGACCTCCCTTAGGAGAGTCTAATAACCCATTACCACTTGTCACTGGTCCAACCTCACTAGGGGACTCTAATAAGCCATGAAAGACACAACTTCGAGGTCTAATTCCCCGTCATACATGGGAGGATGGACTTCAATGACTTTACATGACCCAAGTATAGTAAAGACATCTTCGATCGGGGGAATAAACATCTCCCTCGGAGGTACAACAATAAAATACAAATACAATATAAAATATACAAGTGAATACATTCCTAAGTTACAAATACATCAACAAGGTTTTCAACCTATTTCCCAATGTATGAAGTAGGGACATACCCTTTTCAAATATATAGGAAGAAGCAATAAAATATTAAGGAGGGATTTGGTAGACCGAAACTCAACTGAACTGAAACTAAACTCAGTTAACTGAAGACACAATCAGTTAACTTACTAAGGAGGATGAATCCATGAGTTTGTCATGCAAATAAATCAGAAAAGGGCACATGATGCCACAATCAGTGGAAATCAGAGCATAAACCCCCACAAGAGTGACCTAACTCAGGTAGACTGAACTGGAACATTGAGTAGGATCCTAAAATATAGGGAGCTGACTTAAGTGGTTATAAACTGATGCATGCAGGGCGCAGAAGGTGGTATATTGATCCTGGATGACATATGCACACCACTGGGGGGAAAATGACATCATCAGCTACTAGGAAAATGGAATAATATTAGGTAGGACAAGGATAGAGTATTAAAATATCCTAAAACGCCCCTTAATCAATTATTATGCATCCTGGGCCCTATTTACTAAGACGAAAGGTTACCCATACAATCAAATAAATGATAAAAAATAAAAGAACTGTCCATGAACCATGGAAATGGAGAAACGTCATGGGAAAGCCCCCCCTAAAAAATAGGACAACAGTAGGGAAATCAAAGAATCTTCACACTTAGCAGAGAAGGAAATAAAAGTCCTGATTGAAATCCTTTGTAAAAATGTAGGCAATATGCTCCTATGTAATATAGAAATGCAGGTGTTGGATCTAGATTTGGATTTGGATCTGGTCCTCTGATGTACTACCCACCATGTCGAAGTTGTATTTTCCAAAACAAGTCTTTCAGGAACCCTTCTTGCTAATAGATCGAATGGCTCATTGTAGTCCAAATCATGAACCTTTGAGTACCCTTTTTCAACCAACTGATATTTGTACTTCGTTGTAGATCCCCCATGGAAAATCTCTTCAAGGGATTGTGGATTAAACCCCACCATCATGTAGCACTTCTCCGAGATAAGTGGATCTACATGAAACAGTGCAAGGTTTGCATGATATTGAGATCTAGTGGTTTTATGGTCATATGGATCCGCAACTATGTTCCCAACAGCTACAAGGACTTTTTGAGCCTATATTGGCCTTCGCCATGGATTGGGAGTAGGAGTTGGATCTCGATCTGGATATGCTTGAACTTTATTCTCCACATCAATATCTTGATCCTCATATTCATTAGAAGATATATCACTCTAAGCTTCATTAGATGCCAATGGAGTAGGAAGAGAGTATGGAAAAAAGTGAGAGAATTCATAAGACTTTGAGGCATGGTTTGAAAACCCTTTCTCTATAATCTTCCCAGAAAAGATCTATGCAATCTCAACTGTGTCAGGACCAAATACAACTTTCTTCGGTGAACCTATGTGACTCATCTGATAGACAAACAACAAATTTGTTGACAAAGAAGGCACACATAGAACATTTTTGAACTTTCTATGCTCCAGACGTACTTTTCCCTTCCCTTCAGCAAAGATATGAGAGTTATCTCCCATGTGAATAATCAGACCATCCTTGAGATCTAGAGAAGAAAATGATTATTTGGAGGAAACCATGTGGTTGGAGGCTCCTGAATCTATGAGGAAGGCTTGTGATTGTGAAAATACAACCTTCAGTGCATGGCATCTCTCATGACCATCACACTCACTTCCAGCATCAGTCTCTCTTGCTCCTTCTTGGAGGGCAATGTTGAGATGTTCACAAATTTTGGTCATCCGATCTATCTTCTTCTGCATGAAATATCTCTCTAGGTGGTTTCCTTTATTGCAATAAGAACACTTGGATTTCTAAAATCACTTTTGTTTCTCCTTCTTAGAGCCGGAGGGTCCATCCGATGGGCTAGACTTGGCATTCTTCTTGGGTTCATATTTCCTCTTCTCTTTTCCTGTAACATCCCAAAAATCGCAAAAATTAAAAATTTTTGATATAGCCTAAATCATAAGAGAAATGCTATCTGCGGAATGAAAGTTATTTAATTAATAGATAATAACCGCTTCATAAAATTGTCGTATTTATTCTTAAACATAAAAAGATACTTGGTTATAAATAAGATGCGACAGAACAATGTTTATTTTGTTATGTGTAATGATCTGGTAACAATACTGATGAATTGTTTGCATATTTTTGAAGGGGTTCCTATAGGGTTGCCTTGGGTTTACTTAGATTGATAGCTAAAGCATTGGATTCTTTTCTTTCGCAAATATGCAGGTAAGGTAATAGAGTAATTCCCAGTATTTCAAGACAAGTTATAAGCTTCAGCTAGTCATCTCTATTTTTAAGATAAATGTATATACTGTCACGCATGAAGATGTCGATGGTATGTAATTTTTGGGTTTATCTTTATCGATTTGCACTATTTTTATCCTAACACTTGTAAGTGTAGCTAGAGATATTTTTGCACTATACTTCTACTGTAATTGATGTTTCCATTCATTAGTGAAAACAATTGATATGATTGTCCTGTGCGATTATACAATATAAAAGTTGCGACAAGCATGTGATAATGTTATCAATATGTCAGGGTTGATCAATAAGAGACCTAAATGTTAAATTCTAGGTTAGATTGAAATGGGACCTTCATAATTCTAGTCCATCCTTTGTTCAAATAAAAGAAAATACTACTGTATAGTAATGATAGAATTACTAAAATGTAATGGCTTGGGATAACGATGGTCTTCAAAAGCCTACACCCCATATTTCAAGTACTTAAATTGTAAGTGCTCCTATTAAAATTTTTCAACTATATCACTGTATTGACAGGATAATAGTTTGATGTGTATTAGTGACCCATATGGATTTGTTATAATACTTCTATGGAATATGTGCTACGGTTATAATTCCTAGTTATATGCAAAAGAAACTTAGTGCTATATTCTATTATGTACATAATAAACAAATGATAATTTAACATTTGAATTTGAAATGGTGCGCCCTAAGAAATTTGGGACTTAACATTTAAAATGCATAAAACATAGACAGTATGTGATAAGGTTTGGATTCGATATATATCGTGGTTATATGAATCCATCATAAGGTTTGGAACTATAGATTATCGTTGTTTTGCAATATATATATATGTGTGTGTGTGTGTTATGCAAATTGTAACGTAGTTTGGAAACTATATACATGGTTGTAATACTGTAATATGATCTTACTCTATGGTTTGAAAACTATGCCATGGGTTGTATTACAGTTGCAAAGTAATAGTGATACAATCCGGAGATCACACTGTAACCCTCACTTGGCGCTGTCAAGAATTTAATGTTGTTGCAGTCAAGGGTCTGGAAGATGATACGTGAGATTCAACATTAAATGTAACCTTGTGTGATGGTAGTGGTTTGCTTCGATGGCTCCTACATTTTACTGGATCCACGTGATAATAGTGGTAAGAATGGTGATAGTTTGCCGAGCTGTAAGCTCAGCCTTGGTGATATGGCACTCCAACCATGCTCGTTATTTATTGAGGTTATTAATGGTGCTTGGTCATATCTCTGCCTTGGTACTATCATGGCTTTGCTGGCCAAATCTTGATCGTTGATCTGTTGCCTCGATCATTGAGATATGAAACCCTAAGGCAGTCTCCCAATAACGTTTTTTATTTTACTTAACGCATTCATTTGGTGTTTTTGTTTGGGGAAGAGGCCGATAGGCCGCTGGTTAGCAGGGCTCAACCCTGGGTGGTTTGTGATAGCGCTGTAACTGTAAACTCTGTAATATTTATGGTGAAACTTACTGCATAAGTTGCTTGGGTTTGGAAGTTGTAAGCCAATGAAGCCTTGTGGCTTTTGTTGTGTGACAGGTTTAGGTTTTCGGTGAGATTAAACTCCAAGTTTGATAAAAGTTCAGTTGCATGTTGCTTTGTTGCATTGGTTGAAGGAATTGGAAGCTTGAAGCATTCCATACATCTGTTAATAGGAAGGTAAGTCATCTCATAACAATGTCTATGTAATACAATTTTGGTTTTAATAAAATTCGTTGGAGTCTCGTTGTTAAATTAAAGTAGTTCATGTGAGAGGTACTGCCTTTGTGGTGGATTTTTCAATGCTGGGTTTTGATAGCAATGGATGGCATGCATAAAATGGTAAGCCCCGGTGGCAAACCCTCCGTAGGTTCTCCTGGAAAATTTGAGGTGAATGTTTGATGTTGTAACACTTGTCCTAGAAATCGTTGTTCGAAACCGATGTTGCTTTGTGTTACACTTGTGTTAGGATACTTCTCAGTTTGCAGAGTCGATGTAATAGTTTGTAGTGTTACTGTACAATTTTTTGGCTTCTGATTTTGATCTGGGCAATGTACCTCTGTTAATGAGGGTTTCAATCTCTGTCGAGTTTTTAATATAAAAGAATATTTACAAAACTATTTCGCAGTAACTGTTTTGTGTTCGTTGTTTTGGGGCTCGGCCCGTAAAGAAAACGTGTGACTCGTCGATTTATAAAGTGGAAAGAATTTGTGTTTCAACAGACCTTTGTGTTCGAATTTAATGTAATACGATAATAGTTGTCCAGCTAGGTTTGAACACACCTGTTGCTATCGTTTTCTTTATGGACTGCAAACTTATGAAATGTTTAAACACTAGGAAAGGAATTCGTGTACTATGTATGTATAATGATAATACTGCTACTGTCTTTTAAACAATGGTTATGTATTTTTAATACATGATAGGCTTCGTCCTATATGCAGCTTTGTCGATTTGTAAGAAATGTTTGTGTTTTCAATATATAAGCCTTGTCATGGGTTAGGGTTTGGCTCTGTTTAAAATGTATGGATATTAGTGACTCGTCAACAAGCCCTCGGAAATCCACACTTGTTTTTACTTCTACAATATAGATGCATTCTATTATTAATAAAATAATGAAACTATGTATGCATGCATTTGTGTAGTTTTTCTTTTATGGCTAAAGAAACATTTGTTTGGACAATAGTTGAGAATTGTTGTAATAAAATATATCTTTGTTGCTATCATTCGATAATAAATCCAGAATTATCGAGTTTGGTTTCGAAAGGGAAATATGTAACCCTAGGTTTATGATATGAGACTTATGTTTGCTTATCTATCTTGTAAGTACAGTAATGGAGATAACAGTAGATTATAGTAAACTTTGAGAAGACAATTAAATAGAAACTATAAACCCTAAATTGAAACTTGAAATAACATATCAGTTCTGTATGATGAGATTATGCAATCATTTTTAATTCTATTTCAGCAATGATCTCAATAATAATTATAAAGAACAGTAATAATATTTTAAGACAATAAACTTCTATTTGATGAAATAAAATATAGAAGTAAGAATAGTAATGTAAAGAAATGTAGTAAATAATACTAATTACTATCAGAAGATAAATTAGCAAAATATACAGAATGGTACTTCCATCATCTTGGCAATTTGGCTATCATATCTATCTACTTTAATTTGTCTCTATACTAGAGTACGATGCTTTTCCTTTTTGCATGGGGAAAAATGCAGAGGCTATTTCATTCATTCAAATCAAATTCATACAGAATTATTAATTTACTCAGGAAAGTAAAATAAACTTATAAAATAAACAGTAAAAGTTAAATAAACAATAGAACTTTAAAATATACAAAGTAGATAATACAATAGAACTTGTAAATGACGATAGGGCCGACAAACACCCAAGGAGGCCTGTTCCTTCCAACCTGTTTCAGAAGAGGCAGCTCAACTACTGGCTTCTAGTGAACCCCCGAGCCTAATTATTGATCCAATAAGTGGGTGGAATCTGTGTAGAAGCAAGGCACTCAAAAATGCCTTCTCCACTTAGCATCAACCTCCTGAAATAACATGCCTTCTCCACTCAGCATCAATCCTCCTAAACTCAATAAGAGTTTGGCAGACTCACAACATGATCAACAGCATAGCATATCCCCTCATCAAATCTCTTGGGTGCAAACACAGCAAAACCCCAAGGTAAATTTCCTCGTCAGGAAAAGTGATGAATCTCAGTTCACAATTTGATGGCTATTATATAGACTGCCTAGGTCTTTTAGTGGTCAATTTGGAATAAATGAGCTTCAAACTCCAGTCCCATCTTTCAGGGCACTATGACCACATTTCAAGGGAGTTGTCCCATATCAACAGCTAGTTAGTTGCATCATGATGTTGCCACTTGTCCATTACCTTCTACCCCAGATTTCATTCCACCTAGTGGATCAGTAACCACTCGTTCAACAGTCCTCTTAGGTGTTTGTCTCCTATTTTATTTATCTAATAATAATATATTGTGCAAATTATAGTCATCCTTGGACACCTGTCCAACATAAAACTTGAGAATAAAAGTTATAATAATTTTTGCTAACAAAAAATGTTTTTTAGCAAAAAGAATATGTTACAAACACCCCCACTTAAGCTCAACATCGTCCTCGATGTTGCTTATTCATCATCAAGTTCCTCATGGAACAAAACTGGTTATGCTGCCCGCATATTACTTTCCAGTTCCCAAGTAGCGTCATCATGACTAAGGTGCTTCCATTGCACCTTTACTCATCCTATGGTGTGATTCTGAATCATAATTTCCCTTCGGTCGAGAATATAGTCCGGTTCCACCTGAAAATCTCCTTCGGGTTTGATATGAACCGTTGCACCAAAACCTCGAGATGTTAGTGAAGGCCTCCCACTAAGATCTTAACATCCCACCATGCTCCGCAATCCAGACTCTGGGCTGGATGTGCGCCCGTACGGTGGTGTCCGCTTTGTGCCGTACGAGCCCCGGGCGAACACTATATTGTCGACGTTTTCACCCGCTCTGTGACTTGAACCTTGGTGGAGGCTCTGATACCAAATGATACGAACCGTTACACCAAAACCTCGAGATGTTAGTGAAGGCTTCCCACTAGGATCTTAACAGGGTTCCACCTGTATGTCATTCCAATTTAGCACATGAGTATCATCGTGCACATACTTCTTTAAAACAGAAACTTGAAAAACATTGTGGATTTTTCAATTATATGGCAATGCCAATTGATATGCAACATCTCCAATCCTTGATAGAATTTTGAATGGTCCACAATACCTTGGTGCTACTTTAGCACAGCTCCCAAGCTACAAAGACCTTTTCTTAGTTTTTACCTTTATAAAAACATGGTCTCCTACCTAAAATTCTCTTTCAGTGCGTTTCAAATCAACATAGATTTTCTATCGATCTTGGGCGACCTTTAAGTTACCTTGAAATTGTTTCATGGTTAGCTCCATTTCTTTCAATAAATCTGGTCCTAACATCAATCTGTCTACAGGATTATCCCAAGAAATTGGAGTACGACATTTTCTTCCATACAAAATTTAAAATGGACTTAACTTAGTAGATGCTTGATAATTATTATTGTGGGAAAATTATGCTAAGTGCAAGTAATCTTCCCACTTAGATGGTTGATCTTTAACATACAATATTAACATGTTTTCTAAAATCTGATTTACCCTTTCTGTTTGACCATCAGTTTGTGGGTGGAAAGAAGTGCTGAAATTTAATTTAGTATTTAATCCTTTAAACAGTGCTGTCCAAAAGTTACTAGTGAGCTTAGAGTCTCGGTCTGAAATAATTACCTTTGGAATTCCATGTAAATGAAAAATTTGCTGAATGAAAATATTTACAATGTTATAAGCCTTGAAAGTAGTTTAACAGGAATAAAATGAGCAGCTTTATTAAGATTATCAACAACAACCATGATTGAATCATTCTGCTTTTGATTTTTAGGCAAACCTATAATAAAGTCAATGCTTATAATTTCCCATTTCCATTCTGGAATTGGTAAGGGCTGCAATAGCCCAATAGCCTAGTTGGATGTTGGTGTTCAGCTTTGATAGTTTGACATTCAAAATAGCTAACTATATATTCAGCAGCTTCACTCTTCATGTTGGGCCAAAAATACTCATTTCTTAACATAGTTATCATTTTTTTATAACCAAGATGCCCTGAATAAACACTCTTGTGAACTTCAGCTAAAATCAGCAAGTTAACCTTCGAAAAATTAGGTACATAAATTCTGTTTTTATATGTTAAGAAGCATTTTTCATTAATTATGTAATCTGTTATAAAATTTTCAGATGAATTTTCAGCCACTTTATCATGTAATTTTTGGTAATTTTCGTCTTGCTTAATTCCTTCTTCAATCTGATTTTCCAAATCAATTTTAAAAGTACTGATTGCTGCCACAAAACTCAATCTAGCATTTATGCTCAATGCATTAGCAACCTTATTCTCTTTTCCATTAATGTGATGAATCTCAAAATTCTACTCGCTAAGGAAAGCTAACCACCTAGCTTGCCTTGCGTTAAGATTTGTTTGATCCAATAAATACTTTAAGCCCTTGTTATCAGTCATTAAAATGAATTTCTTTCGATCAAGTGATGACGCCACATTTTTAAAGCATGTATCACAACTGCCAACTCAAGATCATGCGTTGCATAATTCTTTTCATGTATTTTTAACCTCCTTGACTCAAAAACAATTGCATGACCTTCCTGACTTAAGACCCCTCCAAGTCCATTGTTGCATGCATCTGTGCATATGACAAAATCCTTATTGGGATCTGCAATTTTTAACATGGGTGCAGTAGTTAATAACTCTTTTAACTTTTTAAAACTTTCTTGACACTTTTGATCCCATATGAATTTTCTCCTTTTCTTCTGCAAAGAAGTGATGGGGTTAGCAATTCTAGAGAACCCTTCAATAAACTTTCTATAATAACCCGTTATTCCCATGAATGACTGTACATTAGTTACGTCTTTTGGGACAGACCATTCATTAATAGCTTTTATTTTATCAGGATCAACAACAATACCATCTTTAGAAATTATATGACCCAAATATTGAATTTTATCTTTATAGAAATCACACTTACTAAACTTAGCTTAAAGCTGATGTTCTCTAACTACTTGTAAAATAATTTTTAAATGTTCATCATACTCTTCTTTAGTTTTTGAGTAAACCAGAATATCATCAATGAATACCACTACGAACTTATCCAAATATTTATGCAGAACATTGTTCATTAAACACATGAACACTGCGGTGTGTTGGTTAGCCCAAAAGGCATAACTATGAACTCGTAGTGTCCATAACGCGTTCTGAATGCAATTTTGAATATGTCGCCATCTTTTATTCGGACTTGATGATAACCTGACATAAGATCAATTCTAGTGAATATCTCTGCTCCGCGTACTTGATCAAATAGATCGTCTATGTGGGGTAAGGGATATCGGTTCTTAATTGTCATTTTATTAAGCTGATGGTAATCAATGCACAAATGCATGATACCGTCCTTCTTTTTAACAAAAATTACTAGTGCTTCCCAAGGGGACACACTGGGTCTTATGTAGTTTTTATCTATTAATTCTTTCAGCTGAGATTTTAAATCATTTAACTCCAGAATATTCATCCTATAGGGAGCCTTCGAGTTTGGTACCGCACCAGGTACTAACTCAATGGTGAAATCAAGTTCTCTTTTCGGTGGTAATCCTGGAATTTCTTCCGGGAATACGTCAGAAAAGTCCCTAAGGATGGGACTATCCTTTAGTTTTAACTTGTCTTCTTTAGATGTGCACTCGTCATTAATAACATTAACAGCAAACATTTTGCAACCTTTTCTGGCACCTCTCTTTACTTGTAGAGCAGAAATCTACCTTACTGAAATCCTTCTATGAATTCCTTTTATTGTTTCTGAATTACCTTCATTATTTACACATGTAAAGGATTTATCATAACAATTCAGTAAAATTCAATGCTATTCAAGCGAGTCCATACCAATCAACAAATCATATGACCCTAAGAGTAAAACATTTAGATTAATTTGCGTTTTCAGCTGACTTAAAAATACTTCACAATTCTTAACATATTCTATAACCTTTCTTTTAGTTCCTGTTGCAAGATGAACTAACCATGCATTATCAAATTTCTCCGTCTTTAGCTTGCAATGGTTTATTAAAGTAGGTGAAATATAACTCAGATTTGCACCTGGATCTATTAGAATAGAAATAGATTCATTTTGTATCATACCTTCAATTTCGACCATGGATGTTTGATGGTCTGCTTGACGATTCTCCAGTGCTGCATTTATCCTAGGCATTTATCTTGCGATATCTCCAACTGTAGGTTCTGCTTGCATAGTATGAATATTATTGGTTTTCATCTTGTTGCGTGGGAAATCTACTCTCTTATGTGGTCTGCCACATTCATAGCACTTTATGGGTCCCTTCTGGTCAGCATACCTGTTGTTATTGTTATTGTTGTGATTGTTATTATTAGGTACATTTCTTGCAGCAGTAGAGTTCTGAGATGCATTATTCCGGTAATTATTAGGAAAATTTCTGTTATTAAAATTTTTCTTAAAACCTCCAGCATTATGATTAAAATTCTTCTTTTTATAGTCATATTGATTAGTCTTACTGTTCTTTCAGCTAGTGGTTCCTTCTCTTTTTTTGTTTTGAGCGAAGCAAAAATTTGTCTTCCTCATGGACTCTTCCAGAGTGGAAGGATTATCATACTCAATACGGTCTTTTATATTAAAAGGTAGACAATTGAGAAACCTTTGCACTTTAAAATTTTCCTCAACCATGTAGGGTACGTACCTCAGCAAGCTAAGGAACTTGCTGCATAGTTCTTTCATGTTCATTGTACCCAACTTTAAATCATAAAACTCTTTTGACTTATCTTCAAAGTATTGTTCCGAAAAAACTTGTTTTTAAACAAACTTTTAAACATAGTCCATGTTACTTCTTTTTCTTTTATACTCTTGATTCTTTTAAGATCCTAAAGGAACTTGCTACACAGTTCTTTCATGTTCATTGTACCCAACTTTAAATCGTAAAACTCTTTGACTTATCTTCAAAGTATTGTTCCGAAAAAAACTTCTTTTTAAACAAAATTTTAAACATAGTCCAAGTGACTTCTTTTTATTTTATACTCTTGATTCTTTTAAGATCCTGCCACTAAATATCTACCTTCCCGGTCAGATTGTAAATAGCCATTTGGATTTCAGTTGAGAGGAGTAGTAGTAAATATTAAAGTACTTTTTCATTCCCGACAGCCAAGCTTCTGCTGTCTCACCTTTCTCACTTTCTCCATTAAAGGCGAGTGGCTTAATCTTTTTAAATTCCCCAGTAATCTGTTCATGATGTTTATGTTTTCTCTTTTTAGAGCAGCATTCACTGTTACTACTATCATAATTAATATCATCATTACTTGGATCAGATTTATAAGATGAGTAACTATTCCTTTTATCATTTCTTGCCTTCTTATGCTTATGTTAGTGGGACATTATTTCAGAACTAGCCTTCAATTCTGATTTTTCTGCCTCTTTCATCACTATGACAGTTTCCTTTTAAATTATGTTGTAATTCTTCTTGTACCTTAAGGATCCGTTCATTTTCTTCTTTAACAACTTTTAAATCAGATTTTAAATCTTGTACAGTGCGTAAAATTTTGGAAGACTGGTTGTTTAACTCAACATAAATTCCTTCAGTATTATTATGATTAATACATTCATTACGAGGAGATTTGTCCTCTGTTGATTCTTCTGGTATTTCCATACCTGCAATTTAAAGGTCAATCTGTTCTGTGCAATTATAAAAATTAAATTACAAAAGTTAGTAACATAAACTTTCTGATTTATTTTCTGTTTGCGCGCATGAGCCTCAATCAAGAGTAGAGTTTGAACTTGTGATCTGATACCACATGTAACATCCCAAAAATTGCAAAAATTAAAATTTTTTGATATAGCCTAAATCATAAGAGAAATGCTACCTGCGGAATGAAAGTTATTTAATTAATAGATAATAACAGCTTCATAAAATTGTCGTATTTATTCTTAAACATAAAAATATATTTGGTTATAAATAAAACGGAACAGAACAATGTTTATTTCGTTATGTGTAATGATCTAGTAACATTATTGATGAATTGTTTGCATATTTCTGAACGGGTTCCTACAGGGTGCCCTTGGGTTTACTTATCTTGATAGCTAAAGCATTGGATTCTTTTCTTTCATGGATCTGCAGGTAAGGTAATAGAGTAATTCCAGTATTTCAAGTCAAGTTATAAGCTTCAGCTAGTCATCTCTATTTTTAAGATAAATGTATATACTATCGTGCATGAAGATTTCGATGGTATGTAATTTTTGGGTTTATGTTTATTGATCTGTACTATTTTTATCCTAACACTTGTAAGTGTAGCTAGAGATATTTTTGCACTATACTTCTGCTGTAATCAATGTTGTCATTCATTAGGGAAAACAATTGATATGATTGTCATGTGCGATTCTACAATATAAAAGTTGTGATAAGCATGTGATAATGTTATCAATATGTGAGGGTTGAACAATAAGATACCTAAATGTTAAATACTAGGTTAGATTGAAATGGGACCTTAAGAATTCTAGTCCATCCTTTGTTCAAATCAAAAAAAATTACAATTGTATAGTAATGATAGCATTACTATAACACAATGGCTTGGGATAACGATGGTCTTCAAAAGCCTACACCACATATTTCAAGTACTTAAATCGTAAGTGCTCTTATTAAACTTTTTCGACTATATGACTGTATTGACAGAATAATAGTTTGATGTGTATTAGTGACCCATATGGATTTGTTATAATACTTCTATGGAACACGTGCTAGGGTTATAATGCCTAGTTATATGCAAAAGAAACTTAGTGCTATATTCTATTATGTACATAATAAATGAATGATAATTTAACATTTGAATTTGAAATGTTGCGCCCTAAGCAATTTGGGACTTAACGTTTAAAATGCATAAAACATAGACAATATGTGATAAGGTTTGGATTCGATTCATATCGTGGTTATATGAATCCATCATAAGGTTTGGAACTATAGATTATAGTTGTTTTGCAATATATATATATATGTGTGTGTGTTATGCAAATTGTAACGTAGTTTGGAAACTATATACATGGTTGTAATACCGTAATATGATCTTACTCTATGGTTTGAAAACTATGCCACGGGTTGTATTACAATTTCAAAGTAATAGTGATACAATCTCGAGATCATGTTGTAAACCTAACTTGGTGCTGTCATGAATTTAATGTTGTTGCAGTCGAGGGTCTGGCAGATGATACGTGAGATTCAACATTAAATGTAATCCTGTGTGATGGTACTAGTTTGATTCAATGGCTCCTACGTGTTACTGGCTCCACGTGATAATAGTGGTAAGAATGCTGATAGTTTACCGAGCTGTAAGCTCAGCCTTGGTGATATGGCACTCCAACTGTGCTGGTTATTTATTGAGGTTATTAATGGTGCTTGGTCATATCTCTACCTTAGTACTATCGTGGCTTTGCTGGACAAATATTGATCATTGATCTGTTGCCTCGATCATTGAGATATGAAACCCTAAGGCAGTCTCGCAATAACGTTTGTTATTTTCCTTAATGCATTCATTTGGTGTTTTTGTTTGGGGAAGAGGCCGACAGGCCGCTAGTTAGCACGGCTCGACCCTGGGTGGTTTGTGATGGCGATGTAATTGCAAACTCTGTAATATTGATGGTGAAACTTACTCTATAAGTTGCTTGGGTTTGGAGGTTGTAAGGAAATGAAGCCCTCTGGCTTTCCTCATGTGACAGGTTTAGGTTTTCAACGAGATTAAACTCCAAGTTTGATAAAATTTTAGTTGCATGTTGCTTTGTTGCGTTGGTTGAAGGAATTGCAAGCTTGAAGCATTCCATCCGTCTGTTAATAGGAAGGTAAGTCATCCCATAACAATGTCTATGTAATACGATTTTGGTTTTAATAAAATTCATTGGAGTCTTGTTGTTAACTTAATGGAGTTCATGTGTTAGGTACTGCCTTCATGGTGGATTTTTCAGTGCTGGGTTTTGATAGCAATGGATGGCACACTATTAAATGGTAAGCCCCGGTGGCAAACCCTCCATAGGTTCTCCTGGCAGATTTGTGGTGAACGTTTGAAGTTGTAACACTTGTCCTAGAAATCGTGGTTCGAAACCCATGTTGCTTTGTGTTATGCCTGTGTTAGGATACATCTCAGGTTGCAGAGTTGATGTAATAGTTTGTAGTGTTACTGTACAGTGTTTTGGGTTCTGATTTTGATCTGGGCAATGTACCTCTATTAATGAGGGTTTCAATCTCTGTCGAGTTTTTAATATAAAAGAATATTTACAAAACTATGTCGTAGTAGTTGTTTTTTGTTCGTTGTTTTGGGGTTTGGCCCATAAACAAAACCTATGACTCATCGATTTATAAAGTGGAAAGAATTTGTGTTTCAACAGACCTCTATGTTCGAATTTAATTTAATACGATAATAGTTGTGCAACTAGGTTTGAACACACCTGTTGCTATCATTTTCTTTATGGACTGCGAACGTATGAAATGTTTAAACATTAGGAAAGGAATTCATGTACTATGTATGTATAATGATATTACTACTACTGTCTTTTAAACAATGGTTATGTATTTCTAATACATGATAGGCTTCGGCCTATATGCAGCTTCGTCAATTTGTAAGAAATGTTTGTGTTTTCAATCTATAAGCCTTGTCATGGGTTAGGGTTTGGCTCTGTTTAAAATGTGTGGATATTAGTGACTCGTCAACATGCCCTCGACAATCCACACTTGTTTTTACTTCTTCAATATAGATGCATTCTATTGTTAATAAAATAATGAAACTATGTAATGATAGGAAGCTTGTTTAACTAGCTCGATTCTGTAGAAAAGAATGCATTTGTGTAGTATTTGTTTTATGTCTAAAGAAACATGTGTTTGGACAATAGTTGAGAACTGTTGTAATAAAATATATCTTTGCTACTATCGTTTGATAATAAATTCAGAAGTTTGGAGTATGGTTTTGAAAGTGAAATATGTAACCCTAGGTTTATGATATGAGACTTATGTTTGCTTATCTATCTTGTAAGTACAGTAATGGAGATAACAGTAGATTATAGTAAACTTTGAGAAGAAAATTAAATAGAAACTATAAACCCTAAATTGAAACTTGAAATAACATATTAGTTTTGTATGATGAGATTATGCAATCATTTTTAATTCTGTTTCAGCAGTGATCTCAATAATAATTATAAAGAACAGTAATAATATTTTAAGACAATAAACTTATATTTGATGAAATAAAATATAGAAGTAGGAACAGTAATGTAAAGAAATGCAGTAAATAATACTAATTACTATCAGTAGATAAATTAGTAGAATATACAGAATGGTACTTCCATCATCTTGGAAATCTGGCTATCATATCTATCTACCTTAATCTGTCTCCGTAGTAGAGTATGATGTTGGTCCTTTTTGCATGGGGAAAAATGCAGAGGCTATTTCATTCATTCAAATCAAATTCATACATAATTATTAATTTACTCAAGAAACTAAAATAAATAGTAAAAGTTAAATAAATAACAAAACTTTAAAATATACAAAATAGATAAGACAATAGAACCTGTAAATGACGATAAGGCCGACAAACACCCAAGGAGGCCTGTTCCTCCCAACCTGTTTTAGAAGAAGCAGCTCAACTGTTGGCTTCTAGTGAACTCCCGAGCCTGATTACTGATCCAATAAGTGGGTGGAATCTATGTAGAAGCAAGGCACTCAAAAATGCTTTCTCCACTCAGCATGAACCTCCTGAAATAACATGCATTTTCCACTCAGCATCAATCCTCCTAAACTCAATAAGAGTTTGGTAGACTCACAACATTATCAACAACATAGCATATCCCCTCATCAAATATATTGGGTGCAAACATAGCAAAACCCCAAGGTAAATTTCCTCGTCAGGAAAAGTGATGAAATTCAGTTCACAATTTGGTGGCTATTATATAGACTGCCTAGGTCTTTTAGTGGTTAGTTTGGAATAAATGAGCCTCAAGCTCCAGCCCCATCTTTCAGGGCACTATGACGACATTTCAAGGGAGTTGTCCCATACCAACAACTAGTTAGTTGCATCATGATGCTGCCACTTGTCAATTGCCTTCTACCCCAGATTCCATTCCACCTAGTGGATCAGTAACCACTCTTTCAACAGTCCTCTTAGGTGTTTGTCTCCTATTTTATTTATTTAATAATAATATATTGTGCAAATTATAGTCATCCTTGGACACCTATCCAACATAAAACTTTACATCAAAAGTTATAATAATGTTTGCTGACACAAAATGTTTTTCAGCAAAAAGGGTATGTTACATTTCCCTTGTTCTTTCCTTTGGAATTCACACCTTTTGATCTCCATCCATAAGAGCCTAATTTTTGGAGGCTTTCAAAGCTCCCATCTGAATCAGTTTGTCTTATTCTTGGATGAGAGATTCAGTGAATGCATCTAGAGATGGAATTTTGCAACAAAATATTGAAAATATCCCTAAATGGAAGGTAGAAACAAATATGGAGAACTCAAGAGCTAGCTTGCTAAGAATGGATAGCATCAACTACTCATCCTTCTTCTCAATGCCACACTGCTTGCATTGCATGACCAAATATTTGAATTTGTAAAAGAATTGATGGATGGTCTCAAAACTGTCTGGTTGAAGAGAAATCAAATCATTCTCCAGAATATGGCCCCTTAGCTCATCATGTTTTCCAAAGAGGGTCTCCAACTTCAACAAAACCTCTCTTGGAGTCTTCAATCCTTTGAGGTGGAATAGTAGATATCTGGAAATATGAATACACATGAAACCAAATGCTTCCTCCAATCGATTCAGATACTTGGCCATATCAACAGTTGCTTGAGGTTCGACATCCTTCCCCATTGTTACCATGTGCAATGACTTGTTACGCAATACCATCTGCATATCATCCCTGGAAACAAGGTAATTGAAGGGTGTCAAGATCCTTGGAGAGAGATGAGGTTGAATTTTTCCACGAGAACTGTCGGAGTGAATACAAGGTGAAACTGTTGCTACTAGTGCAACTCAAAAATATTTTTCAATAACTTGCAAAAAAATCTCATTTTTTGGAGATAGACTACTACTGAGCACTTCTTTAGAACAATAGGCACATTTTTTTGTATCCTTCACACCTGGCTAGAGCTCAAAGGATTTCTCCATTGAATTTAATGCAATGGCAACAGGATTTGCTATGGAAATACGGAGGCTTCTGGTGCACTAGTAAAAGTAGTTGCTCAACCTACACTCACTGAGCTCTGATACCATGTGAAATTCTAAATCACAGTAGATCATGGAATTGAGTATACCTCATAGAGAAACAATGAGCATAAAATACGAATTACAATGAAAACTACAGTAAAAATGTGCACACAATTAATCATGCATGAGAACTCAGATAGGAACAAAATAATGGCATATGATCCAATAATCAGTATAATGAACAATGATGTTACAATGGAGAGAATTTGAATCACATGGGATAATTTGAGTCTGAGTTGATCTAGAATAGCAATTGTCACCACGGGAGTGCCCTAGCAGACCCAAACTCAACTAAACTGAACCTAAACTTAGTTAATTGAAGACATAATCAATTAACTGACTAAGGAGGGTGCATCCATGAGTTTGTCATGCAAGTTTATTAGAAAAGGTCAGATGAGGCCACAATCAATGGAAATCGAAACATAAACCCCCCACAAGAGTCAACCAACTCAGGTAGACTGAAATGGAACACCGAGTAGGATCCTAAAATATAGGGAACTGACTTAAGTGGTCTTAAAATGATGTGTGCGGGGTGCATAAGGTGGTAGATGGATCCTAGATGACATATGCACACCACTAGGGGGGAAATGACATCATCAGATACTAGGAAAATTAAATGATGCTAGGTTGGACAAGGATGGAATATTAAAATATCCTAACACTTCTTGCTATATATATAGGAGACAAAGGGTAAAATAACAATTCTCGTTGACAATATAATGACATATAAGGTCCTAGTAGACCAATAAAGGGAATACTAATATAACAATAGAAATGTGATTTCATGGTATATAGGGATTAACCCTCTGCTTCAAACAAGTGCTACCCCAAACTTTCAATTAACTCTATATGTTTCTTCCTAAAGAAATAATCAAATGTCACCTCTTCTATTGGCAAATTCTTCCACTTGAAAAGGCACTCGGTAATTTTTTTATTTCACCATTTCTTTGTACAGTCTTTTGTTAAGGATTGTTTTAGGTTATATTACCAATTTAACTTCTTCATGAATCTATTATAAAATAGTCTATACTTGGATCTTCTCACCCATTACCATTTTTAGGAAAGAAATATGGAGGACTAGATGTACACATGAAGATGGAGGAAACTACAATATGTAAGCCATACTTCCAATCCTATGCAACATATTATCAAATTATTAGTACTTAGATGATAATTCATTGACCTCTTCTTTTTGCTTAAGGGATATTTGTTTGTATGGTTGTAACATCAAAAATACAAAATCCCCCACTTCACATTTCCTTTCACTAAGATATTGATCTACTTGTTGTTTCATCTATTTTGTGTTATAGCAAAGTCATCTTTCAATAGTTGGAAATCCTCTTGTTGGTTATCAGTGTGATCCTAATCCATTGCTTTAACATTAGATTTCTCTTTTAAGGATGATGTTATCGAAGGAGGATGATATCCATAAAGTTCCATTCTTTTAAGGGAAACCACTTAACTCATTGTGTAGTGCCCCTAGACTACTATAGCCATTGAGGGCACCTGCTGAGTCACCTGACTATTTGAAACATTAATAAAATAACCCTATGATTTTATTTTGAGTATATTTATGATTACGATTGATTGATATATGTGCATTTGGGTAGTTATTGTGAATGGACAATTTCATGTTGTTTAACGATTAACTCTGATATGAAAACTGTACATATGAATGATGCTTAAAGACTAGTTGTGCAATTGATTATGTGATTAGACGAAAGAGTAATGATTAAGTAAATTATAGATGCTTAATGAAGCAACAGATTTATAAACCAAATTGTGATTATTGAGGACAACACTACTAATTTACGTTTGTGAGAAATGTGTGTAGCGACAGGTGAAACGGTTCACCAACGGACACACAAAGGAATATGAAGGGTCGTAGAGTACGAGTAAATCACACACAGGGGGAGCGACGACGATGTCGACTTCCGACAAGAATACCACGCATGAGCAGATAAGCATTGATCCGCTTGCTCAAGAGAAATGCGTGAGAGCGTACGAGGTGGGCCACAACGGAGCTGGTCACGTACGAGTTGAGGGGCGCGTAGTGAGAACGGAATCACTCCTCGGCGCCATTAGTCCCTAGATAGCATGTAGATGGAGGATAGATGGTAATGATTCCTAAAATCCCTACAAGAGTTCCCGCAAGTCAAAACGGAAAGATGGTGGCAGAAGGGCCCGACGATGCGGTACCCTGTCGAGAACGGAAAGAATGGACGCAAGGACCCAACGATGCGGTACCATGCCAAGGAATGGAAACCATGGATGACTGGACCCGACGGAGTGGTGCCATGTCAGGGAATTAAAATTAAGGAACTAGGAGCCCAATGGCGCGACACCGTGATCCTAGTGAGTTTGATTGTTAAATTTAACTGCATAAAAACTTATGAGAATAACTCTAGATTATTACTTAGCAAATGCATAAAAATAATTTAGACATTTGCACATGAATAGTTATTTTTGTTGAGCATTTAAAATAATAGAAATCATTATTTAGGAGCAAAATAGAATCCTAAGATTAGACAATTAGTCAACTAAAATCTAGGAGTTAATTAAAATATCTGGGGGACAAACTAGAGCAAACTTAGGGGTGTTGGTGCACTTCCCAGAGAAACTGACACTTGGATGGGTGAGTGTTTTAATTAAATAATTAATTAAAAATATGTAATTATGCATGAAGCGACATGTGTCGCATGAGATTTTCCTTTATAAGGAAGGCTTGGGAAATGGGTAAAGGGCCCCATAATTTGGACGATTGTCGTAATTTTCGAATGCCTCAAAGACTTGCTGCTATCTAAGGGTTTGGCTTAGAAATCCTGGTGGGAAGGGAAGCCCAAGCTGAATTTCTGAAATACTTGTGTGAGCTCTACGACCCAAATCTCGGGGGAGGCCATGCGACTGAAATCATGAGCCTATGGTTGGGTGGCGAAGCTAACGGTTGCTTCGCCTATGGTTAAACGAGCTTTGCTGGAGGGATCCTACGGAAGACGAAGGCGACAATGGGCCAACCGGATTGGGTTGACAGGTTAAGGTTTTGCTTATTTTTGTTAAGTTATTCACGCTTTTTATTTTATTTTTCCAATAACTATGATGACTAATTTGTTTGTATGAAGTCGTTAAAGTTTCAGGTTCAGTTCAAGGAGACCCTAAAGGAGGGGTCCTACATTTGGTATCAGAGCGGGTCGAGCCTTGAGGGCATCGGATGAATAAACAACGGATTTGGAGCTGCAATCTTAGTGGGAATACACATCTGACCGGAGCAGCTATTTCTCCAGGTTCATATCTATTGAAATATCGCTTACTTTATTTATTGTATTGAGAAATCATTAGTTTTGAGATCCATGAATTTCTTTTACTTCTGTTACGATATTGAGTAATGCAATACTTAGGTTTCTGGGTCAAGAACGATTATGAAATCCATCCTATTTAAACTCTGCATAATCCCGTAGATGAAATCATTTTATTAAAATAATTTCAATCTCTGCTTATGTATTGTATTTGATAGTTTGATAGATCCCTATACCTGCTTGATAGTTCAATAGTTTAATTAAAAAGATTTCCAATCTCAAAAAAATTGTGTTCTGTTGGTATTCCGATGTAATGTATGCATTGAAGGGATCATGATATTGAACTGGGTGAATTGAGCCTCTGCGTTTTCTTTTACAGAGGTTATATATATACATATATTATACAAAATCTTGAATTTAGAACGGGTCTTTGATAGATCTCAGTAACTATATTAATTCTCTAAGGTTACATGAATCAGATATCTATCAAAAGACATAATCCTACATATTCACAGTCAATAAGTCATTGAAATCAGTCTTCTATAGGTCACTGTAAAACAATTAATTTGTAAATATTTTCCAGATAGAGTATTAAACTCTGTAGATTTTACAAAGGAATAGATTCTAAATTTGATCTTATATATATATTTTTTTTGTTCTGAATACATACAGGAATTATATTGTAAAGTTACACTATAGGATTCCTGTGACTCACGATAGCATAAAAGTTTGTTTTAAAATTATATACAATCTCAGATTGCAGGCCCAATTGCAATTATGATGACCAACCTATTAAACGCTGTTCTCAAAGAAGAAATTGTAGACCCTTTCTCAAATTGCATGCCTTATTGCAGTGCTGATGATCGATCTATAAAACTCTATGCAACAGGAAGAAATCATAGATCTATCCTCGGATCGCATTCTTCATTGATGATGACCTTTTTGTAATTTGTTGTGAATGAAGAGTTCATGACTAAAATTCCTCGTTTGTATTCTCGATTTAAAATCTGAGTATTAGTTCTTTTATACTCAGTCTTAGAGAGAATCGGCGAATCCATCCTCGGCGAGTTTCCTGGCTTCGACTCTGTGAACAACTTGTTTAGGCATGTGAAGCTGCGATCCCATCGTATGACTTTTACTACGTCTGACACACTCTCTCTCTCTCTGCGTCTTTGGCATTTCTGTTTCCCTTGAGGTACTTTTTTTTTTACAGGCCTTGGATTAAGGGATTCAACTCTTGGATCGCATAACCGCCCTGTCAGTTATTACCCTCATCGCTGTGATCAAATCCCTACTGGATTTGTTAAGATCGTTCGGTTAGGTGTTACAATAACATTGATCGAAGCTTTCGTAGATCGATCCCTTCCTTATGTTTAATTGATTGATGAATCTACCAGTCTGTCGTGTTTCTAGTGAACACTCTGTTGATTTAATTAATATACCTGTCACGTTCTTTTAATACTCAGTCGGTGCTTGAATCCCATCGAGCTAATCCTTTTTCCTTGTTTCTATATTCCATATATGACCGTTCACAAATGGTTAAATGTTGAGGTAGTTATGTTGAACGTTTATGCCTTAATTTTTCTGGTAGATGTTAAGTGGTTAAGAGTCTGTCGTACCGAAGATTTCATGATGTTCCTCATAATTAATAATTGAAACATCTGTCCAGTAAATTCATAAAATTTGATTTGCAAATATTTACATTTACTTCAGCGCAGGAGGATGTGCACAGGCAAAAAAAACTTTTTCCTCCAAAATCCAGTTAACCATCAGAAGATGTTGTTTTCCTATGCCGTCGGTCAACTGAATATCAATTCAGTCCAACAGATGACTTAGCAACGGATGTTTTTTTTTTGGGGGGGGGTTTTATCCTCGCGTTCATCCTCAATGCGTATAACCCTGCAGACCTGTAGAAGAAACAAAAGTGTTATGAATTGAAATTTCAAACCTATAAAGATTCTTGGCTTTTCAGATACTGTTTCATTGCAAACTTAGTACATATCTCCTTTAAAAATAATAATAATTTAATCTTCCCCAAAGATGAATATGAGACTCGCAAGAGATCAATCTACAACCTGATTTGTTAGTTATTTTAAACTACTGTAAGTAGCGGATCCTCTATGATTCCCTTCAAAGAATGCGTATAACCCTTGAAAGAGATCTCTTAACTCTGTGTTTAGGTTCCCTTCTTGACTACGAAAGTATCGCTGCTGTCCAACTAACATAGAACGAATTTCACTATCTCTTTTCTTTAAATCGAAAGATTTCCTAAACTTTATACTCCGATGAGTACTCACTTTTACTTGGAGTTATAACTCTACATCCCGAGAATGCGGCAAGGTTATGGGTGACAACTGCCACCTATCACATAATCCCTTACTATAACGTCTCTCCATTTCTTCTCTGACCTTCGGGTGAGTAATCCAAGGCGATCATCTGATGGGAATTTTAAACAGAATTTGCATGTGTAACTACAGTGCAGTAAGCAAGTTATCGGAATGTATTTAAATTCCCTGCCTTACAACAGGGGAATTACATGGATTCGGAGGTTGTGAACTCTTACATGAGATATGCGTTAAGACAAATAAAAGGAACTATGCTAACTAGAGTGAATAGGTGTAACCTGCCAGCACTATGGATCATATGTATGTAAACATATATAAGTTCTCCAAGACGCATATTTAAGGAGGAGTCACGTTGAAATTCACATAGTGCTTAACCATATATCATATAGTTATACCCTCTCTCTCTATATATACATCATTCACATGAGAATCTCCCATGAGTTCATGGTGATTATTTTCCATTTACTTCTTGTACACATCGAATTGTTGAATTAATACTTTTAATGGAACGACTCAATCCATAAGGGATAACATATCTTATTTATCGACCTTGAATTCTAAAATGCCTAAGTTACTCAAAATACATGGAGGATTAGTAAATTGATTAGTATAGCTTTTACATTAAGTGATGTATGTTTTGTAAAATAAGGAATTTAAAATTAGCTATCCTAATTCTCATTTGACTTATTTGATAAGAATAAGTGATACTTATATTAGGTAGAAAATGGGAGAGTTAAGGCTAGTGACTCAAGTTCTCATTTGAAATTCGAAATTGTTTTATATATATTTATAGATAATATAAATGAAATTTAAACTTAGAATATTATTTATTGTATCTATATATATATATATATATATGTCATGAAGAGAAGGGATTGATAAAATTATGTTTAAAAAAAAAAAAAAATTCCCTGTTTTGCAAGAAGGGCGTCACATTATTCTAGATGAAAGGATAATAAATTTAATTATCATCCATTTTAAATGGGATGGTATAGTTTTATCATTATAAAACTTAGAAAGGATAAGGTCATTAGTATATTCATCTAAATAAATACATATCGCATAGTTCAAATATAAATGTAGAAATTGCGTGCCAACTTATTACGGTTCATGAAATCATGATTTAGTATTGGATAGGTGAATGAATTATAATGGTAGTTACTTTTAATATTATGTATATATGTTGGAATGACATGTCATATAATAGAACGTATAAAGAAAGTTAGAAAGGGTTTTTCGTATATTTATATATTATGTGGAGTTTGCATTATATACATAAGTCATATATTGTATTCAAGGGCTTCATACAAATAATATAATCCAAGGTTATATTTGGATTTATTTAAAAGTTATATATATAATATATATATATTTAAATAAATAAAATTTACATGAAAGAAAGAGTTAGCATATGAAAGGGATTCAATATATCTTATTAAAGTTTGTTTTTTGGATACTTAATTTAAAATATTGATCTCACATGCAATTTATATGTTATATGATTAAGTAAACCAAAAACAAAGAATATCAATTAAAATATAAAGGTTTGAAATATATCTATCTATATCTATCTATATATAGATTGGAGTTTGAGAATAGAACAAAATATATAATATGTTTTGTATATAGAAAAGGACATATAAAAGGGTTAATACATACAAGTGTATGGTTTATATTATGCTTTAAAGCAAATTATCTGGAACTTATATGATTATGTTAGCACATGTACATTAGGGAAGTAATACAAGATGTTGATCTAAAAGGAAACGGGTGATTGATATACTAATGCTAAATAAGTAAGGATGTGAAAATGGAATGGACAACACTATTTTTGCATTAAAGTTGAGACAAAGTTCCCCGAACGGAAATTTCGCCACTTCATGGGCCTATATGTAGTGGGAACAACATCAATGGATATATTTGGTAAAGTTACTAAATCGAAGAACTTTAACTGACAAGACACTAAGATGCTTAGGTTGACAAGAATTTGTTGGATTATCGAGAAAGAGAAACCAACTTAAACTTTGAAAACAAGATATCAAATGTGATCGGTATGACGAGCTGAACTCAACGACATGCATTTTGCATTATGACAAAACCATTTATGAAAACTAAAAACTACGAACTTGAAATTTAACCATGGTATCAAAATGGACAAATGAAGATAATTTTCGTAAAATGAAGTATAAAGACGAATAGCATAACAAACTGAACGCAACAAAGCTAAACCTTAAGTCGCGATGAAACCTTGATGAAAGGACGACTAGACCTCAAGATCAAACTTCATGAGGCTAAGAAAACACACATAGTGCGACTTGATAGGTATGTCGAAGTGGTCCTAGGACAACAAAAAGGATGAAATGAGCTAAGGATATGATGAGCTCATTGATCAAGACATGATATTACTGAAGAAATGACTAGAAGTTAAAGTTTAAGATGTTCGACTAAGTCGCTATGTCTCGACACATGCAATCCTATCGAATTGAGAACTGACATGTAAGGATTTGGAAGTAGTCTTATGGGAATGGGATTTAGGACTATTTGATAGACACTCTTAGCTTATTTATCTGTCATTATAACTTACCCGTATGTATTTTACTTAATACTGTATGGTGTTTCCCTTCTCGTTTTTAAGGAACGGATAGCCAATGAATTTGACTTCATGATTGGATTTGATGTGCAAATTGGTGATTAGGTAACGATGGTGTGGCTATGGATGAAATATAACCTTTATTTAATTTGGATATCACGGATCTTCCCAGATGAATAGAAGATATAGGAGATCTAGTTGGGACTAGCAATTATTAAATGTATTATTGGATTTACATTGCGTGAAATTACGATTAAGTCCCGAGGGTGCATTGGAACCATGTTGGATGAAAAAGAAAACTAATGATTAGAACCACTTGTGCGTGTGGCCATGATTGCTGGAGAAAAATAGAAGGGAATGGAAATAAGATGATAATAGGAAATTAAGGTAAAGCTTAGCACTGAAATTATGAGAAAAAAAATTAACTTTGGGACGAAGTTCTATTTATGAGGGGGTGTATGTAATGCCCCTAGAATGACTGTCGACCTTAAGGGCACCTGTCGAGTGACCCAGCTGAACAACTTCGATGTAACGGTATCTTGAGCCTTGTTATGTCTTAAATGATTGAGGAAAGCCTGAAGATGGGAATGACGACAATAATTGATAAATGAATTAAAGAATTAAAGTATATGAGTGGAGTGGTATAATTGATTGGTTAGTTCTTGCTTAATGATTAGACTGGACTGATCAAGTCAAAGTGCAGTAGGACAGTTACAGTCCTAGCTCTGCAACTTGGGAGGACGCAACTGAGATGCGTCATAGATTTCCATTTTTTATTCTGAACTTCGGGACAAAGTTCTAAATAAGTAGGGGTGTATGTAGTGCCCCTAGACTACTATAGACATTGAGGGCACCTGCTGAGTCACCTGACTATTTGAAACATTAATAAAATAACCCTATGATTTTATTTTGAGTATATTTATGATTACGATTGATTGATATATGTGCATTTGGGTAGTTATTGTGAATGGACAATTTCATGTTGTTTAACGATTAACTCTGATATGAAAACTGTACATATGAATGATGCTTAACGACTAGCTGTGCAATTGATTATGTGATTAGACGAAAGAGTAATGATTAAGTAAATTATAGATGCTTAATGAAGCAATAGATTTATAAACCAAATTGTGATTATTGAGGACAGCGCTACTAATTTACGTTTGTGAGAAATGTGTGTTGCGACAGGTGAAACGGTTCACCAACGGACACACAAAGGAATATGAAGGGTAGTAGAGTACGAGTAAATCACACACAGGGGGAGCGACGACGATGTCGACTTCCGACAAGAATACCACGCATGAGCAGATAAGCACTGATCCGCTTGCTCAAGAGGAATGCGTGAGAGCGTACGAGGTGGGCCACAACGGAGCTGGTTATGTACGAGTTGAGGGGCGCGCAGTGAGAACGGACTCACTCCTCAGCGCCATTAGTCCCTAGATAGCATGTAGACGGAGGATGGATGGTAACGATTCCTAAAATCCCTACAAGAGTTCCCGCAAGTCAAAACGGAAAGATGGTGGCAGAAGGGCCCGATGATGCGGTACCCTGTCGAGAACGGAAAGAATGGACGCAAGGACCCAACGATGCGGTACCATGCCAAGGAATGGAAACCATGGATGACTGGACCCGACGGAGTGGTACCATGTCAGGGAATTAAAATTAAGGAACTAGGAGCCCAACAGCGCGGCACCGTGATCCTAGTGAGTTTGATTGTTAAATTTAACTGCATAAAAACTTATGAGAATAACTCTAGATTATTACTTAGCAAATGCATAAAAATAATTTAGGCATTTGCACATGAATAGTTATTTTTGTTGAGCATTTAAAATAATAGAAATCATTATTTAGGAGCAAAATAGAATCCTAAGATTAGACACTTAGTCAACTAAAATCTAGGAGTTAATTAAAATATCTGGGGGACAAACTAGAGCAAACTTAGGGGTGTTGGTGCACTTCCCAGAGAAACTGACACTTGGATGGGTGAGTGTTTTAATTAAATAATTAATTAAAAATATGTAATTATGCATGAAGCGACATGTGTCGCATGAGATTTTCCTTTATAAGGAAGGCTTGGGGAATGGGTAAAGGGCCCCATAATTTGGACGATTGTCATAATTTTTGAATGCCTCAAAGACTTGCTGCTATCTAAGGGCTTGGCTTAGAAATCCTGTTGGGAAGGGAAGCCCAAGCTGAATTTCTGAAATACTTGTGTGAGCTCTACGACCCAAAGCTCGAGGGAGGCCATGCGACTGAAAGCATGAGCCTATGGTTGGGTGGCGAAGCTAACGGTTGCTTCGCCTATGGTTAAACGAGCTTTTCTGGAGGGATCTTATGGAAGACGAAGGCGACAATGGGCCAGCCGGATCGGGTTGACAGGTTAAGGTTTTGCTTATTTTTGTTAAGTTATTCACGCTTTTTATTTTATTTTTCCAATAACTATGATGACTAATTTGTTTGTATGAAGTCGTTAAAGTTTCAGGTTCAGTTCAAGGAGACCCTAAAGGAGGGGTCCTACACATTGTGTATATTTATCAAATGTAAAGCAATGAAGATACCATTCTAGGTATTCATTCGTAATCTCATTTTGGCCATCACATCGAGGATTGTAAGAGGAGTTGTGATCCAACTCAATTCCCAAACAAGAAAATATTTCCTTCCAAAAATTACATGTGCCAATTGGATCTCTATCACTTACAAAAATCTTGGGGATTCCATGATGTCATATAATGTTGGATCTATAATTTCTCATCATTGGATATATTTTTCCCATCCAACCATCCTAAAATGACCAAGACTATTTTTCATTCTTTTATACAGTTATGTTCATCATAATTTTCTCTAATATCAAAACTAATTAATCTATGAAATATTAATGAAAATTAAAATGGAGTATACTATGGTAGTATAACAATGGATGTACATCTTTTAAAATATTGTATTATTCATTTTAATCGGTCATAAAGTATCAAAGGTAAAGCATTTTTTTTTTGGGGGGGGGGTCATTATGACTAGAAAAGACGAAGTTAAGAAAGAACAAAAAAAATTGATAAGGAGGGTGATGAAGAAATAAGTCCACATCTTGAAAATGAAATAAATGGATTGAATAACATATTCGAGGGGAACTTCATTTTACAATATATCAACTACACAATATTATATGATATCTTATAATATGTATCCTTGATATATATAGGATACCAAGAGTTCCATTAAAATTACAATTAAGTTCCTAGCCAACTAGTAAAGACAACACTATAGAAATGTAATATCACAATTTGTAGGGTTTAACATATCCCTCCCCTTACAACAAGTGTTTTTCACAACACTTGATTGACTATGGATGTTTCTTCATGAACAACACATCTTCCCATATCCTCTCTTCTATTGGAAAGTTATTCCATTTAATGAGGTACTCAATAATTGTTCAATTTACACTTGCTTGATCCATGTTTCAAGGATTATTTTAGCTACTAGTTCAATTTTCCATTATTCGTCAATATTTAGTAAATTAGTCTAAATTTGGATCTTACCATTGATTACGTTTTTTAAGGAGGAATGCAATCCATACTTCCAATCCTCTAAAACACCTTATAGGAACAATATTACTTGGACGCTAATTTATTGTCCTTCTTTTATTGCTTGAGGGACATCTATCTGTATGGTCGTAACCTTAAAAATACACAATCCTCCACTACTTATATAGCTAAGTAGTGTTTAAATAGTTGGAGAAATTTTTGTTGGTGCTTTATGTGATCCTCCACTACTTAAACCTTGGATTTCTATTTAAAGGGTTATGTGATGGATGGCGGATGATAGCCATGAGGTGCCATAAAAGGGAACAATTTTTATAAAGTATGGAATCATGTGTTGTACCACTATTCTACCCATAGAAACCACTTGAACCATTATGTTTGTTTATAATATGATCAGAAATGAATATACTCTTCTACAAATTTATTCACAATTTTATTTTGACCATTAAAATGTGGTTTGTAAGAGGAGATATGAGTACCCAAATAAGAAAATGTTTTACTCCAAAAAATATCGATCGAAGTTTGGATATTTATCAATTATTATAATCTTTGGGGTTTCAAGCAGCTTCTGAATTTTTTCCATGAATGTTGTAGCTAATGTACTTGATTTCAAATAATGATAAAGATAGAATAAAAAGGCATAATTTATGAGTGAATCCACCATTACCATGTTAACATTATTTCCTTCTGAATTTGGTAGAATTATGATGAAATTCATTAGGACCTAGATTACCAGTGTCGACTTGGTATGAATAATAGTTGTACAAGATGTGGTGTATTGATTGTCTTTCCCTTATTCTGTTGGGAAACAAAGCAATATATCACAAAATTTTGAACATCATTTTAAAACCTTTCCTAAAAAATCCATCTTTATCATATGGTAGTTTTTTAAGAACCTTGAATGTCCACCTATAGGAGAAATGTGCAATTAAAAAAAGACCTTATGTTGGAGTTGGAAATTTCCACATAAATATATGCAATCTTAATACTATAGTGAATCATTCTTTCAAACAATTTATCTAATCAATTAGAGAAAATAATAGGTCTAAAATGGGACTCCTATGAAAAATAATATTTATGATTTTTTGGAGGCAAAGAGAAAAAAGCTACATTTTTTCTTCGTATTTTCAACATATCTCCCTATCGTTTTACTCAAATTTGGAGCAGGAGCACTCGTTGGATGCATAATTAAATTATGCATCCACTGAGTACCGACACAACATACTTTTGATGGTCCCCTATGACTTCTTAGCCTATAGTGTTGATCAACCCACATAGAACACCTTTGGATTAGGAACCTACAAAGACTACAACACATGTCCCAGATTCTCCCACTTGTTGTACTCATTGAAACATGGGGTCAAAGGAGAAGCATTGATTAAATCAACTGCTAACTGTTGCAAATTGCAATTCCTATTTATTCTCTACATTAAGAGAAATTTTTTGTACTAATAGACTTTTTTAATAAATCTACGACATTTTGCAAGGTATACAAATTCTCCAACAATAATTTGTTCTACTCAAACATCTCTATAACAAAATAGCATTTAACATCAATACATTTTTATCTTAGAATGGTAAACATGGTTCTTTAAAAGAAACTCATATTTGAGATATCAAAACATATTCTCACTACTTTTTTAAGAAAACAAATACATGAACACAATCTTTACAACCATATGGTTTCCTTACTTCAATTATTGGTTTCCATGCATTATGTTTATGTAGTTGGCAGTGCAACTAAACCTGCTTCTTACTCATGCAATTGATTACTTCACCAAATAAGTTAAAAACATAATCGATTGGAGATCTTATGTGGTCAACATCTCTAGCCTAATCTACAAAAAAAATAAAAAGAAATGTATATTTATCTCTCTATGAGGCCTAGGCCTTCCTTGGTAGTATATTGCATAACCTAAAGGGCCACATAAATATATGACGACCCTCTTTACTATATTCTAATATTCCTTTCCTATTTTTGACGCATGCCTTGTCAAAAATCCCACTTCATGGGAAATGCATTGTCTAGTATAGACCATAACATACAAAAACATTCCAACAACACTCGCATATGTAGCATGTGACATGTATTCTATCTCTTCATCAATCTTAGGACACATATCCATAGTTAAACTTTCATGTACAAGAATAGGGACATTTACCAGTTTACATTCATACATATTAAGTTTCTACAATAATATATCAATATATTTATTCTTACTTAACTAGAGTTTTCTATTGTCTTTATCTCTTTTAATTTCCATGTCCAAAACAAAATTTTCTACGCTAAGAGATTCCTGCCAAACTTACAAGACAACTAGGCTTTGACATCCTTGATGATTTCCTTCTTGTTTTCAATCAAGAAAATATCATCAACATACAAGACCACATAAATAAAGAAATCACCATCCTGCATGGAATACACATAGTGATCATCTTTTCTTGTTGAGAAACCAAGTCTTAATATATAAGTATCAATATTTTAATACCACATTCTTGGTGATTTTTTTAATCCATATCAAAACCTCTTCATCTTTCAAACCAACTTGTTCTTTCCCTTTGCTGCAAAACCCTCTAAGCATGTCATGTAGACTTATTCTTCCAAATCACCATGTATAAATGTTTCCTTCAAACCCATACACTCTACTTTAATATCAAAAGAAACAATAGTAGACATAAGAAATATAATAAAAGTTACTTTTACAATAGGAGAAAAAATATCAGCAAAATCAATTCTCTCCACTTGGGAATATCCCTTAGATAATAGGTAACCTTTGTACTTATCCACCATACCTTATACATGCAATTTCTTCTTAAACACCCATTTTCTACCAATAGTTTTTGTTTTGGTTGAAAACTCAACTAGATCCCAAACCTTGTTCTTATATAAGCCATCCATTTCCTTGACAATGGCCTTCTTTGCAAGTTTACTATCCTCTAAATCCATTGCCTCCCTAATAGATAAAGAAAAAGTAGAATAAATCATGTATGATATAGATTTATGGTTTTCTTGTGTCATGGAGAAATCTTCTCAAGGATGGAACTAGAGGTTCTTTGACTTCTGGTTCATCTTCTTACATTGAGTCAGATTCTTTACACTCCAACACAACCTCTATTGTCTCTAGTTCTTCTTCCTTAGGTTGGACTTCTTGTATGGGTGGGACTCTAAGCTCTCTAAATACAAAATCTTGACTATAAACAATCTTCTTAGTTACTATGTTCAAAATTCGATAATCTTTTATACCATCTTTATAACCAATAAAGACACATTTTTTAGCTTTATTGTCCAAATTACTCCTATTTTCCTTTGGAACATGCACATAAGCATCACAACCAAAAAATTTGAAATGTTTAAGAGGTATTTTTACCAATCCATGCCTCAACTAAAGTTTTGTCAACAAGTGCTAATATAGGTTATTGATTTACTGAGTAACATCTAATACCCACTGCCTTTGCCAATAATTCCTATGATAACCTTATACCATTGGCATACACCTTGTCTTATCTATTATCATCCTGTTTATCCTTTTTCTTACTCCATTTTTTAGAGGTGTGTTTGGAGCAGTCTTTTTCCTTATTATTCCATACTTATTATAGAATCCTAGAACTCATTTCGGCAGAACTCTCCATCATTATATGTCCTCAACACCTTTATTTTCTGCTCTACCTATTTTTCTACAAGATATTTAAACTCTTTAAACTTATCTAAAACCTCATATTTATTATGGAGGAAATATACACTTGTGTTTCTTGAGAAATTATAAATGAATAAAACATAACACATATATTTACCTAGTGATAGAACAACAAGAAGTCCAAACACATAATTATGTATTAACTCCAAAATTAATTTTTCTATTATACCCCCAAATGGGAATTTCATTCGATTCTATTTACCATATATGCAATGTTAATAGAAATCAAATAATAATGATAAATCAAAAATATCTTATACCATACATTTACCATGCAGTTCTTAAAGGCCCTTCTCTCTAATATGTCCGGAGTCTTTGATGCCAAATCATTTTCTTGTTTACATGGACAATAGGGGTCATGTCTCCTACTCTGTCACCCTTGGGAACGATAGAACTATTACATCCATCAATGAACATGCTTCCCAACAAATTGTATAGAGCTCCAATCCAAACACCCAGCATCAACACCACTTCTCCTCGAATTGTCTTGCATGTGTCTTTTTCAAATAAAGTATGCAAATTTGCATTACCGATCTTACCTAACTTGTGTCCTATCAATATTCACCTATAACAAGTTAAGTGACTGTGCTAGTTTACAGTCCATCCAGATTAGGATAACTTGACTCGATCATGGGGTTAAACTGTCACTGAACACCAGCATATTGCTTGTATATTTTGTATAAATGTTGTGGACAACTGAGATACTGGATGCTGCAAGGATCCTATTATCAAATGGTGAGCCATTTTACATTTTCATAATCCCGGCCGCCCATGTTGATATTGTAATTTGATCTCAAAAATAAGAATCCATTGATATAGATTAAACAAACAAGTCGACCACAGCTTTCACAGAAGGTGTTGTATTTATCCTTCTTTCCATTCAATTTTTGGACAACGACAGAGTATCAGAATTTCAAAATAAGAGCTAAAATGGACTCTTCGCAGAGCAGAGCGGACTAGAGGAGGGGAGAAACGATTGCTGGAATTGAAGGTGGAATATGTTTCAAGCAATAACCATCCTATGCTCAACTTTTTGGATATAAGATGGAATCTGCATTTTATCCTTTGCGCCCTCTTAATTCTCAGAATTATCAAAAACAACAGTTTCGTCATTATCATTGCATGCGGTATACATGCCAACATTCTTTTCTAGATTTTGCAACAAAAGCTACCAGAAGACCGTGAAATTATAGAATGCTTGCAAAGGCTCGAGATAAAAATAATCACGAGAATCTGAATACTAAATCCGATGAACTAAGTGACAGGTAAGATGATTATGAATATAATAAACAAAAGATTTTGTCTCCGAATTTCCAGCAGATTCATATGATTATAATGTCAAGCCTAGTTCAACCTTTGCGTCCAGTGCAAGTGAGATTGTTTCTTGTTTATGAAATTAAAATCTCATCTTAAAGATAATAATCATGTGAAAGTTGAAGATGAAGGAGAACAAGCTTTATTAATGTTATTATTTTTTATAATTATTTATTTTAAATTTTAAATAATACTCATAAAATCAAGATAAACAGTATATTTATTCTTTTTCCTTCAATTTAAGAAAAACATAGACACTATACCACCCCAAATTCTACAATATAAAGACCTATCGAACTAACTAAAACCCTCCTTTGTCCACAAGCTTACATATAATTTCTATGAATGAATGATCGATCGAACCTTGCAGTTCCAACCAACCATGTTTCCCTCCTTATTAAAGCCATCGATGGCTAAAACACCATTAGAACTCATGAGGGACACCTGAGGCGAGTTCTTGGATCTTGATGCCAAGACCATTGAGCAATTCAAGCTTCCTGAGAAGTTCTGTTGTTTTTTTAATTAAACGGTTCACACGTTATACTTATTATGTTTTAGGAAACTTTAGATCAGCCTTTGAAAATTTTATGAGCCATGGTGTAGGATCGAGTTTCAAATTGTCCTTACATTTTTGTTTTGAAATAATTTTTTATTAGATGGAATACTTTTTGAACTTTTTATCAGACCCAATTTTTGGTTTTACATACTTAAAATAAAGCATTACAAGTCCATATTCGTAATCCAATGGGACTGATAGTCTATTATTAAGGTTCGGGCATTTCATTTTCATTGCCGCTAACTATAAGTTTACTATGAGATTCGAACCTTTATCAATGAGGTGAAAATGGTGGTGCTAAATGTTGAATTTCCAAAACTAACATTATTATATATAATCTTTATTTAATTAATTTTAAATAAAAATGTTAAAGAGAGCGAATGTAACTTCCAAGTTTATAATCATTAAACATCCAGATGCTCAGCATGTCTATATTAATTGTTTATGAAATTTACGATTCCCTATGAGCCGCACAAGTCTGCAAAACACCTCCCAAGAGGTGGTCAAAAGAGGGGGATGAACAATAAAAGGCTAAAACCCATCAACCCATTAGTTTATTCTCTAAAGGGAAGGGTGGCCCCTACATCGGTTCATTGAAATGGAAAAGATATAGTGCATCGTAAACAAGGATCAAAGGCATAAGTCAAATATAACACTCAAGGGTAGTGATTAACCCCCTCAACGGATCTACTAGGTTTTATGAGATCTAAGAGTGCTACACTTGTCCATTACACAACGTGTAACGTGGCCAAACCCTAGCAAAAGGTAATGTTTACAGCCCTTCAAATACAAGAAAGTAATATGCAAACATAAAGATTTTAAAAATGAGGAGGAATAGACTACCATGATTGTGAGTTTCAAGTGGGAACACTCCTTCCTACCTCTACCCTTACCATCTATTTCTTGAACAACGTTCATACAACAATTAAACGAACATTATTTTTATTTTAACCAACACCGGGCCCTTAAGTCCTAGTGTTCGAATATGGCTATACCAAATCTAAGGACCTTGTCTAGTAATATTGCAATGAATAAAAGATTATGACATCTATAGCTATTGATCCATGAAAGACATGGTTGATATTAAGAAAATAATTAATATACTTCAATAATTGTGTCCATTTTCTCGTGATGGTAGAAGATCCTCTTTCCATTTTTTGTTTATCTTTAAGTTTGTTTCAAGTCTCCTTGCCAAATGTATAATGAAATTACTTGTTGACCACCTTACCAACTCCTAGGTGGGTACTCTAGTTCCCCACATACCATCAAGTTATATCAGGTTATACAAAAGCTTATAACTAACATATATATTGTGCAACTCCTCTCGAGAATAAGAGGTCCCCACATCCAAAATACAACACAAACCTTAATACCAAACTCAACACCATCTCACCATGGAGAAAAATTAGTTTTAGAATAGCCTTCTTGCATTAGGCTGCCAAAATATTACCCCTGAAGCCCAATCCTCCATCATTTTATACCCTTTGAGGTTCATGCCACTTTCCATTATCATGAAAAATAGCTAATTATTTATTTCCTAATTGCATATTATTCACAAATGTCTTCACTAAGTAAAACTATGACATATACCCCTAATTTCACTTGATATTGATAAATACCTACCAAAATCCTTGTGTTGACCCTCCATCCCAATATATATTTCCAATTTGAAAACCCTAATTTTAAGGGATATTCTCTAGTTTTATTAGATATCCCTTTTTCTACCCCCCAATACCTATAAACTTCCTAAACCCTACTCCCTGCAATCAATACTGTTCACAATTCAAACCAAACCCCCTTATAAATGACAAGTGAATCACGAGTGATTATTCATCACTACATGTGTCATCCTTTTGCACATTTTATTTCTTTTTATTTAAATTAAAAAGGTAATATCCCTAACCTACAATCTTCTTTCCTATAATTTCTCCTAGATGTTCCCTTGATTTCTTCTTAATCCCACAATTAAAGGTTGCACACTACTATTTTCAAATTAAATTTAAATTTCATTCAATTAATTTTACCCTAGCATTCTCTCCTAAATTTACTCATTTATGTTTCCTATGTACCTCAATATTCTCCTTGCTTTGTGGAATAACTCAAGTATCTAATTTCTCTTTTAATTTATTCATTTTAATTAATTTCATGCAGACTCCTTCTTCACATAAATTCTATTATAAATTTAATATCCTTGAATTAACTATTATCAATTTATACAATTCCACTTAAAGTCATTTCTTAACATTGTTTACTAATTAAATATTACCCTTTATCTTTCTCGATTCAGTGGGTGCATCAATTGCTATTTCTATTTTTAATAAAGCTCATTTTTATTTCTATTTCACACACACTGTTATAAATGTATTTTCATTCCAACTTGTAAATTTAAGTTCATTTCCCCTTTTTATAAAATATGCACAAACCTATCATCATCAATCAAATCACTCATGCAAGTTCATTTTATTTTTAATGCGAAAATAAAATATATGTTCTAAAAGACACATTTCTCCCAAAATATCCTTGTATGAAACATTGATACAAATGGTGACATGCCCATACATTCCCTTCAAGTTTTTATTATTATTATTTTTTTAATGGTGGTGTATGGTGTCATGGTTGGGACATAAAACCATTATGGTTGGTGAGAGATTAATGGTCACTAAGGAATAAGGATCAAAATGGTATTGTGCACCCCTTAGTAGATCCTCGTGAGTGACCAAACTCACAACCTACCCTCATGGCCACTTGTAACATCTGGGATAAAATATAGAATGTGTGTTTTCAACCCGTTGCATGGTGGGAATGCCAGTAGGAAAGAATGGGAAACCTAGACCTCCTCCTCCTCAATGGTACCTTATAACAGAACCCTTCATACAACCCTTTGCCACGTATAAGCTTATTTGGAAATCTTTCCCCGTCTTTGTACATATGTATAGGAAAAAATATCAAACAATTCTATCTGATAATCATATGTAATCATAAACAAAAATATACACATGGAAATCCTCAATATCTTGATCTCATCATGAATGTACATTTCTTGACTCAATCATGAGTTCATATGAACCTATGGTCCCTTCTTGTTACACTTAACAAATCATCAATATATTCATAACCTCCTAACAATAGTTATATACAAAAGACATTAACCATAGCATCATAAAATGGCATATAGCCTTATCTCCTATCGATTTGAAATGTTCTTAGAAAATTGTGATGGCTACATATGTCTAGTCATAGATGGGGCATTACAATAAGGGTTTTATTTTTTATTTCCTTTCATAATTTTAATGTTTCAAACCCTAATTGTAGCTATTGAAGGCCTTTTTTATTTGAGAAGAAAGGAGAAAATAGGTTCATGTAAAGCTACATAAGCCATCTCATCAGCAACTTGAGAGGGTTGAATCATTGTAGGTATATCGAGGTATACCGAGGGTTCTCATAGATTCAAACTCAATGAGATAATGACGATGGGTCTTCCTCTAAACCCATTTGTATTTAAAATATGATAAAAATCCATCCAAGAACATATTGAACCAACATGCAATATTCTAAACCAATTCCTACCGTCTCCTTATAGGGAATGAAAAAACATTCTCATGAAAATATAATCATATTCAATTTCTAGATAGTCAACGTAATCTTGAAAAATAGATAGGTGGTGTTCCATTGAGGCTTATTCATCTCCATTTAACTTGCGTATGTCTTTGAAATAATTTGTAGGACTATCATGTAAGACTAATAGGAGTAAGAAATATTGGTATCTATTTACAACCCATGGATTAGGATTTTATGGTTAATTCTGACAAGGTTTGTTAAGGATTATAAGAATTGATATTGAGGTTTCTTTCTCAAATGGAAAAGATAATGAGGCAAAGGATTTGTTATGACTCCCAAAAGTCGATATTGAAGAAGTCTTATCTAAATTAATAATGTTTAAGAAGGAACCATTGTTTTCTTCTTAGGGGAGGGAAATAAAGTTTTCAGCCTATTTCCCAATGTATGAAGTAGGGACATATCATTTTCAAATATATAAGAAGAAGCAATAAAATATTAAGAAGCAATATCGATTTTGTTTGAAAGAAATTGCTTATCAAGTACACAATCATTTTGCAAATATTATTCATTCTCATTAGGGATATCTACCTCTTGATTTTTTAATGCAATGGAATCGCTAGGTCAATTTATCTACCTAATTATTTTATTGAAAAGAACTATGAAGTATGCTTTTATGTTCTTCTTCACCTTTAATAATCATAACTATAATTGTCATATACTAGGGAAATAAATGTTTCAACTTCTATCCTTGGCAATGATGACAATTTGAGGTTTCTCCTTGATATTTTCATGGCTGCTAATGAACTATGCCAAGGAGTCCACAACAAACATTAGGATAACCAAATAAATCTAGTAGCTAGAGGGGTTAACCCTTATAAATAAAATATTCAAAATTTCTCATTGTGTAAAGAAAATAAAAATAAACGGGATGTATCATGCAAAAGTATTAATAAAGTTATTGAAATAAACCAAACAACTTATCAAATTCAAGTGGGAACCTTTAACTTATCTTCAGAGATACCAAATTCAAAGAGGGGCCATAAATAAAGGTTTTTTTTCAAATACTAGCAAGTAGCATATCGAATAGAACAAATGATGATACTATGACAATGGATGAGGATGGTCCAAGGCACCAATTTTATGCACCAAATTCCACAAAAAAACATAAATAAGAAATAGGGAGTATTCCAACACCTTAAGAATGGATAAAAGAGATTAATAGGAAGTATCTTTGAGGGGGAAAGCTCCTTATAAAATGTATCGAATACACAACTCTAGATGAGATGATCCTAAAGATAGTTCTTCTTGCTATATATATAGGAGACAAAGGGTAAAATAACAATTCTCATTGACCATAGAATGACATATAAGGTCTAAGAGCTCTGTCAGCTATAGCCAAATGGATCCTTCCTCAACAATTTCGAGTAACTAGGTCTGCAATTTACAATTGTATCCCACTAGCTTTTTTTTGAAAATATACATTAAAGGATAGGTGAATATTGGATTGATCTCATAGATCTAGATTATAGCACACCTATTAAATGCATTGTATCATCTTGTAAGGTCAATAGAAATTTAGGTAAATTTATGGGGGAGGTGATTTTTAAGTGATGTCTGTTTATAAGATTGAATGTGAAGACACACCTAATCCAATTCTACAAACAAATGCTCTGAGCGATGTTGAAATTCCTATTGTTTCAATCTATTATGAGACATGGATAAATGTTCCTTAAGTTTTTGGAGAATCATTTATCTAGTGTGAAGTGTTTTATCTATTTCATAGATCTCGGAGGTGCCTGGTACATAGGGAAACCATAGACAATGATTTATGGTGATACAATGCTTCAAATGGGGTCATTTTAGTAGCTCCATGATAAGTAGTGTTGTACCGCCATTCGGTAAGAGGAATAGTGTACCAACTAGTGTCTCATTTCTGATGCAAATCATCTCAAATGGGGTTCCAGTAAATTATTGACCTCTTCCATTTAACCATCCATTTGTGATAATAGGCAATGTTGAGTTTCATCTGGGTACCTTGAACTTTAAATAGCTCTTGGTAAAAGTTACTGGAATAGGTCATGAATGTGGTGTCTTAATCAAAAGAGATTAAGGGGGTCATACCATGTAGCTCAAAAATATTATCCATCGAGATTTGCTCCATTATGGTTGATTTAAAAGGGTGCACTAGTGAAAAAATACGAGCTGATTTGGAAAGGTTGTCTACTACCACCATGATTATTGATTTATTACTAGCTCTAGGAAGACCCAAAATAAAATCCATTGAGATAACAATACATATATATGTGGGAATCAAAAGTGGCTATTGTTCATTCATAAAAATGTCATCTTTTCACATCCATTTCCCCTTATTTTTAAACCTTTTTCACTTACCTATAACCCATTTTCATTGCATTTTAATGCTTATATGTGGGATTAGGATTAGGGTTTTTCCAATGCATTTATTTTGGTATTTTATGTGAATTTGTAGTTAAATGTTGAAACAAAATAACATATTCTACCTTGTATTTGAAAACCAAGTCATTTTCTAGTAATTACAAGAACAAGCAATTCTTGTAACAATATAGATTTTTTACTTTTCTCCAAATCTCTCGGTCAAATTCAAATTTTCTCTTCAATCATTTGATATTTTCTATGAGTTTGGGATCTATCATTCAAATATATTGGAAATGGAATAATCTTGGAACTCAAGTGATAAGATTTCTTATAAAAGATCTTGGAGATATTATGAGCTCATTTTTAGTTGTTGATATTTAGCAAGATGTTGTAACCACATGAGATAATTTATGGATCTGAATTGATTATTTGTTATTTCATCTTTTAGGAAAGTTCATGTATAAAAGAGAATTCCTTCCCCATTGTATTGGAGGACTATTCTTGGATCATATGCCCAATTTATGATGGAATAGAATAAAATTTCTCGAGAATTTTTTCTATGTAAATTATGATTTTATATTTTATATTTGACTTAATTTCATGATATTGTACTTTAATTTCCTTCCATAATTTCTTAGGAGAAAGGGCTCACTCCATAGCACATGGTGGTTGTATTTCAATTCATTGTATATTCTTTTATTTATTTTATGCACTTTTATTTCATAGTTAATAGTTTTTGCATCGGTGCAAGTGTGTTGTGTTTCTTTTACCACAACATCATTTAGTTTTTTATGATTCATGGAAAAATGGAAATTATGAAATTATGTGAAGATATATCTTGCTAATAACAAGGTACTAGTAGCGTAATTGGTGCCCAAGTACATCGTTATGGCCAAGAGTAATTTTCCTACAAGTGTGTTTTGTTTTGTTTATGCAAGTGTGTTTAAAGTATGTAGAGAGAATTCACTCATGGACTGCAATTGAAAATGATTACTCAAATGTAGTTGATAAGGGAACTATTAAATGAACTCTCTAACAGTGGAACTAAACGGTGTATAAGGTATTATTTTTCATGTTTCAATATCAATAAATAATAATATAAGGGATGCATGTATTTTTGTATTTATTTGAGAGTTTGTTCTATACTTTCCTTTTCTTAGGAGCATATTAGAATAAATGATGCAAGTTAGGAAATTGTAGGCATTCATTTATAGTGCATGACATCTCACAAGTTTACAAAATTGGATTGATGATCAAATGTAACAACATTTAGACATATAAAGTGACTAATATTCTTGGCACCATTGTTGGAGAGATGTTCATGGTGAAATAGTACTTCTTGCATTAGTTTTAGATGAACACATGGTATAGGTATGAGAAAAGAGGAATTGTCGACTACCCTCACTTTGGACCCATATGTAGTGTTATGCATTTAAATTAGATCATATAGATGCATGAGATAAATTAGAAACCCATAAGTACTATTTTGAAGTTCAATGAAAATCACTCCATCTACTAACCCATTGGTAGGAAAATCTACAAGAGAAGGGATGCATCTAACGAAGGAATAAAATGAAAGATAAGAATGTTTCTAAAAGTAAAATCAAACACCTCAAGGTAAGCTATGCAAAGTATGAATTTTAATTTTAATAACAAACAGATAATGATGTAGAATTGCTATAAATTCCACAAGATGCGGCAAGTTTGTTTGAAAGCTATATTACGAAATCTACAACATGGATATTAAATATTTTTGGGAAAGACCCCTTAGATCATTATAAAAACATTCACCAAAAAATTAGGAATGCAAACCACATTTCAAGATAAATAAAATTATTTTCAAACTCTTGTGCAACAAATTGAGTTCACAAACCTACTAAAAAAGAGTTGGGACATTAAATCTTTGAGAGGACAAATGAGATTCCAATAATACACACACACACACAACCCAACTCAAATCAACTCATTTTGATGTTGTATCAAAACATTATTCCCAAATTAGTGATTACTTGTCATGAGATCAACACTGTGATAATTTTGCATCCTGACTATTCAATAACATCTTTCATATATCAAATAATTACATTTTCAAAACATGTTTATAAAGGATAGGCCATACAGTATAGTTTAAGGAAGAACTTGAATCACTTCACTTGGAGGTTAGGTGAAAAATTTATGCCACATTTAGTAAGTACATGCCCTTAAAACAATAGTGTTAAACTCTGCCTTAGGCTAGGTCTATTCGTTTTTAGTTTTGGGGAATCAAATAAAAGCATTTTTTAATTTTGTTATAGTTGGTATATATAAATGAATATACTTTCATTTCCCACTTAAATAATGTGAATTGTCTTTGGACAAAATAATTAGACTAAAAAGCGTTAATGTTGGTCTAGGCTGGAAATAAAGGAACAACTCTTCCATGCAGATTGTTCTTCATCAGACATATCAATTCTTGATTATTTTAAAATTGTTTCTACTGGAGATATATAATTTAATATAATTTACTCTCTGAGTGGAATAACATCAATCCATCATCAAATGAAAAATATGGGATAAAATTAGTAAATAATGGTCTATGTAGAAATTCACAAAGAGCTCTATTAAGTAGGTTGTTCCTCGGCATGTTTGCCACAATTTAAAATCATTTTTTAAACCAATTTATAATGCATATATCCCTAATAATTTACATTAATCTATATTTTAAATCTCTATGATTGTACATCAACCAAATATTTTATCAACAAATAATTGTTGGGTAGTCTAGCTAGCCAATACTCCTTAGTAGGTAAAAAAATGCATTTTTCTTCATTTATATTTCCTCAAATTTGTTTGATATGCATGATTTGTGCTTTTTTTCTTATTGTTTGGAAGAAAAAACAATGTACACCTCTCTTCTTCCATGATCTCACATTTTATTGTAGATAAGTGCTATTTTTTTTTGCAATTTCCAAAAAAATTAAGAAGGTCAAATAATAATGAACAAGTGATTTTGAAGAAAAAGTACAACAAGATGTAATGTTGAATGAAACATGTGAAAATATTAGGATACATAAATCTTCCTATGAACGTGTTCCATCGAGTGGCCAACAACACAAATTTTTTCAAATGGATTGAGATCAAGGCCAACAGAGAATTTTTTTGAGGAAGATGCGAGGACCAAGTGACGACGAAATCGTGTTCCATTTCCACATCCACGATACCATCTCTATATATGAAATCTAGGGTAACTTTTAGGGGCGAAATTTTGCCAATTGGCTATTTTTCGGGTTTTTAAAAAAAAACTAAATTCACTATTTGGTCATTTTTAGTCTCTAATATCACCTATATTTACATAAAATATGTTTTTTTCTCGTAATATTCACCAAAATTTACACATTTTAGTAGTAAATTGCATGTTTCATATTTAATATTCGCTTTCCTATCTATATACTTGATTTTGTCAATACAAAATAATCGCTTGTGATACTATACTTAAGTATAATATTAGAATCCTTAAAAAATACCCTGCTGAAATCTTCCCAAATAGTTATTGTTAATCATACTTAGTATCATGGTATGCCATTGATTTGTTCCCTTTTTCCATCCCAAAGATAGTGTTGAAGTTTGTGAAGCTTTATTTTTCTATGTAGCCAACCTTAAAGCATTTTTTTATCACTACTCTGACATCATAACTCCAGTAACTCCCCTTGACTCTCCTTTCATACTTTCATGCTACACCCATCTTTAACCCATGCAATAAAGTAACTCGTCTCCCTTTCAATGATGAGTTACCTCACTGTCCTATCCATCCCTCAAATAAAATTTGATGGTGAAACCTGTCTCAGGCTCCATCAGACCTTCTTGTTTTTTAAAACCACATTTAACATGTTATACAGCTTGACAAGAACTTTATACTCAAAACGAGAACTCTAGCCATAAAAAACCATATTTTTGCATAAAAAACACCAAAAAACAACCCCGAAACAAAAAGTGGGGCTACTAGTAGCACCACCTTTTTTTGTGGTTAAAAATATAGACACTGACAAAACAATACTTATTGTTGTTTACAAATATCTTAAAATCAAGCCCTGAATTAAAAACTAATGCTACAGGTAGCACACTGTTACAAAAAATGGCATTATTATATCATTTTGTCAAATCTTAAAATTGTATTTAATTAATCTTTTAGTAATGCTATATAAAACTCGCACTCTGTTTAACAAAAAATATTCAAGAAATTAATTCACCACTCTTTCTACATAAAATAAAAAAATTTCTAATAATATTCATAATAAAAAAAATGAAATAAAAAAACTCTTCCAAAAATGTAATTTTTTTAAAGTTTATAAAACATAAATGATAAAAAATTTAAAAATCATTAATTTTAAAAACAATTTATAAATTTATAAAAACAAATACAAAAAAAATTAACAAAAAATCGATATAATTTTTTTTAAATTATAAATAAGCCAAATTTTAAAAAAATCACAAAACATAATTTTAAAACACATAAAAGTTTTAAAAATAAAACTAAAAAACTAAAAACTAAACATACCCTAACTCTCCCCCCACCCCCTCACCCTCCTCCCCTCCCCCCGTTCCCTCCTCCTTTGCTACCCATCCCCTCCACCCCCATCCCCCTTCCCCATACTCCTCCCTATCCCATCTCCCCTTCCGCACCCGTCCCTCCGCTCCCCCTCCCCCCTCCCCTTTGCTCTCATCCCCTTTCAACTCCTCTCCCTCCCATGCCCCTCCTTCCACCTTCTCCCCCTCTGCCCTCTCCCCCTTCCCATATCCCTTGGAGGCCCTTTGGGCACACGAGGGGCATCAGTGTCGCTCCCTCATGCACCGAGAGGTCTTCCCAAGGGGCTATGCAATTCTCAGAATGGTGCCAGCCCTTGGGCGACCCTTTGGGCACACAAGGGGCGTCGTCCGTCGCTCCCTCATGCGCTTAAAGGGTCACTCAAGGGCCACCCAAGGGGCGACCCTTTGGACAAACGAGGGTTGTCGTCTTCCTCCCCATTGTGCGCCCTTGGGCGGCCTTTTGGGCGCGTGATGGGGTGGTAGACGTTGCCCATTGTGCGCCGAAAGGACCACCTCCCATCGTACACCCAAGGGGCACCCAAGGGGTGTCCCTTGGGCGGCCCTTTGGGTGCACGATGGGGTGGCATCTGCCTCCCGTCATGCATGCAAGGGGACGCCAAGGTCCATGGGTAGGGGGAGAGGGCAGAGGGAGGGGGGGGGGGGGGAAGGGGGGAGGCGAGAGAGGGGAGTGGAAGGGGAGAGGGTAGAGTGAGGGGGAGGGGGATGGGGGCTGGGGTTGAATGGGAGTGGTGGTAGAGAGGGAGGTGGGAGGGGGCCGAGAGGGAGCAGGGGGAAGGGAGGAGGGAGAGGGCCTAAGGTAGATAAGTTTAGTTTTTTTTTTAATTTTTAAATTATTTTAAAAACTTTTAATTTTTTTTTTAAATGATTCTTTTTTAAGTTTTTAAATTTTGTTTTCTTCATAATGTTAATTTTTTTTTTTTTTAAGTTTTTATAATTTTTTTTTTAAATCTTAAATTTTAAAAAAAAAATTGTTTACATTTTGTTAAAAGAAATTGTTTTGAAATTGTTTTTCATAAAATTTATAACTTTTTTATAAACTATTAATTTTTTTTTACTTTTCGAAAAAAAAATTAATCTGTTTTCTCATTTTGGTTTTGTCATATTTCTTTTTTAAAATTTTGTTTTTTCTACTTTGTTGTGACAGGCCCCTTTGAGTTGCAAGGAAAACCTCTGCTCCTCCCTTGAGCCGTCTTTGGGCATCCAATGCACCACTCTAATGGGTGGCGCGATTCTGAGAAAAATGTCAAACTTGACAATTTTTTGACAATATATTTTTGTAATGTTTTGACTTTAAGATTTTATTTTTACAGTAACTATTATGTTTTTAACATGTTATTCACAAATATATGGTATACTTTTTGTTAAGTTTATGTGAATTAACACTTTATAGAAAATAATGTTAAATAGACTCATTTTTAAACATAAAATAGCTGAAAATATGTTAAAAATGGTTTGTAATGGATTTATTTTCTCATTCTTTTTACAAATTTGCCCAGAAAATTACTTATTTAAGAGAAAGGTTTAAAGAAAAAACTTTCAAAATGTATATATTTTTCACTCTATCTAGCTTCTAAATGTTAACAAAATTCAAAAATGTGCCCGGCTTTTCATTATAAGTAGCTACTAAATGTATAGTTTTTAGTAAAATTTGAAAAAATGCCCTTGTATGAATAAAATTTATAGTTTTCATATGATCAAAAAGTTTCAAAATCACAAAAAAATGGCTCAAAATGAAAAATGGTGCTACCAGTATACACACTTTTTGAAACGAAGATAAAAACAACTACTAAAATTGACCCCCCAAAAAACGAGAACAATGTCGGGTTTTCGTCAAGTTGTATAACATGTTATTTCTAGTGAGCATTCCTTGGGTATACTATGTTTTTTCTTTGAAAACCCTCTGGGCACTGTCAAAAAGATATTATTTGAAAACAAGCTTGTTGGTGTCAAGCACTCTATTTGCAGATAATTAAATATCAAACACACAGAGCATATGAAATTTATTGTCAACCCGAGAAAGTCTTTTTATTTCAAAGGATAAGTGCACAATATATGCTTAAACACAAAACCATTAGAAGCAATTACTTTTACCTTCTATCATCCATATTCATCCCAAGAATCTATGCAATCCCAAGTGCCTTCTAACTGCTATACTATAATTCTTTTCTATTATGCATCAGGAAGAAATGATATCAGATCTAATCAACGATTGCAAAAAGGAAATCTCATTCGTATTCTAAAATAATCACTTGTCTAATCTAATCAAGCTGGAAATCATAAAACATGAACTGAACATTACTCTAGAATTTCAAATGAAAGGAACTGAAGCAACTGTTCTAAGAAACTGAATTGTGAAATAAAGATCAATCAACACATAACAGGAAAGCTAATCTGTAAGAGCTTCTGTGATCACGGCTCAACTATAGGATGAACACGGTAGTGTGAACAGAAATTGAAATGTGTAAAGCAACCCTGACTCAGTCGACTGTTATTCTATACCATTCACCAATCTCACAGACATATAATCTTTCACTAAGAAATCCACACAATAATTATTGCTGCTGCGTACAAAAGAAAGAACAAAACATCACACAACAAGAAAGATGAAATCCTAATTTAACTCAGCAATCTCTGTGGAAGACGGGCCCAGTCTTCACACAGAGACGCTGGTTGAACAACACCCTTTTTAACTCAGAAGTAACCCCTTATATTAACAGAAGAATGAGTACACAGTTTTGTCTTGGCTGCTAATACAAGATAAATTAATTGTTTGCTGTCCAACCCTTCGGTCGAGGCAATTCCCCATATTTATACATACAACTTGCAACATTCAATCCTATAATTGGGAAGCCATGAAGATCTCTGATCTTCAGGCGCCCTAAATAATATAGCTGTTACAATGCGTGGCAAAACTGAAATATCCAAATATGAGAGAGTTATTAATTGCCCCAAGAGTGGAGGTCCTTCCAGCTCACAGCTGGACTCGAGCAGCGACATACTTAAGATAGCAATTTCTGTTACAGCTGCCCTATCACGATTGTGCCTTGATTGACGATTCGAGCCCCAAGGAACCTTCTACAAGTAATGAACGTCCCTTCCTTCATGACTTGTTCAGCTCCGATCTTCCTGCAGTCTATTTGTCTCACTACCTTCATAAATCACATCATGTTAGCACGAATTAAGAGATGCACAGCTTTAATCATCACGATCATAAGTATTAATACAATAAAACAATAATCGGCCATACCTTGGTAATTTGGGGAATAAGATAAGGACAATAAGTAGAATTGCCAAGGTAATTGGTGTAAGACAAGGGAAAGGAAGATGATAAATGATGATAAAAAAGGGCCAATTTTAGGCTCAACAGTTGGCAGACAAGGTTTGCAACTAAAAATAAAATATCCTTTCCAAATTTGCATTCAATCTTTGAATAAAAATTTCTACAAATGTTGCTTGACCATAATACTATTTCATCTCTCAGTTACAACTCATCATGCTACAAGTTCAAAGCTCCACATGATCTAGGTTCCACATTGTTCTTTCTAGCCACATTTGACACCATTGTGGACCAACTCAACTCTCTTTCCTCTCAGAATGTCATGTACTTATTGTAGGTCTCATGGGATTCTCAAGTAGGTCCAGGTATGTTTCTTCCTTTTTTATACTTATTCAAAATCTTGTGAAATTGCCCACATAAGATCCAAAGAGATGATGTAAACCTCACAATGAAAGAATTTAGGAATAATAGAAGAAGATACAAGCAATAGAACTTAGATCCAAAGAAACTCTGATTGAGGAAGAATAATTACACATGTTACTATTAACAGAATAATGAACTGGTAAATATACAATGCTGAGTATGAGGATTCGAATTCACTAGGAGAAATTCAAATTGGCCTTCATGCAGAGATACATAATCGGTGGAGAGTCATCAATGCCTAACTAGGAGTCCACCTTCTCATCAGTGAAGTCATCAATGCACAAGTAATGATCAACTGGGAGTCAAACTGAGTCTAACTGAATGTGGTTGGTGTAACTGGCACATGGAAGCACTAATATAGAGAAGGAGGCTCAGTGGGGGCGCCATACGAGTTAACTGGAGTCAGAATGGTCAATCTAGTCTCACTGGAGGTCCAACAGAGTGATAAACTCAGTAAAGAGTTAGTTAAGCCTAAAATCAAGGGAATAACTGAAGATAACTCAATATAACTGAATATAATTGGACTGGTAGGTGAAGAAGGCACCCTTGTCATGCAGTGAAGCGAAGGAGGGCACATTAGTCACTAGGAGGCCTAGAAATGATCTGAAAGAAGCTCCGGGGGCTAGTTTGCTGAGGACTAGGTGCTGGGACTGATGACCTAGAATGCATGCTGTTAAATTTTCTGAATTTACTTCAATCTGATCTAGGATCTTAATTGAGAGAACAACATGTACAGCATATCTACAGCATATCAATCATAGAGACAATAATGCAAGCACACAAGAGACACAAAGATTTACTTGGGGAAAACCATAAAGGTGAAAAACCCCAATAACTTCCTCAGAGATAGATAGAGCAATGATACAACCAACCAAGAGAGATAGCCATAACCTAGCAGCAGATCCTCCTCCTCCATAAGTGCGCCACTCCTCCTTGAGTGCATGTGTGAGAAGTGAGTGAGTAAATAGAGTGCCTCCCGCACTCTATTTATACTTGACTAGACTTGCCTTTTTACCTAACTCATGTAGGCTCGAACTTAACCACATAACATAATGCTGAGTGGGCCGACCCCCAATAGGGTGGTCTAATAACCCTTTGACCCACATGGTCGACCCCCAATAGGGTGGTCTAATAACCCTTTGTCCCACATGACTTATACAGGGCCGACCCCAAACAAGGTGGTCTAATAACCCATCAAGTATAAGTTACGACACTTACAATATAAATGACGACACTTCCTTATAGAGGAATAATACCATCTCTATAGGAATACAACATACATATATGTGAAATACATTCCGAAGTTACATATACATCAACACTCCCTCTTAACTAGGAAGGTATTTCTCAGCACAGTTCTTCTAGCACAAGTCATCTTCTCTGGATCATCGTCACTGGATAATCATCATCGAGTCATCATCATCGTCACTGCTGCTGCTATCTCAATCAATCTCTGAATCTACTCGTCATAGGAAGTTCTACAGAGCCAGTCCTTTTTCATACTGGATGTAGGCCCACCACCTGCAGGTCTTCATCATCACTAGCCATACTGTGGAATCCTCAGGACTTATTACGTGCGTCACAAAACCTCGAAAGAGCATCCCAGGATGTTACGGGTACACAACTCCGACCTGTAGGATCTCCCAGGGCGCTATTACATGTGACCCCACCACAAAACCTCGAAAGAGCATATCAGGATGTTACGGGTACACAACTCCGACCTGAAATCTCCTAGGGCACAAATTACATGTGGTCCGCCACAAAACCTAGCAAGAGCATCTCAGGATGTTACGGGTACACAACTCCAACCTGAAATCTCCCAGGGCACAAATTACATGTGGTCATGGAAAAACCTTGAAAGAGAATCTCAGGATGTTACGGGTACACAACTCCGACCTGAAATCTCCCAAGGCCCAAATTACATGCCATAGGACAAAACCTCGCAAGAGCATCTCAGGATGTTACGGGTACACAACTCCGACCTGAAATCTCCCAGGGCGCAGATTACATGTCCTCCCAGAGCAATGTCTCGAAAGAGCATCCCAGGCTGTTACGGGTACACAACTCCAACCTATAGGATCTCCCAGACATGCTCATCTGCACAACCTAATCCACGGCCACAGAGTATCAACCTGATACTCACCATACATCATCCTGATGTACTCATGATCGTCCTGATCATCATCACTGCAACGTCCTGTTGCATGTCATCTGGAGCAACATCCTGAAGCTCATCATCCATGATCATCCTGATCATCACTGCAACATCCTGCTGCATGATCCACCTGATCATCAATGCATCCACCTGATGCATACCAAGTATCTACCTGATACATATCATCATACATGATCCTCCTGATCATACAATGTATCCACCTGATACATGATACATATCACCATACATGATCCACCTGATCATACAATGTATCCACCTGATACATGATACATATCACCATACATGATCCACCTGATCATACAATGTATCCACCTGATACATATATAGATACATGGTCCAAGCATCCAACATGATGCATATACAAAATACATACACATGATCCAACTGATCATATCCAGCATCCAACATGATGCATACATACATAAATGATCCAACTGATCATATCCAAGCAGAAACTAGAACATCATCCTGATGCCCATTATCCAGCGCTTACATCCACAGCCATGTGAAGGATCCTCCTTCCAACATGCTTGGAATGGCTTCAGCAAATGTGTCCATCACTTCTTCCTCGAAGTGTCCTCGATCTGAAGAACGCCAAGCCTCTCTCTGAAGTACTCGAACTTCACTCTAGCTAGTGGCTTCGTCAGCACATCTGCAATCTGCTCGTCCGTCGCAACATACAGGAGCTTCACAGCTCCTCTCTGTACCATATCCCTGATATAGTGATATTTGATCTCTATGTGTTTCGACCTGTCATGAAACACTGGGTTCTCGGAGAGCTTCACAAAACTCTGGTTATCACAAAAGATACCAGTAGCCTCCAACGGGAGATCAAATAACTCAGACAGTAGCTTCCGTAGCCATACTGCCTCACAACTAGCTGAGCAGGCTGCAACATATTCTGCCTCAGCTGTACTCAGTGCTACGCAGGACTGCTTCCTGCTAAACCAAGAGATCACACCTGATCCCATACTGAAGCAACACCCAGATGTGCTCTTCCTAACTGCAGCACTGCCAGCCCAATCTGAATCAACATAACCCTGTAGGTTAAACTTTTGATTTGCTTCATACTTGAACTCATAATCCATTGTACCCTTCAGGTACCTCAGAATATGATTTACAGCAACCAGGTGAACACTCCTCGGATCCGTCAGGAACTGGATCAATGTGTTCACAGCAAAGCAAATGTCTGGTCTCGTGTTCGTCAGGTACATCAAGGATCCAATCATCTGGCGATACATAGAGACATCAATCGGCTCAGATGAAGTATCACATATAAGCTTCAGATTTGATGCCATAGGTGTGGCCATGGCCTTGCAATCCATCATCCTGAACCTCTTCGGGATCTCTACTGCATACTTCCCTTGTCTAAGGAAGATTCCATCTGCACTCTACCACACCTCCATTCCAAAAACAAATAGTGCATCATCCCCAAGTTCTTCATCTCGAACTCGGTAGTAAGCTTCCGCTACGTGTCAGCAATCAATCTATTTCCACCTGTAACAAACAGGTTATCTGTATACAAAAGTAGTATCACTGGATTGTCTTCCTCAACCTTGTAGTAAAGGTTGGAATCTGCTTTACTCTTGGTAAAGCCCAAGCTGGATAGAAAGTTGTCTATCCTACCATATCAAGTTCTGCACACATATATGACTACACCATGTTGTCTTGAAATCCATCTGGTGCATCTTCTATTTCATCACTTTTGTATTTCTCAATGCTACCATCTGCAATATGCTTGATCTGATAGTTCCATTTGGAAGTTATAACAAACTTCCCTTCAGGTCTTGGGACCGCATCCCAAACATCGTTCTTCATGATCGACAGATCATGGCATTCTTCCTGTATCCTAGGAACTTCAATATCTTCAATATATAATTTTGTTGTTGAACAAATGTTGTAGTTCTTCTTTTGTAGGTGATGGCATACGATCTTTCCTACACAACAAGTTAAATTGCATGATTAGAAAACATCTCATAGTTTTCAGAACAAATTCTTACACATAAATAAATATGTCATACAGTCATGCAATTATCTTAGCCAATGCTCCAATACAACATTTATCCATATTCCATAACTTTCTAGATGCCTTCCAATCTCTACCAGAACATTGTTAAGAGTGTGCACAACTCCCAACATGTCAGCAAAGAGGTTTCATTCTAGATAAGTAGCAATGGAATGTTGTACAGTGCCATAGTCCACTTACCCATGCATATTAGGAGTATATTGTTCATCAATGCAATTATTCTAATATGCATAATACACAACCTAATTCTAGGAACATCAATATATACATTATTGAACGGTATTATTTAAGAAATGACAATTCAAATACTTATCTTTGTTTGTTCGTTGGGTGGACTCCCTCTGAGTCTTCGCTTCCTTGCAGGAGCTGCTGGAGTCCTGATCTGAAGTAGCTTCTTCTACACCTTTCTGTTGTGGGATGTAGAGAGATGGTCAACTCCCTCTGAATATCTGCATCCTTGCATAAACCACTGGAGTGTACTCCCTCTTGATCTTTGCTTCCTGGATTACCTGTTCTTGAATCTCATATTCATCCTTGGTCCCTATGCATGCTTATTAGTATCATTAATGTGTTATCCTTGTGATCTCATATAAAATCATACATTCATTAGTATACTATTAAAACACAATAATCTCAAGCATGTATAGTCATGATCATTTCAAACAGAAATAATTAGCATTCAAGGTTTATGTAGGATTCTTATGGTTAGTCAAATCATAAGAAACATAACATGTCTAAACCTGTAATTACTCAAACATATGACTCTTCAGATTAGTTGAATCATCAATCAAGATAAGAGATATAAAATGCATAAAACCTGTGATTATTCAAACCTATACCATCATGATTCTTCTGGTTAGTCATATCATCAATTATGGTAAGAAACATAATATGCATACAATCATGATTATTCAAACCTATGACTTCATGAATAATCATTATCAACAACAGTATAAGATCCTAACACAAGGTAGGATTCTATCTTGATATAGGAAAAACATACCTGGATTAGCATGCTAGCTATTTATGTCTAACATACTCACATGATGTCTTCTTGTTCTTCTTCAATGACTTGTGCTAGTAACCTGTATATCTCATAGGTTAACTATTACAAAACCAAGTTATACATACCTCGTAAATGGATCTTCTATGAGATCCATGACAATGGATGAATCTTTGTCCTCATGTTATCATGATCATATGTTCTTGGACCAGAACATGATTTGTCTTTCTTGGTGTACCTTTCATGTTAGTAGACAACATAAACCTCATACAACACCATAATGCATTAGTACAATCATAAGTGTCAACACCCTAACCAATGAATATCTTCTATCATGCATTCATAATTTTGTTAAGGTGATACGACAAATCTAAAATCAAAATTGTACTAACCGTAATAACATGAAGACAAACATACCATAAACTTAATCATGGAAAATATTGAAACATACCTCGATGAGTCATACCTGTTGAGATCGCTTGTAATCTTCTTATGTAAGGCCTTAGCCTCATCTCCCTCTGAAACAGGAACTTCTTCACTCATGCAGATGATCAATCCATCTTCTTCTAGGATTAACCCAATCCACTTGATTTGCAAGAACTGGACCTGGAGCTGGATATGGGTTTGTCAGAGAAACCCCAAAAATTCAAACTTTGAATTTCAAACTTTCGAAAGGATAGAAATATGCGCCTTGATGAGCTGATCAAACTGGTATATTCAAAATTTGAAAACTGCAAAGTTTCACTCCTCAATTTTGCCTTTGAAACTTCCGGATTCACTGGACGTGACCCTGAACTGGGGTTTGATGAAGCCCACTCTTTTGCCCCATCAAAATGTTTGATCCAAATCTCTAAGCTTCTATTTTTCTGAGGAGCTTCCAGCCGTGGTCACAGATTTCAAAAATTCCCATTTTTACAGAAGCCCTAATTTTCCACTTTTCTGATCAAAGTCCCGAACTAGGGTCTAATCAAGCCCGGCCTTCTGCCCAACCAAAAATTCTGATCTTGGTCTCTAAATTTCTATTTTGATGAGTAGCATCCATCCGTGGTCTCCGATTACAAAAATTCCAACTTTCTCCAAAGCCCTAAATTCCGGAAGCCATGAATGAAGGTACCAAAAAATAATTCTGTTTTGACAGAAATATGTACCTGATTTTTTCTGGTGTAACTCCGAAATTTTTGATCCACAGGGTCTGAAAAAGTTTCCTGAGATAGCCTGACCTGTTATCTTTCCATCCTGACAGGTCTGACCTCAATTGGATTCTCTGAGAGAGAGTTATGCCAAATGTCGCAACGTGACCTGTTTTGGGATAAAACAGAAGAGCGAATTTGTACGGCGTGCCACGTGTCACTGTTTGAACTTCGGCCTCTGAAAAAAATTTCTTGAGATAGCTCGGCCTGTTATATTTCCATCCTGATAGGTCTGACCTCAATTGGACTCTCTGAGAGAGAGTTATGCCAAGTGTCGCAACATGACCTGTTTATGGGATAATACAAGAGAGAAAACTTGTACGGCGTGCCATGTGTCACTGGTTCAACTTCGGCCTCTAAAAACGTTTTCTGAGATAGTACAGACTGTGTACTACCTGTCACTTTTTACGAAATTTCATTTGGAGCTTCCTAGCCCAAGATATGACCTTTTTCCCAAGGTCACCTGATTTTGACTCAGATCTGGAAGAGGCAGAAACCCTATATTGTACAGATCATAAATCACAAAGTACAACGAATTAGAGGTTTTCCTCTGGACACAAGGTACCTGGAGATTTAATCTTTGTCCTGCAACAATTGCAGATCCGAAAACTTCGCCAAAACGGATTTATAGCGAAAGTGCTACGATGACTGGTTTTTTTCTATATCAAGCCCTAGCATCGTAAGTGCAACAAGTGTCATACATGCCATATCATGCCTTCTTTCAGGCTAGCTCTGATACCATGTTAAATTTTCTGAATTTACTTCAATCTTTTCTAGGATCTTAACTGAGAGAACAACATGTACAGCATATCTACAGCATATCAATCATAGAGACAATAATGCAAGCACACAAGAGACACAAAGATTTACTTGGGGAAAACCATAAAGGTGAAAAACCCCAATAACTTCCTCAGAGATAGATAGAGCAATGATACAACCAACCAAGAGAGATAGCCATAACATAGCAGCAGATCCTCCTCCTCCATAAGTGCGCCACTCCTCCTTGAGTGCATGTGTGAGAAGTGAGTGAGTAAATAGAGTGCCTCCCGCACTCTATTTATACTTGACTTAACTTGCCTTTTTACCTAACTCATGTAGGCTCGAACTTAACCACATAACATAATGCTGAGTGGGCCGACCCCCAATAGGGTGGTCTAATAACCCTTTGACCCACATGGCCGACCCCCAATAGGGTGGTCTAATAACCCTTTGTCCCACATGACTTATACAGGGCCGACCCCAAACAAGGTGGTCTAATAACCCATCAAGTATAAGTTACGACACTTACAATATAAATGACGACACTTCCTTATAGAGGAATAATACCATCTCTATAGGAATACAAAATACATATATGTGAAATACATTCCGAAGTTACATATACATCAACACATGCAAACCCTAATTTTGCATGCATGACTGAAAATGAAAATGACTGGAAAGCTAGTAGGACTAGGATGGAGTATAGGAATATCCTAACACCCCCCCTTAATCCATTCTGGGCCCTGGTAACTAGGACCAAAGGTCACCCATACAATAAATGAAATGATAATAAAATACATAACTATCCATAAACTGAGGAAGTGGGGAAAACCTCATGGGAAAAGTACCCCCCCTCAAAACAGACAGTAAATAAATCAAAGAACCATTATATAGAAAAGAAGGAAGCTTTCATCAGTAAAAACTTTTGCAAAACACTTGGCAAGCTGATCCCATGTAGGAAGGTCTCCCACTGTGTGGAGGATGAAGCAAGTCTTTCAGGAACTTTTTCTGTATCTAGAGCGAATGGAACATGAGTAGTCTTCCCAAATGATGGAAGAGAGAATCCTATCATCATGCTCCATCTCTTATGGAGAGATGGATGGCATAATGCAAGGTTAGCATGATGCTAAAGTCTAGTAGTTCTGTAAGCAAAAAAATCATCAACTGTGTTCTCAGTAGTAGCAAGGACTGTGTGAGAACATATTTCTCTTGAATCTGGACTAAGAATAGGTGTTGGTTCTGAATCTTCTTGAACCATGATCTCAACATCAAAATCTTGATCTTCTTCTTCACTAGAATAGGAATCACTGGAAGAGAAGTCACTGTGATCTTCATCAGAATCTAAAGGAATAGTTGGAGAGAAGGGCATGAAGTGTGAGAACTCATATGCCTTTGAGGCATGATTAGCAATCCCATTCACTATAACCTTTCCAGTGGAGATTTCTGTAATCTCTACTGTGTCTGGACCAAAAATTACTTGTTTTGGAGGTCCTGTATGAGTCATTTGATATACTGACAACAAATTAGCTATAAGAGAAGGAACAAATAAGACATTTTTGAACTTACCATGCTCCATATGAACTGTACCTAAACCTTTGGCAGAAATCTGAGAGTTGTCTCCCATGTGAATGGTAGGCCCATCTTGGAGATCCAAAGAGGAGAAGGATTCTTCTTGTGCCATCATGTGGTTGGAAGCTCCAGAATCTATAAGGAGAGATTTTGTCTTTGAAAAACCAGCCATCAGTGCATGACAATCATCAGATCTACTTCCAGAATCAGACATCTTTGCTTCTTTTGGAACAACAATTTGGTTTTGTTTAAGAAGCTTGGTTAGAAGATCAATCTTCTTATTCATGTAGGCATGCTTAGGATGGTTTTCTCTCTTGCAGTAGGTACAATTTGGTCTCTTTTGTTTGTCATTCTTGGATCTTGAAGGTTTCTTACCTTTTCCTTTTTGTCCCCCTTTTGCATTCGCTCCACTTGATTCACCAGCTAAAAGAGCTAGATCTATGGAGGTTTTGATGGCACCCATTTGACACAGTTTGTTCTCTTCTTGAGTGAGAGCTTCAATGAAGTCACTTAAGGTGGGAAACTTCCTTCCAGGGATGGACATTCGAATAGAATGAAAGGTAGATACATAGACAGAAAATTGAGATCCAAGTTTGCTCAATATAGAGAGTATCAATTGCTCATCACTTTTAGTGATGCCACATTGCTTGCAATGCAAAACCAAATTCTGAAATTTGGAGAAGAAATCTTGGATGCTCTCGAAATTGTTAGGTTGAAGGGAAACCAATTCATTCTCAAGAATGTAGTCTCTCAATTCGTCTTGTTTTCCAAAAAGACTTCTCAATTTTATCCATAAATCATATAGAGACTTCAATCCGTCATCATGAAACAATAGATGATCAGATATATGAAGGCATATGAATCCAAAGGCTTCATCCATTTTGTTTAGGTGCTTGTCTCTCTTTTCAGCTTGATGTGGTATGGCATCTTTTTCCTCAACTATTCTACTAAACCCTCTTGATTGCAAGAGTATTATCATCTTCCTCTTCCATTCGAAATAATTGAAAGGAGTGAGAAGTGTAGAAGAAGGAGTATTCGAATTGCTCATCTTGATTGCTTGAACAAGTGCAAATAGAAAGCTACTAAATCTGCTGGAACTTCAAAATACCTGCAAAAAAACTCTCAAGAATGGAGGTAGAATATACTCTCAAGACTCTGATACCATGTGAAATTGCCCACATAAGATCCAAAGAGATGATGTAAACCTCACAATGAAAGAATTTAGGAATAATAGAAGAAGAGACAAGCAATAGAACTTAGATCCAAAGAAACTCTGATTGAGGCAGAATAATTACACATGTTACTATTAATAGAATAATGAACTGGTAAATATACAATGCTGAGTATGAGGATTTGAATTCACTAGGAGGAATTCGAATTGGCCTTCATGCACAGATCCATAATCAGTGGAGAGTCATCAATGCCTAACTAGGAGTCCACCTTCTCATCAGTGAAGTCATCAATGCAGAAGTAATGATCAACCGGGAGTCAAACTGAGTCTAACTGAATGTGGTTGGTGTAACTGGCACATGGAAGCACTAATATAGTGAAGGAGGCTTAGTGGGGGGGCCATAGGAGTTAACTGGAGTCAAAATGGTCAATCTAGTCTCACTGGAGGTCCAACAGAGTGATAAACTCAGTAAAGAGTCAGTTAAGCCTTAAATCAAGGGAATAACTAAAGATAACTCAATATAACTAAATATAACTTGACTGGTAGGTGAACAAGGTGCCCTTGTCATGTAGTGAAGCAAAGGAGGGCGCATTAGTCACTGGGATGCCTAGAAATGATCTGAAAGAAGCTCCCGGGGCTAGTTTGCTGAGGACTAGGTGCTGGGACTGATGACCTAGAATGCATGCAAAATGCATGCAAACCCTAATTTTGCATGCATGACTGAAAATGAAAATGACTGGAAATCTAGTAGGACTAGGATGGAGTATAGGAATATCCTAACAAATGCATTAAATTCTATAGGAATGTATTGTCACATACCCTCCCGCGGATCCAATTCTAGGAAGGGAACATGAGGCAATCTCTGGGCTTTTGCATAACTCATCCCAAAACATTACATATTCACAACAATTAAATAAATGTGTGCAGATGCAATTCAACAAACATGCACAACGGAAATAAACTTCATCCACACACACATCATATGCATACAGCATATCAAAAACAGTCATCAATTTAAATGTTGCATAAGTAAATACATAGACAGAAAAACACTTATCTTTATAGTGAAATGGTCCCAAGCAACTAGCTATGTCGCTACAACATTCCACCCAACTGTAGGTCTCTTCCCAGACGTATTATTTCAGCACTCAGAGACCACCCCCGAGTTGGGCATGATTTCTACAAAGAAAAGGGGACATTCAAGCTCATACATAGACAAATGATCATTTCATCTAAGCCAAGCCAGTCCACACTAGGTTAATCAGGCTAAATCTTAACCCTCTTCATTTATGGGTACTTGCACTCAAGATCAAGCCAAAGCAATGGATACCCATCTTAATCCCAACATTCTCTTACACACAGCAATTCAAATTGGGCATGGATACACATTTTCAGCAATGTGATTTACAAATAAGATTGCCATTGACTTTCTGAAATCGTGCGCACACCAAAAAAGGACTGTGAAAAGGGAAATCGTCCACGGGGGACCAACCCAATTTTCCATGGGTATTTTGGGAATCAAAATTCCCAAAACAGCCCCAATGAAACCCCAAATCAAGCTCCCAAACTCCCAGCCACTCTGCAACACAAAAATGCCTTGTTGTCAGCTAGAAAAATCAGGAAAAAAAATAAAAACATGGAGAGAAAATGCCCAGGCAGCTCCCAACTCGTGAGAGAGCTAAACTGGTTCATGGATAAATGGCTTGGGGAGCAATTCATGGCTCTTTTCTTGCCAAGGAATCCAAACATATTTTTCAATGAAGGGTGGCTTTCCCATACACGAATTTGGATAGCCATACCTCTCCATTCCCAAGGCATTAACTACCTCAACCAACTCTTGGGAGAAGTGAATGATTGGGTACAAAAGTCAACATGGGTTGTTGAGGGTTTGATGGGTTCTCTCATTGACACTTGGCTTGACTTGATTGGCTCCAAGGGTTTGAATATTTCCCTCCCAAATCCTTGTAAAATCATGCCCCCATCTCTTGTTGCATTGCATAGCTAGTTGTGGGTATTTTATTAAAATGCATATTTACATGATATTCACAATTCCATTGTGCATGGCTAACATGCAAACCATATGCATCAATAAATTGGTGGTGGGGCCTTTGCCTTGAGCTCCTCACCATGATTTTATAACAATGTTACATCATTTGCAATTATAATGCAATAGGGTCAAGATGGGGATGTGACATGTATTCAAAAAATTTCCTATTCCAAATATGTTTCTTTTTTCTACTCTCTTATGCCTCCCTATTTTACATTTTTCTGAGGATGGAAAACACCTTCAATGCGGGGGGTATGAGGGGGCATTCATGAATCCTTTCAAGACATACCTCATGCCCTCATACTATGTTTTTGACTCCTTGGAAGGTTTCTTTTTTCTACTCTCTTATGCCCCCCTATTTTACATTTTTTTTAGGATGGAAAACACCTTCAATGCGGGGGGTATGAGGGGGCATTCTTGAATCCTTTTAAGACATACCTCATGCCCTCATACTACGTTTTTGACTACTTGGAAAGTTTTTTTTTTTTTCATACTACGTTTTTGACTCCTTGGAAGGTTTCTTTTTTCTACTCTCTTATGCCTCCCTATTTTACATTTTTCTGAGGACGGAAAACACCTTCAATGCGGGGGGTATGAGGGGGATTCAAGAATCCTTTTAAGACATACCTCATACCCTCATACTACGTTTTTTACTACGTGGAAGGTTTTTTTTTTTTTTTCCCTTCTGAAAAAATGGTGATTTGAATGACTTTTCCATACATGACTGTTGATGTTAAAAGAAATGTAGAATCTTGTAAACCTCATTGGTTTTCATACTAGAAGAACTCCAAATAAAAATCCACCACTTTGAGGATGATTTAAACATCATAAGGATGCTTCAACATCTTTTAGAGATTGAAAAGACCAAATAGGGTGATCATGGTATGATGGTAAAACAAAAATTCAAGACATCCATAATAGCGAACTTGGATGGGAAGGGACCAAAATATGAGAGAGATCTTGATTTTATGCATAAAATTATTGTAGCGGATCTAAAAAAATAATGACGTCTAAAACAACCCACCATTGACTATACCAAGGTCACATCAAGCAGGTGAAAATATAAAATGTACACATAGTCAATCTTTTTTGTATACCAAAAGTACTCTAATCAATTTCCAGATCACAAAAGGTAAAGAATACAATGAACAATATGATCTATCATTGACACAAATCAGGTTTGAGGATGGAAATATGAAAAGGGTTTATTTTGTTTCACATGTCATAATATCTAGCGGAGAGATCCATGTATTCTTAGTTCACATTAATTTTTCAATGTGTGATTCTTTGAATATTGAGATCTTTTATACACATACCTTTAAGCTAATACAATTCATGTTGAATCATTTAATCCTTAGTTTTGAGAGAAAATTAATCAAACTAGAGAAGAGTGTGGCGTATGATCATTTTTTTTCTAATTTTGAGAGTATTATATCACACTAGGTATTATGCTAGAAATGAAACATTTGTACAACAAGAGTGAATGATGATGGAAGCTAGGAAGCTACATGTCATTTCCAACAATCTTATGCACAACAAATCCCATCAGCAATTAGAAAAATCATATAATGGTTGGCATATTATGGTTCCAAACTCAAGATTGCACTTCTAATATGCTAAAATTTGAAATGCAATTCCATAGAGAATGGTTTGTTGGTTTTCCTCAAACCTTGACCCAATTATTGCTATATAAATCCTTCAAAATACTAGTAACTACAAGGGTAAAATATGCCCAAGAACTGTTCATACTATTGGAGGTTATTTCTATTCATTGTTGTCCTAATCAAAGAGAAATTCAGGCCTAGAATCTTTTGTTTATTGTTATGAGCTCTCTCCATGAATATATATGTTAGATTTCTATTAAGTTTGGTCACAATCTTCCAGCAAGAAAAATATTCAATTTCCATTACTACAGGAGGGCCACATACCACTAAAAAGTTGATTTATTCGTGTTTATGAAAAAAACATCAATGCATGAAGAGGATTTGACTATCTTGAATGAAAAACTCATGGAACAAACATTTTCAGTGTAGTGCATTCTTTCTCCTGAGGAGATGTCATGCCATTGATATATGAGGATTTCCATTATTTCGATCAGAGAGTCATATGAAGCATTATAATAATATATTTTGAAAATGAATAACCAATAAAATATGGAATAGTTTAAACATATCCTCTACCACATCAACCGTCAACAAGTGCAAAAATTTCTAATACTATGTTTTATAAATCGAAAGAATGGTTTCAACATATCTTGAAAACCATGTATTCGGTATCGATGAATTTTGGAGAAGTGAAGCACCATAATGACATGAACAAACCTACCTAATACCTTAAAAATACATTTTATGCTCTTGAAAAGTATGATTTTTTGTAGACCTATTCTTATAAAATGCAGAAATTTCCAGCAACCTGTTTTTTTACAGAGTGCAAAAAGAATTTGCTTATAACTTGAGAATCATAATCTATCTATCACTATTTTTTTTGTATATAAACTATTAATTTTTTATCTGTAATTCAGAAATTCAATAGTGCTTGAAATGAAATAACAATCATACACATAAGCATTCACATTCAACACATTAATTTACTCTAGGTAAACTCTCTATGACTTGAGGGAGAAAACCCCTGCAAAACCTTCCGTAGTATATTGATAGATAGAAGAGAACGTCTTTTACATAAATCACACTAGATGCAATTACTGAGCAAGATAAAGATAAAGAAGAGATACTCATAATAATATCTTGCATAAATAGAAGCGCCTTTCCTTCAAGGGAGAACATAATTCGCTTCACATTGAATTCATCAATCTTGTATAACATATTTATATATTATTCGCATGCATTAGCTTCTATTTTTATCTTTTAACTTCATGATGAAATCACCCTCCATTTGAATGTATCAATCTTACATGAATAAGAGTGTCCCACTTCTCATGTAGTGCATTAAATAATTGAACTGAGTCTTAGGATGAACTTGCCCCTTAACAGAAAGATTGCCCACTTAGTTAGGTGGCTAACTTAAGTGTCATAATGCAAGTGTCACAACTCAGGTGTTGTATTTTAGTTTAACATAAGTTTCCTCTTTTAGTTTTACATAAGTGTCGTCATGCAATAATACTTAGTTAACTAAATCTTCTTTTTTGTCAGTTAGTTAACTTTCTTTAACTTATTCTTTCTTGTTAACATCACTATAGTGATCAGTTTGATTTCTCCTCCTATTTAATGAAGTCTTAACTGAAGTTTAACAATTCAAATTATCTCTGAAATAATTCTTTTATATGCAATTCGAATTCTCTCATATCTTAGCACATATTATATTTATCTCTTATCTTATCTGCAGGGTCCACATGTCCCAGCTTGATTATCATATCAAATATAATAAGGATATTTTCCCAATGATGTAATCATATTGTCCTACTATCATTCCAAGTTGCTATATGCTAAAGTTATTCACTCTAGGGGAGACTTAATAGATAAACCATTGTTAGTAGTACATCACACATAATATATGCTTCAACATGCAAAGCATCACCTTAACACATGAGGCACCACCTCAACACATGACGATCTATCTTGACACACAAGACCTAATCCTTGACTATCAATATTGTACAACATCATCACTTTGACATACAAATTACTTGTCTCAACACATGAAGCTTAACCATTATTGATTCCAACTCAATATTATTCTCCAAGTTTATTAATTTAAACTCAGGCTCCTATAAGGCACTACCTCGACACACGAGGCTCAATCTTGGCACACAAGATTGACTTGGAGAATGAATCATGATGCTGTAATTTTAATAGCAACATCATGATGGAATGAAAATCCTCAGAAAATATTGTCAAGATCTAGATTGGAATTGAAGATTCATTGGTTGTTCTTCAGGCTTGTATCTACTTGCTATAGAACATCGTTACCTACTGGATTTAGAATTTATAGTAGGGTGCAATTACAAAGCGAAATCAACAAACCGGATGGAATGGGTGTCATTTGAATGGATAACCATATTTGAATAACTCTTCACTTCTACTGGCACACACAAATGATGTTTTTGCACCTCCAAGAAGATTCCTTGTTTAAGAGAAATTTGTATTATTATGTATTATCAATATCGGATCAAATAGAAAATATAGAGCTTAGAAAGAGGGAGGAAGAGATTATAAAAAAATAACAACCTATGGTTTGAGGTTCATGCCACTTTCCATTATCATGAAAAATAGCTAATTATTTATTCACTAATTGCATATTATTCACACATGACTTCGCTAAGTAAAACTATGCCATATACCTCTAATTTCACTTGATGTTGATAAATACCTACCCAAATCCTTGCGTTGACCCCCCTCCCAATATATATTTCAAATTAAAAATCCCCATTTTGAGGGGATATTCTATAGTTTTAGTAGATATCCCTTTTTCTACCCCCCAATACCCTACACTACATTGTTCACAATTGAAACCCCCCCTTTTATAAATGGCTGTGGTGAGATATTGGTCAACAAGGTAAGTCACCAATGATTATTCATCAATACATGTGTCATCCTTTTGCACATTTTATTTCCTTTTATTTAAATGAAAAAGGTAATATCCCTCACCTACAATCTTCTTTCCTATAATTTCTCCTAGATGTTCCCTTGATTTCTTCTTAATCCCACAATTAAAGGTTGCACAACTACCATTTTTCAGATTAAATTTAAATTACATTCAATTAATTTCACCCTAGTATTCTCTCCTAAATTTACTCATTTATGTTTCATAGGTACCTCAATATTCAACTTGCTTTAAGGACTAACTGGAGTATCTAATTTATCTTTCAATTTATTCATTTTAATTAATTTCATGCACATTCCTTCTTCACATAATTTCTCTCATAAATTTAAGATCACTTAATTAACTATTATCAATTTATACAATTCAACTTAAAGTTATTTCTTAACATTATTTCCTAATTAAAGATTACCATTTATCTTTCTTCATTAAGTGGGTGCACATGAATTGCTATTTCTATTTTTCATAAATCTCACTTTTATTTCTATTTCACTCACACCTTTATAAATGTATTTTCATTCCAAATTATAAATTTAAGTTCATTTCCCCCTTTTACAAAATATGCACAAACCTATCATCGTCAATAATCAAACCACTAATGCAAGTTCATTTTATTTTTGATGCAAAAATAAAATATATGTTCTAAAATATACATTTCCCCCAAAATATGCTTGTATGAAACATTGATACAAATGGTGGCATGCCCATACATTCCCTTCAATTATTTTCTATTAATATTATTTCTTTATTGATGAGGTATGGTGTCATGGTTAGGACATAAAACTAATCCAAATCATTTACCATTGGTGAGAGAGTAATGGTCACTGAGGAATAAGGATAAAAACTATATTGTGCACCCCTTAGTAGATCCTCGTGAGTGACCGAATCCACAACCTACCCTCATGGAAATGTGTAACATCTGGGATAAATTATAGAATATGTTTTTCAACCCATTGAATGGTACAAATACTAGTAGGAAAGAATAGGAAACCTATACTCCTCATTCTCAATGGTACTTTATGTCACAACTCTTCATACAATCCTTTGCAACATATAAGCTTATTTGGAAATCTTTCCATGTCTTTGTACACATGTATAGGAAAAAATATCAAACATTTCTATCCAATAATCATATGTAATCATAAACAAAAATATACATATGGAAATCCTCAATATCTTGACCTCATCATGAATCTACATGTCTTGAATCAATCATGAGTCCATATGCACCTATGGTCCTTCTTGTTACACTTAAAAAATCATCAATAAATTCATAACCTCATAACAATAGTTATATACAAAAGACATTAGCCATAGCATCATAAAATGGCATATAGCCTTTTCTCCTATCTATTTCAAATGTTTTTAGAAAATTGTGATTGCTACATATGTCTATCCATAAATGTGGCATTACAATAAGGGTTTTAATTTTTATTTCCTTTCATAATTTTAATGTTTCAAACCCTAACTGTAGCTACTAAAAAGTACATTCAGTACATTTAAAGTGTGTACTATATTGAAATGACTATACTACTAGTCAATGAAAAGCTTATTTCTGTACAAATCTTCCCACTATAAGTAATAAGGTTGTGGAATTATGTAAAATAACTTTTTTGATTGCAACTAAGAAAGGATTTTACCAGTTGCATAGAATTGGGTCAAAATTAAAAAAAAAATTGTGGCATGATCTGAAAGTAAATTTTATTGTTATAGTCCAAGAAAAAAATCTTTAAGGAAGAAACTATTGATTCTTTTAAATAAAAATACTCTAACTTATCTTCAATTGAGTCTTCAAACTTGTCAGATAAATATTCTTTATTTACTAAGTAAACTATAGAGTTATCACCTTTATGAGCATAAGGTGATAAAATTAATCATAGTTATACATCTTTCATCTTCATTTTTACCTCTTTTAACAATCTCTTTTTCTTCAGTATCTTCAAGAACATTAAATACTCCTTGATCATTAACCTATTCTTCAACCCATTCCTCTAAATCAATATCCAACTCAAAGCATAATCAAACAATCTCTCCACCATCATTAAAACATTCCAGCCTCGATGAGCAACTTAGGAGACCGAAATTTTATTTCCTAACACATATGCATCCCCATATATATCATATATAGGTTCATCACTAAAGAAACCCATATGAGTAACTTTTAAAACTCAATGTTCAATAGATATTAGGTTTTCCATGCACACACGAAACATTGATCATCTCATATTCATTTTCATCATCTTGATCATAAATAGAAGAACCTAAAATGTCTATGGTTTGCATCAATGAGTCATTTGAAGTATCTTCAAAAAATTCATGGCATTGGTTAATATGATCTTTATGAATGAAGATCGTGTTTTCAAAATCAAAATCGATTGAAACCTTGTCCATAAGTTATTTTTAAATACTTTCTTTATCTTCTTCACTTGAAATTATAGTGAAGGCTAAATGGATGAGATACATCTAGGTCATTGAATATATTAACACATACCAGATGTTCCATTTTTCCTTCAATTAATTCCTTGGAATATATTTGGGTAGGTTCATTCAATACTCGAATGTATAAATCTTCCTACTAATCCCTTGTAGCTTCAAAAAATAAGCGAGACTCTTCACGATTTCTTTGACCATAGGATTCTTCATAATAATTGGAATTGTAATTTCCTAAAATTATCTCTGAGTCCTTTCAAGGAAATCGCGTTGGGATAAATATTCCTATAACTCAATAACTATGTCTTCTTCTTCATGATCAACACTAATATGACTATCTTCTTCCCAACTTATATGAGCATGACTATCTTTATGATTAAATAGATTTCCATAGATCCACATATTTCCTTCTATCTCTAGAGCATTAGTAAACATTATCTTCTCTAATGGTGAAGGCCTTCTTTATTTGAGAAGAAAGGAAAAATTAGGTTCATGTATTGCTACATAAGCCATATCATCAACAACTTGAGAGGGTTGAATCATTGTAGGTATACCGAGGTAAGATCTTGAAAACAATATGTTGAAATTTGAAAGTGTTTCACCATACTTTCTTCTCATAGAGTAAAAATCAATGAGATAATAATGATGGGTCTTCCTCTAAACCCATGTCTATTGAAAATATCATAAAAATCCATCCAAGAACATATTGAACCAACATGTAATCTTCTAATCCATTTCCTATAGTCTCCTTCTAAGGAATTCCGAAACATTCTCATGAAAATATCATCATATTGATAATGATGATGGGTCTTCCTCTAAACCCATTTGTATTGAAAATACCATAAAAATCCATCCAAGAACATTTGAACCAACATGCAATCTTCTAAAGCAATTCCTACAGTCTCCTTCTAAGGAATGACAAAACATTCTCATGAAAATATCATCATATCCAACTTCTAGATAATCAACATAATCTTGAAAAAAGGATAGGTGTTGTTCCATAGAGGATTCTTCATCTTCATTTAACTTGGGGATGTCTTTCAAATAATTTGCAGGACTATCATGGAGGACGAATAGGAGTAAGAAATATTGGTATCTATTTACAACCCATGCATGATGATTTTACGTTGAATTATGACAAGGTTTGTTAAGGATTCTAAGAATTGATATTGAGGTTTCTTTCTCAAATGGAAAATATAATGAGGCAAAGGATTTGTTATGACTCCCAAAATTCAATAATGAAGAAGCCTTATCTAAATTAATAGTGCAAGAAGGAACCATTTTTTTCTTCTCAAGGGAGGGGAATAAGGTTTTCAACCTATTTCCCAATGTATGAAGTAGGGACATATCCTTTTCAAATATATAGGAAGAAGAAATAAAATCTTAAGAAGCAATACTAATTTTGTTTGAAATAAATTGCTTATCAAGTACATAATCGTTTTGAAAATATTATTCATTCTCATTAGGGCTATCTCCATTTTGAGTCTTTAATGAAATGGAATCACTAGTTCAAATTCTCCACCTAATGATTTTATTGAAAATAACTATGAAGTATGTTTTTTATGTTCTTCTTCACCTTTAATAATCAGAACTATAATTGTCATTTACTAGGGAAAGAAATATTTCAACTTCTATCCTTGGCAATGATGTTGATTTGAGGTTTCTGCTTGATATTTGCATGGCTACTGATTAAATACGCCAAGGAGTCCACAACAAACTCTAGGCTAACCAAATAAATCTAGCAGCTAGAGGGGTTAACCCTTATAAATAAAATATTCAAAATTTATCAATGTGTAAAGAAAATAAAAATAAATGGGATGTATCATGCAAAAGTATGAATAAATTTATTGAATGAAACCAAACAACTTATCAAATTCAAGTGGGCACCTTTAACTTATTATCACATATACCAAATTCAAAGAGGAGCCATAAATAAATAATTTGTTTCAAATACTAGCAATTAACATATCAAATGGAACAAATGATGATACTATGACAATGGAGGAGGATGGTCCAAGGCACCAATGTTATGCAGCAAATTCTGCAAAAAATCATAAATAAGAAATCAAGAGTAGTCCAACACCTTAAGAATGGATAAAGGAGATGAACAGGAAGTATCTTTGAGGGGAAAATCTCCTTATACAATGTATGAAATACAAACGGCTAGATGAGATGATCCTAAAAATAGTTCTTCTTTATATATATATAGGAGACAAAGGGTACATAACAATTTTCATTGACCATAAAATTACAATTAAGGTCCTAGTAGACCAATAACGGAAATACTAATATAACAATAGAAATATGTTTTCATGGTATACAGGGATTAATCCTCTACTTCAAACAAGTGTTTCCCCCAAAATTTAACTAACTCTAGATATTTCTTCCTAAAGAACCCATCTCATGTTACCTCTTATATTGGCAAGTTCTTCTACTTGAAAAGGTACTCGATAATTGTTTGATTTCACTATTTCTTGGTCCTTGTGTTAAGGATTGTTTTAGGTTAGATTACCAATTTAACTCCTTCATGAATCTCTTATAAAATAGTCTAGACTTGGATCTTGTCACCCAATACCTTTTTTATGAAAGCAACATGGAAGACTAGATGTACACATGAAGATGGAGGAAACTACAATATGTAAGCCATACTTCCAATCCTTTGGAACATATTATAGGAAGCATAGTACTTACATGATAATTCATTCACCTCTTCTTTTTGCTTGATGGATATTTTTTTGTATGGTTGTAGCATCAAAAATACCCAATCCTCCAATTCACATTTCCTTTCACTGAGATATTGATCTACTTGTTGTTTCATCCTATTTTGTGTTATAGCGAAGCCATCTTTCAATAGTTGGAAATCCTCTTGTTGGTTATCAATGTGATCCTCCTCCACTCCTTGAACTTTAGATTTATATTTTAAGGATTATGTTATCGAAGGAGGATGATATCATAAAGTTCCATTCTTTTAAGGGAAACCACTTGACTCATTGTTTATATTTATCAAATGTAAAGCAATGAAGATACCATTCTAGGTATTTATCCGTAATCTCATTTTGGCCATCACATTGAGGATTGCAAGAGGAGTTGTGATCCAACTCAGTTCCCAAACATGAAAATATTTCCTTCCAAAAATTACATGTGAAAATTGGATCTCTATTAGTTACAAAAATCTTGCGGATTCCATGCAGATTCTCAATCGATTTCATGAATGTTGCAACTATTGTACTTGCTTTAAAAGGATGACAAAGAGATCCAAAAAAAACATACTTTGTGAGTTGATCCACTACTACCATGATGATTGTATTTCATTATGACTTTGGTAGAGATATTATAAAATACATTGCGAATTTTTCCCAATGATAACTTGGCATGGCAAATGGTCATAGAACACCTAGTGTCTTGATTTTCCCTGTTTTTTTCCTGGCAAACCAAACATTCTACTGAAAAATTTTGGACATCATTTTTAAGACCTTTCTAGAAAAAAACCTTCTTGATCTTTTGGTACATTTTCAAGAACCTTGAATTTCCTCTTATAGCGTAAGTGTGAAATTCCAAAAGTACATTCTATTTGATTTGAGATTTATTACATAAATACATGTGAGCTTGGTACCATAGTAAATAATTCTTCCACACAAATTTATCTAGTGAATTAGTGTATTCTTGTAGTTGTTAAATTATCTTGCATGCCTTCTAATCCTATTTCCATTATGTCATTTTTTATTCTACCCAATAATATTTTATAATGGAAATAGCACTGAGTGATCCCTTAGTATCATCTTCTTTTCTTGAAAGTGCATCTACCACCAAATTCTATTTGCTTTTTTGTAGATAATTTCAAAGTCATTACCTAACATATTTGTAACCTAATGATTTTTGTTTCTCTTCTAAAGATAATATTTGCTGCAAGAAGTACTCAATCTTTTCATGATTTGTTCTTACCTTGAAGTGTCTTCCTAATATGTAAGGGTTTCATTTCTTAATTGCATGCAATAAGGCCAGCATTTCATTTTCATAAATTGGTTTTAGTAATTTTTTTTCCTTAAATGCAACTAGCACTCCTTCTTTCATTAAAACTACACCAATTCCATGTCCTAAGGAATCACATTCCACTATAAAGGTTTTTATCAATTCATACATGGCTAATACAGGATTTTCACAGATATCCACTTTATTTTTTTCAAAATATTGCATTGCTTCTTGAGTCCAAGAGAATGCATAATTTTTCAATAACCTTGTTATAGGTGTTACTATTTCACCATAATTCTTGATTAACTTGCAATAGTAGCTTGTTAATCCTAATAATCAACTAAGATTCTTAAAGGTTTTGGAAATCACATTCCCTGATAGCCTTAATGTTGTAAGGGCCTACTTTAATGCATTAATGAGATACAGTATTACCCAAACATTGCATTTCCTATACCCCAAAGGAACACTTAGAAGGACTTCCATACAATTGGTTCTCCTCCATTAGTTTTAAGACCCTCTCAAGGTATTGTACATGCTCTTAGAAAGATTTTATATAAATTAGTACATCATCAAAAAATAATAACATAAATTTTTTAAGTGATTAAAAAAAGAATTCATGTAGCTTTGAAATGTGGAAGGTGCATTGGTAAGGCCAAATGGGGTCACCAAAAATTCATAATGACATTAATGTGTTATGAAGGTTGCATTTAGAAAGTCTTATTTCCTCATTCTTATTTGATGATATCCATAATGAAATCCAATTTGGTAAGTGTAAATTTCACTTTGTAATTCATGTAATAATTTAGGAATGGCGGGAATAGGAAGCTTAATATCTTTAATGGTCATATTATTGAGCATTCTATATTCTGGACACATATTCCATTAACCTTCCCTTTTTTGAACCATGGTCATTGAAGTGGAGAAATCGCTTTGGTTGGTTTCAATGATGCATACATCTAACATTTCTTGAATCGTGTAAATTCAATTTCACTCTTTGTGCATATGGGTACATGAAGAGTCTAATGTTAGGTGGAACACTTCCTAGTTATATGTTAATAGAATTATCATGATCTCTAGTAGGTGGAATATCTTTAGAAATTTCTCCAAATACCTTGGAATTTTTGTCAATAACTTGTTGGAGATCTAGTAGAATAGAGGGTATAGATGTGTGAGCATCTAGTGAGAACAATTATGTAATTACACCATGTTTTCGTTGAGATATACATGTGAATGTGAGAAAAATATCAACTCCCTGAGAGCATACTTGGAGGAAAGTCGATGAGATCGGTACCACTATAACCAAAACACTCAAATCCTTTTGTTTAGGCCAACTCCTAAACAAAATCCAAGGAAGGAGGACCCTATAAAAAATTAAGGATGGTCAGCTTGAAAAAAGGTGGCTTAGGATTTAATAAAATGAGCTACAAAAACAATCTAACAATATAAATTAGCAAGTAATTCAAAGCTTCAACATGAATGAAAATATAGACCAGTGCTTTACCCTTGGGGAAAAAGGATATAGATATATAACATGAAGTACTTGCAAGCTATTATGATAGATTAGTTAAGGTCCAACAAAAAGAAGAAATGGTATCTAATTACTAAAATGTGGAAGCAAAGTAAATTATGAAATTGACTTGCTTATTGATTATGAGCGAGAGAGGGGAGTTTCCGATATATGTGTGGTACGAGGAAATAAGTATAGGAAAGATGTCAAGTGTGGTACCACATAGAGAGGGGACTATATTGGATTCGTGGGTGAACATCTAACATTGATACCAATTGAGGGTGTAGTTTGACAACTCCCCATGGTCACTATCTAGTAGAGTTCCTCAACTACATAATTTTTCCACAAATGATAACTACAAAGGCTTATAGGTGTTGGAGAATTTCTTTAGGGAGAATTTATTTTGATTTTTAAGAAATGTGAAAGTTAATTAGAAATATTTTTAGAATTTTTCCTTGGTTGGATAAATTTTATTTATTACATGATGTATGAATAATATGTACATGTAAAAGCATGAAAATAAGATTACGTTCGAGCTGAAATTAAATGTGATGTAATTACAACTAAAAGGAAATTTCTAAAAACAATAAACTATGCTATAAAATAGAAAAGCCAAAAAAATGAAAAGCACAAATGAAAGTGACAAAGAGTGGGGGGTAGTGGGGATGTGAGGGATGGTGGCTTAGGACACTAATCCCTTTCGCTTACAACTATCCCAAAGAAACCTTATATGATCCTAGTGATCCTTTATAAAATAGGTGTCATTTAGGTTACAATTAGTAGAAATAAATGATCAACATGACCACCAAAGGGATGCAAACAACCTACAAAAAAAAAGTTAGGAAAGTGAACAAATCACTCATGCAAGGATTCCACTTATCTTCCAAATAGTGCTTCAATGAGGTGTCTTGCGATTCCCTAGGAAAAAGCTACTGAAGGCAATGGTTTAGGAGGTGAATTGATAATGAAAATAAAGATGTTAATGGATATTGCAAATGAATGACATGGTGTTCTCACAACAAAAAAGGAACTATTTTACTCAAATATTTCAAATGAATAATTTTCTAGATTTGATTAAAATACTAGTGCTAAGTGCTAGTAATATATATTGCTAATTCTACACTTAGAAAATAATATTTTAATGGATCTACATGAAAAAATATGAATTTTAATGAACAAAGTGGATCTAAATAATGTAACCAATGGAGATTTACTTTTAGAGAAGGTTCAAAATGGAGAGAGATTGGAATTCCTTCAAGTTACCAATGGATATTCAAGGTAGTTTGATAAGGGACTAGTATGTTGAAGGAACCAAGCAAGATAAGGTTGCATTAGGATTACCTTCCACTTCTTGGTGGCTAAAGACATGCAAATCAATTTACATAGAAAATAGAAGAGAAAATCTTCTTCCTTGCTACTTCTAGGTGTAGAATCCAGGAGAGTGTTAAAACAAATACCTATGCAACTGTAAGAATATCTAGATCTAAATCCTCTCAAGAAATATACAACAATATTCAAGTAAAAAACTATTAAAATTAAACTTTCCCTACTAGGTGATAAGACCCCTTCAAATGCCTAAGGGAAAATCAAAGCATGTATATAAACTAAAATAGTTACCTCATATACAAAAAAATACATTGGCATCCACACAAATATTGAGCCACACCTATTTTACCTCCAAAGTCTTCTCACTTTTAATCCAAAATCACAAATGTAGAAAGTGTAAGCACAAAACTCCAACAAGAACCAACCACAATAAGAGGAAAGAAATCCTCTTTAAATAGGGGAGGAAGGGGGGAATTCTCCCTCATTGTACTCATGCATGCATAGAGAATAGGGTGACACATGGAGGGGCTTACCAAAACCCTAATTAAGAACCTAAAATACCTAATGTGCCACACGGAGGAGGACTCAAGCCATAGGTTATTGAACTATGCTTGACTAGGCCACATCTAGGAGGCGATCTCAATAAAATGAAGACACAAGCATGCCCATGCAAGAGAAATGATCCTCTAGAGGAGGATCTCATGTAATTGAGGAGATAATGCACCACCTATGGCATAGGATCCCGCAATTAGGGGAGGGGGGCCACTTTTGGTTGAGATTGGCATGCAAACATTGAGGGCTAATTCCACCACTAGGAGCTGACTCGTGAGGTTGCAACATTTTGCAATATATCCATATGTTGAATGATAACTCATGCATGGATGAGGGGAGGGAGCCACATTGCTACCATGGATGAGGGAAGACACATTCATTCACCCCCCTTGAGGTGAGGAGGTTCCCAATTCCTTTTTTATCATTTAATCCATTTGCACTTTTTTAGATAGTTTTTTTGTCAATTCTTCTCCTCCATGGAGCCTAATATGACATGCATGATTCTAGGGTCATCGTGACTAACTATTTTTTACATTCGACGATAAGGAATTAGACACCAATGTGAGGCACCTATGTTATAACACAATTTGTCTTGGAGGTGTGAGTGATGAAACCATCCCGAACTTTGATCACTACGGTCTAATTTAAACTAGTGAGCAAAAACACTCCAAAGGTGCTACAATATGAGTGACTCACTCATTCTAGCTATTTTACCCACGTAATGGATGTCAAAATTGTACAAACAAACTCTCTTTTACCATGACAAAAGAGGTGCAAAGGACATGTAATTGGGAAGAAGACCGCCTAATGTGCATTGGTGACTAGAAGGTCTGTGGATGGATGAAGATTTCTATCTATTGAACACCCTATGCAAACTGGGTGGTAAAAATTGGATCCTTCTTGGGGACGTGCGCTTGATATTTGGAAAGCATATGAGAATCAAGAATCTCCAATTTGTAACCTGCAAAAACATTTCAAGATTTGAAAAACAAACCTTTAGTAGCAATTTTTCATATAAAAGCCATCCAATTAAAATACTAGTTGCATTATTTAAAAAATAAATAAATCTAACCAACAAAATGAAACTATCATTCCTCAGTACTTAAATGAAATTACTAAAAATAAATCATGTAAGTAAATGCAAAAAGTAATTTTTCATTCTAAGGAGCTTATTTGTCCTACTATAAGCATGACATGAAGCAAAATTTATGTGAAATAATAAATCCAATGTAGTCACCTTAACATTTTATAAATGTTAAAGATTTTTCCCTTGTGTTTGGTTACAACCAAAATAAGGATACATTAATTACTAGATGCAAACCTGTTAGAATATTTAGGATGGAAGGGATGAATGGGATATCAAAAGCATGCATAGTATCATCAAATTCTTGCAAATAATGGAAAGTTTCTCCACAAATTTCTTCTATCAAGCATTGAATAGGGCTTACAAACACATCTATATAATGCATCAACAAACAAAAATAATCACACTCATCCAAAAGAGAAACGGTTCTTGGCTAGAAAATAGCACCAAGTCGCTCCAAATCACGAGAGAATTCTACAAGCGAAGATAAAGGTTGAAAATTACCCTCCACAGGTTACATAAAATCTTTCATCTCAAGGAAAGTGAACTACTACCTGAAGTTTGTATCACTAGCACTTGTTTGTGGCATGAAATGATCATAGGATTAGTCTAAATGTGCCTCCTCCAAATTAGGTTGTCCAAAGGATTCAAAATCAACACCCCCTTCTCTAGATATGTCAAAAATGGTTTTGTCTAAATGAATGCAATGATCGTCCTCCAAATCCTTATTGAAAATAAGGGATTCTTCATCAATAGTAACATACCGTTGGATACCCCTATCCTCTTCATGATCAAAATCATCATCCTTCGAAGTCTTGGTTTCAAAAGTATCAAAAGGGGATAATCCTAAAAAACCCTCATCACCATGAGGAGAACAAAGAGGAGTGTCAACATGCACCTCATAGACCTCATCATGAATTTATTCATGAGATTTTGCAAGGGCTTGTTTCTTTGAATTTTTATGTGAAGCATTAGGTACAAGTTCGATAATATATTCATTGATCTTTTCACTCTTGCTTAAAACTTCCAAATGAAGATGTGATCTATTTATTTTAGGAATGTGGGTAAGAAAATATTTAATAACCTCCCCAATCTTGTAATTTTATTCAAAATACCAATCATGGATAAATTTCTTGAAGAAATATTCCATTAAAGAGATTTCTTTGAAACCAAAATCCATAACCCAATCTTGAGCATCATCCTCAAAAGTGAAAAATAAAATCCTCATCAAATCATCTTCATCAAAGATATTGAAATTAGGCATAACTTTGATGAAGGATGTAATGTGAATTGTAGGTGGTTCACCATACCCATCATATGCATGAGTGAAATCACACACTATATCCCAATAAACTCCTTCATTTGGGCATCCAAGGATGCCTCTAAAGTCAATCTTAGGAAAATAATTTTGTACCCAAGGCTCATGATCTTTGACACTAGGATTCATCAGAGAATATCTCATACTGAACCATTACAATGGAGCTGTCAAACATGAGCTTCAAATAAAGGTGTCATGTGTGCTCATCTCTACACAAAATTGATATTCAAAATTTGTAAGGAGCAAGGGTTCATTCCTTCATGGAGTCGCCATTTGAGAAAAAATAATATACAATAACAATGTCTCACAAACTTTCTTTTCTTTAAATTACTTGTTTAGAAAATTGAAAAAAGTTAGTGGAGTTTCCAGATGGAAATATTAAATATCTACTCTAAAATATTCATGAAACAAAGTTAAAAAAACAAGAATAAAAAACAAGGTTGTTAATTTCGAGTGATAAATGGATTTTATCCCCAACAATGGTGCCAAGATGTTGTTGACAAGATTTTCACGTGAATGTGAGAAAAATATCAACTCACTAAGGTGTCCTTGTGGGATAGTTTACAAGTTGGGTGCCTCTCTCACCACAACACTCAATTCCTTCTGTTTAGGCCAACTCCTTAACAAAATCCAAGGGAGGTAGACCCTATAAAAATATAAGGATGGTCACCTTGGAAAAGGAGACTTAGGATTAAGTAAAATGATCTAGGAAAAAAATATAGCAATATAACTTAGCAAGCATTTCAAAGCTTTACCTGAAATAAAATATAGACTAGTAATTTACCATTAGGAAAAAATGAAACAATTATAGAAAAGGAAGTACATGCAATATATGCTAATAGATAAGTTAATGAACAAAAAAAGAAACATAACTAATTACTACAATGTGGAAGGGAAGTGAATTGTTAAATTTATTTGCTTCTTGATTATTACGGCGAGAGTGCATCGTTTGATATACATGAGGTATGTCAAAATGATTCCAGGAAAGATGTTAACTATGGTACCAAACAGAGGAGGGACTAGATACGAGTCACGGGTGAATGTCCAACATTGATACCAATTGAGGGCATAGTCTGATAGCTCCCGATGGTCACTACCTAGTAGAGTCCCTCAATTGTGGAGTTTATCACAAATGACAATTACATAATTTTATAGACATCATAATACATCTTTAGTGAGGATTAATTTTTTAGTTTTAACAAATGTGAAGTTAATTAGAAATTTTTTAGATATTTTCCTTGGTTGGATTAATTGTATTTATTGCATCATGCATGAATAATACATGAAATGTAAATGCATGCAAATAAGATTATTTTCCAACTAAAATTAAATGTTATATAAGTACTACTCAAAGCAAGTTTCTGGAGAACATAAACTATGCTAGAAAAGAGAAATGCCAAAAAACTGAAAAGCCAACATGAAAATGAGATGGAGTGAGGGTGGGGGTGAATGCAAGGGATGGTGGATTAAGCCACTACTCCATTTCTCTTACAACTATTCCAAATGAACCTTATATTATCTTGATGATAATTTATAAATGATGAGCCATTCAAGTTAGAAATGGTAGAAGGAAATGATCAAAATGACCACCAAAACGGGGCCATATGAGCCTTGAGTTTTCCATAAATTGGCTAGCTCTTCGGGAATGCTAAAATACAAAAAGGAAAGAAATTTAGGAATGTGAACAAATCGTTGAGTCAAGGATTCCAACTAGCTTCAACATGTCATTCAATGAGGTCTCTTGTCTTGCCCTAAAAAACTAGCCACCGAAACCGAAAGTTAAGGAGGTTAATTGCTAATGAAAAGAAAGATGTAAATGGAGTTTGCAAATGAATTTACATGTTTTTTGGACAACAAAAAACAATTTATATTACTCAAATATTCCAAATGAATAATTTTCGAACTTTGATTAAAATACTAGTGTTAAGTGCTAATAATATATCTTGTTAAATCTACACTTAGAAACTAACATTTTAATGGATCTACTTGAAAAAATATGACTTTTAATGAAAAAAGTAGATGTAAATATTGTAACCAATTGATATTAAAATTTATATAAGGTTCAAAATGGACAGAGACTGGAATTCCTTCAAGTTGGCAATGTTGATCAAAGGAAGTATATTGAGGGAATAGTCCATTGAATGCACCAAACATGAGGGGGTTGTTCTAGGATTGCCTCCCAATTTTTGGTGGATGAAGACATGCGAATTAGTTTACATACTAAATAGAAATAAAATCTTCATACCTACTACTTACAGGTGTATCCTACAAGAGAGTGTTACAAAAAATACCTATGCAACTAAAGAATATCTAGAACTAAATCCTCTCAAGAAATTTACAACAAGATTAAAGTAAAAGGCTATTTAAATTAAAATTCTCCTACTAGGTGATAGTACCCCTTCAAAATCCTAAGGAAACAAATAAAATCATGTATATAAACTGAAATAGTTAACTCACATATAGAAATAATACATTGGCATCGACTTAAATCTTGCACCACAACTCTTTGACCTGCAAAGTCAGACTTCTTAATTTTATTACATAATCATAAATGTAGAAATATTAAGCACAAAACTCCATCAAGAACCAACCACAATAAGAGGATAGGAGGCCTCTTTAAATAAGAGAAAAAGGATATAAATATCCCTCCTTGGGATCATGAATGTACAAAGGAGAGAGTGACACATGGAAGTGCTTACCAAAAACCTAATTGAGAGCTCCAAAACCCTAATGTGCCACATGGAGGAGGACCGAAGCCATAGGTGAGTGAAGTAGGATTGATTAGGCCACATCTAGGATGAGATCTCAATCAAATCAAGAGATATGCATTCCTATGAAAGAGAATTGTTCCCTCTAAAGGAATCTCATGCAATTGAGAAGATAGTGCACCACCTCTAGAGTAAAATATCACAATTAGAGAATGGGGTCCTATTTTGGTGGAGATTGACATGCAAACATTGAGATCTCATGCCACCACTAGGATCTAATTGATGAGGGAACCAACTTTTGGAGGATATCCCTATGTTGAATAATAACGCATGCATGGATAAGGGTAGGGAACCACATTTCTCTCATGGATGAGGGAATACATTTTCATGCACCCCCCTTGAGGATAGGAGGTGCCCAGAATATTCATTTTTTTATCTTTTACCTCGTTAACACCTTTTTATATAGTTGATGATTACTAACACACAAGAGAAATGGGGAATTGTTGAATTTCCTTAGGTATGCGAGGGAGCAAAGGAGAAGAGTGAAACCGTAGATGCGTAGCTTTGCGATTTCGGTGCCTCACGGTTTCAGGCTGAAGGGTGTGGCTATGGTTAGCACGTGTGGATCTGGGTACTGATGGATTGGGTGGTCTGGGATCGAGGCCCTCTACCCAGGCTTGTCATATGGGAACGAGTTTCCCCTTGCGATCGTCGCCTATAGGTGATCTGGCTGGTAAGATTGATGGAGATATATCTGAGATGGGGAAAGGATACAAATGGAGAATGGGACCTGGCGGTTGCCTCCCCAGGACCCTAAAACTTTTGGCCATGAAAATCAAAACGGGAAAAATCTATGAACGGATTGAGGAATGGCGGGAAAAATCCCTAATCGGTAAGTTTGTGGGGACAGGACCTAGAGAAAGGGATCTGGTGAACTGGATCAATTCTACTTGGAAATCCAAAGGCCATTATGATCTACAACTTGGTGCCAAGGGTTTTTTCACCATCATCTTCTTCAATATTGCTGATCGCGATAGAATTTTTGAAGGAGGCCCCTATTTATTCTTCTCGGTTGGGCTATATCTTTGCCCCTGGAAGGAAAGGTTTAATGCAGAGACTGAGGATGCGATAGTAGCACTAGTTTGGATTAGGCTTTTTTCTTTGCCCTGTGAATATTGGGATCTGGAAATTTTGCTGGATATTTGTAATACCCTAGGCGAATTTGTCAAAATTGCAGATCATACCAAACATCAACGCTATATGGCATATGCCCGGATATGTGTATACATGGATCTGTCCAAGGAGATCCTGAAGGAAATCAGTCTAAACTGGGATGATGAGGAATGGATCCAACCTCTGGATTATGAGAAACCTCCTTTTCGTTGTCGCCAGTGTCACGAGTAAGGCCATCTGGGTAGAAACTGCCCTCAGGTAAAATCGATATCTCCCCCCTCCAAAAGTGGCCAGGTTTGGAATACGGACAATGAAGGGTTTACTCAGGCTCGCAATAAGAGGAGGAGTAAGCCGACAGGGCAGAATAAGGAAACCAAGGAGAATCCTGGGAAGGGTATTGAATCCTCCAATCCTTTCCAAATTTTGGAAGATTCGCCGGAAGAAAGGGAGATTGGTAAGGGTAAGGAGAAAGTAGATCACATGGAGGGGATCCCAGAGGAAGGTGCACAATACCAAGAATATATAAACCAGGTAGAACCTATTGTAGAGGACGAAGAGGAAGATATGGAGCTTGGCGAACTCAATCTTGATGAGATTGAACGGGAGTGGGAAAATAAAGGAAAAGGTTATGTCAATCGATAGTAACTGGAGCTTCTCAGCGTGGCTATCATTAGTGATAAGGTCCATAGATATCTTGGAATATCCTTTGATCCACAGAAAGGGAGTAAGAGGAAATCTCAGGGGGATGAACTGAAACGAGGTAGGAAGACAAACAGGCAAAGGATTGCTGAGATCAGAGTGAAGCTAATTGAGTTTGGTCAGTATCCTACAATACTGGAGGCTTTCTCTAAAGTCAATAAGGTTACTCAATGAAGCTAATATCTTGGAATATTAGAGGGTGCAATCACCACAGGAAAATAAAAACTCTGGCTAGAAAGATTAAACAGGAAAAAACATATATACTCTGTATCCATGAAACAAAGTGTAGTTCGCATTATTTGGAACAGGTGAAACAGACAATATGGAGGGGAAATGAATGTATGACGATTGATGCCTCAGGTTTTGCCGGGGGTATGGCAATATTTTGGCATCTTGGTTCTATTGGTCTTTCGGACTGGTGAGCTAACCATTTTTTCCTGAGTGCGCTGTTCAAATATCGAGTGTTTGGCGCCTCTAGTAGGCTTGTGAATATTTATGGGCCGAGTGAGTTTCCACAAAAAAATGTCTTTCTTTAACAACTATTGTGGTTGAAAGACCAAGCTTCCAGTGGGTGTTGGATCATTGGGGGTGATTTTAATCTGATCGTGTCTTTGGAGGAGAAAAAAGGGGGAAGAAGGAACCTGGATGGATACCAGGAATCCTTTGGGGACTTCATCACCCAAAGTCCCTTCGCTGATATTGAGACCAAAAATGGGCTGTACACTTGGAACAACAAAAGGGAAGGTACTCATTTGGTGGCATCGAGAATTGACTGGTTTTTTACTAAAGAAGATCTAGTAAGAGATAGGGGAGAGGCCCATGTGGTTGTTCTACCGACGGCTAGCTCTGAGCATTGGCCCATTTTCCTCCAATGGGAATGGTCGAATGCATCTCTTTTCAAACCTTTTAGGTTTGAAACATTTTTGCGTGAGCATAAGGATTTCAAGGAGTTGGTGGGCTAGTGGTGGCAAGATTTTGTTCCTCCAGGGGGGACCGGGATGTTCAGTTCCAACAGAAATTAAAGGCTCTCAAAGTCAAAATAAAAGAATGGAATAAGTTAGACTTCGGGAACATCTTCCATGACAACGCTAGAGTGGTAGATGATCTGGAACTGGTGCATGGAAGGGGAATGGAAGAACGATAGACATATGAGCTTAAGGAGAAGGAATTTAATCTATTGAATCAACTGGAAGCTAGGGAGAAGTAGGAAGAAATTTTCTGGAGGCAAAAATCTAGAAATCAGTGGCTTCAGGAAGGGGACAAGAACACAAAATTCTTCCACAATGCTATGGTCCATAACTGCCACAAATCCAAAATTTATATGCCTCGCAAATCAGATGGGAGCCAAGTCGACTCTCAACAGGAAATTCAAGAGGAACTTGTTCTTCATTTTGAAGATATTCTCAATGAGGACCAAGTGGATCGTAACCCTGCTATCACTCAGGTTACCAGGCATATCCCCATACTTGTCACTAATGAGCACAATGAGCTCTTGAACAAACCTGTGTACCTACAGGAAGTTGAGGACACAATGCAATAGATGGCTTTGGTAAAAGCCCCAAGTCCTAATGGTTTCACCACCAATTTCTTTCATTTCTTCTGGGACTTAATTAAACAGTAAGTGGTTGACATTGTGGAAGAATCCTATAGAAGTGGTGGTGTTCTAAATTCCTTTAATGCCACTTTTCTCGCCTTAATCCCAAAGGAAGATGGGGTTGAGGTGCCTTGCAAGTTCTTCCCGATAGCCTTATGCAATGTCATTTATAAAATCATTACTAAAGTGGTGGCCAATCGTCTGAAGCCTTTGGTCCCTCTGTTGATCAACCCAGAACAATCTGGCTTTGTTGAAGGATGGGAGATCCTTGATGGTATTATCTTGGCCCATGAAACCATTCACTCCTTAAAATCCACTAGAAATCTAGGCATGATGATCAAACTTGACATCGGCAAAGCATATTATAAATTAAACTGGCAATATATGCATGGAATGCTGGAAGCTTTTGGCTTTGAAAATGCCTGGGTTAGTTGGGTAATGAATCTAGTGACTACTCCCTTCTTTTATATTTTGCTTATTGGCTCCCCTACCAGGATCATTCATTCTTCCCGGGGCATCAGGCAAGGAGATCCTCTTTCCCCTTTTCTCTTCATCCTCATGGTGGAAGGGCTTGGACGTCTCATTCAATCCCGCACTGAGGAAGGTGCAATATGAGGCCTAAACCTCCATGATGGCATGACAAAACAAACCCACCAGCAATTTGTGGATGAAGCCATGTTAATGGGGCATCCTTCAGTCCAAGAAGACCATGCCTTCAAAAAGAGTCTCAATCTTTTTGCTAAGGCCTTTGGGCTTGAAGTCAACCCGAATAAGTCTCTGGTGTTCTTTCTTAACACTCCCAATGTCACTCAGCACAACATCCTCCGCATATTGAATTTTGCCAAAGGTTCCCTTCCCACCAAGTTCTTGGGCGCCCTGCTTTCTAAGGGAAACCTTCGTGGTATTTTGTGGCAAGATATTCTAAACTGTATAAAAAGAAGACTCCATAAATGGATCAATAGACCACTAAGCTTCCCTATTAGGCTTACGTTGGTTAAGTCCATCCTATAGGCCATGCCAATTTATTTTTTCTCCCTTTTATCAGCACCTAAATCGGTTCTCAAAGAAATCAAGAGTATACAACATAATTTCTTATGTGGTGGCAAAGAATCTAAGTCCAAATTCTCCCTGATCATATGGGATATCTTATGCTTGACTAAGGAAAAGGGAGGCCTGGGGCTGAGAGATCCATAAGTGGTTAGTGAAATCCAGGGTTCTAAGTTTGGGTGGTGCTGGTGTAATCATAACAATGAACCTTGGGCTAAGCTTTGGCAAGTTAAGTATGCTAGGACCCATCAAACCAATCAATTGATTCGATTTAATGCCGTGGTTGAGGGTTTTCATATTTGGTCAAAGGATCTGAAAGGATGAAAAATGGTTCAGGACAACAGCTTTTGGGAGGTGGGGGATGGGGAGCTAGCCAATTTCTGGGAGGACTCTTGGAATCAATTTCCTAAACGTGGGAATGATCGCATGTGGCTGACTCTCAAGAACCATGGTTTGATGGAAGGAAAAACTAAGGTGTGTCACTTTTGGTCCAACCAACCTAGAGAGTTTAGCATATATTGGCTGGACTAACAGTGGTGCAAAGGTATAATTAATGAGGAAGATGGTCGACCCTTTGGGGAAATCCTTCAAGAAAGATACATCCGAAAGAGAACCGGTCTTGACAAGCTGCGATGGGGTTATTGGCAGCAAGGGTTTTTCAGTATTAAAGAAGCGTATGAGCTGCATACGAATAGGGAAGATGGTGGGGAGGAACCCTGGGCGAAAATATGGAAGATGAATCCCTGGCCAAAAACGACCATTTTCTGCTGGTTGGTTCTTTGGAAAAGAGTCCTGACAGGGGAGAACCTTAATAAGCGAGGAATCCAAGGCCCCTCCTGTTGTCCTTTGTGCAAGAATGGTGACGAAAATCTTAGCCATTTGTTAGATGAATGCAAGTTCTCTTCTTTCCTCTAGGATCAAGGTGCAACAATTTTTTGAAGGAACGATCGAGCTTATGGCCAACCTAGACTTACGCTAAGCAATTGGGATGTCCAGGCATTCAACAACCCAATTATTGCTCTAATATGGAAGATGTTCCTAGGCATGTTCTTTTGGATCCCATGGAAGGAATGCACTAGGAGGATTTTTAGGGACAAAATCCATCGAAAGGAGGAGGTGTGGGCTACTGTGGTTCACAACATCCAGGAAACCATTCGAGGTCGACAATGGACTGATGAATATAAGAATCTCATGGAGGGAGATTTGCTTGTTGCTAAGAGTTGGGATCTAGGCAAGCATGACTTGTTGGGGTTACATAGGAGACTAAAGATTTGCAAACCTTCTAGCCCCAATTTATGGTCCCCTCCAGGATTGGCGACCTTCAAAATCAATTTTGATGGGGCCTCACGAGGAAATCCCGTGGCTACAGGTTTCATATGGGTCTGCAGAAATGAGGAAGGAGAAATTTTGTAAGTATTTTTTGGTCACCTTGGCCATGATACGAATAATTCGTTGGAGCTGGAAGGTCTCATCTTTGGCCTGCCGATGATCATTCATGGGGTTTTTTTCCTGCAATTATTGAGGGAGACTTGAACATCATCATCCAAATGGCTAAAGGTTTGTTGCAGGGGAAATCGATAGAACATGTGACGTCCAACTGGTGACTTTCTCACCACTTGGACACCCTACGTCACCTTCTCCTAGATCATAATCAACTATCCTTTTGCCACATCAGGAGTGATGCAACAAGGTTGCTTACTTTCTTTCCAATATGGGAGTTGATACGAGGGGAGGCCATGTATTAGGTCACATGGAACTCTTCAGAAACAAGACGTGGGCCCCTCAGTGTATATAGCTGGCTGCTGAGGGACTGAGCAGGAGCCAAGTGGTTGAAGAAGGACAACATGGGCCCCAAGGAAGGGATAGGAGTCATTCAGAGGTCATCCCGACGACGTCTGGTTGATGGGGTTGTTAATTTTGTGAAGTGATAAGTCCCACTTGATAGTTATTATGGGAATAAGGGGATTGCATGTCTTCAGGTTTTTTTTATTTAGAGGAAGGATTCGCAGCATTCAAATCCTTTTGGCATGATGATTGCCATTAGTTCGTGTAATGGTGAATCTACGACTAAGGGCTTGGTCAGTTTCCCGGGTGGAAGGGTCATTTATGGCCCAGATAACCTCATCATGAGTAGTTGGTTGTTTTATGGTGGTTCTTTCATCTTCAGAATTCATCCTTGGGATGAGAGGGATAGCAGTGCTTTCTAGTTTTCTATGGATTATCTTTTGAGTATGTCCTCTACGATGGGTTTTTCCCAATTGTGTCCCCCTAAATTCAGTCTAGTTGTTGCACCTCAAGCTGTAATAGTCTTGAAGTGTGAGTTTGTGGATCCCTCTAGTATGGGCTCTACTAGCTCTGCCATGAAGGGTAAAATGAAAGTTTCTAAAAGGAAGGAAGGCTTGGGCAGCGTTACTAGAGCTTAGGTCTAGGCTCAACCAGCAACCCATTTTTTCGTAACCATATCCCTGCCTCTGTTAGGGAGGATATTACTGATATCGAGAAAAACCTTTGGAACTAGGTTCATAACCTTCCCATGGAGGATGTCAGGAGTTCGGTTGAAGCTTAGGTCACTGATATGGGGACTACTACAAGCCGAGCCTTGTTGTATGACAGAACTCTGATGAATTACTGGTTCATAAAGAACCTCATGGCGCATGTGTTGATGGAAGGTATTGAGAAGAGGCAAGCGCTGAGGAACCAATAAAAGCATGGAAATCCCATAATGCAGATAATAAGCTGATGCACTGCAAGATAGACGCAATAGCAAAGAATCTAGGCCTATCCTTTTCGTATCTTGGTCTGGATGATAAGGGGAACAAAATTCCCTCTGGCAAGATGACCAAGAAATATTCACCTCAACCAACTGTTGCTTCTTTCTCAGTTGCAACTCTTCCCCAGTAGAAGGTGGTAGATGCTCAGGTGTAGGAGCTCGACGCGTTTGGATCTCAGGTTAGGTCTCTGAAGGGGTTGAGGATTTAGTGTCTATATTGCTGTCATCTTTTTTCTGATTTCAATTGTCTGTAATTCAGTTGATAGGTAGCAAGCGGTTTTCATGAATAGCATTTAGTTAGGATAAGGGACTGAATTACTTTTTGTCCACTTTTGTCTGGTCAAACGAAAGGTTTGGATCCAGGGATGGTTTCCCTGCGAATATGTAGTTCTCTTTGTTTTTCGGGTTATGGGTGTTGGGGTTTAATTTCTGTAACTCTGGAATGGATGAAGCATGGTATGTATCTCTGGTTCTTGCAGCAATATGAAGTCTTTTTATTTACAAAAAAAAAAACACCTTTTTAGATAGTTTCTTGTCAATTTTTCTCCTCCATGGGACCTAATAGGTCATGCATGATCCTAGTACAGTGGTGATTGAATCATTTTTACACCGATCCATAAGGAACTAGAAACCAAACTAAGGCACCTATGTTATAATAGACTTTGGTTTGGAGGCGTGAGTGGAAAAACCATGTTGAACTCTGCTCACTAAGATCTATGTTCAACTAGGTAAAAAAATACTCCAAAAGTGTCATAACATGAGTGACTCACTTGGAATAGCCTTTTTACACATGTAATGTATGCCAAAATTTTACAAAGAACCTCTCTTTGACGATAAAAAATGAGGTGCAAACTAAATGTAACTAGGTAAAAGGATGCTTGATGTGCATGGGGGATTGGAAGGTCCCTGGATGGATGAAAACATTAGTCTAGTGAGCACCCTATGCATGCTAGGTTGTAACACTCCTTATCGTCACTTTTGTAACAATTTTTCTATGTTGTTAGAGCTAATCACTTTAGAGGTTTTTTCCCTAGAATACCTCTAACTTCAATTTCCTTTACCTTTGAACATAATCTCATGAAAACTTTCTGAAAATTAAGAGTAATTATTCCCAATGATTGTAGGAATTGGACCCCTAGTACAACATCAACACCACCCATTTGGATTGCAATCATTGGACTATCTAGTCAATAATCCCCCATAGTAATATTAATCCTATGGAATTTCCATAAAACAGTTATGCTACCTCCATCTACAATCATTACTTGAAATTTTGGTGTCAGATATACAAAGAAATTGAGTGTTTTAGCTAATTTCCAATTAATGAAGTTATGGGTACTACCAGAATAAATCAATCATTATTACCTTTATCTTTTTGACATATGCTTCTATGTTTTTAGTTTGAGGAGTGCAAATCCCAACCAACGGATTACAAGATATGGTTGGATTGATATATTCTCAATCTACCTCTTGAGGATGTTCCAGTTCTGGTTGATCTTCCTCTTCACAATATATGTAGAATCACTTCGTCTCGTTGGACTTATGCGCTATATTGTACTTGTTGTGAGAATTGTTGGTGTCCATTTTGTCACCATTTTTTATCATCAAACACATTTTGATTAGCGTCATCCTTTTTTATATGATAAGTCATTCTTCTTGCCACTCAGACCATCAATCAGACCAGGTATGAACGCATTTGCATATCACTTGAATTTTGGTCAAATATTGTCATATTGTGATTTATTAACTCTTATTTGACATTTCTTGGATTGCTTGGAAAATAGATCTCATCCTTGAGGCTATGGGTTTCAAACGGACCTTCATTCAGATGCGCTTTCACGTTGAAGACACCTATCAACGTTCAACCCATCGTTCAGACCTTCATTCAGCTTGTGAAATCGTCGGTTGGAATATTTTCGGTCATTAAAGGAAAAAATGGAAAGTTGGGTTCTGTTAGCAATGTGGTTGTCGTGGTTGGTGAGCCCCTGTTCTGGAATATTCGCCCTCCTACTCACCTAGCTTGAAAACACATCTTCTACTCACGTCAATGCTCCAGAAGTTCTGTCTTTCCTGTTCGCCCAACCTGACAACACGCACTCCTACCCACATCAATGTTCTAGAAGATCCTCGCTCTCCCACGCTCAGCCTGCCATCATATCCTCTTCCCATGATGGAAGGAAACCGACTCACAATTGTTTGCGTCAAGGGGAATCAACACCGTCGACTCAGGAAGATGTCCTGTGCGCTTTGTAAACCACCATGCATTCGTTCTATAGTCATTAAGACTTATATTTTTAGAGAGGTCGACTATGTTGACCTTCTCTCTGATTGTAAACTTATATATAGACGCCTCCTTCAGAGAAACGCAGCACAATATAGCGCATACATACATAGAGGATAGCAGTAATTTGTAGAAACACTGTGTAATTTTCTTAGTTAATGAAAATTCCTGAATTCTGCTGTTGATGTTCTTCTGTTAGTGATTAGTTTGAGTTAAGCTTCAATCTCTGATTGCTGGGAAGGGCCCCTCAACAACCAGACGTTTTATTGTGTATATTTTGTATTTATTTCCTCTCTGCAAGTAAATAGTTTCCATTTCCAGTAATTGTGTTAAACTGCATTTCCTGTAGCTGTTGTTTCATTTCTTGTAATTTATTTCCTGTTGATAATTTAATTTACATTTCCAGAATTGATAATGACCGGTCAAGCATAGTTTTCTCAGTTTTCTTTCAGTCTTTTGCAATTAGATAGAGTCAACTAGTTAACATTTTAGTAGTTCAAGTTAAATTCATAGTTAGAACTAGTTATGCTAATGTTTTTCATCTTTGTTTTATGATGCCATAGAAATAGTTCATTTCCATAGACAATGATTAGTATAGGTTACTTCTTGTCATCTTAGCTTCTAAACAGTCTATTCATTGCTCTATTTGCATTGTAGGTTCATATGCATTCACCAACTGGCATTAAGATCATTCAATCTGCTTCTTTCCTTAGTTTAAATCGCTTTCCTCCATCTGGACTGTCATTCGGACTATCTTTCAAACTATCATCTAGATTGTCATACGGAATTTAATACTTTCTACATTGTTTTTATGCTTAATTAGAATCCAATTTCTTATGTTTTCGAACTGTAATATTTATTGACTTTAATTAGCATTCTTAATTGTAATTAACATCTTGTTCCACACTACATAGAGTTTTAATTTAGTTTCCTCATCATTCTTAGTTTTCATTATGTTTTCCTTAACTTTGCTTTAGTTTCTTTACAGATTATGTGTTAGATTTTGAGCATTAATTCAATATACTCTAGGATCTTTACTGAGAGAATAACATGTACAGCATATCAAGTATAATAATGCATATTAATCACAACAAGCAATCATATGAGACAATAGACACACAGTGTTTCACTGGGGAAAACCATAAAGGTGAAAAACCCCACAACTTCCTCATAGATAGAAAGAGCAATGATACAACCCAAGTACAAGAGATAGTCTTCTCCTAGTTGCTACTCCTCCTTCCTCTCTAGTGCACCACTTTCCGAGTAGTGTAGAAGTGAATAATGAGATGATCAAATAGAGTGCTCCCGCACTCTATTTATACTTATCCTGACTTGCCTAATAAACTAGTAGGGCCGACTTCTCTAGAAGAGTCTAATAATCTGTGCTTACATTAATCAGGGCTGACCCCACACTTGGTGGTCTAATAACCCATCACAACAAGTTATGACACTAGCGACACTTGTCAATACAAATGACGACACTTCCGTATAGAGGAATAATACCATCTCTATAGGAGTACAATATACATAGGTGAAATACATTCTGAAGTTAAATATACATCAACATTATGTTTCTTTTCTACCTGATTCATTAATGCTTCACTATTCTAGAATTTATCAGTTCCATTATTAGTTTCGTTATGTCATGCTTCTTAAGATTGATTTTGAATTATATTTAGTAATTTCATTCTCCAAACATATCTTAGTTTTGATAGTTTATTTGTTCAAATATAGAATTTGCTTCTCTCATTCATACAGTTAATGAAGATGTTCATGAAATAAGATCGGATCGAGAACTAAGTTATCTTTATCAAGTTTTCTACTTGCTTTTAGATTAGGTTCATTCTTAGAAGTAAATATCTTTATCAGGTTTTTTACTTGCTTCTAGATCAAATCCATCTTAAAGAAAATATCTTTATTAAGTTTTCTACTTGCTTCTAGATTACATTAGTTTCATGTCATTTACTTATGGATAGAAAATAGATCATAACGTTTAAAGTTAATTGTAGTTGGACAATATTTAATTTGCATTTATTTGTAGAAGTTAAACTACATTTGCTTCCATTTTTTTTCCTTGTTACATTCGAAAGTCACTTTGATACATTCTCTCCTATTCCTATTACATTTGATACACTTCCTCAGAATCCTCAAGGATAATGGAATTAGGTAGTTTAGTTTAGTCTTGAGGTATTAATTGTATGCATGAATAGTTGTTGAATTCACTAAGTAGTTTGTAGTTTTGCTTTAAGTTAATATATTTCTTTGCCTCATAGTTAGTTGTCAGTTGAGTCGTCTCATAGATAGGTCTCTAAACTTATTTACAGTTTTTTCTAATTCTTAGATTAGATTTTTATCAGTAGTTTTCAACTTCAGCAAAGTAGTTTTGTTTTTTATTCAGTTTTGCTTCTTAAAATAATATTGTTGTTTTTATCTTTCAGTTATTGTCCATAGAGTAGAGTAGTATAGTTTGATACTATTTTGATTTTTCGGTTTAGTTAGGTTTAATTAGTTCATTTGTTGTATTTTTGAATTTTAACTCGGTTTTTCATTTTGAAAGATCTTTCGATCTTTTATTTATTAAACATTTCTAAGGTCTGTCGAGCCGAAATCTTAGGTGCCATTCTACCTCAGCATATACTGTGACACAACTCTAAGATTACCAACCCTGGTCAATAATTAAGTATTTGGTGATTCCTTAAGATAGTAAATGCACCCAACATTTTGGCGCCGTTGCCGGGGAGTTGTAGATAGGTAGAATTTAGTTGTAGATAGGTAGAACTCAGTTGGAGTTAGGTAAAACTCTCTTTTAAAACTTAGTGATATATTTGAATTCTCCTCTTCGAAACTTAGAAATAGGCTAGTGGCGGGTGAGCGGTAAGATGAGAGGTAAGAAACTGTGCATCTGTTATAATAGGCATCCCCAAAACCCAGCAATAGTAGTGATGCAGTTAGAATTTATTTCAGTTATAGTTTTGTTTTCATGAATAGGTCTAGAGACTCAAAAGGTAGATTTATTAAAACTAGTCCTCCTACTAGAATCCCTACTAAAATTCCTACTAACCTATATAGGGGACATGCCACCCCAACTACTAACTCAGCAGAAAGGTATCGGAAGACACCTAAAGGGGATAGTCCTACTTGGAAAGCTAAGGAAATATTTTCTGGAAACCATTTAGGGGAAACCATAGGGACATCAAAAAAGTATGTTCATAAAGAAATTCCACTAAAAGAACCTCGGGATCATATTGAGACTGAATTTATACAAGAGAAAACTCAAAAGGATAAAACTTCAGAACCTCTCAACCCTCCATTAGTCCAAAAACACAAAGACACTACTTTTTCAATAGTAGGTGGTCCAAACTTAGTAGATTTTGTTGATCCTGCACAAGTAGACACTCTTTTTGAAAATTCTGTCAACATAGTCATCTCACAGATTGAGACAACAACAATAGGACCTTCAAAACTGGATTCCCAAAATTCTTAAAAATACTCTTGTTGAAACAGAACATTGGGACATTGCATATTCACCAAGAAAGGAACCACCTAGGTATTATCTCTTTGGAAATCAAATATTCATGGAGGATGAAAATGAAGATCATGTCTGACAAGATGAAGGAGAAGGAGAGGTTAGAACTGAAGGTACTTTTGGATTCTCCATCTTAGACACTGCACAAGATGTAACTATGAAAAAAATCCCTCCCTCCTCACTAACAAGCTTCTATGGGAAGATTAGTGAGGATACAGATACATTCTTATTTGATTTTGACATTTTGTGTAGGAGTTATAACTACCTACAAGATGGCCAAAAATTAAAACTTTTTCCTGCCACATTAAAAGATTCTGCTCTTCAATGGTTCATGGGATTGGGAGAATCTAGTATTAGAACTTGGGAAGACATGAAGAATGCATTTCTATGGAAATATTAGGATTACAGTAAACCTAAGGACTCTCGCAATGATATTTTCAAAATACAACAACTTGAATATGAGAGCCTAGAAGACTATCTCGAAATATTTAACTATGTGTTACACAAATCCAAATATAGTGATATTTGGGAAGCTGCAGTAAGAACACTCTTCCTCAAGGGAATCTCAGAAGAATTCTTAGAAAAACATAATCTCATGGCAGCAGGAGACATCTCTCATAAGTCTTTTTCATAGATTTGTGAACTATGTAGAAATTACTCTAGGAGCAAAGGAAAAAGTGGAAGACACTTGCCAGAATCTTATGCTAGGAACCTAAAAGGAAACACATCCGGTCCTGGTTGAGTTACAAGGGTAGAGTTGAGAAACCTATTGGAAAATTTCAAAACAAATATCTTAGGAGCTATGGGTTCTCAACTAGATGCACTGCAAGCTAAAAAGCGTCAGGATGAAGAACATGCAACAATGAGTGTTTTATGTCCTAGGTGTAGAACTAAACATCCCTAGTGAGAATTTCCATTGAATAATGTTTCAATTTGTCACATTTGTATAGAAGAACATTCAACTGATAATTGTCCATCGTTGCCTGGGTTGCAAGATGTATACAAGAGTGGAAACTTTGGTGAAACATCTAGGAGGCCTTGGAAACCTAGAGATCAACCATCATATCAAGATCCATCATCACAATTTCCACCCTATTACCATCCTTATGAAACTCCTCAATAATGGAACACCTCAGGTTGGAAACATTGGCCACCACAGTACCCTCCTCATAATGCTCAACAGCAACAATGGCCACACAGATGGAGAGGACAAGCTTATTCTCAACCACCTCCTCCTATGCCTAACTATCCTTACCCACCTAATATTCAACAACTCTTTCCTGGATTTATACCTCCTTCACTACCCCCTATCACAAATCAACCTCACCATTTCCAGAATATGAACTCTCCAAGACCCACAATATTACCTGCACACCTGATACCAAATCCTAATAACAATCCAACACAATCTCTTAACAGCATTGGTTTGTTACCTCTTCTATCATATGCCATTTCAACCGCACCAATACATGAGATTCAACTGCGGTCTGGAAGAGTTCTGCAAGATCATCCCAAGTCATCAGTTGCTATCCGAGAAGAGAATGAAGAAGACATACCTAGCGAAGTTTTGAATGATGCCATTCTTGAAGATGTGGTTATTCCTGAATATTCAACACACAACCATCCTCATAAAGAAGTAATTACAGAAGAAAGATCACCCCCATATTTGGAGCGTCTGGTAATAGAAAAACCTGTGACTTATTCAGAGTATGATATCATTAACGAACTAAAAGATATTTGTATTAATATCCCTTTGTTACAAGACATTAAGGATATCCCAATCTATAGTAAAGTGATAAACGAACTCTGTATTAAAATACCTAGTAAAAAGCAGAAAGAACCTCCAACAATTCATGTCATAGGTGAAATGTCAGATTACATAGCCGACCAACCTAGAATCCCAAAGTATTCAAATCCAGGAAACCATGTGGTGACTGTTATCATCAATAACACCACCATAGGAAATACACTTATTGATCTAGGAGCTCCTATTAACCTGATGACTACCACAATTTTAGAAACTCTCCATTTATGACAGTTCCCTACCCCAACAATGCTAGAATTAGCAGATGACACTATGGTGTAGCCTGCTGGGATCTTAGATGACATCACTATATCAGTAGCTTCATGGGAATATCCTGTGGACTTTGTGGTCATAGAATCAAAAGACCCTTACAAAGGTCACCCCATTATTCTGGGAAGACCTTGGTTGGCTACTGCCAATACATTTATAGTATGTAGGGATGGAGAAATTATTATCTATGATGGGTTATCTATAAGAAAACTAGCTTTATACCCACCAGCATAGCCAATAACTGAAAACCTATTTTGGTTGGATTGTGCTTTTGGGGATGATAACTTGGAAGAACTTTTCCTTATTAGTGATTTCTCTTGGGCACTTCAAGAACAAAATACCGAGAATGTGTTGAATCAATTTATCTCTTCCACAACATGTATAGACTTTCCTCAGTATTTTTCCCAACTTGACCATATCTTTGGAGACGAATTTCAAGAAAACATGAGCCTCTCAACATTTACAAGTACACCCTGTGTCTTAGCAATTGAAGAACATCTAGGATCCTATATCATACCTTGTGAGGTTAGTTCAAAAAAATTTCTACATATAAATGCAGGTTTAGATGAGAGTCAACAAAAACAATTACTAAAAGTTCTCAAGAGTCAAACTGGAGCATTTGAATGGGAATATACCGATATGGAAGGTATACACCCAAATACATGTATTCACCACATTTACACAGACTCAAACATACCTCCTGTCAGGCAGCCATAGAGAAGAATGAATCCAGCACTAAAAGATATAGTAAAAGATGAATTACAAAAACACCTTAATGTTGGCTTCATCTACCCAATTTCTAACAGTAAATGGGTGTCTCCTCTGGTGGTAGTTGCAAAGAAAGTCATAGGGAAATGGTGTATATGTGTTGACTTTCAAGAATTGAAAAAGGCCACTCTTAAGGACTACTTCCCTTTGCCTTTCATCGATTAGGTGTTAGATACCTTATCAAGGAAACAATACTTTTCTTTCCTTGTTGGGTAAAGTGGATACAATCAAATATTAATAGCACCTGAGGATCAAGACAAGACAACCTAGTTTACTTGTTCTTGGGGGACATATGCCTATCAAGTGTTACCATTTGTCCTATGTAATGCACAAGACACCTTCCAGCGTGCAGTTCTAGGAATATTTGTTGACCTTTTACATGACTGTGTGGAATTTTTTATGGATGATTTTACAGTTTATGGCAATACCTTCCAAGAATCCCTTGATAACCTCGAAATAGTTCTTATTCGGTGCTAAGAAACAAACTTAGCTCTTAGTCATTAAAAATGTAAGACGTTACTAACCAAGGGCATAGTTCTGGGACATCATGTCTCTCTTCAAGTTATCAAGGTGGATCCTTCCAAGATAGAGATAATTGTTAATCTTCCTCCTCCAAAAACTTCGAAGGAAGTAAGAAGATTTCTTGGCCATGCAGGCTATTATAGACATTTTATTGAAAATTTCACTAAGATAGACGCACCTATGTTCAAGATACTCATGAAAGATACAGAATTCCAATGGACTAAACCTTGTCAACATGCCTTCGAAACTTTGAAGGAAAATCTATCAGTGGTACCAATACTTAGGGGCCCCAATTGGTCCCTTCCTTTTCATATATCCACTGATTCTTCTGACATAGCTATAGGAGCAGTCTTAGGTCAAAAAGAGGGACAAACATCACATGCCATTTATTTTGCTAGTAAAAACTTGACTCCTGCATAAACAAAATACACTGTTACTGAAAAAGAGTTTCTGGAAGTAATCTATGCCATCAACAAGTTTCGTCATTATATCATAGGATATGAAATTTTCGTACATATTGATCACTCTGCCATCAGATTTTTTATGAATAAACCAATCACCAATGGCAGGGTGACTTGGTGGCTTCTTTTGTTACAAGAATTTAACATTACTATTGTGGATCGTCCTGGTCGAGAGAATGTGGTAGCATATTTTCTCTCTCGAATTCAAATTGACAATGATCCCATCCCTGTCGATGATAGCTTTCTAGATGAACATTTGTTTGTTGTATCTGTTCGAACCCCATGGTTTGCAGACATAGCCAATTATTGAGCAATTGGAAAACTACCAAACCATCTCTCTCCACCCGAAAAATGTAGGATCATAGTTCGAAGTTCTAATTATTCTTGGGTGGATAATGATCTCTTTCGTACTGGTCCTAATCTTATTATTAGACGATGCGTGTGAGAGGATAAGATGGAAGAGATCCTTCATGCATGTCATGGTGGACCTTGTGGCGGGCATTTTTCTGACAAGAGAAAAACATACAAAGTGTCGCACTCTGGGTATTATTGGCCAAGCATTTTTAAGGATGCTGCCAAGTATGTCAAGCGATGTGATAGTTGCCAAAGAATGGGTAGACCTACACCATCCGATGAAATGATTTTACAAACCCAAGTTATGATTGAGCTTTTTAAAAAATGGGCTCTATATTTTCATTGGGCCAATTTCCCCTATGTCTCACAAGAAGAAGTACATCCTAGTCTATACAGATTATGTCACCAAGTGGGTAGAAACTAAAGCCTTATTTCGGGCCACAGATAAATCTGTGGTAGAATTTATATATGAAGAAATATTTACCCGATTTGGTGTACCTAGGGAAATTGTAATCGATCAAGGATCTCAGTTTACCTCCAAATTGATGAAAGAGTTTACTAAAAAATATGGTATTAGACATTGTAAATCTTCACCATATCACCCGCAAGCCAATGGTCAGGTAGAGTCCACCAACAAACTATTAGAAGCCATCCTAACTAAGACTATCCCATTACACCACAAAGATTGAACAGATAGGCTTTCAGAAGCCTTGTGGGCTTATAGAATAACTTGGAGGAATACCACTGGCCACACACCTTATTAACTTGTTTATGGTAAACAAGTTCTTCTACCTATTGAATTTCAAGTCAAAACTTTTCGTATGGCTGCACAATTAGGGATGGATCTAGAAGAATCTCAGAGACAATGAATCCTGTAAATAAATGAGTTAGACAAGGTTAGACAAGATGTTATTCAATGCACAATCTTAATAAAAAACCAACGCAAGAATTGGCATGATAGATACATTAAACAAAAACAATTCAAAACTGGAGACTGGGCATTACTTTTTGATTCAAAATACAAAAACTTTGAAGGAAAATTAACTACTCGTTGGATGGGTCGATATGAAAAAGTTATAGCTTTTGATAATGGATCTGTTAAAATTAAGACAATTGATGATTTGCAAATTTCCTTTGTTGTAAATGGACATAGATTTAGACTTCATCATCAACCAATATCTAAACAAGATTTTGTGCAGAATTCCTTACAACAAAAGGAGATGGAGCTAGTAGAAGAGGAAGTCATTCCTCCTTCTCCTGGTTCTTGAATTATTTTGGGTTATCTCCATTTGTATATATGTAAATATATTTCTATTTTTTTAATAATAAAGAGTCATTTCTAATGAATGATTGCATTTTTATAGGAAATTCATTTTTATGATCAGCTTATGAAATTTTTTCAAATAAAACAGGAAGACTCTTTTCCCTTTTTCTAAATTTCATATGACTTTTTCTTTGTACATATGTTTTTGTTTTGAATAAATTTGAATCATCTAACAAGTTGTTTTGTAGTTTAATTACAAGAACCTTATCTTTATAATCAGCTCACGTAATATTATCTGAAAAGGGAAGTGCTCCAAAAACCTCATAATATATCCTAACTCCTTCTCTTTCAATCATTGTTGAAAATTGAAAATTTATAGTGAAAGGTTAAAGTGTTCTTTATATCATTTCAAACCACTTTCTTTTATGATTCTGTATATGGTATTTGATTCAGATATGCACACTTCTGATTTATCATTAGAAAAGTTGCTTAAGACCTACTTTAATCACTATGATTTTAAAAAAGTTTTAACTTACACCTATGGACTACTAGCTCATCCTACGCTCATTATAAAAACTTGTCTCTTAAAGCATTCTTTAAAAAGGTAGCCCAAAAGTGAGTGATACTTCTATTTTGTGGGGAACATTATTGATCTTTCATGAAGAAGATGTACTGAGAGGTCAAAGAACAGTTTTAGGTCATTATCTTTTGACATGATCTATAATTTAGGCCATTATAAATAAAGTTACTCACAAGGTTCGTTCTAAAATGTTGAATTATGTGTTTAGCAGGTTTAGCACACTCTAGTGCCAACCGGATTCCTTACTAAAAATCATTACACAAAGAAAACCCGCTAGGGTGCTGAATGGGCTCACTGGAAGCGGGTCCATGCTAAGTAAAATCTTAAAACAAGGAATCTCATTAAATGCAAGTAAATCCTTCAGGGTACTGAAAAGGCTTGCTGCAAGCGAGGCTATGCTTGCATGGTACCAATATAAACCCGTCGGGGTATTGAACAGGCCTGCTGGAAGTGGGGCAATATCAGGTAAAAGAGGTTTGGTTAATGCATCACTATGCACATGGCTCATAAAAAACCTGATTATACAAACACAGCTTAGGCCAATTATTTATACTATCATTAAAGAATGGTTGTAAGCTGGACTTGGACCATGTCATCTACTTCAAACAACACCTAAGGTATGACTATCCTAGAAATGGGACCCATAACTATAGAAATACTCACAAACTCTAGGGTGAACAATATCTATATTGTTTGGATGACAAGAGATCTTTAAAATGAGTCATCGATGACTAGTTTTCCTATGGAATTTTTCGCATCCATTGCACTATCATTATTCGTATGGTTTTCTTAAGCACTATTGTATTCTTTTTTATGAATGTACATATCTGAATCATCTACATTTATTAGTTAATATTTCATTTTCTTACAAAAATTATCACATCATTTTTAGAAGCTATCGACAAAACTTTTAATTGAAAATATGTGAATATTAATCAATTTTTCTTTGATGGCTTGAGGACATGCCACATTTTTGGTTCAGGGGAAAGGTTCAGAGATGTCTTTACTTTCTGATTATTCATAAATTCATTTATCTCTGACAAAATGATAGGTGTTTTGAGGATAATGCAAAAAAGAAAAAGGAAGATTGTTCTGATCAATGAAAAATAAAGAATAACACAACTAGAATTCCAAAAAAGCAGGTTTACCACATCCCTTGTGTGCTGACAAGTCCCAAAAAAAATCTCTGCAGAATCAACAGTAGTTAGATCCATCAAAGCACATTTGTGTAGAAAGGTATGTATGAAGGGTTGTATGAAGAGTCGAATGACAATCCAAATGAGGGGACAAATGAGGAAAATGAATAACGATCTGAGTGAAGTGCCGAATGAAACCTTAGCTTGTAATGATATGAATAAGTGTGCTAAGATATTTAAAATTTTTATTTTTGCTGATATATATAATTAACTAATCATGTCAAGGATCAAATTAAATGTCATCTTCGCATACTCATTTCGTCTCATCTAATGAATTGATTAACCATCATATGGCTATCATACAATTTTAATCCTCAATTAAGTTTTATCGTGTGATCTATCATTTCATTTATTAATTCATCATGATTTTTATGAGTAATTTGTGTCTATGATTTCATAATGAGGATTACATTCAACTTGTCCAAAGTTCACTTTGGACATGGTTGAATATATCATAGCCATACGAATTCACTAACTCACGCAATTATATGATGGAACACGACTCAAGGTAATTGAATGATAGCGTATCATTCAAACGTGCCAAATCAATCCCCACGATCATTCGGCCCTTCAAATGGATCTCAATTTAAACTAACCCTTGTGTAAATTTTGCTTCATCTTGCTCACTCTCCATTCGCCCTGAACCTATCAAGCTCCATCCCCTGCAATTTGTTGAATTCCCTCTCTCCATCCGCATCCTTTGACCTATGTTCAAAATGCCAATCCATTACGAGCCTGGCATCTACTAGGACCTCCTCCGCATTCCCGAATTTAAGGCATGTTGTGAAGTATTTTTGCGAGTGGGTCGGGGTCCATTTCTTCGACTTATTGACGACCATGATGATGAGGCTTCACTGCTATTTTCTAAGGGCTTTGATGGTAAGATAGCCAGGGTCGGCCATCTCACTTTTCCTATGATGGAGGAATCCATTGCATCGACCACCAAACTGCACAGGGAAGGTGCCCGTTGGCACAAACACCTTTTCCTTCCTTGGACGGAGCACGAATTTTCTCTTAAAGATGACTATCAGCATGTTGTGGGCACAAAACGATTTCATCGAGAGTGGGTTAAGCCTGAATATCTCGAGCCTTTGACTGTCATCATCCGATTGATTACCTGTGAAGGTAAGTTCACCGTTTTCAAAGCTTGTCAATTTAGGCTACTCGCACATTTTGTTAATGGTCATGCTCTCAATTTCCCCTTCTATTTTCTGAAAATGTTAGAGAAAATGTCAAGTTAGGTTAGAAAGAATACCGATAACCCCTTTGGAAGCTTATACCACCACTGTTTGATTAAAATCCTGATCACTCACCAGTTGGAAGAAAAGGGGCAAACTTGTGAACACTTTGTCTTTGAAGTCCTAAACCCTCATATAGTTGAGAATCCTACCGTTAAATCCCCTGTCTCTTGTAAACGTCATCATTTCCAAACCCGTGTAAACAAGCTGGCCCAAACCTTTGCCCAAGAAGAAAAGTTTACCAAATCTATGCGGTTTGATGAAGATGTCACAGGAGAGTTGCACCTGGTCCACTCAACTTCTCCTCCTAAGTTCATCCAGAAGGACACGACCACGGAACCTCCACTTTTTTCACTAGTACCAACCAAATCAAGGAAGTCAAACCGTGTTCAGACCGTCGTCCAGATCGCCATTCAGCCATAGCATTCAGACAGTCTTGACGACCAATCGAACAACCATACCCTTGAATCACCCATCCTTGCTTTAGCCAATGTATCTGCCCTTTTACTTGTGACCCCTACTTGCTTCACTTTTGGACATAATGAAGACAAGGCTCTTGAAGAACATACTATTGAACCTGAAATATTTCCAAGGGAGTTGAGTCCCCAAAAGGATCCTGAATATCATAGAGAACAGTCCACGCCAAATCAGCAGGTAGTGGAAAGGTTGACCCAATAAGTAGCACAACTAACAGACCATAACTAGACGAATGTTGAAACCATCTTTGGCCTTTGTGAAGAAAACAAAGAATTGTGTTTGCAAGTAAAAACCATTGAAGACTTAAATGACACCAAAACAACTTCCAACATTTCTCACCGGTTGAGGTGTGATACCTTGAGGGATCAATTCAAGAGATTTCAGGCCAAATCTACATCATCCTCATCCAAGTTGAAGGCAACTGCTGCCGCAGCTCAACCTTCTTCCTAAATTTCTCTCTTCTTCTGCTCAAAGGGACCTCGCATATCTCCGGTTTTGGGGAATGTTGGTGTCCATTTTGTCACCATTTTTATCATCAAACAAATTCTAATTGGCGTCATTTTCACCATTTTTGATATGATGAGTCATTCTTCTTGCCACTCAGACCTTCAATCATACTAGGCATGGACACATTTGCATATCACTTGAATTTTTGTCAAATATCGTCATATTGTGATTTATTAATGCTTATTTGACATTTCTTGGCTTGCTTGGCAAATAGATCTCGTCCTTCAGGCTATGGGTTTCAAACGGACCTTCATTTAGACGTGCTTTCACACGGAAGACGCCCAACAACACTCAACCCACAAAATCGTTGGTTGGAATATCTATGGTCATTAAAGGAAAAAACGGAAATATGGGTTTTGTTAGCAACGTGGTTGTCATGGTTGGTGAGCTCCTACTCTAGAAGATTCTCCCTCCTACTCGCCCCGCTTGACAACACATATTCTGCTCACGTCAATGCTCCAGAAGTTTCATCTTTCTTGTTCTCCCATCCTGACAGCACGCACTCCTGCCCATGTCAATGTTCCAAAAGATCCTTGCTCTCCCACGCTCAGCCTGCCAACGCATCCTCTGCCCACGATGGAAAAAAACTGACTCACAGCTATTCGAGTCAAGCGGAATCAACGTCGTAGACTTAGGTAGATGGCCTATGCGCTGTTGTAAACGACCATGCAGTCATTCTATAGTCATTAAGACTTCTATTTTTAGAGAGGTCAACTATGTTGACCTTCTCTCTGATTGTAAACTTATATATAGATGCCTCCTTTGGAGAAACGGAGCACAATATAATGCATACATACATAGAGGATAGTAGTAATTTGTAGAAACACTGTGTAACTTTCTCAGTTAATGGAAATTCCTGAATTCTATTGTTGATGTTTTGTTGTTGGTGATTAGTTTGAGTTAAGCTTCAATCTCTTATTGCTGGGAAGGGCCCCTCAACAACCAGAGGTTTTATTGTGTATATTTTGTATTTTTTTCCTTTCCGCAAGCAAATAGTTTCCATTTCCAGTAATTGTATTTAACTGTGTTTCCTGTAGCTATTATTTCATTTCTTGTAATTTATTTCCCGTTGATAATTTAATTTACATTTCCAGAATTGATAATGACCAGTCAAGCATAGTTTTCTCAGTTTGCTTTTAGTCTTTTGCAATTAGATAGAGTCAACTAGTTAACGTTTTAGTAGTTCAAGTTAAATTCATAGTTAGAATTAGTTTTGCTAATGTTTTTCCTATAGTTGTAGGTTAGTTCTATTCATATCTCAACTTTGTTTTATGATGCCATAGAAATAGTTCATTTCTTTAGAAAATGATTAGTATAGGTTCCTTCTTGTCACCTTAGCTTCTAAATAGTCTATTCACTGCTCTCTTTGCACTATAGGTTCATATGCATTCACCAGCCGGCATTAAGATCATCTAATTTGCTTCTTTCCTTAGTTTAAATTGTTTTCCTCCATCCGGACTGTCTTTCAGACTGTCATCCGGATCGTCATATGGACTTTAATATTTTCTGCATTGTTTTTATGCTTAATTAGATTCCAGTATCTTAGGTTTTCGAACTGTAATATTTCTTGCCTTTATTTCACATTCTTAACTGTAATTAAGATCTTGTTCCACACTACATAGAGTTTTAATTTAGTTTCATCATCGTTCTTAGTTTTCATTCTGTTTTCCTTAACTTTTCTTTAGTTGCTTTATAGATTATGTTTCTTTTCTACCTGATTCATTAATGCTTCACTGTTCTAGAATTCATTAGTTCCATTCTTAGTTTCGTTATGTCATGTTTCTTAAGATTGATTTTGGATTAGATTTAGTAATTTCATTCTCCAAGCATATCTCAGTTTTGATAGTTTCTTTGTTCAAATATAGAATTTGCTTCTCTCATTCATACAGTTAATGAAGATGTTCATGAAATAAGATCTGATCCAGAACTAAGTTATCTTTATAAGTTTTTCTACTTGCTTCTAGATTACGTTCATTCTCAGAAGTAAATATCTCTATCAAGTTTTCTACTTGATTCTAGATCAAATCCATCTTAAAGTAAATATTGTTATTAAGTTTTCTACTTGCTTCTAGATTACATTGGTTTCATGTCATATACTTATGGATATAAAATAGATCATAACTTTTAAAGTTAATTGTAGTTGGACAATCTTTAGTTTGCATTTATTTGTAAAAGTTAAACTACATTAGCTTCCATTTTGTTTCCTTCTTACATTCGAAATTCACTTTGATACATTCTCTCCCACTCCTATTACATTTGATACACTTCCTCAAAATCCTCAAGGAGAATGGAATTAGGTAGTTTAGTTTAGTCTTGAAGTATTAATTGAATGCATGAATAGTTGTTGAATTCACTAAGTAGTTTGTAGTTTTGCTTTAAGTTAATATAGTTCTTTGTCTCATAGTTAGTTGGCAGTTGATTCATCTCATAGATAGGTCTCTAAACTCATTTACAGTTGTTTCTAATTCTTAGATTAGATTTTTATCAGTAGTTTTCAACTTCATCAAAGTAGTTCTGTTTTTTATTCAGTTTTGCTTCTTAAAATAATATTGTTGTTTTTATCTTTTAGTTATTGTCCATAGAGTAGAGTAGTATAGTTTGATACTATTCTGATCTATTGGTTTAGTTAGGTTTAATTAGTTCATTTGTTGTATTTCTGAAGTTTGACTCAGTTTTTAATTCTAAAAGATCTTTAGATCTTTTCTTTATTAAACATTTCTAAGGTCTGGTGAGCCGAAATATTAGGTTCCATTATGCCTCAGCATATATTGTGCCACAACTCTAAAATTACCAACCTTGGTCGATAATTAAATATTTGATGATTCCTTAAGACAGTAAATACACCCAACAAGAATTGAAACACAATCCCTTTTCTCTTGTTTCCTTTTACGTTTTGAGGTGTCAACCTTGTAATATCGATGAGGTTCGAGGAGGAAACATTTTCCTCTTTATAGGTGTTACTAGTAGCCCTTCTAGTAGCCATATATTTACTTTCAAATTTCCTTAACAAACAAAAATAATTCTCCAATGATTTAAGTTCACATAGATGTACCACATGCTGAATTCTCTCCTTCATAGTTCCCATATAAGATCCAACAAATTATCCTCTGGAATGTTCTTCACTCTATGACTAAACTTCTGAAACTGCTTTATGTGCTCTACAAATGAACCTTTTTTCCTGAGATTTATCAACTAGCTAGAGAAGGTGTTACTCTTTAATATCCCAAAATTTGTTGTAAATTCTTTCATAAATACAAGCCAAGAAACAGTAGATTCCTTTTTACAATCACAAATCCATTGGTACCATAAAAATTGATTAGGTTCTAAATATATCAATGCAATAGATACCTTCTGTAATGTTGGAACTTGGTGTAGGTCAAATAATTGCTCCATTTGGAATATCCATGTTGTTGGATCATTTCCATCAAATATTCGCATATAAATCTTGGGAAGGAAGTACTTTGTTGGAACCATGTTCAACCCACAATTATGTGGATCTTGGAGTAATGAGCCATCGTGTTTCAGGGACACAGTGCTCTTGTTATCTAAGGATGATACAATTTTGAATTGGACCCCACAAGCTTGTTATCCTTGTCCTCTTCTCAACTAGTTGAGTAGGTTGCTTATATCCTTCATCAGTTCCCTCATTTTTTTGAGGTCAACTTGGATATTTGTTTTGAATGTTTGAAATTCAACTTGGATATCCCCTTTGAATGTTTGGAATCCATCTTGCATATCCCCTTTCAATGTTTAAAATTGAACTTGCAAATCCCCATTGATTTTTTGGAATTCATCGTAATTTACCATATTGATGGTGTCCTCGTATTTAGCATTGTATTTCCATGGTTTTCTATTCCACTCGTGAGCTTGGACAATAGAAATTTCATATCATCATGTTCAAATTGTGTTATGGATTAAACTTCAAGAGGTTTAATGGGTTTATTATTTCTTAATCCACATTTTTCCATATGATTCCACTGATATTTACTAGATTTATTCTCTATTTACTATTTACAACATTTTTAATAACTGAAAATAAAATAAAATATTTCAATCAAAATTTATCCAAGTTTCGAGATAACATATGTTTAAAAACCCTGGTTGTAGGGTGTCTTGGTGGCCAACATTGCTCCTAAATTATCTCTTAAAATGGACCTTGTGAGTATAAAATGTTTTCTTGTAATATACCAGTATGTATTCTCTACAATTCCCGAGGTTTGACCCAATTTTAATATTCTAATAAAGCATTATGGTAACTTTCCCAAAACTTGTTATTTTTACTCTTTGAGAAAAGTGAACTTGTATGGCCTACGCCATGTTATATTTTTCCTATTTTCATCTGAAATTGTCACCAAATACGACATGGTATTTGTTGTTTCCAATTCAAGAGGTGGAACTCAATTTGGATCTCTTAATTTTCAAATACAACAAATTTACCCAAAACATTTTTTTGAGATTAGTTTTTGGACTAGTCAAATACCCTAAGTTGAAAAGACTATAACTCCTAACTTGTAATGAATAAGGACCTGAAATTTGTACCATAGGTACTTCACTATGTCCTATGAGGTTTCAGAAATTTTCACTTCCGGAAACCTCCCTCAAAAATATTTATAGAAAAAATTCCTCTAATACCAAATGTTATGCACCAAATTCCTCATAAGAGCATAAAATAATAAAGAGAGTAATTCAATACCTTAAGAATGAAGAAAATAGATGAATAAAAAGCAATATTTTATGGTGAATACTACTTATACCGTGTACCAAATACATAAGACAATATGAGATGATCCAAAACCTAGGTGTCTTCGGTAGATATACCAGAGACAAAGGGTACAATTGCAATTCTATTCGACTATACAATTACAATGAAGGTCCTAGACAACTAGTAATGACACTAATGATATAACAATAGAAGTTTACTGTCACAATATTTAGGTATTATTAACCATTAACGTCAAAAGAAAATTTTGCAACTATCAACTTGATATTGCAATATGATAGTTATTCTAGCATACATCAAGTAACCATAAGAAATCAATGCTCAAGATCATGTACAATTGAGTACTAAATACTGAATGCCTATGGAAGAATTCACTACTAAACAGATTGGTTATTTTTTCATTCAAATTTCAACCCATATAACACCATGAGATAATATATATCATTCGTAAGTGGAACGTACACCATATGAACTTCAAATAAAATGAAAATAAAATATGTAATGAAATGCCAAGAAAGTCAAGAATTTATAAGTCATTAACATTCGAACAAGTCTCTTTAATAACAATAAAAAAGATTAGAAAAAAGATTATCAATAAACAAAACAAGAGTTGCAAACTTGGAGTAATAGATGGATGAGTCATCTTTTCATTCTCAAGACTATGCAGAAACATCACTATAAATCCATCATAACTTAATGTAGAAACTCGATGAACTAAGAATAACCTCTAGTTCTTCTTGAGATGACGTCTCTTTTGATAGTTATCCTAGACTAAAGAGTCCAAGGATCTAACTCTTGTTCACTTGTCTTATGTTAATTCTATGCCTTAAAGATAGCTAATTTAAACTGGATGTCACTGTCCAAACTAAAAGAGGTATTTTTGTGACAATTTTCCTATTTCAATTGGTCTTCATTTCTTTTATTGTTAAAATATCTATTATGTGGATTCATGATTTTGATTTCATGCCAATTATCCTTCTCGAAAATAAATAAATGGTTTTCATCTTGCTCCTTCATCTCTCTTTGTGTTAGTTCCTTATATGTCCTCACAATAGTAAATTTATCTTCTATGCTATCTTAAATTTGGATATTCTTACATCACTCAACTTGACTCTTGTTGACTAATCAATCACACACAGCTAAAATAAAGAAAAAGAATATAAAAATCTTGAGAAATACTTCAAATACTTCATGGTAAGGGTTAGATAGTCGATTGCATTTAATTTTCGATTTTGAATACAAAACAGCAAGAGTTGCGCAACAATCTCATGCAAAGAAACCCTTACATAATAAAGTTGATCTCTTCCCTAGGAAAACTCAAAATTTATAGGATTTATTAGTGGATCCCAATAAGTTAAAACAATAGCTACCCATTTATCACCTCAAAGACCTATTCAGGAATAACTAAAAATATTTTGGTGGAATTATTTCCAAAAAGTGGGAAGCATGGGAAATATTATAAAGTCTAAGCTTTTCGACAAGGGTAAGGTTTCCAAAAGTCATGGATCCCAATCAAGTTGTCGAAGAAAGTATACAATCTCAGCTATAAGGAATTATGAGATTGATAGAGATAACATCCGTTTTATTTTAGAATCATTGCTTACCTATCGAGATCATTTTTTTCTTTTCATTTGTCTCTTTTATTTAAGACAAAACAACTCAAAAAATATCCAACCCATGACGTACCTTTCCCCAAAGGAAACTTCATCTTCTTCAATTTTATGCGTATGCCTTCTCATCATTAATGTTGGATCTATAATTTCTCATCACCAACAATCCTAAAATATCCAAGATTATTTTTCATTCTTTTATATGGGTATGTTCATCATAATTTTCTCCAATATCGAAACTAATTAATCTATGAAATATTAATGAAAATTAAAATGGACTATACTAGGGTACTATAACAATGTATGCCCATCTTTTAAAATATCCTATTATTCATTTTAATCAGTCATATTTCATTAATGAAAATTAAAATGGACTATACTATGGTACTATAACAATGTAGGCCCATATTTTAAAATATCTTATTATTCATTTTAATCAGTCATAAAGTATCAAAGGTAAAGCATTACTCTTTTTTTTTGTCAACATGACTACAAAAGACGAAGTTAAAAAGGAACAAAAAAAAAAAAAAATTGGTGAGGAGGGAGATGAAAGAGAAGAACCATGTTATGGATTAGATTCCCCCAAAACCATAAAAATAAAAAGAAGAAATAAGTACACGTCATGAGAATGAAATAAATGGATTGATTAACATCTTCAAGGGGAACTTCATTTTAGAATATATAAACTACACAATATTAGACGATCTCTTGAAATAGGTATCCTTGAAATATATATAAGACTAAGAGTTCAATTAAAATTACAAGTAAGGTCCTAGTTAACTAGTAAATACAACACTAATATAATGATATAAATATAATATCACAGTTTGTAGGGTTTAACATGTCTCTCCCCTTAAAACGGGTGTTTTTCACAACACTTGATTAACTATGGACATTTCTTTATGAACAACACATCTTCTCATATCCTTTCTTCTATTGGCAGGTTCTTCCATTTAACGAGGTACTCAATAATGGCTCAATTTACACTTGCTTGATCCATATTTCAAGGATTATTTTAGGTACTAGTTCAATTTTCCCTTATTCGTTAATATTTAGTAAATTATTCTAAATTTGGATCTTACCATTGATTACCTATTTTAAGCAGGAATGCAATCCATACTTCCAATCCTCCAAAACACCTTATAGGAACAATATTACTTGGAAGCTAATTTATTGTTCTTCTTTTATTGCTTGAGGGACATCTATATGTATGGTTGTAACCTTAAAAATACACAATCCCCCACTTAAAACTCTCTTTCACTACAATGTTTATCTACTTTTTATTTCATCAAATTTTTTGATATAGCTAAGTAGTGTTTAAATAGTTAGAGAACTTTTTGTTGGTGGTTTATGTGATCCTCCACTACTTAAACCTTAGATTTCTATTTAAAGGGTTATGTGGTGGATGGAGGATGATAGCCATGAGGTGCCATAAATGGGGACATTTTTTTATAAAGTATGGAAGCATGTGTTGTACCAATATTCGACCCATAGAAACCACTTTAACCATTATGTTTGTTTATAATATAATCATAAATGAGGATACTCTTCTAAAAATTTATTCACAATTTTATTTTGACCATTAGAGTGTGGTTGGTAAGAGGAGATATGAGCCAATTAAGTACCCAAATAAGAAAATGTTTTAGTCCCAAAATTATCGATCGAAAATTGGATTTATCAATTATTATAATCTTTGGGATTTCAAGTAGCTTTTAAATTGTTTCCATGACTGTTATAGCTAATGTACTTGATTTCAAATAATGATAAAGATAGAATGAATGGGCATACTTTATGAGTTGATCCACCATTACCATGTTCACATTATTTCCTTTTGGATTTGGTAGAATTATGATGAAATTCATTAGGACCTAATTACCAGTGTCGACTTTGTATGAATAATACTTGTACAAGATGTGGTGTATTGATTGTCTTTCCATTATTCTATTTGGAAACAAAGAAATATATCACAAAATTTTGAACATCATTTTAAAACCTTTCCTAAAAAATCATTCTTTATTATATGGTAGGTTTTTAAGAACCTTGAATGTCCACCTATACGAGAAGTATGCAACTAAAAAAAGTCCTTATGTTGGAGTTGGAAATTTTCACATAAATATATGCAATATTAATACCATAGTGAAGCATTCTTTCACACAATTTATCTAATCAATTGGAAAAAATTTGAGGTCTAAAATGGGACTCCTAAGGAAAATAATAAAATAATAGTTAAAATAATAAAATAATATTTATGATTATTTTGAGGGAAAAAAAAAAAAACTACCATTTTTCTTCGTATTTTCAACATATCTCCCTGTCGTTTTACTCAAATTTCGAGTGGGAGCACTTTTTAGATATAAAATTAAATTATGCATCCAACGAGTACCCACACTGCATACTTTTGATGGTCTCCTGTGACTCCTTAGCCTATGGTGTTGATCAACCCACACAGAACACCCTTGGATTGCGAACCTACAAAGAGTACAACACATGTCTGACATTCTCCCACTCATTGTACTCATTGAAACATGGGGTCAAACGAGAAGCATTGATGAAATCAATTGCTAACTGTTGCAAATTGCAATGCCTATTTATTCTCTACACTAAGAGAACGTTTTAGTACTAATAGACATTTTCAATAAATCTACGACATTTTGCAAGGTATAAAACTTCTCCAACAATAATTTGTTCTACTCAACCCTCTCTATATCAAAATAGCATTGAACATCAATATTTTTTTTATCTTGGAATGGTAAACATGCTTCTTTAAAAGAAACTTGTATTTGAGCTATCAAAACATATTCTCCCTACCCTTTTAAGAAAACAAATACATGAACACAATCTTTACAAACATACGGTTTACTTACTTCAATGAGTGGTTTCCATGCATTATGCTTATGTAGTTGACAATGCAACTACACCTTCCTCTTACTCATGTAACTGATTACTTCACCAAATAACTTAAAACCATAATAGATTGTAGATCTTATGTGGTCAAGATATCCATCCTAGTGTACAAAAAAATAAAAAAAATTGTATATATATCTCTCTATGAGGCCTAGGCCTTCCTTGGTAGTATATTGCATAACCTAAAGGGCCGCAGAAATATATGAATCACCCTCTTTACTATTGTCTGATGTTCCTTTCCTAGTTTTGACATATACCTTCTAAAAAATCCCACTTCATGGGAAATTCTTAGTCTAGTATAGACCATAATATACATAAAAATTCCGACAACACTAGCATATGGAGCATGTGACATGTCTTCTACCTCTTCATGAGTTTAGGACACATATCTATAGATAAATTTTCACATACAAGAATAAAGACATTTACCAGTTTACATTCGTACATATTAATTTTCTACAATACTATATCAATATATTTACTCTTACTTAACTAGAGTCTTCTATTGTCTTTATCTCTTTTAATTTCCATGTCGAAAACAAAATTTTCTATGCTAAGAGATTCCATTCAAAACTTATAAGACAACTAAGCTTTAACGTCCTTGATTATTTCCTCATTGTTTTCAGTCAAGAACATATCATGAACATACAAGACCACATAAATAAAATAATCAACATCCTGCATGGAATACACATAGTGATCATCTTTGCTTCTTGAGAAACCAAATCTTAATATATAAGTATCAAGAATTTGATACCACATTCTTGGTGATTTTTTTAATCCATATCGGAACTTCTTCAACTTGCGAACCAACTCCTTCTTTTCCTTCACTACCAAACCCTCTAAGTGTGTCATGTAGACTTATTCTTCCAAATCACCGTGTATAAATGTTTCCTTCAAATCCGTATGCTCTAGTTTAAGATCAAAATCAACAATAATAGACATAATAAACATAAGAAAAGTTACTTTTACAATTGGAGAAAAAATATCACCAAAATCAATTCCCTCCACCTAGAAATATCCCTTAGCTACTAGGTAATCTTTATACTTCTCCGTTGTACCTTATACATGCAACTTCTTCTTAAACACCCATTTTCTACCAATAGTTTTTATTTTGGTTGAAAACTCAACTAGATCCCAAACCTTCTTTTTATCTAAGCCATCCATTTCCTTGACAATGGCCTTCTTCAAAAGTTTACTATCCTCTAAATCCATTTCCTCCCTAACAGATATTAGATCATCATCAGTAATAGATAAAGAAAATGTAGAGAATAAATCATGTGGGATATAGATTTATGGTTTTCTTCTTTCATTTAAACATATTCCCAATGATGGAACTCGAGGTTCTTTGACTTCTGGTTGATATTCTTACATTGAGTCGGATTCTTTACCCTCCAACTCAACCTCTATTGTCTCTAGTTCTTCTTCCTTAGGTTGGACTTCTTGTATGGGTGGGACTCTAAGCTCTCTAAATACAAAATCTTGACTATAAACAATCTTCTTAGTTATTATGTTCAAAAGTCTATAACCTTCTATACCATCTTTATAACAAAAAATGACACATTTTTACACTTTATTATCCAACTTCTATTTTCCTTTGGAACATGCACATAAGTATTACAACCAAAATATTTGAGATGTATAAGAGGTATTTTTACCAATCCATGCCTCATGTGGAGTTTTGTCAACAAGTGATAATATAGGTTATTGATTTACTGAGTAACTTCTAATATCCATTTCCTTTGCCAAGAATTCCTATGATACATTATAACATTGGCGTACACCTTTCCTTATCCATTATCATCTCATTTATCCTTTTTGAAACTCCATTTTTTGGTGGTGTGTATGTAACTTAGTCTTTTTTTTAGTATTCCACACTTATTATAGAATCCTAAAACTCATTTCCACATAACTCTCCATCATTATATCTCCTCAACACCTTTATTTTCTTCTACAAGATATTTAAACTCTTTAAACTTATCTAAAACCTCATATTTATTATGGAGGAAATATACACGTGTTTCTTGAGAAATCACAAATGAATGAAACATAATACACATATTTACCTAGTGATGGAATAACAACAAGTCCAAACATGTCATTGTGTATTAACTCCAAGATTAATTTTTCTTTTATACCACCAAATGGGAATTTCATTCGATTATATTTACCATATAAGCAATGTTCATAGAAATCAAATAATAATGACAAATCAAACATATCTTAAACCATACATTTACCATGCAGTTCTTAAAGGCCATTCTCTTGAATATGTCTGATTCTTTGATGCCAAATCATTTTCTTATTTACATTGACAATAGGGGTCATCTCTCCTACATTGTCACCCTCAGGAACAATAGAACTATTACTTCCATCAATGAACATGCTTCCCAACAAATTGTATAGAGTTCCAATCCAAACACCCAACATCAACACCACTTCTCCTAGAACGGTCATGCATATGTCCTTTTCAAAAACAATATGCAAGTTTGCATCACCCATTTTACCTACACTTTCAATGTTTCTAGCCAGATATGGAATGCGAGAAACCCTAGGAATATTTATAATCCTTCTGTCTTTCAGCAACATCTTGACCCTTACACATCCTCTGATTTCCATTGTTTATTCATCTCCTAGGTAAACATCACCTCCATTCTACTTTTCATATTCACAAAACAATTCTCCATGAGGCATCATATGAAATGAAGCACCTAAGTTGATGAACCATACATCATGATCTACATGTGTACCTATACATTCCATGTAAAAATCGCTTCCCTCATCTCCAGATGTTTTTGTTTCTACGGAAGGGACATCTTCACATCACTTACCTTTATCAACTCTCTTATATATGATTTTTTTTTTATTTCCTAGATTTATCACATTTCCATCATTTGTTTTCAATTTTCATGGATATTTAGATCTACCTCTATATTATATCTACCCGTAGAAGACCTATTTCTTCTTCTTGGGAATGACCATGGGGGATTCAATCAATAAACCACTATCATAGCACATTCATTTGTGTCATATGAAACAATACCCCTAATTTCACTAAATATTGGAAAATACCTTCCAAAATTGTTTTTTTTAACCCCCTCCCAATATGCCTTCCCAATTTTAAAAAACCCCTTATTTCACTAGATATTGTATGTATCAATGTTTTCATTAACATTTTGTATACCCCTTTATATTTCTACCTAGTATATTGATATGATACCCCTCTTATAACCCCACATGCATTCTACAATGCACCTTGCTTCTTTCGACGTATATTGTGGATGCACATTACTTCACCCACAATGCAATTACTCAACCACATATCATTATGATTCGCAACATTTAATGGTCTAATGAAGAGATAGGAGATCACTTCTTATATGTCACTAGAGCCAATGCACATAGTACAACATTTAGATTGCATGTTGCAGTTCCCCAATCATGACTAATCTGGTTGTGGGCCAGGTATCCAAGCCCCCAGGGCCTGTAACAAGCTCTAGGAGTCTGACTAGACCTCCCAAGTCTTGTAATAGGCACGAGTGGTTGCGTATTCAAGCCCCAAGGCCTATCGAGGGCCTATAACAGGCCCTGGAGGCTTAGAGCCTCCCAAGGCTATTGGTAACAACTGGATGAGTGATATTGGTAACAATTGGTTGTCAATGACCACTGTCTCTTGACTATGATCAGCTGGAAAACCACTTCACCACGAAACCCCTGGCCTCAAGGATTCCTCAATACGCGATTTCCCTGCGTACTGGTAAGCCCGAGCCTTGCCTCAACCCGATTTCTCATCCGGTCGTGATCCCGCCATCTCCATTTCGCGGATATTTGTCATCCCGCCCATATAAAAAATACCCCAAAGTATTTTTATATTGTTACATTAAATAATAAAAAACCCTTTGCCGCTTAATATATAAGCAATATAATTTTTAGGTTTTCATGAATATTTAATACCGCAATATGAATGAATGTGATATTATATTGCCTTCTTGTGAAGCCCCCATGGGAATGACCTATCGCAGATAAAAACATATTTGGTCACACCCTCCATGAATTTTCTCCTCATTTCCTCTAATAACAAGAATGCAAGTACATCCTCAAACCTTAACATGGATTATGTAGCACTACCAATTGCTAAAACCAGATTATCCCAACACTCTAACAAAGAACGTAGAAATGTAATACACTTATATTCGTTCTCCATATTAATCAATATAGTCTAGTTGACTAACTACAATATTAAATACATTTGGATGACCTACCATAGTCTCACCATCCTCCATCTTAAGATGAAATAACTTCTTTCGAAGAAGTAACTTTTTTACCAAGGAATTTGATTGATACAAATTCAATAGCATATCCCATAACATCTTTCCATTGTCTTCTATATTTTTATTGAACATCATTGAATCTAAGAGGCAGAGTTGAATCATGCTTCTCTCTTTCCTCTCCATATTTTCCCAATGTTTTTTGACATACTAGGGGATTTGTACCTAGATCCACAAAAATCCACTAATCTCTATCTACAAGAATATTTCCCACATACAATTTCCCTAACTTGAAGCTTTAGCCATTAAATTCTCAATTTATATTCTTAAATGGGTCACCAATTTCCTTTCACAAGATTCGATATACAATGTGCCTACTCCAACACATGTTTATCGCATACTCAAGATATCCTTGTTCTTCACTTTATGATCCAAGCCTGAGCATTAGAGGTGTTTCCTTGAAGCTAATAAAATTGCTCTGATACTATATGAATAACTTTGATAAACCTGTATAAAGAAAAATAATACCAAACATAACCTAAAACAATTAACAAATAACAAAGGCTCACACACACATTACATAAAGGTTTACCCTACAAAAACAACATTCTTAAGATTTTTCCACCTACTATCTCATTATATTATATTTTATGTTTACAATACAATATTATAGAATCCAAAAACCTTATCCATTAATCTGGATTAGATTACAACACCAATATATTGGCTCAAATTATTTTACAATGGGCTAGAAAACCATGGGTTGAAACAAACTCAAAATGGATGAAAAATGGACCCTGAAAAATTATTTTTACCTGGGGGACCAAGGTGTGGTCGATCATCCCCTTGGACCCCCCTTTCTTTGGGAACCTACACAAGGTACATAACTTTTCCATCAATGATATTAAGTAGATTACTTGGACATTTGGAAATATTTACAAATGTCTTGGAATGAGTGTTAATAAATCTTTCGAGATCCACTAGAGTATATGGTATAGATGTTTCAACACCCAATAAGCACAATTATGAAATTAAACCATGTTGTCCATTTTCTAACATTTTTTTCATGTTGTTAGAGATTACATAATTAGAAGGTTTTAATGGGATATCTGTAAGTTCAGTTTCCTTACTTTCTGAACAGAATCTCATGAAAATCTTCTGAAAATGAATACATTATAAGCATTGGACCCTTAGTACAACATCAACATCACCGTTTTCAATTACAATCATTCCACTATCCAATCAATACTACCCCATATAAATATATAAAGCAATTGAAAATGTTGGCTAATTGTGCCGAGAGGTGCATTTCTACAATTCGCTTGGAAAACAAATAATTTTAAAAAAAGAAGTAAAACAAATATTATAGTCCATATGTAAAATAAATAAGTGAAAAAAAGATGTAAAAAAATATATTGTAGCCCACATCAAAACTAGAAACATAAGAAGTAAAAAAATAAAAATAAAAAAGTAAAAAAAAACACACAAATGTTGTTAAAACAAAAAAGATGCATATTGATTTGATTTGTTGCATTGATTTCAATAATGCATTGTTTTTTATTTTTTATATGTATGCATTGAATTTATCAAATTAATAAAAAAACATTTTACATTGATTTCAACAATACATTTTTTTGTTATTGACATCTATACATTGTAAATAAAAAAAAAACAATGGATATTGATTTGATGCATTGTTTTTTGAAATCAATGCAACGAAGTTTTTTGTTATGTGTTTCTCGGTATAAGGATCTGAACCTTGGTCTCTAGGATAACACAAGTCCAATCACCTCACTACTTACCAATAGGCCAAAAACAAATTTTGTTAAAAAACACACTTAATGTATATTGATTTGATTTGTTTCATTGATTTCAACAATGCATTGTTTTTTGTTTTTTACATGTATGCATTGAATTTATCAATTTAATAGAAAAAAATTCTTCCATTAAGTTCAACAATGCATTGTTTTTTGTTATTTACATCTATACCTTGAATTTATCAATGTAATAAAAAAACTACTCTACAATGATTTCAACAGATTAAAGTTTTTTGTTTTATGTTTCAGGGTATATCCACATCATGGATCCTCATGATAATTGTGCGAATAACGAATATATTGACGATCAAAGAAGCAAAGTACACCAAAGGGATATAGAGGAGAAAGAGAAAAAGAATCATCATAACATACAGAAGAACAGAGAAAACAAGATCGTGAACGAAAGAGATCGTGAAGAAGAGTTATTTGTTCAGAGAGATTCTCACAAGCATGAATGGGAGATCATTTCGGGGTTATATAGGAATCAATATATAACTACAAATAAATATGACATTCTTGGATACAGGCAGCGTGATAACATGGAAAATTGGAACTCTAATTTTGTTGATATGGACAATTCCAATCATGCACTACAATTTGTATCTCAAAAGTGATAGTTGAATGTCGTTTTTCATAATAATCGTGCTCAAAACTATTCAATTGAAATCTTAGCATAGAAGCAAAGAAAGTAATTAGACATTATTCTTGAGCATTACAAAGGTGGGGATGATGAACCACTACGAATGACTATCGAAGGAACTACAGGTATAATAAAATTTTGCTTGATTGGAGCTATTAGACAAACACTAGAAATTGATTCTTTTCCAGTATAGACCCATATAACTCTGGTTCTATGATGCGCTGAGAGGGATCAAATCAATTGAGGTGCAAACCCATTTTTTTAGCGAAGAATATGAAAGTTCTGCACCCCAAGGGATTTGATCCTTCTCGGCGCTTCATAGAACCAAAGTTATATAGGTCTATACTGGTTTGTAATTAGTCGAGTTACGGATACTATTAGAATCACTCAACACTTTTACCTTTTCCATTTAATTAATGCATCCTTCTACCTTGAGAGATTGAGAAGTGTAATTCTATCTAATTCATGATAATTTCTTGTTATAGTAATGTCTTCTAGTTCTTGATCTACTTGGTTTACACAACTATGTAGGGTAATTTCTTATCACTTCAACTATGTAGGGTAATTTCTTATCACTTCACTTATGCATTTTACTATACTAGTTTTGAAAATTGAAACATAACCGACCCTTTCCTTTGCATTCCTCCACCTACTAAGGTGTCAACCTTATAAGCTAAGTGATGTTACTAGGAAGCACATTTCCCTCTCTATAGGTACTAATACCTAAATTTGGTAGCCCTAGCAATTCTCTATAGCATATTGCAAGAAATATGAAAATGTCAAAGTACATAAAATAAGATACTCATGAATAAGACTACAAGAGATATGAAAATGTCAAAGTACATCACATCAAATACTTATGAATATAACTAAGATGGTTAAACGCATTCAAAGAATCTAACTTTAATTTTATTAATAAAGAATTGAGTTTTTTTCTTTAAAAAAAATAGTTAACATATATATCTTTAAAAATAAAATTGTCAATAATTATAAAACTAGGACAAGATAATGATGAAGGTCGATATCTTAAAAATTATATTATATCTCTTGAACTTGCCTCTATTGGCAGTTTTCATGTCTAAGTCATTTTATTCATAGTCCTCCTTTTGTTTAAACTACAGCACCTTTTGGCTGTGCTTCCCTCAAAAGTGAGTCCCGTGAACCTTTTTCAATATTTTAGTTTATTTAAATTGAAATTAAAATAAATATGGATTTACTATAAAAGCTAGTTGCTAGTTACTATGGAATCTTAAAAATATAAGTAATGATAAAAATTAAATATCTCTGGATTATGACGAAACGTTCAACGTTCCTGGAACGAGAATAAGTGAATGAATTTACTCGATCACGGGAAATCATCCCATGCAGCTTATAGGTTTATTTCATAGATCTAAGATGATTCTATGCTTGCTTATAGGTTTATTTGATAAATCAATATGATTTTTTGTCAAGAGATTTCATGACAACACAAAATAAATCCTAGTAAATGTGTTTCACATAAGAAGACAAATAAAATTCATAAATTATGGGAGTAGATAAATGTCAAAATGAGACCAGACAAAATGGCAATGAAATTAGGGAATACAAAATTTGAAAATAAGGATCTGGTCGGAAAGCGAGGCCCGGTTCTGCATCCATCCAATATTAACTGCTTGAATATTTATAACTGAAGTGCTGTTATATTTTATTTTGTTATGTTCTCTTCTGACTAGATGATTGTGAGAATAAAGGATAAAAAGTCATCGAAACAGATTCATTGAACTCGTCAGTTAAGTTGATTTGATAAGAAACACTATTATAACGACAAAATAATTCATTTCTTCTTCGAAAATCGGAAAAAAGGGTTCGGTGTTCGGGAAGGGTTATGGTATCTGAAGTTTTTGTTTTTTTAAGCACTGCGCGCCTGTATTGACTGTAGCCCGGTCCTACAAAACCCATCAATCTCGCCTTCCCAGAAAGAAAACAACTTAATTCGCACACAGTTTTAAGTTTTCTTCACTCGCAAGCAAATATCGATCCCATATATTTGCAGTTCTGTTTCTTATTACCTATATTAATGGTCGCCTGACACTGCGAGAACTTAGGTTCAACATATAGTATATTTGTTATTTCTGTATATGTGTTTGTTGTTTGCAGATCAGACATATAATGAGGATGAGCTGCAATGGCTGCCGAGTCCTCCGAAAGGGCTGCAGCGAATCCTGCGTTCTCAGGCCCTGTCTCCACTGGATAAGCACCCCAGAATCACAGGCAAACGCTACCATTTTCTTAGCCAAGTTCTATGGGCGCGCTGGGCTGACTAATCTCATAAGCAACGGGCCTGAGCATTTGAGGCCTGGTAATACCCATCTAATCTCTGGACGGGAAATAATATGCACAGACCTAACTATATCTAAACCTAGATACTATATGCACATTGAAATTGCAAACCTAGGATTGCATATTTCAAGTTCTTCTTTTTCAAACCTAGGATTGCATATTTCAAGTTCTTCTTTTTTCAAACGTAGTAGTCTTTTTCCAAACCTAGGGTTGCATATTTCAAGTTCTTGTTTCAAAGTTGTGATATTTGATAGAGAGGCCATTTGTCTAAACTCCAGATATACATCTGAGCTTCTCAACATGGAAATTGATTTGCATATTTTATACATATTCCACAGCACACTTTATATTCAATACTGTTACTGTAACAGAGACTGCACACAAAGGGGACACAGCTATAGAATGCACAGTATCCTTAATTTAATTGCAAACAAAATAGAAAGATTATAGAAGCCATAAATATAGTTTGTTTCTTCGTTGCCACAGCTATTTTCAGGTCTCTTTTATACGAAGCTTGCGGCAGGATTGTGAATCCAATACATGGATCGGTTGGACTTCTCTGGTCGGGTAACTGGGAAGTGTGTCAGGCCGGAGTAGAGAGCATCCTGCGAGGATCGTTCCCTGCCGTTCCGGGGGATAGTTCCGCGTCTCATGTCGTGCCAATGGAAACCATAGCCTGCCGCGAGCAGCTCAGGTCAGTGAAGGCCAAAGGCAAACTGAAGGGCCTGTCACATTCGAAAGCCAGACGAAAAAAACGCGAACGTGCAGCCATTAACAATCATATGGATTCGAGCTGCAAATCTCAGGACGATTGGGGTGATGTAACAAATGTCTTAAAGAAGGCAGCACTAGAGAACAGTAAATTTGATGAGAAATACAAAGAGAAACATCCGACATTTTTTTCAGGGCAGGAAGTGGATGAATTCATTGGTGCCGATCAAGCACAGATGGAGTACTCCCACGATCTCTGTAACCTAAAAACCAGTCAAACAAAAGTTGAAGCTCCATGTAATGAGGTAGGGTTAGAGCTCACGCTTGGCTCTCAAGAATATTTTCCACGTACTCCTGATAAATCACTACCTTTTGACCTGCGTTGCAGTGACGCCTTCTGGGACCAGTGCATGGAGAATTGCCTGCCATGATAACGTCGCTTTCTCGCCTCTGTGTATAGACATGGTGGATATACAGCGTTGTATGTATTGTATTGTGTAGGAGATTCAGTAAACTACGGGCAGTACCATATTTCGTATTCTCCCGCAAGAAAAATCAACCGATAGTACCCTGTATATATTAAATTTGCAATACTATACGAGTTAGAACTATGTACCTATATTTTGGATTTTGATTCTGCCAATTTTATGTTTCCATGCAATGAATTCTGTTGTGCTTTGCATAATTTTATGGTTATTTTCAAACGAAATCAGAAAAACGAGTGATTAAGTAATACGTACTTACCATGTTAATATTTTCAAGATTTTCTTTTTTTATGGTTAAGGTTCCAAATTATATTAAACTAAAAATCACATGAACACTTGAAAAGTTGCAAAAGAGTAGCATTGTGTGTCCATATAGCACTGTTTGGACTTTTCTCCCTACGAAATCTAAAAGCATGATAAAGAAGCTTACCAAAGAGCACCCACATGCCGAGGGTTATGATCAAGCTAGTTGCAAAAGAGTAGCATTGTGTGTCCATATAGCACTCTTTGGACTTTTCTCCCTGCGAAATCTAAAAGCATGATAAAGAAGCTTACCAAATAGCACCCACATGCCGAGGGTTATGATCAAGGTAACAAATATTATATTGACAAAGCCAAGAACCAATCAATCTAGTATGGACACCAAAGAAAACATTTTCAATACTAATCATCGTTATATATAAAGATAAGGGGAGACACTGGATGACAAGTGGTTGGCCATCGTGTTGATAGATGCCAGGGCATTGACAAAATATCATTTGTGTGGTCAAAGTGCTCGCAGGGAATGCTCTGCTGAAGATCTTCCCCGTTAATTCTTTGGCTAAGGCATTCAATTTTGCATTGATTCTCTCATCTTCCACCACGTGGTTTTGAGCCAACCTCCATATACCTTCTTCCAGACCACCAAGACGAGACCCAAGGGGGCACTATTGTCATCATCTTGGAGCTTTCCTTCCACACAGTCATCCATCGCCATACTAAACAAAGCCTTCATGTTCCACAAAATGCTCAGATTGCGGGTATATCGGGTTTCCCGAGTCCTGGTAGAGCCTGGATTTTCTACCATTCCCCCTAATTCATCCGATATTGCTATATTCCTCTTCCTCGGAGACGATGCTCCAACCTAGACGTGCATTCTCTAGCCCTCGTCTTCACATGCTGCTCAAAAAAACCCTTAACATTCTCCATGTCTCTTGTAGCCTGAGGCATATGGGTCCACCTATAAGAGGCGACTCTCTTCCTCTACATTACCTTGCGATGAACCATCACTAAATGGGAGTCACTAGGGTGCCAAATATGGAAAGGAGTGGGAAAGGAGTTCCTAGAATGATATGGTAGAACAACCTACTTTCATATGTATGCATGATCGCTCCGCGTGGCCAGAGACATAACACACCAGTCGTTGGAATTTCGAGGTTTTCTTACTCACTTATGTCCGTTTAGTTTTCTCTGTATATAATAATTTAATTTAACACACCAGTCGTGGGAATTTCGAGGTTTTCTTACTCACTTATCTCCGTTTATATAGTTTTCTTTACTCATTTCTGTATGTTGCATCATAGAGTTACAAAAATATCACTCATATATTTTTGGTTATATATATATATATCCCACTTTTCCATTGGTTCTTGCACATTCCATATTATCTAATATATATCTTAAAGATTATATGGGGTCACTAAATGAAGAATAGGAGATATGAATCAAGACTTATTTAGGAGACCCAAATGATATTCAATATTAGAGAATTCATAATCAAATAAAAGCATAAGTGGTCCAACATTATTTTCTCAATAAGTGTTCTTTTTCAAATGAAAGGTTGGTTTGAATTTTGAATAATATGATTAAAATGAGGACTTAAAATAAGTGTTCTTTTTAAAATGAAAGGTTCACTCGAATTTTAAATAATATGATAAAAACCAGGATTTATTCCATATTATCTAATATATATCTTAAAGATTATATGAGGTCACTAAATGAAGAATAGGAGATATGAATCAAGACTTATTTAGAGACCTAAATGATATTCAATATTAGAGAATTCATAATCAAATAAAAGCACAAGTGGTCCAACATTATTTTCTCAATAAGTGTTCTTTTTCAAATGAAAGGTTGGTTTGAATTTTGAATAATATGATTAAAATGAGGACTTAAAATAGGTGTTCTTTTTAAAATGAAAGGCTGGCTCGAATTTTAAATAATATGATAAAAACCAAGATTTAAAATTAAAAGTAATTATATTTAACTTTTGATAAATGAAGATTTAGTTATTGTTCATAATTTCTGGATTTTCATTGTAGTGTAGTACTAGGATGGATGTTTTTAGTGAACACTATCTATATTAATTTCCTCAAGGTGTGTGGAGTGTCCACTAGAAATATGAATCCTAAAACTGCAACACAATGAAAATTTAGAAGCCATAAAGAATGCTTAACCATTATGGAAACATCCATAATAAGAAAAAAATTTAGTTAATCAAATATTTAATTTTTTTTAATTAAATATAAAATTAATATTTACAATTAATTAATATCAATTTTAAAAACTCGAATATAATTTTCATTTTTTTAATTATAAGAATTTCTGTTACAAATTCTATTATTATATACGATGTTTACAAATCAATATGGGATAACTTTTAATGAATTTTGTCTTCCAAAAACTTAAAGTGAATTGTAAGTAGTCCTAATGTAACGCTCAAGATAATGATATTAGAAAAAAAATGGTTACGAGTTAATGCTATGACTATAATATTATGATTTAGCTACCACCATGATGATAATATCATGGTATGGTTTAATTAGTAACTGGTTTTTATTATGTTATAAACTATGAGTTTTGTTTTTAAATAGTGAAACATAGTTAATGGATAATCACTCCGTAGACATATTATTTTGTGAATCCTCAATTTAGATGTGAAAATGATATTATAATTTAGCTATCACCATGATGATATTATTATGCTATAGTTTAATTAGTAACTGACTATGAGTTTTATTTTTAAATAGTAAAACATAATTTTAAATAATAAAAAATAATTAATGGATAATCACTCTTTAGACATGTTATTTTGTTAATCCTTAATTTAGATGTAAAAGACAATGTTTCAATGCATCATTCTTTTTGAGAATCTAACATGGATAGTGATAAGAAACTCTCACTAATTAACTATTGGACCATAGCTCATCCAACCCATGTTATAGGATACAATTATGATGTGGATATTATGTTCTAAATAACACCATGTATATATTACCATGGCATGCTTAAGTTATATAGAGTGTACAAGGAAAGAAATCAAAGAAATCATGCTAAAATGGTGTCCATGTCCTTTTGGAAGTGTAATCATATTTCCCATGCTTTATTCATTGGAACCTTTAATTAAAATTGTCCTTTCGACATTTGTCCATGCTGCTTGGGAAGATAGATTATGTCCAATTTCCATTGTAAAGATGTTCAATTATCCATTAGTCCACTCTCCCATGCTATTTAACTTACCATTTATTCATTATGGACTAACTAGTACAAAGCTATAATTGTCATTGATGTATATCTATAAGACTATCCAATGAAGTTGTGGCTACTAAGAACTTAATAATGCTAAGCTAAGGAACATTGTTGCTATTGAGAAACGTAAATGGGTTGTTTTTAAAGGGAGTCCCATGCCAAGAATGTCCATTGTGTATATAGAAGAATGTAAAGCTACAACTCTATACATGTTTCAAGAGTTAGTTTTATTTTATCCAATGGTTTACCACTCCAATATTCCCTTGGAGAAATTAATGTACTAGATTGTTTTTTTTTTTTACTGCATTAGAAAATTTAAAGCTAACAACTCATGATGGATATTGTGTAGATAAGGGAAATTTCTTCCCTTATTTTGTGTTGAGATTAGGGAAAGAAGGTCCAAATTGGTTGAATGACAAGTAAAATTCTTAGAGGAATTACAATGAGATTTTTGATGATATGTGGTTGGTTGGTTCGAGTTCTTGAAGACAATATGTTGGTTGACTGAGATTAGATCTCGATATGAGTTTATTCACCTTTGTTGCATCATGGCTTGACAATGAAATCCATGGACGATTCCTATGATTTGCTCAGGAATCACCCCTTTGTAACCAATTTTGTTAACTTACATTTTATCACATATAATTGCTCATATTAAATTCTTATGTAGAATTCTATGTTTATATTATATAATTCTAATGTGTGAATTTGTTAAAAATGTAGCACTTGTGTAATGGAATTTTGCAAATATTTCATCTAGTTGCAAATATTTATTCTAAACATACATATGGGTTAATTCTAATTAAGAAAATATTAAATTGTCTTGTGTATGCATGTTAACTTGTGTATGCATGTTAACTTGTAGCATGTGTATAAATTGTTAATTATGCAATTGGTTTTGTATGTAAATTTCATTACGAGGATGTGGGAATCCAATTTCATTTAGAGAAACTATAGTGGAATACAAAATAAAAATTTTAATTGAGTACATCAATAGCCGTGGGTTGTTCTCTTAGTACCTACATATGACATATGGGACATTTGTTCATGGTATACCCTTGATTTCAGTTATCTATATCAAAACCATTGTTCAATAGTTTCCCAATACATATTTTTAATTAAAACACCCCCTATGTTTACTAGGTATTCTAGGTATCCATTTTTTTTGAGAATTTCCGTACCCTTTATATTTCTACCCCTAGTATGTTGATTTCAATATATTATCCAATTTTAACCTACTAATCCTTATCATGCTTCCTCCTTCCTCTACCTCTAAGAGCCCCTATGTCTTCCCTTTCTCAAGCCATAGATAGATAGGTTGCATGGGTTTCGCTCTTCCTCTACATTCATAAAAGACCCCATTCTTTTTAATTCTCAAGCCACATATAGGTTACATGAGTTTCCTTCTTCTTCTACCTTCGGAAATACCTATCATTTCTATAATTACTTACACATCTAGCAATTTCTATGTCATGCTTAGCTAAGTACATTTAAAAAATGCTAACATGACTTATGTCATAAGTCAATTCGATATAATATTTAGAAAAATAATAATTATAAACTATAGTATATAAGATTTATAACATCGATATTTATATATAAAAATATATAAACGATGATTATTAGTGTTAAAATAAAAATTAATGAAAATAATACTAAGTATTAATTAAGATATAATTACTTAATATTAATGATATTTTAAGTGTATAAAGTTTTAAATTTTTTGTTATGTTAAAATAAATTTATATTAATTTAAATAATAAATATTTTTTTAAATAACCATATAGAAAAAAGCACACTTAATTTACACATGAAATTTTGAGTTTGTAATTTTTTTTGAATTTGTAATTTTTTTCTAAATAAATAACGAGGAGTCAAATCTCGTTGATTCTCACCGTATCTTCTCTATGTAGGTCGTGGGGAAGTTATTAGATATCAATTCTTCTCTACATGAAATAAATTGTAAATTGTAATTGTTGCTAAAATTATCAAGAGGGGTATTCATATGGAATTAATGGTGAAAAGGGTTGCTTTTAAAATAAACAACGTTCAAGTCCATAAGAGGTGTTATATTGTCACAAAAGTGTGGCACAAAAAGAGTGCGTTGTTATTATTACATATGAATGGATGGAAGGAAATAGGCGCACATTTTTATGACAAAAGGTGTGACATAAAAAGGGAAAGGTGGTTTTTGGGTATTGTTTAAATTATAAGTAATTTAAAAATAAAGGAAGTTTTTTTTGGTTTTCTTGTAATTACAATATAAAAATAGAAATATAGATATGATTAAGAAAAAAATACATAATCAAAAAATTTAATATGTAATTTTTTTTTTTATATAATACTTTCAATTAAATATATATTAATATACTATAAATGTATAAACATCTATATAATAAAGTTAAATATATATAATAGTTTAAATAGAATATTGAAAAGTAAGAAGTATTTACCATTATTTAAATTGGACTCTCAAGGATTCTAAAATGAATGCTTGAATGAATTATGAAGTATGGAATTCAATCATATTTATTTTATAGTGCTTAAATAATTATTTTTTTTTTTTTAAAATCAATTTTCAAATTTTAATCGTTAGTTAGTAAAAACTTATATCCTTATTACACTTACACTAAATATTTGATGAATTCTAAATTGTTCTAAATTTTTGTATAAAAAAAACCAATATAACCAAATTATACTACTATTCTCTTTATTTAAAAAAAATGTATAACCAAATTATATTACTATGCTCTTTACTATAAACCAAAATAAAAATTACAATGATGATATCATTCTTACTATGTTCTCAAAGCAATGTCATGATAATCATGAATATATAAGCCATGATTTCTACAAATGAACCCAATAACTCTATGATATGTGTTTAACCATTTTTACAATTTTATAGTCATGAATATATAAGTTAATAAATTTTTTTTTCCCAATCAAATGATGGAAAATTAACATAACTCGATTGTTAATTAAAAAACATGAAAATTTATCATAACTAAAAAACATGAAAAATTATCATAACTAGATTGCTAATTCAAAAAATGTGCAACTTAAAATCTCCAAATTCTCTTCCTAATTACCTTTCAAATGATGTTCTTATAAATATTTTATGAAAAAAAAAATATCAATAATAATAATTATTGATAAGTTTCTCGCAACTATGTATACAACTATGAAAATAAAGAATAAAAAAATATATTTGATACCTTGTGTGGAAAAAACGCGTTGAAGAGCACATCTAAGGCGAAGCGAAATAATAACAAATATAGAAAAACATAACTAAAAATATAAGCTTCAAAGATTGTAATCATGATGTAACCATTTCTTTAGAGAATGTAGTTATGATGTCACCACGGCAAAATGAGAATCCTTCGTGAGGCTACTAGACACTCTTCATGAGGTTTGAGTCACCTAAGAGAAACCATAGTAAACGCAAAGGGTTGAGTTTGAATAGGAGAAGAAGTAAACGCAAGGATTTGAGCTTGAATAGGAGAAGAAATAAATGAAGGAAAAATGTGTTCTAATGAGAGCTAAGGATTTAGATCAATGGATTTCATGAGATTCGTTACCGAGTGTTTAAGCATTTTTTTTCTCGGAAAAAGAACACATTTCAATTTTTATTAAAAAGTTCAACCATATTATTCATTTGGCTTTTTGAGCCTCACATATTCTTCGTGTAGATTTCAAAAAACATTTTCGAGTTTCAGCATATCTCAACTAGTATATACCCTTATAAAGGAGTAACCTTACAAAACATTTAGTAGACAACCTTACACAAAATGCTTATAGTTTTCTTTATGTGGTCGAGTGTCCTATCAAATGTCATCTATATGGGCAATCATGGGCAGGAAGAATGCAGATTTAAAGGTCTTGGATCAATCTCCTTGATTGAGCCTTTGCAAATCTCCCAAGCTATAGTGTTGTCTTCCTCAAACTGGAGCCCTTGTTTAGAAAGATGGTCTTCTCATTCATTCCGCTCTCTATATATATGTTGAAAGGAGAGTTCATCAAAGGTCTTGAGGAGATTGCATATTCCATCATATATGGGCCTGAGATATATATTCTTTGGAGGTCTCCTCAAAGATAGCCAACTAATGACTAATAATGAATCCCCTTAGATTTGTAGTGAAATGAATCCATAGTGAGTGGCCATCTTTAGTACCTTCAAAATGGCAGACAACTCTGCCATGTTATTGATATCCAAACCAATGCCAGAAGATAATTTGAACAACTAACTATCTGAAAGGTACAATAGGCCTCCACATCACCCTATGTTGAACTTACCTTGTGCAGATCGATCAAAGAAGCACCAATGCTTGGATCTGTCACATGGCTCAGTACGAATTTTGCGCCTCTGGGGAGCCTTTTTTATTTGTGGGAAATGGTCTAGAATGGGTAGGCTTTTAGCTGCATATATGTCTGATGGAATGTATGTTCTATGGAAAATTATTTTATTGCGAACCAGCCATTCCCCCGAGATCATAAATACATGGAGGGCTCTATAATTCTGATAGCCTGAGTTGTTTAGCTAGGTCTGAATTGCATCATTTATATTCTCCCCATCCCAATCGTGAGTGATGCCAATGACCACATATGCGAACTTCCACATTCCACTGATATATGGGCATTTGATAAAAATGTGATTAATAGTATCCTCATCTTGTCTGCAAATGGTGCATCTACTGGGTCCATTAGCAAAGAACTTCCTTAGGTGGAACTATACTGGAATTTTTCCTGCTATCCTAAGCCACATGAAGAGAATTGTTTTATGTGGGAAATTCAAGCTCCATATCACTTGATTCAACCATGCCGTGGGTAGATGATCTTCAGCTTCACATAATATTGATAACCAATCTTCGAGAGATATGAGTAGGGTAATTTTTAGGGGTGAAATTTCACCAATTGGCTATTTTTTGGGCTTTTTTTACAAAAAATAAATTCGTTATTCGGTCATTTTTAGTCTCTATTATCGCCTATATTTACACAAAATGTGCTTTTTTTATCATAATATTCGCCAAAATTTACACATTTCAGTAGTAAAATGTGTGTTTCATATTTAATATTCGCCTACCTATCTATATACATGTTTTTTTAAATCCAAAATAATCACCTAGGATACTATACTTAAGTATAATATTATAATCCTTAAAAAAAATACCCTGGATATGAGCCAATGGACACACTTTTAATCCATATAAGAGTATCATGTTCATCCACAACTCTAATAAGACTGTCTTTTAGGGATTTAATGAACAGGTCCCATATGACTTTCTCTTCATTGATGAAACCCAAAAATTTAGAGGTGATACATCCTTGTCGGGAAAAGTTGGTATTATGTAAATCATGTATCCAAGAGAGGAAAACATATCCACAATCAATGAGAAATTCTATCATACCATTAAGAAGCCTATGAGCCTCTTTGCATCTAATCCATGGGTCAATGCCTAGCCGAATTGATCTACCATTCCCTATTTTTTGGTATAACTAGTCACCAATAATATCATATGCATTGATCATTTCCTTCCATATAATTGATGCATTCCTCAAGTGCTTTGGACTGGGTCGGGACCCTTCTGTAATAGATAGTGGATGGATAAATTTCCTATGTATGACCCTTTCCCAAATACCATAGCCTTGTATGAGACACCGAATCCCTTTTCCTGCTAGCGCTTTTGAAAAAAACAGGTGGTTTTTAAGTCCCCATCCTCCAAGAATTTTTGGCAAGGAGAGAAAATTCCATGATATCTAATGGAATTGCCTCTAACCAATATTTTTTCTCCAAAGAAAGCTAAAACTAAGTTTCCTGATGTATACTAGAATACTGTTACACCAAAATCTCGTCACCATGAGTTATGTGTCATCCTTATGCCCTGATCCCTAAAGTTCTAGAGCTAAAACATCAGAAGAAAGGTCGTTGTATTTTCCTTTTTCCTTTTGTTGTCACCTCGACGCAACTTGCCTTCTATAAAGGTGCATCGGGATCAAGGTAACATGCTCTACATCTTAGCAGAGTGCGTCGGTGATGCAGTGTGCCCTTGTACAAGGTGCGGTGATCTACCTTTGACGCATGTTGTCCTTGTGCAAGGTGGATCGTAGTTGGTTAAAATGGATAAAAGGAAGTTTCGAGCGACTTCTCGAAGCTTGGGTGTCGTGGAGGCTTATCCGTACATACCTGGAGGGTGGTAGTCAATCCCCTTACCTGGTGGGATGATCCCTTAATCCTCTCCCCTAAATCCTCAACCTCTCTTATCCCTTTAGCTCTATATATATGAACCCCCTCTCCATTGTTAAGGGAGGAAGGATAGAGTACCTACATGATGGTGTAATTTTGATAGGAGATCATCTTCATCCATTAGAGGCTAAGCATTTGATCTTGAGGCTAGGTTTGTTGGAAGGAGGTTATGATGTCAAAGCATAGGTTGCAACACCTCTCTCTTTTTATTTCTTATCATTACATTTAATACCGATTCTTTTCATAAGCTCTATTGTGTTAATATTGTTTACGATTGACCTCTTTGACTACAGATCTAGATTGATACACATCCATGTGCTTTTATATTTTGTCTGTTTCCACATGTTATTGACTGGTTTTGCAGCTTGAGATTTGAAGATCAGGACTTGGGTCAACAAAGGAGAAAATATCTGCATCCATAAGGTAAGCTACTTCTTTTGTTATCTTGCATTTTAATGAATCTAGGAAAGTTGTTTGTACTATGTGTTTTCTTTGTTCTAGATCTAAATCTTTTAGACTAGAGAGATCAATTTTTGTCTGCATTAATAGATTGTCTACAAACAAAATTGTCGACCATACTGGGGAATATCAGTAATAGATAGTGGATGGATATATTTCCTATGTACGATCCTTTCCCAAATACCATAGCCTTGTATGAAACATCAAATCCCTTTTCCTTCCAGTGCTTTTGAAAAAAAAAAGGAGGTTTTTAAGTCCCCATCCTCCAAGACTTTTTGGCACGGAGAGACAATTCCATGATATCCAATGGAATTGCCTCTGACCAATATTTTTTCTCCAAAGAAAGTTAAAACTGAGTTTCCTGATGTAATCTAGAATACCTGTAGGCACATGAACCAAGGTGACCCAGAAAACATGTAGTCCTTCTAAAACATACTTCACTAGGACCATCCTGTCGGCTTTTGAAAGCCATTTGTTGCACAATAAACTGGTTTTTCTTTCAACCTCCTGTATTAGACATGCCCAATCCTTGTTGTTATAATTATTTGGTTTTATCATGAAACCTATGTATTTGATGCTCGAGGAAAAATTGATAATCTCAAATTTAAAAAGACTAGAAATCCAATCCACAACCTCTTGGTCTAGATTAATGAAAGACAGATATGATTTACGTGGATTACAAACCATACGTGTAGCTTCAGAGAAAAGAGATAGAAGGGATTTGATCTTATGGATCTCTCGTCTTCTCACATCAGAGAAAAATAAGATTTCATTGAAAAATAGTAGATGTGTAATATATATGGATCCTCCAAAATGATAACCTTGTAGTGCTCCATTTGATCTGGAAGAGCTGAGAGTCCTGCTAAGGCCTTTGATAATTAATAGGAGGAGTAGAGGTGCAAGAGGTAAGCCTTGTCAAAGTCATCTTCCAAGTCTGAAGAATCGGGAGGCAGAGCCATTTATGAGAACAACAAATCTAGTTGATTGCATGTAGGAGATGATCCAATTAATCATTGCAATATAAAAACCAATTTGTGTAAGGACCAGTCTAAGGAAGGTCCAATTTGTTAATTTGTTATCTTTAATTTGGAGCTGGAATAATACTTGATATAAAATAATAGTTATACCCATAATAAATCACATTTGACACATGAATTTACCCTGAGGAAACCCTCTATGAATTGAGTGACAAAACCCTGGCAAAACCTTCCTTAGTATATTGATAGATAACATAGAATGTCTTTTACATCAAGCACCCCCAGTGCAATTACATAGGAAGAGAAAGATAAAGAAGAGACACTCAGAATAATATCCTACACAAAGAGAAGAAAATTGCCTTCAAGAGAGAAGAGAATTCACTTCACATTGAATTCATCAATTCTATATAGCATATTTATACACTCTTCTCATGCATCGAATTCTATTTTTAACTTTTGAGTTCAGGATGAAATCACCTTCCATCTGAATGCATCAATCTTGCATGAATAAATGCACCCCACTTCTCATGCAATGTATTAACTCACTGAACTATCTCTTAGGATGAACTCGCCCCTTAACTGAAATATTTCCCACTTAGGTAGGTGGCTAACATAATTGTCATCACGCAAGTGTTGAAAACTCAAATGTCCTCATTTAGTTTAACATAAGTATTGTCATGCAATAAAACTTCGTTAACTAGATATTCTTTGTTATCACTTAGTTAACAATTTTAATTGATTCTTTCTTTTTAACATCACTATAGTGATGAATTCGAGTTCCGCTTTGATTCACTGAATTTTAACAATTCAAATTCTCTCTTAATTAATTCTTTATATGCAATTCGAATTCTCTCATATCTTATCACATCTTATCTTTATCTCTTGTCGCATCTGCATGGTCTACATGTGCTTGCTTGATTATCATATCAAATATACTAAGCATATTTTCCTAATGATGTGATCATATTGTTCTACCATCAGTCCATGTGGTTATATGCTAAAGTAATGCACTCTAGAGGTGGCCAATCTCTAGAGGAGAATTAATAGCTCAACCATGGTTAGTAGTACATCACACACCATACATGCTTTGACATGCAACACATGAGGTACCACCTCAACACATGAGGATATGTCTTGCACACAAGACCTTAGTCTTGAATAGCAAGACTGTACAACATCATCACTTTTACATACATATCACCTACCTCAACACATGAAGCTTAACCATTTTTTAGTCCAACTCAAGATTCTTCTCCAAATTTCTTGAGTCCAACTTGGGCTCCTATAAGGTACTTCCTTGACACACAAGGCTCAATATTGACTAACAAGATCGACCTGGAGAATGACTCATTATGTTGTAACTTTAACACTCCCTCTCAACTAGGAAGGTATTCTCTTCCATGCCAAGCTTGTCTCGGAAGTACCTATACTTCGTCACTGATAGAGGCTTATTCAACATATCTTCTATCTGCTCACCAATAGCAATGTATTTAAGTCTTATGGAACCTCTCTAGACCATGTCTCTAATGTAGTGATACTTCATCTCAATGTGTTTCGATCTATCATGAAACACATGCTTTTCTGAGAGCTTTATGTAGCTATGATTGTTAGAGCAATGATAGTAGCCTCAAGTCTCACCGAACAACCCAGCAAGTAGCTTACTAATCCACATAGCTTCTCAGTAGGAAGTACTAGCTGCAATATACTCTGCTTTTGTAGTACTCTGGGATACGGATCCCTACTTCCTACTAGACCAAGAGATCATAGCTAATCCCAAGCTAAATCAAAATCCGGATGTACTCTTTCAGTCCACAATACTACCACCCCAATTGGAGTCAGCATATCCACGTAGCATCACTCTACCACTAGAATAATATCTGATTCCATAAGAAATAGTACCTTGAAGGTATCTAAGCACATTCTTGGCAGCAACCCAATGTCTATGTCTTGGCTCAGACATGAACTGATTCAAGATACTCACTACATAACATATGTCTGGTCTACTATGTATCAAATACATCAAGGAACCAATGAGTTGTCTGTACATGGTAGGATCCACTATATCCGATCCGAAATCTAACTCGTGTAGCTTCTTTATATTAGACACCATTGGAGTAGAGATGGACTTATAGTCGACCACACCAAATCTGCGCAATAAATCAACTGTGTACTTTCCTTGTGAGAGAAACATCCCATCTTTCCTTTTCCAAACTTCTATACAAATAAAATAGTACACAAGACTTAAGTCTTTGATTTCAAAGTTAGAAGTGAGCTCCCTCTTGCAATCTGTTGCTCCTCTCTAGTAAGGAACAATTCATCAACATAGAGAACCAAGATCAATGGATGGTTCTTCACAATATTAAAGTACAGGTTGGGGTCAGCTTCAGTTTTGGAGAATCCCAAGCTCAAAAGATAGCTATCAATCCTCGAATACCAATCCCTCGTGTCCTACTTAAGCCCATACAAGGATTTCTTAACTTTGCATACATGGGACTCCTTCCCATAAACTAAAAAACCCTCAAGTTGATGTATTTAAACCTATTCCTCAACCTCACCATTGAGGAAGGATGCCTTCACATCCATCTGGTGAAGTTTCCAACCAAAAATTGAAGCAAGGGAAATTATGGTTCAGATAGTAGTGTACCTAGACACATGAGCGAATGTCTCATCATAGTCTATCCCTTCTTTATGTGAGAAACCACAGGCCACAAATATTTCTTTATACTTTTCAATACTTCCATCAGCTGAATGCTTGATATTATAAATCCACTTGGAAGTTATTATGGTCTTCCCGTCCGGTTTAGGAACCACTTCCCACACATCATTCTTCATGATAGACTTGTATTCTTCTACCATGGCATCTTTCCATACTTGCTACTTTTAGGCTTCATCATAGGTGGATGGTTTTGAATCACTGATGTGACTCATTTGTGCTACATATTGTGAAAATATTTTAGGTCTCTTTCGTTCTCTAGATGAGTCTGGAGGTGCTCCATTCTTTTATGCCTCTTTCATAATGTCATGACACCATGCAGATCTCCACTTAGTAGGAGGTTCATCAAGGGATCTTTCTATTGGTTCTATAGGTTCTTCAAAATCAAGTGGATCTAAAGGATCTTTTGACTTATCCCTCTCAAGATATGAAACGGGAAAATCAGAAACTAGATATTCCATCATAGGAGTATCATCCTCCTCCATATCTAAATCACATTGAAGTTCTTTTGAGCACTTGAAGGAGGCCTCTTCACGAAAAGTTACATCTCTACCGACTTCAATGTTTCTTTGTCCTGAAATATAGGTTCTGTAAACTTTGGAGGATTCACTATATCCAACAAATGTTCCTTTCTTTCTGGATGGTTCCATAAGTTTGTCCTCTTCTCTTTTGGTAGAAATATTCAAGTTTCCATCATCTTGTTTTTCACTAGTGAAAACCTCTTTAGGAGTCTTTTGTCCCAAGATAATAAGAGAGATTTTGTTATGAATATAATTAGCAGTGTTGGAGGCTTCTACCCATAACGATGTTGGAAGATCCTAATCACACATCATGGCTTTTGAAGTCTCACATATTTTTCTATTCTTTCTTTCAACAACCCTATTTTGCTGGGGTTTGTAGGGTACAGTTAGTTGTCTTTTTATTTCTGCATATCGATAAAAGTCATTGAATTCATGGGACTCAAAATCTCCTCCATTATCAGATCTCAAAGCACGAATGTGCTTTCCAATCTGATTCTCAACCAGTGCTTTAAACTCTTGAAATTTGCTTAAATTTTCACTCTTTGTTTTCATAAAATAAAACCATGACTTGTGAGAGAAGTCATCTATGAAAATCATATAATACAAATAACCACTCAAAGAGGGTGGAGACAAAGGAGCACATAAATCAGAATGAACCAAGTCAAGGATCCCTTTGGATCTTTTGGTACTACTTGGAAAAATATTCGTAATGTTCTTTCCAAGAGTGCAACCTCTACAAACACAATCAAAATCAGATTTAAATATGGGCATACCTTTCACCATTTTATGCAATCTAGGTAACACTTTTAAATGGAGATGAACAAGCCTTTTATGCCATAGCTCACATAGACTAGCTGTGTCATGGATCATGGCTTGAATGATTTTTCCAATAACTTTCTAGAGACCTCCCTCTCTAACTCCAATCACTGATGCAGAGTTCAAGTCTCCATGCTTAGGCCACAGGAGCACTTTGTTGTCCATAAAGATAAATTGCTATCTTTTATCTTCTAGAACTGAAACAGACAAGAGGTTCTTCTTCAATCTGGGGACAAAGATAATTTCATCCACATGCAATACATTTCTTCAATAAAATTGAAAGGAAGTGGATCCAATACCTTGGATCAAATAGGTGGTATTATCTCCAAGATACACCTTACAGGAAAACTTATTTTCCTTCAAATATGTGATAGAGCTTCGATATCCAGTCATGTTCTTGGATGTGCCACTGCCTACCATCCATGTCTCAACACTAGTGGTAATGGATCATAAAAGGGATGAGAAAACATAGTACTCCTTCCTCATCTCCTAATCATCATATGAATTCTTTCTTGTAGGTTCATCTTCTGTAGCCGTAGAATCATGAAACCTACCCTTGAACTTTCCTATTTTCTTTGCACAAAATTATCTTGCATAATGACCCTTCTTATTGTAATTGAAACATTTAAATTTAGACTTATCAAAGTTCTTGAAATCATTCTCCTTTTGATGAGAGAATTTATTTTGATATTTCTTATCTCTTTTCATCCATGCCGCAAGAGCGAGGTTCTCTTCTTTGGAGGAAGTATATTTTCTATGGATTCTCCCTTCTTCTTGTAGGAAATCATTCCATAGTCTCTCAAATTTAGGTTGCACTTCTCGACCATTTGCTGTAGCCAAGAATGTCTCTCATGAAGATCGAAGACCATCGACATTGGTCTGTATGATATCATCATAATTGACCTTTACAGCAATGCTCATGATTTGATCTCTTACTTGAGAGATGTTCACAAAGAAGGAACCTGTTAAGTCAAACATTTCCAAAAGGAGCATGAAAAGAGAAAAAATAAATCAAAAATAGTACTCCATCAATTTATTGAAGAAAATAGATGAATAACAAGCCTCTTCGAGGGGTAAACCTCCTTATACAATGTACTAAGTACACAATAAAAGACAAGACAAGACACGATACTCCAAATGAAAAGGTCTCTTTCATATATATAAGAGACTAAGGGGTACAATCCCAGCTAACTGACCCAAGCCGATGTAACTAATATAACCATACTAATGACAATTACCACTAATGGGCCAAAGATGACATCAAATCTAATGTAATGAAGCACAATATAGGGAGCAATGTTCCCATATTTAGGGGTTACCCACAGGGGCTTCACTAGAAGGCAATATAATACCACGTTCGTTCATATTGCAGTATTAAATATTCATGAAAACCTAAAAATTATATTGCTTATATATTAAGGGGCAACGGGTCTTTTTTGTTTTATGTAACAATACAAAAATACTTTGGGGCCTTTTTTATATGGGCAGGCTGACAAATATCCACCAAATGGAGATGGCGAGATCATGACTGGATGAGAAATCAGGTTGAGGCAAGGCTCAGGCTTACCAGTACGTAGGGAAATCGCGTCTTGAGGCATACTTGAGGCCATGGGGTTTCTTGGTGAAGTGGGTTTCCATTCGATCATAGTCGAGAGACAGTGGTCATTGACAGCCAATTGTTACCAATAGCACTCAGCTAGTTGTTACCAATAGCCTTGGGAGGCTCTAAGCCTCTAGAGCCTATTATAGGCCCTCGATAGGCCTTGGGGGCTTGAATACCCAACCACTCATGCCTATTACCATCCTTAGGAGGTTTAGTCAGCCTCATAAAGCTTGTTATAGGCCTTGGGGTCTTGGATACCTAGCCCACAATAGGCTTAGTTAGCGATTGGGGAACTATAACATGCAATCTAAATGTTGTACTATGTGCATTGGCTCTAGTGACATACAAGAAGTGATCTCCTATCTCTTCATTAGACCATTAGATGTTGCAAATCATAATGATATGTGGTTGAGTAATTGCATTGTGGGTGAAGTAATGTGCATCCACAATATACATCGAAAGAAGCAAAGTGCATTGTAGAATCCATGTGGGGTCATAAGAGGGGTATCATATCAATATACTAGGTAGAAATATAAAGGGGTATAAAAAATGTTAATGAAAAAATTGATACATACAATATCTAGTTAAAATAGGGTTTTTTTTAAATTGGGAAGGCATATTGGGAGGGGGCTAAAAAAAATGATTTTGAGAGGTATTTTCCAATAATTAGTGAAATTAGGGGTATTGTTTCATATTCCACGAACGAACATGCTATGATAGCAGTTTATTGAGTGAAGCCCCCGTGGGGTTACCATGCTCCTCCCCTTTAGACAAGTGTTTTCCTCAACACTTGATTAGTTGTGGATGGCTCTGTATGAAGGACTCATCTTCCCATGTTGAATCTTCAACTGGTAAGTTCTTCGACTTTATGAGGTACCCCGTAATAGCCCGATTTCATAGTTGTTTGGTCCTTGTTTTAGTGATTTGTTCAGGTTCCAATATGTCTTTTCCTTCTTCATCAAGCTCCAGCAACACTATTTGAATTGGGATCTTGTCTCCTATTACCTTCTTTAAGAAAGAAACATGGAAAGCTGGATGCACTCTTGAAGATGAAGGGAGGTCCAATTTGTAATCCATACTACGAATGTTCTGCAACACTTTATAAGGACCATAATACATGGGTACTAATTTGTTGTCCTTATTTAGTTTCTTGAGAGACATTTGCTTGTAAGGTTGTAGCATCATAAATACCCAATCCCCTTCTTCAAAAATCCTTTCACCGCGATGTTGATCAGCTTGTTGATTCATCATGTTTTCTGACATAGTCAGGTTGTCTTTAAGTATATGTAGAACTTCTAGGTGGTGCTCTATGTGATCTTCCATGGCTTGAACTTTAGATTTTCCACTTAATGTATATGTGATAGATGGAGGCTGGTACCCATAAAGTGCCATAAATGGAGACATTTTTTATGATGTATGGAAGGATGTATTGTACCACCATTATTCTAAAGATAAGCATTTCACCCACTATGTTTTTTTATCAGATGCAAAGCAACGAAGATGGCCTTCCAAACACTTGTTCACTATCTCATTTTTCCCATTAGATTGAGGGTGATAATATGAACTGTGAGCCAATTGAGTACCCAAAAAAGAAAATAATTTAGTCCAAAAATTTCTAGTGAAAATTGGATCTCTATCACTTATAATAATCTTTGGATTTCCATGTAACTTCTGAACAGTTTCCATAAAGGCTACAACTACCGTACTTGCATTAAAAGGGTTAGGGAGTGCAAAAAAGTGTGCATACTTTGTGAGTCTATCGACAAATACCATAATAACATTCTTTCCTTCAGACCTGGGTAGACTTGTGATAAAATCCATGGAGACTTCCTCCCAGCATTCGAAAGGTATGTCTAATGGTTGTATAAGTCCTAGGGTCTTAATTGTTTCACCCTTATTCTGTTGGCAAACAAAGCATTCATCCACGAACCTTTGAGCATTAGATTTAAGACCTTCCCAAAAAAAATCCTTCTTGACCTTGTGGTAAGTTTTTAAGAATCTAGAGTGCCCACCTATAGGAGAGGTGTGTAATTTTGAAAGGACCTTCTACTTGAGTTGGGAGTTTTTGCATAAATATAAGCGATCCTTATACCATAGTGAATCATTTTTCCACAGAAAAGTATTTGATACCCTGGGATTGTTTTGTAACTTTTGAATGAGCGTCCACACTAATAGGTCATTTTTCCATTCTTCCCTTGCTACTACTGCCCAATCTGGTTGCAGAATGGAAATGGAACAAATTAATGCCCCAACATCTTCATCTTTTCTAGAGAGTGCATCTTCCACCACATTATGTTTCCCCTTTCTATCGATGATTTCAAAGTCATATCCCAACATCTTGGTTACCCGCTTTTGTTGCTCCTCCAAATATAGTCTCTATTATAAGAAGTATTTAAAACTATCATGATCTATTTTGACCTTGAAGTGCCTACCTACTAGGTAAGGATGCCATTTCTTAAGAGCGTGTAGTATTGCTAAAATTTCCTTCTCATAAATGGGATTCTGTAAGTTCTTTCCCTTGATTGGATGACTTGTGAAAGCAAGTGGGTGTCCTTATTGCATTAGAATAGTGCCAATTCCATTTCCTAAAGCATCATATTCCACAATAATTTTTTTTGTGAAGTTCGGTGTGGCCAATACAGGAGTTGTGCACATTTCTTGTTTAAGTTGTTTAAAAGTTTGAGTTTCCTCTCAAGTCCAAGAAAATGCATCTTTCTTCAATAATGTTGTTAGAGGCGCTTTTATTCTTCCATAATTTTGAACAAACTTGTGGTAGTACCCTATGAGACGTAAGAATCTTTGAATATTCTTCAGGGTTTTGGGAATCGACCAATCTTTCATGGTTTTAATTTTGTTAGGGTTCACCTTGACACCTTCATGAGATACAATATGACCCAAATAGTATACCTCCTTCACCCCAAAGAAACATTTGGAAGGTTTTGCATACAGTTGTTTCTCCTGTAGTAGTTGTAGTAACCTATCTACATGTTGAACATGTTCTTCCCAAGACTTGCTATATATTAGTATATCGTCAAAGAGTACTAGCACAAATTTTCTAAGAAAAGGCTTGAAAATGGAATTCATCAAACCTTGAAATGTGGAAGGCACATTCGTGAGACCAAATAGCATGACTAGAAATTTGTAATGACCTTCATGACTTCTGAATGTTGTTTTTTGGATGTCTTCATCGTTCATTCTAATTTGATGATACCAAGAATGAAGATCCAAATTCATGAAAAAAATTGCTCCATATAATTCATCTAACAATTCATCAATGACAGGAATGTGAAACTTATCTTTAATGGTGATATTTTTAATCTCTCTATAATATAGACACATATGCCATGATCCATCCTGCTTGTGTACCATTACCACTTGTGTAGAGTAAGAACTCTGGCTAGGCCTAATTATGCCATCCTCTAACATTTCTTCAACCATACACTCAATTTCACTCTTCTGTCCATAGGGGTATTTGTAAGGTCTGATGTTAGGAGGACCACTTCCTGGAATTAAGTGAATAGCATGATCAAAATCTCGGACAGGTGGAAGACCTTTCGAAATATATTCAAATACCTTGGAATGCTTATTAATGACCCTTTGGAGATCTGGGGAAATAGGAGGCTTAGATGTTTGAACATCTAATGAGCATAATTGTGCAATTACACCTTCATGTCACTTTTTCATCAATTTTTCATACCATTAGGGCTTATCACCTTGATTGGTTTCCCTGTGATACCTTATAAATCATATTCCTTTTCTTACCATAAAAATTTCATGAAAAGCTTCTGAAAATTAGAAGCCAGAGTTCCCAAGGATTGTAACCATTGAACTCCTAAGACAACATCAACACCACCCATTGGAATAGCAATCATTGTACTATTCAATACATATTCCGCATAGTAATATTTATATTATGGCATTTCCCTGAGCAGTTCATAGTTCCTCCATCTGCAATCATTACTTGAAACTCCGATGCTGGATATACAAAGCAATTGAGAGATTTTTCTAATTTATAGTGAATGAAATTATGAATACTACAACAATCAATCCACATTGTTACCTTTTTGCTTTTTCTTAAATCCTTTGATATTGAGAGTTTGAGGAGTTCTAATTCCAGCCAATGCATGCCAGGATATGGTAGGAGTAATCTCTTCTAAAGTAGTATCTTCTATTTCTTCATTTGGAGATGGTTCTTGTTCTATTGGTTCTTCCTCTTCACAATCTATGTAAAATCATTTCTTCTCACCACACTTATGTCCCTTACTATACTTGTTGAAATTAAATCATAGGCCTTTTGTTGGTTTTTTCTCTAGTTGTTGGTGTGTCATCCTTTGAGGTGGCTTACAAGAAATAACATAGTATTCTCTCGGTATGTGTTGGAGGTGGTGTTTCTAGCATTCGACGTCATGAAGGCCATCTCCAAGGATGGTGGTTCAAAGAGACACACCTCATGTTGAATGTTATCCTTAAATGTGCCAATAAAGAGATCTGACATATTATCTTCTGAAATGTTTTTCACTTTAAGACTTAGCTTCTAAAACTATTTCATGTTCTATGTAACTAGACTTTTTTTCTTGAGATTTATTAACTGGACAAATAAAGTATTGCTATTAATATCCCCATAATGTGAAATTAATTCTTTGGTGAATATAGACCAATATATAATAGTCTTTTTTATGGTCACAAATCCATTGGTACCATACAAATTGATCAGGTTCTAAATATAATGATGCAATAGTTAGCTTTTGCAAAGTTTGAACATGGTGTAGATCAAATAATTGCTCCATTTGGAATATCGATGTTATTGGATCATTTCCATCAAACTTTCTCATGTCAATCTCGGGAATTTGGGTACCCCTTGGTGACCATCCCTGATGAATTCCATTACTAGAATCATTTCCTCTTGGAATATTCTTATTCATGGAAGGTTTCTCAACATGAGAATTATGTTTATCCTCCCAAGTATCGTGGAACACATCATCACCTGTACAAAAGGTATCCCTTGAATTTTGTATGAGATTAGCAATATTTGTCATATTTCCCATCAACTTCTCCTCTAGATTGAGTAAATAAACTATTTTCACAAAACCTTTCATATTTTCCTCCATTTTATTCAACTGCCCCTCTAAATTATCCAAATCAACCTTTTTCATGGACCCTTTAATCATATCTTCCAACTGGGACACTTGAAAAGAGAGGTCTTCCTTGTCATCATATGTCAAGGATGGATCCTTTGGTGGTTTGGATGGAGTGTAAGTATTTACACTTCCTTTTGGTGTCATTTTGAAAAATATAAATATATATTACACTTTAAGTGTCACCACAATTAGATCCTTATACTCAAAGTTATTTAAAATTCGAAATGGTGTACCTTTTCAAACCCCGATTGGAAGACTATTTTAAGGCCAACTTGAAACTAATGTAAATTTGAAATTTCTGCTCCTATAGGTATAAAAATTCGTTTTATTGTAGCCTAATGTGTCCTCTTTCTAATTACATAGGTATGACCTAATTTGTATGTACCAATAAGAAGTTAGTGTGAATCTCCCAACACTTCTTATTTTTTTTCTTTCCATAATATCGAACTTGTACGGTTTTCCACGTGTCCAATATTTTGTATATGAGGTTGAAAACCCTACTAAAAATATTATGGTCTGTATTCTTTCATATGCAGCAAGTCTCACTCAATTTGGATCTTGAATGCCCTAGATATGACCTTTTTTGCCAGAACACCTGATTTAGACTAGTTTTTGGTCTAGTCAAAAACCCTATATTCTGTAGTGAATATCTCCTAAAGTATAATGTTTCAGGATCTGAAACTTGGAAAAAGTTAGTTTGGCCACTTTTATAGATGGTTTTTAAGTATCTATCTCTAATCCCATGTAGAAAAAATCTTATGCCTAAAATTCCATGATGACTCATTTTGAAGAAACTAGTCCTGAGGAAAGGGCTCTGATACCAAATGTTAAGTAACAAAGTTCCAAAAGGAGCATGAAAAGAGAAGAAATAGATTAGAAAGAGTACTCTATGACTTTATTGAATAAAATATATGAATAAAAATCCTCGTCGAGGGGGAAACCTCCTTATACAATATACTAAGTACACAAGACAAGACAAGACAAGATACTCTAAATGAAAAGGTCTCCTTCCTATATATAGGAGACTAAGGGGTACAATCCCAACTAACTGACCCAAGCCGATGTAACTAATATAACCATACTAATTAAAATTACCACTAATGAACCGAAGCCAACATCGAAACTAATGTAATGAACCACAATATAGGGGGAAATGTGCCCATATTTAGGGCTTAAGAGAAGCCACGACTCCATGCTTTTCCATCTTCAGATTTCGAATCTTTTTATTCAATGCTCTCTTATGACTAGGCGCCTTCTTCTCATAAAGATTTTTCAAAGTGTCGAAGCATTCCTTTGTGTTCTTCAATGGATTAATCATGAGCATCAAGTTTTCTTCCACAGAATCATAAATGATTCTCTTTACCTTGGCTTGATTCTTATTGAAGTTAATGCACCCTACATTACAAGTAGGCTCTTCCATAGCAATAGATATATATCCATCCAAATCATGCTCTTCTAGCATATTCAATATCTTTTTCTTCCAGGTATTGAAGTTCAAAGTACCTTCAAGACGTTCTTCTGGTCTCACTGAGATTGAGGCCATTGTTCTTCAAGTATTGTGCAGACTTGGGATCTACGTAGGCTCATTGTTGAAATTATCTCTTTCATGCCCTGAGTTCTAATACCATGTTAATTAATCCAGAGATGCAATAATACTTGAAATCAAATAAAAATCATATGCATAATAAATCACATTCAACACATGAATTTACCCTGGGGAAATCCTCTATGAATTGAGGGAGAAAACCCCAATAAAACCTTTGTTAGTATATTGATAGATAGAAAAGAATGTATTTTACATCAAGCACCCCTAGTGCAATTATAGAGCAAGAGAAAGATAAAGAAGAGAGACTCAAAATAATATCTCTCACAAAGAGAAGTGCATTTCCTTCAAGAGAGAATAGGTTTTGCTTCACATTGAATTCATCAATCCTATATAACCGTATTTATACATTCTCCTCATGCATCGGTTTCTATTTTTATCTTCTGACTTCAGGATGAAATCACCCTCCATATGGTTGCATCAATACTGCATGAAGAAGTGCACCCCACTTCCCATGCAATGCATTAACTCACTGAACTATCTCTTACGATGAACTCTCTCCTTAAGCTTTCCCACTTAGTTAGGTGGCTAACATAAGTGTTGCCATGCAAACTTGTCGCAACTCAAGTGTCGTATTTTAATTTAACATAAGTTTCGCCATGCAATAACACTTAGTTAACTAGATATTCTTTGTTATCACTTAGTTAACTCTCTTAGCTGATTCTTTCTTCTTAACATCACCATAGTGATCAATTTCAGTTCTCCTTTGATTTACTAAAGTCTTCACTAAAGTTTAACAATTTGAATTCTCTCTTAATTAATTCTTTATATGCAATTTGAATTCTCTCATATCTTATCACATCTTATCTTTATCTCTTGTCTTATCTGCATTGTCCACATGCGCCAACTTAATTAGCATATAAAATATACTAAGGAGATTTTCCCAATGATGTGATCGTATTGTTCTACCGTCATTCCAAGTGGCTATATGCTAACGTAACTCACTCTAGAGGTCGTCAGTCTTTAGAGGAGACTTAATAGATCAACCATGGTTAGCAGTATATCACACACCATACATTCTTCGACATGCAAAGAATCACCTCAACACATGAGCATCTATCTTAACACATAATACCTTAGCCTTGACTAGAAAGACTATACAAAATCATCACTCTGACATACAAAGCACTTTCCCCAACACATGTAGCTTAACCATTCTTGAGTCCAACTCAAGATTCTTGTCCAAGTTTCCCGAGTCCAACTCATGCTCCTATAAGGCACTACCTAGGCGCACGAGACTCAATATTGACACACAATATTGACCTGGAGGATGACTCATTATGTTGTAATTTTAAAACAATTTACTCTATCATAGGCCTTTTCCAGGTCATCCTTTATAACCATAGTGGCAGAGTATTTTTTCTTTGCAGAATAGAGGATTTATTGTGTAATGCTAATGGCATCGTGTATCTATCTACCCTCAAGGAAGGAAACTTGCTCAAGATTAATTGATTTCGAGAGGATGCTCCTGATTCTGTTGGAAATTACTTTTGCAAAAATCTTATATACATAGTTACAAAGTGAAATAGGCTAGAGCTCCTCCATTCTTTCCACTTTGTCAACTCTTGGGATAAGAGTAAGAAAGGTAGAGTTAAATGCAGCCGATACTCTGCCTTTTATCGTAGATTCTTCAACAATAGCCACGAGGTCATCCCCAATAAAATCAAACATACTAGAGTAGAATTCAATTGGCCATCCCTCCATGATAGGAATTTTGTCCCTATAAATATAATTTAAATCAATCCTCAACTCATCTTTGGATACAGGCTTATTATGGTTTTCAGTCTGATCATAAGTGACAAACCTAAGAAAATGTGTAATAATATCAAGCATAGATGAGATAGGTTCTCTTTGGTCCTACTTATAAAGTACATATAAATACTTCATGCCAACATTTGCAATATTCTTGAACCCCGAGACCTTGTTCCCTTCTTCATCTTCAATCTCCCATATTGAGTTAATATATTTCTGTTGTTTGATGTAGTTTTGACAGAATTTTGAATTAATGTCTCCATTTTGGAGCCAAATAGCTCTACTTTTTAGTTCGAGGATCGATTCTTCATCCAAGAGTAGCTTCCTTCTTTTCTTCTCAAGCTCCAGGATGTGAACCTTCTGATCCAACGATGCAAAACCTTTAGGTGAAAATGTATAGAAGGATTCTAGTTGTTGTTCAATATCTGAGAGTTCCTTCACCTATGATATATTACGTTGGTCCACCCATGGGATAGTAAGTAATTTAAGCCACTTGATATTATGCAGAAAATTTACTGCAACAGATATTTGTGAAGGAACATAGTAAGGGATCCAAAATGATTTAACTTGATTCTGGAAACCATCTTCCAGGAGCCAAGTTGCATTGAATTTGAATGTGGCGGGAGGCTTTTTTGAGTCTCCTTTAATCTCTAGGAATATATGGGAATTGTTAGAAACTCCTCAAGTTCCAACCAACTGTTTAATTCTAACCACCAATAGAAGCATGCCTTTGTTAATGAGAAAATGGTCCAATCTTTTAGCCACTACATGACCACTTGTTCTCATGTTCCTCTAGGTATGATTGTGATCCACCGGGGGGAATTAAAATAAGGATACTTCTTCTAAATTTTTGATAAAGTAATCTGAGAGGGTCTTTGTGGGATTCCATACCCCAAGGCTCACTTTCCCCAATGGAGAAATTGATATCACCATGAAGAATGGATTTTTGTGTTAGATGAAAGGAAGTATAAAAAATAATATCCCATAAATCATATCGATGGGAGTGAGGGCCATGTATATTTAAGATAGTGTAAACAAAATTCCCATATATCTTTAATGAAGTTCAACACCTAGACTAGATGAGATCCCCTTGCTGGATATACAAAAGTGTGATCTGGGTTGCCATCTAGTGATTAGGCCTCCTAACTTGCCTTGTGCATCTAGATAGATAAACTCTTATCCAAGGAGGGTGGCCTTAAGAGTAGGTACAAAAGAGTCATCAGAAGCTAAGGATTCCTGTATAAATATCACATCAGGGTTATGACAAGTAACCAACCTTTTTAGATCCAATTTTATAGATGGGTTCCCTAGTCCCCTGATACTAAAGGAGATGAACACCATTAGGTAACTAGGTAACTGGGGTGCATGCTCTTAAGCCCCCCCTTAATTGTTTTTTGTTTGTCGCCATTGAATTCTCCATAAGCCTATGTTCTGGTAGATGCCATTACAAATTTGCGTCCTTTGAGTATACTAGTCCCTCCATCTAAAAACTTAAAATGACCACTAGTATCCCAAGAAACTTCACCAGATTTAAAAGAAGTTCTAGACCTGAAATGATATATGTGTTCAAGTATAGAAGTTAAATTGTATATTCTTAACGGGTAAAATCTTTTTTCATAGAATTTAGTATAATTTTTTTTATATTTTTACAATTTCTATAGTTTAAATAATGATTTTAACTATTTAAATAATTTCATGATATCACATTTAATCTCAAATCACAAGTTATGATTGTTGGAATTACAATTTCCAAATAAAAATTTGGTCAAATTTAATGAAAAATAAACCAAAATAACAAAACGATTATATCCTTCCCCATTATTACATTAATACTTATTAAATATTTACAATTATTAGGTGGTGATCGATAAAACAAAAAAAATAATAAATAAAAGTAACTAAGAAGAGACTAGATAGACTATGATTTAAACTAGAATTTATAATTTTAAATTAGATGTTAATAAATAAGTAAATAAAGTGTACTAGGATGAAGTATAATTTATTTTTATTAATTAATAAAAATAAATTTAATTTTAAAATTAAGATAAATAAACATATTAATTAAATATTAGTTTATTTATAATAATATTTTTAGTTAATGGTAAATATTTAAAAATTAAACATAAAAAAAATGAAAAACTTAAAAATTCGAGTTATAAGTATAAAGGAGGTTTATAAAATAAGGTGTTCTCCTCAACCCAAATAAGGGGCTCTCCTCATCCCAAACATCCACAACCTCTTCAATTTACTAGTCAAGTAGGGTTTCTCCAAACCTTAGACTTAAAACCTCATTTTCCTTTATATAAAAGAAGAGATAAAAATAACCATCTAGTTATAGTTATAGGAACCTTTTTATTAGTCCTATTCTAGGGAAGTTATATGGAATTATTGTAGGAAAGAAGATCAACATATGGTTATAATGTCATGGAAAAAGAGCTAATGTCTAGCAAATTTTAGGATCTATAATTAATCTATGGACGACCTTGTTACACGTACGAACATTGTAGAGAATTGTTACACTAATAATTCTATATTTTTAGTTTCCTAATTGAATTTAGAAAAAAGTTCAACACAATGCCTAAAATTAACCTTTTCAATAGATTAGAAGAGATAAAAGTACCTTTTGAGTTGAGAGTTGATGCAATAGGGTCGTACGATAATCCTATTGCCATGTTTAGAAAGGTGAAGGTTGGTGAGAATAAATTAATTGTAATATAAGAGTGAGGCAAGGTTTTACCTTGTCCCCCACCCTTCTTGATATAATATACTTTGATATGTTAGTGGGTTGTTTGGATGAATAAGGTTGTGTCAATGTTACTCTGCTGGTATAGTCACAATCCTTCATCTTTACACTCTTGAACTATTGTTTTTATGGTGAAGTGTCCCTTGATCTTGACAAGTAGCTAAAAATTCTCAAGGTTATTTTCTATGGTATGGTATGAATTTTAAGACTATCAAAACAAATATTATGGTAATCAAATCCAAAAAGATCACTTATGCTATTGTTTTGTATGTGAATAGATGCCCAGGTGACTCCATATAAATATCTTACAATCAATCTTCATCATAGTCCTAACATTAACTATAACACTAAGAAAATGATAAATGGATGGGGAAAATTTTATTATGGACTTGAAAATAGATTTAAATAATAAAACTTTGGATTTGGAACAAGAAAAGACTCTTCCCTAGGACTTTTGACACTCTTACATTGTCTTAAATTGTTATAAAGTTTTGGGTTACAACATTTCTAGAGAATTATGGAATGAGATTGAACATTTATCAAAAGGCGTTTTATAACTCACAATCTCAAAACTAAAGGAAATATATCATATCCTAGCCTCGTCATATAAGTGAGTCTCTTTTTCCATTGAGAGAATGACTATGACTATGTCCTTAATGTATACGAACAATCTAAGCAACATGAGAGATAAGATGATTCCTAATATTGTATCAAACTCGAGTCAAAACCACCTATAGCTGAAGCGAGGTTAGCATAATAATGCCAAGCCTTGGCTAAATCATTGGCGAATTGAGGAAAAGCTCACCGCATAGAATCATGATAATATTAAAAATATATTACTTCTAGTTGTAAGGAGAAATTATGGTGCGATAAAGAATTAGAGGATAAGAGAAACTTAAGATATAAAACGAGGTGATCAACACTAATCTAAATGATCAAAAGTATGTCTCTAATTTAATCAGCACAAATAAGAAAATCAACATTTTTAAAATAAGAACAAACGCTCACAAGCTCCATAATAGGACATTGGACAATTCCTAAAATGTCATGGGACAAATAAATTTGTCATCTTAGTGACAATAAATAGTTGAACATGAGAAACACTTTCTTGTAAAATGCGTGTGTAAAATTGATATCACCAACATTAATTACCATATTCATTTTTCAAAAATAAATTTAATTAATAAAAGAATATTGAGAGAACCATTAAAATTTTAATTATTCATAGTGGCTTGTTACAAGCGAGGAAAGACAAACATGTCCATTGGATGTAGCTTGGGTGGTTGGGAGGAATGATTGTTACCCTCCCCATACAAATTCAATTTTTGTGAGTGATGTGATGCTCTTATTGAGCCCTATGTAATGACTGTGATTCTAGTCATACCTTTATTCTTCGAAATAGCAAAAAAAACAATCAATTTGTTCAAATATATGAATTTTCAATTAATGTGGAGGCGTAACTAACTCATTTGACTAATCGGCATTCCCACGCTGAGTCCGAACATCGCACATGCCCGTGGGTCTCGATTTAGAAATAGGTCAGTTTTTAATGTCACATATTCTCGAACAAAGTCCTCCGTGATAAAATATGAGAAAATTCCTTAGAATGATTTTGGATTGGAAGATCGACCAAAAGCATTGAATGTAAAGAAATAAAGACTTTCGGTTATTGATAGTAGTTGAAAAATCAATGCTGGATTCGGATCCAAGGTATAACTAATAATTGATCTATATAATATTATTATATTTGAATAATAAGATTTCATTGGAAGAAAAACATCCAAACATCCAATGCGAATGATATGATAAATGTGACCAAACAATACTCATGACATTTAAATTTCTACTAATTTATATGATATTAAAAAATTTAAATTTGTCAATTACATTTGAACTATGGGATAAGAGCCTTAAAAGGCTAAGGTTCTTAGCTTAAATCATACTCTTCATATATAGAATAATAGCCTTCAATTATTTAATGATCAGCTAAATGTTCTCAATAAAATTTGTATCTCCAATTCTAAGTCTTCGGATAAGCCAGATCGGTTTTTACATTTTAAATTGGGCATCTTTAAAATAAATTTCCCTGTTTCTTAGGGCAGGGAATGTGAAGGTTAATGTGACTTAGTGAGTATTTAATAACTTTAATATTTTAATATATTTTGTTGATTAAAAAAAGTAGTACATATATTTTCTGTAATATGGGATTTAGGGATCCAATTTCGTTTGCTACTATTAGGTGCAATCACTGCACTCGTCATAATAGAGTATGAATTATCAAAGCTTACATGGACTTGCCGATTGTTCTACACCCCGACAAGCAAAAAAATAGTATAAATTTTTTTATTATTAATTTTTAAATATATTAAATATTAAATAAAATTAAAAATAAATTGAAATATAAATTTTTGGATGCTTAACATACTTTGAGTTTAAATGGATATATACTTGTGTAGAGTGTAAATTAAAAGATTAATCTTAATTTTATTAAATTTGGTTTTCCGACTAAGTATATAAACTAAAGAAATGTGAATTTTGATCATAAACTTCTGAATATTGATCTTTTTAATATATAAAATTGGATATTGAAAATGTGGATTTTGATTTTAAAAAAGTTCAAATATTAAATTATTTAGATATTATAAGTTTATATTTCAATAATAAGAATGTGAATTTTTGGAAATTATGAATTTCGAAAATCTACCAATTTCAGTTCCAAAATTGTCCATATTTAATTAATACACACTATATATATATCCAAAATTGACTTTCTACTCTTTTTATTTTTGAATATCCATGTATAATATCACTATGATAAACATTATTAGATATATCTATATCCAATAGAGGTAACACAATAATTTAGAACAAATTACATTAACAATCATTACATTGTAGAGTTATAATTTTTCGAGAAAAAATAAGGCAACATACAATAATGTTATAAACAAAATGATGAGCATGAGGTACTGCCTTTTAAGGATTTCCTCTTTATAATTGGATATTATATCTAATTTAAGATTAATGTTATTAAAATTTTAGTTTTATAATTTAAGATTAATGTTCTTAAAATTTTAGTTTTATAAGTTAATGTATAGTATCATTATGATATGGTATATATTTTTAAATAGAAATAGTCTAAACATTATATTATATGATTTGGGCATTTTCGTATTATTATCATCTTAATATGACTATACATTATTTGATATATAGTAAAGTTTTATTTTTGAATTTATAAATGAATTCAACACCCTCAAATATTCATATTATACATAGATTGTGCAATATAGAGAACACATATTTCCATTTCCAACAATTCTTCTCAAATTTTGACATATTTCAGCAAAAGATTATTTGAAAAATATAACCATGAAACTCCAAATCACGGTATGTTTAGACAACTACATTTAAAATATATTAATATTTAAGATATGTAACAAAATAGTTTAAAACAAGAGATGATGCCAATCATTACATTGCAGAGTTGTACTTTTCCAAACCAATTTACAACAATGTACAATAAGGTCTTATATATAAAAAATGACGAAAAATCAACAAGTTATTTTTAACAACTTTCTCACCATAACTACAAAGACGATAAAGTTGTTTCTTGTTGAAAATTTAATCACAAAAACAACATCCCCAGCCACAAGAAAAGAATGAAAGTTACCTTCAATTGTTTTACTTAAAGAAATAGTTATTAACTTTAAGCTCTTGATTGTCTATTTATAGTATTTTTAATAGACCAATGATCCAATATGACCTTAAGGTTCAAAACCACAACTATGATTTTTCTCCAATGGTTGATTACACATTTTTTTTTTGTAAACTGTAGAGATAATTTATATAATAATACAAAAAAAGTTACATGCACATGATAATTTGAGGTTCTGAGAACACACAGGTGCCTCTCATAGAGTAGAGAAATAGAGATAAAGTCTTTGAAAACTAGCCCACAGATGGGTTGAAAGACATAGACATAGATACAATTGACCATAAAAACTAACTACTAAATCTGCTCAGTAAGGTGAACAGTTCTAGACAGTAAACTAAAAGACGAAAACCGGGAGATATGATACTTTAACCATCTCAAAAAAGAACTTGGGTCTTCCAAATAAACTTTAGATGTATGTGTCTGCATTCAGGGGGCTGGGCTTGTCTTCTATAATGGGCCAGCTTCCAAATAAGTCATCATCCCAGTTTTGCATCAGGACAGGTTCCATCTTGCGAGGAGTAACAGCTTCACCCATGTCTTTTCAGACCCTTTTGTAGTGTCGCACATCAATGGTTGAAGGAGTTGGGAAGGAGGCTCCAAGGGGAGGAGCCCGATCAAGCACGACCGCCGCAAGAGAGACCGACCCTGAGGTGGAGCCCAAAATAGGGGTTGGGACTACTGCGGTGACTGCACTAGAAGTGTCATGCAGACTCGATCCTGGAGCATGGATTTTAGAGGCCATTGCGATGCTTGCAAGAAGAGAACCATCTTTACCTTCCGGGACCTCCGTTTTGTTATGAGGTGCATTGAAACCAGAGTCACCGTGGGGAGCGGCTTGGACAAAGAGGGAGAAATTTCCTCCAGTCACACTAGATTCCAGTGTGGTGAGCATATCATCCAGGAGGACCATGTGCGTTTTGGTATCCATGATGGATAGCTTGGCCATGGTCCAATTCTCAAGCAATTCTTCGACCATGATACCCAACCTATTCTTCATAAGCCAGTAGTAGTTAATTTGGCTTCCTTGCCTGCCAGAGGCAAGAATTTCAGAGACACGATTTGCTTCCCAGTCGTCCACCAGCCTTCGAACAAGAGTAGTAATCCTATCATCGTAGCCACTGATGGTTTTCTTCTCCTTCTCCGGGGGGGTGGAAATTCGACCAACACCATGAAAGGATCCATGCTTGGAGGTGCTGCGTGGATGAATCATGGCGGAGTTATCATGCACGATGGAGGAGGAAGACAGAGCAGGACTAACAGTCGCGGGGGCATGCAGGGAATAATCAGGAATACTAACACAGATGAAGCTAATGGAATGAGGAGGGATCATGCTTAAAAATTTGCGAGGGAGCACCTGGGCGCCACACAAGAGAACTGAACACACAAACTATTGGATTTAAGGAGCAAGGACGCAGACAACCGAACAATATTAATGCAAACCTCCATCGCGTCAGCCTGGGTGACGGGATCACATGTGAAACATCCAACTTGGATGTGGAAGGACGAGAGATTAAATGTAGAGCTCGGGGGAGGGAGCCCACTGAGGCCCTTTTCCAGATGGATGAACCAGGCTACCATGTGGGGAAAGCGTGGTTGAGCCTTCCTTGATCGCGGCATGATGATCACCCGTATTTCGGGGTTGATTACATAATTATTCCCTTCCCTTTCTTGAAATTTATTACTGGAATTTTAATTCAAATCCAGCAACTTGTTGTTTAAGTGTTCAACCATATTTGCAAATGAACCAAAAGCAAAATGGTAAGATACTTGCATGCAAAAAAATATTTACAAAGGAAATGAAAGTAAAACTATCACATGCTTTGGGGTGAATCCATGAAGATGGGTGTCTATTTTGGGGGGGCCCGTGAGAAAATAATTCTGAGTTTTTCATGTTTTCCATCTTTGGGCGAATAAAAGTGATATTTTTGTTTGGAATTTCACTTTTCACTAAAAGACAAACTTTTAGAGAATTATGTTAGCTTGCTATCCATATTTTTTTCAATTTTTTATATTGAGATTTGATATGTCCATTTGGAAAATGTTTGACAGTGTGTTCTTATAAAATGAAAGGACTACAAAATAGCCATGTTTTGTCGCACACGTAAAATCATTGTTAAACTTATTTTTTGCAAAAAACAAATATGCTACGACAATCTACACACAATATACTACTGCATGACTATATGCTTGTAACAAATGGATCTATATACTAATTATTATATTTATTTGAATCTGATCAATGGAGAAATCTTGTCGATTTTCAACATATTTTTTGTCGCAAAACTTTTCTTTCAATTGAATATAAAACTAAAAATTCTATGAATACCCTTTTGAAGTAGACACGCCAATTAACTACACCATAGTTTTTTCAATTTTTTTCATGGTGAATTTTTAAAGTTATGGATTTTTTATTTCACTGCATTTTGAAAGAGATGAAAGCAAACTCAACACCTGTTAAGAAAACAAACAATTACAAATATCAGATCTTACTTATACATAACATAATCTATATATTCGGAAAGTAGATTCAATAACGAAACTAATGTTATCAAGTCCAACAGTCGCTTTGTAGTGTAAGAGATCCTTTTTACCTTCTGAAAATGGAGAAACCTGAAAACTGTGAGAGAAAATCAGATTTTTGGGTTTCAGAGGTTATTCGGCCAAATAACCAAACGTAAGAAAAAAACTCGTTGGCCCGAAAAAAAAAAAGTTCTTGTCTTAACTTATATAAATAAAACTAAATACTTTAATTAATTTCGCACATTTTAATTTCGCATACTTCTGGTCAGAATATTTTTGAAGGGATTTTCTAAGGAGTTTTTTTTGCAAAGGGATTTTTTTTTATAAGGTATTTTTTTCTTACTTCTTTCCAAGGAATACATTTAAATAATGTTTTTCTAAGACATTTTTGCAAAATAAGTTTTTATTCCATGCTTTTTGCACTTCTTATTTCTTTGCAATGTATTTTTTTTCAAAGGATTTTCTAAGGAGTTTTTTTTGGAAAGATAGTTTTTTTTATGAAATATTTTTTTTCTTACTTATTTCTAAGGAATATATTGAAATAATGTTTTTCAAAGTCATTTTTGCAAAATAAATTTTTATTCTAGGCTTTTTGCACTTCTTATTTCTTTGCAATGGATTTTTTTCTAAGAATTTTCTAAGGAGTTTTTTTTACAAAGAGAGTCTTTTTTACAAAGAGAGTTTTTTTTTATGAAGTATTTTTTTTCCTACTTCTTTCTAAGGAATACATTGAAAGAATGTTTTTCTAAGGCAATTTTGCAAAATATGTTTTTATTCCAAGCTTTGTGCACTTCTTATTTCTTTGCAATGGGTATTTTTTTTCCAAAATGGTGATTTTAAAGAGTTTTTATTCCAAGTTATTTTTTCAAAGGACTTGTCTTTTTCCTTCTTATTTATTTCAAAATGATTTTTTCAAAGTTTTTTTTTTCTAAGTATTTTTGCAAAAAACGTTTTTCTTACAAAGAATTTTACAAGTGGTTTTTTCAGAAAATGTTTCTTTCCAAAGTGTGCATTTACAGAGTTTTTATTCCAAGACATTTTTGCAAATAAGATTTTATTTCAAGTTACTTTTACAAAGGAGATGTATTTTCCTTCTTATTTCTTTGAAAATGAGTTTTTTCAAAGTCTCCCAAGTTATTTTTGCAAAAAAGTTATTTCATTGCAAGGGTTTTTACAAAGAAATTTTTTTCCTAGGTATTTTTTTAAAGAGTTTTTTTTTTCAGTGGTTTTACAAAGAAGATTTATTTAGAAAGTGTTTTTATTATTTTCTAATGGGTTTTCTCAAAGGTGATTTATTGTCAAAGAGTTCTTATTTCATTCAAAGAAGGTTCTTTTCAAAGGAAATTTGTTTCCAAAGACTCTTACAAGATTTTGATAAGGTGAAGTAAATTTCAGCTCATGTGTTTATAAATTTCGTAACTATTTTTAAATCTTCATTTTGTTTTTTTACAATAAAATGATGATTCTTTAATTTATCATTTATAGATTAAACAATCATGGGCAGTAAGAGAAACTGTCAAAGAAAATATGATCGTAAACGTGCTGATGGTGATGATAATAGAGAAAAGAAAAAGCTTAAATATCATGCCAACAAAGCAAGCCTTGCAGAAACGCAAGCAACGATTATTGAAGATACAAATACAGTTTTACATGATAATGTTGATGAAATGGAAATTGAAAATAGAGTACGAGAAGAACAAATTGAAGTTGAAGAAACTATTGTTGAAGATGTAAATAGTGATTTACATACTAATGTCGATGAAGTTAATATTGAAGATCAAGTTCAAGAACCAGAAATTGGACCAGGTATGTATATATCATGTATTTTTCAAATTTATTTTTTATAATGAATTGTATTTTTGGATAAATATTTTAAATTAAATTTAGCTTGATGTATACGTACTTTCACCATTGATGATGAAACATTAGAAAATGTTGATTGCAATAAATATGGAAAAAAAAAACCCATACATGCTGCACAATATCGGGCTCAAAATTTATGATGATGTTCTGAAGAATTATTCAGCAACAGAACAAGCACAAATTTTGAGATGTTTATTAGTGACCAACAAGTTAGAAGATGCTACATCATTATTGGGTATTCACAAGGTGACCAAAGAGTTGAAATTAAAACATAATGTGATAGAAAATATAGGTGATGCAATAAAAAAGTTTAGAAAATCTAGGAAGAAAGACATCAGTGTTGCACGAAGAGAAATTAATCCAACAATTATTTCGACTAGTACTAAACAAAAACGTTTGACAACATAGCTAGCAAAAGCAGTTGGAACCTCAAGAAAGACATTATACAAACATAACAAATTCAAAATGCAAATAGATGAAAATGATGAACTTGCTTGCTGGGCAATTATTTGTAAACAACTTTACAAAGATAGAATGGGAGCAGGTGTTAAAGATATTGTACGGGAATATTGGTTGACACATGCTCGAGTTTCATAAAATTCAAGAGATGTAATACGACAAAGAGTATCACAAGGAGTATATGTAAGCAGTCCAAAACATATAATGGATATGACACAAGTACAATTGTTCAACAAATTCAAGGAAGATCATCGTGGAATTAATGTGTCAATCACTACATTTGTGCAACTAAAACCATGGTATGTTAGACCTATTACTATCCGTGACACATGTTGTTGCAGTTATCATGTGCAATTTCAATTATATTACGACACATTTCTTGAATTTGGTAAAATGTTTTGGACAAATTCACCACCTCCGCCCACAATATGTGAATTCATATCTCAAACCCTATGTGAGAGAAATCATGATAAAATATTTTATAATAAGAAATGTGTCAATCAAAAACATTGTAATCGTTGTGAAAATTTGGTTTTATTCCACAATAAATATCCGATCGATACTGATCACTCACTGTTAAATGTCACCATTGATTGGAGAAGATATGAATACATTATAAGTACTAGTGATGTACATTCCAAAATGATTGATTTGCAAGAAGATAAAATAGGTGTGACAATTTTTCTCAAGAAATTCGAAAGTGAAATTTATAAATACACCAAGCATTCACATAGAGCACGATAGCAAGACCTTCAATTCAAACAGTCTCATGAAATTTTTCCACTAGGAACAATTTTGTCAGTGGTTGATTTTGCAGAAAATTACACATTTGCTATACAAAAAGAGATACGGAGTGAATACTATCATTCTGACCAAGTTTTGATATCTGTCCATGTTTTATATAGACATTCTCAACATGATGTTGATGGCATTGAAAGCACATGTGACAATCGAGATGTGATTAAATAATATCACTTTTATATCAGCGACGATCGTACACACGATACACATTTTGTTCAACATTGTATTGAAAGTATTTTCTACAATTCACTAAAGGGACGTAACATTAAATTCAATGAGCATTGGATATGGTCGGATGGATGTGCTGGAATTTCTTTGAAACTGGTCATGGAAAAGGTGAACATGATGGTGCAGGAGCATGCGTAAAAAGAGTACTTCGAAGATGGAAAATGAGCCATAGTTCTGCATGATTCCATTCAGCTGCAGAGGTTTTCCAATGGTGTAAATCACATCTAAACCATGATTATAATCAACAATCAAAAGATGTGCGCAGGTATGCACAGAAATGTTTTAATTTATATTTTATTGTCAATTTAAAACAAAAGTATGTACCTAACATCAAAATTTGTCATTTGTGTACTAGGTTTTTTTAGCTTGTTGGGGTCCAAGATATAAATAGATCAATACCATATGATGCTAGCACCATACATGGGACTAGAGATTTTCACTCTATTCAAACAAAAGCCTTCCAAAACGTTTATCCATTTGACAGTAGAAAGAAATCATGCTTTTGCCATATTTGCACTGAAAATATTGAATCTACAAAAGTTTGTGAAAACATAATGAACAACTACGTAAAACATTGAAAACACACAGAGATTAATCCTAAAGGAAAAATGCCACTAACAAGCATAGAAGAATTAGAATCAGAAGAAATAACAATATCATCTGATGGTGATAGAATTTCAGATCTCGTTAGAGAAGGTAATAATCAAATACCACTATTTTGTCGATTGTTCATTCTTGTCCATCACCTTATACACATGTATATTAGTCAATTTAATTGAATTAAAAATCCTAACATCAATTGTAATTTGCACAGGAGATCTTTTTGTTGTGATTGCACCTGTAGACAACAACGGAAATGTGAAGTATTATTTGATGCGATGCACTGAAGGAAAAATGAAGTTATTGGAAGACTACAATGACAACGGATATACATTCGAGAGATGATCCATCATTTTAAAGGGTTATTTTTTTCAATAGACCCATATGACTCAAAATTATGTCTACTTTCAGGATTATGAACCTGATGTTATATGTTGTCAATATAGCCATTTAGTATGTGCATCCCGAATAAAATTGGTTCAAGTTCCATCGAAAAAACAATTAAAAAATAAAAAATGGAAACTGTCCAAATATGACCATGAATGGATAATTGAGGACAACATTCCATTGTAATGTTTTTAAAACTATATAAAAAATTAATAGATCAATGGTTTTGTCTATATCATTGTCAAATGTTGTGTACAATATATTTTTTTCTTTCTATGTCTATGATCTTGAAAGGAACAGGAGTATAAGAGTTTAAATGATCGTATTCTAGTATGCTGAAATTTGAATTCAAAAATTATTTGGTAATGAAAACCTCAATGTGTTAATTTTTTGTCTTAATTCTGTATAAAATACTTTATTCGGGTCCTCATATGTCTATTAGACCACTTAAGGGATGAGATAACGGATCTGTGGCTGTCGCCACTCTCTGCCCCAAATCTTTAATTTAAAATATCGCTTGTGTAAGTTCACATAACTGAAATCATGGCAAATGGAGACAACGATCATTTGATTTTTAATCACAAGAAAAGATTCCAAGATTGTGAAGCTTGTGCTAAATTAGAGGAATGATTATTTACAACAAATCGATGAAAATTCATCAAATTGTTCTCTAAAATCATTGCTCTAATTTAGCACAAGCTTCACAATACTGTAATCTTTTCTTATGATTAAAAAACAAAAAATCATTATCCCCATTTGCTATGATTTCAGCCGCATCAAATGTACCTAGACATTGAAAATAAGAATTATTAATTAAAAATTCATATCAAAATTTGAACCTAATATTCATTTTTCATCTTCCTAACATTCATATTTCAATCAAAACTTTCTAACAAATTCCTGAACTTTGATCTTAGGTAACATTCATTTTTAAACTTCCTAATATTCATATTTCTATCAAAACTTCCTGACATTCCTAAACTTCCTAACATTCAAAGATAACAATCATGTTCTTAACATTCATTCATTCATTGCACCTTATCATAAATTTCTTAGCATCCATTACCATCACATTCATTCTTAACATTCCTATCAAAATTTAAACCTAACATTCAGATTTCAATCAAAACTTCCTAGCATTCCTAAAATTTGAACTTAACATGTTCATTTTTAAGCTTCCTAGTTCATCAATATTTCTATCAAAACTTCTAACATTCATAAACTTCCTAACATTCAAATATAACATTCATATTCTTAACATTCATTTTTAAACTTCCTAGTTTATCCATATTTTCATCAAAACTTCTAACATTCCTAAACTTCCTAACATTCCTAGGCTTCCTAGTTCATCCATATTTCTATTAAAACTCATAACATTCCTAAACTTCCTAATATTTAAAGATAACATTCATATTCTTAACATTCATTTTTAAACTTCCTAGTTCATCCATATTTCCATCAAAACTTCTAACATTTCTAAACTTCCTAGCATTCCTAAAATTTGAACTTAATATGTTCACTTTTAAGCTTTCTAGTTCATCCATATTTCTATTAAAACTTCTAACATTTATAAACTTCCTAACATTCAAAGATAACATTTATGTTCTTAACATTCATTTTTAAACTTTCTAGTTCATCCATATTTTCATCAAAACTTCTAACATTCCTAAACTTCCTAACATTCAAAGATAACATTCATATTCTTAATATATTCAATCTTAATATTCATTCATATTTCAATCAAAACTTCATCATTCATGAACGTTAAAGCTATGTTCATCCATTTTTAAACTTCCTTTAATATTCGTAAACTTCATAATATTAAAAAATATCATGTTTTTAACATTCTTGATCTTAACATTCATTCAACATATTTATTCATTCATTCAAACATGCAAATACATATTCTAAACCTTTAAATCACACCAAATATGCTAAATAAACAAAAATAAGTAGATTATTTTAAGCAAGTTCACAAAATATGTAAGTTCAAAGGACATGTATATAATTCTCAAAAAAATGTTCATGAACATGTGAGTTCAATGTACATATATGTATCTAGTCCAAAAATAAATCTTCTCGACATGTCCAAAACAAATCTTTGCAATCTATGCATATCAACAAAAAATAAATGTCCACCATGCTTGTAATGTCTCCATTTTGACCCCCTTTGCATTAAATCGTAAATGATGTAAATATTGTAATTTAATCATGGTGAGGAGCTCAAGGCCAAGGCCCCACCATTGATTTAGCATTTTATGTATCGGCAATTAAAGAAATAGATGCATATGGTTCTTGTGCTAGATGGACACAATGTAAATAAGACATCATGTAAATACGAATTTTAATGAAAAATACTCACAACTAGCTATGCAATGCAACAAAGAGATGGGGGCATGATTCTACAAGGAATAGGGAGGGAAATTATTCAAACCCTTGAGCCAATGGTGTTAATCCATGTGTCAATGAGAAAACTCATAAACCACCAACTACCCATTTTGGGTTATGGACCCAATCATTTAATTCTTCCACGAATTGGTTGAGGCAGCTAATGCCTTGGGAATGAGGAGGTATGGAAGCCAATTTCGTGTATGGGCAAGCCATCAACCTGGGAAATCATATTTTGTCTCCTTGGGCAAGAAAACACCCATGAAATGGTGCCCAAAGCCATTATGAACAGTTAGTCTTTCCTCTCGTACATAGTCTGAACTACTGGGTCTTTCCCCATCACGTTTTTCACCATTTTGCCTGCATTTTCCATGCCTGGAAGCTCATTTTTGCATTGGACAGTGGCTGGGAGAGAAGGGCCATGATTTGGGACTGTTATGGAGGCCGTTTTTGCCGAGAATGTCCATGGACGTTTTTCTAAAAATGGATTTGACTTCCTCGGGTTGTTCCCCATCTTCTAGTTTCATTTTTGGGTTTCCCATGTTTTTCTGAAGCTAATGAAAACCCCATATTTGGGCATCTCACTGTAAAAACATTCTCCATGCCCAACACTTAGACTTCTGTTGTTATGTGCCTCCCTGTTTTGAGTTGAACCTGTGAGCAAGAAACTTGGAGTGGTAGTGGACGGAATTGGCTTGATAAACCTAGTGAAGGGAGTAACCTCTCAAGAAGATCAAGAGGGTTGGCTACTCTTCTATGCATACCTGAGACACTCTAGAATTGGAAGGTATGGCCTGAGGGACTGTGAAATGGTGAAGGGAATACTTCCTTGAGTAGGGGTGTGTAGGCATTGTGGGTGCCAAGCAAAATAGATCCTGTAGAGGTATCCACAGCTCTGTGGTTGAGCTCACTAGCTTAGCAATTCTTCATTTCCATTTTCTAGCAGCCTGATAAACCCAAATGTAGATTGGCTTGGCTCTTCTTGGTGTATGCTTGGCTATGTGTGGGTCTGCTATTCCCTGATTCCTTGTAGAGATCATGCCCAGCTCGGGGGGTGGCAGTGTGTTGAGATATTGATGAGCACAATTGGCCTATGGTTGGGTGGAATGTTGCAGTTGTATAGCCAGTTGCTTGGGACTACTTTGTTATAAGATAAGTATTCTCCTGTGTAAACTTGCAATTATTTATTTGATGAAATCTTGAATGTATGATGGATGTGTTACCGAAATTATTTCCACTGTGTTTTTCTTATAAACATACATTTCATATGGTCTTTTATATTATGTGTGAATGCTTAGTTAAAAGCTCACGGGGCTAGATGCCCGGATTTAGTGTCACGTCCTCTCTATCATGTTGGTTTGGTAGAAGGGGACTTTACAATGTTATAAAAAGAAAATGATCACCATGCTATCCTCCACTAGGGCCTCCCCCTGGACTAAACCCACTGTACAACATGTATAAAAACAGATTATGAATATCATTTTAATTATTTAAACTAAATTCATAAAATTAAAATATTAAACTTATATATCAAAAAATAATTCAACTATTAACAAAATTACATCAAATTCTCCAAATACTTGTCCACCACCATCCTCCAAAGGAGTTTTCCCTTTGCCTCCAAAAGATTTAAGAGACCCAAGCTGCAACATGTATAAAATCAATTTATGAATATCATAAATTACTTGAACAAATTTTAACAAAATCCATAAAAATTAAAATATTAAACTTATATCAAAGATCAATTCAAGTGTGAACAAAATTACCTCCATGCCAATATCTGCTGCATGAAGCAAAGAACCTATCTATCCCCCCTAAAATTTAAATTGTATTAATAAATAAAACATAATGCAAACCAAAAAAATTACTGTGTCAAATTAACTTAAAACTAAAACAAAAAGATTAAAAAAACATTAGCTCACAATAGATGGTAAATCATTTATAAAGTTTGTATCTAAATAAACCTACATGGATAAGTCAAATTAACAATAAGATGCATAGTTAAATTAAAATTCAATATATATATATATATATATATATATATATATATATATATATCAAGTTCAAACATAATTACAAATATGTAAATAATAAATATACCTCTCGAATATGCTCTAGATTTTCGCTAGTGGAAACATGGAAAGAATGTTCATTCTTCATTCTTGAAAACTGCAACCAATAAACATTTACATCAAAAAACATAATTTATCATTCATATAATGTAACAAAAACTTCAATTCAAAATGAATAAAATATTAAATTAAGATCAATTCATATCATAATCAACAAACCTCTCCCAAACTCGATGTGTCATCTGATATAACATTTGCTGCTAGATCATGACAAACCTTGGCATACGCCCTGAGATCTTCAATGCTCATTCCATCTATCTCATCATTAGTTTTGTAAACAAACTTTTGACGAATAGCAGAACGAACCCTTTCTTGAACCAGTCCCACATCTACTTCAACTAATATTGATGATAAACCATCGCCAACAAAATTCCTTGCAGTTGTCCTAAGTTGAGATGTGGGCTCTATATCTGATCTTAATGCCACCAACCTGGGTGGGCAAGATATCTGGGGTGGAGGTTGAAGAGTTGTCGGGTCTCTGAGAGCACCTTTTCGATTATATATTCGACCCTTTCCAACTCCATAAAATTCTGAATGAACATTAGTATAGTTTGGTTTCATATTTAAAAAAAACTCAGCATAGAAAGATCTAGCAAAATATTGAGAAACCTCATCATTCCATGGAAACCGACCATAGGATACGAGAAACCGATCATAGAGTAGATGTGCAAGATCAGGATACTTGAACTATTGCACTTTCAACATTTCTCGCTTTAGACTTTCTTTGAAGTTAAACATTGATTTGGCATGTTCTTTCGTCACTCTTTTCTTCACAACAACCCACTTGTCTGGACCCATCACTTGTTCCCTTCATCTTCGCATCAAATCAACAAAACCATTTGTAGTTGGTCCGAGATTTGTTGATGTATATGTAACTTCAGAATGTATTTCAGATATATGTATATTGTAATCCTATAGAGATGTTATTATTCATCTATATGGAATTGTTGTCATTTATATTGTAAGTGTCGTAACTTATACTTGATGGGTTATTAGACCACCTTGTTGGGGTCGGCCCTGTATAAGTCATGTGGGTCGAAGGGTTATTAGACCACCCTATTGGGGGTCGGCCATGTGGGTCAAAGGGTTATTAGACCACCCTAATGGGTGTCAACCCAGTCAGCATTATGTTAAGTGGTTAAGTTGAGGCCGACCTAGTTGAGTAAAGGTCAAGTCAAGATAGTGTATAAATAGAGAGTGTGTCTCTCTCATTTTACATATTCTATTCTCTCACTCACACTTGGGAGAGTAGCGCACTTGTGGAGGAGGAGGCTCTGCTGCTAGGAGAAGACTATCTCTTGTATTCTGGTTGTATCATTGCTCTATCTATCCCTGAGGAAGTTATTGGGGTTTTTCACCCTTATGGTTTTCCCCAAGTAAACTCTGTGTCTCTTGTGTGCTTGCATTATTGTGTCCATGATTGATATGCTGTAGATTTGCTGTACATGTTGTTCTCTCAGTTAAGATCCTAGATCAGATTGAAGTAAATTCTGAAAATTTAACATGGTATCAGAGCTAGACTGAAAGAAGGCATGATATGGCATGTATGACACTCTTTGCACTTACGATGCTAGGGCTTGATATAGCAAAAAGAAGTCATCGTAGAAATTTCGTTATAAATCCATTTTGGTGACGTTTTCGGATCTATAACTTTCACAGGTCGAAGATCAGATCCCCATGTATGTTTTGTCCAAAGGACAACCTCTAATTCATTGTACTTTGTGATTTATGATCTGTACAATATAGGGTTTCTGCCTCTTCCAGATTTGAGTCAAAATCAGGTGACCTTGGGAAAAAGGTCATAACTTGGGCTAGGAAGCTCCAAATGAAATTTAGTAAAATGTGATAGGTAGTACACAGATTGTACTATGTAAGATTTTTTTTTTCAGAGGCCGAAGTTGAACCAGTGACACGTGGCATGTCGTACAAGTTTGCTCTCCTGTATTATCCCATAAACAAGTCACGTTGCGACATTTGGAATAACTCTCTCTCAGAGAATCCAATTGAGGCTAGACCTGTCAGGATGGAAATATAACAGGATGGGATATCTTATGAAAAGTTTTCAGAGGCTGAAGTTGAACCAGTGACACATGGCACGCCATATAAGTTTGCTCTTCTGTATTATCCCATAAACAGGTCACGTTGCGACACTTGGCATAACTCTCTCTCAGAGAATCCAATTGAGGTCAAACCTTTCAAGATGGAAAGATAACAGGTCAAGATATCTCAAGAAAAATTTTCAGATCCCGTGGATCGAAAAGTTCAGAGTTACACCAGAAACAATCACGTACATATTTCTGTCAAAACAGAATTATTTTTGAGCACCTTCATTCATGGCTTCCGGAATTTACGGCTTCGGAGAATGTTGGAATTTTTGTAATCAGAGACCATGGCTGGATGCTAATCATCAAAATAAAAATTTAGAGAGCAAGATCATATTATTTTGTTGGGCATAAGGCCGAGCTTGATCAAACCCCAATTCGGGACTTTGATCGGAAAGATAGAAAATTAGGGCTTCTGCAAAAATTGGAATTTTGGAAATTTGTGACCACTGCTGGAAGATCCTTAGAAAAATCGAAGCTTAGAGCTTTGAATCAAATCTTTTGGTTGGGTGAAGCTCTGAGAAATTCAAACCCTAATTCATGGTCCTCCCTAGTGAATCTGAAAATTTAAAGGGCAATTTCGAGGGGTGAAACTTTGCAGTTTTCAAATTCTGAATATACCAACTTGATCAACTCATCAAGGAACATATTTCTATCATTTTGGAAGTTTGAAATTCAAAGTTTGAATTTTTGTAGTTTATTTGACAAACCCTAATCCAGTCCATGTCCAGTTCTTACAAATCAAGTGGATTGGGTTAATCCTAGAAGAAGATGGATTGGTCACCTGCAAAAGTGAAGAAGTTCCTGTCTCAGAGGGAGATGAGGCTAAGGCATTCCATGAGAAGATTACAAGCAATCTTGACAGGTATGGTTTAAAGGTATGTTTCATGGTTAAGTTTATCATATGTTTATCATTACAGTACAATCTTGATTAATTACTAGATTTGTCGTATCACCTTAATAGAATATGTTCATTGATTAAGGTTTTGACACTTATGAATGTACTAATGCATTGTGATGTTGTATGAGGTTTATGTTGTTTGCTAACATAAAAGGTACACCAAGAAAGACAAATCATGTTCTACTTCAAGAACATATGATCACGGTGACATTAAGACAAAGATTCATCCATTTTCATGGATCTCATAGAAGATCTACTTACGAGGTATGTATAACTTGGTTCCTACAATGGTTAACTTATGAGACATGCAGGTTACTAGCACAAGTCACTAAAGAGAACCGGAAGACATTATGCGGGTATGTTAGATATAACTAGCTAGCATGCTAATCCAGGTATGTTTTTCCTATATCAAGCTAGAATCCTACCTTGTGTAAGGATCTTATACCGCTGTGTTGTTGATAATGATTATTTATGAAGTCATAGGTTTGAATAGTCATGGTTGTATGCATATTATGTTTCTTACCATAATTGATGATATGACTAACCAAAAGAATCATGAAGGTATAGGTTTAAGTAATCATGGGTTTATTCATTGATGATTTAACTAATCAGAAGATACCTATGATCAAATAAGAATATGCATGAGTAAAAGAAGACTTCCCTGAAACCTTGAATACTAATGCTTATTATCTGTGAATGATCATGAATATACATGTTTAAGATTATTGTGTTTTGATAGTATTAAGATTATACTAATAAATGTGTGACTATGTATGAGACCTCAAGGATAACACAATAATGATACTAATAAGCATGCATAGTGATTAAGGATGGATGTAAGTTCAAGGACGAGTAATCCAGGAAGAAAAGATCAAGAAGGAGTACAGTCCAGTTGTTCCTGCAAGAAAGCAAAGGAGCACACTTCAGTAGTTTCTGCAAGGATGCAGATATTCAGAGGGAGTTGACCACTTCTCACAATCCACATCAGAATGGAGTTGCAAAGATTTAGAGGGAGTCCACCCAGCAACCAAACAAAGATAAGTATTTGAATGATGTATATCTTATGTTTCTAGAATTACAACATTCCATTGCTACTTATCTAGAATGAAACCTCTTTGCTGACATGTTAAGAGTTGTGCACACTCTTAACAATGTTCTGGTAGAGATTGGAAGACATCTAGAAAGTTACGGAATATGGATAAATGTTGTATTGAAGCATTGGCTAAGATAATTGCATGACTGTATGACATATTTCTTTATGTGTAAGAATTTGTTCTGAAAACTATGAGATGTTTTCTAATCATGCAATTTAACTTGTTGTGTAGGAAAGATCGTATACCATCACCTACAAAACAAGGACTACAACATTTATTCAGCAACGAAGTTATCTATTGAAAATATTGAAGACATTGAAGTTCCCAGGATCTGGGAAGAATGCCATGATCGAGGAGTACCAGTCGATCACAAAGATGTTTGGGATGCAGTCCCAAGACCTGAAGGGGATTCTGTGGTGACTTCCAAGAGAAGCTACAATATCAAGCATGCTGCAGGTGGTAGCATAGAAAATTTTACTCCTGTAGCCAGATACACTTCCATTAGATCAATACTTGCTCCGGCTGCAGTGATGATAGGGAAGACACACCATATGGATTTCAAGACAGCTTTCTTGAATGGTGTAGTTGAATAAGAAGTGTATGTGGTGCAGCCACTTGGTTTTGAGACACATGATAGGGAGTCATATATGTGTAGAACTTGGTATGGTAGGATATACAGCTTTCTATCCAGTTTGGGCTTTACCAAGAATAAAGCGGATTCCAACCTTTACTACAAGGTTGAGGAAGGCAATCCAGTGATACTACTATGTGGATGACCTGTTTGTAATAGGTGAGGATAGATTGATTGCCGACACGTAGTGGAAGCTTGTTTCCGAATTCGATATGAAGAACTTGGAGATGATGCACTATTTATTTCCTAGGTATGGAGGTGTGATAGAGTGCATCTGGAATCTCCCTTGGACAAGGGAAGTATACAGTAGAAATCCTGAAGAGGTTCGGGATGATGGACTGCAAGGATATGGCCACTCCTATGGCATCGAAGCTTAAGCTATTGTGTGATGCTTCATCTAATTCGGTTGATGTCACGATGTATCGTCAGATGATTGGGTCCTCTATGTACCTGACGAACATGAGACTAGATATGTGCTTTGAGGTGAACACATTGTGCCAGTTCTTGACGGATCCGAGAGATGTTCACCTGGTTGTTGTAAAGCATATTGTGAGGTACCTGAAGGGTACAGTTGATTATGGTATCAAGTATGATGTGAATCAAAAGTTTAACCTTCAGAGTTATGTTGATTCAGATTGGGCAGGCAATGCTGCAGATAGGGATCAGGTGTGATCTCTTGGTTTAGCAGGAAGCAGTCCTGCGTAGCACTGAGTACAGCCGAAGCAGAGTATGTTGCAATGGATGAGTAGGTTGCAGATGTATCGACCAAGCCATTGGCCAGAGTGCAGTTTGAGTACTTCAAAGAGAGGCTTTGTGCACTTCAGATCGAGGTTCCTTCCAAAGGGAAGTGATGAGTCTGGAAGATGCAGATGCACATGAGCTTTTCTAACATGGTTGAAGTGTTCTCCCTTGGTTGTGATGTTATTGCTGATCCATTTTTCACATGGTGGTATATGTGTTCTCCCATGGTGAAAAAGTAAGGGCTGGAGCCTTCCCCGAATGGTGGTAGATTTGTTCTCCCATGTTGGTGGTGTAAGTGCTGGATGATGTGCATCTGGGCTATGCTTCGTGGACGATGAGATGATCTGAAGAGGACAATGCTTGTTATGATCAGTTGGATCATTTATGTATATATGCATCATGTTGGATGCTGGATATGATCAGTTGAATCATTTATGTATGTATGCATCATGTTGGATGCTGGATATGATCAGTTGGATCATTTGTATGTATTTTGTATATGCATCATGTTGGATGCTTGGACCATGTATCTGTATATGTATCAGGTGGATACTGAGATCATGTATGTTGATATGTATCAGGTGGATACATTGTGTGGATCATGTATCTGTGTATGTATCAGGTGGATACATTGTATAATCAGGTAGATCATGTATGATGATATGTATCAGGTAGATACTTGGTATGCATCAGGTGGATGCAGTGTATGATCAGGATGATCATAGATGACGAGCTTCAGGATGTTGCTCCAGATGACATGTAGCAGGATGTTGTAGTGATGATGATCAGGATGATCATGTGTACATCAGGATGATGTCTGATGAGTATCAGGATGATACTTTGTGGCCATGGATCAGGTCATTCAGATGAGCATGTCTGGGAGATCCTATAGGTCGGATTTGTGTACCCGTAACAGCCTGGGATGCTCTTTCGAGACATTGCTATGGGAGGACATGTAATTTGTGCCTTGGGAGATCTTCAGGTCGGAGTTGTGTACCTGTAACATCCTAAGATGCTCTTGCGAGGTTTTGTCTTATGGCATGTAATTTGCTCCTGGGAGATCTAGACAGGATGAAAAAGGCCTCAGATGATTCAGCCAGGTTTTGCTATGACCACATGTAATTTTTTCCTGGGAGATATGGACAGGATGAAAGAGGCCTCAGATGCTTCAGCCAAGTTTTGTGGTGGACCACATGTAATGTGCTCCTGGGAGATCCGACAGGTAGAGTTGTGTGCTCATAACAGCCTGTGATGCTTCAACCAGGTTTTGTGGTGAGATCGCATGTAATGTGCTCTTGGGAGATCCAACAGGTAGAGCTGTGTGCTCGTAACAGCCTAGGATTCTTCAACCAGGTTTTGTGATGGGTCACATGTAATATGCTCCTGGGAGATATGACAATTAGAGTTGTGTGCTCGTAATAGCCTGGGATGCTGCAACCAGGTTTTGTGATGGACGTAATAAGTCCTGAGGATTCCATAGTATGGCCAGTGATGATGAAGACCTGCAGGTGGTGGGCCTACATCCATTATGAAAAAGGACTGGCTCTGTAGAACTTCCTATGATGAGTAGATTCAGAGATTGACTGAGCTAGTAGCAGCAGTGATGATGACGATGACTCAATGACGATTATCCAGTGACGCTAATCCAAAGAAGAAGACTTGTGCTAGAAGACTTGTGTCGAGAAATACCTTCCTAGTTAAGAGGGAGTGTTGATGTATAGGTAACTTCGGAATGTATTTCACATATATGTATATTGTATTCCTATAGAGACATTATTATTCCTCTATATGGAAGTGTTGTCATTTATATTGTAAGTGTCGTAACTTATACTTAATAGGTTATTAGACCACCTTGTTGGGGTCGGCCTTGTATAAGTCATGTGGGTCGAAGGGTTATTAGACCACCCTATTAGGGGTCGGCCATGTGGGTCAAAGGGTTATTAGACCACCATATTGGGTGTCGACCCAGTTAGCATTATGTCAAGTGGTTAGGTTGAGGCCGACCTAGTTGCGTAAAGGTCAAGTCAAGTTAGTGTATAAATAAAGAGCGTGTCTCTCTCATTTTACACATTCTATTCTCTCACTCACACTTGGGAGAGTGGTGCACTTGTGGACGAGGAGGCTCTGCTGCTAGGAGAAGACTATCTCTTGTATTTTGGTTGTATCATTGCTCTATCTATCTGTGAGGAAGTTATTGGGGTTTTTCACCTTTATGGTTTTCCCCAAGTAAACTCTGTGTCTCTTGTGTGCTTGCATTATTGTGTCCATGATTGATATGCTATAGATTTGTTGTACATGTTGTTCTCTTAGTTAAGATCCTACATCAGATTAAAGTAAATTCTAAAAATTTAACAAGATTCTCATATGCCTGAATAAATTTTTGCAGTGATCCCGAAACAATCTCCAAACTTTGTTTTCTCTCTGGAGGGAGATCCATAGTAGACAAATCATTTTCCAACTTTTCGTAGTGGGATCTACATCTGTCAAGAGTCATTTGATGATCACCACTTTCCCATGGAAGCTCCCGAGGTAGATCAGATGGATATGTTGTAATGGGTGTACAACCCTCAGTTAATTCAACATATTGCATCCTGGCTCGACCATCATCACCTTTTGTAGAATGATGAGCCTCTTGAGAACCTTTCTCTGTACCCTCATCCGTCTCCCTTGCTCTCTCTCTCTCCCTTCCTATAGAATTACAAGCATCTTCTGAACCATGCTCTGCTTCAAATAAAAACAAAGTTTTGTTTAAAAACAAGTACAATTTTTGCATACACAAAAATACAATTTGTATGTACACATTAAAATATCGATATTCATATATCAACAGACGGTCGAGATCGGTGTTCTCCCACAGAAGATATAGGGGAATCATTTGTACCCCTTTCACCTCGTCGATGATCAAGTGAATGTGAACTATACAATAAACTAGAATCCCGAGGGGAAGTTGACAACTTCCGATTATCACTTGTAACATCAACCCCAGAAGACTATGAAGACCTCCTACGCTTTCGCCTCAAAGACTCCTCTCTTTCCATTTGATATAATGTCTACACTTGCACAAATATCAACTGATTACATATTCAAATTCTACATGTTAATTCTACAAATTATAAAACCTAGCTGCTAAAGAGAGTAAGGTATTTAATAAGGACCTAGATTTACCTAATATCATCTAATAGTTCTTAAAAAGAGTATAACTAATCTTGTTGGATGTGTGAAGAATTAATTTACCAATCTTCTAAGTGTTTTTCATGTTTAAAATGAATAGAACCAATATAGTTAAATACTAAGTGAAGGGTTCATTTCTTTATGTTAAAGAATCAGTTCATGAACCTGTTAACTTTTAATTTAAATCTTAAATTAATAACTTAATTGATATTTTAATACTTTAAACATAAATTACATCTACAAATATTTTCATTATTCCATAGAATAAAAAAAAATTGACAATTCATGGTATTATGTTTCGAGTTTGACATATTTCCCAAATTTGCCATGTTCCACAATGGTCTTGAGTTTCAACCTGATAACGGTAACAATTCTTGGTATTATGTTCTCCAAGTTTGCCATGTTGCAACCAAAGAAAACATAATACCAAAAATGGGCACCTTTACAAGGCTAAAACTCAAGACCATTGTGGCATAATATCATCTAATAGTTTTTAAAATGACTATGACTATTATTGTTCGGATGTATAAGGAATTACTGTACCAATCTTCTAAGTGTTTTTGTTATTTCATAGTACATCTAAATTAAAGCCTATTCATGTCTATAGTTTAGTTGTACCTAAAGTCAATTTTAAAGTTTTGTTGTATCCAAAGTAAAGTTTAATCGTCTAAAGTTTTGTTGTATCTATAGCTATGCATTAACACAGTTTGTAATAGAACTAATATATTGATCTCTGAACACTGTCAATGTAAACAGAGTTCATGAACTCTGTCCATGTCCATGTTGACAGAGTTCAGCCAATAAGACAAGACTATATATAAAAGGGATATGTCATTTGCAAATACAATTATAGTCCTACTTTTATTTTCATTTCTGAACACATAAGCAAAATCAGTAATTTAACAAAAACAACTAACTAAACACTGCATATATTTCTCTTTTTATATTTAAATTTAAATCATTTTCAACATACGATTTGGCCAGAGTTCATGAACTCTTCCCAACTGGACAGAGTTCATGTTAAACCTATTATTACTAATCCACACTATTTGTGAGTAATAAGTATCATTACCTATGCTAGTTCATGAACTCTATCAAATTGGGAAGAGTTCATGAACTCTGCCCAATTGGGCAGAGTTCATTTAAAGAGACAAATTCAAAACATTTCAAACCGATACTTAATTCTTGAATTAAAAAAAACAAATTTCGACTTACTTGTTTAGACCCAGCCGAAACGAAAGCAGGTGAATTTAGATCCGTTCGAAGAGAGCCCAAGAGGAATTGGACATAGTTAAAACGAAACGAGCCAAGCAGCCAAGAAAAACAGAACCTGCAATAACAATTAGAAATTAATATAAGAAATTTAAAAAAAAAATAAACACATAAATAAGCAAAAAGACTTACCTCTGCACAGCCTCGCGTCGACAGGTCCCCAGCTACAGCACCCCGCTATTATGCAAATGTTCCCAGGAGAACATTCCAACATAAAAGCTCCACCAATAGAAGTGCAGCGGCATGCTAAACCTACAGATGTCAAGACGCAGACTCCACCAAAAAGCGTCCAGATGTCCAAACAGGCTTATGAACCAATGACAGAAGCATAACCTGGCAGACGAGTGGATGGGAGAAGTAGAAGGTAGCGGATGAGCGAATGGGAGAGGCAGGAGCTGGCGGCCGAACACTCCAACAACAAAATTCTAAACGTCCAACCGAGCAAAGACCAACCGCCGAGCAAATCGTGACACATAGGGTGGTGGAGAAGTGACACGTAGCAGCAGGGAAGCAGGTGGTGGAGTTCGACGATAGCCAACTAGATGGACGAGTGGGTGGACGAGAAATAGACAAGACGGGTGATGTGGAGGCGGGACCAGCAACAACTCTGGAAGTGGTCCATGAAACTACAAGAAAGTGATAGACAATGGCTGCAGTCGAGCTTTTATGCAGAATAATTATTCAGCCGAACAATTGTTCGGCTGAATAACTATTTCGGCTGAACAATTGTTCGGCCGAATAATTTTTCGGCTGAACAATTGCACCATGCCGTGCTTTTTCTCCATCTGGCTAAAACCTGGCACACACATCGAGGCCACTGTTAGGTTTAACGGTGGCCCATTAATTGTTATTCGGTCGAATAAAGTATAAGTTATTCGGTCGAATAACTTAATTTATTCGGCCAAATAGCTTCCGCTATGGTTCTTTGGTGCCCGATTCTCACCAAAGTGTAACCCACCTTCGCATTTCCACCCTTTGCTATCTAGATATATTATTTTTTATCATTATCAAAATATTAAGATGATCTTCAAGGGTCAAAATCACAACTATGCTTATTTTTCCATTTAATGTACAACAATATTTTCAAATGAAATGAATATAAAAGTATCAGTTTCTTGGCTATATAGGTATAACATCTCCAAAATGTTTCCTTAATATTTAAGGTTCAAAACAACAACTATTATATTTCTTAATTCCATAATTACTCAAATATTGCCTTTAATATCTTGAATGTCATCATTGGAAATTAAATTTAAATTCAACAAAAGTATTCTTTTTAGAAAATGCTTTCACTCTAACTACTTTGAATCTCATATATTTGCAAATAATTTGTTAAACTATTTAATATCGAAGGACACATCTAACCAAACAAGTGTTCTAAATTAGTTTTCCTATTCTAACATTACATAACAAATCTTTAAAGTTTGTAGGGTTGGATTTCCCTTTCACTTAGAATAACCAATGTAGAAGATGCCATTTATGGATCTCCTCCCATATTCAACTCTCATAGAAACCTTCAAATCTGGAATAAAAAAACATAGTAGGTTTCATCAGACATAAGTTTAATAATCATGTACAAATAGGAAAGTGATCTAACAATAAAAATACAGAAGTTTAAAATGAAGCACTATGTTTATCATCTAGTCATAATGTGGGAATTCAATTTTTTCATGTTTCATTTTATTGTCCCTCAGTAATGGAAATTAAAAAATAAGTTTTAGGGTGAGCTTTGTAATATGTCTTTGAAAATCCAGTTTGCTTATTGAAAGCCCTATCCTATTATAAGCCATTTATTCTACCCAAGGATGGATAATTACCCATCTACCCAAGCTATATTTGTTATAGGCCTAATGGATTTTTTATTGGACTAATACCAGCGCACATATCCGCACACATGCATCCCCGCGCACATATCCTTGAACAGTCATATATACATTCATTTATACAGTGCCATGGAGAATGCAAGATTATACCCTGATGTCCATTTTTATTGATTATTACTTCACACAAATGAAAGAAGGTTCTTAATAGTCATAGTTTTTTCAAATTGTATTTCTATAATACAATCACTTAATTACATCATTGGTTATGACGGCGGGGTCATCCATTTAAGAGAATTACAACTTGTATTTTTTAAACAATTTGAGTATGCTAAAACCATTAAGAAACTTTTCAAATGCAAAGACTAAATATACTTATGGGACATAAATATTTCTCCAATGGTGCATCCTTACATGCATAATTTGATTTTCATTGTTTATAGTTTACTTTAATTTTAGAGGATCCAATGTTGTCATGTTCAAACAAAGAAGTTTCATTAATACTACAAGAAATTGAAAGTGCATAGGAATTCATTAGTATTTCTCTCTATGTAAAAGAGGTGGCATATCACACATTGTAAAACACCTATAATGCACATCTATATATCTAAGTACTATACACATAAATATAATTCCAACAAAAACAAATATTTAGCCGTATGTTTTGGGCTACATAATCGTGTTCTTTAGCTCTAAGCCTAGAATTGTTGATGTTAAATCCTCTTAATATCTCCATGACAAAGCTTTCCAGAATGATTCCCACATAACTCATACTCTTTAAGATATATTAACAATGAATATTGATCATTAGGAAGCTTTTATGTTTCAAAAATTTTCATCTATATATGTGAGAATGCATAACAAATATCTTGATCTCTATATTGTATTGCTAATATATAATTGTAAATCAGGAAAAAAAACATTAAAACATATTTTAAAATAGAATTGCATCAAACAATAAATTCTAAACAAATTAAGATTACACTTATAATAAATGAACATCAAGTGAAGTAATTCAACCTGAGCAGACACCATTTTGAACAAAATTTAGTAAGAAAATGGTGAAACCATAATGAACAAAATTTAATAAGAGAATGGTGAAACCATAATGAACAAAATTTAGTAAGAGAATGGTGAAACCATAGTGAATTTAGCTTAATGGAAAAAGTACAATATGTTTTCTTAATTTTGAGTAGGATGCATCTATGCACAATGATTATCATTCCTAATTATTGAAATATGTTCCACAGCTCAGCTCGAAGTACATGCCCTTTTTTCTTTCCTTCTTTCTTTTTGAAGATGTGCATGATAGAAAGCATACATAGGATGAAATATACTTTCCTATGTTTATTACATTGAGCCAGGTGACACAACATCTAGTTTTTTTGTTTTACAATCGTTAACAATAGTTATTAATTTTCTCAAACTATTCAATATAAGTATTGTGTTGAATGAAATTTTTTGAATATCTCAAGGATCCGCTAGAAATATAAGTCTTAAAAATACCAATAGTTTTCGATAGAGTCATTATTATAGTGGAGATCTAAGTATTGATGCATTTTATTAAGATATGATTGAGGGAACTCATAAGTCATATCTATATTATTCACTTAACCTATTTACATGCCATCTTGGTTAATGTAAGTTCCAAGATAAATCACATGATCATATTCATCATGGAATTTAGAATGTTGAAGCAATATTGGATTTGAATTTTGAAGGTAATATTATGAAATATGTTAAAATATTAATGCTCGATTATGTCTAGGATTTAATATTTCCCTATTATTGGGCCTTTGTTACCAATCTCATAATTACCAATTTGGAGGCTATTATGTACTCATAAAAGACTATTTCTCTATATCAAAAGAAAACATTTCCATGTATTAGAGATATTCAACTGGTTTCTTACATTTTGATCTCAACATAATGATGTTATAGATGCTAATGTTGAATTCCCAAGAAGGTACAACCAATATATGCAATAGGCATTGATATTTGAGAAATGAATAGATAAACAAATGAAAATCATGGGATAAACTAATTGATTTTCTTTATTTAGAAAAATGGCTTTCAATTGATCATTTTATTTAACTCTACGGATTATATCGAGGACTTCAATTGATGCTTCTATGAATAATGTTACATTTAATTCTAAAATATTTTGAGGCATGAAGCAAATATGATGTGTAACATTTGTTGAATGTTTGTATTAGAATAAGTATTCTAAATTTCTTTCAAATCCTTTGTGAATCAATGACATTTAGTAAACATACCCAAACTTTAAAAAAATCCCTTCCATTTTAGTGAGATAATTTGAAATGTTTTAGTCCCTTGTTAGGAAAGAATTAGTATCTACATATTAGTACAATGTTAATCGATAAAATTTAAAATTTGATCACTAAAAACTTTAGAATTTGCATGACTATACATTGAGCATAGCACCTTAGCCCCTGAAACCATATGAGGCTATGTCTAGACGATACCAATCCAATGTAACAGAGCACCTTAACCCCTAAAACCATATGAGTCTATGTGTAGACGATATAAATCCTATGAATTGTGGGTGTAAGCCTTAAAAACATTTTCCATAATTATTTGAGCCTAACAAACATTACATGTACTGTTTTATTGAGCGAGAATGAACAAACATGTAGTTTTAGATTTTATTAATTATCCTTAACATTAGCTATCGAATTACTCAAGCCATGTAGTTGAAGTACTATCTTAAATTGAATGTTTCTAAAGGTGTGAAATAACGCATTGAGTTTGAAGAGAGTCATTATTAAGACATTCAGACTATATATCTAAAGTAATGATAGAAAAACATTAATTGAAAGAAAAAATAATATTTTAATGAGAAAAATATTATGCATTAAATTTCCAAAATAATTTAAAATTAAAAATAGAGAGTAATCCAACACCTTGACAATGAAATAAAGAGATGAATAATAAGACTTTATAAGGGGGAAAGCAACTTTTACCATATATCAAATGTACAAGACAGGATAAGATTATATCTAAACTAGGCCTCCTTTGTGTATATAAGAGATATAGGTTACAATTAAACTCCTAGCCGAACAATAAAGTAAATCTAATATAGTAATAGAAATGTAATGTAACAATATCGAGTCATTAACATCCCCCTCCCTTTCAAAAAAGTGTTTTCTTAAACACTTGATTAGTTGTGGATGTTTATACATGAATAACTCATTTTCCTATATCACCTCTTCTATTGGAAAGTTCTTTGAGTCGATGAGCTACTTAGTAATTGTTGAATTCCATAGTTGCTCGATCTATGTTTTAAGGATTGTTTCAGTTTCTAGTATGACATTCTGTTCTTTATTAATCATTTGCAAAATAGTATGAAATGAGATATTGTCTCCAATTACCTTTTTTTATGCAAGAAAAATGGAAGAATGTATGTGCATGCGAACATGAAAGCACCTCCAATTTGTAAACCATGCATCAAATCTTCTACAACACCTTATGGGGACCATAGTATTTGGATACTAATTTATTGTCATTCTTTTATTTCTTGAGATAAAATTTTGATTATATAATGGTAACCTAAAAGATACCCAATTCCTCACTTCAAATTCCCTTTCGCTATGGATTTTATATGCTTGTTTTTTCATCCTATTTTGTTCTATAAAGGAGTTGTATTTCAATAGTTGGAGAACCTTGTTAATGCTTAAATTTCACACACATGAGACATTTGAGATAATCTTGCAGTAATGCATCATCAACATATAGCATGCAGCTCAACAAAGACATCCTCATCAGATCTAGAAAGAAATATGAGTCCAAATATGCCAAACAAAATCAAAATAAGAGGTCAAGCAAGTAAATCCATGTTATTCTGCACTACAATGCATGTTAACAATTTTGTGCCCACACTAGCCTAGTACATATTATCCTTCAAGATCAGTGATACTATCAAAAAATGGTGGGATCTCAACCACCATCTATGCATTGAAGTCTCATGAAAGATCCCTCACTAACAAAAAATGAATTTGTCTCTTGAAGCTTTCAATAGCCCCCTTTGTGTACTTTGGAGCTAGTTCATGAGGTGATGGGGTTAACACTTGGATATAGATGTTTCTTGGCCACCTCTTGGCCTATAAAAGGAATCCATGGGCATGCATCTAAGTAGAGAAAATTAGAGCAAGGTTATGCTATTGGAATCATGTTGGAACTTATTCCACCTCTTCCTCCACCTATTGGTATCGATCAAGCTCCCTTGCCACCTTCCTCCAAGGGGTAAGTGTTTCTCTCATTTGTTATTCAAGTTATTTAGCATTTAGTATGAACAAAAAGGACCTTCATAATGGATATTGTTGGCTTCGCTTGAAGCTTGCACCTCATAGGTGACACTACATGTAACAAACTTGAGCATTGGGCAATCTAAATTGGTTCTAGTATTTGCTTCTTGTTGTGGTTTACATATCCTCACTCCCTTTGTTTATTTCAAGTTGTTTGTTTTTATTTTGTTTTTTTACTAACAAGAACTTGGAAGATCAATTTGGATTCATTAAAGTTTCTTTAATAACACAATATTCGGCCTTGTTAACAACTTCCAAGGATTTCACCCCCCAATTGGGAATACTTGAACACCATTGTGTTATTTTTCCCAGAATATTATTTATCGCGACTCCACTTCATTTTTGTTCATTTCTTATTAACTATGTTTTTATTTCCTAAATAGCCAATTCCATGTTCTTGTGTTGTGCAAGAGATCAGGGTCATGCTGTCCATTTCTAGAATTTAGCCTCATCTTGGCCATAATTGTTGTTTACATAGTAGTGAGGATATAGGTGTCCCGTGCACACTACATGCGCATATATTCCTTCAACAATCATGCTACTTCGCAGTTTATCAAACCTCCTCCTGTGCAGTAATCTGCTCTCTACTAGCATAGGTCTGTTTTGTTGTAACCATGCTAATAGCACGTCCGTATTGAGAAAACCCATGCTAATATATTTTGTTTTGATTTTTATATGCTTTGCTCAAATCTTGCAATCTCAATGACTGCTCACTTTGAACCAGAATTAAAATAACTTTCAATAGTTAATTTTTGTTTAGTAATTAGTTACTTATCCCAATATCAGGACGTAAAGGGTTCTTCTCTTGAAATATACTTAGGTAAAATAGTTTGGGGATTTCAACGGGCCTCATAGTTGTCACTAGTATTGAAGGAATCTTGCTTGCCATTTCATAGAAGTTGTTAGTATTGACATCTTATGTTATTTGCTTACTTCTCATGTTTTAGGCAAAGTAGTGTAATTCACCTTTTGCACACAAACAAGGAATTAAAAACTCTAAGATCCAGAAGTATTCTCTTCACCTCACATTCCATGTGATCTTGAATCAAAAAAGGGAGAGAAGTATGAAATAGCTCCATTGCACACTTTTCCATTTCATAAGCATTGTTGATCAGAATTGTTAGTTGCAAGCACGTTTAGCCTCTTTTTGAGTTGAAGTAGAAACTACATATGTGTTTACTTTGATATCTTTAGTTAATTGCAACCAACAATATCATTTTCTTATTACACATATGTGTCTCCACTAGCACACACCAAGAGACCTAAATATTCTCTCACTTTGAGTATGCTCTCCATCTCGCACCTTGTGATATCTTGATGGATAAAAAAGAAGTAAGATTGTGAAATACCTTTGCTACACTCCTTAATCAAATTTGAACCATTAAAATCAACACTTTTAATTCTAGGAACAAACTAAATTCCTTCATAGGAGGTCATAAGAAAATTTATATTTTGGTTAGGATTGATTCGGATAGGCATTCAAATAACTCCTACCAATCTTCTACACTTTGTATGGAACAATAGATTGTTGACTTATAGGGTAATTTTAAATCCTACTATCAACACGTGTCAAAAGAAAACCAGATAAGAAGTCATGGTGCCCAAGAGTGTGAAAACCAAGGAATAGTTGTCCTGCTCCCTACAAAGAGTCACTCATTATTTTGTGGAGATGACACTATACTACTCAGACTGAACCACTTATCCACAATAATTGACACATGTATCTTACTGGCCAAACATTGGATATCACCAATGGGAAATTTTGAGTGCAATTGCTTTTGAAGTTAGATATTGTTGCTGGGAAATGTTTCCAAGCCATTTCTGGATCATAGCGCCATTAATTATCGATATAACTGACTCTTTGTTACATTCACTAGTCAAACGTTGAGTGGATCCCATTATCACCCAATGTTGTACTTTTGGATGGCCCATTTACATGTGAGAGGAATGACGTTAGGTATTTAGGGAATTTACATTTATTTTCTTTTTAAATACAGTTCACTAACTCGTAATTAAAAAGAACCTACATGTGGGAGAACTTGCACTAAACCCACATAGCACATGTCACTCACTTTGCAACATTTTGCATATGTTGTGGTTGGAATATTTTTGCTTTTGTTTAATTGTGCTTATTTCCATCATCACTCTCATTTGTCACAAAAAATTCCACAATTGAGGAACAAAACCAACAAAGGAAGTCTCGTAGGCTAGAAGGCCTTTCCCCTCTCTCGAGGGGTGTTCTGCCACTCTCTCCCTATGGTTCATGAGGGAGATACTCTATTTGGGGACACCCCAAGGAAACATAGATTGTAGTGTCCCCTCCTACCATATCAGCGTGATAGAGAGGACGTGGTGCTCAATCAGGGCAATTAGCCCCAAAACGTTTGAAATAAAATCATAGATGCAAAGAACTGCATCTGTGCATGCTATGGAAAAATGACGGTAATCAAATAAATGTTGTTGATCTCTAACACACATTCAGGATTCTGCGACAGCCATGAAATAAAGATCTGTGCAGAATTATACAAGATCATATGGAAATGCCTAAACTTTTAAAAACACAGCAGAAGCAAATTCGTTTAATACATCCACATATATAAAAGACATATGGAATGTATGATCATAAGAAAACCACAGCGGAATTTAATTCAATAGCACATCCAGCATTCATTCCATTATTCATCAAATGATAATTGCCAATTTAACACAGGAGAATACTTATCTTATGCAAAAGTAGTCCCACGCAACTGGCTATGCAACTGCAACGTTCAACCCAACCATAGGCCAGTGTGCTCCTCAATCTCTCAGCACCACTGCCACCCCCTAGCTGGGCATGATCTCTACAAGGAACCAGGGAACAGCAGACTCACACATAGCCAAGCATACACCAAGATGAGCCAAGCCAATCTACAATTGGGTTTATCAGGCTGCTAGGAGATGGAAAGGAAGAATTGCTAAGCTAGTGAGCTCAACTACAGAGCTATGGGTACCTCTCCCAGATCTATTTAGCTTGGCACTCACAATGCCTACACACCCAACACCAGGAAGTATTCTCTTCACTGCCACACAGTCCCTCAAGCCATACCTTCCTTTCTAGTGCTCTCAGGGTGTGCATAGAAAAGTAGCCAGCCCTCTTAATCTTCTTGAGAGGATACTCCCTACACTAGGTTTATCAAGCCAATTCTGTCCACTACCATTCCAGTTTCTTGCTCATGGGTTCCAAACAAAACAGGGATGCACCTAACAACAACCTCCACTTGTTGAGCATGGGAAAACGTTTCCAACAGTGGGATGCATGAGATGGGGTTTCCTGGACTTCAGAGAAACGTGGGTAGACTCAAAACGTATTGGCACTTGGAAATTCGACTGGGGAGGCAAAACCCATTCCAGAAAAACGCCCCAGGGCAAAAACGCCCTCTCCCTCAGTCCCAATTCGCGTCCCTCCTTCCCCAGCTGTTGCACAATCCAAAAACGAGTTCCTGGGCATGGAAAAACGTAGGGTTATGGTGAAAAACGTGAGGATAACTTCCTGTGAGCTCAATCTGCGTGAGAGGAAGAACGTAATCCATGAGGAATGGCCTTGGGTAGTATTTCGTGGGGGTTTTCTTGCCCAGCAAGCCAAAAATACGATTTTCAGGTTGGTAGCTTGCCCATGCACGAAAATCTGACTGCCATACCTCTCCCATCCCAAGACATTAACTGCCTTAACCAATTTCTTGGAAGAATTAAATGATTGGGTGCATGAGACAAAATGGGTAGTTTATGGTTTTATGGGTTTCCCCATTGACACATGGATTAACACCATTGGCTCAAGGGTTTGAATAATTTCCCTCCCTTTTCCTTATAGAGTCATGCCCCATCTCTTTTGTTGCATTGCATAGCCGGTTGTGGGTTTTTCATTTAAATTCATAATTACATGATGTCTTATATACATTGTGCCCATCTCGCACAAGAACCGTAGGCATCTATTTTTTTAATTGTCGATACATGAAACGCTAAATCAATGGTGGGGCCTTGGCCTTGAGCTCCTCACCATGATTAATTACAATATTTACATCATTTACGATTTAATACAAAGGGGGTCAAAATGGGGACATTACATAGATAGGAGCATCTGGGAGAGGTTGATCCTTGCTTGATTCATTTTCTCCCATCAGAGAAAATTTAGATCCTTTTGCTTCATTCTCCTGTGGAAGAGGCAAACCTTCATTTTCTTTGAGAAATAAATTAGACCCCTTGCATCATCCTCTCATGGAATATTCCCCGTTTTATTTCCAATCCTCGGAATAAATCCACCATTTTCCTCTCCCTCTTCGGGAGAAGAGCACTTAACATCCTCTTCCTCACATCAGGGATAGATCTCACCGTTAGTTAAACCCCCTTCCCCCACTCAATGGAACCATACATAACATACGATGGAGGCACCTAATGCCAACTTACCTTTTATGGCTAGCTTGAATATCTGTGATCTACAAAAATTGATCAATGACCCCATAACACATGATCCAACATGGAAAAATACACCTGATAAGAACCCTTCAGGTACCCCTAAATTTGAAGGGAATCAAGGATATGACCGAACAAACCATGTCATGTCTTTCTAGTTATGGTAAATTCCTCAAATAGCATAGTGGATGACTTAGTGAGGTTATGCCTCTTCTAGAGAACCCTTACATGAACAACTACAAAATGGTATGTGAGCTTATCTAGGGCATCCCATGCAACCTTTGGGACAATATCCACTACATTTCTCACATACTTTGAATTTCCCATACGCCACGATTTAGGGATAAAAATTCTCATATAATTTCATCAAAATAATTCTACCCACATGGTAGACCACAACCATGAGTGGTGTAGATGACACACATTAAGCAAATTCGATATACAACCTCACTTTTTGTTGGATTGGTTCATCAAGTCACTCCATCCTACGATAGAAAAAGATGTGGTAACCTCATTACCCCAAACTGAGGTAAAGGCCATCTTGAAGGCCCAACATTTCGACCTCATTTATGCACAATCAGGATACTTATACATCGTCCTTGTTGATGCCCCTCAACATCGATATGTGGATCCCACAGTTGGGGGTTCGTCATGTTCAGTTGATGGGATTATTGAATCCATTTCCCAATAGGGAAGGTTCCCTCTTCCTCGAATTATATGCCATCCAATATAGCAATGCAGTTTCCTCCCATCCCTAATGTGACAACACCCCCTCCAACTGTATGCTTTTCCATCACCTCCTCTTTCTCATTTCTGTGACGTGGGAGTGTCTTCACATCATGCCCCACCTCCTCCACCACCTCCACCTCACCATTATGTAGGCATGTCATCATCTCATGCTCCACCTCCTCCTCCTCACCATGACACAAGAGCATCTCCATCTGATGCTCATTCTCCTCCTTCTCCTCACCATAATCACGACTGGCCAATATATACTCCTCCACACCTAGTCGCACCACTAACATATTTGATCCTTCCACTCATCCTAATAGCCACTCCATCATCTCCTACTCCACTCACCTCAGCTGCAAATAGAATGGTTGCAAAAGGTGATATTTATTTTGATGGAGATATTTATGATGCTCTCCTGTGTACTTTTTCTCCTGATAGAGGTATGGATGCCTCTGCTGGTGGAGTAGATATCTTATATCAATCATTCGATTAGATATGTATATTTCGCATGTATCATGAGACATTTGATATTATTGTTCACACACACACACACACATACTACATTTTTCATCCATGTTGATGTCGATGTTTATGTTGATGCTTATTTATATATGTTGATGGTGATCTATATGTTAGGCCAGGTTAGATATGTTTGCTTGGTGTACTTGATAAATGTTTATGTTAGATGTTGTTAGTTAGATTTATGCATGATGGTAATGTTAGATAGTGCATCTAATTGTGTACTTTTGTCAAATGTTATTACCATATGTGTGTCTTAAGTGATGTTTAAATCTGTTCAATGCATGATATGTTAGATGGTGGTAGATCTAATTGTTTACATGTGTATGTTAGGTAAATTTTTATATTTATGATAGATTATGTTAGCCATTTTTTATGTATTTGTGATACGGTGCTTATGTTTGATAGATTTGCATGATGTTAGATGATGTTTGTCATACTTGTGTGATGGTTATGTTAGATGATATTATGGTGATGATGATGGTACGTTACATGATTTTAGGTGATGGTGGTGGTTCCCATTGATATGTTGATCACATTGTAATATTAATTTTTATTGTTATGCATATATATGGATTTACTCTTTCATGAACTCAATCAGACATCAAATATTTATTTTATGATATTTATCTTCATGTGTATGATCATGTATATTGTTTATGTCAATGAGTATGATTCATGTGCATGATGCAATTTTATTTATTTATTTATTTTTGTGTTGAAATCATTTATATTTACTAGAATTATAATTGTAAATTGTGCACAATCACAATTGTAATTGAAAGTTACCATCTTGAGTGTAATTAAAATTTACAATTATTATTACAATTTCATAACTGCAAATTACAAGAACAATTAGAATAAGAAATTACTAATTAAATTTACAAGGTGCAAGTTACAAATTCAACACTCACAACTACAAATTTACAATCGCAAGTTATAGTTGCAGTTACAATTAGAACATACAATTTTGAATTATAAATTTGCAATTACAGTTACAAATTAATTTACAAAATATTACATTATTTACAAGATTGAAAAATTACAAAATAATTTATGAAATTAAAAAAATTGTAATAATTTTAATCATCTTATCATTAATTATTATGGGGTGGTCAACCATGAAATATTTAATTCATCAACCAATGATTAAAATTATTTTACAACTATAATAACAATTTACAATCATTATTACAATTTGTGGGATACAAATTGGTTGCTATAAAATCAAATAAAATAATGATAAAGGAAAATATAAACTATATTGGTAGATAATATCTCTAGTTTAAAATGCTAATGTCCTCCCATTCATGCTATTGTTTGACTGTATCTCTTTTAGCATCAACAACGGTTTATATAACTTGGTATTTTGACTTCCCCCTTTGCATTTTGACAAACTATGTAACTTTCAATTCAATTCTTGATATCTTTAGCCTTTCATGGCCACTAATAAAACTTCTCGACCAGTTCTCTTTTCTTCTCAATACGAAATTTCCCACTAAAACCTCCATTATGTAGTTTTTTGATAAAATTTTCCCTCATGAATCTTATTGGACTACATAACTAATTATTTTCAAATAAAAATACTTCTTTATGAAATAGTCTAGGTATGTAGTTCAATCACCACTCCATGGCTCTCTATTGTTTTTCCATGCTTTAATAAAGTACCAGTAATTTCTATTGATTCAACCACTCCAACACTTGTCATAAATGTTTCATATGTTCTTATTTTGTCTTCCTAAAAATCAAAATATCGTCCACGTAAACAATGATAATCTTAAGTAGATAGGGTTAGAGATTGACTACTTCTTTCATTAGTTTCATAAATGTACTTGGAGCAATTGTTAAACCAAATGGAATGACCAAACATTCATAAATCTCTTCATTGGTGTTAAAATGATTATTTAATTGACCTTCTTCACAAATGCACATTTTACACTCTCCACGCTCTTTTGGGTCATGTTCAGTTGGTACACCACATTGGTTTAAGATATCTAATTAAATATATTACCAAGAACTTGTCTATTCAACCCCTCATTCTCAATAGGTTTAATCTAGTGTGGGTATTTATTAGGTAAAATGTATCCTATAACGAAATACCTTTTACAGGATATTCTCTTGAAAGGTGGTAATACCCTTGGGTGGGTTCTTTGAAATAACTCAAACAACAACTTTTTCACTTTTTCTAGAATTTAAATTCCCCTACCTTCACCTATGGACTGGACTCTTTGGAATAATAAAAACACTTTGTTTTTCTTTCATCCTTTAAAAATTGTTTTGCTGAAGAAAAAATAACTCTCTTTTCACTATCCAAATTATTACCAACATAGATTCTTTTATCAAGCACGGTGAGGGATCCAATTTCTAAAAGCATGGATTTTTTATCATTTAATTATAGGTCATGTATTATTTTTTCACATTAAATGATTAAAAAAGTACAGATAAAATTTTTTGATCTTTTTAAGTTGTCTGTGTAAACTTATGGATTATTACTATGTAGATCTATAGAAAAGATCAACATGTTTCTGGTGGACACTCCACCCATCCTCAGGATAATATGAAGTTGTAGGATAATAGAAAATAATTGATAGTTTAAATAAAACTAGTGGGAGAGAACTATCCGTTCGAAAGAGATGTTAGGGATATACATTCAAAAGATATGTTAGGGATAGGATAATGAGAGTAAAAAATGAGAGAAATAAGGTGAATAAAATAAAATAATGATTAAAATAAAGAAAGAAAATAAATAAAAATAATAAAAGTAAAACCACTTACAAGATAAAAAGTATAACAAGGATATTTTTCCGGAATGAATTAATTATTAAGTAGGGGATTTGTAAAAAATTAATTATTAAATAATAAGAGAAAAAAATTATGGTTAAAAATAAACAAAAGGTATAATTTATTAATAAACAAGAGACACATGGTGGCATTGTTCATGCGGTAAAGTATGATAGATGTTTTTGTAATTGTAGTAACATCTAAGTGGAGAAGAATAATAATTTGCAAACTTTCTTATGAGTTGAAAAATCTAGATATTATTATGTCATGTCCCCATCCCCTAAACAAAGACCAAGGACACATGGGAACCCCAAGGGAAGGCTAAACCAAGGTAATTCTCAATTAAATAAAGGAAACTAAGGCTAGGATAGCCTGACAAAAATCCCATAAAATAAAACATTTAGCCTCTTTAAAATGAAATGCAAGAATACAATGCAGATCAATCCCCAATACACATATTATGCAAGGTAAAATGCATGCATGGAATGCAGCCAGATATGAGAAATATATTAATATGGTTTAAAATGTCACGAAATATTATATCTTTTACATCCATTTAAAATTTAAAATAATCATTCCTACAAGGAACCATAAACAATGTAAATAAATAGATCTACAGGTTGCCATAATCAACCATAATAACAGTGCTAGAAACCAAATTTACTGATTTTCACCTATAGCCATCTTAGTGTAAACAAAAACAAATATGAGGGATTCCATATACAACCATATAGATGATAATAACATCATATCTCATGGTTGTCACCTACAACCATACAAACCATAAACAAACTGGTTCCAAGAGCACATACATATCATACATACAGTAAATAAATAGATGACAAAATACCTATCACTAACTACCAACCATAGCCATACCAACATAAGAAAATTCAGATATGAAAAGTATCATATACATACATATAAAATAATATATCAATTATGTCCCCAACAACCATACAATCCATGACAAAACCATATCTTTAAGAACATATATGTTTGAAAATGTAGTAAAGAAACATAATAAGAAATACTCATCTCAATCATGGGAAACTAGCTTCAACAAGACAATGTCCCACCATGCCATAGACATGCTATGCTCATGCATCTTTAAACATGAAATTCACCCCCAAGCTGAGGCCATAGATCTATAGGATAGGTACTCTCAAACCAAAAGGTATGGTGTGCTCATCTCAACACCAGGAACACTGCCATACAAGAACAATTGAATCTTAGTCATACTAAAAGATTTTTCAATGAAACAAAAAGTATTCCTTATTGTAAACATCGCAATGGATACAATGGAATAGCTTTCATAACCCATAAATGCTTAGAAACATTTGAACCAAAAGGTATGGCTACGCCCTTCTCAACACTATCAGAAAACCCTGCCACACCAAAATGACGATATCTTACTCATACAGAAACCTTTTTCAATGTAAAAAGGTATTCCTTACTAGAATCATCACTTTGGATGCAATGGAATAGGTCCCAAAAACAATAAATGGTCAAAAATAGGTGGACTAGAACATATGGTTGCGACCTTTGACATTGCTAGAAACCACAACTACACCTTTCTCCATCTAAACATTCCCTTCCATGTACACTACCTGGTTCAATGGGATTCCCTTCACCACATCGGTCCCTCAGTACATCAACATCCACCATCAGGCTTCATGTGTAGATATTCACACAGGGAAAAGCAATGTGATAGGGACTCATGTTGTGTTTTGCACAATCAATCTTCAATCCCCATTATAGGGTCTTCAAACCTCATTACAAGGCCTTCAATATTCTGCAATATAATGCATCTCCTCCTAGAGAGCATGTATTTTCCAACATAAGAGAGCATTCCACTACACATGAGATCTCAAAGAGAGAATAATAATGAAAGAGAACCCCTTTCCAATCCTTTTATAGCCATTCAAATTCCCAAGGAAGTAACTCCAATTCCGAGAGAGGTAACTCAAATTTACTAAGGGTTACTCAATTCATGAGAGGGAGGTTGCAATTAGAGATTCCCTTTCCCATAATAGAAAAAAGTGAAATAGTGAGGGGAGCTACACTTTTTCAAGGAGTGTAGGCTAAAAATAGCTAGTGAGGGCACATGAGTGGATAAATAGCAGCACAAGAGGCTAAGGAGGGTGCACTAGCCAAGTAATCCCCACTAAACATAAAAAAAAGGGTGTAATAGTACCTGCATAAGCCAAAATAATAAAAAATAGGGTCCAATAGGTAACTTTAGGGAGAGCAACAACTGCTAGCTCCCAACCTCCTCACAAGCGGAATCCATGGCCCCCCATTCTCGTTAGTTTTCCATGTTGAATCTAGTTATTTAATTAAATAATAATAATAATAATAATAATGTCCAAGTTCCATAGTCCCAACACCTAGTGCCCAATAATAAAATAATAATAACATATGTCCCAGGCTTAACAACCAAGGAATTACATCCCCCTCCCCCTTAAACAATGCATCATCCTCAATTCATACTTATTCATGCATTCCTTCACGCATGCCTTTATTCGTACATGCCTTTAAGAATTTTAGAAAAGATGAGTGTATGCCTCCCTCATAGCATCTTCCATCTCCCAAGTAGCATCAACAGGACTGTAATGGGTCTATTGGATCTTAACTTGCCTAATCTCTCAATTTTAGGGCACCTTGATTTTTCTTCCCAATATGGAAACTGGTTGTACCGGAAAAACCTCTTCTGGTTCCACCTAAATCACAATCCAATCAATCACATGATTAGCATCAAGTATATAATTTTTCAACAAATATATAGGAAATACATTATACAATTTTATGCAAGCAGGTCATGCAAGCTCATATGCAACAGAACCTATCCCAGCTAAGATCTCAAAGGATCAATATTATCTTGCATAATGTATAGATTGTCTATATCCCCATAGATATATCACACATTCCACATGAGCATTCGTAACTTTTAGTGATGACTAGATACCACATAGATACTAGTCCTTAACATAGTAATTACAAGGATTATGCTATAAAAGCATATTCCAACCATTAACATTGACTCTTTACAATCATCAAGAAATATGCATTGCTATTATAGAGGCCAAGATTCATCCAATTATAACACATAGGACTATCATGTCCTTTCTAATCAAGCCAAGATGAGCCACATAACACCATTCATTTATCAATCATGCCTTTACACAACAAGGATGACCATCAAGCATTATAACAGGATTAAGGACTAGACTAACAAGCCACATAAGAATTATTTATGTAGGATTAGCATGGCTATATATGCCATGTTGTCTTTTTATTATACCTTCATAAACATTAGAACATCACCAATTATCATATGCACCCATGATGCACATTTCCTTCATAGTATTATCATAACTTAAATGCATTTATGAAGATGTCACCGCCTCATACTAGAGACACCTATTTGCATGATCATAAGATAGATATAGAGTGTATCCATATACAACATAACTACATAAGAACATGCATACCCATAACCTACATGTACAATATGTATTAGTGCCAAGTACATCACCACAACATGATTACATGCTAATGGATACAACATTAATCATTATACCAACACATACATCTTGTAGATACCAAGATAGGAAAAAAAACAACCTATATAAAATCATCAACTGTAAGGACTACATATACATCCTAACAAGTCTTTTACTGTATCAAGACCACAACTTAAAAACACTCGACTAAAGGAGGGAAACTAGGTTTCCAACTTCCACGTTCTACCCAATCATAGGAACTCACCGAAGATATAATCTTTCTATCGTGAGGCTACCCCCAAGCTGGGAAATGATTCCACTAGAACCAAGGGAAGACAAAGAATTCTTCCCAAGAATAATTCTTATGAACTGGACACTAAGTCCACAGCCATCCTAGGCTAAGAAACACAAGGTTCTACATGGAGTTGATCCTTCATAGGTATAGTACTTAAGCCTACTTAATATGCATAAACATGACAAGAGAAGCAATCCATTCCCAATCAGTTTATCATACCAACAAACATAGTTAACACCAATCATTTAGATTACCAAGCATTAACAACATACTTTACCTCATAAGGGTCAAGCCGTTATCCCACAAAAGGGATTTAACAACAAAAGCAACATGGATGACAATTCACCCATAGCCAATCAAATCATAGACATTTGTCCATGCATACATATGAATTCAATCACAGGAAAAGGGCCAAGCACTCTATCTAGCATTAATATATCTAAGAAATCCTACACATGGTACATATAAATGCAATTAGCCATCCATCCAACACATAATGCATATGTATGCAATTACTTACACACACATGACATACACTACAAGTATATAATAAAATGATCAAAATAAGACAATGATATGGTTGCACTCCTTCTCTACACTCATATGCATCTCATTATCAATCCACAAGTATATTAGACATGCATATGCGTTACATCCAACTAAATATGGGCATAAGCCCTCTCCTGCAAACCATGCCAACACAATTAATTATAGAAGTAATCAATCAAAGATAAGAATGAGAAGAATAGGTGCTTTACCACCATACATATTGAATATCTTTATATGAAAGGGAAAACAACCAATGGGTTGCACACACACACACACAGACACACATATACAAGGAGACATTAATCTATAATATGTTTCACCCATATATACCTTCTTCTTATTTATAACTACTAATATATATCCACTCAATATACACATAATACTCTCTCTCTCTCTCTGTGTGTGTATGTGTGTGTGTGTGTGTATATATATATATATATCCTATTTACAATACAATATCATTATACAGTCCAAGATCTCAATTAAAGAGGCTTTCATCCTTACTGCTATTGCAACATCAAACAAATGTACGACAAGATAACAAACCAACCATGGAGGGAAACAAGCTCACCACTTGTCACATCCAATAAATTAAACCATTAATGGATGTGTGGTACAAGAGAGGGGGATACACCCTCTCAACAATTAACTATTCAACAAAAAAATAATTTAAATAATGCAAAGAATACAAAGCCATCCAAATCTATTACCAACAACAAGAATAATATAAGTATATACATATAGGCAATCAAGCCCTTAGAAACATGTTCCAAGACAAATAGGGTATATACCTATACAATATTAAATAATGCATTCACATTATTATATATATACACAACTACATATATATAATATAATAATATAATATTATAAAATTATATGATATATTACACACACACACACACACACACACATATAATGTTACATATGAATACAACTTACAGACAAATACATCATATAAAGAATACATATATTTAACAGTAATATAGATAATACTTATTTACAACTATAAATATATATATTACCACCATTCAAACAAGTGGCCTATTTGCAAAAATGGACAGGCAGTTACTCATCAAAGTAACCACGGCCATCCAAGTGGCATAAATAAGCCTATAAAATCATACCATGAATAGAAATCGCAAAATCCATATAGGGTATAAATACTACTTAATAAATCATATTAATATTTAATAATAATAATACTATATGAACATAGTATTATATCCATACTCATAACCATATACCACCATTACTAACTTATTATTTACTTAAATTATCAATTAATATTCATATTGATTGCTTATCATTAAGATAATAAATAATAACTTATCTATATTATAACAACCATAGATTATTAACCCATTCTTTCTATAGGCCATATGTGCATTAAGCACTCATTAGATTCCAGAAGGTCTTCACTGCTTCATTTGGGGTTTAAAATAGTATTTCGATAATCACACCGCATGCTCATAATTAACTGACATAATTGAGGCTGCAATGTGTTCATTATCAATCACATTACATATATCATGATTCCAAAACATAAACATAGATTTTTAAATCTGTAGAAGGCCCAATAGTCACAGTGTTGAAACTTGGCTCTGATACCACTCAATCATGTCTCCATATCCTAAACCAACACCAAGGACACCTGGAAACCAAACAGGGAGGATGGATCAAGGTAATGCTCAATGGAATAAATGTAACTAAGGCTATTCCAACGTGCCAAAAATCCCATAAAATAAAACATTCACCCTCTTTAAAATTACATGCAAGAATACAATGCAGATCATTCCCCAATACACATGTTATGCAATGTAAATGCATGCATGAAATGCAACCAGATATGAGAAATCTATTAACATGGTTTCAAACATGAAATATCAGATCTATTATAGACATATAAACTTTAAAATAAGCAGGCCTACAAGCCACCATAAACAATGTAAATAAATAGATCTATAGGCTACCATAATCAAACATATTAACAGTGTTAGAAACAAAATTTATTGACTGTCACCTACATTCATATTAACATAAACAAAACGAGATATGAAAGATGCCATCTACAGACATATAAATGATAATAACATCATATCTCATGTCTGTCAGCAGATATAAATGATAATAACATCCATACAAACCATAAGCAAACTGGGTCCAAGAGCACATACATATCAGACATACAGTAAATAAACATATGATAAAATACTCATCACTAACTACCAACCATATCCATATATCAACATAAACAAATTCATTTATGAATATTATCAGCTATAGCCATATAAAATCATATCTCAAGGCTGTCACCTACAACAATACAAACCATAAGAAAATCAAACCTATAAGCACATATATTTTTGAAAATGCAGTAAACAAACATAATAAGAAATACTGATCTCAATCATGGGAAACTGACTTCAACAAGACAACATTCCACCTTGACAAAGACATGGCATGCTCATGCATATTTAAACATGATAGTAACTTTCAAGCTAAGGCCATAGATCTAGAGGAGAGGTAATCTCAAACCAAAAGGTATGGTGCAGTCATGTTAACACCGAGAACACTGCCTTACAAAAACAATTGAATCTCAGTCATACTGAAAGATTTTTTAGTGAAACAAAAATTATTCCTTACTGGAAACATCGATATGGACACAATGGAATAGGTCTCACAACCCATAAATGCTTAGAAACATCTTAACCGGAAGATATGGCTGCACGCTTCTCAACACCGTGAGAAAACCCTGCCACACAAAAATGACCATATATTAGTGATATTGAAACCTTTTTCAATGAAAACAAAAATATTCCTTACTGTTCCCTTTCCACACTATCAGGATCCACAACTAAACCTTTCTCTGTCTAAACTTTCCATCCCATCTACAATACCCGGTTCAATGGGATTCCCTTCAGCACACAGTTCCCTCATGACATCACCATACATCATCAGGATTCGCATGCAGATATTCAAATAGGGACAAGCAATGGGATACAGACTCGTGTTGTTTTCTGCACAGTTAATCTTCAATCCCCATTACAGGTTCTTCAATCCTCATTACAAGGCCTTCAATATTATGCAATACAATGCATCTCCTCTTGGAGAACATGCATTTCCCAACAAAAGAGAGAATTACACTACACTATAGATCTCAGAGAGAGAAGAATAATGAAAGTGAGCCCTCTCCAATCCTTCCATATCCATTCAAATGCCCAAAGAAAGAAAATCCAATTCCATAAGAAGTAACTCAAATTTACTAGGGGTTACTAAATTCATGAGAGGGTGGTTACACTTAGAGATTCTATTTCCCAGAATAGTAAAAGGTGAAATAGAGAGGGGAGTTACACTCTTTGAAGGAGTGCAGGCTAAAAATAGATAGTGAGGGTGCATGAGAGGATGAAGAGCATCACACGAGGCTAAGGAGGGCATACTATCCAAGTAAGCCCCACTAAAAATCAAAGAGGGTGTAATAGTACCTCCATAATCCAAAATAATAATAAAAGGTTCCAACAAGTAATATTAGGGAGAGAAACAACTCCTAGTCCCCAACCCCCTCACAAGTGGAATGCATGGCCCCCCATTCTCGTTAGTTGTCCATGTTGAATCTAGTTATTTAATTAAATAATAATAATAATAATAAGTTTGTCCAGATACCATAGTATCGGTACCTAGTTCCCAATAATAAACAAATTAATAACATATGTTCAAGGCTTAACAACCAGGGAATTACATATTAGATTAAATATTACTTGTGAAAAATATTTCTATCTTTTACGAACTTGCTAATTGGCAATTTTGAACGTGTGTATGGTTTTTGGAACTATCACCTTGGAAATTATACTTGACAATTATATAGATTCCCAACATAATAATTTTAATAAATTTATTCAATATGTACTTTCAATTGTTAGGACACACTATTTTTCTCTACGTCATAAAAGACTTAAAGACAATAAGTTAGAAATAGAAATATAAAAGACTTAAAGACAATAAGAACAAGTTATTATTCATTCATAATGACAATATCATATTATATGATCATATCAAACGATGACCTTGAGTATTTTATTTATATTTCTCACGATAGAATCGTTTTTTCTTTCATTGGATTTGATTTATATTATAATGATCAAACCATGACAAATGATTAAATTCTTTATTTATGATAGAATCATTTTTTGTAGTAGTGGGTTTGGTCAATGATAACACAATAATAGAATTATTTGACGTGTGAATTAATAACTTTTCGTTCAAGATAATTAGTTCTAAATGTTAAAATCTTGTCTCCATGTTTTCTTTCTTCATAAATTAGATTTAAGATAATTAGTTTAAATGTTCAGATCGAATCTCAATGTTTATTTTTTAAGAAAACTGGCATAGGATTCCTAGACCTATATTAAGTCATTCTCGGCTCTATTACTTACGTAATAAATTTTGGCCACCTGAACAATCTTTAAAAGCCATTATAAAATTATATTATTTGAGTAAAATTATACTAATTTTATTTTTTTATAATAAGAATTTAAACAAAAATAAATCTTTGTATCGATCAGTCATTCCAAGAAAATGGAGAATAAATACGCGATATTTACCTTCATAATGGAATCCAAAACCTCAATTCTTTTTGGTACATCCATTGAAAAAATGAAATCAGAAATGATTGATTGATGCTAAAAAGAAGTGATGAAAACATGACTTGTTCCTAACCTCATCTCAACCAATAAATGAAACCATGGAAGACAAAATTTAGAGAAGAAGTATATTGACGATCCTTGCCCAAGTAATTCGATTGATGCTAATAATGTTAGATGCACACAAGTTTTTGAGTCATTCCTAAAGTTAATATAATCCATCAATTATGTAACAGATGATCACCACTAGATCTTATGAATATAATCGCACACTTAATCCAAGCTTAATATAACCCATAAATTATGTAATGGGTGGTATTTTGAATGTATGTGTATACGAATCTTTATCTATAAGAGAGAAGAAATTTATATTATATGACAATTTTTTTTTGGACATTCATTTTAATTCGTCGCTTTTATTGTTGCATTCTTCAACTTGCCTTGGCCACTAGCATTAAAAATATTTTAATCTAACAGATAAAATAATTTAATGAAGAGAGAGAGGACTTGTTAGATCTCATTGTAACATGAACCAATACTATTATTGAGCCATATTTATTTTCAAATAAATAAATGAGTAGTATAGAAAATGTTTCAAAAAATCACAAATAAATATGTGCAAATTTTGATGGGATTATTGAATCCTGTGTACCTAATGGATGTTGCAAGTTTGGTGGCTAATTCAAATCTGTATATGCTATGACTTCATTTTGGTTGGTTTGCACTAAATTTTGGTTGGTTTGCACTAAAGGGAGGATTGCGTTTAAACATAGGTGCAATTCCTAAACTCAAAAAACTATGAGTTGTTGTACTAAGGATAAGTGTCAACCAAAATCCCCATGGAATATTTAGAGGATGACATCATTGTCCAACATCCAATAGAAAACCAAATAAATAATGGTTGGAACAATTAATTTGAATATAAAAAATTGCTTGCAATGTTAAACGTTTGATTTTGGTTTAATTTTTCGATCCTCTAGTTTAGTTAATTCCATGTAGAGTCGGCTATATGTCCCCTACAGAGACATAGTAAAGTTATTAATTATATTAAATTTAATTTTTGAGAAATGAGTGTAGAGCCCCTCCTGTAGGGGCCTTCATGCTTAACCTGAAACTCAACCACTTCATACAAACAAATTAGCCATCACAGTTATTGGAAAAATAAAATAAAAAGCGTGAATAACTTAACAAAAATAAGCAAAACTTTAACCTGTCAACCCGATCCGGCTGGTCCATTGTCGCCTTCGTCTTCCGTAGGATCCCTCCAACAAAGCTCGTTTAACCATTGGCGAAGCAACCGTTAGCTTTGCCACCCAACCATAGGCTCATGCTTTCAGTCGCATGGCCTCCCCCGAGCTTTGGGTCGTAGAGCTCACACACAAAAAACATATTCATGAAACCCAGTTTGGGATTCCCCCCCACCAAGATTTCCAGCCAAACCCTTAATAGCAGCAAGTCATGAGGTAACTCAATATTACGATAGTCATCCAGGGTCTGCGTCCTTTACCCATCCCCAAAGTCTCCCTTTTAAAGGAAAATCCCCTGCGACACATGTCGCTTCATGCATAAATAATTATTTAATTAATTCTTTAATGAAAAACAAATCACCCATCCAAGTGTCAGTTTCTCTAGGAGATGCACCAACATCCCTAAGTTTGCTCATGTTTGTCCCCTAGATATTTCACTTAACTCCTAGATTTGTGGTGTAGGTGGAGTTGACTAGGTGTCCATGCCTAGGATTCCATTTTGCTCCTAAATAAATATTTATAATATTTTTAAGTAATCAAGAATATCCTTTCATGTGCAATGCCTAAATAACACTTAATATTATTTAAATGCCAAAGTATTAATTTTTGTGCAAATGCCTAAAGTACTCAAATGCATTTCTAAGTAAAGTTCTAGGTGCAAAATTATACGTTTCAATGCAGTTAAGTTTAGCAATCAACTTTTACTAGGGACCCGGTGTCGCGCCGTTGGGCCTCCTTGTTCCTTAATTTAATTTCTCTGACATGGCACCACTCCGTCGAGTCCAGTCATCCATAGTTTCCATTCCTCATCAAGGCACCACATCGTTGGGTCCTTGCATTCACTCTTTCCGTTCTTGGCAGGGTACCGCACCGTCGGGCCCTTCTGCCGTCATCCTTCCGTTTTGACTTGCGGGAACTTCATGTAGGGATTTCAGGAGCCGTTACCTTCCATCCTCCGTCTACACGCTATTAGGGACTAATGGCGTTGAGGAGTGAGTCCGTTCTCACTGCGCGCCCCCCAACTCGTACGTGACCAGCTCCGTCGTGGCCCACCTCGTACGCCCTCACGCTTTCCTCTTGAGCAAGCGGATCAGTGCTTATCTGCTCAAGCGTGGTATTCCGTCGGAAGTCGACATCGTCGTCGCTCTCCCTGTGTGTGATTTACCCGTACTCTACGACCCTTCATGTTCCTTTGTGTGTCCGTTGGTGAACCGTCTCACTTGTTTCTACACACACTTCTCACAACAATTTATTAGTAGAACTGTCCTCAATAATCATCATTTGATTTCCAAATCTAGTATTGTTAAACAATTATGATTTATTCAAACTTCTAATCAAATATACATTTCATCGACAAATACATAATCACCGTACAGCTAGTCGTTAAGCATTATCCATATGTACAATTTTCATATCAAAGTTAATCGTTAAACAACATGAAATCGTCCATTCACAATAACTACCCAAATGCACATATATCAATCAATCGTAATCATAAATATACTCAAAATAAAATCATAAGGTTATTTTATTAATGTTTCAAATAGTCGGGTGACTCAGTAGGTGCTCTCAATGTCTACAGTAGTCTAGGGGCACTACATACACCCCTACTTATTTAGAACTTCGTCCCGAAGTTCAGAAAAAAAATGGAAAGTTATGACGCATCTCAGTTGCGTACTCCTAAGTCACAGAGCTAGGACTGTAACTATCCTACTGCACTTTGACTTGATCAATCAGGGCTAATCATTAAGCAAGATGTAATCAATCAATTATCCCACTCCACATGTATAATTTAATTCCTTAATTCATTTATCAATTATTGTCATCATTCCCATCTTCAGGTTTTCCTTAATCATTTAAGACATAACAAGGCTCAAGAGACCATTATATCGAAGTTGTTCAGCCGGGTCACTCGACAGGTGCCCTTAAGGTCCACAGTCATTCTAGGGGCATTACACCGACATAAATAAATATATATAGTTCATGAATTTAATGTTATGCGTAAGCAGATCTTGACATAGGTAATTAATATAAGCGTTTAGTCTAGTTAACCTCTAGAACTTTTGCACAATGGTCAATGCTTCCTTTGTATATGGATTATGAATCCTAAGTGTAGCTTAATCTTGATCGTCTTATATATATAACTATATCTAAAATTATGATTAAGTTTACTCAAAATATTGGAAATCAATTCCTAACATATCATTTACTTGTCACTCCATCATCAAGGCATGTTACATAATATTGACCAATTTGTTATAACAACGTAAGTTGGTGTATGAACTTAATAACATATCAAAATGGCATGAAACAACTCCTTTTCTAGAAATCTATTGTTTTATGTGAACCAAATTATTATATTATACAACATGAGTATAAAGCTATATATATAACGTTATGATGTCTATTCAGCACCAAATGTAGGGTTCCTCAGTTCATAATTTTTTTATTTTTATTTTTTAAACCAAACAAGTTAACCATAATACTAGAAATAGATCTTTCCTCTAAATGTAAAAACTTCAATTAGGCAAATCAAATCTTAAAAAGGTGCGAAGTGTTCTTTAAAGTAATCTTACACTTTAAAAGGTAGTAGTCAATGTAAAGATGTTCACAACCCTAGACTACATTTTAACTTTTCATTTCATGATGCGGTCTTCCTTTTGAAGATAGTCAATATTATTTAATTCAAAGAAATAACTCAATTATCTACACTATGTTACCACTATTCCTGCTCACTAACCTAGTCACAACCTCTTTATATTCTTCCAATTAAAAGATTCAAATTCGAGATCATGTCAACCCACTTTACAAGATAATATTCATCTTACAAAAACATCTTTTAGGACAACTTTTCTTTCTAAAAGTAAATGCTAAAACATTCACGAGATGATAAAATAAATTACAATTTTAATTGGAATTAAAGTAGAGCTTAAGGAATAGGGTAGTGTACTTTTCTTTCCAAATCAAACATGAGCCCTGCTTCATAATAGCATCTGCGATTAATAATAATTTTCTTTTTCTCTTTTCTTTTATAATAGCCAAACCATTTAATAAAAGAACATAATTAAACAAGAGTCCATTATTATGACAGCGATTTCAATAAAGGAAGAGGCAGTCTAAACTTTACGAGCAGGCAAGTTATTAATCGCATGCAGTCATTGATACCACGTAGGGGTATGATAGTTTCGATACTGCCAGTTTAACAGCCTTTCGGAGATATAAAGGTTAGAGTGTAACATTAATAGGGATTTCTTGTAGTCGTTACACCATTACACTACTGTTACTCTTCTCGACAGCTCCAAGTGTCCCGAGCCAAAGGTGCCAACGCCGAGCCCAGATTTCCGGTTGATTTTCCATATGCCATCGCTGGAGGTTAATCAATTCGAGATGTATGAGATAATTCCTGGAAACAAAGAGTCCATTTCAGCGCACCCACAGCAGTAAAGACAGGGTTAAGTTGGGTGATCTCCCTCTGGAGAATCAACCCAGTCGTTTTCTATTTTTTTTTTTTTTTATTATTATTTATTTTTAATCCTGAAACCATTATAAGAACACCAATAACATTCACAACTTACTCAAATTTACGGGACTTCTCAAACAATAAATGGACTCAAGTAACGTGAGTGTTCAATAGTGGGAATATGGTTTCAGTAAATGGCTTGATCAAGCCTGTCAAACTGACGGTGTAGTTAATGTCCTACTCCTGTAGCAGTCAAGTGGAAGAACAACTGACTGCGTAGCTTAAGCCGTGAAAGAAGGACTTGTTTCAAAAACTAAGGTGGATGTTATGGATTCAACCACACAATCTACAGATCAACATTTAATTAATAAATTTCAGAGGGAATACAACTAACAAATTTAATTTGGAATTGAAAAAGGAAAAAGAAAGATACACATATCGCATTCTTCCAGCGATAGATTGATTTCAACAAATTTGAGGGTGGAGGGTAAGTAAATTAAGACTGGGAAATAGTCTTATACCACATATTAAAAAGAATATTAATGGAATGATTCAGGATCGATCCCAATAAGGGCAATTGAAGTGAGGCCAGACGTTGAAGGTAAAATAATGATCTTATAAAGTAGATGCGTGCTGGGCCCAAAGAGTAGGTAGGAGGTAGGGAGTTCAAACTGTGAAGAGGTAGCAGTAGGGTGAGTGGAAAGATATTACAAAGATATTATAAGGATAAAACAGAGTGTACAACAATCAATACTGATATTTTACACTTTACCAAAGGTCGCAAAACATTAGGGGATGCAAAGGAATGGTTTAACCAACATTTAACTTATGAAGTTGGACGCACAGTATTATTAAAATAGAGGTCGTATACAGTGATGAATAGAGTTCAAATAACAATGTGCAGAGGTCGAATACAACGATGAAGAGAGTCCAAATAACAATGTACAGAGGTCGAATAGATTCAGATTTTTATAGGTAACATTAGGATCGAATTCAAAGAAGAATGCCCATTCTATATCGGAATAAAGAATAATGCGCTAAGGGATAGAACTAAATTGCCCGATCCAAAAGCATATAAAATCTGATCCTGGCTAAGATTTCTTGTTGAAGGAGATCATGGTTAAATAAAAATCAATACCGCTTTCCCCGATGAAGGCGCACCATCCATTTTCTTTGTTCAAACCGTGATGAGTGATTAGACATTCTCACGGAAGTCATCCTTTACGCAGTCTAACTAACAGGGGGGAAATTAGGGATCACTAACTACTGATTTTACTTATCATAATGGCAATGCTATAGATAAAAGAAATACCCCTTACTATCATAGTGTAACAGGTTATGGCAGCCGTCGTTCCAATTCACAATTAAATTACATTAACCAACAATTAGTGCAGACAACACTTATGCTAAAATGCAGGGGAACACATTCGGCGATCAGGAAACCTTAGCTGTTAAAAAAAATAATCAAGTGCAAAAAGTGTTTAAGAAAGCTGCAAAGGAAAATAATTCTATCCTGGGATGGGAAGATTTTAAATACAACTCCTGCAAGGTAACGATCATACCCTTATCAAGCCACGAGCGTGGATTCTATCTTTAAAGGGCAGAAAAACCATATTCTTGCGGTACAAGGAACGGGGATGACGGGTATCAACAGGCAACCAAAAAAAAAAAAAAAAAACAGAGGTCTTTGCAGAAACCGTACTGAACGTGTGTGTAGTTGTAATACTCAAAGTCAAAAACCTAAGCATAGATCGATGGCGGAGATCGAACTCCTGGATTGCATTTATAAAAAGAAACACAGAGATGAACTCTGATAGCCTACGGTGTGTAAAACGTATTCTCCAGAAATTAAATAAGCCAGGGGAGTTGGAAATACCTCTATTGAAGTAGCGATAGCAATAAAGGGATAGATCTTACCCTGGATCGCATCTCTATCAAGTGACTGCGACGGTGTTCATCTCCTTCCTCACGGATCTTATTTTCTCACGTTCTTCCTTACCAAGATCAATCCTCCACCTGATCGATGACATATCTCCCGTCGCCACTCCATACAGAAACAATTTAAATGACACAAATGGGAAATTGGGAGCTGCGACCTCCCATAGGAATAAAAGAGGAACCCGATTACGAGATCGATACTTGAACTTTTAGCAGGGCTGCGCTCTCCCAGAGCTGCGCCCTTTTCCCTCAGAAGGGAGTATATACATAAAATGAAATGAAAGCGCTTCCGATTAAACCTATACAATTACAGATACCGAGATCGAAATAAAGAAAGCTCAGATTCAGCTTGCACCGGTGTATATAAGATATCAACGGAGTTTTTAAAAAAAGATTACTCCAGATCTGGTTTACACACATTATAAACTATATCAGACAGAGATCAATTAGAAATATCCAAAATCAGTTTACAGAAATGATATCTACAGGGATCAACGGTGTTACCCTGGATCCGGTTTTGCCCATGGTCTAAGCAATAACAGAGCATAGAGATCTAAAATTTCAGCCAAGTAAATTCAGAATTTTCAACTCCAACTTTCAGAAAATATGGTAATAATAGCGCTGGGTCTATCTATTCCGGTCAACACAAATTCAGTAAATAAAATTATGTACTCAAATTCACTTATTCCGCCACAAGAGTTTTTAACAATGAGAAATGGACTAAACGATTGAACCTGATTTCGACGATCAGCAGCACGGTGATGAGCCTGTTGATGTACAGTTCGATCCAGAAAATTTCCTTGCTTGACAATTCACCGAAGACCCCTGATAAAAATATGAATAGTTGTCGAACTAAATGCTTCTGCTATGACGAATTAGAAAATGACGAAAGAAAACACACAACTCGACAACAAGTTTTAATGGTTTGACAAGTGGCAGTGTGATTCAGCGGACTTCCTGTTCTCAGTATGAGCTGGTCGACAGCAAACTTTGATTTCCTTAATTATCACTGAGTAAGGCGGTGGGTGTCTTTCATGACCAGCGCAGAGGGTTTAACATGATTGAAATACCTTGCTAACACGCAGAGATACCATGCTCATAGCATTACTCATCAAACTAATTAACATACTTGTAATATTTGATTTCTCAAACTGCGGATGAAATCCTTGAAAGAAGAATGCAGAGTACCCTGCCCTGTCTGCTGAGATCTTAAGATAAACAAAATTAGGATGTAAAGCAATATTAAGAAACCTGTAGTCGAGTTTCCATGGAATCACTAAACGCATCATTGTACAGTTCTACTTCAATAATGACAAGATTTTAAGGTTAAAGACGATAATGAAATCTTGAAGTCGAGTTCAATGGAATGTAGATGCAGAGCATCCACGGAACACACCGTTGCACAGATCAACATCAAATGACAAATTATTATGATAATAACAATTCTGGAGCCGAAATTAAATGGAATGTACATGCAGAGCATCCACAGAGCACACTATTGACCTCAAATGACAAATTAAGATTTAACACCATAACGACAATTCTGGATCTGAGTTTAAATGGAATGTAAACGCAGAGCATACATTGAATGCATCCTTGCATAGATCGGCATCCATACTACCGGGTACTCCCTGAACGCATCGTTTGCACAGATCGACATTCATAATGACAGGATTTTAAGAGTTAAGAAATGGAATGAAATAAATAAATAATGAAATTCGGAATTTGAATTCAATGGAATGTGATACAGAGTAATCCCTGAACCCGTCTTTGCACAGAACGGCATCCATAATGACAGGGTTTAAGAGTTAAAAATAATAATAAAATTCTGAAATCGAATTCAAGGGATTGTGAATGCAGAGTATATACACTAAAGGCATCATTATACAGGTGGACTTCTATAATATCAAGAATATAAGATTTTAAATAACAATCAGAATGCATCAGTGCATAGTTCGACATCATATGACAGAATGTTAAGATTTAAAACATTAATAACAATCCTGAGACCGAATTAAAATGGAATGTTCATGCAGAGTCTTCACGGAACTCGTCTTTTCACAGGTCGACTTCACATGACAGAAATTAAGATTTTAAACCACATGATCTGAGATCTAAAATGTCAGATGCCACACAACCTTGCAAAGGAAAAGTCGATCTGAGACTTCTCACTACCTGAGATTTAATAAAAAAATAAGTGAAATGTCGAACTCCATCAAACTTTAAAGAACACGCAGACTTTACATGATCTGAGATTTAAAATGTTAAATGCCCACAACCAGAAATTGAAATCCAGAAAGAGTACTGTTTATAGAGGGTTTATAGATTTGAACATCAAAAACAGAGTTTATGATTTATCAGAAAACTAGATCGATTCACACTGTAGATCTATTTGCAACATACTGATTACAATTCATAGATTCGCTCCATAATAACAACATTTAAAATTCGATAAAACTTCTTGATTCAAACTGTAAATTTTATTTGATTTCCAAACATAAATCCAAAGGTATAAAACTCAGAATACTTGGAAAATAATATTAAAGCAATTGAACCTGATTTGGAGGTCGAGTCCAAAGTTGAGTTGCAGCAGCGGACTATTCGGCTACTCCAGTGAAATCCAACTTGACGAAGATACCGACAACCCCTTAATAATATGAGTCCGGTGCCCTCAAGGCTCGACCGGCTCTGATACCAAATGTAGAGCCCCTCCTGTAGGGGCCTTCATGCTTAACCTGAAACTCAACCACTTCATACAAACAAATTAGCCATCACAGTTATTGGAAAAATAAAATAAAAAGCGTGAATAACTTAACAAAAATAAGCAAAACTTTAACCTGTCAACCCGATCCGGCTGGTCCATTGTCGCCTTCGTCTTCCGTAGGATCCCTCCAACAAAGCTCGTTTAACCATTGGCGAAGCAATCGTTAGCTTTGCCACCCAACCATAGGCTCATGCTTTCAGTCGCATGGCCTCCCCCGAGCTTTGGGTCGTAGAGCTCACACACAAAAAACATATTCATGAAACCCAGTTTGGGATTCCCCCCCACCAAGATTTCCAGCCAAACCCTTAATAGCAGCAAGTCATGAGGTAACTCAATATTACGATAGTCATCCAGGGTCTGCGTCCTTTACCCATCCCCAAAGTCTCCCTTTTAAAGGAAAATCCCCTGCGACACATGTCGCTTCATGCATAAATAATTATTTAATTAATTCTTTAATGAAAAACAACTCACCCATCCAAGTGTCAGTTTCTCTAGGAGATGCACCAACATCCCTAAGTTTGCTCATGTTTGTCCCCTAGATATTTCACTTAACTCCTAGATTTGTGGTGTAGGTGGAGTTGACTAGGTGTCCATGCCTAGGATTCCATTTTGCTCCTAAATAAATATTTATAATATTTTTAAGTAATCAAGAATATCCTTTCATGTGCAATGCCTAAATAACACTTAATATTATTTAAATGCCAAAGTATTAATTTTTGTGCAAATGCCTAAAGTACTCAAATGCATTTCTAAGTAAAGTTCTAGGTGCAAAATTATACGTTTCAATGCAGTTAAGTTTAGCAATCAACTTTTACTAGGGACCCGGTGTCGCGCCGTTGGGCCTCCTTGTTCCTTAATTTAATTTCTCTGACATGGCACCACTCCGTCGAGTCCAGTCATCCATAGTTTCCATTCCTCATCAAGGCACCACATCGTTGGGTCCTTGCATTCACTCTTTCCGTTCTTGGCAGGGTACCGCACCGTCGGGCCCTTCTGCCGTCATCCTTCCGTTTTGACTTGCGGGAACTTCATGTAGGGATTTCAGGAGCCGTTACCTTCCATCCTCCGTCTACACGCTATTAGGGACTAATGGCGTTGAGGAGTGAGTCCGTTCTCACTGCGCGCCCCCCAACTCGTACGTGACCAGCTCCGTCGTGGCCCACCTCGTACGCCCTCACGCTTTCCTCTTGAGCAAGCGGATCAGTGCTTATCTGCTCAAGCGTGGTATTCCGTCGGAAGTCGACATCGTCGTCGCTCTCCCTGTGTGTGATTTACCCGTACTCTACGACCCTTCATGTTCCTTTGTGTGTCCGTTGGTGAACCGTCTCACTTGTTTCTACACACACTTCTCACAACAATTTATTAGTAGAACTGTCCTCAATAATCATCATAGGTTATTTTATTAATGTTTCAAATAGTCGGGTGACTCAGTAGGTGCTCTCAATGTCTACAGTAGTCTAGGGGCACTACAATGAGGCATTATTATTTTTCCATTGTCGAGGGAAAGGAATAGCAAGTCAAGTGTTTGAAGTTGGGTTTTCAATTAAATAATTTCACAATTGAATTTCAACAATGTTAAAATTCAAACGAATATATTTTGTGTACAATTATTAAACTTTAGGCACCCTAAGCCCCAAACCCTACTATGCCATTGTCTAGAGTAGGGTATATTTGTATACACCTAGGTTTTGTAAGTGTTTCCATCTAATTCAAAACCCCAGCCAATAAAATTCCATATAATGGAAATGGTGACTATCATTAAATAATGCATCAATTATCAATGATGTTCTCAAAGTTGAAAGTCAAAATAACCATTGTAGCCCACGGTTCTACCCGCCACTCATTATTAATCATGATCTCCAAATTTGAGCTTTCTAAATATGGAATAGTATCTACTTGCTAAATAAGGAATAAAATATTACGACAAATCATTTTTAATTTACACGACGCACTATAATAAAATACACTGCATCGCTACATTTATAATTATTGAATGCACTGGTGCTGCTAAACACCATATGCACCATTGTGGAACATTCGAAAAACAACCCATAAGAGAAACTATCTACTATATTTGATAGCAGATATATAAGTATGTATTTTTCAATCTTGCTAACACCGATGTTCTTAGTATCTAAAGATGCACCATGGAACCAAAAATTCCATTGCACATGAATTATGATGTTATATTTTCATGGGTTGTCATAATGTTGCATCCTAAAACACTAGAGTATTGCGGCATACGTGTCTTTATGGTGCATCGAAATTCTGAATTTTGTAAAACAATTACAGTGTGTTTCAAAATATGATGCATCGATGCATCAATCTAAAGAGATCATCGATGTCCAAAAAATCGAAAATAAAAATTTGGATGAATTATTTCCCATAACTTCAAAATGAGTGGGAATTTAAATTTAAAAAAAAAAACTACAAGGTATTAAAAAAGAAAACCTAATCACTAATTCATTATTTTGGTGAAATTTCAAATGGAGAGTTTTGGAAGAGAGTTATTAGGGACGAGTTTGAGCAACCAGAGTTTGGAGAAAGCCAATTTTTTGAAGATCGAAATTTCTAAGGTATGTTGAATCAAACAAAGCCATGCATAATAGAAATTTCAAGTATGTAAATTGTTACTATTATTTTCATATTTAGATTTTCTAGTTGTTTTTCTCGTTTTATCTGCAAAATTTTACATTATAGTTTAAATCCCTCAATTGTTTCACAATTAGGATTTTTATTCTTTGGGATTTTAGGTTTAATGGGTTTTAAGTTTTATACATAAGTCATTGGGTGTGATGGCACCACTTCTTGGGTTGAATCCAAAACCTTGTCATCCATGTTAGTGTTTTTTTATTATTAAAAAAAACCCTTACGCATTTTTCGGTGCATTTTATTTGTTTAAACACACTGGTGCATTTATAGTACAAACACACTAGTGATGGCTAGCATACTTTTTTAATTAACAAGTATGCTTATGGAGCTATCGATGTGTTCAATTTGCGATAATGTACTAGTGTCTTAATTGTGAAAGTGCACCATTTTGATTTTTTGTGTTTTATAGTTAATAAATCGTGCTGACAAATGCATTTGCTATTTTTTTTATTCTGTTGTGGTTAATAGTGCATCCATATGTTAGAAGCACCAGTACACCATATGTTAGATTCACTAGGGAGTTTAATATGTTGTAATGCACTCCTATGGTAGTTTTTTTTAAAATTTATATTATGAAGATATACAATTTTTCGTATAATATAATTAATAGCTTCTTTATTTAATGGTCCATGTTGTCTACTGATAGAAAAATCAAGATAAAATTTCAATGAACAACAATTCTAGTTGATATGATGGGAGCACATCCAAAGTTGGGAAGGAAAAAAGTTATTCGTAATTTCTATATCAAATTAATATGTTCGAATTATTTTTAAATTTAATTTAATATCTATTGGTTAATGTCTCACTTATAGAGCCAAAAAATTATGAAGCTCGATAAGATATTATTGGTATTGATTTTTATAATTTAATTTTTTTTTATAATGGCCATTCTTCGATGTCTTCAAGCAGGTGTTAACATACAAAGAAGATCCATCATATGAATTGATTTCCATTGTTTTAAGTAAGGATTATAAGTATATGTTGGAGTATCAAAAATTAATTATGGAATTTGTAAGTATCTATGTTGTTTTACTTTTCTCATTTTATAATTAATGGAACAACAAAAATCCTTTATTGTAAATCTATGATTTTTTATAGGTTATAAAACTTGCAGGAAACAAAATATGGAGTGCATCCAACAAAAGCGTTGTTGAGAGATGGCATGAGAGATGGTTTTGAAGGAATGTGGGACAATCGAGACACAATCATTTCTCAGTACATCCATTTTTTAATTTACATTCATGTATTATCTATTTTAATTTTCATTATTCCCAACAATGTTGACATACTCAATACATTTTATTTTATGTTTGCAAATGGAAGCTGAAGAAGAGGGAAAAATCGAGGCAATCAACAAAACATTCGTCCAAATAACCCAAGTGATCCAAGTGGTTCAAGCACCGATAATAGTTCTAGTGAAGAATGATGATCCATATATTTTGGATTTTAATGCAAGATTTATATTTTGAAATAAGTGTGTGTGGAAATCAAACATTTTAATGAATAATGTAGTGGACACAGTGTCCCAATTAAAAGACGGGTTACAAATAAGTGTAACAATTATGTGCATGCTGACATTCTGATTATTGTGGACTTTATGTTGTCCCTGCATTTTGTATGAAAATAGGCCTCTTATTGATATATATTAAAATGACGAATTTTTTTATATTACATTCTCTAGTGTCGTTAAACGTTGAATCACTGATTAAATATATCGATGATTAAATAATATTACATAGATGTTAAAATTTATGATATAATAAATTATTCCAAACATCATATCCAAACGGAATAATAAAAAGTCAAATGAATGTTACTATAAAAAATATATCAATTTCTGATGAATAATATAATTAAATAAAATATATATATGTTATAGTGCAATGTCAGTAGTTTCGGCTTATTAAACAGAAAAAATTATGTGGTTATTTTTATGTTTATGATTGCACCTATGCATTTATATCATTAAAACACCTTTGTGTTTACGTCTTTTCACTAACGGCGTGTTTAATATATAGTTGCATAACCCGGTTATTTTTCTACTATTACATCCCAGTGCGCTACGATATATTATCACACCATTAAATTTTAAAAATATAGAAAGTGTCAACATCATAGTGAACTCTACTAATGTGTTTTGCTTCAGTTATCACACCAATGCTTTGTAATAGTTAGAGAGCACTAGTAATTTTTAATAGTAAGAGAGCATGAGTGATTTTTAATAGTTCATAAGCACAGGTCCTAGTTTTAACATAAGGAACGAGTCTGTATATTGTTATATAACATCACTGTTTTTAGTAGGCCATAAGCATTAGTGCGTATAGTGTTATAAAGCATCGGTTTCTGTTAAAATTTAGTTATGCACTGGTGTTATGTGTAATGTGATGAACCAGTTCTTATCGTGCTTATGCACATCAGTTCTTTTATTGGTTATAAAATCCCTAGTGCATTATGTTTGTGTTAGCACTGGTGAATTTCATCCAATAAAGCACACTGAAAAATAAAACCTCCGCAAAATCCTTTGGCCGTCGAGTTTTTTTAGTTATAATTTATTTCCATAAAAACCTCTACTAAACATCCATTACTATTTGCGGAGGTTGTACCCGAGTTGTTTTTGATCATTTTGACCAATATTATAACACTAAAAACCTTCAATATAACTTATGCTACAGAGCCTTTTCCTTGTACTAAAAATTGTAGGTAAACACATCATTCACATACATAACTTGCACGACATTCTCATTTTTTATTTTAAATATAACGTCATAAAACTTGTTAGTTCAATTCTCAATTCCATCATTCATGTACGGTGAAAACATCATTCACAAATATATAACCATAGAAAATCCAATGTATCGATTTTGACTACAAGTTCTTACAACTTGCAAAGTTGAATTCCGATCATACAGGTAGGATTACAGAATTTTCTTATGCACAAACTAAATTTTAGATTGGAGTAGCATCATGCAAATAATGATAACATAACACTATGAATAAGTAGGGTTATAGAATTTGTTTTTCGCACAAATAGAAACACAGATTGCATTAGATTCATGTTAATAATGAGGACATAAGTCATTGAACTAGATAATGCATGTGTACAATATTGTTGCAATGACATTGAAATAGATAATGACTGTGTATAGGATTGTTCCAATACTCTCTAGGTTTTTTGGTCATGCCAATATTAAATTACAATACTCGTACAAGTATGTCAACAAAGTGAGTTACAAGGGGTGCACAACTACAATGCACTTCCTCAAATGAACACATACCCCAACCTATTGCGAACAACAATATTTCCAGGGATGCTGACAAACATAACAAAACAATTATCCATGTTGTTGTTCCATAGCATTCCTCTGCTCAATGTGCAAGTTCAACCAGTAAGATCAATTCCATCAAAGGATGGACTAACAAGGATATGATGACTACAATCAATGATGTAGAATTCAATGGATATTCTATCTGAGTAGCTTCCAAAATAAAAGGGATTGCACCCAGATAGGTGCATTTGTAACATACCCAATACTTGATACATTTTATGTTTGTGCAAAACATTGTCTTAAATTTTATTGTAAAGTTTTTTTTTGACCAAGTGGTCAAGGATGACTGTAAATGCATAATATTGTTATTTAATAAAATAAAATAGGAGACACTCACCCAAAGAGACTGTTGAAGGAGTGTGTACTCACCCACTGGGAGGAATGGAATCTGGGGTAGAAGGCAATGGACAACTGGCAACATCATGAACTCAATAACTAGCTGTTGTTATGGGACAACTCCCTTAAATTGTGGTCAAGTTCCCTAGAATGTGGAACTGGAGCTTGAGGCTCATTTATTGAAACTGACCACTAAAAGACCTAGGCATCTTTTATAAGCCATCGAATTTGAGCAGAGGCTCACACTTTTTCTGATGAGAAAATTTAGCTTTTGGTTCTGTTGTATGCACATAGGAGGTTCGATGAGGGGAAGCTATATTTTGAGTTGTAGTGTAAGTCTGTCTGATTTCTGCTGAGTGAAGAGTTTTCCTGCTGAGTGTAGAGGTTTTTGATATGTATGCAAGTCTCCATTGATTGCTGAAGTACATTGGTGAGGTGTATGAAAGTCTCCATTGATTGCTAAAGTACAACCTGAGTGCCTTGCTTCTACATAGAGTCTTCTTCCTAGTGGTTCAATAGACAGGATCGGGGGTCCAAGGGAGCAAGTGATTTGGCTACTTCTTCTAGAGAAGGTTGGGAGGAACGGGCCTCTTTGGCTGTCTTTCCACCCTAGCAAAATTATCAGGTTCTACTTGTTTATTTCATTTCATTTCTGTAAATTGTTTATCTATTTATGAAACTGTTTGAATGTTTATAAGTTTTCTATGAGTATTTATATATATAGCAAGTAGGATAGGAAAGGTTAGATTTATGTATTGTTTAACTATTTCTAAGTACCAGAATGAATGATCAGATTGAGATAGATAAATGATGGAAAACAAATGTCTTCATGTATTTTTCCTTTCAACCTAAGGTGATGTACTCTAGTACAGGAAGTATTTAATTAACTTAGAAATGATTTGATTGCAGAATGAATGTTGTTTTCATAATTTATATCTCTATCATCGTTTGTTCTATGTTGAATAATAGTTTATTTTAGAAGTTAAATCCATGTTTAAAACAGAAGGTGAAAGCTTCATTTCTTAGAGTTATCAATAGCAATACAGAGTATTCATATATATATATATATATATATATATATATCCTAGAAGAAGAACAAAGTTATGCACAAACTACCTTGCTCATAAATTAGAATATAAAATAGTACAAACAGAACTTAGAAATAAACTTTAGCATCATTAAATCGAAAGCTATAGAATTACTTTACTTTCAGCTCAATCCACTAGTTATAAACATAAAAAACCTAAGTCATCAGATGCTCGGTTTATAGACAGTTATACTAACATATCATATATCTATATTGTACTTTAATGCAAACCCTAAATTGTAGATTATCATTTAAAACACTTTCATAAACTATTGCAGCATTTCATACACAGAAATTATAATCTCATTTCCATGCAATTCGCTTGAATAAATATAGTATAATATCTATGTAATAATGTAAACATTATACTGTAGTATTGTAAACCAAAGTATATAAAAAACACAGTAGTGCAAACATTCGTATAAATATCATATACACTATATCGTTGATCAAACAATTTATACAAGTATCGAATCATTACACATTATTACTGTAAAACATATAAAAATAAAGTTGAAGGTTAATACCTGTAACCACTATAACATAGGTATAGCATAACATAAACAATGTTTCAGGATCGAGACCTGTATAGGCTCATCCGAGGGTTTAACCCAAGCTTTAAACAATAACAAAACTTAAATGAATTTTAAATTTCCCACATATAATCTTTGTACCGAATCCAAATAAAAGACGAGGGTTCAAGTCTCCAATCGGAGAGCTCACCCTTATGTTGAAACGTAAGGTTTAACAAAGTTAACAAAGCATAAATTCATGCAGTGTTAGGCCCAAGTCTAAACCCTGTAGAGCAAATTAGGTTACCCATTAAAAACAAACCCCAAGGTAATACATTATTAAAGTCATTGACGAACAGAGTCCATTTCACAAGTGATCCGAGGTTCGAGTCTCAATACGATCTCGACCAAGCTGTAACTTACATGGCTTAAAACATTTCAACTAATATTTTGCAGAACCAACCCACAGTGCTAATATCTTGTAAACAGGTCCATAATAATATCTTTTAAAATAACTATTAACGATGGATTACGGGCTCGAGTCTTGACTCGCCCAGGTTCTTCATCATTTAAGCAATCAACATTTAAAAACTAATAATTTATAATTTAAAATTCATAGACGAGCTCAGAGGTTTAAACCCTACAGCCTTCGTTAAACATTTCATAAATCGAAGTTAGGGTTTATCCCTTCCATCTAAAACAAAACTTCAAACCATTTGTTACGCACAGATTTAATTACTTTTCCAAAATGAAAGAACACAACATTTTTATTTATAAAGTATAATAATACATTGCAGTCAAACTGCCAGGAGGACCGATGATTTCCTTAAAAGACAACTTCCTAAAAACATTACAGGCAAAACCCATCTCAGGTCATTGCCCAAGAACCAACTACTATAGTAATGTAGCCTCAAAAACCATTTTGACAAATGGAGTTTGTATTGACGAAGAGAAACAAAAATACTACATCCTTGTTGACAGAGGAACCCTGGTCTGACCGAGGCTTACCAGTGAATGCACACCATGGTGGTTCGTCCCTTCATCATAACAACTTCACTGTGGTTTTAAAAGATCTTTCCCTGCAATGAAAAATGACAAGCAGGTTAAATACAAACTTAAATCTCAACATAGCACTGTAAGTAAGTAAGGGTTTGAATATTGTAACATAGCTTACCTGGTTAATAACAAACTCGAAACCGAGGAAAGAACCAAATATTGGAAACCTTGTACAAGATGCCAAACCTATAACTCCCCACAAACCAACACTTTTCCTCCTCCACAACGAAGAATAACATGAAAACCAAAGACCAAAACCCCAAACCTTGCTGTAGGGTGTTGACACTATCGAGATGCATTTAAAATCGTCACATGAACACATTTAATGTGCCAGCTACCACCACGTCGATGGTATTACAAGGATCCACTTTGATATAGTTTCAAAATAGTTTCCCATTACCTATTTTAATGTGGCACCAGATGAAAACTCACGACCCACTAATCTATAGTTTAAACCATAACAAATGTTAAGACCCCGAAGTATTACTTGGAAACACCATAGTTCACCTTTCCTATGAAGTGTTAAGTCGATCTCACCATCCTTTGAAAGCTATGGAGACTCCCACACTAGGGTAAGTTTGATAAACTAGAATAATGAAGGGTAATTTTGATCACCATAGTATTTCATGCTTTAACATCACACACTATTTATGAACATGCTACATAATTATAACCTTGGTGTTTGAACTTACTAAGTCACCACTTTTAATAAGGTTAGAGTCTATAATATTCTCACGTAAGGCTAATAGAAATCATCGCACTATCTCATCAAAACCAAAAGTATGCAACCTATAACTTGGATAGTTAAAGAGATGATGCATTAGCTTTAAGCTAAGTAAGCCTCAAAGTTGCACACCAGAATTCCAACTGCCAACAAGAAGTAAATTATAAATAATAATGTACCAATAATTAAATAATATCATAAGTACCATCTATCAGACCTTTACACAAAGTACAACCAAGTCATATTATGATTGCAGCTGTATGTAACGCTATAACATAAATATCATGCATCATATTAAAATAGGATAATTTCATAATTATAGTTATAGTATCGTAATACTTATATGTTTCATGAAATAGTATGTGTGGGCAGCAAGTGACGACTCAAATTAATAATTACGATAGTTAAAACTGACATAGGAGTATTAATGTATTTAATTGTTGATCAGACAATTAAAAATATTTAAAGATAATTACATGCTGTAATTAATTATTATTGTGTTTAGTTATTTAATAGACATTTATTACTTCCGCACATCATCAAATGTTAAATCTAATGCTTAGAAGAAAAAAAATTATGAAATTTCAGGATGTTACAACATTATTAGATAAATGGTCTCACTCATATAAAGTAGAAAGGGCCACTTATAGTGATGACTACAAAAGACGAGGAAGAAGTGGTTATTTGATGCAGGAGCATCGGGGCCTAGGTGAAACAGTCGAAGTTGATTGACAAGAGGAGTCTACCGCGGGATTGTCGATGGCCACTTGTGTGGAGCAAGATTGGCTTTTGAATCCAAGTACTCGAGCAGAAGCTATTGATCTGCAATCGCTAGGTGGAGAAAGTAGAGAATCGACAAGTCTGATGTCAACAGATGATAGGGTTGCAACGAAAGAGGTTGGGTGTCGACAAACGACAGGGTTGAAACGAAAGAGGTCAGGTGTTGATAGATGACACAGTTGCAATGAAAGAGGTAGGGTGTCGACGAGTTGTCAAACAGCGACACCAACGGATTGCGGCAGAAGCCAAGCGTGGAAGATGGGGTGGATTTGACTGGAAACCGTAGAAGCGAAGTTAAGCCGACAGGTAATGTCGAGGGATGAGAAAGTGTAGTATGGTCGAAGCAGGAGATGGGGTCGACAACTGTAGCAAAGCGAGAGAAGTGTAGAAGTCAAGGAAAAGTACTTGGAAGCCGTTGGAGGTTGTTGAGGAAGTTATGAGCAATTATGAAGGTGGTTGGGATCATGACAGATGTCACCACAGGAAGGGGTTATGCAGCACGACAAGAGGGTGCAAACAAATACAGGTTTGTAGTATCTGTAGGATTCAGTGGACACAGAGGTAGAGTGTCTCGGGGAATGGAGTAGACCTCGAGAAGAGTAGGAGCAGAGAAGAAGAGCAGTGCGAAGGCATATAAGAGGGGATTTGATCCATTTCTCATCATTCAATAGGGAACCAGGAGAGGGAGACAATCACACACAACTGGGAAACACACACACACACACACACATACACACACACACACACACACACACACACACAGAGATTTTCATTCTCTACATGGTAACAGGCTAAGGTTGATTAGTTCATAGATTTACTTTGTATTAGCACATTGTAATTTGATTCAGTTTAATAGGATCCAACTTCTGGAATTCATTTCACATCCATTCTATGTGAGCACCCGAGTGTTGTTGGGTGTCACTGTTAAGAAAGAGGGTCCGACTGACCTAACTTGCATAATTATTTTTTGCAAGGAGATGGTTGGAATGGGCCATGGTATGGAATTGATATAGGTAAAATCCATTATTGCTCATATCTGTCAAGGTTGGCCAAATCTATTCAGAGATGGATTGCTCAAGAGAGTTATGAAGCACCTGTAACAATTAATTAATAAGAATATGCGAAATAGCAGAAATGACAGAACTCAGAATCACTTTTATATTGATCACAGGCCACTTCGAGGGGGAAAACTCCTTTGAGAAAGCTGAATACAATTAACTTCACAGTGCCTTCAATGACCTCAACACACACTTATATACTAAGTCTATGCCCACTACTATGAGTCAAAACCATGGGACATATAATACTATGGGACGACTTACAAAGCATATGCGCCAATACTATGGGTCGATACTACAGGCTAATATAAACTATGGATCAACAAATACTACGGGACGACTTACAAAGCATATGCGTCCAACAACAATATACTAACATAGTAAAGAGAAGGGTTGACATGGGTTCCTAACATCCCCTCTCCCTTAGAAAAAGCTTTGTCCTCAAAGCTTTGGTTGGAGAAATTGCTGCAGAATCTAAAGAAGTGGTTCCCCGGTAGCATCCTCGAGTTCCATTTCGGGCCACTGACGCCTTTGGAGTGTCAGGGAGGATTTCTTGGAAGGCTGTAGATGAAGAAGAACCCCATCAGCTACGTCGAAAATGCGCTCAGAACGGTGGTGGTTGGCTTGTTGTTTCAGGCGAATTCTGGCCATGTGAAGATTGTCCTGCAGAATGAGAAGAATCTGATCGCGGTTTCGAAGAACCGAGTCAATTTCCTGAACTGGGGAGCTGCTAAGGGTGTATGGAAGAAGAACTGGCAGTGTCTACCCATAGACTGATTCATATGGTGTCCTTTGAGATGTGGTATTGCACCACCAGAGCGCTGCTAGGAGATCCATATAAATAGTTGGCCAAAGCTGTGTAGGGATGGGCAAGGGTTTGAGAAATCCCGAAAGGAGTGGCATTTCACCCTTGTTGACCTGGAAAGTATAACAGTCAGCCACCATCTGTTGAATTGGAATTTTCAGTCCCGGCCAAAAGAAGTTACATTGTTCCTAGTCATACATTTTGAAGAACCCAGAGTGCTCTGTTGATGAAGCATGGAGTTCATAGAAGAGATATCCCTGTTGAACATATTGCAACCAATTTGGAACAAGTAGAGAAAGAGCTGTAAGAGAAACTAGGTCATCAATTGTGCGAGAAGGAGCATCTGCCACCATATTGTCCTTACCCTTCTTGTAAGTGATCGCATAGGGATAACCCATTTCAGGTGTGTTGGGGAGGAGACCCATTGTTCCAAAAAAAATTCCAGACTATGGAGATCAGTCTTGATGCAGAAATAATTCCCTAAGAGGTATGGTTGCCACTTCTGTACTGCATGCAAAATAGCCATCAGTTCCTACTGAAAGGTAGATGCGACTAAATTCTTACCGAAAAGGTCTCTTGAAGGTAAAAAGCTCATTGGTTCAGCAAAGACACTTGCATATCTATCCAAGGAAGTAGTGGAGGCCGTTGATGGGTGCATCTGAAGGGAATGGAGTTGAGCGATGATACCATGTGAATTCTTCTTAAGGATTTTTTCCAGGCGATGTGAACTGATGATGTAGAGAGACCCTGGTTTTAAGCCCATTAATTTGTGTTGTGCCCCATTTACTGAAAACTGCATCCAAAGTTCTGAAAAATCCCATGAGATGGGGCCAAGTGTGCATAACCATGGAATGCCCAAAACCACATCACATCCACCTAAGGACAAGGAAAACATGTCAGAGTGCAGGTTATAATATTCCATAGAGATACGCACATTGTGACACTTCCCCTTGCAAAGTAAGGTGCCCCCATTGGGAACCATGACTTCAAAGTTCGAGCAAGGATGGACAAAACAATCAGCCTGTTTGGCAATCCAAACGTCAATGAAGTTATGAGTGCTACCAGAATCAATGAGTATGGTAAGAGGGATCTTCTTGAAGTATCCCCTGACTTACATTATTTGTGGGGTGGTGACGGAGGTTAGAGCATGAAGAGAGATCTAGGGTGGGTCGTCTTGAGATGGGGTGTCAACAGGTGGGTTTTGAATGTCGACCTGATCATCTACTGTATCTGGAGCTTCTTCATCAAGTTCTGAGGCAGGTGGAGAATCCACATCCAAGAGATAGAGCTTTTGTTGAAGACATCTATGTCCCCAAGTGAATTTTTCATCACAATTATAACAAAGCCCTTTTTCTCGGTGTGCCTGCATCTCTGTTTCAGACAAATGCTTGATAGGAGTTGGTTGTGGGGCAGGCGTGATGGGAGGTCGTTGGGAACCCATATTTATGAAGGGAAAAAGGTGGGTTTGGAGCATTGTTGAGCTGCGATGTTGTCCTCTCCCAACTTAGCCAACCCTAGGACTTACATCATTGCGTTGGGACAGAACATTTTGACCTCTGAGCGGATTTCATCCTTGAGACCACTGATAAAACAACTCCTGTAGAATTCATCAGACAATCCTTCTGTGTGATTGGCCAGTTTCTCAAATTCTGTTTGATACTCTCTCACTGTACCAATTTGGTGCAGTTTAGTGAGTGCTCCTGTGAAGTCATCAAAAGCACTAGGACCAAATCGTGGCAAAAGGAGTTGGCAAAAATCTATCTAGTTTGGCTCGAGATGAGCTTTGATGTACCAACGGTACCATTGAAGGGATTCTTGTTCCAAATGAAAGAATGCAAGTGGAACTTTCTAGACATCAAAAGTATTATGCAGACTAAAATATTGTCCTGCTCGGTATATCCATCCAGTCGGATCAGTACCATTGAAGTGAGGAAAATCAAGCTTTGGACCACGAAAATTACTGGAAGAAGAGAACCCATTGTCTGATGAAGACTCGGACTGTCGTTTGTTGTTCATAGCTAAATGTTCAAGATGGAGGCCGAGAAAATTTTCATCCAGATCTTGGAGTTTGTCTTGGATGGCTGCAAGTGCGTCTTCCATGGTTTTTGCTCTTGCACGGGTGACAACCATAACAAGGAGTTTTTTTTTTTTTTTTGGTTGACTGGGTAGGAAAACAAACACAGAAACTGCTTCAGTAAAGGAAATCTAGACTTCGAAAAAAATCTGAAGGGTAATTGGGGTTTGACTAGGTTTTGGACATTGTCAAATAGACAGGGAAGCAAAAATGAGGATTTCAGAAGCGGGGTGAAAGAATAAGAAAATTTGGCAGAGGGGGACAAAGAAGCTGAATTCAAAAAGGAACTCTGTGGTAAAATTTGAAGGTGATTGGGTGAAATCTGAGGAAGTTATGGCAAACCCTAAAAATAGAAAAATGTGGGATTTCGGGCTTTGGGAAGGGAAATTGGGGATAGGGTCCTCAGGAATGAAATATGCAGAATGGGATGACAGGGGTTCCCTGAAAATTTCAAGGGAAACAGAGTGAAAACAAGGGAGATATGGAGATAAATATGGAACCGATAAATCTGCAACGGCCCGGAAGTAAGCGAAAATAGAGGGATCTGAAATGGCGCCGAATGGATTGAAAACGGCTGGATCTGGAATGGATTTCAAAATGGATCTGAATGACTGGATCTGAAGCGGCGCAGCAGTGATCGACAACAGTTCAGCTGAAAATAGATATGGACCCCAGGTATGTGCGGCTTCCTAACAATTCAGGGGTTTCACTCGGCCACCAATGCTGTCTGACGGCTTGCGTATTGGGGCAGTACCCCTCACTCCACGGCTCAGGTAAAACTGATAACCGCTTTGCAAAAAATGATAGCTCTTGGTTTACCTCACGGGTGGGAACTAGTCAATCAGGTAGGGGTCATTGCCCTTTTCGTTGGCAGGTCCTCTCAATGGGCCAGCTACTTCGGGGTTCCTATGGTACTCCTCACAATGATTTTTAGGGCTTATGCCCAAGTACTTCCCACAGTTAAGTGGATAGGGACTATTCCCAAATCCGAACCTGCAACAGATGCGAAATTTTTTTTTGGCAAAAATTTCACCTAGCGAGCCCAAGAAAGTGCTCTGATACCAGATGTGAAGCACCTGCAACAATTAATTAATAAGAATATGCGAAATAGAAGAAATGACAGAACTCATAATCACTTTTATATTGATCACAGGCCACTTCGAGGGGGCAACCTCCTTTGAACAAGCTCAATACAATTAACTTCACGGTGCCTTCAATGACCTCAACACACACTTATATACTAAATATATGCCCAAAACTATGAGTCAAAACCATGGGACATATAATTCTACGGAATGACTTACAAAGCATATGCGTCCAATACTATGGGTCAATACTATGAGCTAATATAAACTATGGATCAACAAATACTACCGGACGACTTACAAAGCATATGCGTCCAACAACAATATACTAACATAGTAAAAAGAAGGGTTGACACGGGTTCCTAACAAGAGCATGGTGGTTCAGGTTGAAGAAAAGGCATCCATATCTTGTTTTATGAACTGTAGAGGGAATTGACCGAGATAGGGATATAAATATATGCCCAACAGTTGTGTCCAAATTATATGACACATTATCCACCATTTATGAGAAACATTCCTATAGTCCAATCTATATATGGAATTGTGACAAAACAAGTTTAAAAGCATGGAGGAATTGTGGCATGTGGGTAATTTCCAAAAGATGGAGTAGGAATGTTCCAAAAATGATGCCTAAGAGTAGGGAGTGGATAACTATTATATGTTGTGTAAATGCAATCGATGCGTCAATACCTAGGTTTTTTCTATTCAAGGGAAAGAGTCATATCAAAAACTATATCCATAGCTATGATATAGGAGAATGCATGGTTGCACATCCACATGCATGGATGACTAAAGAATTATTCTTGAATTGGCTTTGTCACTTTAAAATATCTATACATGGTGGTGTCTCACCTCAAAATAGACACTTTATGATTTTGGATGGCGATGACAACCACGTAGCTATACAGACCATTGTGGAGGCAAATAGCTTGGCCATTGACTTGTTGAACCTACCTCCACATAATACTCACAATTTGAAGCCTCTCAATGTTAGTTTGTTTGGGCCTTTGAAGTGTTTCTTCAGGTATGAGAGAGCAGCATGGATGGAAAAGAACCTAGGGAGAGAGGTCAATAGGTTTGAATTAGTTGAACTTGCAAGTAAATATTTTAAAAGGGCTCTCACACCCTCAAATATCAACATTGGATTTAGGTGGACTGCAGTTTGTCCACTTAATCATGATGATTTTTTCCATGATATTGTATGTAGACAAGACTTTGATGTACAAGAAAATGAATATGAAGATGCTATAGACAACTTCTTATCCCTCTATCATGGACACTGCCAACCATTGCATGACAATGATGAACATGTTAGTGCTACTCAATATGACCATGGAAAAGTTGTCGATAACGATGAGGTTGTCATGTCAAATGGAACAAAAACAGGTTTTGAATATCATGTTCATGAACCAAGTGTGGAGAACTATGAATTTGTTGGATCATATGAAGCACCTACAGATTCTGCAAAGAAAAACCATAATGGGGTTTCCAATCTAAATGCAGTTGATGGTGGTGAAACACGAGCAAGAAACAATGAACAACCTACAATGCCAACCCAAGTAACAAACCATAAGTGGTTAGTGGAATAAATGATGAATATGAATAGACATATTTTCACGAACACCAATGACACAATCCTTAACATGCGTTCATTGCCATCAATCCTTAATAAACAAGTTTCCCATTATTATGTGGATAAAGGGGGTGTCATGGGGGCTTCACTCAATAAACCGTTATCATAGCACGTTCGTTCATGGCATATGAAACAATACCCCTAATCTCACTAAATATTGGTAAATACCTTCCAAAATCATTTTTTTTTACCCCCTCCCAATATGCCTTCGGAATTTTAAAAAACCCCTATTTTCACTAGATATTGTATGTATCAATTTTTTCATTAACATTTTTTATACCCCTTTATATTTCTACTTAGTATATTGATATGATACCCCTCTTATGACCCCACATGCATTCTACAATGCACCTTGCTTCTTTCAATCTATATTGTGGATGCACATTACTTCACCCACAATGCAATTACTCAACCACATATCATTATGATTTGCAACATATAATGGTTTAATGAAGAGATAGGAGATCACTTTTTGTATGTCACTAGAGCCAATGCACATAGTAAAACATTTAGATTGCATGTTGTTGCTCCCCAATTGTTGACAAAGCCTGTTGTGGGCTAGGTATCCAAGTCCCTAAGGCCTATAACAAGCTCTACGAGGATGAATAAACCTCCCAAGGCCTGTAATAGGCACAAGTGGTTGGGTATTCAAGCCCCCAACGCCCATCGAGGGCCTATAACAGGCCTTGGAGGCTTAGAGCCTCCCAAAGATTTTGGTAACAATTGGCTGAGTGTTATTGGTAACAACTGGCTGTCAATGACCACTGTCCCTCGACTATGATCGATTGGAAACCCTCTTCACCACGAAACCCCTCACCTCAATTATACCTCAAGACACGATTTCCCTTTGTATTGGTAAGCTCGAGCCTTGCCTCAACCCGATTTCTCATCCGTCCGTGATCTCACCATCTCCATTTGGTGGATATTTGTTAGCCTGCCAGTATAAAAAAGACCCCAAAGTATTTTTGTATTGTTACAGTAAATAAAAAGACCCTTTGCCCCTCAATATACAAGCAATATAATTTTTAGGTTTTCATGATTATTTAATACCGCAATATGAATGAACGTGATATTATATTTTTTTCTGGTGAAGCCCCCATGGGGGGTGTACAAGAACATAGTGCAAACAATGAAGTGCTATTTGATGAAGACAATGCAGATGAAGCACTACCCCAAGATGATCCTCACATTGAACCCTGCACCAAAAAGGTACTCATCAAATTATTAAGGCTTCCAATTGATAGAGTGGTAGTGACAAAATTAACAAGAACAATTGACTATATTCGATTAAGTAGGAGTTCTCGGCTACTCACTACAGAAGACTACATCAAATTATTGGTTGAGACATAACAAAATAAAAATGAGATGCAAGATTTAAAACAACATAAAAAGGAACTAGCAAGGGAGAGGAAGGAAGCAAGGATTCTAGCTGTTGAAAAGCTAAGGTAGTAAACGATCGAAAGAGAACAAGAAAAGCAAGTAAGAGAACCAAAAAGAGGTGGAAAGGTAGGAAAAGGAACAAAGAAAGTTCCAACATATAATGGATGGGACTGGAAATGTGTTCAAGCAGAGTAGGATGATGTCCAACTCATTGGATCAAATTTCAAATAATAAACAATTATTTCAAGACTTTATAATCATATAGATCCCATAATATCGTCATCCCGTCACAACTCCCCCATTTGTTTATACCAGTGAAAGGACAAATATGGCATATGATTTTCCAATACCTACAATCAATCCTGGTTTGTTGAGAACAAGTTAGATCTACAAATTTTCAATTCTTCCTTGGCTACAAGTAGCAAGATGGGCTCAACCACATGAGGGAAACTCAACCCATTCAGATCAAGCAAACTTGGGTATCCCAACCGACCTGGATGAACCAACTGCAAAAAACATATCAAGTTTGGGAAATGAGCTTACTAGACTTCCCTAAACCATTGGGATGTTATATGTTTAGCCTTACCATAAGAAGTGTGGATTCTATAACAAAGGATTTTTTTTTTTGCTCCATTTTTGGTTTGAATCCAATCTAAGGACTCGATTACTACAAATGCAATCCCAAGCATCTAGGGATTTCACATGTATTCTCTTATAATATGAAAGTAGAGATAGGAAGGTCCAGTTATCCTTGAATAAATTCCTACAAATTGTATTCCTAATTTTACTATTGGGTTAGGATGGATGAGCTCCATACTTGTACCAATAATACGAAATTAGTCTTTGATCCAAAGAGGCCAACCATATCTCTAATTCCTATAATGCAATGGTATTAACAAGGAACTCAAAGAGTGTTATATTTTTATGGTTCCATGGAAGTGGAATTATGATAAATATTTAATTAAATTGAATTGATTGCAATCATTTCATATCATTAAGTAAAAACAAGAAATCATATCATCCCTTCTAGCCCGAGGATATCTAAGACAAAAGCAATTCATAGTGAATGAAAGCAAGGATCTCATTGGATTATATATATTCATGGATGTATTAATAGGTCTCCCATTGATAGTGACAACCCTGAATAATGCATCTAGTGTAAAGAAAAACATGTTCCAATTCCTACAAACACTCATTCTTTGAGAACTCCATGCATATATGTATTCTTAAGAGTGAAGTAGATAAATTCCATGGATTGAAACACTTAACATTATAAGTGACATTTCATATGGATTGGCCAGTATGCATGCCATATAAATCATGTCACTTGCATTATATAATAGCCCTACTATTTATGAAATTTGTTTCTATTAGTGTAATCATTTTGCGTATTTGAATGCTAAAATAGATGTTACAACTAAACAATGTCTATATCAAGAACAAGATCAATAAAAATAACACTAAGTCCTCTTCAAGGAATTGGAAACAAAGGAAATCTATAAATTGTAACATCATAAAATTTGTAACATGGTTCTAACTATGACATCATAAAACTAACAAGGAAACTAACCTTAATGTGTTCTCGTATAATTTATATAAGGCCACCTAATAGTGCCATTTATCCTCTCTGGTTTTTCAAAGAGTCTCTTTTCCAATTGTGCATAAGTATTCTTTAGGATACATAATCTACTAGGACATTCCCAAAAATTAAATCTAAAAATACAAGGAGCAAGGCATTACAAACCTATATACAACCTAAAATTTTACATATCCAACCTTTCCTTGGAACCCAAGATACTAGGATAAAGGAATTGCATCCCATCAAAATATAGGGCTACGAACAACCATGAATTCACCACAAAAGACAATTTTGGGCATCACCATTGCAATTAACCATTTAAAAGGGCCCTGACTTCCATTAAAATCTGAATGGACTAGAAATGCATGTATTAATGCATATAAAATAATCGAAATGAATTAATCAAGTGTGGAAGAACTAAAAATGCAATAAAGACTCTCCCATTCCATTCCTAAACAAAATTCACACACATCTAGAATGCACAAAAGTGATAGATAGATAGATTTTCATAATAGAAAATATAATGAATCTATAAACTCATGAAAACATATATGAATAAATATGGACAGATTTCTTTCATGACTATGTTTTTCTTTTTCATTATAAAGCTCTCCCTACATACTACAAAACACAAATAGCTTTAAGTTAAAATCTCACAAAATTGCAAATGTAGAAATCTAGGTCTACAAACACATAGATCACTAACCTATATGAACAATAAATGATGAAGAATTCTATATCACTCAAATCACATATGTTTTATTGTGTTAACTAAAAAAATAAAATGTTACAAAGAACCCATTCAAACTCAAAAATTTTGAACCCTAGACCTCCTTTTCTTTTATAGATCGAAAAGGCAGAGAAGCTACAGAAAGGACAAACTTTTTATGAATTGAACTCATAATGATAAATTTAGGACAACTATACGCAATAGCAAGCCACAATAGGATTAAACAACCATGAACCAAATATTTAAATGTATAAAATTAAATCCAAAAATGCAAGGAGCAATGCACCACATGCCTATACAACCTGAAATTTTACATACCCAACCTTTCCATGGAACCGGGAGTTGATTACGAATGGGAGGCCCAAGATGTATCTCATACTATCTTATTAGGATTAGGCCCAATACCCTACACCATGAATAACTTAAAACAATCATATGACAAACTAGTGAATCATTCATGATAGAAAATGAAAACCTAATATACTAGGCACAAGCCATTGCATCCTATCAAAATATATGGTTGTAAAGAACCCCAAATTCACCACTAAAGACAATTATGTCCTTTATCACTTCAATTAACCGTTTAAATTTGTCTTAACCTCCATTAAAATCTTAATGGCCTAACTAATCAAGCATAGAAGAACTAAAAATAAAAAAAATACATTCCCATCCCATTCTTAAACAAAATTCACACACGTGTAGCATGCACAATATAGATGGAGGGATTTGTTGGAAATATGATTTAATTAATGAGATGATGGCAGATCAGATTTACACGGCTCTGTCAGACCCCAGTCGATCATTTAGTCAGTCTGCAATGACTGACAGACAGTCAGTTTGCAGCCAATCCCAGTCACGGAAAGTTAGTATTTAAGTAGCCTCTCTTGTATTTGGAAAGATCAAAATTTCATAGGTAGAATTTATTACAGTCTTTAATGAAAGCCTGTAGCTTCCAGGCGAATCCATCTTGAGTCGGTGAAGTGAAACTCTATAAATGTAAATCATTCACAGAGATAGAGATAGAGATGAAAGAGGTGAGGGAGTGAAAGAAGAAGAAGAAGTGAAAATCCGTGAAGTAATTCAAGAGCCCAAGCTCTATGTAAATGGTGAAATATTGAAGTTAATATCATCTCTCTGTGCGCAAAGTTACTCTATTTTACTGAGTAATATATATAAGTCTATAGTTTCGCATATTCATTCTCAAGAATGTTAAATGTTGTGTTGCGCACATCTTCTTCATGTTTAGTTGTGTGAATGTTGTTTACATTTATGCACTGTAAAAGAAATCAATAGTTCTCAAGTATTTCACTTTGGTGAATGCCCTAGTTTAACGCGTAGTAAGTTTCAACATATGTTTCGATTCTCATGTGTTAAGACAAAGTTTATTTAAGTTTGGGTTGTGCGCACTTAAATAGGTATGTGAAGTTAGCCGCGCAGTTAATCTTCGTAAAGTTAAAATTGTGTGCAAAAGGTAATTTGTATGAAGTGTGCAAAGTTAAGTTCTCAAAGATTAGAGAAGTGTGCATTTATGCAAAGTAAAGTATTGCGCGAAGTTAATATTAGTGCATTTGCATAAAGTCCAATTGCGCAGTAGAAAGTAGAATCATGCAGCTAATCTTTGCGTAGTAGAAACGCGTAGTTACCGCGTGCAGTAAAAGGTGAATCACACAACTCATATCCGCGCACTTATTTTGTGAAGTAAAGTGTTTTATAAAAGTGGAAGAAAATATAAAGAAAAGTATTTGCTAGGACATGCGTAGTCCCATAGCAAAAGAAAAAGAAAGATTCATGCATTGCGTAGTAAATCTTTAATTGACTGCGCGTGCCCTTTTCCCTTGATCTGGTATCAGAGCCTGGTTTACGGAAAGTCGAATTTGTATTTACATAAGGGAAAAGTGATTAAGAATGGCTTCCACTTCGGGTAATGTGCAAACCCCTTTATTTTCTGGTAAAAATTATGAATACTGGTCTCTAACAATGAAGGCTTTGTTTAGAGGTCAATATGTATGGGACATAGTCCAGAATGGTTATGCAGAACCAGCAAATGCAGCAGCAAACAACAATCTCGCACAAGCTAAGAAGGATGTCTTGAGGGAACAGAGGAAGAAATATGGAAAGGCGTTTTTCCACATACATCAAGCAACACATAAGTCCATACTCCCAAGAGTAGCAGCAGCGCAGTCAGCAAAGGAAGCGTGGGACACGATGGAAACATCATATCAAGGTTTGGATAAGGTAAAGATTGATAAACTTCAAATTATGAGAAGAGATTTTGAATCTCTGACAATGAAAAATACAAAGTCAATAGAATCATTCTACACTCGTGTTATTGGTTTGGTTAATCAAATAAAGTCTCATGTAGAAACTCTAACTGATCAAAGAGTTGTTCAAAAGGTTCTTAAAGTTTTTCCAAAGAAATTTGAATATTTGGTTGTAACCCTGGATGAAAACAAAGATCTGTCCACATTTACTATTGATGAGTTGCAAGCCTCATTACTCAATCATGAACATAGAATCAACAGTTCAGATACATCGTTGGAAGGTGCATTCACAGCACAGTCATCCATAAGCCATGGAAGAGGCAGAGGACGAATTTCTTTTGGAGGAGGTCACAGCAGTAGCCCTGCACATGTCACTGGTAGAGGCCAGAATCAAACCCCCAATCAGCCAAGTGGACAAAGGTATGATAAATAAAAAATTCAATGTCATTACTACAAGAAGTATGGACACTTATCATATGAATGTAGGAAGAATCAGTATGACCAAGGAAAGCAAGGTGAAGCGTAGTCAAGCAACAACAACACTTCAAACAGCACAATGTTCTTAGCATGCGCATCTTCACTGGAATGCAATGCTGTCCAAGAAAGTCGAAATGACATATGGTATTTAGACTCAGGCTATAGCAATTATATGACTGATAATTTAAGTTTATTTTCCAGTCTAGATAAATCAGATCAAACTGATGTAACACTTGGAAACAATATTCAAGTTACTGTTTTGGGAAAGGGTACTGTTGATATTCTAATAAAACAGGGGGAGCAGAAATTCATGACTGATGTGTATTATGTTCAAGGTTTGAAGCATAACCTAATGAGCATTGGACAACTGATGGAAAAAGGTTACAGAGTTCACATGGTAGGAAAGCATTGTGTGATCAAGGACATATACTGAAGCAATCAGTTGATACCAGAAGTGCAGATGACAAGCAACCGCTTGTTTCCTTTGAGGATAAGAGCAATCATAAAGGAAAAACAACTCAAGTTGTTCATGCAAGTTAGAATGAGAATACTAAAACTGCGCTCAACGCAGAAAGCAAAGGAGCAGAAATTCATTGCGCAGAGGAAGAAAAAGATAGTGCAATGCAAGCTGCGTTTCAAACAGAAGTAAAGGATGAATCCTGGTTATGGCATTTCAGATTTGGACATCTGAACTTTGATGGGATGAAGCTACTACACATGAAGGAAATGGTGAAAGGATTTCCATTGATCAAAAAGCCAGAGAGAATTTGTGAAGGCTATATTTTTGGCAAACAACACAGAGAGACTTTTCTAGTCAGAAAGTCATATAGAGCTCGCGCACCACTTGAAATTGTGCACTCAGATATTTGTGGACCGATGCAAACACCATCCATGGGAGGATGCACTTATCTTCTCACATTCATTGATGATTTCACAATAAAAACATGGTTCTATTTCTTAAAGCATAAATCTGATGCATTTAGTTGTTTTCAGTAGTTCAAGGCACTCGTGGAGAAGCAGAGTGGTTACAGCATCAAGATATTGAGAACAGATAGAGGTGGTGAGTATGTTTTAAATGATTTCTTAAACTTTTGCAAAAATCATGGCATACAGAAGCAATTCACTACACGATATACACCGCAACAGAATGGTATCACAGAGAGAAAGAACAGAACTATCATGGAGATGGCACGCAGTATGTTGGTAGCCGCGCATCTGTCAAATGAATACTGGGTTGAAGCAATGGCAACTGCAGTATACATCATGAATTGATGTCCGACAAAGAGCGTGAAGAATAAAGTTCCGCAAGAAGCATGGACAGGTATGAAACATAGTGTTTCGCATTTAAATTTTTTTGGTTGTGTAGCATACGCACATGTTCCAGATGCCTTAAGAAGGAAATTAGACAATAAAGAACATAAATGCATCTTTATTGGATATTCTGAAGATACAAAAGCATACAAGTTGTATGATCTTGTTGCAAGGAAAGTCATCATCAGTCGAGATGTTCAGTTTGTAGAAAATGAAGCATGGGATGGAACTGTAGAGAAGAATGTGAAAATCATGTCACATGTTGAACATGATGACAGCGCAGAAGATGTGGATAATACTCCACATATAAATCAGAATTGCGTAGCTCCATCTACTCCAAGGATTGCACAACATGCTCCTGCACAAGAAGCTCCAATACAAGGCACAACTCAAGCTACTCCGAAAAGCACACCAAGTGCGCAACAAACTCCATCAAGCAGTGCCTGCAACATGCGTAGTTCAACACTAGTAACTTCATTAAGGACAAGAAGTCTGCGTGAGATATATGATGCTGGTACACCTAATTCATTTTCATGTTTTTCATTATTTTCTCAAGTTAATGATCGTTTAAGATATGAGGAAATAGAATGCATTGAGAAAAATCAAACTTGGGAATTAGTTGATGTTCCTGAAGACAAGGATGTGATAAGCGTGAAATGGATTTATAAGACCAAGCAAGATGCTGAAGGAAATGTCAGAAGCACAAGGCAAGATTGGTAGCAAGAGGGTTCATATAGCATCCTGGCATTGACTTCAATGAAACTTTTGCACATGTAGCATGAATGGACACTATCAAAACAGTCTTGGCCATCGCAGCACAAAAGACATGGCCTGTCTATCAAATGGATGTCAAGTCTGCATTCCTAAATGGTTATTTGAAAGAAGAAGTATATGTTGAGAAACCACAATGCTATGAAGTTCCAGGACAAGGACATAGAGTGTACAGACTGAAAAAGACACTCTATGGTTTGAAGCAAGCTCCGAGAGCTTGGTACAGTCGCATTGACTCATACCTCATTCAAAATGGATTTCACATAAGTGAATGTGAGCCAACACTATACACAAAAATCAACAAGCAAGGTAATAAGTTAATTGTCTGCCTGTATGTAGATGATTTAATATTTACTGGTGATTTTGGCATAGAAGAATTTAGAACAGTCATGGAAAGTGAATTTGAAATGACTAACTTGGGGCTTATGAAGTATTTTATGGGCATTGAAATCCAACAAACTGAAAATGGTATATTTATATCACAGTCCAAGTATGCAAGTGATGCCTTGAACAGGTTTAAGATGTTAAACTGCAAGACAGCTCCAACACTAGTGATAACAGGTTTGAAATTGAGCAAGGAGGATGATGGATCTAATGTAGATCCTACACTGTTTAAAAGGCTCGTTGGCAGCCTTATGTATCTTACAGCAACAAGGTCAGACATCATGTATGGAGTCATCATAATCTCAAGATTAATGGAGTCACCAAAAGAATCGCATTGGCAAGCAGGTAAAAGAATTCTAAGGTATGTGAGTGGAACAAAAGACTTTGGTATTTTGTATTCAACCTCATAAAATTTCAAACTCATTGGATACGCTGACAACGATAATGGAGGCAACATGGATGATAGGAAAAGCACATCTGGGAATACATTTCATGTAGGAACAAGTGTTGTATCATGGGCTTCAAAGAAACATCCTATAGTAACTCTTTCTTCACCTGAAGCAAAGTATGTTGCAGCTACAAGCACTGCATGTCAAGTAATTTGGATGAGGAGGATGTTAAGTGATCTATCGTAGAACCAACAAGAACCCATAGTCATTTACTGTGACAACAATTCAAAAATTGCACTATCAGAGAATCATGTGTTTCACAAGAGAATGAAGCACATTGACACAATGTATCACTTCATTAGAAAATTGATAAACAACAAGGAAATCTGTTTAGAATTTTGTAGGTTTGAAGATCAAGCTGCAGACATATTTACAAAACCATTGGCAAAGGACCCATTCCAATTTCTGTGAAGTTGTTTCAGAGTGACAAGTTCTGCGTAGTGAACTCTGTCATGAAAAGAGCATGTTTCAGCGCTGAAATATTTGTAATATTGTATTTTTGTTTAAATGATCCCCATCCACTCATAATTAAGGGGGAGTGTTAGAAATATGATTTAATTAATGAGCTGATAGCGTATCATATTTACACGGCTTTTTCAAACCCCATTCGATCATTTAGTCAGTATACAATGACTGATAGATAGTCAGTTTGCAGTCAATCCCAGTCATGACAAGTTAATATTTAAGTAGCCGCTCTTGTATTCGGCAAGATCAGATTTTCTTAGGTAAAATTTATTGCAGTCTTAATGAAACCCTGTAGCTTCCAAGTAAAGCCATCTTGAGTCGGTGAAGTGAAACTCTATAAATGTAATCATTCACAGAGATAGAGATAGAGATGAAAGAGGTGAGGGAGTGAAAGAAGAAGAAGAAGTGAAAATCCATGAAGTAATTCAAGAGCCCAAACTCTATGTAAATGGTGAAAGATTGATGTTAATATCATCTCTCTGTGTGCAAAGTTACTCTGTTTTACTGAGTAATATATATAAGTATATAGTTTCGCATATTCATTCTCAAGAATGTTAAATGTTGTGTTGCGCACATCTTCTTCATGTTTAGTTGTGTGAATGTTGTTTACATTTACGCGTTGTAAAAGAAATCAAGAATTCTCAAGTATTTAACTCTGGTGAATGTCCTAGTTTAACGCGTAGTAAGTTTCAACATATGTTGCGATTCTCATCTTTTAAGAAGAAATGTTGTAAGACAAAGTTTATTTAATTTTGGGTTGTGCACACTTAAATAGGTATGTGAAGTTAACCGCGCAGTTAATCTTCATAAAGTTAAAAGTGTGTGCAAAAGGTAATTTGTATGAAGTGCGCAAAGTTAGGTTCCACAAAGATTAGAGAAGTGCGCATTTATGCAAAGTAAAGTATTGCACGAAGTTAAGATTAGTGCATTTTCGCAAAGCTCAATTGTGCAATAGAAAGTAGAATCGCGCAATTAATCTTTGCGCAGTAGAAGCGCGCAGTTACCGCGTGCAGTAAAAGGTGAATCGCGCAACTCATATCCACACACTTATTTTGTGAAGTAAAGTGTTTTGTAAAAGTGGAAAAAAATATAAAGCAAAGTATTTGCTAGGACATACGTAGTCCCATAGAAAAAGAAAAAGAAAGATTCATGCATTGCACAATAAATTTTTAATTGACTGCACGTGCCCTTTTCCCTTGAAGATTTTCATAATGAAAAATAAAATTAATTTGCGAATTTATGAATAAATCAATGAACATAGAAAGATATATGTCTTTCATGACTGTCTTTTTCTGGCTCATAATAGAGCTCTTCCTACAAACTACAAACAATAGATACAATAAATAGATTTAAACTTAAATATCACAAAATTAGAAATGTATAAAGCTAGATCTACAAACACGTAAATCACTAAATATCATCAACTAAATACAATCCCGTGTAAATATTGCGACCTTATTTAACCTTAATAACTCCATTCGTAAGGTATATACATACCATCATTGTTAATATATATTATAAATTCTTGGATGGCCCTATTCATGCTTCCTAACCACACCCCTTCCCATATATAAATATATTGAAATAAAAATATGTTTAATGCATTTTGTATTTCTAGATTCGCATCGTACCATCCTTCCCATATAAATAAAAAGATTAGTTTCTAATGCATTTTATTTATAACTTCAAGCTATTTAACACTTCTATATTTATATATTCTAACAACATCCATTAATATATCATGTCATATATCATTCCTTTCCCTAGTGTAAGTGTTAGTCATTTATATTTCACAATGTGTAAATATATCAAAGCCGTGGATTAACTACTCATCTTTCAATGATTTTTTTTTAAAATTTAATTATCAAAGTAACTCCCCTTAACTCTTCGATACACATTATGTTAATCGCCATCAATTGACATGAATAATGTCAATCTAAGGTATAGGACGGCTCGTAGAGTTATAAACTCAACGAGCAGCAAAAGTGTCGGACATTGGGATTCTTATGGATGCATCCATAATAATTCACGTCTAATAATTAGTATAAACAGATAACCTAAGTATACCATCAATGGCGTATACATATTTTGGAAATATATCTTCAATAACATCCACCATAAAACAAAAACAAATCGTGATGGTTAAAAAAAAAATCAATTGATTAAACTTACTTGGAAAACAATGAACTCGCTCTTTGGAGAATCGGGTCTTCCAAACCATAGGATAGAGCAACTCGTTTGTTTTCCCAGCTCCACTCTTGAGTTGGATTACCACCATCCACTAGAATGCTAAGCAAATGCTTCCATGTGACACCCTCTCTCATACTTCGTAACAACCAAATATGGAATTATGAAACTAGAGAGCACTCAACAAGGTTCCTCCATCCACAATATGGCATCCCATGCTATCTCAGTGCACTATTATATATAGTTTTTCTCATGCCTTATGCCATCTCAATCAAATCTGTAATCAATCCATAAATCCTTATGATTTAGGATGTGGTCTGGTTGTTGAGTTTTATATTGGATTTGATTGGTAAAAATCTCTATAGCTTACTTACACATGTTCTCTTGTGTCATGGTGATGTCCCCTCATTTAGTTGAACTCTCCAGGTTCTTTTTTCTTTTATTTAATAATAAAAAATAATTTGTTGTGCAAAGTGTCACTTTCTGTTTTTGAGTTTTAAATAACTCTTAAATAAAAATTAACTGTCACAAAATCAAAATAAATAATAATGCTTTTGAGGTATCACAATGTTTATTTATTTTAGTGAATAAAACAAAATACTTTATTTATGATTTTTTACTTACTTTAGTTAATAAAAAAAATGACATGAAATTGACTTTTTTTTTTAATTTATCTACATTTTAATGTTTATTTCTACTATAAGATTTTTATTTGAGAATACTTTAAAGAGGATCACTTTATATATATATATATATATATATATTGCAATGGTATAAAGTCTAATTGAAGAAGATTTTATGTAAAAATCTTTATGGAATTAAGAAGAAAAATAAATATTTCAATTATTTAGAAAAATAATTTCAAATTTAGTGGCGATTAGAGTAATTTTTAAGGGCGAAATTTCGTCAATTGGCTATCTTTTTGGGTATTTTTTCAAAAAATAAATTTTCTATTTGGTCATTTTTACTCTCTAATATCGCCTACATTTACATAAATATATTTTTTTACTGTAATATTCGCCAAAATTTACAACTTTCAGTAGGAAATTGTATGTTTCATATTTAATATTCGCCTCCCTATGTATATATATGATGTTTTCAATCCAAAATAATCACCTAAAATAGTAAGGTATACTTCTAAAATCTTTAAAAAATACTCTGGGGCGACAGGTGCGGAGAGGGGAGGTGGGGTTGTCAACCCTTGAGGACAGGAGGAACACAAATTTTTCTGGATTAGGGAAGGAAACTAATAATATGGTAGAGGCACTAGTCTTTATATCAGATTGAGAACCCTGAAAGACCGAGGAATTGAAAGGATAAAAGTCTTTAGTGATTTCTTGACCTGATAATCCAAGTTATGTATGCAAGAATGGAGGGGGATTCATTAGCCCTAGGAAATTTGTTGAGAAGGATGAGATCCCTAGGCTCGTCCTTTGACAATATATCCTATATGCACATCCTAATGTCCAACAATGCAAGAGAAGACTCTTTATCAAAGAAAGTGTCGACCCTTGTCCAAGGGGACCTTGAACTCAACAATGGGTGACGTCTCATCATGGATGTGCCTCGATGTTTGCGGTTGGAAGATGTGTTTGTTTGACAACGGGAAGGTACAGGGTGATGGAAAGAAGGGGTGTGGGGATGAAAGGTTTTATTAAACCTCTCACAAGGGAGCAGGCAGTGTTATCATACATGACTGCAGAGATTAGGAGGGAAAACACTCACCAACATTTTCACGAACCCGAGAACGCAGATAGGACGTTGAATTGTTTCCATCGAAGCAATATTTTTATTCCGTAGGATGCAAATTAAATGAATCTTCTACGAGCATCTTAGACATTTAGTGGGGCACATGTAACAACTGTAAACTATTAACAAAGTCTCCTCTCTACTTGGCTTACAACTGGAAAAATCTAGTCCTACGTCTTTTCTGATTATTTGTTGGAGTCTATAATGTTTTGAGAAACTATTTAGTAGTTTGTAACATTATGACAAATTGTTTAACAATTGTGACCTGAACTAGATGGATGTTTTGTATACTTCTATGTCAACTGTAACAGTGTCAATCCTTGGTGTTGTAAGATTGAAAGAATTGTCGGAAGACAAACTTCTTGTTCTCACAATATTGATGCTAGTAGGTGGGGGAGTCTTCATTTCCACGCTCTGTCTCCATATTAGAAGACTTTCACAGCATCATTCAACCATCAATAAGGCTATATCAGTTCATGCAACCTATTTCGTTCAATCACGAGTAAGTCTATTTCAGTTCAATGGTCACGAGTTCACTAAAATGGATCAAATCCAAGAAATTTCTGATTCTAAAAATAATATTCTTGAAGATAATTTAGAGTACAAATATCTCACCTTTCTTAGATGTATTACTCTGTTATATCTTATGGTAGTCCAGTTAGTTGGTATTTTAGTTACTATACTCTATTTCTCTTTTTCCCTTGCTAGAGAGAACATCCTAGACAACAAAGATATTGAAAAGTCTACATTCTTAGTGTTTACATTTGTATCATCATTTGCTAATTGTGGCTTTATTCTACTGGATGATAATATATTTCTCTTTAGAAAGAACCACATCCTCCTTATCATAGTGGCATTGCAGGTCGATGCTTAAGATCCCTCATGTTGCTATAAGAATTGGTAGGATAATGGTGGAAAATAACTCAACTCCAAATTCACAATATACAATTTAGAATGCATAAGATATGAACAACATGAATCTAAGAAAAATGTATAAGTAATTGATTATTGAAACCCTTTACAATTTTAGTAAAGCATAAACAATCTAGCAAAGAGAATATGAAATGATTATATCTATCTATTCAAATTTTCTAGCTGACAATTTAGAGTTGCAAAGTGACTTCAAATCGTGGTTTTCAAGTAAATGGTGGCAAATCTCACACAAGTCGTGGAATAGAGGAGGCAAGTTTGTACATTGAAATTTCGAGGCATTACCAAGCATCGGCTTGCTTTGGAAATTGAAGAGGCTCATGAAATTTAGTGCACCACTTCATATAAAGATAATATAGGTGCCACTTAATCCTTGGGCCAATATGATATAAAACAAGGTAAGCGTAGAAACAAGTTCAAACCACACGGTTCATGGAAACAAGGCATATCTCTACCATAGTTTTTAGTTTACCCCAACACTCAAGGCAATAGAAGGCTCGACACATCTAGCTTCCACTCTTCTCTTTTGACAATCAAATTTATTATTAATTTCAACCCGCTTATGAAAATCAAATTGAGGATAAATGTGAACCCTTTTTTATACAATCAAATTGGTTAAAAATGTCAACTTAGATGAGATTAACTTAAATGCTAGATAGGAGAAAGAATTCGATGACGTAAAATTATTTATTAATAATTTTTCTTCCAAGATGGTGATCAAGCTCATGTAGGGGTGTGGGGAGAGATGATTAAACTTCCAAGATACAACATCCCAAGTTCCAATCCTTTGTTAAATACTCACGCGTCAACTTCATGGAAACTATTAGCGTCATCCTGACCTAACAATGATAACACTTCCAATTGGGAAACAACTTGACATTTAATCTGGTTTTCGTGCCCCATAAGCACTGAAAATAAAATCCATCAAAACAAGACCAGACTGCGTCTCCGGTTTGCAAGGCTGTGAATAATCTAAAATATCAATCAAACAAGGAGAAAAGTCCCATATTCTCATGGTCCCACAAACCATATTTTAATTTGACGATCGTAAGGTATATGTAGTGCTCCTATAGGAAGGTAAGATGGTAAAAAAGCAGCTTCCTACAAAAGTTTTCGAATCTGCCCTCCCTTATTACCATGAACGAGCTTATACTACAAAAGCATCAAGTGTGAGTCATTCATACTCTATTACAAAGTGACCAAGGAATCATACATATCTTTCATCGACGTACTTTTCTATTTGATGTGAGTAATCAATTGGACCTTCACAAAATCAATGATAATTCTCTTTGCTTTAGCCATTTTCTTCTTGTGATCGACCATTTGAATGGCATCAATAAGCTCTGCAACATTGGTATCCACAAAACTATGTGGATCTACTTCCTCCACTAAAATATATAGATTGGTATCCACAAAACTCTGTGGATCTACTTCCTCCACTAAAATATATAGATTGGTATCCACAAAACTCTGTGCATCTACTTCCTCCAATAAAATATATAGACTGCAACTCCTTAATACAAATTTGGAAGTGACTTCCAACATGTGACACTTCTGGATACTTAGACTAGTCATCGTTGCAACTCTACAAACAAAACTCAAACAATGTATCACCGACAATGAATAATATCTTCGACCGATTATAGGTGGGGATCACCTTTCCTACACATAAAAAGACAACCCCAATCCTTGGAGAAACTAGGCTATAACACCGCATAACCCTTCATAGGTTTATATCTACTTCTATAGATGGCACCTTCACAAGTACCTTGCATTCAGGAGAGAAAGGTGGCGATTCAGTACAAAAAAATGTGTTGAAATTGGGGCTACATTGCGAAAAATGCAAGTGGAGATAAATGAAAATTGTTGTTGGGATTGAAGGTAAAAGTGCTTATTTATTATTTGTTGGAATGAGGCTACAAAAATTTGTATTAAGGCTTGGAAGGTCTGTGAATATGTTGCAGATGTGGAGTCTATAAAGATTAATGTGAAGGATAATAAGATCATTGTAGCTAGAGATGCAGATCCTGTGAGGGTTATGCCTAGTCTAGGAAGGTTCAGATTCAATGAATTTATTAGCGTCAATCCGTGTAAAGAACGGGAGAGGTACTTATGTAAGTTTTGATGCTTTGAAAATCCTAGCATCAACAGTAGGGATTCTCCCCAATGAATAATCTCAATTAGATGATTCAGTATTTCAAAATAGGGAATCCGTCTGGTTAACAGTCTGACTAGCGTAAATGTGTTTTTATGAATTTACCGGCTGTGATCAAACCCACCGTTTATATTTTATATTTAATTATGATTATGCAAATTTCCTAATCTAACTGATGCACAACCTAGAATGGATAGGCGAAATCCTCACAAGTGATGCACAGGTTCTCACCTCTCGTCTTATCACTTCAACCTTATCAATCAACTAACACTATTCTAACCTAACTAATCTATCCTTGCAAGGAGCAAGTTTTAGTGAGAGTAATATCTGAGAATGTTTGTATAAATTCAATAGATTACATTCACAATAGAAATATACAAAGATATCTTTGATGAAACTTATATCCATTTATTACTCTTGAAATACATAGACATGTTCAGAAGCAATTAAAATCATTCATTACCATCAAAATAATTCAATAAAGTAAGAAAGATCTCACAACATGAAGATGAACAAAGGAAGAAATAATTCTGATCTATTATCCAAGACATTCCATGCAAATTCCATGTAATCTTTACCCAACAAATAGATCCTTCTCATTAGTAGAAAAATAGTTTTCTTACAAAATGTCTCCAGCTTCTATTACACCAGAAAATCTCTTTCTAATCCCTTTTCCCCTCTATTTATCTTACAAGAGAATTTGTCCTTACATGAACAAACGTTTCACCTACTCTCCAACTCTTGGATTGCTAAAAAAAATTCTTTTGTACTTGCTCAGCCAAAAATAGATAATTATTTACAAATTACATTATTCAGCTAGTGGGGCCTCTAAACTAGAAATATAACTATCCCACAAATCAGTTTTGTCACGTCGCCTCCGATCATTCCAAACCACAGAGGGAACATGACTGACATTCCAGGGCTTAATTGGTAAACTCAGCCCCATACATTACAAAGAAATTCATAATAAATAACAACTTCCATGTGCAAATTCATACTCAATACAAACACATCGGAATTAAATCATATTTGGACACACACAATTATAATGCATCAACATATCTATCACAAGTAGATGATGATTCAATATGCAGAGAAACAATCCCCTTCTCATGCTATGCACAGGCTTCATATCAATCCCATTAACATGAATAATTATCATTCATAATTAACACATTGCAGAACACAGAATGCATATAATTTAAACGCAGAGAACACTTATCTTTTAGATAAAGTTGTTCAAACAACTGTCTATGTGAGAGCAACATTCCACCCAACCATAGATCTCTGTCTAGCCTATGTTCTTTCAGCTGAGAGATCACCCCAGAGCTAGGTTGTGTGTCCACTAAGGAGGAACTAAATGGGCTCACTCATAGCCATGGTTTCACTCAACAGCTATGGTAGGCCAGCACACAGTTGTGTTTATCAAGCATACAAAAGACAAAGGAGGGAAATGATAAGCTAGTGAGCTCAACCAAAGAGCTACAAGCATCTCAAGATAATTCAAACAGTCAAGGCACCCACAGTACCTACCACACTCAACACAAGGAAGGTCCCCTTCTATGCTGCATAGTCCCTCAGGCGTTCCTTCCCTCCAGTGCTCTTCAGGATGGGCATAGAAAGGTCCAAGCTACTAAATCCTTGAGATTCCAACCTTCACTGGGTTTATCACGCATTCCCAACCTTTGCTTAGTCATTCACACTTGGATTTCTCACAATTCTATCATCAAATAACTCAATCCCGACACTAGATTTCTGGGCTATAGAAACTGGGTTTTCCAATGGATTTCGAGGTATCTAATACTCTCAATTTCTCCCCAAGGTTCATATCTATGAATCCCCCATTGGATTTCACTGTCAATACCAAATTTTGGGCGTTTATGGCACTTCAAAATGTGGGTTCTTGCAAAGTTGCGATTTCTGATTTTTTCTTCCTGTTGGGCATGTGTAATGGATGAAAACTGATGCTGGGGTCTTCAACAATGGAATGAGAATGAGGAAGAACCCATTCCCATGCGGTATATTGACATGTGGTACAAGAAAAATAGAGCCCATACCTACCATACAAATTTCTAGGCTTCCCATGCTCCATTGAAGCCATGGATTGAATTCTTCAACAACTTCCTTACAACAGAACTAAATGTCAGCAAGGAAAGTCAAATGGGTTCACAAGATGACATTTGGTAGCATATGGTTCATCCCCACAACCCCCTCACCACTCCCTAGTGGAATACACATGGCCCCTTCTCTATCGTTGCTTCCATAGCCAGTTTTGGTATTTTATTGCAATATCAAATATTTACATCATTTACAATATTCCATGACTTAATAGCTCATGGGTAATAAAATATCAAATACTTGTCCATTTTAAATAAAATCTAAACATACACTAGCGGGGCCTTGGCCTTGATGTCCAGGCTAGGAAAAAATACATCGCATGTATACAATATTTACATTAAAAGCCAATATTTCATAAGGGTCAAAATTGGGGTATTACAAGTTTCATGAAATATTACATTACATTGTTGAGGCTCTAATAATTTCAAAGAGACCTCATGAATATATAATAATTATTTCCCCACATTTAATAATCATTTAGTAGTTGCTTTATAACTTTCTTCTGGCAAATAAGCATTCACAGATGCTTGTCCTATATGTTGTTTGAGATCTTCTTCATTAAGCACATCCAATTTCCTGATGTACTCCGCATATTCCTTTAATATGTCTTTTAATTATGTTAGATGTTGGTCTTTTGTAGGAAACTCATACATATCTTGAGCAATTGAGAAATGGAATTTCTCGTGCACTTGACAAATATCATTGTAAATTCCTTCACAGTTCGAGATAGTCTATGGTACTTCAACTTGTATTTTCCTAGCAACTTTTTTGCAACTGTCTATAAGAGATATATCTAATTTGAGTTCTTTAGCTATCTTATTCGGAAAGTGATTGGGAAAGTTTGTATTTTTTCCTTTCTAGGAAATCAACTTCGTTACATTGTTAAATGTACTGATTAATTTCCGTTTTACAGTGAGAGCACCTACAGAAATTTCCTTCATTTTGTCTATCATCTTTTTCATTTCATAAATTTCCTTAGCCAAAAATTCTTGCAAATAACACATTTATTCTTATACTTTATAGACGTGATCATAGAATGATGTCATATCTTGCTTATGATTTTGGGCAACTTTGACCTGCTCAGTCAAAGATTCATTGTCATCCATTAAATCATCAACCTGATATTGTAAAGATCCCTTCTCAAACATCATTTCATCTACCTGTGATTGCAAAGATCCCTTTTCGATGGAAAAGGATTCCACCTTCTGATTTAATTTAATTTCATTCTCTTCCAACTCATTCATTTGAGCATGGAAATCACTTCTTTCTCCTTCCATGATAACAAGTTGCACATTTAAGGAATCATTTTCATTCTCTAGTTCTTGACAATCTAGCAGTAACGTTTCCTTCTCAGATTTTATAGTGTCTCGTTTCCTCTTCATTTCAATTCCTTCATTCCTAGCTTGCACCAAATTATGCTTTAGTTTTAACATTTTCACTTTTCTTCTCTCGAGATCATTCATCAACTTGTTGAAATTATCGGCATTTGCGTGGGAAGCTTCTATACTCACTAAAGCTGTGAATTTAGGATCTTTGTGAGTGCCTTCTACCAAGGTACTTTCTTGTATAATTACTATATTTGGATGAGTACCCATTTTCAACCTCTTTTTGTTTCTTCTCAAGATCGTCTTCCGCTTTGGGTCAAAAACTATAGTGTCCAGTTTTGCTACAAAGTGTTGCTTAGAAGGAGTGAACAGTGTGAGACCAAGCTCAGTGAATGGAAGATCTCCTCCTGTAACTGGGATTCTGAAATCAACAGGTTGATCTATGTCCATGTATTGTACATTGTGATATTCTTCTTGGATCCTTTTATCTTCCATAGCTTTCTTGAATCTAGCTTCCTCCTCCTTTTTTTCCTCTAATTCAACTGCTTTATTTGTTTCTTCTTGTTCTTCTCTTCTTTTCTTTTCCCGCTCGGCCTCCTCTTATGCCTTCTTCTGTTCTTCTTCTTTCTTTCGTGCTTCTTCTTCCACTTCCTTTGCTTCTTCTTCTTTACTTTGAGCTTCTTCCTCTTTCTGCTTTCTTTTTGCTTCCTGTTCTATTTTATTTCTTCCTCTTGTTTTGTTCTAGCTTCTTCGATGGCTACAACCTCTTCTCTGGCCTTTTGCTGGTCTGCTTATTTTGTAGTATCTTTAGTTTGTCTAGAACCTGCTCTATATTTTCAGTCAAATATTTTATTTAAATATTCCATATTGTTTTCCCTTTGATATACTTCTTCATCCTTGAAAAAGTGATCTGTGTATTCCAAATGAATCTTACATGATGCACAATGTTTGGCGGCTTTCTGTAATTAGTCATTTCTAATGAAAACATTCTCTCCAAAATAGAATTCCTCGAAGTCCTTTATGAAAATCTATGCTCATTTAGACATAGGGAATTTATATGCTCCGATGGTGAAGGGGAGCGGAGGGTAAGAAGCCTTCTTATTCTCATTTAGAAAGTGCCCAACTCCATTGATAAAAACTTGTCTCACAGCTTCTTTCTGCAATACATAATCTATAGCGTGCTTTGGAATCAGAGAAGGAGCTTTAGTTCCTCCATACATTCGGATATAAGTGCCTTCTGGCGTAAATTAGTAATCCACATATTCACTGATTACGGTCATTGCATTTATCCGACAAACAATTAGGTTCCTTGATAAATATTAGCCTATATAGAGGAATTATGAACTCCTCGCATAGAAGCTTATAGAAGCTTGTATATTTGTGAGCCCACATTATTTGGTAGGAAACATAGAGAGGGGTCTCGGCTAGGACCCAATGACACCCCAAATTGTGGAACGAGTTCCTTATCAATATACAATCAATGAGATAAAAGGACTTGAAGAATTATTCCCTTTTCTGAGTCATGCCTCCTTGGGCAGTTGCTGCTGCTGATGCGATACTCTCTAAAATACGCTATGCCCAATTCAATATAGTACCATGGGAAGAAAGATGATACATAAGAGGCACCCAACTAAGTTTGTAAACATTTGTGTTTCCTCTTCCAAATATTCTACTTAACATCATTGCTATAACTATGAAGGGTGTTTTCATATTTTGCGCATCGTGCTCTCCACTCACTCTCTGCTTTAGCTGTTTTTTGGGTATCAACATATTTTGGGAATATTCATAATGGTCTATGTTGACCCCTTTTATCCAATCTTCTGTCATCATGACTTTTGGAGGTGGTAACTTATAGGCTGTGCTGATAGGAGCTAGTTGAAATGAAGAGAATCCTTCTCCATTTCCCCATCTATGATTCTTGAGCTGACATCTACATGGGGTAAAATCCATCCAATTAACTCCAAACATGGGAATAGGTCCGAACGAGTGGAGGCCTTATGAAGATCCGATTTATTAATGTTCTGGTATATCATCATCTCTTCAATAGAGGCTCTTGGCACGTTCTGGTGTAGGATAAGGTGGTATAATTCACCCCATTTATATTCAGGAACAACTCCTGTTGTAGCCTTGGTGTCTTCATATTGGGTCTCCATCATGGTTTTTGTTACAATCTCAATATCAGAATCAGATTCTAGGACCTTGGATTTTCACTTAGAAGTTCTCCTTTGCATTCATGAATCCTAGGATGAAACAAAATTAATGTATGAACTGCTAAGATTTAATATGCTAAGACAGAAAGTATCAGCATTACATTCAATTTCACAACAATAGCATGTACAGGATAACTAAAAGAACAACAAGCACAACATAAACACAAGAGACGCAGATTTATCTTGGGAAACCCTCATGGGGAAGAAAACCTAGCAAAGCTTCCTCAATATAGATGACCAGCAAATACAAAGATGTAAACCCTAGACATAAGCTCCTTCTCCTCCATAGCATATCTCTCCCTCACCTATGCGCTATTCACATGTGAGTGTAGTGTGTGTTAAATGAGGAACACACCTCCTCTATTTATACACAACTCCGACATGACTTTACACTAACTAGGTCGGCCCCAACTTTAACCACTGGGTTAAACACCCCATTATAATTGACTGGGATGACCCCTCTAGGGTGGTCTAATAACCCTTTGACCCACATAACACATACATGGACGACCACCACTAGGGAATTCTAATAACCCAAGTTACCACATTCTGACGGAGGAATAAACATCTCTGGATAAACGATAAGGTCTTCACGGAGGAAAGAAAACATCTCCAGAATAATAAAGTACACATATAATATTCTTAGAAGTTACAATATTTCAACACTCCCCCTTAACGACAAGGATATTATAACAACATCTGTAGGAGCGAGGAGTCATCAACATCATACATGATACATCTATAAATCATTGGAATCTTTCTCAACATCATCAGTAACTCAACCACTTACTAGAACATCTTCAAGATCTTCAATACTGGAACATCAACATCTTTAGTACCGAGTCTTCATCTTCTACAGCACTTGAACAACTACAGTAACAACATCATTTGGATCACTCGATCAATAGCCTCATCATTTGGATCAACTGATCAACGTCATCATCTGGATCTCTCGATCAATAGCCTCATCGTCTTGATCTACTGATCATCATCATAACATCATCAACTGGATCCTCTCGATCAATAGCATCACATCATCAACTTGATCCTCTCAATCAACAGCATCATCTAGATCATCTCGATCTACAACATATGGATAATCTGGATCATCTCGATCTACAACATCTGGATCATCTCGATCTACAGCATCTGGATCATCTCGATCAGTAGTATCATCATCTTGATCATCTTGATCATCATCTGGATCATCACGATCAACAGTATCATCATCTCAATCAACAGCATCACGGCATTATACCCTACAACACACATGATCCAATTACAGGATGATCAATCCTGCTCACTTTAAGACATCTCTCATGTCTATGGACAATACAGTCCATATCTTACTTACAGGATGATCAATCATGATCCTTTTAAGAAACCTCTCATGTCTAGGGACGACGTTGTCCTTGATCCATTTAAGACAAATCTCATGTCTAGGGACGATGTAGTCTGTGATCCGTTTAAGACAAATCTCATGTCTAGGGACGATGCAGTCCATGATCTGTTTAAGACAAATATCATGTCTATGGACGATGCAATCTATGATCCATTTAAGACAAATCTCATGTCTAGGGATGATGCAGTCTGTGATCCATTTAAGATAAATCTCATGTCTACGAACGATGCAGTCTGTGATCCATTTAAGACAAATCTCATCTGTAGGGATGATGCAGTTCGTGATCTGTTTAAGACAAATCTCATGTCTAGGGACGATGCAATCCCAACCACAGTGCCAGTCCTTTTTCATACTAGATGTGACCTAGATCAGATCTAGGATTTACCACCATAGAGCCAGTCCTTTTTCATACTGGATGTGACCTAGATCAAATATAGGATTTATCAGGTACATTTTGAACTAAAAGCTCAGGGACGATGCAGTCCTATCATCAATTTTCGAAGACAAATGTCTATGGATCAATTCTGTGACCAAAGTCCGGGGAAGATACAATCCCCACATTCTTGGAGAGAGATGTCTAAGGATCAATTGTGGGACAAAAGTCCGGGGAAGATACAATCCCCACATTCTTGGAGATAGATGTCTACGGATCAATTCTGAGACCAAATTTTGGGGATGATGCAATCCCTCTTCTTTCTCGGAGACAAATGTCTACGGATTAGTTCTGGGACCGAAGTTCGGGGATGATGCAATCCCTCTCGTCCACTAGGGACTTCTTTCTCGGAGACATATGTCTACGGATCTTTCTAGAACATGTGTTCAAGGATGATGCAATCCACTCGTCAACTTAGACCTTGTCTAAGGACCACTCATCAACCTCATCATCAGTATCACCAATACAGGTATCCACATCATCGACCTCACCATTAGTATCATCAATACATGTATCCACATCATCGACCTTTCTATCGATGCAGGCAATCTCATCATCAGCGACCACATCGCTCCCCCTTTCGAGGAGGGTCCTTCTGAACTAGACCAAGCTTGTCTCGGAAATACTCAAACTTTGCTTGAGACAGAGGTTTTGGTCAATACATCAGCAACTTGTTCGTCAGTGATCACATACTCGAGCTTGATATCTCCTTTCTGCATCGGATGTTGATACAACTCTAGTTGTCACACAGGATCTCAGTGGGTTCCATCTCTAAGTCAAATAAACTAGATAAAAACTTCCAAAGCCATATTGCTTCACAAATAGTAGAGCAAGCAACAATATATCCTGCTTCAGCTGTACTGAGAGCCACACTAGACTATTTCCTGCGAAACCACGAGATCATGGCAGATCCCAAACAATAACATCCTCCTGATGTGCTCTTCCTGTCTGATACACTTCCTACCCAATCAACATCTGTGTAACCATATAATCTAAAACCATGATCTCCACGATAACATAGACCAAAGTCTATCGTACCCTTTAGGTACCTCATCACATGCTTTGCAGCTATCAAGTGAACTCGTATAGGTTCCACTAGATACTAACTCAAGGTGTTCACCGCAAAGCATATATCTGGCCTAATATTCGTCAGATACATCAATGACCCAATAATATGTCTGTATAGAGTTACATCCACTAACTTTGAAGACTCATCATCTAACAGCTTCAAGTTAGAACCCACGAGAGTGGCCATGGTTGTACATTCCAACATATTAAATCTTCTCAAGATTTCCACAGCATACTTTTCCTGGTTGAGAAAGATTCCTTCTGAGCCTTGCCATTTTTCTAGACCTAGGAAGTAATGCTCCAATCAAAGATCTTTCATCTCAAATTTTGTATCTAGCTTCTTCTTGCTTTTCATGATTTGTTTCTCATTCCCTGTTAGAAAGAGATCATCCACATACAATAATAGTAGCATCCATAACCTTAAGGTAAATCTTAGGATCAACTTTACTTTTGGTAAAGTCCAAGCTTTTCAAGAAGCTATCAGCTCTCCTTCTATGACTGAACATCATCTAAACTCTGCAGTGAGTGTTCTTCTGTATATCTATCAGTGCCATCTCTCGTCAGATGTGTCTACTGATATGAGTCTCAAGATCATTCGAACTCTGTGGTGAGTTCCTTCTTGAATGTCATCTGTGTATAGATACAATCTTCAACCTTGTATCAAAGGTTGAAATCCACATCACCCATGGTGATCATTAAGCTCATCAAATGACTATCGATCCTGGGTATCCATACAAAGCTTTCTTCAATTACACCATTAAGAGAATGGTCTTATCTAGCCACTTGGATAAAACATCTCTTCATGATCCTCTTCCTCTTTCTAAGAGAATCTTCTAGTCACGAGCCTTCTATAGTATGTTTGATTTGTAAGTCTTCTTGTTGAACATCCATCACTTTTTCAGTGTTCATCATTCTTCATGATCTTACCTACAAATCAAAGTTAATTACATGATTAGAAATACTTCATAATCATCAAATCATGTTGACATGATAACCTTATTATGCATACAAATATGATTCACATGGTTATGCAACTATCTTGACCAATACTTTGGCACAACACTTTTCCATATCCTATATGCATACAATGGTTATCTAGATGCCTTCCATCTCTACCAGAACATACTATCGAGAGTGTGCACAGCTTGTAGCATGTCAGTAAAAAGGTTTCATTCTAGACAAACAACAATGGAATGTTTGTCCAACTTACCCATCATATGCATATTAGTAGTATACTGTTCAATGCTATATGAATGCTCACACTATGCATGATACATTTTAAATATGCATACAACTATTCCAAACAATATCATTTACTATTTCATGTCAATTCAAATACTTATCTTTTATGGTTTCCTCCCGCTTGATCTCTATATGACCACTATCCATCCTGGACTACTATGCATGCTCAATTGTGCACTAGTGTCATCCTCATGATCGCATACACATTCATACATTCATTAGTATACTATCAAAACATGATAATCTTAAGTATGTATGGTCATGATCATTTCGTACATAGGTATACTTACCTAAGATCCTAACAACGTAGGATTCTCACTTGATATATTAAAACATACCTGGATTATTAAGCTTGATTATGTCTTAACATACCCAAACAATATCTTCTTTGTTCTCTTCAATGATTTAGAGACCTTGTGCTAGAACCTGCATATCTCATAGGTTAAGCATAGTAGAACAAAGTCATACATACCTCGTAAGTAGAGCTTCTATGTGATTATGGATGTGTCTTTTGTCTTCATGTCATCATGGTTATAGAACTTGATTTGTTTTTCTTGATGTACATGTATCTTGTTAGCAGACAACATCATCCTCATACCACACCACAAGTGCATTAGTACAATCATAAGTTTCATAACCTTAATCAATGAATGCCTTCTATCATTCACATGCATTCATTATCAAACAATAATAATTGTACTAATCTCAATGACATGAAGACAAACATATCATAAACTTAACCATGAACAAATTTCAACACATACATGTATCTCCTCAAGTCATACCTGTTAGGATTGCTTTTAACCCAATCCACTTTGATTTGATGAAACTGGATCTCGAGCTGGATTAGGGTTTGTCAGAGAAACCCTAAAAATTCAAAATTTGAATTTCAAACTCCTAAATTGATGGAAAGATGGGCCTTGATGAGCTGATCAAGATAACATACTTCAATTTTGAAATCTCCAAAATTTGACCCCTCAAAATTTCCTTTCAAACTTCTGGATCTTCTGGACAGGATCCCGAACTAGGGTTTGATCAAGCTCGGCCTCCTACCCAACGAAAAAATTCGATCTTGGTCTCTAAATCTCGATTTTGATGAGTAGCATCCAGCCGTGGTCTTCGATTCCAAGAATTTCAACTTTCTCCGAAACCCTAATTTCCCACAGTAGTGGCGATCCAAAATGGAGGTGCTTAGAAACAATTTTATTTGGATAGAAATATGTACCTGATTGTTTCTAGTGCATCTCTGAAATTACAAATCCATAGGGCCTGAAAAGTCTGATTGTGGTATCCCAAACTGTTCTCTTTCCAACCCCACAGGTTTGACCTCAATTGGATTCTTTGAGAGAGAGTTATGCCAAGTGTCACAACGTGACCTGTTTATGGGATAAAACATGAGAGCGAACTTGTATGGTGTGCCACGTGTTAGTAGTTCACCATTGGCCTCTGAAAACGTTACCTAAGAAACTACAGTGCGTAATATACCTGTTAATTTTTACGAAATTTCATTTGGAGCTTCCTAGCCTGAGATATGACCCGTTTTCCTACGTCACCAGTTTATGACTGAGATCTGGAAGAGGCAGAAACCCTAACTTGTACTGATCATAACTCACAAAGTGCAATGAATCGTAGGGTTTTCTTTGGACACATGGTACATGGTGATGTTATCTACTACCTGTACAGGTTTCATATCCTGAACCTTTTACAAAATGGATTTATAGCGAAAGTGCCACAATGACTGGTTTTTGCTATACAAAACCCTAACCTTCAAATTGTCACAAATGAAGCAAGTGTTGTAATTGCCATACATTGCCTTCCTTCAGGTTAGCTATGATACCATGTTAATATTTAATATGCTAAGACAAAAAATATTAGCATTACATTCCATTTCACAACAATAGCATATACATGATCACTGAAAGAACAACAAGCACAACATAAACACAAGAGACATAGATTTATCCTAGGAAACCCTCATGGGGAAGAAAACCCAACAAAGCTTCCTCAATATAGATGACCAGCAAATACAAAGATGTAAACCCTAGACATGAGCTCCTTCTCCTCCATAGTATATATCTCCCTCACCTATGCGCTATTCACACGTGAGTGTAGTGTGTGTTAAATAAGGAACACACCACCTCTATTTATACACAACTCCGACATGACTTTACACTAACTAGGTCGACCCCAAATTTAACCACTGGGTTAAACACCCCATTACAACTAACTGGGCTGACCCCTCTGGGGTGGTCTAATAACCGTTTGAACCACATAACACATACAGGGCCGACTGGAGGCACAAACAAAAATAAATGCTCCAAACTCAAACAGGTGTGATGCTTGGTCATATGTCTAGAGGTATTTTTTTCTTGGGAAGAAGTGGATCATGCTCAGAAAGCATGTGCTTGTACTTTCTCTTCAGATCGAATGTGATGAGAACAAATCCAAAAGTATGAGGATAATCCTTGAACCTATGATTCAAATAAACTGAGGTAGGATCAAATGTGAGAATGTGTAGATAGTCTTTTGTCTTCTCCTTCGAACCATCATGGATGAGATTATGCCAAAAAGAACCATCAAATAATAATGATTGCTTGGAATCCAAATCAGCTCCAAGACTTGATAAATGGTTTCTTGACATCTCCTTTGAACAAGCAGGGGTGAGATCAAAATCATCATATGCATGAGAAATTATCCCAAGTAGTAATTGCTTAGAATCCAAATTAGATCCAAGACTTGAATCATGGTTTCTTGAGATCTCCTTTGAACCATGAGAGGTGAGATCAAAACCAATAAATGCATGAGAAATTATCCCAAGTGAATGGCAATGGCCATATTCTTCAATGACCTTCTGAAAGCATGGAATTATGATCATATAATAGTAAATAAGAGATGATTACTTGAGGAGAGCGAATGCATTACCTCCAATAGCTGATTTTACCTCCGAAATATTCATGTGGTCATGATGCAAACCAACAAACTCTGGTGCAAGAGAGGATTTAGGACCTTCTGCAATATCTAGAGTGTGAGCTGGCATAGAAAGAGAAGAAATTTGGAGCATGAGTGTAGAATCTGCAAGTTCTTCTTCTTTATGGACAACTTCAATATGAGATGTGTTTGATACTGGTTCATGATCAATGAGATCATCAAGGAGGGCAAATGCATCACTTTGCTTGTTCTCGAAAGGGTTTGGACCAATTCCTCCATTCTGTCTGTCAAATATTACATCCAGGTGATCCCATAGCTCTTTTGGTTGTGAAAAATAAGGGAGGTCATATAACATTCATTCAAGCATAGCAAACATCATGGTTGCAATAGCTCTTCCACCTTCATCCAACCAGTCATTCTCTTCTTCAGAGGATTCGAACTCTCTTTCAAAACAATGATCAAAGAGACCATTTTTCTTCAAATGTGCTATCATCAGTGGTTTCCATTCACCATAGTTGATTGGAGAAAGTAGATCATAATTGAATGGAGAAAGAGGATAGATTTCTTCTGAATACATTGAAGCTGTAGAAGACCTGCAAAAACAATAGAGAATATCTGCAACTGCTACTGCTACAAAAATGCAGAAACTGTTGCGCTCGAAATATTGATAATAACCTACAAAAAACTCTCAGGAACTGAGATAAACAACACCTTCAACATGCTCTGATACCATGTGAAAATCCTCACAGCAGATCTAAGAGATGATGTATACCTCACAAGAAAGTAATTGATTAAGCAAGAAAATAGAAGAAGAGTGGTCAATGCAATATAATGAGCAAAAGAATAATAATACAGTAGAACTCGGATAGAAGCAAAAATACTTCACACACACTAATTAATTAATCACAATATGGACAAATAAATAGTACAATGCATGAGGATTCGAATGCCTAAGGTGGCAATTTGAATTAGCCTTCATGGAGTGATCAAAAGATCACTGGATTGTCATCGGAGCACATCTAGTGGTCTATCTCATCATCAGTGGAGTCATCAATGCTCAAGTAATTGTCAACCATCAGTCAAACTGAGTCTAACTAAATGTGCTAGGTGTAACTGAGTGTAACTGGAACTAACTGAATGAAGTTGGCTCAATGGAGGGTGCATGAGGAGCTAACTGGATTCAGAATGGGCAATCTAGTCTCACCGGAGATCCATCGGAGTGATATAGTTAGTTGAGAGTCAATCTAGCCTTAAATCAAAGAAAGAACTGATGATAACTCAATTAACTGAAGTGCAACTGAGTGGTAGGTGAGAGAGGGCGCATGAGATGCATGCAATTGCATGAAGGGGTGCACTAAGCACTAGGAGGGCTAAAACTGATCTAAGAAAAGCTCTCGGGGGTTGGCTAACTGAGGGCTACGTGCTGGACTGATGACTGGGATGCATGCAAATCGATGCAAACCCTAAATAATTCATGCAAACCCTAAAAGTGCATGCATGACTGGAAATGAAAATAATGAAAATGCTGCTAGGACTAGGATGGAGTATAGGAATATCCTAACATTATATGTTTAATTTAGGAGTAGTCTATCTATTCTATGTTTTGGATTTTTCAGGTAGTTTTTTTGTTAAAATACGGTAAATTGTTTTTGGGTGAAATCCAATATTTGAAGTGTTCAAATTGTGTTTTTGAATCCATAAATAGATTCAACAACCTAAAAAACCCCTATGGACCTCATATTATGCAATTTCCACAAGTGATATCAATGATTCTAAGAATTTTTCAATATTTCCAACTGTAGAATATTTAGACTACTCCTTTAATTTATGCACTTACACTAGAATTGTTACAAGTTTTAGAGATTATAGATTGAGTTAATATGGACAATGAAAGAGGGACATAAGGAATATTCTTGACTAATAATTATGTAGTTTTGTTGGTTTTAATATATTTAATATTATTTATAAATACATAAATATTAAATTTTTTATAAACAATATTTTTTCAAATTAACAAATATTATAACTTATTTTTATTAATTTAATTTTTTTTAATTTTCATTAATTTAATTTCCATCTAACCTTTCTGTAAATGTAAAAAATACAATGGTTAATTTGCTATATATAATTGACAAAAACATAGTTTAAATGTATTATATATTATTTTGTTAATTTGTTATATAGAAAGTCAATTCTTGCTAGCTTACTTGGTTAAGGAATTGGTATTCGCCAACAGTGATCTAGGTTCAAATCCCCTCCGGGTTATTTGTTGGGAGGCGACACCCAAAAATCTAACATAATTGAAGGTTGGTGTGGCCCAGTCCAGGTGTGATCCCCATGTGATTTTGACAACTTAGTTGCCCTTGGGTTGCAGTAACGTAGTTCAAATGTATTATCAATAATTAGAAATTCAAAACAGATTAAATTTGGATGTAGTCATTTTCATATGGAAATATGCCAACACCTACCCAGGTGATTTTGACAACTTAGATGCCCTTGGGTTGCAGTAACACCTACTCTATTTCGGAGAATCAAGGTATAGCCATTTTACATAATCCACTCAATCATTACATAAAGACTCAACATTTTGTTATATTCATATAATAATAATAAATGTAAGTGAGAATTTTATTATTATTAATATCTAAGTTTTATAATAGTGATATTTAAACCTTTGTGAAAATGAATTATGAAAAATATTATCATAGTGATTTTTAATTTCATTAAAAAAATTAAAAAATTATATAAAAATGTTTTATTTATAATATATTTATAATTTATTTATACTGTAAATTTATATTTGCATTTATATATTAATTATAAATATAATTTTATTAATATATATTTAATAGTATATTTTGGATTTGGGTTTTCAAAATAGATTTGTTTTCTAATGTGAGTTAAAGTGAAGCTGAAAATAAGTAAAAAAAGCACATATCCAAAATAACAAAAATATATCCATAACACTAACTTTCACGGTTAATTATTTTATTAAAATTTAAAATGAAAAATAAAATTATTATTTAAATAATATTTAAAATTTCATTACATTTACATCATACTAAATCAGAATGTTGATGACATTTATGTTTCACAATATTTCTAAATAGTGTTATCATATCTAAAATATATTTTATTCAATAAAATTAAATGAATATTAATATCAACTCACTAGTTATTGTCATGGTTAATTTTAATATCATGAACAATATATTTTATAATCGAAGTATTCCAAATTTTTCTTCAAGAGAATTGGGAGAGTGTAAGATAATTATCTGAAAAAATACAAATCCTTTGATTTATATGGGTTTTTTTGAGATACAATGTTAATTCTGGATTTTAGATAACAAATATAAATGTATGTAATTGGATAACTTTAAATTTTTAAATACATAGTTTTTATTTATTAAAAAATTCATAAATATATCATATATTTTTTTCCTTTTAATAACTATAAAATATATGTTTTTAAATATATAATTTTTATTTATTAAAAAATTCATAAATATATCATATATTTTTTTCCTTTTAATGACTATAAAATATATGTTTTGTTGATATAATGTTTGAGTAACTAAATAATGAAATCAATATATAAGAATTCGTATACTTGTAAAGAAAAGAACTATAATTCTTTTAACTAATAAAATTAGTCAACTTTGAAATTAGTATGTTAAGTGTTAGTACAGAAAATATTATGTTAATGAAAATGCAATTTTATTTTGTATTAATGAATTATATGAACAAAATATTCCCAAACAAAATTATATTTTTTAAATCATTAGACATAAGTCTATGTATGTCTACAATTTCATCTATTAGTATGTAACATATTATAGCGTTTAATCAAATAATGACATTGAAAAAAAAAAACTACTCTAGTTGATTAATCTCATACCTTCATCTTGTTTACTTCGAACCTATGTCTAAAATAGACAACTAGGATGCGAGATGACACATAGCATACAACATGTGGTAGGATAAATATTATTAAACACGAGTGTGTTCATTTAAAATTCAAATTTGAAAAATGTTACAAGTTCTGGCCTGAAGTGTGATTTTCACATCACCAAAACATGTGTGCGTTCTAGTGGTATATAGAGTGTGCACGTTCTATTATCTATATTGCATGCACATTATTTGTCACATGAATTATTTTTAGTTATACACCCTATGCAAAGAATAAATAATCTTTGCCTTGCATATAATAACTGGCTATACAAACAAGGGTTAAATGGATTAGGGAATACGGATTGGGGTTTATTGTAAGTGTTTGGTGCATTTGTATGGGAATCCAATTATTTTCAATGTGGGGTTTTAAGTGAAAAAACCCATACACATTTCATCTTCGAATTAAATCGTTAATTAAGTTTTTATTGAAAATCTTGTTTGGTGTTGTTGAATAGTTATTGCAAGTAAATAGAGCATGTCTTCTGTATTTAATACAAAGAAAGAAGATGTTGTTTTTTTAAACATCGACAATAGCATCATGGGTATCATAACCTATAACTAGTTTGTTCAATAAGAAGCTTCGATGGACACAATATCCAAACAAAGAGTATTGGGATTGACTTGTTCTTGACATAAGAATCATAATATACATTTAAATAGCATATCAAAATTGTCATTGACCAACAATTGGATTTGGCACTCGAACAAATGAAGGCAGTATTTGTTTTATTGTTGGCAATTAAAGCATGGTCCACTTTAATTGCTTGATCGACGCTATCCTTAGAAATGCAATCAGGAAACCAGACTCAAAAACCCATCTCAACATATTCTTCGTTCATGGTATCACTTGTGCTTGTTGGAGAAGCAACTAAAAAGTCATGAATTTAGTTTACGGGTGCATGCAAAGAAATATATATATATATACAAGGTTAATTTTAGGGGTGAAATTTAGCTCCGTGGGCTATTTTCCCAGTTTTTTTTCCAAAAAAATATTTGCCAATTTGCTTTTTTTGAAGCCCCATTTCGCCCAATTTTGATGGGGTAACCTTTTTTCACTCTAAAAATCGCCCAAATATTATATAAACTATATAAAATACTTAGAAATTGAAATAATTTTAGAAAAATATCACCAAATATTTTATAGTTGACATTTTGAGAATTGGTAAGATTAACCAAGATTTATACACTTTTAAATAAGTATGGGTCCTTAAAATTATATATATATTGGAGTTGACATGTGCCATGTTAACATTATAGATTGAAAAATCTCACCCATTTGGGCTACAAAAAGCATATCTTCAATGTAAATATTGATCTCTCCTGCAACACCAAGTGAGAAGTCATGGAAATGAGGAAATTCATTCCCTCTCCTACACAAACCAATAATGAAATATATATCCTCCTCTGTGGGTTGGAACCATATATCATGACTAATCCTAAATTACTTCCTTGCATTTTCCCAATGACCATCCAACTGCATCAATAAAACTTAAAGAGGAAAACACTCTTGAGGAGAATAAACATTTTTACTATACTAGGGTTAGGGTACATTTCCCTCTCCCTCTCTTGAACCTCCCAGATCTATACAAAATTGTACAAGTCGGCCTACTATTGTTGTTTCTCATGTCGCTATCATCATTGCTCTCTCACATTTACATACAACATTCATTAGATGCACACACACACACAAACACACGCAAAAAAAATCTATTAAATAACCATTGTTATTTATTAATAATCTAATAATCTAAAAAAAATCTATTATTTATTAATACTTGAAATAATTTGTTCTGCCAAAAAGAGGTTTAACACTAGAATTGCACCATTAAAACTCTAAATCACAAATTCTAGTGTTCCATTAACATCAAGTGCACTATACATGATGTGATATATAAAATATACCACATCATTACTCTTGTGTGGAATTTCAATATTTGTTATTGATGCTCATGCAATTACGTGCATCGATAACAAATTAGTCATCCACATTCAATATAATGCATGGATAGTGTTGATTCACTAAAATAGGAGAACTATACACAGTGTGATAGTGCTTATTAACATTAAGTGCATTGGAAATTATAATGCATAGAAACTATATTGCACCGTTGATGGCGTGTGGAGTGGAAAATTATTATTAGTTAGTTATTCCCTCTCAATTAAGAGTACCGGAAATAGCAATCCTTCACAATAAATATAACACGTCAATATTGATGCTTCAATATAAGAGCATTGTACATGTTGCGACAATCCTTATTACATAAAGCACACAATCAATGATGTTACATAAAATCCATATTGTACCAATAATAGTGGGTGGAATTTTAATATATATTATAGGTGTTGGACTAATTTCCACACCTTTGGGAATAACTCTTGTGTACTAAACATCACCCCTGGGAATATGGGACTAAATTCCCACTCAAGGTTATGTTCTTGGTTTGGAATTTTACTAATATCTATAAGTTTTAATCTTATGACAAATCTTGAATTGGTATCAAATCCTTAGTCCATCTTCAATTCCCTCAAATTAAATTAGAGCGAGGTGTTGGACTAACTATTACACCTATGGGAATCCATTTTGTAAACTAACGGCCATCATAAGAACATGGACTAGTAACGGACTCAATATTATGTTCTTGATCTAGAAATTTACTAATATCTATAAGTATCTATAAGTTTTGAGGTAATGAAAAACCTTCCATCGATGATTTTTCAACTAGGCACACAAGTCATATTGGTGCTCCACAAGAAATATGATGTGTTGATAGTAGTGCTTCAATAAAATGAGAGCACCGTACATAGTGCAATATGTAACACTAATTGCACCATTACCATAATATGGTGATTTTAAAATGTAGTCATTGCATCACTTTTAAGATGCTCCAGTCATTTCTAAACATTGAGGGTGTGCTTAAATCATTCTCATGCATCGAAATGGTGCATCCTTACATAAAAAAGAGAGCGGATATGATTAGACTATATTAAAAAATGATGAACATTGCATTGATAATAGATAGCTACATTGCAGATAGTGTGCACATATTATACAAAATATCACCCAACAAGATGCTCTTAAAGTTATTAACATTGCATTAATAATAGATAGATGCATTGCAAACAGTGTGCACATATTATACAATAGATCACTCAACCATGTGTTCTTATATAATTTCTTAGTTTTTCTTATGCACTTGTATTATACATAAGAAGAAATTTTATCAGTTTTTTTTTGTATATTATTAAATGCTATTATTAAATGTAGAGAGATCAATTTTCTTTTATGTTCGATTTCCCGTCATTCGGGGTTGGTAGCAATGAACCATTGGTTAAGAACCAAAACTCAAGGGAATCTAAGCCATCAAAGTCGCCCGGCGATCGCACCTGGCCTAGGCCACACCAATCCTTATGATGGCTGTATTTTTGGATGTCTCCTCCCAACTAGCTCACCCTTAAGGGGAATTGAACTCAAGTCGCCCTACTGATGAGACCCACACCTTAACCAAATGAACTAGCAAAAATTGACTAAATGTAGAAAAATATCATATCCTACTATAAATTTTAATTTTTTTCAAAACATTTATCTTATCTTAGAAAATTGTAACTAGTGCGCAAGTATAATATAATGTGCACCACTAAAGGTAGGGATGTCCTTAACCTTTTATGATTTCCTCTTGCACTTTTAATATCAATTAGCATTGTTAATAGTTCTTCCTAATATTACAAGTAACATTGAGAAAACATATATCTAATACATCTTTTTATTTATGTTCGATGCATATTCACTATTTTGAAACTTTGGATCCAATTATTTTGTAGCTTATAAATAATATTGATAAAAAAAGGCATTATTTTTAAACTCTTTGTTTTATTGGTCAATTTGTAATAATAGGATACACCAATACCAGTGCTTTTATATATTTCTAAGTGCCTCGATTTGAACATGTGTATTTTTGGTGCAATGGTGTTAATGGTGCAATTGTTATCCGTTATCACACCATTAGTGGGGTTCAACATTAGTGCTTCGTATATATAAGAGCATCAGTGTGGGTTTTCCATTTAAGACCACTTGTAATATACACCTTTTGCTAAATCCTATTTTCATCTTACTTTGCTAGTAACCTTTCTTATAAATGGATATAGGAGATATTTTATGGGGAGCTTAAACCTCTAGTGGAAGGTGTTTTACTTATAGTGACAAGAGAAATCAGTACATGAGTCCACTACAAAGTTGAAGAAGAAAGATATTAAACTATGTGTCTTTCCGAAAAATCTATAGAAGTTAACCAAGTATTTGGTAGCATTTCTACCACAAATATAGTGAAAATTGATGTGGTTCAAAATTAAGATGATTGATGAAGTAAGTGTTCAAGCATTGTACATCGAAGGATAAAGGAATAAGCAATAGTTTGGTATGGACAAGAAAATAAAAATACTAGAAGAAGTGGAATGAGAAAAATATTGTGGGGGTGACCTAAGAAGCAACCCCTTCCATCAATCAATGTAAGTCTTGTGAGAGAGAGGGACAGATTGAATAATACTACATCTAATTGCACCCTAAGAAGTGCCTTAAGTATTTTCATAAGAGGAAGAATAAGAAGGCATTAATCAATATATATGTCGAGGAGAAAGATGGGTAGTACATTGTAGAAATAAGGTAAGGAAAGTTGCAATACTCTTCAAAAAGAAGTAACACTAGTTAGTTGCAACACGAAGACGGAGAATCTATCCAACATAATCTCTACATAATTGGTTGAGAATCTATGTTCCAAATTTATGTGAGAACAAAATGAAAGAGAATATATAGAACCACATACATAGATATAATGTAGGAAACACAATGATATAGTAAACCCAAATTCTATTAACTAAATAAAATAGAACAAATTATAAAATGAAGTAGCTAGAATGGTGGTTTCTTTATCTTTGAGAAGGGATGTGGTAGCTATGCTCATCCATCACAAGTTGATTACAAAAGGATTCCAAAGGGCCCTTTTATCATAAGCATGAGGGAGAAAACCCTAGCATCCAAAAACCTAACCCTAGGTGATGATCCATAAAAAAGTTTGTGGGTCCCGAGGTGGTTGTTTGAGATGTCAACTTCTAGGGGGAATAGCTTTTGCATACAATATCCATTTAGGGAATCCAATATCTTGTTGGGAATATCTAGCCAAGAATTACAAAGTTTAGGGCCCCAAAACGACCCTCAAAGTTTTGGACACGAAAAATTGTAAAAAATCCAAACTGGAAAAACTGTCTTAAACATGTACAATAGGTGGGTGGCCACTAATATCCATCTGAAGTAGTGCCCTCACCTGAAAAAACTTCAAAAATACAAAAAATATTTTGAGCTTATGGAATAGGTAGGTGGTCACCGATATCCATTTGGATCAATCCTCCCCCCTTAAGATGAAATGGTCTCCATTGCATCAAGTCCCCCATCATATGAGGAACTGTGTGTTGATTTGAGATACTGATGAGATATTTGCTAAGGTGAAGACGTTTTCCTGCTTTGATAACCTAATAGAGTTTTAGTTGATGTATGTGTTGGTCTCATTCAACAATTTTGGTTTCCTCATTATCCATGGTTTGAACCGGTGTGGATTATTTATTTCTGGAGGAGCACCTTCAATGCATGGCCTTGCACTATAGAGGTACCTGAATATGCGAGATAGAAATGCCTTTGCATTTTTATTGTTTCTATTGAGTAGAGGGACTCTACGCATAGGTTGTGGAGGACTATTTGATCTAATGTTCACCTTTAGAGGAAATTGTGAAGAGGAAAAATTTCCTAGTGTGGGAGATTATCTTTTTGCATTGCTTGGTTGAGGCCAAAGAGGATGTGGTAGGTGAAACTGTCTCTTGTATCCAATAAAACTATCCTCCCAAAGTGAAATTGACACTATAAGGTCGTGAATCATACACAACATGATACTTCCACATATATGGCATCCTTAAATGAACATCACAAACTTCAAGGGAGGACACATCACTTATTTCCTTCTCTTTGAAAGGATTGATCTCGTATGGTAGACAACATTGATGACTTACGCAAATACCTCGTCCTTGGCTTAGCTAACTAATGGTGTATGGCAGCTACGAGTGTGATTTTGTTGGTAGCTTCAATCTCTTAATGAATTATGTTGACATTGGGTTCTTTTGGATTCCTTTGTCAACAACAAAATGTGGGGGGATTCCATTCACCCACATCTATGAGTCGAAGAGGTGCTCATCTACCTTTAACCCTTTTATTTCCTCCAGATGAATATGTGTGGTAGCGATGGTAACACTTGGTTCTACATCAATGATCCAATTCCCTATGTCCACAACTATGACATTGGGTTTTGAATCATAATCGGAACTAGGATTTTATTTTGAATCTTTGATCTCGGCCACCAAAGACTACTTTGAGCAACATTCATCAATGTTGTGCTAGGGGTTTTTGTGGAACTCGTACCACTTCCGAGTGTCCTTCTTTGTCTTCCCATAACCCTTCTTTGCTTGTTGTTGGGATTGTTTCTCCTGAATTTGGTTGTCCTTAACCTATCCTTTGTTCTGTGAGCTAGGGTTTCCCTTGCCTTGCTTCTGCAGCGAATACGCAGTTCCAAACTCTCATTTGTTCTTTTTCTGAAATTTTTGCTCGATTTTGATAGCATCTTGATAAGATGCTCCCAGTGAAGATATGTCCAAGAATTTCATCTCTATTCAAATATAATGATGTAGGCCACAACATTATTTTAGAATTAGGTTTTGCTCAGAGTCTCTGATACCAACTTTGTGAGCAACTTATTAAATTTGTTGGTGTACTCCAAAACCGTTTGGCCCCTCTCCTTATGTAGTGCAGTCCATCTCGTAAACTGGTTGTCATAGTTTCCCAAGGGGTAATATTGTTCTTTAACATGGCATTTATAAAAGATCCCAAGTGGGATTTGCCTCAAACATTTAAAAATCGTCTATTAAGGTTTGCTGAAAATATGTTTCCTACAAATTTTTGACATGTGGAACAACCTTAAGGAGCGCAAAGGTGATATTTTTCATGTTAGAGAAATTGTGGAGAAATAAATACCCTTGTAGTAGACTCAACCATTTCTCTAGGGCATCAAAATTGTGTTAAATTCTAAATCACAGCATATCATCGAGTTGAGTATACCTCACAGATAATGAATGAGCGGAAAAGATGAATTACAGTGAAAATTGTAGTAAAAATGAGCAGACAATTAATCATGCATGAGAACTCAAATAGGAACAGAATTGTGTACGATGATCCAATAACCAGTATAATGAACAATGATGTTACAATGGAGAGAATTTGAATCTCCTAGGAGAATTATAGTCACAGTCTATCTAGCATAGTAATTGTCACCTCAATCAGTGCTACGGAAGTCCCAAACTCGGTTAAAATAAGCCAAATCTCAGTGAACTGATGATACATTCAGTTAACTAACCAAGGAGGGCGTTTCCATGAGTTTTTCATGCAAATCAATCAGAAAAGGGCACATGAGGCCACAATCATTGGTGATCGGAGCTCAAACTCCCAATTAGAGTCACCAACTCATGTGTAGCTTAGTTAGATTGAACTGAGTCACTGAGTGGGATCCTAAAATATAGGTAACTACCTCTAAGGGTCCTCAAATCATGCATGCAGAGCGCATTAGGTGGATAATGGGTCCTAGATGACATGTGCACACCACTAAGGGAAAAATAACATCACTAAGTGCTAGAAAATGGTAAATAATGCAAGTAGGACAAGGATGGAGTATTAAAATATCCTAACACCCCCCATTAATACAAAATTGGCATCTTGGTCCCTGGTTAGTGAGACAAAAGGTCACCCATACAATCAAATAAATGATAAAAATTAAATAATTTTCCATCCAATAAGGCAATTGGGAAAACCTCATGGGAAACCCTCCCCTGCTAAAAAAATAGGACAGCAGTACGAAAGTCAAATAACCTTCAGACTAAGAAGAGAAGGAACTTTCCTGAGTGAGAGCCTTTGTAAAATAGTAGGCAATCTGCTCCTCTATAGGATAGAAATGCAGGTGCTGGATCTAGATCTGGATCAGGATATGCTCGTTTGATGTACCTCCCACTATGTCGAAGTTGTATTTGCCAAAATAAGTCTTCCAAGAACCCTTCTTGCTACTGGAGCGAATCGCTCATTGTAGTCCAAATCATGAACCTTTTAGTACCCTTTGTCAACCACGATCCGAATGACATAGTGCAAGGTTTGCATGATATTGATATTTGATTGTTCTATTGTCAAATGGATCCCCAAATATGTTCCCATTAGCTTCAATGAATTTGTGATCCCATATTGGCATTGGCCATGGATTGGGAACAAGTACTAGATCTGGATCTGGATCTGTTTGAACTTCATACTCAACATCAAGATATTGGTCCTCGTCTTCATTAGAAGAGACATCATCCTAATTTTTATGAGATGCCATAGAGTACGCAGAGAGTATGGAAAAAAGTGATAGAATTCATATGCCTTTGAGGCATGGCTTGCAAACCCTTTCGCTATAATATTCCTAAAAGATATCTCTGCAATCTCAACTATGTCAGGACCAAAGGCCACTTTCTTCAGTGAACATGTGTGAGTCATATGATCAAAAGACAACAAATTTGCTGACAAACAAGGCACAAATACAACATTTTTGAACTTTTCATGCTCTAATTGTATTGTTCCCTTCCCTTTAGCTAAGATTTGAGAATAATCTCCCATGTGAATACTAGGAACATCATTGAGATCTAGAGAATAAAATTATCCTTTGGAGGAAACCATGTGGTTGGAGGGTCCTAAATCTATGAGGAAGGCTTGTGATTGCGAAAATCCATCCTTCATAGCATGGCATCTCTCATGACTATCGGACTCACTTCTAGAATCGATATCTCTTGCTCCTTTTAGGAGGGAAATGTTGTATTGTTCAAGAAGTCTGGTCATCTGATCTATCTTCTTCTTCATGCATGAAATCTCTGGATGGTTTCCTTTCTTGCAATATGAACACTTGGATTTCTCAAATCCCTTTTGCTTGTCCATCTTGGAGCTAGAGGCTCCTTCCGATGGACTAGACTTTGCATTCTTCTTGGATTCAAATTGATTCTTCTCGTTTCCCATTTGGTTCCTTTTTGCATTCGCACTTTTTGACTCCTAAACCATATGAGCCTGATTTTTGCAGGCTTGCAAAGTGCCCATCTGAATGAGTTTGTCTTGTTATTGGATGAGAGATTCCGTGAATGCATCTAGAGAGGGAAGCTTCTAGTTGGGGATTGAAAATATCCCTGAATGGAATGTAGAAAAAAAATGGAGAACTCTAGACAAAGATTGCTTAGAATGGATAGCACCAATTGCTCATCCTTCTTCTCAATGCCACACTGCTTGCATTGCATGACCAAAGATTTGAATTTGGAAAAGAATTGATGTATAGTTTTGAAACTACTGGGTGGAAGAGAAATCAACTCATTCTCTAGAATATGGACCCTTATCTCATCTTGTTTGTTGAAGAGGGTCTTCAACTTCAACCAAACCTCTCTTGGAGTATTCAATCCTTCGAGGTGGAAGAGTATATCTCTGGAAATATGAATACACATGAAACCAAATGCTTCATAAAAACTATTTAGATACTTGTCCTCAACAACTGCTTGAGGTTCGACCTCCTTTTGATCATAAGCATGAGGGATAAAACCCTAACCCCAAGAGATGATACATAAAAAGTTTAGTGTGTCTCAAGGTGGTTAGTTAAGGTGTCAACTTCTCATGGCATAACTTTTGCATACGATCTACGTTTAGGGTGTTTGGTAGCTCGTGTGAAAGATATAGCCAATAATTACACATTTCACCTATCCATTCGTACCTTTGGATTTTATTGGACTACATAAACTCCAAAAAACATCACGTAGGGGCTCAAAATGGCCTCAGAAGTTTTGGATATGAAAATTTGTAAAAACTTGCAAACTAGAAAAAATGTCTTGAACTCATGGAATAGTTGGGTGGCCATTGATATCCATCTAGAGCACTCCTATGACCTGGAAATCTGCCAAACTAGAAAAACATTTTTGAACCAGTGGAATAGGTGGGCGGACACTGATATCCATCTAGATAAGTCTTGATTTCAAGACGATCCACGACCACATCCCCTAGGGTAGGCAAGACAAGATGTAGAATTGAGAGTGAACACTCAATTTAAATTCAACTTCTCCATCTACTAGAATTTCATGGATGAACTGGTACTAGAAGATGTGGTTCCATTATATTTCTGCAGATTAGTATTACGAATCTCATACTTGTATGTGAGAGATGCCATCTAAAAAGGTCATCAAACTAGCATAAGGTTTTCAAGGATGTGAAGGCATATGCCATAAATGCACACAAGGTAAAAAAATAAACTCCATATGATCATTACTCATTAGGCCAAGAGAGGCATTGGTAGCACAAAGAAGTTTGTCCTGATTCTTTTAAGAGAAGGGGAATAGTAAGGAGAATACAATGATTTGGAAATGAGGGCATCCTTAGAAGAATGTAGTTGCAAGTAGTGATAGCACCTAAGAAAACTATATTAAATCTACAAAGGGTTGTTCCAAGAACCTTCGAGACTACCCATTTTTCCATAGGTGGAGTACAAGATTTAGTTGTTTCTAGAATTGCCATTTCTAAATAGAAGGTTACATAGGTAGTCTATCATTAAAGAAGACAAAGTGAAGAATCAATTGAAACAATTGCAAGGAGTCACCAGGAATAGTCTGTCACCATGTGGTTCACCCATCATCATGTTGTGAAAGAGGTATGAAATATAGTGAATGTGCATTAACTACCATTCCATGAAAAAATTACCTTAAAGAATATAGCTATCCTCTGCCAAGGATTGATTACTTGTTGTATCATCTACAACAAGCCAATTTATTCACCAACATGGACCTAAAATCAAGTTACCTTTGAATGAGAATTAAAGAAGAAGATGAGTGGAAGACAACATACAAGACAAGGAAAGGGTTGTACAAGTTGTTAGTGATGCATTTTGGTTTATGTTACTGATGCATTTTTATTTACGTAATGAATTTGCAACTTTCATGGGGCTAATGCTACATTGATTTGTTAACTCATTTGTAATAGTATATTCAGATGATAAACTAATATTTAGTAATACTTGAAAACATAACATCTCACATGTCATGTGAGTATTAGAATCCATAAATAAAAATAAATTGATAGCTAATTATAAGAAATCTGAGTTTAGGAAGTAATCCTTGATTAATCTTGAACACATGATCAGTGGAGTTGAGATGATGGTGGATCTGAAGAAAATTGCAATAATCAATCAATGAATTATTTCCACTATCTTGATATACATCCGAAGTTTCATCAAATCAACTCAATATTTGAGGAAATTCATTGCAAAATTTTTAGCAGTAGTTGTGCCATTAGTTCCATGACTGCTAAATGAATACATTTAATTGGGGCAACCCACAACAAATATAATTTGAGGACCTTAAGAAGAGGATTAGTAATTATTTAGTTCTATCAAATACTAATTTACAATGAGCATTTTGATTGGATATGAATGCGAGTTGAAATGCGTTCGAGGTAGTGCTTATGCAAAGAGGAATTCCAATATGATACGATTTAGACTTGTTTTGTGGGAAAATACTTCACTACCCACCATATGATAAAGACATATTTGTGACCATGAAAATGATGAATGAATGGAAGAATTACCTCATGGTAACAGAGACCATTATGCACACCAATAATCAACCCCTTCACTACCTATTAATTCAAAGAAAGATGTAGTAAGTGAATCATTACAAGTGGTTGAGATTATTACAGCAATTCCATGTACTGATTAGGTACAACAAAGGAGGTACAAATAAGATAGATGACATGATTTCACATCCCCCACTAAATAAAATTGTGGTAACAGGTGTGATAATGTAGCTTGAGCAATTCATTCATGATTTTCTCAGTGAAGATTATAAGGGAGACAAATATTTTAGAGGAGTACACAAGATGTTGAAAAAGAGATCAATCATTTCCATGGAAGGGAATGGGTATCACCTTCATGATGGTATACTATACAAATTGGACAATCTATGCATACCATGTGATAGAAGGATTCAACTAATGAGAGAATCTCACACTTGTCAAATAGTTCTAGACATTTGGGCATGATAGAGGCAATAGCAAATTTGTAGAGGTGTGCGAACTAGACAAAGATGTAAGAGAAATCCAAGAAACTTAAATATTAGGTTATATATGTCACTTCTAGTACCAAGAATAACTTGGTAGAGAATATCCATGGACTTCATTGGATTTTTTCCTATGTTTTTCACATTCCATGACTACTTGTTTGTCATGGTAGATGATTTCAAGAAGATGTGTGTGCTCATTGCATGCAAGAAGAATATATTTGGATAAATGAAGTTGAATTATTCCTCAATCATGTTTGGGTACATTTTTTATTGCCAAGATCCATCATATATGATAAAGAAAGAATGTTCTTGGGTAGGTTTTGTAAAACATTGTCAGCGAGAATGGATACCAAGTTGAGTTATTCCACTATATTTCATCCTCTAACTGATTAACAAACAATATTTTTCAACCAAACATTGGTACAATTGTTGAAAGGGAGTAATAGGAAGCATTCAAAGACTTTAGTTGAATAGTTGGTGTACATTCAACATTCATACAATTAAGCACTTCATTCCCCCACTAAAAAAAAACTTTTGAGATTTTCTTTGGCTCCTTACCTCCTTCACCATTTGACATTATGCATGGATACTTGGACAAGATCAGATAAATATGTCTAAAGGTACATGACAAGCATGAGAGAACCCAAATTATAGATGTATAAGGATAGACATGACCAACAAAAAGAAAATTATAATTTTAGTGTTGGATATAAGGTGTGCCTTCACCTATGGAAGGAGTAATTACAATGAATAGTAAAGAAACTCAGGCCCTCAAGTATTGACCATTTTACATTGTTGAGTAGGTGAACAAGAGTGCATTCGGATTGATACATCCTCCTAATATTCATATTAGTTTAGAAACGAATGTGGAGTACTTGAATCTATTTGGTCCCTCCATGATTAATGAATTAGAGGACCATCAACTTCTCCCCACAATTCAATACTTTGCAACATGCACACTTGAAGAATTGAAGAAAAAATACAATTCCTCAATGAAAGGAATAGGTAACTCTGAGACGATGGCATGAGATTTGATAGATTGGCCTTAAGAGATAGACTCCAAGGAAGACAAAATGATATGAGAGGTCGATGATATTGAAAGTATTTTTTCTCATCTATCCTTAGGATCTTTTTAGGACAAAAATCCTTAGAAGGGGGAGTTGTGATCCAAATTGGATCTGTAAAGGAACAATTGTCGTTAGTAATAGGCTCAATGATGATTGACATATGTAAGGCTTGAGGCTATGGATGGGGTATGAGACATGGTTGTTAGAATGAAGGGTCCAATGCCAACCCAACTAGATGTCCACCCTTACATTAATATAGTACTCCAATATTATCATGGGATGTAGAAATCCATTATCAAAGGTTAAATTGCGAGTGGGCCTCATACTAAAACAAAAAAGGGATTTTTATATTACGATGGATTGTTTTTTACAAGAGGAACCGAGGTTTACTTATAGTAAACCTGGGGACCCCAGCATAGAATTCAATGAAATGTGAACCGAGCAACATGATGTACCAGGCTAGTAGATAAGAATACCAACCTATTAGCCTATTTAAGCTTAACCAGTTGTACATACACAAACAACCCCACCCCCCACCCACTTAAGAAAAACTTAGGATGTAGAAAAAGAAAACAAAAATGGGTCCCAAAAACAAGGACTGCTAAGGTACCCATGTACAAGCTCATCTAAGTGGAGAAAAGGAGAAAAACCCATAGGAGAAAAAATCCTCTCCAAAAGAGAGTTAATCACCAATGCTGAAAAATGCACATTTTAAACAACTCAAGCATTGAGAATTGAATACACACCCCCAAGATAAATTGATTGTCTAAACTTGAGTCATGGCACAAAAGGATTTATTGTAAGGTTATTGTGTGATAAATAGTTTGCATAATAGGTTATTGTAAGCTCAAGTGTTGAGAGGTTAATATTACATTTGTTTTAGTCTTATTAAGGCTTATTGCGATGAGAAGAGAAGCACATTTATGGGGAATATGTTGTCATGTTACATAATATGAAACATAACGTTTCAGCATAGTAATAATTGATCGAACATAAATTTTAATTAAAAATTTAATAATAACTTTTAAAGAATAGAAAAAAGTAAGAAGTAAAACAATGTAAAAAAGTTAAAAAGTAAAACATTATAAAAATTAAAAGTAAAACAATGTAGAAAAATTAAAAATTAAAACAATGTTAAATAGTTAAAGTATTATTTAACATATTAGCTTGGGATGAGCTTAAAATATGTGTTTTTAACTACTCAAAATAATATTTATAGGAAAAATTAAAAAGTAAAACAATGTAGAAAAATAAAAAAATAAAGCAATGTTAAATAGTAAAGTTAAAAAGTAAAATAATGTTAAATAGTTAAAGGTATATAGATCATTAAAATTAAATAGGTCAAAATAGGTCATAATCATTATGGGGATTTGATCCCTCTATACCAGTATAGACTCATCTAACTCTGGTTCTATAAAACGAGGGATCAAATCACCAAACCTTTCACCAATAAACTACAACACGCATTCCTCTTTATTCTTATTATGTATTCTTATTATTTATTTATTTATTTTATTTTTATTTATTATTTTGTTTATACAATTGTTGGAGCATAGGCCGCAGCTATGGAAAAGCTGCCAAGTTTAGGAAAAAGCACTAAGTTTTGAAGGAAAAGTGCTAATTTTGAGGAAAAGCACCATTTTTGGGCAGAAATGAATAGTGCACGGTACGACGTCAGATGGACGAACTCACCGCAGATTGTGGGCCGGAAATCGTGGAGATCACATGCACAAGTCAAAGGAAAGAGTAAATAAGGTGGTCGAGTAGAAAGCTCAACCACCACAGTAAATGAAGCGGCAGAATAGGGGGCTCAGCTACCCTCATTAAGGAAAAGTACAGGAGTTATGGTTGCTCGGACCAAGGAAGAGCAACGGGCCAAAGCATTGAAGGCGAAGGACAAGGAGCAAAGAACGATGAAGCAGCGCCCATACCTGCGATCTGCGCCAAAAATTGCGGAGTCTGCAGGAAGCTGCGACGTGACTGTAAGAGGTGCCTACAGTACACCTAGCCGTGTCCGTGGTTAGGGTTTTTGGGGATCACTGTTGGGAAAGGCCCACAGTTTTGTAAAGGTGTGACCCTTAGGGCCACCTATATATATGTGTAATTGAAAAGGTAAAAGAGTTAGATAGTTACTAAGTTACACAGACAGTCTAAGTTGTTGTCTGAGTCATTTGTATTGTTGTATCTTTTAAGCTGTTAATGATCATTTTGTGCATGTAAGAAGGCCGCAATCTCGCAGGAAGACCACTTGGCGTAAGGGCCATTGCATGTATTGACCAGTCGCAAGAGGACTGAGAGGGGAATGTAATTGTATGTCTTTGTCATGGTAATGTCTATAGAAGAAGAGAATAGATCTAAGAGAAGGGCTCCCAGCTGTGTGCGTGGAGTTTCCCATAAAGATCTAAGGTTGCAGCTATGTGCGCAGTGGAACTATGTTATCCCCATCTCGAGATAATATAAAACACAGTTCCCGTGGACGTAGCTTCCCTCCTGGAAGTGAACCACATAATTCTTGTTGTTGTGGTGATGCTTTATGTGATTGCATTTCTTTGCTTTACTGTCTATGTTTCTATGAATGTTTTGTTATCTTTATGAATGATTATGTAAAGTAAATCCTGGAAGCTCCCTTAGAAGTTGTACTTGTGCATTGTCGAAGGAGTCTGTAAGAACACTGCCGCTACAGTGCTAAAGGAGTGTGTTACTGCAATGTGGCGCAAGGGCAGATAAGATACATATTGTATCGGAGGTACTCGGTAAAAGACTCGTGCGTAGGTGCGGAGATACCGCGCAACTCGGCTGAGAAGAGTGAGTTCCAGCGCTGTAGCGCTAGGAGACCTGTGAAAGAGTGAGATGCTCTGTTCAGGGGTTACCTCCAAGAAAGGAAGAGAGAAGACTGTAGAGTCCACACCACCTAGGTTAAGGAAACCTGATTCCTTAGCCACCCCATAGCCACTTCGGGTGAGACTTCGGGCTGCTGTGCAGCTCGTTGCCGAAAGGGCCAGTGCGCCAAAGGGGTGTTTGTTGTTGCGCATCCTGAAAACCAGAGTCTGTCCAAAAAGCAGCCAACAACAATAGACAAACACTTCCACTCCATCTAGGATGTAGAAATATGCCTTTTGGACACAATGAATCTAAACTAATTAGAACTAAAAGATAGTTGAACATTCCTCAAAAATTAAAAAATTTATGATCTAAAATTAATAAACCTTATGAATTTAGCTGAGTTTGAGTTTAGCTTCATTCTTTATGAATTAGATGAGTTTGAGCAACAAATTCAATCACTTGCCAATTGTATTTTTTACTTATTAAACTATTGTTTAAACACTATAGAAATGAAACTGTTTTATTTTTAACTTAATAAACTATTGATTAAACACTAAAGAAATGAAACTTTTTACGGATTAGTAAACTATGAATTGAACCTAGGTCAGTATTGATAAACCCGCAACAATTTGGACCACTATCCAATTGAATTTTTAACTGGCCATCAAAACACTGACCATTGAACTAGGATTTTCTTTTTTCTCTCATAGGTCGATGCTAAACCAAAAAACAAATTTTTGTTAAACACGGACCCTAGAACGAGCATTTTTATTTTTATCTCATAGCTCTATACGTAACAAAAACACATATATATAGGAATTTATTAAATTTATTTGTGTGGGTCCGAAAATGAAGCAAGATGCAGAAAAGAGTGTCGAGGATTAGTATCGACATTTCTTGAGGGTATTGCAGCATTTGCACAATTAATGGACTTGCTCGACCAAACTAATATTCCTTTCCAATGATTCTTTTTCTCCTTCACTAATAATATAATAGATATATTCTAAAATTTACAAGTAAACCAGCATAGATTCATCTTAAACCCATATCTATCAAGGATTGAAAGGGATCCAATTTCTTGGGGTGTATTTTTTCTTTTAAATTTAAACTCAAGAAATTTAATCTCTCTTGATTGATACATCCGGGTTTAAGTTTTAATTTTTTATTTTATAAACGAACAACTATTTTTTAAATATTTTTCATAATATTTTATTTTATGAGCCGACATGGATTTTTTTTTAAATACTTTCCATAATTTTACTTTTTTTTACATTTTAATTAATGGCTGACAATACATTTTATTTTTTACTTTTCATTACATTTTACTTTTTTACTTTTCATTAAATACTTTCCATTACATTTTACTTTTTTTTTACATTTTAATTAATGACCGACAATAATAAAAACAAACATTTATAGCCTAGGATTTAATTCAAACGAAAATACACGTCCTTTTATTAATGGCCGACATAATATTAATTTTTTTATTATTATTATGTTAAAGACAAACTTTATTTATTATGGCTGACTATAAGGACAAACATGGGCAAACGTTACAGGATCTCCCCCATCTGGGCTGTAGAGCACCTCATTTCACTCGGTGCAATAATCATAACATTTGTACTTATATGGTGGTCCAATATAATAATAATAATAATAATTGCATTTTCTATAGCCAAAGTGAGTGAGATGTGTCATTTGGTACAGCTCGGCTTTAAAAAAAATATAATAAATTATTATAAAACCAAACAAATATAATAAATAATTTATAAAATCAAACATATATTTTTTTCTAGAAATTATGTATTTATCACTAAATTATTTTACATGCACACAAGCCACTTATAACTTTTCTTGAAATTCAAAAAAACAAACATATCATTAAATGCAATTTTTCACATATTAAATAATAATAATATTTTTTTTTAAATATAGGGGGAAAGGAAACATAATTCCCTAAAACTCATTTTTTTTTTTATTTCATATCGAAATAAGTATAGATTAAATTTACTCTAATGAACTTTTTATTTTTAATCTTTCATACAAACTAAGCATTTTATTTCTTATTCCTAAGTTTGAATGATTACATTTATTTTTCATTCAAGTGAAACAATGGTTACACATCCATTATAATGGTTAGAAATTTTTAAACATTGTCACTTGAAATGAAAATAAAAAATAAGTATTCAAACTCAACAATACCTCCAAAATTATTGTTATCATGAATATGCACAACTAAACAATTTTTCCATATGTTTCTCTAAGTTCTCTTTTATGTACTATTATCTTTGGTTTCCATTTAAATGAAAAGTGATGCACTCTACATATCCATGAAGAAAAAAATTCTTGACATCCATGGGATGCACTTCCCAGTGCTTTGATGCAGCAAGAACTAGAACAAGATGGATGGAGTCCATCTTTGCAATAGGAGAGAAGGTCTCTGAATAGTCAATCCCTTGAACTTGTGAGAAACCTTTAGCAACCAAGCAAGCCTTGTACTTTCTGGTGACTCCATCTGAGTCCATGTTTGTTCTATATACCCACTTGCATTGAACAAGATTCCTACCAGGAGGAAGCGAAAAAAGCTCCCAAGTCTCACTTCTTTAAAGAGATTGGTACTCTTCCTCCATAGATGATATCCATATCGGATCTTGGGAGGCCTCAAAGAAAGTTTTTGGATCTGATCCAATCATAAGAAAGCATCTATCGGTAAGAAATGGATCTGTATGAGAGAGTGCAAACCTTGCATTTTGAAACTTAGATCTAGTTCTTCTTGGATCTTGTGGATCTCCAACAAGATCACTGGAAGATTCAACGGTCTTGGCAGCCCATCTTTGAAGAGGAGGTGGATCTTTAGGTTCTTGTGGATCTAGAACTACCATTCGTTCATCTTCATTTTTAGAGTCAAAATTTGAACTTTCATGGGAGGATGCTTCACTATCTTGTTCAATAGGCTGTGGTGGAGTAGTTGGCAAGTTGTATTCATCGACATGGTTGGCATCATGCAATGAACATTCCTCAAACTGAACACTTCTCTCAAGAAATTTCTACATGGTAGATAGATCTAGCAGTTTGTAGGCCTTTGCACTCAGTGCATAACCAACTAGTATGCACTCTTTGCCTTGTGTCTCTATGGCTCTTCTCTTCTCGGATGGAATCTTTTCCCAAGTTGTGGATCCAAATACTCTCATATGAGACACATATGGTTTGTATCCCATCCATGCTTTGAAAGGAGTTTTTCCTTGTATGCCTTTGTGAGGAACTCTAATTTGAAGGTAAGCAACAGAGTTGGCAACTTCTGACCAAAGTCTAGTATCCAATCCTTTATACTCAAGCATGCAAGTTTCCATCTCTTTCAAAGTTTCGTTCTTTCTCTTTGCTACACCATTTTGTTGTGGTGTGTAAGGAATAGTGTGCTGCATATCAATACCTTCATTTGCACAAAATCAATGAAACTTATTCTTCACATACTCTCCTCCATTGTCAGTATGAAGGACCTTGATCTTCTTATCAGTGAAATTTTCTAGAGAAGCTTTAAAAAATTTGAAGTATCGAAAGAATTATGACTTCAACTTAAGAAAATATACCCAACTGAATCTTGCATAATCATCTATGAATGTTAAGATCTATCTTTCATTATTCAAACATAGGTGAGGAAGAGGTCTTGATATATCACTGTGAATCAACTCAAGAGGTGATGAGGCTCTCTTTCCCTTTCCTTTCTCAAACTTGTGCTCCAGATGCTTACCAATCAAACAACCTTTACATGTTTCTTTAGCAAATATGATGTTCGGTCAACCATTTTCTGATTGTGCATTTCTTGCAAATATTTATAGTTGAGGTGCCCAAAACTCTCATTACAAAGTATCCTCACTTCATTTGCATGAGTAAGAATTGCACTTTGTTTTGAGTAAGGAAAGAAGTGAGAAGAATCATAGAGTTTAGAATGGTGATCTACAATGCCTTGTGTAATGATCTTCCTGGATGAGATCTCTTGGATTTCAACTATATTAGGAGTAAATATTACCTTCTTGGGAACTCCTGTATGGGTCATTTGGTAAACAAAAAGGAGGTTAGCTTCCAAAGCGGGAACATAGAGCACATCATTGAAGTATCCATGTTCCAGATGGATCCTTCCAATCCCTTCCGAGGAAACATCAGAATCATCTCCCATCAGGATAGAAGACCCAATAGTGGGTTCAAATTCATAGAATAGATCCTTGGAAGTAAACATGTGTATGGATGCTCCAAAATCTATGATGAAGGAGGAGTCATTTGAAATGCCAACCATGAGTGCATGCCAACTCTCTTTGTCCTCTGATTTAGGATCAACTTATTTTCTTCTAGCATTTGCAGGTACTAGAAGATTATTTTTCTCTAGAAGTTGGGCCATGAGATCAATGGTATTCTTCATGTTATCACTTTCAGGATGAAAACCTCTGTTTCAATATGGAAATTTGGTCTTCTCTTTCGATTTTTTCTTCTCTCTCTTTGGATTCGAGGTCCCTTCTGACTGTTTGGGAGTCTCCCTTGACTTCTCCTCATAATATTTATTTTCCTTAACCTTATGCTTACCTTTTCCATTCACATTATTTCCTTGTCCTGCAGCAAGAGCTTGATCCCTCTTTGGTTTTATTACTCCCATCTACACCAATTTGTACTACTCCTTTGTGAGAGAGAGGTTGAATGCATTTAGAGTGGGAATTTTCCAGTTTGGGATGGAAAGCTTTGTTGTTTGGAAGGTGGAAACAAATATTGAATAGTCTGGTCCCAATTTTGAAAGAATAGCAAGGATAATCTACTTGTCTTCTTTCTCAATTCCACATAGTTTTAGCTACACAACCAAGTTCTTGAACCTTGTGAATAAATCTATGATGGATTTGAAACTGCTGCGGCTCAGTGAGATCAACTCATTTTCCAATTGATGTCCTCTCAAATCAATCTGTTTCCCAAATAAGGATTCAAGATTTTTCCAAACCTCCTTGGGAGTTTTCATATTGGTGAGATGAAAGAGTAGATCTTTGGAAATGCTGAGGAATAGTAATCCAACTGCTTCATCAAGTTTGTTTAGATACTTGTCTTTTTCGGTAGCACCATTTGGTTCGACCTCAGTGCCATGTAACACTATGTAGAGACATCTACTGAGCATGAATATCTCTATTTGTCCCTTCCATTTGAATAAGTTGAAGGAGGTGAGCTTTGGAATGAAGGAGAGATCCATAATAGCTACTGAATGCACTTATGGTGATGGAATAACCTGCAAAAACAATGAAATTTATCTAGAGGATTGTTACAGAATCTATTGAACACTGCTTTAGGATAGTAGGCACTTTTATCCAGATCCTTCACACCTGGCTAAACCTCAAAGTATTTATCCAATGAATTCAAAGCAATGGCATGAGGATTTGCAGTGGAAATCTAGAGGATTCTAGTAGTATACTAAGAAACAACTGCTCAATAAACTGCTGCAACTAAAAAATATCTCACAAGCTCTGAAACCATGTGAAATTCCATAGGGGTAGATCAATGATCTTGAACAAGCCTCACAATTTCACAATGTTTATTGCAGATAAGAATTAGCAAGAAGTATGATCAAATTCACTCATGAAAATCAAAATATATCAGAAACTGTTGTTGATACATTCATCAACTGTAAGCTGGAAAAAATATGATAATACAATATAATGAATTCAAGACTCCCTAGAGGATTCAAATTCTCCTCAAGTCATGGATTAGTTTGCATAGTAGCCATCTCTCGCTTGCGCAAATAGAGGTCGGTCAGACCCTCTTGCTTAACAATGACATACATCAACACAAGTTCTCACATAGACTGGATGTGAACAGAATGCCAGAATTTGACTTCTATTAAATCCGAATGGCATTACAATGCGCAAATACAAAGTAAAATATCAAACTAATAGGCCTTAGCCGATTACAATGTAACGAAATGAAAATATGTCTCTCATTGTGTTTTGGTTGTGTGTGATATTCTCCCTCTCCTGGTTCTCTGTTGAACGATGAGCTATGGATTAGATCCCCTGTTCTGACTTCGCATTGATATTCTACTCTGTTGTTGCTCTTCCCAAGGAGACTCCATTCCCCAAGACACTCTACCTCCCTATCCACTGAATCCTCTAGATCCTGCAAACCTGTAGTTGTTCGCGCCCTCTAGTCGTGCTGTACAACACCTGCCTATGGTGACATCTGTCATGATCCCAAAAATCTTCATAATTGCTCATAACTTCCTCAACGACCTCCAATGGTTGCTAAGTACATCCTTTTGACTTCTGTGCTTCTCTGACTCTATGATAGTTGTCGGCCCATCTCTGGTCTCGACCATACTGCACCTCGTCACCTTCGACCTTCCAGTTCTCCTCATCCTGCATGCTTGGATTCCGCCACAACCTGTTGGTGTCGCTATTCGACAAATCATCAACACTCGACTTCTCTCACTGCAAACCTGTTGTCCATCGACATCAGACTTGTCGACTCTTGACCACTTACCCATGTCAACTGCATATCGACAACTTCTGCTCAACTACTTGGCTTCGACAACCTATCTTCCTTCACACTAGTGGTCGTCATAAATCCCCCTGGTTGAATTCTCCTATCGATCAAGTTCAACTGTTTCGCCAAGGCCCCGATGCTCCTGCATCAAACTCCCTAGGTGAAAAAGAACCCAACTGCTTCGTCAATATCCTGTATTCTTCTTCGAAAATCCATGTCACCTCCTACAACTCATCATCCTTCCAACAGACTAAGTATTCTTTCTTTCACGAACTCTGCGTCTGCCCAACTTCATGCTCCTCCAACACTTCTGCGATTTCCTCCTTATCGTGTCGACCTAGAATCTGGACTATCCAGTCGATGTTCAACACTTCCGCATTATTTCTTGTTGAACCTTCTCCAAACTTGTACAAATATGACACATTGAACGTGGGTGAAATGCTCAAGTCCTTTGGCAGCTCCAACACATAAGCATTGTTCAAAATCATCTTTAGAATCTTACATGGTCCAATCTTCTTCAGCTTCAGCTTGTTATACATTCCTATCGGAAATATTTCCTTCCGCAAGTGTGCATACACTAAGTATCCCTCGCTGAACGACTATATCCTCTTCTTTCTGTTGGCTGTCAACTTGTATGCAATGTTAGTCCTTTCAATACATTTTCGCACATCTTCATGCAGTTCTTTCATATGCTTTGCGAATGTTTCTGCATCCGCATTCTCTTTGATTTCTGTCGGTATCTCGACCAAATCCACCACTCCATGTGGGATTCTTCTGTAAACAATCTGGAATGGGCTCATACCTGTCGACCGATTCACAGAATTGTTGTACGTGAACTCTACTTGCCCCAAAACGTTCTCCCACTGCTTGGGTCTATCGGCCGTCAAACATCTCAGAAGGTTTCCCAAACTTCTATTCACCATGTCGGTCTTTCCATCTATCTATGGATGATATGTTGAGCTAAAATGCAACTTCGTGTCTAGTTTCTTCCATAGGGTTCTCCATAAATGTCCTATAAGCTTGGTATCTTTGTCTGAAGTTATGCTCTTCAGCAACCCATGCAATTTGACTATCTTGTTGAAGAATAGTACAACAATTCTTTTCGCGTCACTTATCTTCTGACATGGAATAAAGTGTTCCATCTTCGAAAATATGTCGACTAAAACAAAGGTTGAGTTGTTACCTTGTTGTGTCTTCGGAAATCCTAGCACAAAATCCATGCTCAGGTGCTCCCATGGGGTATTCGGTACTGGTAATAGTGTATATAACCTCGTATTATGACTTCTTCCTTTTTCCAACCAGAAAAATTGACATTGTCGAACTCACTTACCGACATATCTCATCATTCCTGGCCAATAATACTTTTCTTCGACCAACGCCTTGGTCTTGTTGATGCCAAAATGACTTGCTAATTCACCGCTATGCAACTCTCGGATTAGGTTCTCTCTTACAGATCCTCTGGGGATACACAATAGTTGTCCCTTGAATAGGTATCCGTATTGGATGAAATAATCCAAGTATGGAGTCCTGTTGACACTCGAAGGTTCGCTACTCGACATCCATGCTTTTGAAAAATACTCATCGACCTCATACTCTAACTTCACTGACTCTATTCCTGTTGCCTGAATTGTCATCGTGTTCAGCAATACAACTCTTCGACTCAGTGCATCGAAAACCTTGTTCGACTTGCCCGACTTATATCGCAACATGAAGGTATATCCCTGCAGGAATGCAACCCACTTCATTTGTTGTTGATTCAACTTCGAATGAGTGTTCAAGTACCTCAATGCTTGGTGATCTGTGTAATACACAAATTCCTTGGGAAACAAATAATGCCTCCACTTCTTCAATGCTTGGACAATAACATAGAACACCTGGTCATAGACCAAATATTATTGCTTCAAGTCATCCAACTTCTCGCTGAAGAATACAATTGGTCGGCCCTCCTAGATCAACACTGCTCCAATTTCCATTCCACTCGCGTTGCAATCAACTTGGAAAACTTTGTCTAAATCTAGGAGTGCTAGGACTGGGCTCTTAGTCACCTTTTTCTTCAACTTGTCGAAATCTTTTTGGGCAGCTTCTATCCACCTAAACTCCCCTTTCTTCATGGACTCTATCAAAGGTGCACATATCCGACTAAATCCTCTGATGAACTTCCTGTAGAAACTAGGAAGTCCATGGAAACTTCACATTCTTGTTGTGCTTGTCAGTTCTGGCAAATCCAATATTGACTTCACCTTTTCGAGATCCATCACTAGCCCTTTACCCGAGATTACAAATCCCAGGTACACCAGTTCTTCCTTCATGAAGAAACACTTTTGTAGGCTCACCATCATCTTCTCTTCCTGCAAATTCTTCAATACTTTTCGAATGTGCTTCAAGTGTTCGACCTTGGTTTGATTAAATATTAGAATGTTGTCGAGGTACACTACGACGAACTTTCCCAGGAATGGCTTCAATGCCTCATTCATCAACCGCATGAATTTACCAGGTGCATCAGTCAATTCGAATGGCATGACTAACCACTCATACATACCTTCCTTCATCTTGAATGTTGTATTCCATTCATCTCCTTCTCTGAGCCTGATCTAGTGGTATCCACTCTTCAGGTCGATCTTGGTGAAGTAATTTGCTCCAGTCAAGTAATCCATTAGGTTGTCCATTCTTAGAAATGGAAACCTCTAATTTATCATGGTCTTGTTGATAGGTCTGGAGTCTGTACACATCCTCCATTCTCCACCCTTCTTCGGTGCTAGTACAGGTGGTACCGCACATGGGATCAGACTCTCTTTGATCAATCCTCTATCCAACAAATGTTGGACTTGTCAATTGATTTCCTGACCCTCTACCAGAATCATTCTATGTGGTTCCTTATTTGGCAAACTTGGTCCTAGAATCAAGTTGATCTGATGGGATATGCTTCTCGTCAGTGGCAATCCCATCGGCGCCTCGTCGACTACTATGCTTTTGAACTTTGTCGAGCATCTCTTCGACTTTGACCAGAATTCTCTCCATTGTTGACCTATCGACACATGGTCCCTTCGGAGTGATGATGAAATATCCCGACTATTTCTCCTCCTCTACGAGGAATTCCGTGGTTGTACACATCAACACTCGCTTCTCCCAATAGTTTCTCTCTCCCTGCTTGTAGTCGACTTGGTCCTCCTGCTTTGGCTTCAACATCCTCCACCTACAATTTTTCCACACTATGAATCTATTGGCTCAACCATCATAGATACTCTTCCGATCATATTACCATGGTCTCCCTAACAACAGATGAAATGCGTCCATTGGCATTACGTTGCATAGTACAATGTCTTCAAGTTTCTCGACCTTGAAGTTAATCAGGCACTATCTGGTTACCTTGACATGATTTCCTTTGTGCAACCATGATATATTGTATGGATTTGGGTGTTCCCGACATCTAAAACCAAACTTGTCGATGACCTCCATCAACACAAGATTCTTCATACTACCACCATCGACTCTGGCCTTACAATACCTGTCGCCGATCAGCACTCTAGTTCGAAAGATAGCCTTTCATTGTGCTGGCTCTTTCTTGTTGCATCGGTCTGCTTGAACCAATATTCTTCTGGTCATCATAGTCCGACCTATTCCTCTACCCTCTTTGCCACTATCAGATGTCGATTTCATCCTCTCATTGACTTGATCCTCTCTTCGACGTCTAGGTTTCGACTCATCCCCCACGTGTAGATTCTTTGGGCATTCATAGGATTTGTGCCCCACACTGCAACACTTATAACAGACTACATATGGTCTTTCAACTCCTTTCTTTTCTGTCAGACTAGCTCGACTATGCGCACCCCAACCGTGAGACTCTCGACCATCACGTCGGTTACCTTGCATTTTATCTCTCTTCGTTGTCCCATCTGCACGTCGGTTATCTTCGACGGTTTCTCTCCTAATTCTGCTACTTTGGCCCTTTGCGGAAACATTCTTCGCACCCTTGACCAGTCATCCTCCCTTTGGTTGATGTGGATTTCCTTGACAGTTTTTATTTTGCCTTCAGAGCTAACTAGTATGCTTCATCAACCACTCTAAACTTTGACAAGCTCAACTCATCTTGTATGGCATACTTCAAGCCATTTACATATATCGTGAAAGCTTCTTCGCCTTCATCGGTTTGACCAGACCGAATCGACAATCTGTAGAATTCTTCTGTGTACTCCTTCATGGTCATGTCTTTTTGTCGAAACGTTTTTGTCACGTCCCCTCCCATGGACCCAATTCAAGGAAGGGAACATGATACCAAATCTTAGGGTTTTTTCATAAACTCAACCCGATTCATTAGATTAAGAGCAATAAAACAAATGTGTGCAGAAGCAAATCAAGAAAACATGCATAGCGGAATAAAACATCATCCACACACATTTCATATGCATTCATCATATTAAAAACAATCATCAATTCATACATTGTAGAAGTAAATACACATGAGAGGATATACTTATCTCGCTATAATGTTGTCCCAAGCAACTAGCTATGTCGCTGCAATGTTCCACCCAACCATATGTCTCTTCCCATCCTGTATTCCTTCCAACACTCAGAGACCACCCCCGAGCTGGGCATGATATCTACAAGGAAAAAGGGACTCTCAAGCTCAGCAAAGCCAAATCAATGGATACCCATCTCATCCCCAACATTCTTTTACACACAACAACTCAAAAATTGGGCATGGATACACATTTTTCGCAAGAGAATTTCCAGAATAGGGTCTATGGGTTTTCCCCAACTCATGGCACACCTAAAAACAGATGGTGGGAAGAGGGAATCAACCCCAGGGAATAAAACTGATTTCTACCACAGATGTATGAGCATTCAATGGGCCAAAATGGCCTCTATAAAACCCCTAAATCCATTTACTCTCTTTCCCATTGTTAACAAAAACAAAAATGCCCTTCCCAGCTAGAAAAATGAAGGAAAACACAGAAAATCCATGGAGGAAAATGCCTAGGAATCTCCAAACTCGTGAGGGAGCAAAAATGATGGGTGAAGAATGGCTTGGGGAGTAATTTCATGGCTCTCCTATTTCCCAAGAATCCAAAGACAAATTTCTAGGAAGGGTGTCTTGCCCATACTTGAATTTGGACAACCATACCTCTCCATTCCCCAAGGCATTAACTACCCCAACCAACTCTTGGTAGAAATGAATGATTGCACACAAAAGTCAACATGGGTAGTTGAGGGTTCATTGGTTTTCTCATTGACACTTGGATTGACACTATTGGCTCAAGGGTTTGAATATTTTCCTCCCATTTTCTTGTAAACATCATGCCCCTATCTCTTGTTGCATTGCATAGCTAGTTGTGGGAATTTATATAAAAATACATATTTACAATTCCCATGGTTCACTAGCACATGGATAGCATAATATCAAATACTCACCTCTTCAAGGTCGAAGCATTTACTAGTGGGGCTTTGGCCTTGAGCTCCAGGATAGGAATCATACATAATATGCATACAATATTTACATTATAGCCCAGAATATTATAAGGGTCAAAATGGGGGTATGACAATCCCTTCCCCCTTAGAATAACACCATCCTCGATGTTCAAATACTTAGGAATACATACACGCTTTATACTTGTCCAAAATTCACAAAATGTAGCAGGTCTGTCCCGCATTTCATTAATTGGAGATGTCAAGGTGAGGTTCTTTGACCCCTACGCATTGCTTCTACTGGATGTCCCTTTTCTTGCTACCCCTTGGTGGACATTCGTGGAGGAGGTAACTTCCTCCACATCCCCAACATTCCATTGGATGTAACTGCCTCTATCTCCTTTGTCAACATTCTTGCTCTTTTCCAGCCTTGGGCGTTTCTTAATGGGGTGATTGGATGAATGCTTCTTCATTGATCCACTTTTCTTTCCCTTAATGATTGCTCCAAAAATACTTTTTACCGCTTTTTGCAGACATATAGAGTCATACAAAACCTTGTGGCTCATTGCATTCTGCTGCTTCTATAGCTTCAGCATCTCTCCAAGATTTTCTTGTATCTTGGCAATTGTTTGGAGAAGACTTTTAGCTAAGCCCAATAGCCCTTGGTCTGCTGCCATGGTCAACCTGCACAACTTCCCTCACTTTTCTTACTAGCACCACTTGTTTTTTTTTTTGTAACAACTGCAACCAATTGCTTTCACTTTCTCACCTATGAAATTCATTATTTCAATTCTTTGTTAGGCCAAGCATAACATAAACAGTAAAATTAGTCAATTAATTTCTCAATTGACATGGGATGTCCATTCTTTATTCATGAGACTTCCACACTTTTCATGCTTTCCCAACATACATATGAACTCATTCATGTTCATCCTTTCATAGTGAATTAGCTTTCTCAGCATTCACAATTTATTCAAGCAAATAAATACAATCAACTTTTAGTCATGACATGCATTCAACAATTTTGTGTTTTTAATATGCATCAGTCAAAAAGGAAAGAGAAGAGTAAGAGTTCCCCCCTCTTATTCTTGTTCCAATCCAAAGACACACCATCATTGTGGTTCTATGCCCCTTGGCCTCTTTCACTTCAATGTGAATGATCGACTTTCCATTTCTTGGCTATGACATTTAGTGTCTCAGGTCTGTCTAAGATTTTCCTCCATTAGGGAATTCTTCCCCATCATTTCCTACAGAACCTTTGGCTTCTAGGACCCACACATGTCCACTAGCATCATTCTTATCATTGCCGCTCATATTGAGCTTTCTAGGACAGTCACATGTACAAATGCATCCCTAGGATTCCTTCAAGGCATCTTGCTTTCCTGCAAAGACCAAAGTTTCCAAAAAATAAACAACTATGTATCAGCTTGGCTATCATAAGACTTGTTCATGAAATTTTCATTATCCAAAAATGAATGAAAATAAAAAATTTATCTGTATTGGGTAGTTCCTCACTTCTCCACAGGTTTCCTCTCTGATTTACAAGACTTGGATCACCTCTGAGGTGGATGTTTAATGCCCAACCAGTTTACTCTCTAGATTTACCAAGCATTTGTGGTGCCCAACCACTCCCATACCTGGTTGGCCCTCTCCATTGGCGAGGCAGCACATCCATCTAGGTCATCGGCCAATGGAAGGAAACTGCGCCACTGACCATTATAGGTCAAATCTCTACTATGGATCCATAGGAATATAGCAACCTTTCACTAATACCTCCACAATAGCCAAGTAAATAATGCCAAACTAGTACATCGATTGGGTTTATTAGGCATGCAACAACCCTTCATCAATACCTCCACAACAACCAAGTAAATAATGCCAAACCAATACACTGACTAGGTTCATTAGGAATGAAAAAACCCTTCATCAATACCTCCACAACACCCAAGTAAATAATGCCAAACCAGTACACCGATTGGTTTCATTAGGTATGCAACAACTCTTCATCAATACCTCCACAACACCCAAGTAAATAATGCCAAACCAGTACACCGACTGGGTTCACTAGGCATGCAACAACCCTTCATCAATAACTCCACAACACCCAAGTAAATAATGCCAAACTAGTACACTAACTGGGTTCATTAGGCATGCAACAACCCTTCCACCACAACGCCTCACAACAACCTTTGATTTTGCTTCATCTGTGCACAACACCAAATTGCATTTGTGTAAGTTGATAGCACAAGAAGGATAAGCAAGCTCATCAGTATTGTCGTCCCAAAATTACAGCCACATTTCATAACATTCGCTATCAAGTATTGAAACACCAGGAATGCATCCATTCCCTTAGGGTGTAGTCAATATTGACACCCCTAACATAACCCAACACCCGAAAGGTGTGCACCCCTTTCCGATGTGAGCCATGTAGGCCCTGTCACACTCAACCAATCTGTAATAATAATAAAATAATAAAACATGCTCTCCATATTAAATCTAATAACTAGATATGTATATCCTTAGTTAGGGTTACATAATACTTATCCTTTTTCAGATGTATTCTCTCTTCATTGCGAAGAATTGGAGCTCCCTTCTCTAAATCAATAGTCCTTCGGTTTGCCACCCCAATCCTTTCACATTCCATAACCCACACATGCCTTCTTGACATATCTTCACCATCTCACTCATGTGGTTTTCCAACATTTAGTTCAGTGGAGATGTCATCCTTCAAATATGCAATGGTGTTTCATCCGAAACCCCTTTCCAAAGCATGGGGTCCTTCCAATGAAGTTTGGCTTCTGTTGGTAGGCGGCTAGATGGGACATTATCGCAGAACCACGAGTGCTGCGATACCGCGAAAGATGGAAAGCAAAGTGCAAATGATGTCATATTTTGTATTTTTGGGTCATTTGTACCGCGGTATGCGGGTTTCAAGGTCATTTGGACCATGATAGTTAGATTTTGGGTAATTTGCTCAAAGTGTCGGTTAGGAAGTTGTTAGTAAGTGGACAAGCAATGTAGAGGAGAAAGCCTATAAATAGTTGTATATTTGTAAATGTTGGATCATCTTGGAATGCATCTGTGATTGTGTATCTAAGATCAAGAGATATTTGTGGGACCTGTATTTTGCGGAGATGTTGTATATTGGTTTTTGTGGAGTTAATATGATATGACAGAGCTATTTTGCGGAATCCTTGTGTCTCTTTTATGGTAATGCATGTTGCAACATATGAATGATGCTATGTTTTCTTGCTGCAATTAATGCTTTACTGTTCTATTTGATGAGATGATGAATGTCTTTATTGAATGATGCTATGAATATAAGTGATGTCAAAGTTAAATGCATAGATCTTCTTCTAAGATGTCGCAATAAGTTAAGTAGTTCAACTGCAATCATCCTCCTTCATTCGGCAAAAACATGATTCCGTCAACTCTCCCTTGAACATCTCGAGGGAGACCTCATCTGCTCTGCAAGTGTTGCTGGACAAGGTTAAACCTGTCTGCGCCAGTGTTGAGGGAGATCACGGTGCTCTAGGTGCCGATAGTGAGTGGAGCCCCTGTCAACTAGGTTTGAGTTCTTGAATGTTGGAGATTATTGGGATGATGAGATGATGGGAAAGATCACTCACTTGTTTCATGAATTCCAAGACCTCTTTCCTACAATTTTTTTTGAGATGAAAGGTATTTTGGGCGATATAGGAAAATGAATATCTCCTTGAAACTAGATGCTAAACCAATCTAGCAGTGCCCCTATCGGCTAAATCCGCATCATAAGTAGAGGGTCAAGGTAGAACTTGAACACATGTTGGATGCTGGTATTATTGAACCAATTGAAGAGTCTGAATGGATCAGTCTTATGGTGGTGCAGGACAATAAGACCGATGAAGTGCGCATTTGTGTCGATTTGCGGAAGTTGAATGACACTTGCTTGCATGATCCCTTTCCGACCCCTTTGAATGATGAGGTACTCAAAGGTGTGGACGGCCAGGAGATGTATTCTTTCACAAATGGGTTCTAGGGCTATCATCAAATATGTATTGCAAAGGAATAGTGCCACAAGATGACTTTTGTGACCGAATGGGGTTGTTTTCAGTATACAGTGATGTCGTTTGGGTTGAAGAATGCACCTGTGATATTTTCACGGGTTGTTGTTGCCACGTTCAGGGATTTCATTCAGAATTTTTTGCAGGTATACATGGATGACTAGCCAGTCTATGGTTTGATCCATGACCACCTGGAAAACCTGTGATTGATGTTGGAGCATTGCCGACAGCATCAGATATCGCTAAACTTGAAGAAGTGCATATTTTGTGCATTGTTTGGAATACTATTGGGTCACATTGTGTGCAAGTAGGGGTTGTTAGGGTATCCAGCAAAGATTGTGCTCATTCTGAGCTTAACACTGCCAACTTATGTTAAGCAGTTAAGAGTGACATTGGGACATACCGGGTATTATCGCAAGTTTATCAGAGGCTATGTAACGATCACCGCCCCCATGGAGAAGTTCTTGAATAAGGATGCAGTATTCCAGTGGAGCCTCGAATATCAAGATAGTTTTGATATGCTGAAGGATAAGATGGCTTTGGCACCAATATTGGTATTTCCAGACTGGAGTAAGGAATTCTGTTAGTTTTTCAGAAATTTCAAACTGATCTAGGATCTTAAGTGAGAGAATAACATGTACAACATATCTACAACATATCTACAGCATATCAATCATGGACACAATAATGCAAGCACACAAGAGACACAGAGTTTCACAGGGGAAAACCAAGAAGGTGGAAAACCCTGCAACTTCCTCAGAGATAGATAGAGCAATGATACAACCAAATCATAAGAGATAGTCTTCTCCTAGCAGCTACTTCTCCTTCCTCACATGTGCGCCACTCTCCAATGCGTGTGTAAGAGAATAATAGAATGATCAAATAGAGTGCCTCCCGCACTCTATTTATACTTGACTTGACTTGCCTAATAATCTTTACTAGGTAGGCCTTAACTTAACCACATAACATAATGTTGATAGGGGCGACCCCCAATAGGGTGGTCTAATAACCCTTTAACCCACATGACTTATATACGGCCGACCCCAACAAGGTGCTCTATTAACCCATCAAGTATAAGTTACGGTGCTTACAATATAAATGACGACACTTCCATATAGAGGAATAATAACATCTCTATATGAATACAAACACTTCCGTACAGAGGAATAATAACATCTCTAATACATTCCAAAGTTACAAATACATCAACACTTCCTCTTAACTAGGAAGCTATTTCTCGACACAGATCTTCTAGCACAAGTCTTCTTCTCTGGATCATCGTCACTGGATCATCGCCATCGAATCATCGTCATCGTCACTACTGCTGCTATCTCAATCAATATTCGATCTACTCGTCATAGGAGGTTCCACAGAGCCAACCCTTTTTCATGTTGTATGTAGGCCCACCACCTATAAGTATTCATCATTACTGGCCATACTGTGGAATCCTCAGGACTTATTACGTGAGTCAACAAAACCTTGAAAGAGCATCCCAGGACTGATTACGAGCACACAGCTCAACCTATCGGATCTCCCAGGACCTTTTACATGCCACTGCACAACCTGTCCATGGCCGCAGAGTATCATCCTGATACTCATGATCATACTGATCATAACATCATTCACGAATCACAACCCATATGCACATCACACAGCACTTACATTCACCGGCATAGGAAGACCCACTTCAAACATCGGTGAAAGGCCTAGCACTTACATCTACGCCATGGGAGAACACATCTACCACCATGCGAGAATGGCACAGCACTTATATCGCAGCCATTGGAGACCACATCTACAACCATGCTCGAATGTCCCATCACTTATATCGTAGGCATGGGAGAACACATCTACAACCATGCTCGAATGGCCCCACCACTTATATCGTAGCCATGGGAGAACACATCTACAACCATGCTCGAATGGCCTAGTACTTACATCGCAGCCATGGGAGAACACATCTACAAACCATGCTCAAATGGCACCAACACTTATATCATAGCCATGGGAGAACACATCTACAACCATGATCGAATGGCTCTGGAAATTACATGACGACCATGGGAGAACACATCTACAACCATGCTCGAATGGCTCTGGAAATTACATGACGACCATGGGAGAACACATCTTCCACCATGTAAAAAAATCCCAGCAATTACATCTTGACCATGAGAGAACACATCTACAACCATGTTCGAAATGCTCATGTGCATCTGTGTCTTCGGAGCTCATCACACATAATCCAACTAATTATGTAATGTATCCACCTGATACATATCATCACATATGATCATCCTTATCATCATCATAGCATCATCATGATGCATATAATCGAGTGTATCATCCTGATACTCATCACACATGATCATCCTGATCATCTTCACTGAATCGTCCTGATGCATATCATCCTGAGTATCGTCTTGATACTTAACATACATGATCATCTTGATCATACAATGTATCTACCTAATACATATCAATATACATGATCTACCTGATCATACAATGTATCCACCTGATACATATCAATATACATGATCTACTTGATCATACAATGTATCCACCTGATACATATACAAATACATGATTCAACTAATCATATCAAGCATCCAACATGATGCATATACATATACATGATCTACCTGATCATAACAAGCATCCAACATGATGCATATATAAAGCAATAACTAGAGCATCATCCTGATGCTCATCATCCAATGCTTACATCCACAGCCATGGAAGGATCCTCCTCTCACCATGCTCGGAAGGGCTCCTGCAAATGTGTCCATCACTTCTTCCTCGAAGTGTCGTCAATCTGAAGAACACCAAGCCTCACTCTGAATTACTCAACCTTCACTCTGGCTAGTGGCTTCGTCAGCACATCTGCAATATGCGCATTCGTCACAACATATAGGAGCTTCACTGCTCCTCTCTGCACCATATCCCTGATATAGTGATATTTGATCTCTATGTGCTTTGACCTGTCGTGGAACATCGGGCTCTCAGACAGCTTTACACAACTCTGGTTGTCACAGAAAATACAAGTAGCATCTGACAGGAGATCAAATAACTCAGACAGTAGCTTTCTAATCCATACTGCCTCACAACTAGCCGAACAAACTCCAACATACTCTGCCTCAGCTATACTCAATGCTATGCAGGACTGCTTCCTGCTAAACCAAGAAATCACACCTGATCCCATACTGCAACAGCACCCAGAAGTGCTCTTCCTATCTGTAGCACTTCTTGCCCAGTCCGAATCAACATAACCCTGCAGGTTAAACTTTTAACTCGCATCATACTTGAGCCCATAATCAATTATGCCCCTTAGGTACCTCAGAATATGCTTTGTAGAAACCAAGTGAACACCTCTGGGACCCATCAGGAACTGGCTCAATGTGTTCACCACAAAGCAAATATCTGGTCTCATGTTCATCAGGTACATCAAGGACCCAATCATCTGACGATACATCGTGACATAAACCGGCTCAAATGAAGCATCACAAAGAAGCTTCAGGTTCAATGCCATAGGTGTGGCCATGGCCTTATAGTCCATCATCCCGAGCCTCTTCAGGATTTCTATTGCATACTTCCCTTGTCCAAGGAATATCCCATATGCACTCTGCCACACCGACATGCCTAGAAAATAGTGCATCATCCCCAAGTCCTTCATTCCGAACTCAGCAGCAAGCTTCTTCTTGGTATCGACAATGAATACATCCTCACCTATTACAAACAGGTCATCCACATACAATAGTAGTATCACACGATTTCCTTCCTCAACCTTGTAATAAAGGTTGGAATCTGCTTTACTCTTGGTAAAGCCCAAACTGGATATAAAGTTGTGTATCCTACCATACCAAATCTTAGGAGCTTGCATCAAGCCATACAAGGCTTTCTTTAATCTGCACACATATGACTCCCTGTCACGTGTCTCAAAACAAAGTGGCTGCATGACATATACTTCCTCCTCAACTACACCAATCAAGGAAGCTATCTTGACATCCATCTAGTGTATCTTCCATTTCATCACTGCAGCTAGAGCAAGTACTATTCTAATGGAAGTGTACCTAGCTACAGGTACAAAATTCTCTTCATAGTCTATCCCCTCTTTCTGAGAGATGCTATGAGCTACAATCCTCGCTTTGTATTTTTCTGTGCTACCATCTACAGCATGCTTGATCTTAGAGATCCACTTGGAAGTCACAACAGACTTCCCTTCAAGTCTTGGGACTGCATCCCAAATATCATTCTTCATGATCGACTGGTACTTCTCGATCATGGCTTTCTTGCCGAATCCTGGGAACTTCAATATCTTCAATAGATAACTTTGTTTTTGAACAAATGTTGTAGTCCTTCTTTTGTAGGTGATGGGATACGATCTTTCCTACAAAACAAGTTAAATTGCATGATTAGAAAACATCCCATAGTTTTTAGAACAAATTCTTACACATAAATAAATATGTCATACAGTCATGCAATTATTGTTGATGTATATGTAACTTCGGAATGTATTTCATATATGTATATTGTAGTCCTATAGAGATGGTATTATTCCTCTATACGAAAGTGTTTGTATTCCTATAGAGATGTTATTATTCCTCTATACGGAAGTGTCGTCATTTATATTGTAAGTGTGGTAACTTATATTTGATGGGTTACTAGACCAACTTGTTGGGGTCGGCCCTGTATAAGTCATGTGGATCGAAGGGTTATTAGACCACCCTATTGGGGGTTCGCCATGTGGGTCAAAGGGTTATTAGACCACCCTATTGGGTGTCGTCCCAGTCAGCATTGTGTTATGTGGTTAAGTTGAGGCCAACCTAGTAAAGGTTATTAGGCAAGTCAAGTCAAGTATAAATAGAGTGCGGGAGGCACTCTATTTGATCATTCTATGATCTCACACACTCTTTCGAGAGTGGCACACTTGTAGATGAGGAGAAGCTTCTGCTAGGAGATGTCTATCTCTTATGATTGGGTTGTATCATTGCTCTATCTATCTCTGAGGAAGTTATTCGGGTTTTTCACCTTGATGGTTTTCCCCAAGTAAACTCTGTGTCTCTTGTGTGCTTGCATTATTGTGTCCATGATTGATATGTTGTAGATATGTTGTACATGTTGTTCTCTCAGTTAAGATCCTAGATCATATTGAAGTAAATTCTGAAAAACTAACATGGTATCAGAGATAGCATGAAAGAAGGCATGGTATGGCATGTATGACACTTGTTGGACTTGCGATGCTAGGGCTTGATTTAGAAAAAACCAGTCATCGTAGCACTTTCGCTGTAAATCCATTTTGGAGAAGTTTTCAGATCTGAAACTTTTACAGGTCAAATATTAGATCCCCATGTACCTTTTGTCCAAAGGAAAACTTCTAATTCATTGTGCTTTGTGTTTTATGATCTATACAATCTAGGGTTTCTACCTCTTCCAGATCTGAGTCATAAACATGTGAACCAGGAAAAAGGGTCATAACTTGGGATATGAAGCTCCAAATGAAATTTCGTCAAATGTTGCAAGTAATGTACGTACTTTAATTTCTCAGGTAACGTTTTCATAGGCTGAAACTAAACCAGTGACATGTGGAAGGCTATACAAGTTCGTTCTCCTGTTTTATCCCATAAACAGGTCATGTTACGACACTTGGAATAATTGTCTCTCAAATAATCCAATTGAGGTCAGACCTATGGGGTTGGAAAGATGACAGGCCAGGATACCACAGGTAGAATTTTTAGACCGTGTGGATTGGAATGTTCGAAGTTACACTAGAAACAATCAAGTGCATATTTCTATCAAAACAAAATTATTTTTGAGCACCTTCATTCATGGCTTCGGGAATTTAGGGTTTCGAAGAAAGTTAGAATTTTTGTAATCGGAGACCACGGCTGGATGCTACTCATAAAAATAGAAATTTAGAGACCATGATCAGATTTTTTGGTTGGGAAGAAGGCCGGGCTTGATCAAAGCCCAGTTCAGGACTTTGATCGGAAAGATGAAAAATTAGGGCTTCTACAAAAGTTGGAATTTTGGAAATCTGTGACCACGACTGGCAGCTCCTCAAAAAAATAGAATCTTAGAGCTTTGAATCAAAATTTTTGGTTGGGTGAAGCTCTGGGAAACTCAAACCCTAATTAAATGTCCTCATGAGTGGATCCGCAAAAACTAAAAGGGAATTTTGAGGGGTGAAACTTTGCAATTTTCAAATTCTGAGTATACCAGCTTGACTAGCTCAGAAAGGCGCATCTTTCTATCCTTTGAGAAGTTATAAATTCAAAGTTTGAAATTTTAGGGTTTCTCTAACAAACCCTTATCTAGCTCCAGATCCAGTTCTTGCAAATCAAGTGGATTGGGTTAATCCTAGAAGAGAATGGATTGGTCACCTGCATAAGTGAAGAAGTTCTTGTTTCAGAGGGAGATGAGGCTAGGGCCTTTCATAAGAAGATTACAAACAATCTCGATCGGTATGACTTATCCAGATATTTTTTGAGATTTGTTCATGATTATGTTTATGGTATGTTTATCTTAATATTATTACGGTTAGTACAATCTTGATTAAATTTAGACTTGTCGTATCACCTTAATAAAATTATGAATGCATGATAGAAGATATTCATTGATTAGGGTGTTGACACTTATGATTGTACTAATGCATTATGGTGTTGTACGAGGTTTATGTTGTCCGCTAACATGAAAGGTACACCAAGAAAGACAAATCATATTCTAGTTCAAGAACATATGATCACGGTGACATGAAGACAAAGATTCATCCATTGTCATGGATCACTTAGAAGATCTATTTATGAGGTATGTATAACTTGGTTCTATAATGGTTGACTTATGAGATATGCAGGTTACTAGCACAAGTCATTGAAGAGAACAAGAAGACATCATTTGGGTATGTTAGACATAACTAGCTAACTTACTAATCCAGGTATGTTTTTCCTATATCAAGTTAGAATCCTACCTTGTGATAGGATCTCTTATATAAGTATACATGGCATGATTGATAATGATTATTCATAGGTTTGAATAATCATGGGTGTATGCATATTATGTTTTTTACCTTAATTGATGATATGACTAACCAAAAGAGTCATGAAAGTATAGGTTTGAGTAATCACGGGTTTAGGAATAGTATGTTTCTTACTTTAATTTATGATATGACTAACCATAAGAGTCCTTGAATACTAATGCTTATTATTTCTGTTTGAAATGATCATGACTATACATGCTTAAGATTATTGTGTTTTGATAGTATTGAGAATATACTAATAAATGTATGATTATGTATGAGATCTTGAGGATATCACAATAATGATACTTGTAAGCATGCATAGTGATCGAGGATGGATGTAAGTTCAAGGATAGGTAATCCAGGAAGAAAAGATCAAGAGGGAGCACACTCCAATAGTTTCTGCAAGGATGCAGATATTCAGAGGGAGTCGACCACTTCTCACAATCCACATCAGGATGGAGTTGCAAAGATTCAGAGGGAGTCCACCCAACAACCAAACAAAGATAAGTATTTGAATTGTCATTTCTTACATATTCGTTTGTTTAAATAATGTTGTTCAATGATGTATATGCTTATGTTCCTAGACTTAGGTTGTGTATTATGCATATTAGAATAATTGCATTAATGAACAGTATACTACTAATATGCATGTGATGGGTAAGTAGCCTATGGCACTGTACAACATTCCATTTCTACTTATCTAGAATGAAACCTCTTTGCTAACATGTTGGGAGTTGTGCACACTCTTAACAATGTTCTGGTAGAGATTGGAAGGCATCTAGAAAGTTACGAAATATGGATAAATGTTGTATTGAAGCATTGGCTAAAATAATTGCATGACTGTATGACATATTTCTTTATGTGTAAGATTTTGTTCTGAAAACTATGAGATGTTTCTAATCATGCAATTTAACTTGTTTTACAGGAAAGATCGTATACCTTCACCTACAAAAGAAGGACTAGAACATTTGTTCCAGCAACAAAGATATCTATTGAAGATATTGAAGTTCCCAGGATCTGGGATGAAGTAATGGAAGAATGCCATGATCAATCGATCATGAAGAATGATGTTTGGGATGCAGTCCTGAGACCTGAAGGGAAGTCTGCTATGACTTCCAAATGGATCTATAATATCAAGCATGTTGCAGATGGTAGCATGGAGAAATACAAAACGAGTGATGAAATGGAAGATACACTAGATGGATGTCAAGACAGTTTTCTTGAATGGTGTAGTCGAAGAGGAAGTGTATGTGGAGCAGCCACTTGGTTTTGAGACACATGATGGGAAGTCATATATGTGCAAAACTTGGTATGGTAGGATATACAACTTTCTATCCAGTTTGGGCTTTTCCAAGAGTAAAGCGGATTCCCACCTTTACTACAAGGCTGAGGAAGGCAATCCAGTGATACTACTTTTGTATGTGGATAACATGTTTGTTACAGGTGAGGATAGATTGATTGCCGACACACAGTGGAAGATTGTTTCCAAGTTCAAGATGAAGGACTTGGGGATGATGCACTACTTTCTAGGCATGGAGGTGTGGCAAAGCACAGATGGGATCTTCCTTGGACAAGGGAAGTATGCAGTAGAGATCCTGAAGAAGTTCGAGATGACGGACTACAAGGCCATGGCCACACCTATGGCATCGAACCTAAAGCTTCTGTGTGATGCTTCATCTGAGCCGGTTGATGTCACTATGTATCATCAGATGATTGGGTCCTTGATGTGCCTGGTGAACACGAGACCAGATATTTGCTTTGCGGTGAACACATTGAGCCAGTTTCTGACAGATCCGAGGAGTGTTCACCTGGTTGCTGTAAAGCATATTCTGAGGTACCTGAAGGGTACAATTGATTATGGGCTCAAGTATGATGTGAATCAAAAGTTTAACATGCAGGGTTATGTTGATTCAGATTGGGCAGGCAGTGCTGCAGATAGGAAGAGAACTTCTGGGTGTTGCTTCAGTATGGGATCATGTGTGATCTCTTAGTTTAGCAGGAAGCAGTCCTGCGTAGCACTGAGTACAGCCAAAGTAGAGTATGTTGCAGCTTGTTCAGATAGTTGTGAGGAAGCATAGCTTAAGAAGCTACTGTCTGAGTTATTTGATCTCCCGCTGGAGGCTACTTGTATCCTTTGTGACAACCATAGTTGTGTGAAGCTGTCTGAGAACCCGTTGTTCCACGACAGGTTGAAACACATAGAGATTAAATGTCACTATATCAGGGATATGGTGCAGAGAGGAGTAGTGAAGCTTATGTGTGTTGTGACGGATGAGCATATTGCATATGTGCTAACGAAGCCACTAGCCAGAGTGAAGTTCGAGTACTTCAGAGAGAGGCTTGGTGTTCTTCAGATCGATGACACTTCGAGGAAGAAGTGATGGAGACATTTGTTGAAGCCATTCCAAGCATGTTGGAAGGAGGATCCTTCACATGGCTGTGGATGTAAGCGTTGGATGATGAGCATCAGAACGATTCTCTAGTTACTGCTATGTATATGTATGCATCATGTTGGATGGTTGATATGATCAGTTGGATCATTTATGTATGTATGCATCATGTTGGATGCTAGATATGATCAGTTGGATCATTTATGTATGTATGCATCATGTTGGATGTTGGATATGATCAGTTGGATCATTTATGTATGTATGAATCATGTTGGATGCTTGATATGTATCAAGTATGATTAGGTGGATCATGTATTTGTATATGTATCAGGTGGATACATTGTATGATCAGGTAGATCATGTATGATGATATGTATCAGGAAGATACTGTGTATGCATAAGGTGGATGCATTGTATGATCAGGATGATCATGGATGATGAGCTTCAGGATGTTGCTCCAGATGACATGCATCAAGATGATGCAGTGATTATGATTAGGATGATCATGTGTACATCAGGATGATGTATGGTGAGTATCAGGTTGATACTCTGTGGCCTTGGACAGGTTGCGTAGATAAGCATATAATAGCACCCTGGGAGGTTTGCAGATTCTCTTGCTAGGTTTTGCCGCTAGCATATAATAGCTCCCTGCGAGATTTGGCAAATGCTCTTTCGAGGTTTTGATTTGGGAGGACATGTAATAGCGCTCTAGGAGGTTTGCAGATTTTCTTGCTAGGTTTTGCTGATAGCATATAATTGCTCCCTGGGAGATCTGGCAAACGCTCTTTCGAGGTTTTGTCCTATGGCATGTAAGTAGACCTGGGAGATCTGGATAGGATTAAAAAGGCCTCAAATGCTCTTTCGAGGCATTTCCATGACCACATGTAATAAGTCCCGGAGATCTGGATAGGATGAAAAAGGCCTCAGATGCTCTTTAGGCTTCTTGCTTGACAAGACACTCTTTTCAGGTTTTTTGGTGGGGGTCACATGTAATAAGTCCTGGAGATTCGGACAATATGAAAAAGGCCTCAGATGCTTTTTAGGGTTCTTGCTAGTCAAGCGACTCTTTTAAGGTTTTGTGACTATCACATGTAAAAGATCCTGGGAGATCCTATAGGTCAGAGTTGTGTACCCGTAACAGCCTGGGATGCTCTTTCGAGGTTTTATGATGCACGTAATAAGTCCTGAGGATTCCACAGTATGGCCAATGATGATGAAGACCTGTAGTTGGTGGGCCTACATCCAGTATGAAAAAGGACTGTATATGTAGAACTTCCTTTGACCAGTAGATTCATAGATTGATTGAGATAGCAGTAGCAATGACGATGACGATGACTCAATGACGATTATCCAGTGATGATGATCTAGAGAACAAGACTTGTGCTAGAAGACCTCTGTCGAGAAATACCTTCCTAGTTAAGAGGGAGTGTTGATGTATATGTAACTTCGGAATGTATTTCATATATGTATATTGTACTCCTGTAGAGATGGTATTATTCCTCTATACATAAGTGTTTGTATTCCTATAGAGATGTTATTATTCCTCTATACTGAAGTGTCGTCATTTATATTGTAAGTGTCGTAACTTATACTTAATGGGTTATTAGACCACCATGTTGGAGGTCGGCCATGTGGGTAAAAGGGTTATTAGACCACCCTATTGGGTGTCGTCCCAGTCAACATTGTGTTATGTAGTTAAGTCGAGCCCGACCTAGTAAATTTTATTAGGCAAGTCAAGTCAAGTATAAATAGAGTGTGGGAGGCACTCTATTTGATCATTCTATTCTCTCACACACTCTTTGGAGAGTGGCGCACTTGTGGAGGAGGAGAAGTTGTTGATAGGAGATGTCTATCTCTTATGCTTGGGTCGTATCATTGCTCTATCTATCTCTGAGGAAGTTATTGAGGTTTTTGACCTTTATGGTTTTTCCCAAGTAAACTCTGTGTCTCTTGTGTGCTTGCATTATCATGTCCATGATTGATATGCTGTAGATAGGTTGTACATGCTGTTCTCTCAGTTAAGATACTATATTAGATTGAAGTAAATTATGAAAAAATAACAATTATCTTAGCCAACGCTTCAATACAACATTTATCCATATCCCATAACTTTCTAGATGCCTTCCAATCTCTACCAGAACATTGTTAAGAGTGTGCACAACTCCCAACATGTCAGCAAAGAGGTTTCATTCTAGAGAAGTAGAAATGGAATGTTGCACAGTGCCATAGGCCACTTACCCATCACATGCATATTAGTAGTATGTTGTTCATTTATGCAATCATTCTAATATGCATAATAAACACTCTAAGTATCGGAACATAAGCATATACATCATTTATGCAAGAAATGACAATTCAAATACTTATCTTTGTTTGGTTTGTAGGGTGGATTCCCTCTCAATATTTGCTTCCTTGTAGGAACTACTGGATTGTGCTCCCTCTTAATCTTTGCTTCCTCGATTACCTGTCCTTAAACTTATATACATCCTTGTTACATATGCATACTTACTAGTATCATCATTGTGTTATCCTCGAGGTCTCATAGATATATTCATTAGTATAATATCAAAACACAATAATCTTAAACATGTATAGTCATGATCATTTCAAATACAGATAATAAACATTAGTATTCAAGGTTTCAAGGAATACTTCTTTTACTCGTGCGTATTCTTTATTTGACCAAAAGACATTTCTGGTTAGGCATATCATCAATCAAGGTAAGAGACATAATATGCATAAACCCTAGATTACTTAAATTTCTAACTTCATAAATAATCATTACCAATCATGCCATGTATACTTATATAAGAGATCCTAACACAAGTTAGGATTCTAACTTGATATAGGAAAAACATACCTAGATTAGCATGCTAACTAGTTATGTCTAACATACCCACATAATGTCTTCTTGTTCCCTTCAATGACTTGTGCTAGTAACCTGCATATCTCATAGTTTAACCATTATTAAACCAAGTTATACATACCTCGTAAGTAGATATTCGATGTGATCCATGACAATGGATGAATCTTTGTCTTCATGTCACCATGGTCATATGCTCTTGAACTAGAACATGATTTGTCTTTCTTGATGTACCTTTCATGTTAGCGGACAACATCAACCTCATACAACACCATAATGCATTAGTACAATCATAAGTGTCAAAAACCCTAATAAATGAATATGTTCTATCATGCATTCATATTTTTATTAAGGTGCTATGACAAGTCTAAAACTAATCAAGATTGTACTAATCTTAATGAAGATAAACATATCATAAACTTAATCATGAATAGATTTCGAAACACACCCGTAAGTCATACCTGTTGAGTTTGCTTGAAATCCTTTTTAGCCTCATCTCCCTCTGAAACTAGAACTTCTTCACTTATGCAGGTGACTAATCCATTCTCTTCTAGGATTAACCCAATCCACTTGATTTGCAGAAACTGGATCTGGAGCTGGATTAGGGTTTGTCAGGAAAACCCCAAAAATTAAAACTTTGAATTTCAAACTTCTGAAAGGATGGAAAGATGCACCTTTCTGAGCTGGTCAAGCTAGTATACTTAGAATTTGAAAACTGCAATGTTTCACTGCTCAAAATTGCCTTTTAGATTTATGGATTCACTAGGGAGGAGCCTGAATTAGGGTTTTATTTTCCCGGAGCTTCACTCAAACAAATAGTTTGATCCAAAGCCCTAAACTTTGATTTTTCCCAGGAGCTTCCAACTATGGTCATAGACTTCAAAAATTCTCATTTTTGCAGAAGCCCTAATTTTCCACTTTTCCGATCAAAGTCCCGAACTAGGGTTTGAACAAGCCCAGCCTTCTTCTCAACCAAAAAATTTGATCTTGGTCTCTAAATTTTGATTTTGATGAGGAGCATCCAACCGTGGTCTCCGATACAAAAATTCCAACATTCTCCAAAACCCTAAATTCTTGGACCCATGAATGAAGGTTCTCAAAATCGAATTCTGTTTTGACAGAAATATGCACCTGATTGTTTCTGGTGTAACTCTAAAATTTCAGATCTACAGCGTCTAAAAATTCTTCTTGTGGTATCCTTCCTATTATCTTTCCAACTCCATAGGTCTAACCTCAATTGGATTCTCTGAGAGATATTTATGCCAAGTGTCACAATGTGACTTGTTTATGGGGTAAAAGAGGAGAGCAAACTTGTACGGCGTTCCATGTGTCACTGGTTCAGTTTCTACCTCTGAAAAACTTACCTGAGAAAGTATAGTCCATGCCCTACCTGTCACTTTTTACTAAATTTCATTTGGAGCTTCCTAGCCCAAGTTATGACCTTTTTTCCTAGGTCACCTGTTTATCACTCAGATATGGAAGAGGCAAAAAACCTATATTGTACAGATCATAAATCACAACGTAAAATGAATTAGAGGTTTTCCTTTGGAAAAAGGGTACATGGGGATCTTATCTTCGACCTGTAATATTTTCAGATCCTGAAACCTCGCCGATATGTACTTATAGTGAAAGTTCTACGATGACTGTTTTTTTCTATATCAAGCCCTAGCTTTGCAAATGCAACAAGTGTCATAAATGCCATATCATGCCTTCTTTTAGGCTAGCTCTGATACCATGTTAGTTTTTCAAAAATTTCAATCTGATCTAGGATCTTAACTGAGAGAATAACTTGTACAGCATATCTAAAACATATCTACAGCATATCAATCATGGACACAATAATGCAAGCACACAAGAGACACAGAGTTTCACCGAGGAAAACCAAGAAGGTGAAAAACCCCACAACTTCCTCAGAGATAGATAGAGAAATGATAAAACCCAAGCATAAGAGATAGCCTTCTCCTGGCGCCTACTCCTCCTTCCTCAGATGTGTGCCACTCTCCAATGAGTGTGTGAGAGAATAATAGAATGACCAAATAAAGTGCCTCCCGCACTCTATTTATACTTGACTTGACTTGCCTAATAACCTTTACTAGGTCAGCCTTAACTTAACCACATAACATAATGCTGACAGGGTTGACCCCCAATAGGGTAGTCTAATAACCATTTAACCCACATGACTTATACAGGGCCGACCCCAACAAGGTGGTCTAATAACCCATCAAGTATAAGTTACGACACTTACAATATAAATGACGACACTTCCGTATAGAGAAATAATAACATCTCTATAGGAATATAAACACTTCTGTATATAGGAATAATAACATCTCTATAGGAATACATATATGAAATACATTCCGAAGTTACAAATACATCAACACTCCCTCTTAACTAGGAAGGTATTTCTCGACACAAGTCTTCTAACACAAATCTTCTTCTCTGGATCATCGTCACTGGATCATCGTCATCGAATCATTGTCATCGTCACTACTGCCGCTATCTCAATGAATCTCCGATCTACTTTTCATAGGAAGTTCTACAGAGCCAGCCTTTTTTCATGCTGTATGTAGGCCCACCACCTGTAGGTCTTCATCGTCACTGGCCATACTGTGGAATCCTCAGGACTTATTATGTGAGTCAACAAAACCTCGAAAGAACATCCCAGGACTGATTACAAGCACACAGTTCAACCTATTGGATCTCCCAGGACCTTTTACATGCCACTACACAACCTATCCACAGCAGGAGAGTATCATCCTGATACTCATGATCATACTGAACATAACATCGTTCATGAAGCACAACCAATATGCACATCACACAACACTTACATTGACCGTCATGGGAAGACACACTTCAACCATCCGTGAAAGGACCAACACTTAAATCTACGCCATGGTAGAACACATCTAGAACCATGTGAGAATGGAATAGAACTTATATCACAGCCATTGGAGAACACATCTACAACCATGCTCGAATGGCCCAGCACTTATATCGTAACCATGGGAGAACACATCTACAACCATGCTCGAATGGCCCTAGCACTTATATCACAGCCATGGGAAAACACATCTACAACCATACTTGAATGGCCCCAACACTTATATCGCAGCCATGGGAGAACACATCTACAGCCATGCTCGAATGGCCCAGCACTTATATCGCAGCCATGGGAGAACACATCTACAACCATGCTTGAATGGCCACAGCACTTATATCGCATCCATGAGAGAACACATCTACAACCATGCTCGAATGGATCTGGCAATTACATCACGACCATGGGAGAACACATCTGCCACCATGTCGTAAAATCCCAACAATTACATAATGACCATGAAAGAACACATCTACAACCATGTCCGAAAAGCTCATGTGCATCTGTGGCTTCATAACTCATCAGACATAATCCAACTGATTATGTAATATATCCACTTGATACATATAATCACATATGATCATCCTAATCATCATCATAGCATCATCCTCATGCGTATCATTCAGAGTATCATCCTGATACTCATCACACATGATCGTCCTGATCATCATCACTAAATTGTCCTGATGCATATCATCCAAAGTATTGTCCTAATACTCAACATACAAGAACATCCTGATCATATAATGTATCTACCTGATACATATCAATATACATGATCTACCTGCTCATACAATGTATCCACTTGATACATATACAAATACATGATCCAACTAATCATATCAAGCATCCACATGATGCATATACATATACATGATCTACCTGATCATAACAAGCATCGAACATGATGAATATAAAGAGTAGTAACTAGAGCATCATCCTAATGCTCATCATTCAACGCTTACATCCACAACCATGGAAGGATCCTCCTCTCACCATGCTCGAAATCGCTCCTTTAAATGTGTACATCACTTCTTCCTCGAAGTGTCATCAATGTGAAGAACACCAAGCCTCTCTCTGAAGTACTTGAACTTCACTCTAGCTAGTGGCTTCGTTAGCACATCTGCAATCTACTCATCCCTCACAACATATAGGAGCTTCACTATTCCTCTCTGTACCATATCCCTGATATAGTGATATTTGATCTCTATGTGCTTTCAACTATCATGGAACACCAGGTTCTCATAAAGCTTTACAGAACTCTGGTTGTCACAAAAAATACTAGTAGCATCCAATGGGTTTCCAAATAACTCAGACATTAGCTTTCTAATCCATACTACCTCACAACTAGCCGAACAAGCTCCAACATACTCTGCCTCGGCTATACTCAGTGCTACGTAGGACTTCTTCCTGCTAAACCAAGAGATCACACCCGATCCCATACTGAAGCAACACCCAGATGTTCTCTCCCTCTCTGTAGCACTGCCTGCCCAGTCTCAATCAACAGAACCCTGTAGTTAAACTTTTGATTTGCATCATACTTGAGCCCATAATCAATTGTACCCTTCAAGTACCTCAGAATATGCTTTACAAAAACTAGTTGAACACCTCTAGGACCCATCAGGAACTGGCTTAATGTGTTCACCGCAAAGAAAATATCTAGTATCATGTTCATCAGGTACATCAAGGACCCAATCATCTGACGATACACCATGACATCAACCGGATCAGATGGCTTCAGATTCGATGCCATAGGTGTGGCCATGGCCTTGCAGTCTATCATCCCGAACCTCTTCATGATTTCTACTGCATACTTCCCTTCTCCAAGGAAGATCCCATCTGCACTCTACCACACCTCCATGCCTAGAAAATAGTGCATCATCCCCAAGTCCTTCATCTCGAACTCCGCAGCAATCTTCCTCTTGGTATCGGCAATCAATCCATCCTCACCTGTTACAAACAGGTCATCCACATACAATAGTAGTATCATAGGATTGCCTTCCTCAACCTTGTAGTAAAGGTTGGAATCCACTTTACTCTTGGTAAAGCCCAAACTAGATAGAAAGCTGCAATCCTACCATACCAAGTCCTAGGAGCTTGCATCAAGCCATACAAGACTTTCTTTAATATACACACATATGACTCCCTGTCATGTGTCTCAAAACCAAGTGGTTGCACCACATACACTTCCTCCTCGACTACACCATTCAAGAAAGTTGTCTTGACATCCATCTAGTGTATCTTCCATTTGATCATTGCAGCTAGAGCAAGTACTATTCTAATGGAAGTGTACCTGGCTATAGGTGCAAAAGTCTCTTCATAGTCTATCCCCTCTTTCTGAGAGAAGCCATGAGCTACAATCCTCGCTTTGTATTTTTCAATGCTACCATTTGCAGCATGCTTGATCTCATAGATCCACTCGGAAGTCACAACAGAGTTCCCTTCAGGTCTTGGGACTGCATCCCAAATATCATTCTTCATTATTGACTGGTACTTCTCGATCATGGTGTTCTTCTCGAATCCTGGGAACTTCAATATCTTCAATAGATAACTTTGTTGTTGAACAAATGTTGCAGTCCTTCTTTTGTAGGTGATGGTATACAATCTTTCCTACAAAACAAGTTAAATTGCATGATTAGAAAACATCTCATAGTTTTTTGAACAAATTCTTACACATAAATAAATATGTCATACAGTCATGCAATTATCTCAGCCAATGCTTCAATACAACATTTATCCATATCTCGTAACTTTCTAGATGCCTTCCAATCTCTACCAGAACATTGTTAAGAGTGTGCAAAACTCCCAACATGTCAGCAAAGAGGTTTCATTCTAGAGAAGTAGCAATGGAATGTTATATAGTGCCATAGGCCACTTACCCATCACATGCATATTAGTAGTATACTGTTCATTGATGCAATCATTCTAATATGCATAATACACACCCTAAGTATAGGAACATAAGCATATACATCATTTATGCCAGAAATGACAATTCAAATAGTTATCTTTCTTTGGTTTGTAGGGTGGACTCCCTCTCAATATTTGCTTCCTTGTAGGAACTACTGGAGTGTGCTCCCTCTTGATATTTGCTTCCTCGATTACCTATCCTTGAACTTATATACATCCTTGATACTTATGCATACTTACTAGTACCATCATTGTGTTATCCTCGAGGTCTCATACATACATTCATTCGTATAATCTCAAAACACAATAATCTTAAACATGTATAGTCATGATCATTTCAAACACAGATAATAAACATTAGTATTCAAGGTTTCAAGCAATACTTCTTTTACTCATGCATATTCTTTATTTGACCAAAATACTTTTTTGGTTAGTCATATCATCAATGAACATAAGAGACATAATATGCATAAACCCTAGATTACTTAAATTTCTAACTTCATAAATAATCATTACCAATCATGCCATGTATACTTATATAAGAGATCCTAACACAAGGTAGGATTCTAAATTGATATAGGAAAAACATACCTGGATTAGCATGCTAGCTAGTTATGTCTAACATATCCACATAATGTCTTCTTTTTCTCTTCAATGACTTGTGCCAGTAACCTGCATATCTCATAGGTTAACCATTATAGAACCAAGTTATACATACCTCGTAAGTAGATATTCTATGTGATCCATGACAATGGATGAATCTTTCTTTTCGTGTCACCATGGTCATATGTTCTTGAACTACAACATGATTTGTCTTTCTTGATGCACCTTTCATGTTAGCGAACAACATCAACCTCATACAACACCATAATGCATTAGTACAATCATAAGTGTCAAAAACCTTTATCAATGAATATATTCTATCATGCATTCATATTTTTATTAAGGTGATATGACAAGTCTAAAAATAATCAAGATTGTACTAATCTTAATGAAGATAAACATATCATAAACTTAATCATGAACAGATTTCGAAACATACCCGTAAGTCATACCTGTCGAGTTTGCTTGAAATCCTTTTTAGCCTCATCTCCCTATGAAACTGGAACTTCTTCACTTATGCAGGTGACTAATCCATTCTCTTCTAGGATTAACCTAATCCACTTGGTTTGTAGAAACTGGATCTGGAGGTGGATTAGGGTTTGTCAAGAAAACCCCAAAAATTAAAACTTCTGAAAGGATAGAAAGATGTGCCTTTTTGAGCTGGTCAAGCTGGTATACTCAGAATTTGAAAACTGCAAAGTTTCACCCCTCAAAATTGCCTTTTAGATTTCCGAATTCACTAGGGAGGAGCCTGAATTAGGGTTTGATTTTCCCAGAGCTTCGCCCAACCAAATAGTTTGATTCAAAGCCCTAAAATTCAATTTTTCCCAGGAGCTTCCAGTTATGGTCATAGATTCCAAAAATTCCCATTTTTGTAGAAGCCCTAATTTTCCACTTTTCCGATCAAAGTCCCGAACTAGGGTTTGATCAAGCCCGACCTTCTTCCCAACCAAAAAATTCAATATTGGTCTCTAAATTTTTATTTTTATGAGGAGCATCTAGTCGTGGTCTCCGATATGAAATTTCCAACATTCTTCAAAACCCTAAATTCCCGAAGCCATGACATGAAGGTGCTCAAAATCCAATTATGTTTTGACAGAAATATGCACCTGATTGTTTCTGGAGCAACTCCAAAATTTCAGATGCACAGGGTATGAACGTTCTTCTTATGGTATCCTGACCTGTTGTCTTTCCAGCCCCATAGGTCTAACCTCAATTGGATTCTCTGAGAGAGAGAGTTATGCCAAGTGTCACAACGTGACCTGTTTATGGGATAAAAGAAGAGAGTGAACTTGTACGACATCCCACGCGTGACTACTTCCGTTTCGGCCTCTGAAAAGCTTACCTGAGAATGTACAGTCCGTGCCCTACTTGTGACTTTCTACAAAATTTCATTTGGATCTTCCAAGCCCAAGTTATGACCTTTTTTCCTAGGTCACCTTTTTATCACTCAGATTTGGAATAGGCAGAAACCCTTTATTGTACAGATCATAAATCACAAAGTACACTGAATTAGATATTGTCCTTTGGAAAAAAGGTACATGGGGATCTTAACTTCAACCTATAAGATTTTTATATCCCGAAATCTCTCCAAAATGTATTTATAGAGAAATTTCTACAATGACTGGTTTTTTCTATATCAAGCCCTAGCTTCACAAATGCAACAAGTGTCATAAATGCCATATCATGCCTTCTTTCAAGCTAGATCTGATACCATGTTAGTTTTTCAGAAATTTCAATCTGATCTAGGATCTTAACTGAGAGAATAACATGTACAACATATCTACAACATATCTACAACATATCAATCATGGACACAATAATGGAAGCACATAAGAGACACAGAGTTTCACCGAGGAAAACCAAGAAGGTGAAAAACCCCACAACTTCCTCAGAGATAGATAGAGCAATGATACAACCCAAGCATAAGAGATAGTCTTCTCCCAGCAGCTACTCCTCCTTCCTCACATGTGCGCAAATCTCCAATGAGTGTGTGAGAGAATAATAGAATGATCAAATATAGTGCCTCCCGCACTCTATTCATACTTGACTTGACTTGGCTAATAACCTTTACTAGGCTGGCCTTAACTTAACCACATAACATAATGCTGACAGGGCCGACCCCCAATTGGGTGGTCTAATAACCCATCAAGTATAAGTTACGACACTTACAATATAAATGACGACACTTTTGTATAGAGGAATAATAACATCTCTATAGGAATACAAACACTTCCATATATAGGAATAATAACATCTCTATAGGAATACATATATGAAAGACATTCCAAAGTTACAAATACATCAACAAATTCCATGTCCATGTCGATGCATCATCGATTGCACTCGGTGTGGTGCTGGCACAACCAGGAGAGGGGGATCTTGATCACCCCATTGCTTTCGCAAGTCGGAAGTTGTCATCAACAGAAAGAAACTATACCAATATGCAGAGGGAAGGCCCAGCAATGGTTTATGTGCTGCATAAGTTTTGACATTACTTATTGGGAGGACACTTCAATATTTTCACTGACCACTTTGCATTGAAATACCTGGTCAATAAGCCTGTGTTGGGGGGGAAGATATGTCGCTGGCTACTTCTATTTAGGAGTTCGATTTTGAAGTGATTGTGAATCCAGGGCGACTGAATGTTGGACCTGATCATCTATCGCAGATCGAGACAGGAGAGGAGCCAACTAACATTAAATATAGGTTCCCTGATGTGCAACTTTTTAATGTTGAAGTGGTCGATGGCTACTATGGAAAAATCATTCAGTTTCTTATGACACTTACTACACCCGAGGAATTCACCACTAGTCAAAATAAGTAGTTAGTGGTCAAGGCTACATATTTCCAGCTAATTGGAGGCGAGTTATACAAATTGGGTTCTGATGACACATTGTGGCGGTGTGTTTTTCCTCACAAGCAAGGGCAGATATTATCAAAAGCGCATGTCGACATGGCTGGGGGGTACTATGGAGGTAGTGCTACCGCCAAGAAGGTGCTTCGCGTAGGGCTCTGGTGACCCACACTGCACAACGATGTAACAGCCTATGCACGTCCTGCGATGTTTGTTAGTGAACCGGGAAGCCATCCAGGAGGGATGAGATTCCGCTGATACCTCAACTGACGCTATAGCCATTTGAAAAATGGGCAATGGATTTTATGGGACCAATCAATCCACCTGGGAAGCGAATTGGTGCCAGATACATCATCGAAGCAATAGAGTATTTGACAAGATGGGAAGAGGCTGCACCAGTCATTAATTGTTCCGCGGCCACAACCACGCGGTTCTTGTTGGATAACATCGTCACTCGCTTTGGATTCCCCAAGATATTAATGAGTGATAAAGGAAGCCACTTTCTCAATCGCACCATCAACGCATTAACAGAGGAACTATAGATACAACCTAAGAAGAGTATGCCATATCATCCACAGGAAAATGGCGCGGTGGAAGATTTCAACAAAATATTGGAACATACGCTGACAAAGGTGTGCAGCACAAACCGTGATGACTGGGATCTAAGAATCCCAGCAGTCCTATGGGTGTATCGCACCACATGCAAAAGGATGACGGGATAGACAGCATTCAAGCTGGTGTATGGGAAAGAAGCAATCACGCCTATGGAGTACATCTTTCTGAGTCTGTGCATCGTGGTAGCAACAGGTATGGATGCGGCAGCGGCATTAGAAGATCGTTTAGCACAGCTAGTACAACTGGATGAAGATTGCTTTATTGCAATATTCCACCAGAGTGTGGAGAAGGATCTCCAGAAGGCTTGGCATGATCGCCACATAAAAAACAAGTAGTTTCAGCAGGGTGACTTGGTGTTGTTGTATGACAGCAATTTTTTGAAACATCCAGGGAAGTTGCAGATGCATTGGCTTGGTCCATATCGCATTACTCACATAAATTCACGAGGAGTAGTACACTTACAACAGTTAGATGGAGTGATGCTCCCAAAGTTGATCAATGGTAGTAGGTTGAAGCCCTACAAATCGATCTTGGAGCAGTGCAATGCCTAAGTTGCATCGAGAAAAAAAAATGCAGTATGATCGATGGTAGGATGGCGCACCGACAAGAATAGATTGCACTAGCAGGGAGGCTTAGGCTACCAGTTATGAAAAGTTAGCGATAGGAGCAGGATGGTGACTGCATCAAATCAACAATAAATGCCAAAAGTTAAGACAGTTAATTAATGACGCTCGTTCAAATGATGGGCATTAATGGCGGATCTGGTCGATTGGTTGGCAGGATCAACGGCGAATTTGGTTCATTAAGACAGGATTTAGTCTGATTTAATGCAGGATTCAGTGATGATTGTGAGGGATTCGGTTGGGCACTATAAGAATGGGCCGAGGGTGGTTGGAAGACACTTGTTTGTGATGAGCGAGTTTAGTTTCCAATTGTTGAGTTGTGAAAGGTTGGGGTGTGTTGCAGAGTGTTGTTGAGTTGTGTGAGCAAGTTCAGGGGTTAAGACGAATTGAGCCCCTTGTTGGCCTTTGATAGAATTGAGCATGGCATGCCGAGTGAACCAGAGATGGTGGAGATTTATAGTGAAGCCGAGTCCCGTCTCATCCCGGCTAATCATATTGAGGAAGAGGTCAATCTTGTCGATGAAGTGGCTAACATGCTGGTGTGTTCATCTTCTGTGGTGCGCCAGAAGAGGGGAGGGACATAGCTTAGCTCCGAGCAACCCGAGAAGCGGCACACTCGTTCCACTTCCCACGTGCCAGGAGGAATCCCTGCTGAGAGCCCTTCAAGCTCGGGAGTTGTGGAATCTACAGTTCGTGCAGGTGTTTCTACCATGGATATCCCTAGCTATCGACTTCCATGTTGAGCTAGGGTGCAGCCAAGGAAGGTCACAGAAAACCAGCGGTATCAAATACGAATGCCGACAATACCGCTAGAGATGAGTTGTACCAACAACATCGCACCGGCATTAATGCATCTACGGTATGATGATCATGACTTACTAGCACTGGACGATGTTATGATGGAGCCCTTTCAGCCATGAACACCAAGGGAGACTGGACTAATGCCATGCATTCCACTTGATTGGTTGCGCGGTTTGGCAAAGTCTGGGCTATTGGGACTAATCTACATGCCCCATTTTGGGCGACTGAATGAAGCTAATGCTCGCATCAAACAGTTTCTAGCTTGTTTTCATGGTGGAGTTCTATGGTTGGACCACCAGGTCACCATAACGGTGGACCTGATTGTTGAGATCACAGGTTTGTCGAAGGATGGGGTCGACCCATCGCAATACTTTCAGGGGAAGAACAATGACAAGAAGCTGGTGGCAAGGTTGCAGAAGCGGTACAAGATGTAGAAGGATGGATGGGCGTACCGCTTGGACACTATCAACAAGCCTGTAGTCAAGATTGGGGCTTGAATCTTGGCTACCAAGATCCTGCGGAACACTTGACCGAATCAAGGAAACTCTGGCGTTGTCGCATGCGCGGAGCTCTATGCAGTAGGCGTACAGATGAATTGGTCCCTCTTTCTACTGAACCAATTGACGGAGGACGTGCTGGTGGCCCAAGCAGAACAACGCTCATTCACTTACAGCTGGTTGCTGATATTAGTTGTGTTGGTCTCCTAGATGGAACCTGATAATTACCAAGGCATGGATGTGGATGTGGTAGAGGAACATAAGGGAGCGCACTACCAAATTTTGTGGTGGGTGCAGGAACCAGAATGGCTCAAGGATTGTGCCACACAGTTTTGGTTTTATTGGGAAGCACTGCAGGTAGTCGTTGAGCGGATTTCGCCGATGACTCAGACCACTATTGAGAAGTATAAGTGGATTTCTAGGTTCATCATTGGCCCGCACAACATCTACATGCAAGCACGCCGTGATATGGATAGGAAGTGGGTGCATACCCCCTATAATCTAAGAGATGAATACCTGGACTCGCTCATTGATGACTGGTTGGTTGAATGGCGCGAACTAGCTATTCAGCAGGAGGAGTCTACGGGGATACCATTTGATATTCTAACCATGGATGAACCACGTCATCTATCTGATGACAAGTCATCGCAGACCCCTGCATATGATGAGAAATAGGTTGAAGAAGGCCGAATGAAAGGACACCAAGACCATGGGACCATCAGTGGGATACCCTTGTCATCAAAGGAATAGCTTGGCCGACTACTGAATGTAATAAATACTGTAACCAGTGTAGCAACGCAAACAATGATGGTGAAGGTGGATGAAGCATTCCATGTGATCACTGCCTGTCTGGATTCCTTGTGCGACATCATTATGAAGAAGACACCAGAGGGAACACCAGTGCAGACAACTGCCACAATCAACACTGAGCCACGGGTCAGGAATGTTGCTATTCCCCCGACTGTGATTGTGACAGATAACGATGCTCTGAAAGAATTACTACAGTCGGTCGAGAAAGTGACCATCAACATCAATGTGCTACCAGCGAAAGAGTTGACATCCATACAGGCGGTTGCTACCAGGGAGATGTTGGAAAGGATGCACAAAATCAGCAGTAAGTGTTTGCACTTGTAGGGGAGCAAGGTAGTTGCAAAGGAAGCAGTTGCAGTGTTGACAGGGAGGGATTCTATAGCACGACAAGATGTGGACAAGTTGAAAGAAGATATCAAGAAAGAACGAGCTGAGAAGGCTCGAGTGATTGAAGAGTTGAAGTAGGAATAGGATCACCTTATTATGGAGAAGGCCACCTTATGTGATTAAAATGTGCAGCCAGAAACAGTTGTTGCTGAGGCTTGTCAACATGTGCTGGAGCCCACTGCAGAGTTGGATGTGCTTCAACATGTGCCGGAGCCCACTGCAGAGTTGGACGTGCTTCAACGCCTGCAGCGACTAGGGGCTGTCATTGTCCAGTTGCGGCATGACAATCAGGAGTTAACAGCACTTGTGGGCCCTGGTACACCTAAACCACAAGTGGACGACCATAAATGAGCTATTGAGGAGGTAGCAACATAGATGGAAGAGCTGGAAATGGCTGCAACAAAACTCACAGTCGACACTCTATAGTTTTGGGGCCGAATTGTTCAGGACAAACAAATTGAAAAATTGACCAAGTATTGGCAGGAGGCAGAGAGGCAGTTAGTGACACTAAATACAATGATGCACACGATGCCACCAATGGAGCAGCTTGCCACGTTTGCGGACTTAAAAGAGTTGCAGTAGTGCATCACCAAGGCCGACAAACGTCAGAAGAAGTGCGCTGCGTAGTTGGAGGAGTTCCAGGAAGTTGGTGGCCAGTTTATGACTAAAGTTGGTGAAGTACTCTAGGCCATACAGGAGGGTCACCAACAGGTTGCAGCGAAGTTAACTGAGCATCCGTCTGCCCAGGATGTGATGGACAGTCAAGCGGTGGTGATGGCAGTAAAGGAGAAGGTGACGACAGTCGATCAACAGTACGAAGATTTCAGGGTCAAGACCACTGAGTACACCATGTCCCACTGACGTGGCTCGATGACAAGCCATAATATTGTGTTGGGGACCTGTTGGAAGGCAACTAGATGGGTCATTATCGCAGCACCACGAGGGCTGCGATACCATGGAAGATGGAAATCTGAGCGCAAATGATGTCATATTTTGTATTTTTGGGTCAATTGTACCATGATATGTGGGTTTTTGGGTAATTTGGACCATGATAGTTAGATTTTGGGTCATTTTCTCAAAGTGTCAGTTAGGAAGTTTTTAGTAAGTGGACAGGCAATGTAAAGGCAAAATCCTATAAATAGTTGTAGATTTGGAAATGTTGGATCATCTTGGAATGCATCTGTGATTGTGTATCTAATATCAAGAGATATTTGCAAGACCTATATTTTGTGGAGATGTTGTATCTGGGTTTTTGCGGAGTTAATACGATATCACAAAGTTGTTTTGCAGAATCCCTGTGTCTCTTTTATGGTAATGCATATTGTGACATATGAATGATGCTATGCTTTCTTGCTGCAATTAATGCTTTACTGTTATATTTTATGCGATGATGAATGTCTTTATTGAATGATGCTATGAATATAAGTGATGTCGAAGTTAAATGCATATATCTACTTCTGAGATGTCGCAATAAGTTAAGTAGTTTGGCCGCAATCATCCTCCTTCATTCGGTGGAAACATGGTTCCGTCAACTCTCCCTTGAACATCTCAGGTGAGACCTCATCTGCTCTGTAGGTGTTGCCGAACGGGGTTAAACCTGTCTTGGCCGGTGCTCAGGGAGATCGCGGTGCTCTAAGTGTCGATAGTGAGTGGAACCCCTGTCGACTAGGTTTGAGTCAACATCTTTTGCAAGCCATCACACATGGTCTTCCTACAATGTTTCTTCCTGACACACTTATCAAATGGCCAAACAGTCAATAAAATTTAATAGTAAAATTCAAATCTTATCTTATTGTTCCATAACCAATCAATGGCATTAATAATTAAATTCAATCATGAATTTGCAATTCTGTCTACTACAGAAATTGACTTGCTTAGTCATGAGGTTATCCTCATATTGCTTATCCCTTGTAAGTGGCATCACTCTTCCCATAAATTTTTACGCTTGCTACCATAACATGAACATCCACTTACAACACGTCCTTCTGACACAATTCTTTGCAAGCCAACGATGATTAGCAATTATAAGCAAATTCTCAAATCTAAAATCTACACGTCCAAATTTGACAACATGTTCTGCACATAAACTATTTTTACAACCATGAGACCCGTCTCATGAGGTTTGGCTCTTGTGCATGGTAGATTCCAATCTTCATCATGGACATACCCACATTGCCATGCCCAAAACAATCTACCTAAAATTTGAAACTTCAATCAGCCAAACACTTTGTAAGTCTTTATGCATATAATATTTCATTGCTTCAACAGTCATTGAAGTGATCTCAGAATTATAACACTCAATAACTCAAACACTTTTAGCTGTTAATATTTGAAATGTAATGAAATATATATATATATATATATCATTATCATAATAAAATTACAAGACACAGTCACATCATTTATGCAATTTAAATGAAGCTTTAGATACTCAGTACTTCATAGCCATATCAATTATACAACTCTTTCCTTTCAACATAGCACTCTTGGTATCCCATCAACATGCCTACCTTCTTCATGCAATCATTCTCATGTATTCACAACCGCTCATTAACAATACTTCACCATGTCACCTATCATCTAATTGCATCAAAACATATATATATCACAACCATGCATTCACACAATGCATCTCAACATGTGCACCCACACATATGCATGCACATTCACGACATTTACATAATATTTTAATGTGCATTCACTCAATGCATAACCCCTCAATACAACCTTGCATTAATCAATGAATACTATGCATTCTAGCATATTATGGCCTAAACAGGGCCATAAGTCATCACTTGCTTTGGTTGTTAAACTCACAACCAACGTACACAAATGGCATGATATAATTTCATATGAATACATTGAGGTTTCTAAGAAACTATAGGGTGTAAGGCTCCTTGGATTCACTTACCCACACCTCACCATACTCGGTAGGATGGCATTAACATTTAGGCACTTAGCCCCACACGTAATCCAAATCGACATAGTTGAAAGATAGTTGAAGGGATCTTACCAAATCCTTTTTCAACATTCATGCAATGAAGCACAAATAACCATTACCTGCATGGTTGTCATTAACATTGCTTGATGTTACCTGATCAGTTGGCCTCTTACCAAGGCTTCACAATCCTTTTTTGAACCTCATGATCATATATTTGTTGCCTCAACCTTTCTTCATAAGGTTGTTGGTCATATGAAACAATCATCATCCACATCCTCAGCCATGCTTCGATTGTCTTTGGTCCTACAACCAATGCGAACACCACTAATTATTAGCAACCACAAGAATTATCTTAAGTGTCTATTTGCATGTGTAAAACCTTAATATTTTATCAATATGCAATGTCATATACGTGCACAAACGCTTTCACATGCACTGTGCAATATTTATTAATATGCCATCTAGTGCATATTCACTTCATTTACCTCATCTCTTGCATTTTCAATCATGCTTCTATGGTATGATTCGTACAACCATGATCAACAACATTAATGGTCATCCACCATAGGAAATACCATTAATGGGATATTGCATGTATAACTTCACTACCTTTACCCATATGCAACATCATGCTCATGCATAAGCAATTCACGTGCACTATGCAATGACTTCTTTAATCATGCCCACTAATTCATATTTAATCTGCTACTCTCTTTCATTTCTAGCATTCCTAGGCCATAATTTTCAATATATAAAACTCAGGAAATATAAATACAATAGCAAGAGAGGAGTTAAGGAATTCTCCCTTTCCAATTCCCCATCATGACATGGAGTTAGTCCTCCACATTATAGCTGATCCTTTTCTTGGCTTCCCTACCAAGCACACAAGGATTTATTAGTTGTGATTTCTCACCAAGTATTAATTCAATACATATACATATATAAAACATTCCTGCTTGCTATTTTACAAATATACACTTCTTATGCTGTAAACAGAAATAGTTTAAGGTGAAAAAATTCCTTCTTTCATCCTCCGTAATGGATATTACAACCCATTACTCTTACTGAGATTCCACAACCCCTTTATGCAATTAATACTGCATCTTCCAAGCATAGAGAATGTCTTTCATATATTCAACGACTGTCTGTAGGGGACAACGGGGGTCAAGGGGGCTTTCCCCCTTGTGTGTAGGTCGAGGGCAGTGCCCTTGTTTTTTTTTTTTTGTAAATATTTCTATTTCCCACAATCTGGTGCATAAGTTCAATGCCTTTTTATTTCCTATTTCTGGCACCTCCAAATCTTCCTGGAAATTGCACAAATTTCCCTCCATCGATAGACTTGTGAATTCCCCTCCGACCTGTTTCGGAGAAACTCACTGAGTTATGCCGATTGGTGAACTCGTCTATCTCCTCTGACCCGTTTCGGAGCAACTCACCGAGTTATGCCGATCGGTGAAATCGTCTATCTCCTCCGACCGGTTTCAGAGAAACTCACCAAGTTATGCCAATCAGTGAACTCGTCTATCTCCTTCGACCCGTTCCGGAGAAACTCACCGATTTATGTCGATCGGTGAGCTCATCTATCTCCTTTGACCCATTTCAGAGCAACTCACCGAGTTATGCCGATCGATGAACTCGTCTATCTCCTCTGACCCGTTTCGGAGCAACTCACCGAGCTATACCAATCGGTGAACTCGTCTATATCCTACGACCCATTTCGGAGCAACTCAATGATCTATGTCGATCGATGAACTCATCTATATCCTCTAACCTGTTTTAGAGAAACTCGCCAATTTATGCCGATCAGTGAACTCGTCTATCTCCTCCGACCCGTTTAGGAGCAACTCACCGAGTTATTCCGACATAGAGTTAGACAAAAATATTTCAAAAACACTTAGAAAAATTTTGAAATTTTTCTTCCTTTCTCTGGGAACTTCTGCAAACTTCACCAAACTTCGTCGGCGTAACTTGGCGAAATTCTCCGATCGTGTTAGCGTCACTCAGCAAGTTTCACCGAAAAGTATCGCAAAATGCCGCAAACTTCGTCGATTCGGCGGACTTGACAATTTCACGCCGAAACGTGTTGGCGACTCTGTCGGTTTCTCACCGATCCGCGTTGCTGCGAAATGTGTCACTGGACTCAGCTCAACTCGCCGATTGTTTTGGAATTTTTGGTTGATCTTCGCCGACACAGTCTTGGAAAAAAACTTAGAAACACTTAGAAATTTTTTCAATTTTTTCAATTTTTGAAACTTTTTTCTCAACGATCAGTGATGAGCAACACGAATACTTACCTCTGCAAGTTCTTCAAGTTGGCCCATGTAGGCCCAATGTTGTAGCGTTCACTCTGATACCACTCTATCGCGTTCCCTCCCATGCACCCAATTCAAGGAAGGGAACATGATAAAAACTCTTGGGGCTTTTTCATAAACTCAGCCCGATTCATTAGATTCACATAAATAAAACAAATGCATGCTAAAGCAAATCAAGCAAACATGCACAGCGGAATAAAACATCATCCACACACATTTCATATGCATTCAACATATTAAAAAAAGTCATCAATTCATACATTCAAGAAGTAAATACACATGAGAGGATATACTTATCTTGCTATAATGTTGTCCCAAGCAACTAGCTATGTTGTTGCAATGTTCCACCCAACCATAGGTCTCTGCCCAACTTGTATTCCTTTAGCACTCAGATACCACCCCCGAGCTGGGCATGATATCTACAAGGAAAAAAGGACTCTCAAGCTCGGCAAAGCCAAATCAATGGATACCCATATCATCCCCAACATTCTTTTATACATATCAACTCAAAAATTGGGCATGGATACACATTTTTCACAACAGAATTTACATAATAGGGTCTATGTGTATTCCCCAACTCGTGGCACACCCAAAAATGGATGGTTGGAAGAGGGAATCAACCCCAGGGAAGGAAACCGATTTCTCCCACATATGTATTAGCATTCAGTGAGCCAAAATGGCCTCTATAAAACCCCCAAATCGATTTATTCTCTCCCCCACTGTTAACCGAAACAAAAATGCCTGTCCCAGCTAGAAAAATGAAGGAAAACATAGAAAAGCCATGGAGGAAAACGCTCAGGAAGCTCCAAACTCGTGAGGGAGCAAAATTTATGGGTGAAGAATGGCTTGGGGAGCAATTTTGTGTCTCTCCTCTTTCCCAAGAAGCCAAACGCGAATTTCTAGGAAGGGTGGCTTGCCCATACTCGAATTTGGACAGCCATACCTCTCCATTCCCCAAGACATTAACTACCTCAACCAACTCTTGGGAGAAATGAATGATTGGGCACAAAAATCAAGATGGGTAGTTGAGGGTTCATGGGTTCTCTCATTGACACTTGGCTTGACTTGATTGGCTCAAGGGTTTGAATATTTCCCTCCCATTTCCTTGTAAACATCCTGCCCCCATCTCTTGTTGCATCATATAGCTAGTTGTGGGTATTTATATTAAAATTCATATTTACAATTCCCATGGTTCACTAACACATGGGTAGCATAATATCCAATACTTGCCTCTTCAAGGCCGTGCATTCACTAGCGGGGCCTTGGCCTTGAGCTCCACACTAGGAATCATACATAATATGTATACAATATTTACATTATAGCCCAAAATATTATAAGGGTCAAAATGGCGGTATGACATTTTGCAACTTCCTAAACAAGGAAATCACCTAGTCACTAGCAAAGAACTTCCCCTTCATCTTGGAAACCATCATGTCCCAAGACTTGATTTTATCCTTTCCTTTCTTGAATCTGTCAGCCTGCACATTGTCCCACCGCAATGAGGCATGACCCTTCAACCACCGACATGTAGTCTTAACCCGTTTAGGATAGTCGATCTTCTTTATGTTAAAGTATTTCTTCATTTCTCTAAACAGTCGATCAAGCCTTCTGAGTCCAAACTTCCTGAGTAGGTAGGTACATCCATCTTTGTCTGACCTCTCATCTCTAATAGTATCTTGATCAGTTTTTCTTCTGGTTCTTCCTCGAAAGCTTCCCGTGCTTCCACGTCCTCGACTTCCTCATCATTGTGGTCTAATGCATCAGGAATACAAACACGTCTCTGGCTTTCTTTGATCGTTGCGAATTCACTTCTTAGACTTCACATTGTTTGCATGCACTCGTCGAACATTTCACGATCAACTGTGACTGTTGCGCCATGCACTCTTTGTTCTAGACCTCGGACATTCATGCCTCTTTAATCCATTTTCAACCTCAGTTGATATCTTCACTCGTCCAATCGCAACCGGACTTCACAACTCTACCCAACCTTAGCTGGAGTTCTTCATGCACATGCAGGTTCTTCCTGCTCTAATACCAAACTGGCACTAATATAGGTCGGTCAGACCCTTTTGCTTAACAATGACACAGAACAACACAAGTGCTCACATAGACTGAATGTGAATTGAATGCCAAAAGCTAGCTTCTATTAAATCCGAATGGCATTACAATGCGCAAATACAAAGTAGACTATCAAACTAGTCATCCTTAGCCTATTACACTGTACAAAAATGAAAACATGTCTCCCAGTGTGTTTCGGTTATGTGTGATCTTCTCTCTCTCCTGGTTCTATATTGAATGATGAACTCTGGATCAAATCCCTTGTTTTTTGCATTCACACTGCTCTTCTACTCTATTGTTGCTCTTACTGAGGCCACTCCATTCCCCGAGACACTCTACCTTTTTGTACGCTGAATCCTCCAACTCCTGTACACCTGAAGTGTTCAGTGCCCTCTGGTCATGCTATACAACCCCTTCCTGTGGTGCCATCTATCATGATCCCAACCACCTTTATAACTGCTCATAAATTCCTCAACAACCTCAAAAGACTGCTGAGTACTTCCATTTGACTTCTGTGCTTCTTTGACTCTAGGATAGTTATCGGCCCATCTCCTGTCTTGATCATATTGCACTTTGTCACCTTCGAACTTACTTGTCGGCTTCACTTCGCTTCCACGACTTCCAGTCCACCCCATCCTCCAAGCTTGGCTTCTACTGCAACTTGTCGATTTCACTGTTCAACAACTCGTCGACACCCGACTTCTTTCGTTGCAAACCTGTTGTCTGTCAACATCAGAATTGTTGACTCTCGACCTCTTACCCCTGTCGACCGCATATCAACAGCTTCTATATGACTACTTGGTTTTGACAACCTATCTTCCTTCGCACTAGTGGTCATCGACAATCCTGTTGGTCGACTTCTCCTGTCGATCAACTTCAACTGTTTGTCCTAGTCCCCAATACTCTTGCATCACCCGATACGGCTCATTGGCCACCGATTGTGAATGAACAGACAATTGAGGTAGAATTAAGCATAAAAGAACCATGTGGGCTTCAAAAAAGGGGAGGAGACTGCAAGGGGGCGCATAACTAGTTGCCAGTTGTCAAGGAGGGCGCTCCTACACTCAGAAGCAATCAACTAGGAGCTACAGTTAGTTAACTGAGCAATCAAGGGGACAAGGTTCCCTAAATCATGGAACTGACTGATAGATCTCCTAAATCTACGCATGAGGGTGCATTGTAACTTGAGTGATGGAAACAAGGTGCACTAAGTGGCTAGGAGGGTTAATGATGGCAATAAACAAGCTCTAGAGGGGCCAAAACAGGGATTAGGTGCTAGGAGACTCCAGTGTTGATGCATGGAATGCATGCATGCATACAGAATACATACAAAGCATACAAAACCAAGATATGATGATGAGAATATTCCAACAATAATATAAACGTATTAAAATGAGATTCATCATTAGGCTTTTTTTAATTTAGCTTTTTATCATTGATACTAAAGCTAATTCAAAATCTATTGTACATTCTGCAAAAGATTTGTAACCTTAGCATAATGTGTGTATTTTTTTCAACATATTTGTAAATATATACTTTATATATTATTATATTTTATTTTTTTATTGGTAAGTTTACAATATCTTAAGTTTAATCTAGTTAACTTTTTAATTTCAAGCGAAATATTTTATTTCTTATTCCCCAAGTGGAATATTTACTTTTTATTTTTCATTAATCTCTCTCAATTTAAACTTAACCTTATACTAATTTAACCAATATATTTATTATTCATAATTGTTTTCAAATATATATATATATGAAAGAACTAGAGATATATATAATTAAAATAACATTATAAATATTCACAACCCGATATATTTCTCCAAGTTCTATTTTATGTACTATTATCTAGGTTCTCTTTTATGTACTATTATCTTCATAGTCTCGATTATTATTCAAATGCAAAGTTCGATGTTTCAAATTCGTATTTCATGTGATGTTATTATGGAGTATGTATTATTTTTAATTTTCAATGAGGTTTCCGAAATTCAATCCTTTGCATGTTACACTCCTATTGCTATATACGTTTAGAAATATCACTAACATCCCAAAAGGTTATCAACCTTCACTTGTTTCCATAATACAAATAAATACATAATAACATATTCAAAATATATTAAATAATAATTTTTTAAATTAGTAATAAAAATATTAAATAATAATTGTTTAAATCAGTAGTCAAAAGAGAGAGTTTGGAAAGAAATAAAATAATTAAAAAGGATACTGTTTTCGAGATTATTGAAAAGTATTAAAACTTATAGATTTTAGGGAGGTTAAGGCAATGATGACGTTGAGACAATGACGGTCTCTTGAGGAGTAAAAATTCTTACATAGAATTAATACTGAAATACAAGTTATTAGGGATTGTTCCGTGGTAATCAATGACATAGATTATTTATTAGAATAAAATATCTAGTCCTTGAGATTACTCTTGTCCATTTGCGTTACCTTTCGTGAGCAAAAAAAACAGTTTTAGATGAATTATAGATGTCATGAAAACAATGGGTGTGGTTTTTTTTTTTAAGGCATATCATGCATTTCTTCGTGAAGAAATATGGGAAAAATGGAGAAGGATGTGATCTTTTTGCTTTATAAATATGTTATAGTTAAGGAAAATTTTAAGAATTCATAATTTTTTTGAAGTGTAGAAATTTTGGTGAATTTCATTAATTATGAAATCTCCAAGTATAAAATGTTTGGCTATATTTTTAAAAAATTATTCACATTTCTAAGAGTTTTATATAGTTTTTGGACAATTTTGAAAAGTTTTAGAGTAAAAGATTTTAATCCTATGGAACTTGGGCAAATCATATTAGAAATGAATGGAAAATAATGAATACTTTTTTGGAAAAAAAAAACTAAAATTAGGCCATGGGATAAATTTTGCCCCTAAAATTTTCCTTGGTTCTAGTGCCTATTAAATGTGCTGAATGATGCATCCTTATTTTCCTTTTATGTGAAAAGGGGAGAGAAAACTTCACAAATCCCTCTATACCATCAATTTTTAGCAATTAATGAGCAAGGAGAGACACTCAAGGTCCTTCCTTCCCACCCTTTCCTCCACAAATGTCATGCAAAGTGTCCTTGAATTTATCATATTCAATAGTATTGATAATATTCTAATTTACAATTAGAGCCAACCCATCTCTCCCCTTTCCTATCTCTCCAGGAAATGTAGATGAGAATACTAATACATCGAAGAACATTCATATTGCAAATTTGAAATTAGAGACAAGGATACACACCATGTACAACAATGTAAATGTGGAGCAAAACAAAAATATAAGTAGGAAACGTAACTTACATAATAACTCCTTAAAGAAAAGGAGATCCTTCTCCAATCACCCCATGACCTTCATATAATCATTTCATATATTATTCAACATTGACCATAGTACCTTTATATATACATATTCACCCGTTGCCCATGAGGCCCTTTCATTAGTTTGACCCTATGACATATACATTTAGCCCCATATATGCCCCACTTGGGGTCATTATGAATTTAACCCCATATATGTAACCCATTTGATCATATATATATATTAAATACAGATTCTTGCTATTCAAAAAGAATCATGGAAACCTTAATTACATATTGATTACACAACATGTCACATAGTGATATTTTAACCTAGATGGGGAGTATAACAACATTCCTCGCAACCACCCAATCTACACTCAATTGACACCCATTCAGTCATATCATAGTACCCTCATTTAAAAATATTTATCCTCAAAGATTTGTAATTAATGGTTTTACGTATGGTGAAAGCAAGTAATATGATTTCCTTATATTCTTTCTTTCTTGTTTCCATTGATGATGATCCATCCATCCAAGTTTAATTCATTTTTGTCTCAATCCTTAGTAAGTGGTTGTTTCATAATTTTGATTCCATGTGTTGTGATTGTTAGTTATCCAATTTGTTATAGTTTCTGGTCTCTGATAATATATTTCTGAATAATAGTATTATGGTGCTCTATTACATGAATATTGTTGATTATTTCATCTTCTTCCTTGATAGTGTCATTGTATATCTTCTTGTCTTTCTTGGAATATTTCATGATAATGAGGGTGTTTAAATGGTTTCAAATTTCATGGTTTCCCTTCCATCTACATACTCATATAATCAATCTTATTGTTAGAGATAAAGGTGTCATCTATAGTTTGTTCCTTTCCTTTGATTACTCTTTCCTTTGAGATAAATACCATCATATTTAACATGTACATCTTTGAGATGCAGCTCAAATTCTTCAACTATTTTCCTATGTCCTTCTAGAATATTATCGTCCTTCTCATTTTGAAGTTGAAATGTGATTCCATTCATCAATTTCTTATGTTCTTCTTCAATTATGGATTGCATTTCTACTTTCACATTAATTGCATTTAGATATTTTTCAACACTCTTGCGAATTTCTTTTTCAAGTATTTTGGTAGAGTCTTCATCCAATATCGGTTTTTTTTCCTTGATTTTGACCATGCCTCTTTTCCTCTTTCAATCTATTGACCTCGTTCAATATTTTTGTATACTATTGTTTCATAATAAACATATTTCATGATTCTTACCTTTAAATTCTTCCCTCCACTCATCCCTTCCCATTTCTTTTTCCCATTCTTTTCCTTTTTCAATTTATGAGCCTCTTTATTGAGTGATTCATTAATGGACTGTATCTTGGGAAACTCCCCCACCTTTATTCTCGATTTCCTTGTTTTATTTTGTTAATTCATATTGATTTTGATTCATCTCCTTATTTTTTCAGTCTTGGTCCATCTCTTTGAGTAGAATTCTTCAAACTTTTCTCAACTAGAATGTAGTCTAGACTAGTATTTTTATCAATACTCATTATCACTCCCAAGCTTAACCATAAAATCTCAAACTTGCCCCGAATGGATTTTTACCATTTTTTTGTATCATCCTAAACCATTCTATAGGATTGAATTCATCCTAATCTTCATCTCCACTAAACACGTGTATTTCCATTTTTTTCATTTTTCTTAACTGGTGCAAGCAAAATCTTAAATATATTGAAAAAGATATAAAAAGTGAATAGTATGGTGTTTTAACATGTTATTCTACGTTTTCTCTTTCCAATGTCTTTTGAATCACTTAAATCAGACCCTGTAGTCAAAAGTTATGCAATTTTCAAAATAATATAGTACCTTTTAAAACCCTAATTTAGAGACTATTTTTTTAGTAAAACATCCAAAAAAGTTAAATTTGAAACAATTGGCTCCTTTGAGTGAGAAATTTTGTTCTGTAGTAGCATGATATTTCTTCACTATAATGTCGCAACTTTCACCCAATTCTGATGTTCCAAGAGCGATTTATGGTGATTTCCCCATAACTTAATTTTTGTGTTCCTCTTATAAGTGAAAAATTGTATGGCTTGCCATGTCTCCAATTTTCCAGATTTGATTTTGAAATTTATACCACAAAAAATATGGTTTGATTAGTTTTTATGCAACGTATTTCACTAAATTTCCAGATCTCTCAATTTTCATATATAACTATTTTACTCAGAACACCTTTTGAGACTAGTTTTTGAGTAGTAAAAAACCCTTACTTCCACACGATGTTATTCCAAAATTGTAATGAAAAATTCATACCATAGATCAGTCTCTATGTCCTATGAGGAACTTCCATGTTTTGTTGTCTGAAACATGCCAAAAAAATTATCTATAACGAAAATTGTAAGATGACTCAGTTTGGAAGCATCCAATCTCTGATGCCAAATGTTGTGAACTAAATCAGTAAACTTCCATGTTTTGTTGTGTGAAACATGCCAAAAAATTATCTATAACGAAAATTGTAAGCTGACTTAGTTTGGAAGCATCCAATCTCTAATGCCAAATGTTGTGAACTAAATCAGTAAATTTATCATAAGAGACAAGAATACAAACCATGTCCAACAATGTAAAAGTAGAGCACAAATCCAATATATAAAAGTTAGATAAGTTCCATAATAACTCTGTCAAGAATAGGAGATTCTTATCTAGTTGTCCTAGGACATTCATATAATCATTTCACATGTTCCTCAACAATGTCTATATTATCTTTATATATACATATTTACTCATTATACATAAGACTCCTTAATTATGTTGATCCTATTATATATACATTTAACCTCATATCTATTCCACTTAGTGTTATATTATATAAATTTAATCCCATTTATGCTCCATATATTCTCCTTGATCATATCAACTTTTAAGACTAAATATTTTCACAATACAAGTCGATTTCTCATGATTTCCTCTTTACTCTATAGTTCTAATCCCCCTTCAAGTTAGAGTATGGAATTGTATTTCCTCATACCTCTTTGAAAGATGGATAGTCACTATTTCAAGTGTAAGTTTGAGCCAAAATTAGTAAACCTTCATGGTATAACCCATCGCAACAAAAGTATAGAAGACCCCACCTTATCCTTAGCAGCCCAAACCATGGAAATAGCGCTAGATGAATTTGCATCTTGCTATTCCTTATTCCATGAGCAACAAAAGCCCCTAATTTAATTACGGGGAGGCCAAACCTACGTCCAACGCATGAAATAACAAGAAACATAATGAAATTCTCCATGACATGCCTCAAATCCCAAGAAAACAAATTAAAAAACAATTACAAATGCGTTGGAAGCATTGGTCGTGCACTTGTCTACAAACATGAATTTCTGAGTGGCCTCATGATCATTCCTCTGCGACAAACTCCAACAACCCCAATAAAATAATAACACTATAAGGTTATTATTCCATTCAAATGGAGTCTATAGGTAATGGCCATGATGGGTGTTTTCCTTTAATTAAATTTTATTAATATTTTGTTACTATTTACATTTAAACAAAATTAGTTGACATGGATAAATTCAAAGAAGTTTATTTAACTTTTAAACTACATGTTAAATAGTTGCTATCTTTAAAAAATGTTATCTCAAATATAAATATAATTGTTACTTTAGATAATATTAATTCATTAAAACAATTAAATTAAAATAAAATTTACTTTAAAATGAGTAATTTTTTTCAATTATATATGTGTGAGAAATTAAATTCACCATTTCATAGTATTTGTTTTTTTTTCATCATGTAAATTGTGATTAGATGTATAATTTATCTCAATCTATTTAAATATTTTATTATTATTATTTTTTTACAAAATTGTGATTAGATGTATAATTTATCTCAATCTATTTAAATATTATTATTATTATTATTTTTGTAAGGCATGAGTATTGAAATTATATTGTCAGAAAGGGAACTATAGTTTTTATGTTGAATGGTTTAACATAGGAAAAATTAAGATAGTGTAAAGTATTGAATCTAGTAAATCTATCTATATCTTTAAAGGCCATGTAAAAATAAAAAATAAAAAATAATGTGCGACAAGATGAGACTTCTAAAAAAAAATTCCATTGAGTTCATGTCATCAATACATCAACCATATTGATATCTAAAACATTTGAAATTGTAGCATAAAGGTAAATTAGGATTCATTCGAAATAGTAATAATCCAGAAGTACCTTAGATTCTACATCCTTTGTGTTTGTGCGAATCTTGTGTTCTCTGCCATCAATTGCCTGTGATAAATGAGCTTGACATGTGAGGGAGGGGCTCTACGCTGAAAGACCTTGCTTGTAATATTTTGTGCTAGTGCATTAAGCCTGTCATCAGACTCCTACTAGTTTTTAAGAGTTTGTTGAGACCAAGTTTCCTTATGCACAATTTTGGGTGAGAGGCTCAAAACATCTTTGTCCTCGAGAAGAAGGCCATGGGAACTGTCAATAATGGTGCATCTCATAAGATTTTTTGTTTGCCAAAGCACGACCAAGGTTTTGGTATATTTTTTTTTCTCTTCTGTGGGTGTTCCAAGGGCTGTCCTCTAGTCAACCCAACTCCTTGTCAAGATTCTCAGGCAGCGGGTCCTCGTACCTTCTCCTAATTCTCTCTTCCATCTGTTGAATGTGCGCCTTCATCATTAGTTTAACCATACCACAAAAACCATCTTTTTCCCTCCTATGTTCCTCGATGACTCTTAGCATATGCATCTTCGTGGGTTCATTTGGAGTTTTACGAGACATTCTTTTCATGCAAACCATCTTGGTAAGGTAAATGGAGCTCCATGAATGATACAAGTCATAGAATTTAGCCAAGGGGCAGAGCCTATCAAGAAATTCCAATACTAAGCAATCTTCCTCACATTCTATGCCTTCTTAGTTTGGGCCACCTACCAAAGGATACAGAACCAAACTGAGCCATAATCGCTTCCTAAATGTGTGCTCTTAACTAGCTTATGCCCCAAAAGGTGGTGGGCGAAGCTCTCACATTTGAAGGTGCATCCATCCAGAATGAGATCCAACTACAGTATGACTGATAGGAGGGTGAATGAATGATATAGACTAATATGATTAAATTGATGTAACGTTGCACAATGGAAGTCGTCTTCCATGATGGGATAGGAGACCTTTGAGTGTTCACTCATCTAAGCATTAGGAGGAGTGCCTCACAAAGGAGAAACATTAATGGTGGTGAATATTTATTAAAACTTTGAGAAAACTTTAATATATATATATATATATATAATTTATATATAACAAATTATTAAAAAAATACATTAAAAAATTATATAAAAATAAATTATATTTAATCGAATACACATATGTCAAGATGCAGGGACATTAGTCTTGGATTCCAAAACTTCATATTTATGCAAAGAGCCTTGGACCACTACTTATTCACCACTCAATCATAGATGCGTTTTAGTGGGAAGTCTCCCGTTCTACTTCAAGAATAGCATCTCCTCGACATGATTACCAACTATCATCAAATGGGATCACAAGTTGAAATTTTATGGCTTCTAAAACCATAAATCTCACTATTTTAACCATTTTAATAAGAGAGTCAAACACTCACACAAACACAAATCCCAACGCAAATAATTACATTATAATACCCACATAACTCGCTCACTCTCCCTGTGAAAGAGACATTGCAGATATGAGCAAACAATCCCATAACTTTATACTATTAGGTGCATTTACAAATATAGTTATAACTATTACAGGATTGTGTGTGAAAAAAAATTTTTTTTTTTTACAATGGACCTTCTTTTCTATAGGTCGAAAGTTAATATAAATCTACATTGATACCTATCACTCATTATGTTGTTGTATACACAATTCCATCCATTTACCAAGTTACTTATAAGTTCATGCATGTGCGACAGTGCAAGGTACAGATAATCACTATATAATAATAATACACAATTTCATCCACTAATTGAAGCTGCTACTTCGGAATGCATGAAACGAAATAATTATAGCGCAAAGTGGGCATGACAGTGGGTCATTAACAATACTGAAAATAAAGGTTTGGGCAAATCAAGATCAGGTTCGGTCCAGACCTTGCTCACCTTTTGTGGCTGATTAAGAATATTGAAAGGAAAGGTGTGGGGAAACTAAGGGCAGGCTCGGTCCAAACCTTCCTTGCCTTTTCGACATTCAATGGAAACGCTCAACTGTTTCAGTGATTCATTGAACTCGAGTTTTAGAGTCAGTGGTATCGAATAATAATATAATCGATGCGTACTGCAATAGCTACAAAACAGAATTTAAATTATTAAAATAACCCAAACAGACGTATAATTATTAGAAAAGCCAAAGTTGAGGTGACGCAAACTGTTGGCGAAAACCAACGGCTGTGTCAAACTGTTTTTGTGATAAAGAAGCCGAATCAAACCGAGAAGACAGCGTCGAATGATGAGTGGTTGATCAGAGTGGTTGTTATATTAATTGCAGAGCGCGCCTCTGATTGACTGTTGCGCGGCCCACCCCACGAACCCGTCAATCACGCCCGTCTGAACGAAAACAACTGAATTCTCATTCCATTTTCTAAACATCAATAATTTGCTGTACGTTTACAGAACCCGCGGATCTACAGACTCATGTCGGTGGTGCTTTCCCATAGATTTGCAAGTTTGTAGAGCTGTTTCTTTTTAATTATCGCTGATTTCCCTCAATCCTGCGCAGATATTGAAAGTATAATATATCTCTTATTGCTGTGTGCGTTTGTTTGTTTTGCCAAATCAGATTATACAATCATGAGGATGAGCTGCAATGGCTGCCGGGTCCTCCGAAAGGGCTGCAACGAATCCTGCGTTCTCAGGCCCTGCCTCCACTGGATAAGAACCCCAGAGTCTCAGGCGAACGCTACTGCTTTCTTAGCCAAGTTCTACGGGCGCACGGGGTTGATGAATCTCATAAGCAACGGCCCCGAGCATTTCAGGCCTGGTAATAACCATCTAAACTCGGATAGGAGGGGATAATTATGTGCACATAAAAAGTTGGAAAGTTAAAGTTGCACAGTGCTGGTTCTTACATATTTAAAGATTTGATATATTCTCAATTAGAGATGCTAGGTACTCTTACTGCTTAAGGTTGGTCAGATCTTCATCTATGGACTCTTCTACTGGGACTAACCCATATTCTTTTCATGCACCTACATCAAATTTTCTGAAAACGAAAGAGATTGAAGAGTTTGCTTAAAACATTCAAGAGACATACAAAAATTATATAGTATTTGTGCTCTTATATGGAGAAAAGCTTAGTATTTATTGAAAATTCAAACAGTATCAACTGAAAGAGTAATTAGTGTTACATATAAGCTAAGATTAATCGTAGTTGGATAGTTTTCGGCTTAAACTTCCTCTTCTAAACGATTTTTAAAACCCTAGACTCTATCAAAGGTTTATTGAAGATATTGGATTATTGTCATTAATAGGATAATACTGGTAGTTTTATTAGACCATCAAGAATTAACTGCCTAATATAATGTTTTGGAACTGAGTTTCAAGCTATTTGAATATCACGTTTATTAACTCTACCATCCTATCACTATGGATGAAAGAGCAATAAATGATTGCTTCTATGGCTATCAAATTGGCTATTAATCTCTAGCTCACTCCATGTCTGTGACCAGCTATATGAAGTACAGTGAGGTTACCTTCACATACTTACGATTTGCAGATTAATATTTTCTACGAATGGGATCCAAAGTACTCTTGGGTTGTGATAATGATATACGATTTTCAGATTATCAAGCTTGAATAACAAGATTATAGTCTCAGCTTAGGTCAACTCCAAACACTGTTGAAATTCATACTTCATTAGACATCCTTGTAACATACTAGGATTATGTCTAGCAACGTGCTCAATGTACAAGTGAATATATAAGCGACTACAAATTCTCACTTTGCAAATATTCTGTCATACCATGTTCAAAGGACTTGCATTTAAGTCTACGAAGTGAACTTCTCAGCCTAAACACAATTACAGAGATCTCATCGATCTAATCAAAGGTAGTTGAGCATGCAAATCTTTTCATCTGAGTCTCTATTAAGAAAGGCACGCTTTGCATATTCCATCTAATCCTCTTCTTGTTTCAGTACTCTTTCCTACTGATCTCGCCTTCGACCGTCAGTATGCCCATTTACTTTAAGGTTTAATTTTGTAAACCCAGCACTACCAGCATTGAAAGATATTTTTCACTGGGAGATGTGAAACTAACTCCATGCATCATTCTTTATTGTGTTCCAGTCCTCTTTCATGAAACCCCCCAACATGAAATATTATGAGGAAGAAGTGAGCACTCTTCCAACATCTTATTTTCCTTGCGTTTGACTCTTCGTGTAATTGCGAATGTTCATAGATTGTTTGATCACTTCATTAGAAGAAGACGTAAAGTCTCTTTACCTTATCATAATTTTTTTTTTCATTTGAATTAGGAGAAAAGATAGCAAGAGAATTTGCAAAAAGATAAGGATAAATTTTAAGAGAGAATTTATTAATCCCGTCTTTACGTATCGGCACATTGCTTTTAATCAAAGTTACCTAAACCGGATGGATTCGACTGACTAAAACAGGGGAAATAAAGGCAAGATCCATGTGATGTTTTTTTAAATCATAGAAATAGAAAGTTTCAACATATGTGATGTAGAGCACAAAATTGTAACAATAGCAACCTGGTTTTAGCTTCATATACTTATGACCTTGAACATGACTCCAAACATTGGTTTTAGCTTCATATACTTGTGACCTTGAACATGACTCCAACCATTGGTTTTAGTTTCATATATTTGTGACCTTGAATATGATCCCAAACATTGGAAACTGTTTTTAGCTTCATATACTTGTGACCTTGAACATGACTCCAACATTGGTTTTAGTTTCATATACTTGTGACCTTAAATATGATCCCAGACATTGGAAACATGTAACAATAGCAGCCTGATTTTAGATACTTATGAGCTTGAATGACTCCAAACATTGGTTTTAGTTTCATATACTTGTGACCTTGAATATGATCCCAGACATTGGAAACATGTAACAACAGCAGCCTGATTTTAGATTCATATACTTATGAGCTTGAATATGATCTCAAACATTGGCTTTATCTCCTTGATTATGATCCCAAACATTGGAAACATGTATCACAAAATAAGTGAAAAAAAGATTCACCGACTCTACCTTCAAATTGAATAATTTTCTTCGGAGCATGAGTTGAAGATCTCATTGAAAATTAAGAATATGACTGAGAATAGAGAAAATACATGCAATTTTGTTTTTCACCATGCATCTTACATCATCTTATGTGTACTAATGTCATATCCTTATGCTTAAGAATAACATTTGAATGCAATGAAAGGAACTCTATGTTGACATCATATGTTATGGTGATCAATCATTATCAATGTTTCTAAAAAAGATTATCATCATTAAAAGTTATTCAGAATGAGAATGTACGAATGATATAAAGAAAATTCATTAAAATAAGGTTTTGATATCATATTAGTTATTTGATAATTCAAATATTCAAAACATGGAGCAAAATTTTCTAAATTCATTATCATATATATCTATCATAAAATAAAGTTTTGATATCATATTAGTTTTTTTACAATTCAAATGTCCAAAACTTTCTAATTTTATAGAGGTAAGATAAATAGGATTCATATTCTTACACTCACATATGTCTGCCTCATTATGAACTCATCATTAATGTCTTTAGGTAAAAACCATTTAGGCTATTTAATATATATTAATTTAATTTTAATAATAATAAATATCATTATTTTTTATTTTAAGATACTAAAACTCTTAGTAAGCTATTAGCTTTATTATAAAATATGACATAATAATTTTATTTATATTCATATAATAGTCTAAAATATTTTCTGTGACAATATTCTAGACTACCCTTTTCATGTGTCTTCAAAACAGGTATCATGTTCTTTTATGTCAAAATTAGTACGAAACCAAATGTCATTTCTCCCTTGAGTCACTCACATCTGAACAGGAAGTGAGCTACTTTTAAAGGTCTAACGAAGAATGAAGCACTATTAACAAACAAATCATGATCTTTACCATAACTATGAGTCTGGTACTGGTTATGTTTCTGTTGCATCTTTTTAAACATATTTCCATTCTTTTTGCAACATCTTTTTGGAAGAAATATTGTTTTGGACAACAATCACAAGAATCAAATTCTTCTTAGCTTTTAAACATATATCAATCTTCTTGCGACATCTTTTTGCAAAGAGATCTTTCTTTCTTTGGACAATAATCACCAGTTTAAGATTTCTTCCTATTCCTTTTCCATTTTCTAATTTATGCTGAAATGAAGTCAGAGATTTGGAATAAGCCTTAAGATCCTTTTTGCAAGCTTAAATATGTTTGGCTATACATTAATAATAAGTTGGATAACCCATGATTAAATATGAAGAGAGAGATTACATGATAAGTTGATAACCCTAACCCTAAACGTATTCTGTGTGGTTGTTGGTGCAGCTATATTCAGGTCCCTTTTATACGATGCATGCGGTAGGATGCTCGATCCAATATATGGTTCAGTAGGACTTGTGTGGTCGGGGAATTGGGCAGTCTGTCAAGCGGGGGTGGACAGCATCCTGCGGGGCAATTCGGCGTCTCATTTTGTCCCGATGGAAGCCATGGCCGGCGAGCTTCACAGAGTTAAGGCCAAGGGCAGATTCAAGGGCGTTCCGCGTGCAAAGCGCAAACGAAAAGAACGCGAGCGTGCGGCCATTAACAATCTTATAGATTCGAGCTGCAAATCTGGTGGCCGATGTGAAGTAAAAAACAGCTTACAGAGGGCCGCAAACAACGGTAAGTCAATCATAGAACAGGAACAGGATGAATTCGGTGCGGCGGATCAAGTAATGATAGATTACAGCCACAATCTGATTTGTAACCTCAAAACTAGTGAACCTGACGCTGAAGCAGCTGCATGTAATGGTGTAGAGCTAGAGCTTACTCTTGGTTCTCAAGGGCAGGGTTCTCAAGTTTCCACTTCTTCTCCTGCTCTTCATAAATTGTTTAGCTGATGACCCCCGTTGCAGTGAAACCCACTGGCATTATGCATGGAGAATTATATGCCATGAATAAGTCAGTTTTCTCACCTCAGTCTCTGGAAATGGAAGATTTTCGATGATCATAATACTCATGTATATAGGAAATGAGAATAATAGGTATAAACGTTTAATATAGAACGGCAGCAGCAGTTGCTGGACCTCCGTCCAAGCCAGCCCTGTTGTCAGTGTGGAATTTATTAGAAAGGAGATGATCGATGTATAAAATATTTAGAGAATTTGTATCTGTCCATCTAAGAAAAAACAATATCCTATGCTGCTCCTGAACATGCGGCTTGTAAAATATTACATTTGTAAAGCGGAATAGTAAATATAACAGATATAGCTATTTTTATATTTTGATTTTTGAGATTCTATAAGGGTACAGGTTTAAATATATTAGCCCAGAATTACCACATTTTCAGAGGTTGGTATCGATATGTCCAGAATTATCACATTTTCAGAAGTGGGTATCCATATGCCCAGAATTACCACATTTTCAGAAGTTGGTATCCATATGAGTTGATTTCTGTTCAATATTCCACACGGAAAGAATATATCGTCTGCATTATTGCTGAGAAGAGATATGCGTTTCCACGGCCATTCGTAGAGGTGTATATATGCTTCCACTTTCATATTTATCAGACAAAAATTTACGTCAACGAGTTGCTTAGCTTAGATCCTACTCAGTTCTGTTTTTTAGGAGGTGAAATCTTTAGAACAGGTTTATGCTGAAATGATTAGTAAATTGCTGGAATATGTTTTTAACTAAGCATTCAGAAAAGTGCTTAAAACTGTAATCAACGTATAGAATTTTAGGTTTACTATATGTGGTTGATGGTTAAATGTTGCAAATATCACATGGATTTTTACTCTGAGGTTTAAAGACAGGTCGGCAAACTTAAAGTGGGAAAAATTTTCTCTCCCAGGAAAAATATATTATTATTGTTGAGAAAAAAATATAATTTTCTACCCTTAAAGATCCATTGGCACAAAAATTGATTCATTTTAGTTAATGTAGAAAGATTGTAATGATTAGTGAGTAACTAAGCCAGTCTAGTGCGTACACTGGGTTACTAAGTGAGTGAGTATTTGGTACATTTATTTTTTTAAGTCATCAGATTTCAGTCATAATATTTTCATACAATTAATTTTGTTTTGTTCAAGTAATCTGGTTTTCATTCATGATGTTTTCATATAACTAATTTTATTGCAGAGTTTTCAAGTATGTATTCAATTTGCAGGTTCTTGAATGCATTTCTCCATGTTATTGAGTTTCCCATTGAGTTTGTGAAAAAGAGGAGTCTGTGTGGTTTCTTTCGAATGAGTGTATAATTTTTTAATGAAAGCACCAATGTTTTATTATAAGAAGATTTGTCATAACATAAAATATGTTAAAATCAATGACTAAAAAAATATAATATAATTTAAATTAGGCCGTGAATCAATTCATTAGTCAGTTTGATGATAGTTGAAAAGGTGAAGGATATTTATTTTGTGGTTGTAGATAGATTTTCAAAATGAAATGTTTTCTTTAAATAACTATAGTAATGTTAATCATATAAAAGAAAGAGAAAATCACATTCAAATAATGGAGATCATAGACTTTGGTCAATTTCATTAATAAAAGTTGTAAATTTATATTATGATTCATTTTTATATATTAATTATATTTAATAATTATTTGTGTAAAATATTTATATTATAAAAATTTATGAATTCTTAACTATAGTAATGTCAATCATATAGAAGAAAGAGAAAATCACATTTAAATAATGGAGATCATAAACTTTGGTCAATTTCATTAATAAAATTTGTAAATTTATATTATAATTCATTTTTATATATTAATTATATTTAATTATTATTTATGTAAAATATTTATATTATAAAAATTTATGAATTCTTAACTTTATTTTATTAAGTTTTTAATTTGGCTGAGGAGGAAGGAGAAAGTGTAATACTAGAAGTCCCACAAAAATATATTTAAAAATTGATAATAAAATATTTGTATAAAAATATAATAAAAATAAGCTAATAAGAAAATGTGAGCGTTAAAGGTCTGAGAAGTCTCTCATATAAAAATAAGCTGAGAAGAAAAATTAAAAGGAATAAATCTCTGAGTAGACTTGGCTCTGTCAAGAACCCCTTCATGAATAAGACTCATCCATATTTATGCTGATAGGCGTTTTTCTTTCTTGGAAAACACTTATCAAACGACGTTGAAATTCATCTCAATCGTCTATTTTGTTCCAACTAAACCGTCCATTTATCCAATTCTGTTTGCAACACGTGCGCATTCATGTAGGATGTTTGTAACACCCGTTCTCCTCATGCCGAATGTATTCCTTTCATCAGTTGAGAGACAAACGCTTCTTAACCCCTGACCAAGCTAGTGGATGCTTAGCAGCATATCTGGTTCAAATTCCATCAGAGCCAGCAGGAATTTAACGCCCCTTCTGTGTGATTTAAAGTATAATGTCCCCGTGCTGAAACTACATCCCACAAACATATTTATAGTTGGCCGGTTCCACTTTCAGCTGCTACGCTTCGCCCTCCATTTGTGGTGAAGTATTACATATTTCACTCGTTTGCTTGAGCTGTTCGATGATTTGAAACCACAATTTTGAAGAATCCAGAACGTGTTCTCATGCATGTTTGCACTGTATCCTTATATCCCATTGAAAAGAAACTATTTGGTTTAAAAAAGTTTATTGTTTTTAGATATACATTTAGATTTGTATTTATTATTTATACGTTTAAAGAGAAACTTGGTGTTACCAAAATTTAGAGGTTAAAAGAAAATTAAGATACTATAAGAAGGTCATTAACTCTGATTTGGAACATCAAAACTATTTATGTTCTAACTAGTTCAAAGAAGACAACTAATATAGCCAACATAAAAACGAATTAGCTCCATACTGAAACAAGGGTTTACCATCTTTGTGAGTCTATGAGAGTTGAAGATGAAAATCTTTTTTTCTTAGATAGTGAAACATGTAGGTGGTCTATTCCACTCTCGGCTCAAAGGGTTTGCCATCTTTGTGAGTCTATGAAAATTGAAGATGAAAATCACTTTCTCTTAGAAAGCCATATATCCGAGTTTCATAGTATTTATTACAATACAAACTTTTTTAATATCTTAACTTGCCAAAACTATAGTAAACTAGAAAAACATCTAGCCAAACTTTATAAATATAACAATCAATTTTTAAAACACACCAAATAATATCAAAATCCACTTGTTATTTAAGATGATTCCTTGCACTTATCATTCTTTTTGTTGATTGTTAGACACATAAATTTATGCAATATTTCATTCATTGTTATAACAAATTATTGGTATTCTAGATTATTTTGATTGAGACAATGGATTCATAAAGAAGATTGGATGCCTTGTGGAATTGTGACAGAGTGGTCGAGAGTTTTTATTATTTCAATATGTTAAAAATAGTAAGAAAGCCGATTCGTCTCAAAGTTGAAATTGATCATTGTAATTTTTTTTTTAATAAATTCAATTAGATATAAGTGTAAATAGCAATAAGATTATTGATTGTTATGTTTAGATTATATTTGATATTTAGTGTAATTTTTAAAGTTAATTTAAATAAAGTAGTTTTTGGTATGTATATATTATTTTGGTATTAGTATTTTTTAATTTGAATTAATAATAAAAATAATAATTATGATGATGATGATAGTGGTGATGATAATTAACTTTCAATTTAATTTATTAAAAAACAAAAAACAAGAGATTGTTTTAACATATTATTGTTATATTAAAAAAAATTTTAAAAAAAAATTACTAACTCACTATAATTAACAAATATTATCATAAATATTAAACTTTAACATTACTACTTTCAACAAATATGAAAGCTCTTTAACACAAGAAAAGTCCCATTTCAAAAACATTATTGCATATGACGTATTTAAATGTGTTTACATTAAATGTACACAATATAGAGAGAGAGGTAGGAGAGGTAGGTTACTAATTCCGTACTAGCTAATGCATGCATGTATGGTTTGGTTTGGAAAAACGCATGTTGTTTGTATTTAGATATGAAAATATAAAGTGAAATGTCTATTTCACTTTAATCTTATTCATGCTTACAAATAACATGAAATCATTTTAATTGCCTTCATGCCTTTATAAGTGGGTAAATTCTCATATCTATATTAATGTTTTTTTATAAATTTAATTTTATATTTTATTAAATCTAAAATAATTAATTAATATTATATTATTTTAATGGGTTTAATATTTTATTTATTAATTTCAAATTATTTAAAAAATTGTTTTTAATACCAATTTACACAAGTACAAGGCACAAATAAGTAGTAAGTAGAGGTGTTTTGATTTGGTGACTTCTATTACAATATATCTTATTTTCAAGTAAATTGTAAGTCTAATTATATTTATGATCTCATTTCAGCAAATCACCACATATTCAAATATAAAGAAGCATTTCTCTCTCTTACACACACACCACGCCCGCGTACACACACATATATAATTTATGCTATTATTAAGTTATATTAAAAATAAAATCAAAAGACATAGAAATTTAAAAAACAATAAATTACAATTAAAATTAAAATTAAAACATTATTATATTCCTTTTTATCTCATTTTTAAGCAATTGATGAAATTCTTATAATATGAAAAAATGTTTAAATTAAATGTATTTAGACTAAAGATTGCATTGATAATATTTATTATAATATTAATTTCTTTAATCTTTTAAATTGTCAAAACTATGATAAACTTGGTATGTTTCTTTCTAAGTTTTCGAACTATTGTAATAATCTTTACAACAAACCAAATCATTAACTATCATCTTCATCTTTATATACATAATATTATAATAATTCTTTTATTTATTATAATATTATGATTGCTTTATTTATTTATTTTATAATATAATAAATTTTATATAAATTAAATCTAATTGTTTTATTCATTTATTTTCAAATATCTAAAAAAAATAAAAAAATAAATTAAATGTATGTACATTTTTTTTTGTGTTGCATACATTTGAACTCTATAAAGACACCATAAACCTTACAACAATGTTATATATTTCCATTCATGTCAATGATTTAAGTGTTATTATGCTTTAGTTTCCCTTTTTTGTTTTGTAGTTTTTCAAAAAAATCATTGTTATATAAATCATTTATGTCGTTTTTAAAATAAATTATATATATATATATATAATTAGTAATCATTATTATTTTCGAATGATATTTTTTTATAATAATTATATTAAGAAGTATTGGGAAATTGGAAAATAGTATAAGTGTATTTTTTATGATAATTATATTAAGAAGTATGTTTTTTGTATTATATATTTTGGAAAATGGTATCAATGTTTATTTCGGTCTCAAAAATTTTGATGTGGGATGAAAAGAAGTTCCTCTTTGAAACTTATATGGTTGTGAGGTTTGGGGTTCTAGTATCTCTAGAGAATCTTAGAGAAATATTGAGCAAATCCAGAAGCATTTTTATAACATATAACATTAGAATTAAAAGCAATACACCTTGTCTTATTCTCCTTTTATAAGTGGGTATTTCCCATATCGAGAGCATGGCTGTGCCTAGGTTCCTAATGTACAAGCGCAAGGAAAATAACATGGGATACCAAAGAATACCAAATCTAGCCCTATAATCTAGTCAAAAATACCTTCAACTCAAACAAGGTTGGTATAAAGACACCATGACTTGGTTAAACCATGGGAATGTAATACCCCAATTTTGACCCTTATGAAATATTGGTTTTTAATGTAAATATTGTATACATGCAGTGTATGTTTTCTTAGCGTGGAGCTCAAGGCTAAGGCTCTGCTAGTGTATGCTCGTAATTATTTAGAAATGTAAGTAATTGACATTTTGTTATCCATGTGCTATTAAGCCATGGGATATTGTAAAATGATGTAAATATTTAATATTGCAGTAAAATACCAAAATTGGCTATAGAAGTAACTAATGAGAAGGGGCCATGTGTATTCCACTAGGGAGTGGTGAGGGGGTTGTGGGGTTGAACCATAAGCTTCCAAATGTCATATTGAGAACCCATAATTTGAATTTTCTTGCTGACATTTATTTTTGTTGTAAGAAAGTTGTTGAGAAATCATTCCATGGTTTCAATGGATCACGAGCAGCCCATATATTTGTATGGCAGGTATAGGCTCTATTTTTCTTGTACCATAAGTCACCCTACCTCATGGGAGCTGATTCTTCCCCATTCTCATTCCATTGTTGAAGATCCTAGCTTCAGTTTTCATCCATTATGAATACCCAACAATGAGAAAAAACAAAAATCACAACTTTGCAAGAACCCATGTTTTGAAGTGCCATAAACGCCCAGCATTTGGTATTGATAGTGAAATCCAATGGGGGATCCATAGATATGAACCTTGGGGCGAAATTGAGAGTATCAGATACCCTGAAATCCATTGGAAGACCCAGTTTTTATAGCCCAAAAATCCAGTGACGGGATTGAGTTATTTGATGACAAAATTGTGAGAAATCCAACTGTGAATTCTAGAACAGAGGTTGGGAATGCTTGATAAACCTAGTGAAGGATGGAATCTCAAGGATTTAGTAGCTTGGACCTTTCTATGCCCACCCTGAATAGCACTGGAGTGAAGGGATGCCTGAGGGACTGTGCAGCAGAAAAGGGGACCTTCCTTGTGTTGGGTGTGGTAGGTACTGTGGGTGCCTTGACTGTTTGAAATATCTTGAGATGCCTGTAGCTTTTTTTTTGAGCTCACTAGCTTAGAATTTCCCTCCTTTATCGTTTGTATGCTTGATAAACCCAACTGTGTGTGGGATTAACATAGCAGTTGGGTGAAACCATGGCTATGAGTGAGCCCATATAGTTCCTCCTTAGTCGATGCACAACCCAGCTCGGGGGTGGTCTCTCAGCTGAAAGAATATAGGCTGGACAGAGATCTATGGTTGGGTGGAACGTTGCTCTCACATAGCCAGTTATTGGACAGATTCATTTCAATATAAGTATTCTTTGTGGTTGAGTTATGTTAATTATGTGTTCTGCAATGTGTTAATTCTGAATGATAATTGTTCATGTTGATGAAATGAAAGGCATCATGTTTTATGCAATGTGATAATTGATGACTGGTATATGCATGATGAAACTTTGTGTATATATAGTGTTTAACTCCGTTGTGTTTGTTGAGTATGAATATGTATACATAAGTTTTTAATTATCCATGAATTTCTTAGTAATGTATGGGGCTAAGATTATCAAATCAGCCCGGTATGTTTGGTCATATTTCCTCCCTTGCACTAGATTGATGGAAGGGGACGTGACAGGGAAATTAATGAAAAATTTCGTCTTGCAAAACATTAATGACATTAAAAATATTGTTACTTCTAAGTTCATGAGAAAGACTTAAAGGTTAAAATAAAATTAAGATCTACTATAAGGAGGTCATTAACCCTAATCTAGAAGTTCAATAGTATCTCTCTATTTTAATTAGTTTGAAAAAGAAAATTAACATAGCCAAGATAAGAACAAACTCACATGAGCTCTATAGTAAAATAGGGCATTGGACTATTACTAAAACGTGGTGGGAGGAAAGGATATGCCATATTTGTGATACTATGAGTGTTGAGGTAAAAAAAAACTTTCTCTTAGAGTGTTATGTGTAAAACTACATTAGATATTAGTTACATAATATTTGTTGCAATACCAACCTTCATAGCCTTCTAGTGCATCAAATATATAGTGATTTCAGAATGCTTGTCTCCAATCTTTTCGAGCATAGGAATATAATTCTATAGCAAACTAACTAATTCATTTTTTAGGTCTAATAGACCAAAGTTAGTCTTAGTGGATGTTAATAATAATCATCATCATCATCATTCTTTATTTTCATTTATATGTATATTGTAATGATTTAAATATTTTTTATGTTATAATTAATGATAATTTATTTTCTTATAAATATATGTTACAAGTGTCACCACAAATCAATATTGTTGCATTCTTTATCTTTGAGGTCATAAAAGAGCATTGTAGTCAATTTATATAGTATACAATCTTCTCAATTTTCTATATGAAACTTCTATAAAGTGAAAATACAAAAAATTAAAGACTATCATTTATTTAATTGTTATGTTTCAACATACTCGGAAAATCACAACATAAAAAAAGAATTTCTCTCCATGAATATTTATTTGACCTGTCATCACATTTTTTTTTTTATCTTCATGAATATTTATTTTACCTCTCCCGTATATCATTACAATACCTATAGTCTATACCATTCATTTCTACTTACCCATTGAATATTGAACGCAAGGTCTACATCCTCCATGCGTTGAATGTTTAACATGTCTTTTAAATTCTCCCTCTCTCTCTCTCTCTCTCTCTCACACACACACACACACACATATATATATATATAGTTTTCAACAAATCCACATAAATATTCAAATTCAAATACTACACTCATCCTCTTGTTTCATAAATAAACCCATTATATAATTACTCTTAACTGTGTAAATTCTAATATATATATATATATTTTCTGATGTGTATGAATTACACAATAAATATATATAAAAGCCTTCATTTCTTAAAAAAAAAATCTTTTGAACCATCTATTTTTCGACAAGTCCACATAAATAATGCATATTCCTTGAATCTTTATAAATGTATAGAATGATTAACCCCATAAATTACATGTATGACCTTTAAAATCATGTCCTCTAAACTATACATTTCAAAAATTCTATATAAATATAAAATATGTTAACTTCCCCTTTTCTCATAACCTAACTTATTTTGTTTTATCGACTCATAATATTTTTTATACAATTACTATTCATTTTGGGGGTGAGCGCACGAAGATGCTCCCCAAATTCGTTGCAATAGGGCCGCGCTAGCAGAAAAAAAAATATCGCGACCGCACCTAAAGAGATGCGCACGCACCTCTAGGTTCGGTACCGAACCAAGGCGCATGTGCATTGATGGCGCATGCGCGTTGCTGACGCGTATGTGCAAATGGGACGTGCATGCGCTCCTGTTAAAAATATTAAAAAAAAACAGTGGACAATTTCCACATTTTTCATTTGGCCGGCCGAGCGCGTCCTCTTCCTCCACGTATGAGTCCATTCAACTACCAACGAAGGCCGAATCCACTCCAAAACCACCCAACAACACCCACAAACTCGTCACCACTTTGATTAATAGGTAAATATCATGTTTTTTTTCAATTTTATTCATTATTTGTCAATTTTTGTATTTTTTTTGTTTATGTAATTGTAAATAATTCCCAAATTTTGAAAACAATGAACCAATTTTCATCTGCAGATTGCAACTGAGACAATGAGTTAACAAGATGTTAACCCCGAGTCTGGTGGAACACAAGAAAACCCGAACCTTGGACCCAATGCCAAACAAAACCAAAACCCACCATCTAATTTCGAACAAGATGACCTTAACCACTATGTAAATGAAATGCGAGTGCACACTCGCAAACTTAGAAACTCGGGTGAACCATCTCGATTATCTCTTGCCACGTCAATTGAGAACTCAATCGACTCCCTCATACATGCACACTAGCAATTGACAGACATGACTCAATTTAGAGCTAGGATGCGAGAGTACTACTCCACAGGCATCTCCAAGGAAGCAATAAAAGATTTGAACATTACAAAAGCCCAATTATATAGTATGTTCACTTAGCCGAAAACAAGCCAACCACTGAACATTACAAAGCCATGTGTCTGCATGGATTGGTGTCATTACCAACCGTGGAGGGACAATTGGATGCAAAGGTGGTTCATGGTGTACGATGAACCTCACTCCAATAATAGGGAGGTTCCACAGTACTTCGTTCGCCAACTGTGGTCTGAGTTTTGCCTTGGTTTACATGTCAACTATTTTGACATAACCGAGTTCCAGGGTGTTGGGCGTGGCCCTACCCAAGATCAACCTACTTCTAGGAGGAACCCACTGAGAGGGCCACCAGCTTCGAGGCGCGAGCCCAACCCCTCTCCCCAACCACCTTAGTTGCCCCATAAGCTTGATCAGATCGAGGTGGCAATGAGGAATGTTGCATGTGATCTCCTCAGACACACCTCATTTGTAGTAGCGACTATAGTGGAGAGGTCGGGTGACCTTGATAGAGATCCAAGTGCAAGGCCTTCACGACAAGGCCAGGATAGACCCATGACCAATGGTAGCCATGCTGGGCATTCCAGTTCGAAGGGGACAATGCCACATCTTTGTCCCCATTGCGGGAAAACTTGCCCTGGCCCGATCGAGAGTTGTTATATGGATCAGGTCAACGTTTTTTTTAATTTGTTTTCAATCATCACTTTATAACTTGTAAAGTATTGTTATAGTATTTTTGTTTGACTTAAACTATTATTTCAATGTACATTTATTCAGAGATGACACACCAACATGGGAGAATGTAGGATCTCCCAACCTAGATGCAGCAATGGCAACTGCAATTGAAATTGCGGCATCCCACACGAAGGCATTTTCAGTAGCTGGCACAATACTGTTATTACTTATGTCATTTATATTACTCAAGTATTTATATTTATGGCATACACATTGATAGTTCGTACAATGTTTTTGAATATTTTGATTGCCTAAATAATGACTTGTTTAACATGTCCATAACATGCATGCATTTTGGTGTCCATAGGTGATCCCTGACTACGGTGATCAACCACACCCACCAGGGATTGGCAAATCACCACATCCATAGGTACAATGTGTAGTTATAAGCACACTTTTAATTTGAATTGTTGCGACTTACTATGGTTTAATTTATTGTTTGTTTACTAAATTGCGATAATGCAAATGTATATGTAGGTGCCACCAACAACTGCGTCTCCCCACTTTAGTCCTATGTATCCACCCTCTCCCATGATTCCCCCCCCCCTCGCTTCCATCTATACTACTCCCTACGCCCACCCCCTCCCTTCCATCCAGCCTCCCCTCTCCAGCCATACTCCCCCTTCCATCCATCCCCCCCCACTCAACCACAGCCCCACGTCCATACATTCTCCCTAATTTATCCACGCCCCCGTATCTATCCATCCTGCCCCTTTCATCCATGCCCCCCCTTCCTTCTAGATTCCCCTATTTGTCCACAACCTCCCTTCCATCCATCCTCCTCCCTCTATGCAGGACTTCCCTCCCACGGACCATCCCTCAACATCCCCCTATCCATTTTTGTTCGATACCCTCTATCGTACAACCAGTAGGGGTTCATTGTCCACGACGTCCTCCTCCACCCCATACCACCATTTTTTCTCCCACCATATCATCCCCACTTCCCGCCACTATTGTGGCATCTACCCTTCTAGTATCCTCATCTGTATCTCCAGTGGTTTCACCTATAGTGGCTGCCACTACATCTGCGCCCCCCCCCATCACTGCATCGGAGGTGGTTGTCCGGCCATCTGCGCCACCCGCTAGCCCAGAAGCCCAGCCATGTCCATCGTCAGATGTGTACACGGTGAGAATCAAACTAATTTATGAAAATATTTTGATGCATTAACACAAATTAATTTAAGCAATTATTACTTTTCAATGAAATGATTGTTGTAAATGTTGGAGGCTGGAATTGTGGAGAGGCTCCACAGATCCAGGACAACTGTCCAATGTTTCTCAGTCACATCAGAGGTGATTTATTTAATATTCGAATTCTACATTTGTTTTATAAATGTGGTAAATGTTGCAAATGCTTGAAAATGACGGTATCTTATATCATTTGTTCCAGAGCCCGGAGAGACGGTCTACTCCTAGACGGAGCAAGACCCGAGGTACCGGTAGCTGAAAGAGTAGGAAGATCGACTTTAAAGATGCACCTGGGAGTGATGGGGGTGGTCACAATGCTTGAAACACCATGTGTTATGTACATTAACCATGATGTGGCACTTTTTTGCACCAGTTTTGATGTACTTTGTATCTACGACATGAGTTGCCATGTATTTTTCATCTATGGCATGAGTTGTCGCATTTTGTTTAGGGCACGAGTTGCCACTGTACATACATTGGGAACCATGTTCCACTATTTTCCTGAAATTGTATATGTTTGGATGAGTTTTGCAGCCTCAATGTGCATGGACTTGCAGTTATGTGATTTATATATCTCATTGTCTAATCTCGTTCTCTCATGTTGTGTGTATCAGGATGTGATCTTGTCTAAATTATGGTTTTACCTAGATCTTAGAAGAGAAGTTGGATATAATAGTGTGTGTGTGTGTGTGTGTATTGGATATCCATGCAATTGAAAATAGTAGAAAATGGACATGCATGTCCAAAATTCCTCACTAATGAGAAAATGGGACAAAATAGGCATGTTTTTAGATAAGATTGAATCCAATACTTGTAAACAAAAATAAATCATACACTATTGCAAAATACACATAAACGAAACCTAGTGCATAGGCATGTGTGTGAAAACATGACAAATACAATATTTTTCAGTCCATATAAGGAATCAATGTCAATGGATATACTAGAGTGTTGTTATTGACAAACTTATCGCATGTTTTAGTCGAATATATATATATATATATATATATATATATATATATATATATATATATATATATATATATATATATTAACGTCAAGCGGTGAATATCAAATAAATGATTGTCGTATAGGAGAGTGGAAAATATTAATGTTTTTTGCATACACGCGCCTATAAAAATAGTACATTGTTTGCTAATTTAATACATTACAATTATAATTGTGTTATGAAATCATGATCATGTCTTTGATTACTCCTTTGCATCCAAAGCATAAGTGTTGCAGTGCATTAAATGACATGACATTTTTTAGGTACCCCTATATCATGTATATTTGAAATTTGTTTTAAAAATCCTTGTTTTAGGATTAAAATTTCAATGAATGACATTTGACTATGTTCAACTATTTTATTAGAGAACTTGCTTAGATTGTACATGATTCCTTAACTTGTTTTTGATACATTAGTCATCTAGTAATATGTCTATGGTTCTTTGAATCGATCAAAAGCATGCTAAAATCGGTTGTGGAACCACTTTTATAACTTATCCACACCTGAATAGTCTACATAAACTTACCTTTATTCAAGTGCAATGGTGATGGATGTGTAGTGTATACTCCATGCTTGATTACTGGTTGATTTATGTGATTTTATGCACAATGAAGGCCATTGTTGACAACTTGCAAAGTATCTTGGGATTACTTATAGAATATCTACATGGTTGTTGATGGACAATATTTCGTAGTTTAGAGCATACTTGTTTCTAACCTTCAAAATACATTATTTGACTGCTTTGATATCACAAGTTGATCTTTTCCTTTCTAAAGGAAACCTTGTGAGGAAATTCAAGGGACACTTCCCCATATTCAAGGATTGCAGTTTTAGTAAACATATCAACATAAATTTGTGTGCATCACCTGGGGGGATTTGAACTGAGCATGTGTTGGAACATAATTAGTGAAATGGCCATAAAAAATGGCTACAAATCATTGAGTTATCCCCTTGGGATACACAAACTGATCTTAACCCTATCCAAACAATTGAGGATTTAAGTCTAAGAATTTTGAGATAAACACTCTACACTTTCTCGATATATCTTAGCATGAAATAGATTGGGGGTTAAGATGAATTTTTGCAGGTAAAGTTGATTAAAGGATTGAATTTTTTTTCCAAGTCATTGTAGTCATTCAAAATCTAATATGGAAGTTTTATTTCCAACAAATGGATACCAGGGACTCTCACTTCATACAACACAAACCATTATAGTAGTTTTCCATACATGGTTCATCAAAGAAATTGCCATTAATAGTTATATACTCCCTTTGAAAACAACTAACCATTTTTTCAGTTTTTCAAGGATGGTAAGGTGTTTTGTGTATTTAGTGAGAATAAAGTTTTTTTCCCAAATTCATCTTCATACATCATTTGGATATGGTCATCTCATTTAACCTCTATAGAGCACCAACTTTTTTCTCTATATCATCTACACAATGTTTATACCCACCCTCGCCCCCATCAATGGTTATTCTTACCTGTATTGGAGAAAACTCACTATGGCTTGGGAATACCACAACAGACAGATGACAACCAGAAATTTGCTCAATTCTAAAAAACAATGCTATTATAAATGACAATGTTAAAACAATGGAGAAATGTAACCAACCTCGATCCAATGTTTGATGTAGATCCCCATTGAAGCTTTCAATCCGCGCACATCCAACCACTTGTAATCTGCAAATTAGTGTTGACAACCAATATCTAACAAGTACATGTGATATATAAATAACATTAACATTATCAATAACAATGGTCCATAATATCATAAGCAAATGCAACCCAATGTGTAATAAATGACATTCACACCATGAATGGACGAGAATATGAGTATTTCTATTAATGAGCAAGAAGAAGTACAAAGTGATACGACCTCTTGTCGGAAACCAATCTAAACCAAAATCTAGATCAATCCACTTGTGCCTCCACCACTTCAATCCTCCATGAATGACAAACTCAAACTAGCAAGGAGTTTTGAAGGTGAACATAACTGGTTCAAAACTACAAGGATCAATGAGTGCAAACTCAAGATAGGAAAAAAATCCACTAGAGTGCCTTTACTATTCTCCTCTTCCTCCCGTCCATAAGCCATATGTGCTCAATATATAGTCCTCTCAAAGGTAGGTGAAAGGACACATCGAGATGTTACTTGGGTAGATGGAGAGCCAAAGGTCATCCAATGACCGCTTTTTGGGAGTAAAAAGTAATAAAATAGTGGTTTTTACAATTTTACTTGATACCCGCAGTCTATAGGGATGCAAATCGTAGGTACGCATGCTATGGTGATGCAACATGTGTGTAGGAACAAAAATAGGTTAGACTGGTATCACTGAAGGATAAAAATGGATCTGAGTCACTAAAATGGATCCTACAGGCCAAAGAATGTTGATGCTCACAGGGTGGAAGATTTCTGTGTAACAGATGCCCTCTAATGTGTGAGTTCAGAGACTGAAATGTGTTACGATGGCTGAAATATATTATAAAACTCAGAAGTGGAGTGATGGAGACACAAGTGGAAAGAACGGTTCACTCGTCATAATACAATAGTATCTCTGAATACATGTCGGTATAGTACAACAATCTAATACAATTGCCATGAACAGGAAGTACATAAGTAGATACATGTCATAAGTGATCATAGCCATGATCCCTCTACAGTAAGATATGGTCTTCTGCTGAAAAGAAGACAACTGGTGCAAACTGGAGGTACAAACTGCTGAAATCTGAGAGGTGATATCTCAGATGTAGAGTCAAAGTCATATGTAGCATAGTGAATGCCACAATCGCCTGGGGTCTTCTACATAAGTCTTCGACGGTGCAAGTCCCATCAAGTGAATAAAGGATTTGGGGTTGAACCTGATGAGACATCGTTTGATTACTGACCATTGATGTATACCGTTAGCAGACGTGAGATGACCCACCAATAATGAAAATGGGTATCAAGGCACAGAGTACAATCATCAGAGTGTTGTTCGGATATCCACATCATCTATTTCGGGATACATCATCTATTTCAGGATCTTGCATGATCTATTTCAGGATATTATCTATTTCAGGATATGATCTATTTCAGGATTCTGCATGCACAGGCATGCATCCCAGTCACCAGTTTGATGCCTCCAGCACCTTATCCACCTTCTTCTAGCACCCGGGAGCCACCTACCACAGAGTTTTAGCCCTCCTAAGCTGAAAGGCGCCCACTTCTCACCTACTGCCAGAGAAGGGCGCACTTGTTCACCTACCACTGCAGTTCCACTTCAGTTACATTCAGTTAGCTCCGATTCTCCCTGATTTGAGGCTAGTTTCACTCCCGACTGAATGTATCACTTCCATTTGACCTCCAGTTTGATTAGGTGACTTGTTCTGACTTCAGTTAGCCTCCCATGCACCCCCACTGAGCCTCCAGATCCTATATCAGTGCTACACACTTCAGTTACATTTATTACACTCAGTTAGACTCAGTTTGACACCTGGATGACTGGTTATTGTGATTGATGAGCACCACCAATGATTGATGAGGACTCCTAGATAGATTCAAGCTACTCTATTCAGTGATTCGAATGGCCTACTTAGTCAATTCGAATTGCTCATTGACAGTGATTGTATTCTATTGTAATTCATTCACCCTTTCTGGGATAGAGAGCACTGCTGCATGTTTTGCACAGTTTTGCACCATATTTTCTATGTTCATCTGTTGTGATTGATTTACTTGTTCATTAGATCTGCTGTGACTAATTTTACATGGTATCAGAGCCATGACAGGGACAAGATTTCTTTTCTACAGGTGTTTTACATGAAGAGAGAGCAATCTTTGCTCACAAATATATTTCAGCAGCGGCATGCAAAATCTCATGTGCATTCACTCATGTGCATGCAAGGCTGAAAACATAGTGTTTGTTTGTGTGTGATTTGCAGGTTTCTTACTTCCTCCATGTGCATTCGCTAATGCAAAGATGGAGACTTTTTCTTCACAAAATATTCTTACTCCATTCAACTATGATGAATGGAAACCAAAGATGATTGCATTCTTGAAGAGACAATGTCTTTTTGATATGTGCATTGGTAATACAAGAGATTTTGATTCCGATGAAGAGGAGAATGATTGGCTCAATGATTGTGATAGAGCTTTTGGAGCAATATGTCTTGCTATGTCTCCTTGTATGCGCTACCTCATTAAGACTGCTGAAAATCCAAGTGATCTATGGGTCCAACTTGACAGAGAATTTGGAAAGCAGGAAGAAGAGGATCATGCTAGCCTTTTGGAGAACAAGCCCAGTGAGATATCCTTATGTGTTCTTTCCGATCATGTTTTGGCCTCAACAATTGTTCAAGATGAAGAAGAAACTGTAGATTCAACACTCATTCTCTCAAAGTCTTCTATTTCGAATTCTGAGCAAGATAAACAAGCTTATACTCTAGATTCCGAAGAGGTTCTTGAATCCTCTCTTTCACACGAGTTTGTCGGCATGCGGAATAATGATCTACTTGATGTTTTGGAGGTAAAATCTGATTTTGGAGGTGAAGCATTCGCCCTCCTTGATTGCATGCCTTCTATAAACTTATGTTCTATCATTTGCAAAGTTTCTCAGATTTTTAACGAAGATGAAGAGCACTACCATTCGCTTGAGTTCAATTCTCATGCACGTTTTGCTGATTTTGGTTTTGATCTCACCCTTGTTGGTTCAAAGGAGATCTCAAGAAACCATTCATCTATTTTTGGAGCTGATTTAACTTCTATTGATAAGAAGTTCAAGTTTCAAGATCTATTTGATCCGATTGGAGCTATTCCTACCTCACTTGGTTCGAATCACAGGTTCCAGGATCATCCTCATATTTTCAGATTTGTTCTCACCATTTTCGGTATGAAGAGCAAGTTCTTAAAGTCTCCACATTCGCTTGCATCCACTGATGGAGAATTCAAGCACATGTTTTTGGAGCATGATCCATTTACTCCCAAGAGTAAGATACCTCCAGACATATCTACTTGATTTTGGAGCAGTTAAATCTTTTGGTGTACTACAGTCTATTTTGAGGGGGGGTATTTTTCCCATTAGGTTTTCCCCATTTCCTCGGTTTATTGAATGTTATTAGTTTTTGGATTATTGTATTGGGGTGACCTTTGGTCCTAGTTACCAGGGCCCCACATTATTTTAGTTGGCACATCATAGTCTAGCTTGAGGGGGGGTGTTCGGATATCCACATCATCTATTTCGGGATACATCATCTATTTCAGGATCTTGCATGATCTATTTCAGGATATTATCTATTTCAGGATTCCTATTTCAGGATATGATCTATTTCAGGATTCTGCATGCACAGGCATGCATCCCAGTCACCAGTTTGATGCCTCCAGCACCTTATCCACCTTCTTCTAGCACCCGGGAGCCACCTACCACAGAGTTTTAGCCCTCCTAAGCTGAAAGGCGCCCACTTCTCACCTACTGCCAGAGAAGGGCGCACTTGTTCACCTACCACTGCAGTTCCACTTCAGTTACATTCAGTTAGCTCCGATTCTCCCTGATTTGAGGCTAGTTTCACTCCCGACTGACTGTATCACTTCCATTTGACCTCCATTTTGATTAGGTGACTTGTTCTGACTTCAGTTAGCCTCCCATGCACCCCCACTGAGCCTCTAGATCCTATATCAGTGCTACACACTTCAGTTAGATTTATTACACTCAGTTAGACTCAGTTTGACACCTGGATGACTGGTTATTGTGATTGATGAGCACCACCGATGATTGATGAGGACTCCTAGATAGAGTCAAGCTACTCTATTCAGTGATTCGAATGGCCTACTTAGTCAATTCGAATTGCTCATTGACAGTGATTGTATTCTATTGTAATTCATTCACCCTTTCTGGGATAGAGAGCACTGTTGCATGTTTTGCACAGTTTTGCACCATATTTTCTATGTTCATCTGTTGTGATTGATTTACTTGTTCATTAGATCTGCTGTGACTAATTTTACAAGTGTGAATAAATGGGTTGAAGTCGAACACTAGGATGAATCTATCGATCAGGGGACATTGATGTATTCCCAAAACTATCGATGGCGAGAGAACCTGCCACTAATGACTTCAAGTCTCAAGGTACTCAACCAAACTCTAAGCCTCAAGTCTCGGAATAAAGTTGAATTCGACGGAACGGGACTCGCTGGAAGGAGGGCATTAAGGCATCCCCCATCAACCGACACGAGGTACCAGCAATGCTGAAAGATTTGGAAGATCTGAGGTGAAACGGACTGACTCAATAAGGATGGCCGACATGCAATAGTCAAGAGAACTGAGGAGTGGCCGACACTGGTTTCAGGACTTCCTTTGAACAAGAGCATGAGCAGATGGATAGACTCAGGCAGTGTAGACTTGACATAAACTGTGCAATGGAGGAGGCATTACAAAGGGCTCCATAATGACTGGAAGCTTAACCAATCGGTGGAGAAAACTAAGAAACAAGTACAGCTCCTAAGGCCCAACTATAGTCCCGACTCATAATGTACGGAGTGGAATGAATGCTCTATTCAAAGGAAACACAACAGCTGCCAATAAGAAATAGTGACCATAATCCCGTCTGACTTTTTGGAATATTTGTTTTTTTTTGTCTTTTTCATATTTGGGAAAAGCTTGAAAATGAATAAAATTGCTTACAGTACAACAAGTGAGGGAACGAGTGTCAAATAGCTAGCAGACTAGTCCCAAGAGTGGAACATATCTATTCTCAATGCAAGGAAATGCGTGTAGGATGTGGACACTCGGGGTGTGTTCCCTCAGGGTCAAAGGGTCATCAAATTATGAAGGGAAAATATATAAGCTCTGCAGGGTTCGACAGGGAAAAGTGCTTAGGCATTAGGCTATCAACTGAGTAAGTGGGAGCCAGCACAAGGCTCAAGCGGCAAGCAAGATGATGCAATGCAATCACAACATGATATAATTGAGAAGTCCTTTTTCTTAAAGTTAGTCTCCTCACCCGAAAAAATGTAAAACAATGATAGAAGAACTCTTCTAGTCATGTATGACTAGAGTATACCTTTTTCGTAATTAATCCACAAAGGTCCGGAAAAGGGTAAACTTATACCTAAGTGAACGTTGCTTCAAATCCTTTAACAAGTTTGAAATGACAAGCATACTCAGCAATCTTGTTTGATTTTGAAAAAGTCTAACAAGGGCTTAAAAAATACTTTATAAAAATCTTTTCCGTAAAGGTTTAACGAGCCCAAAAAAGTAAACTCGTGACCTCCTTACTGTTTTTAACAAGCTCAAAGGAGATATGGAAGAATGCTCGTAATGAGAGCAGACGAGTGTCAGGGATATGCGAGACTAGTTCCAAGCGCATGGGACAAAGCTATGCATAATGCAAGGAACATGAGCAAGATAGGGACACTTAGGGGGTTTCTGCGAATTCGGATAGTAATAGGTTCAAATGCATCATAACAATGGGGAGGCCTAAACCTATATGCAAGGTTTCGAATATTCCTACCATGGCCGAAGCAAATGTCAAAAATGACAAGTAAACAAGTATAAGTCCAGCTAAGAATCATGTCTCCAAGAAACATAAGTACCAAGATCATTTCTAAAATGTACGTAAAGAAAAATCCGATACAAGTCACTGCGGTAGAAAATTTTTCAACTTCACTATTATTAACCTCAGACATAACGCAGGTAGAGATAACCACTGAAGGTGCCATAGTATCAATACCTGAGGGATCAAAATGATCATCTTCAAAATGAAGAGCTAAGCTGAAGGATGTGAAGGAATCTGCAGTGGTGAATTCATCATCACAGGAGTTGGAAATTCTAGAAGTAGAATCAAACTCATTAGGATCACCAATTTGTGGATCTATAGGAGAGCTCAAAGACTCATTAGACTCAAACGTCAAATCAAGGTTGGATGAGATGGTGAATGGATCCAAATTCAAATGGATGGCAGGTTGTATTATAGGCCCATCTTGTTCAATAATATCAAGGGGAGGAGGGGAATGAGATCTATGATAAATATCCCCCCACGGCTTGTCATCACCACCCATGGCCTCAAAAAGAACTCCATCTGAAGGTAGGATACCCTCGAGGCAATCATGTGAACAAGATAGGTTGGCTGCAAAAACTGGCAGCGTAACGGGATCTTCATCAACTTTTTGGGAAGAAGAGAGATCCGTATTTGCAGTGGTTTGTTGGATGTGATCGTAAGTGAGCTCCGCTACCGATAAAGGCATAGACATTCTGACATGTGCAATGTCTTTAAACATAGAATCCACGGATGGAAAAATCCATGGATCACCACAATAGGAAGTCCAGAATGGCATATTATTTGAAGGAGGAGGCACACTATCGGAAATGGTTCCAATAAAATTCATAGGTGCAGAATGGTTAAAAGTTCCCATCAATGAGGGGTACATTCCAAAACCTATGTTCCCAGTTGCCGACTGAGAATCAAAAACTTGCAGGACTATTGATCCCGTGGATGCTGTGGAAGGAGTGCCAACATAATCCAACTGATCAATCATCACAATCTTTCCTTCATGGGGAAAGCAAATAACTCGAAACACAGTAGATGCGACAACCTTCATAGCATACATCCAGTTCCGACCCAGTAAAAGGTTGTAGTCGATGGGCGCATAGACCACTTCGACTTCAATAGGCACAGACTTACCTCCCAAGGAGACAACAAGAGAAGGGATAATTCCATGCAGCATAAAAGATCTACCATCGAATGCAGTGAGTGTAGTTCCAGACGCGAGTAGAGGAGGAGAGCCAATATATTTCCAACAAGTTAATGACATTACTAATGCGGAAGCACCTTCATCAACCATAGTACGTTTGACAAAGCTCTTAAAGAAAACCACCTAGATTTGGAAAGCCACGTGGTAAGGAAAGCGAGGCTGGACATCAGTAGTATCGAACTTGATAACACTAGGACTTCCCCCATACTGAACACATAATGCACTCAAAAGAGCATGCTTCTAAGAAGTACAAGCTTGCAAAACTTCAAGAGCCGACATGGCACATGGAGTTTGGCCCAAATCTTCTACGATGGAGTAGTTTTGGGCGGCTCGAGCATTAGGATTATGCGTGGAGCGCTTGAGAACACCTTTCGGTATCCATGGCATAATAGAAGGCTTCTCGATATGCAAGTAATTATCAGGAGGAGGGGGAGGCTCATTCCCCAAATTCGATTGTGGTGCACCATAATCATGTTGACGAGTAGCAACACAAACCTCCAACTGAACCATATTCACACATCCATAACCACTAGTATTGGAAGAAGGCGTTGTCATTTCATTAGTACCATAACCAGTGGTGGGAGAATGCGAGGCCATGTTTTGGTGATGAGGTAGGGGATCCTTCAACACAGCTGGGCTCTGTGCCAAATGCTTCGATGCTTCTTCAATACGAGGACATAAGTGAGTGAGATGATCCTCCCCACAAAGCTTGCAAGGGAATTTCACCTTACGCCTAGGTTTACGATCCTCGCCAGCATTACCGCCTTCTAGAGGAGGTTGGCATTCTCTTTACGAGGAGTATTACGATTGCTATTGTTGTTACTTCCATTGTTTCCACCCCTACCATTATTTCTCCCCTTTTTCTTACGACCAGGTTGCTGGTTACCCGATGGTTTCGTTGATTGCACATTGTGTACATCAAACGACGTAGTGGAAGTGGACAAGGTGTGAGCCTGTCCCGGTGCAGACTAGTTTAGCGACAAATTTTGCATTTGATTAGATACGAGGTCTACAGGGTGAGTGCATGCGGACCCCACGATGCCATCGGCATGTGGTCCAAGAATTGACGTGGGCTCATGTCTTGTTCTCGGTATGTCAGGAATAATGTCATACAAAATGCCAGACTGAGAATAAAGAAGATCTAACTGCTGGACTTTCAAGATAGCTTGTTCCTCAGTCATAATGCTGGACATCGAAACATCCTTAGCAATATATGGAAGTAAAGACTTAAGGAACCATTCCAACAGGAACTATAGAGGAATGTTGGCTTTCACTAATCTCTTCCGCCGACGCCACCCTTGAACGTGGTCAGAAATATGTGTGGCCTTGTTCTGACGAAAGTTGGACAACAACTCAATACTAGTATCATAGCAAACCGACAACTGGAAATGGTCTAAGAAAACCAAAGCAATCTCGTTGAAACCCCTATAGGTGTTTTCGGGAAACTACACATACCACTTCGCGCTTGCCCCTGTGAGGGTGTGTTGAAATAGGCGTAATCGAATGGAATAATGATTCAAAGATTTGGAGGAGCACCAAAGGTGAAACGTCGTGACATGATCTCTCGGGTCCTCACCACCTTTCCCCTCAAAATTTGGAATGTCTGAAGGGAGCTTGGTAGGGACCGAGGTCCAAGTAGGTTCGTGACACACCAGATCATTCATGAGCTTTGAAAGATCCGGGAGATTCAAGCATGCAAGGAACGGGAGCTGTGGCTAGAAAGCTTGATTATAAGCTCCCATAAAAGGTTGGTTGAATGGAACTGTGTTATACGATGGACCAAAAAATTGACCATGGGGGTTAAACTACTGATACTGAGGACCTGATGGCCCATAAGCTTGCCCATGGCCATAAGATGGATAACCTCCCCCTGCCTAACCCATTTGAGAGTAAGCAGGTATATGTGTGTTTTGAGCACCATATTGGGGTGGTGGGTGATACTGGTGGCCAGCACAGACTGTGTTGTAGTAAGGGTTGCCACCATGGGTATGGGGCATGTATGTACTATTCATAGTGGGAACCGTGTTGTATTGACCGTAATGGTATAGTATGTTCCCATCCCCAATATTTAGATTAGCTTGAGCAGTTGTGTGATGACCATAAGCCTGAGAAGTATTCCTAGGTCCAATATGGGCATGACCAGTAGCAAGGTTGGTGGTGTGATGTCGATGTGGATATGAAATATTCCCACCCCCTACATTACTATTACTAACAGCGGCAGTGGACGCAAAAGTATGCGGTATGTGTCCACCCCCATGGTTGGAAGGAACGGTATCATGTGCAAAAGTGGTCTTGGGTTGACGAGTAGCAACATGTGTATTAGGTGGTGGATGGCGAGTCATGTTTCAGACAGCATTCCGACTAGGTTGGGTATTCCTAGGAGGTGGTCGCATTCCAACATTAGTATGGTTAGGAATCTGACCAGTCCCCATACTATGTGAGTGGGTGGACAACGTAGTGCCCCTAGTGGGTATAGTATGGCTAACACTTTGAGTAGTGCCAGCATGAGTACCAACCATAGTGGAAGGTTTGACAGTATTGTGACTAGGCATACCAAAGGAGAGTGTAGTGGGGTTGACCATAGGGCCAGAATCATCATGAGTCTTAGGCCTCCTATATCTAGAATCACGTCGAAATGAAGGAATGAAAGGCTCGTCTTGTTCTTCCTCCTCGGGTAAGTCGGCCATCCCGTAAAGATAATTATCTAGATTTGAAGGATCAAACGGATCCCGGTCAAGTGGATTAGGAAAAATAGAACCAGGTTGAGTCGTAGGTGGATCACCTCCCCAATCCTCATGAGGAGTTTGGGGATCAGAAGTATGTTCAACTCTACCCAAAGGAGTAGAAAGGTCTTGCCCGATATCGGGATGTGTATCCATGTAGTCATCAACATAAGTCTCGTAAGAATCTAAAGACTCAGAGGGAGCCCTCCAGCGTCCTCTAGTAATACGTTGTGTAACCAAAGATCACTTTAAACCAGCCAAACAACGAGACCAGCAGAGAGTAGGGCTCTGTGCCACATTCTCTCCGGAGAGAGACACAGTGTCTCCTAAAGGCCAACTATCGATCAAAAAATAGTAAATCAAAAGCACACACCTAGAGAATCTACAACCAAGAGCAGGCAGATAGAGTGGCTAAATGAGCTCCTGACACTAGAGCTGGTATGTCTTACCTAGGAGAGGCTTGAGACTCCCAAACTATAGCTGGAGGTAACGAAATCAGTTATAGAGACACCCAAGCTTCACTCTGTCGATAGGGTCAAGTCCACTGCATGAACACAACTTTGTTGTCCAATCCCTATCTGACTTAAGACACAAACAACATTACCACTAAAAGTACCCTGTGTGGTACCTAGGTAAGGAAACTATGTCTACCGCAATATAACCAATGCTCAAGGGGACAGTCATAGGTGGGACCCGTCGTATGGGCAGGGTAGCTAAGCCCAAAGCACAAGAGGACGAACCTATGGTACCCCCAAATATGAACAAATCTTGGATATATCTCCCACGTTCAACTGGTATGAGAGGGATATCTCCTCAACCAACCTCCCTTGACCTCGTGCTTAACTATGGTTTGAGTAGAGATTTCCTGAGAACACTGATCTATACCATGGATTCCTCCACTCCTTGGTCAGACACCTAATGTATCGTTCAGTAGTCTTGGATTGTTAACTCACAATGATCTATTCCAAGACTCTAAACCTATGCTAGTTGGTGTACCCTATAAATAAAATAATTCTAATCAATTTTATGATTAAGCGTTAATTTTAGTGGCTGTGATTACTCAAGGGATATGGTCGTGAAACTAGTGATGTGTAGACTCAATAGTATGCAACATCGTCCAATCCTAGAATCATCTGTCCAATAAAACAATGTCACTAATAAGCAAAATCAACCAACAATTCCGAAATAAATATGCAAACTTTTATCTTTTCAATGCATAAGTAGAACCTAAAATGAAGGAAACAAGCACTCAATGCAAAATGTAGTACATGGAAATAAAATATTTTTGTATTTTCTCTTATAAACAGAAAGGAAAATGCAAAAACCTAATGAATATTTTTTGTATTTTTTCAATATATATATGGAAGGAAAAAATGCAAGCAAAATCCTACTATTCAGTCACTGAAGTGCCGAGAAGATCACTAAGACAACCCAACAGATCCTAAACAGCAAGACTCAGCCAAAGGAATGAGCTCAACAAGAAAAAAAACAAGATGTTAAAACCAAAGATTGGTAAAAAACCAAGAAGGCTCAACCAAGAGAAACGAAGAGATCTGGTCACAACCAAGGCATGAAACAGTCAAGAAAGAGGCCAACAAAGACTCAGGAATCAACCAAATTCACCTAGCAACAACCAATAGCCATAAACCAACACAAGTCGGAGTTACACGTTACTGTCGAAGGAATACCTGTGGGTACCCGCGAGCAGTAGAGTAAACAGAGGTGGGTATACGCAGGAAGAACTAAGCTAGCCCGCGGGTGAGGAACAACAAATGGTCAAACGGAGAGTCCAGAGGCTCAAAAAAACAAGTTTTCTACAGTGTATCTTAACGGTCAATCAATGACATAGAGCTTCGATAAAAATCGACTCTAATTATGGACTAATGCTCAAAATTTTTCCCAAACATGGATGTTTTCCCCAGCGGAGTCGCCATTTCTGTATTGGAGAAAACTCACTATGGCTTGGGAATACCACAACAGACAGATGACTACCAGAAATCTACTCAATTCTATAAAAAAATGCTATTATAAATGACAATGTTAAAACAATGGAGAAATGTAACCAACCTCGATCCAATGTTTGATGGAGATCCCCGTTGGAGCTTTCAATCTGCACACATCCAAGCACTTGTAATTTGCAAATTAGTCTTGACAACCAATATCTAACAAGTACATGTGATATATAAATAACATTAACATTATCAATAACAATGGTCAATAATATCATAAGCAAATGCAACCCAATGTATAATAAATGACATTCACACCATGAATGGACGAGAATATGAGTATTTCTATTAATGAACAAGAAGAAGTACAAAGCGATACGACCTCTTGCCAGAAACCAATATGAACCAAGATCTAGATCAATCCACTTGTACCTTCACCACTTCAATCCTCCATGAATGGCAAACTCAAACTAGCAAGGAGTTTGGAAGGTGAACATAACTGGTTCACAACTACAAGGATCAATGAGTGCAGACTCAAGATAGGGCAAAAATCCACTGGAGTGCCTTTACTATTCTCCTCTTCCTCCCATCCATAAGCCATATGTGCTCAATATATAGTCCTCTCAAAGGTAGGTGAAAGGACACATTGAGACGTTACTTGGGAAGATGGAGAGCTAAAGGTCACCCATTGATCGCTTTTTGTGAGTAAAAAGTAATAAAATAGTGGTTTTTACCATTTTACTTGATACCCGCGGTCTATAGGGGTGCAACTCACGGGTACGCATGCTATAGTGATGCAACATGTGGGTAGGAACAAAAATATGGTAGACTGGTATCACTGAAGGATAAAAATGGATCTGAGTCACTGAAATGGATCCTACAGGCCAAAGAATGCTGATGCTCATAGGGTGGAAGATTTATGTGTAACATTACCATGTTCATGTGATGCCACAATTAGTTGATGTTGCTCATGGTTCAATTATGCAACTTTGGGACTGTGACTATGGTTATTACAACTATGATTGTGTGGCATTTGATAAAAAAATTCTCCCCATGATGATTATGATCACTGCATCTAATATCATCATCACCATCTTCATCATCATCACCATCTTTGTCATTGTGGTCATCTCTAGGTCCCTCATCACCGTCTCCATCATCATCACCATCTTCATCATCATCATCATCATCATCTTCATCATCATCGCCATCATCATCAACGCCTTCACCATCATCACCATCATCACCATCTTCATCATCATCACCATCTTCATCATCATTGTCATCTCTAGGTCCCTCATCACCATCGCCACCATCATCACCATCTCCATCATCTTCATCACCATCTCCATCACCATCGCCATCATCATCAATGCCTTCATCATCATCACCATCTTCATCATCATTGTCATCTCTAGGTTCCTCATCACTGTCGCCACCATCATCATCATCTCCATCATCTTCATCATTTTCATCATCATCAACATCATCATCATTTTCATCATCACCAACATATCCATCATCATCATCATCATCCTCATCATCATCATCATCATCATCTTCATCACCATCGCCATCATCATCAACGCCTTCATCATCATCACCATCTTCATCATCATCATTATCTTCGTCAGCATTATCATCTCTAGGTCCCTCATTACCGTCGCCACCATCATCACCATCTCCATCATCTTCATCACCATCTCCATCACCATCGCCATCATCATCAATGCCTTCATCATCATCACCATCTTCATCATCATTGTCATATTTAGGTTCCATCATCATTGTCATCTCTAGGTCCCTCATCACCATCACCAACACCATCATCATCAACGTCTTCGTCATCATCACCATCTTCGTCATCATCATTAACTCTAACTCTAACCCTAATTCAATTTCCTTCCATAACTCTAGCCCTAACCCTCACCCAAACCCTAGCACTAAACCATCTCCTTCATCACCACCATCACCATCACCATTTCCATCACCATCATCATAATCATCACCATCTTCATCATCATGATTAACTCTAACTCTAACCCTAACTCAATTTCCTTCTAGAACTCCAGCCCTAACCCTCACTCAAACCCTAGCACTAAACCATCTTCTTCACCATCACCAACACCATCACCATCACCATCGCCATCACCATCATCATCAACATCTTCATCAACATCACCATCTTCGTCATCATCATTAACTCTAACTCTAACTGATGGAATCCGATTCCGCTCGCCGGTTTGGGTTCCGTGGCCGCGAAGCAAATGCCCAAAGTGTCCCTGAATGGCCCTGGGGTGCCCGACTAGGATGCCCGTAGCACCCGAACCATGGCTCGATTTGTGAATCCGTCGACTCCAGTGGGTCCGGGATGCCGAGTTTCAGCTAGGGGACCCCTCAAAGTGTGCCTCGAAGGCCTAAAAGCGGTGCCAATAGGCCATCTCCGGAGCTAGGGTTTTGCTAAGTGATGGCCATTCCAAATTCCCTAAAGGGGTGCATTTCTCATCTGGAGGCCCTTGGGCATGCGTGGCCATCATGGATAGGTCCACTATGGCCACGTGGACCTATGGCAGCTAATGGAATCCGAGTCCGCTCGCCGGTTTGGGTTCTGTGGCCGCGGAGCAAATGCCCAAAGTGTCCCTGAATGGCCCCGGGGTGCCCGACTCAGATGCCTGTAGCACCCGAACCATGGCTCAGTTCGTGAATCTGTCGACTCCGGTGGGTCCGGGACGTCGGGTTTCAGCTAGGGGACCACCCAAAGCATGCCTTGAAGGCCCAGAAGTGGTGCCAATGGGCCATCTCCGGAGCTAGGGTTTTGCTCAGTGATGGCCATTCCAAATTCCCTAAAGGGGTGCATTTCTCGTCTGGAGGCCCTCGGGCATGCGTGGCCACTTTGGACAGGTCCACTATGGCCATGTGGACCTGTGGGAGCCGGTAGAATCTGAGTCAGCTTGCCGGTTTGGGTTCTGTGGCCGCAGAGCAAATGCCCAAAGTATCCCTGAATGGCCCCGGGGTGCCCGAAGCACCCGAACTGTGGCTCGATTCACAAATCTATCGACTCTGGTGGGTTCAGGACACCGGGTTTCAGCGAGGGGACCCCCCAAAGCATGCCTTGAAGGCCCAGAAGCGGTGCCAATGGGCTATCTCTGGAGCTACAGTTTTGCTCAATGATGGCCATTCCAAATTCCCTAAAGGGGTGCATTTCTTGTCCGGAGGCCCCCAGGCATGTGTGGCCACCATGGATAGGTCCACTATGGCCACGTGGACCTGTGGGAGCCAACGGAATCTGAGTCCGCTCGCTGGTTTGGGTTCCATGGCCACAGAGCAAATGGTGAAGTGTCCTTGAATGGCCCCGGGGTGCCCGACTAAGATGCCCGTAGCACCCGAACCGTGGCTCGGTTCGCGAATCCGTTGACTCCAGTGGGTCCAAGATGCTGGGTTTCAGCTAGGGGCCCCCCCAAAGCATGCCTTGAAGGCCCGAAAGCGGTGCCAATGGGCCAACTCCGGAGCTAGGGTTATGATCATGATGGCCATTTCAAATTCCCTAAAGGGGTGCATTTCTCATCCGGATCCCCTAGGCATGCGTGGCCACTGTGGACAGGTCCACTATGGCCACATGGACCTGTGGGAGCCGATGGAATCCGAGTCCGCTCACCGGTTTGGGCTCCGTTGCTACGGATCAAATGCCCAAAGTGTCCTTGAATGACCTCGGGGTGCCCGACTAGGATGCCCGTAGCCCCCGAACCGTGGCTCAGTTCGTGAATCCGTAGACTCTAGTGGGTCCAAGACACCGAGTTTCAGCTAGGTGACCCCCCAAAGCATGCCTAGAAGGCCCGGAAGCAGTGCCAATGGGCCATCCCTGGAGCTAGGGTTTTCCTCATTGAAGGCCATTCCAAATTCGCTCAAGGGGGCCATTTCTCGTCCAGAGGCCCCCGTGTGTGCGTACCGACCGTGGATAGGTCCATTATGGCCACATCAACTTGTGGGAGCCGACGCAATCTGAGTCAGCTCTTCGGTTTGGGTTCTGTGGCCACAGAGAAAATGCCCAAAGTGTCCTTGAATGGTCCCAGGGTGCCCGACTAGGATGCTTGTATCACCTGAACCGTGGCTCAGTTCATGAATCTATCAATTCCGGTGGGTTCGGGATGCTTGGTTTCAGCTAGGGGACCCCACATAGCATGGCTTGAAGGCCCGAAAGCGGTGCCAATGGGCCATCCCCGAAGCTAGGGTTTTGCTCAGTGGAGGCCATTCCAAATTCGTTCAAGGGTGCCATTTCTCATTCGGAAGCCCTTGGGCGTGCGTGGCCATCATGGATAGGTCAACTATGGCCATGTGGACCTGTGGAAGCCAACGAAATCCAAGTCCGCTCGCCGGTTTGGGTTCCGTGGCCACAGAGCAAATGCCCAAAGTGTCCCTGAATGGCCCTGGGGTGCCCGACTAGAATGCCTGTAGTTCCCAAACCATGGCTTGGTTCATGAATCCATCAACTCTGGTGGGTCCGGGACACCGGGTTTCAACTAGGGGACCACCCACAGCATGCCTCAAAGACCCGGAAGCAGTGCCAATGGGCCATCCCTGGAGCTACGGTTTTGCTCAGTGAAGGCCATTCCAAATTCGCTCAATGTGTCCATTTCTCGTCCGGAGGCCCCAGGGCATGTGTGGACACCATGGAAAGGTCTACTATGGCCACGTGGACCTATGGGAGCTGACAAAATCCAAGTTCGCTCGCTCGCCGGTTTGGGTTCCGTGGTCGTGGAGCAAATGCCCTAAGTGTCCCTGAATGGCCTCGGGGTGCCCGACTAAAATGCCCGTAGCACCCAAACCGTGGCTCGGTTCGTGAATCCGTCTACTCCGGTGGGTCCGGGACGCTATGTTTCAGATAGGGTACCCCCCATAGCGTGCCTCGAAGACCCGGAAGTAGTTCCAATGGTCCATCCCCGGAGCTAGGGTTTTTCTCAGTGAAGGGCTTTCCAAATTCGCTCAATGGAGCCATTTCTTTTCTAGAGGTCCCCGCACATGCGTGGCCACCATGGATATGTCCACTATGGCCATGTGGACCTCTGGGAGCCGACAAAATCCAATTTTGCTCTCCGGTTTGGGTTCCGTGGCTGTGGAGCAAATGCCCAAAGTGTCCCTAAATGGCCCTGGGGGTGCTCGACTAGAATGCCCATAGCGCCCGAGCCGTGGCTTGGTTAATGAATCCGTTGACTCTAGTGGGTTAGAGATACCAGGTTTCATCTAGGGGACCCCCCACAGCATGACTCGAAGACCCGAAAGTGGTTCCAATGGGCCATCCCTGGAGATAGTGTTTTTCTCAATGAAGGCCATCCCAAATTCGCTCAGTGGTGCCATTTCTCGTCCGGAGGCCCCCGGGCATGCATGGCGACCATAGACAGGTCCAATATGGCCATGTGGACTTATGGGAGCCGATGGAATCCAAGTCCGCTTGCATGTTTAGGTTTCGTGGTCGCAGAGCAAATGCCCAAAGTGTCCCTGAATGGCCTCGGGGTGCTCAACTAGAATGCCTGTAGGGCCTGAACTGTGACTCGGTTCAAGAATCCATCGACTCCAGTGGGACCAGGATGCCGGTTTTCAGCTAGGGGACCCCCCACAACGTGCCTCGAAGACCCGGTAGTTGTGCCAATGGTCCATCCCCGGAGATAGGATTTTTCTCAGTGAAGGCCATTCCAAATTCACTCAAGGGAGCCATTTCTCGTCCGGAGGCCCCCAGGCATGCGTGGCCATAGTGGGTAGGTCCACTATGGCCACATGGACCTGTGGGAGCCAACGGAATCCGATTTAGTTTGTCGGGTTGGGTTCCGTGGCCCCGGGGAAAATCCTCCAGGTGTCCCTAAATGGCCCCGGGGTGCACAACTAGAATGCCCGTGGCACCCGAACCGTGGCTTGGTTCATGAATCTGTCGATTCTAGTGGGTTCAAGATGGCGTGTGTTAGCTAGGGGACCCCCCACAGCATCCCCCGAAGACCCGGAAGCAGTGCCAACGAGCCATCTCCGGAGCTAGGGTTTTGATCAGTGATGGCCATTCCAAATTTGCTCAAGGCGGGCATTTCTCGTTCGGATGCCCCCGGGAAAGCATGGCCACTATGGACAGGTCCACAATGGCCATGTGGACCTATGGGAGTCAACAGAATCCAAGTCCTCGCACCGGGTTGGGTTCCGTGACCCAGGGGAAAATCCTCCAGGCGTCCCTGAATGGCCCCGGGGTGACTGACCAGAATGCTCATGGCACCTGAACCATGGCTCAGTTCACTAATCTGTCGACTCCGATGGGTCTAGGACGATGGGTTTCAGCTAGGGGACCCCCCACAGCATCCCCCGAAGACTTGGAAGCAGTGCCAATGAGCCATCTCCGAAGCTAGGGTTTTGCTCAGTGATGGCCATTCCAAATTCTCTCAAGGGGTGCATTTCCCGTCCGGAGGCCCCCAGGCCTGCGTGGCCACCGTGGTGCCTGACTAGAATTCCCATAGAACCCGAAGGCCATTCCAAATTCACTCAAGGGGCCATTTCTCATCCGAAGGTAGAAGAAGATCAATTTTAGACAAAACAATGTAGTTAGTAGAAGAAGATCAATTTTCTACAAAACAATGTAGTTATTAGATGTGGAGGTGGCGGTTTCTCATGGAAAACGAGTGTAGGGTTGAGCAGAGGAAAAGATGTTGAGAAATGGGTTATTACATTATCTTTTCCGATGGGCGGCTGTAGGTATCTATGCTTTGGCGGCTGTAGGTATCTATGCTTTTCTTCCGAGGGAAATCCTATTTCGGTCAGAAGAAAAGCATAGATACCTACAGCCGCCATATTTCCTTCCGTAAACCGCTTTTCCATCGGAAAAGCTAATGTAATAGCCCATTTCCCAACATCATCCCTCTGCTCAACCCTACACTCATTTTCCATGGAAAACTGTTTCCTCCACATGTAATAACTACATTATTTTGTTGAAAATTAATCTTCTTCTCCTAACTACATTGTTTTGTCAAAAATTGATCTTCTTCTGCCTCTGGACAAGAAATGGCCCTCTCGAGCAAATATGGAATGGCCCTCACTGAGCAAAACCCTAGCTACGGGGATGGCCCATTGGCACCGCTTTTTGGGCTTCGATGCATGCTATGGGGGGTTCCATAGCTGAAACCCGGCGTCCCGGACCCACCGGAGTTGACGGATTCATGAACCGAGCCACGATTTAGGTGCCACGGGCATTCTAGTCGGGCACCCCGGGGCCGTTGAGGGACACTTGGAGGATTTTCCCCAGGGACAAGGAACCAAACCTGGCTAGAGGAATTGGATTTCGTCACCTCCCATAGGTCCACATGGCCATTGTGGACCTATCCACAGTGGCCACGCATGCCTGGGGGCATCCGGACGAGAAATGGCCCCCTTGAGCAAATTTGGAATGGCCATCACTAAGCAAAACCCTAGCTCCGGAGATGGCTTGTTGGCACCTCTTCTGGGTCTTCGAGGCACACTGTGGGGAGACCCCAAGCTGAAACCCGGTGTCCCGGATCCACTGGAATCAATGGATTCACGAACCGAGCTACGGTTTAGGTTCCACGGGCATTCTAGTTGGGCACCCCGGGGCCATTCAGGGACATTTTGGGCATTTGCTCTGTGGCCACGGAACCGAAACCGGTCAGCAGAATTGGATTCCGTTGGATCCCATAGGTCCACGTGGCCATAGTGGACCAGTCCACGATGGCCACACATGCCTGGGGGCCTTCGAATGAGAAATGGGCCCCTTGAGGGAATTTGGAATGGCCTTCACTAAGCAAAACCCTAGGTTTGGGGATGGCCCATTGGCACTGCTTTCGGGTCTTTGAGGCATGCTGTGGGGAGTCCCCTAGCTGAAACCCAGCATCCTGGACTCACCAGAGTCGACGGATTCGTGAACCAAGCCACGGTTCGGGCGCTATGGGCATTCTAGTAGGGTAGCCCGGGGCCATTCAGGGACACTTTGGGCATTTGCTCCGCGGCCACGGAACCCAAACCGATGAGCGGACATGCATTTTGTCAGCTCCCATAGGTCCGCGTGGCCATAGTGGACCTATCCACGGTGGCCACGCATGCCCGGGGGCCTCCGGACAAGAAATGGCCGCCTTGAGCGAATTTGGAATGAACTTCACTGAGAAAAACCCTAGTTCCGGGGATGTCCCATTGGAACCGCTTCCGGGCCTTTGAGGCACGCTATGGGGGGTCCCATAGCTGAAACCAGGTGTCTCGGACCCACTGGAGTCAACAGATTCACGAACCTAGCCACGGTTTGGGCAGTACAGGCATTCTAGTCGGGCACCCCGGGGCCATTCTAGTGGTGATAACAAGTTTATTGTCTGTTGAGTCTGATACTACATCTAGGAGCCGCTCAACAAACTTTGAGATAGAAAGCTCTATAGTTTTAGGATACTGATTCAACCACTCATACAGTTTCTTACCTTCTCGAGGATCTAAATTTATAATATCCTTTTGGGTAGATTCAGGCATTCTCGAGGATCTAAATTTATAAATGCCTTTTGGGTAGATTCAGGCATGGAATAATATTTGCCGTCACTTCCAAGATCCCGAGACCATTTTATTAGCCATAATATGTGTAACGCCTTTGATGAAAGATAAATTCTGGTGTGGACAACAACATTTGATACACTAGCCAAATCTATGTTGTTGGAAGAACTTAGATATTTCAACAAAGGAGCGTTTTGTGGGTGACTTGAAAATCCCTTCCATTTTTCAACAATAAAACAAAGAAGTTCAACGTATAGATTTTCAGGCAAGCTTGTCAACCAATCAAACAACCGAATATAGGGAGATAACCATGCCCAAAACATTCAAGCTATTATAAAACTCTTGTTTATCAAGATAAGGATGGACTATGTGTACATTACAAGAGAATAGATGAATGAAGTCACTTTGATGAGCTTGTCCTCTTGCTCTCTCCAGAATGCGTTTAAAAGCAGGGAGTAATATCCGAGCTTCTGTTGGTTTACATAAACGTTTATTCCAAAGCTGACGTCACATAAAACCACTTCGTCAACTTTCAATTGGGTCTGAATGGCATCTCTAACTTGATCTAGCTGTGGATAATGAGGAATATGAAAGGGAAGGTACCTATAGACCCAAGTTTTCAATGATAGAGGTGAACTACCACTTATCAGAGCACAGAATGCTGAACAAAAGACTAATGGAACACAACGAAGGATTCCCTAGTTCCACTTGTTATTGAAAATGATACTTTCTCTTGATGAAACCACTAAAAAATCTGCCTATATTATAAATAGAAATCCTGTTACAATTTTTGTCAGAAGAAAAGCATAGATACCTACAGCCGCCATATTTCCTTCTGTAAACTACTTGCCCATCGAAAAAGCTAATGTAATAGCCCATTTCCCAACATCTTTCCTCTCCTCAACCCTACACTAGTTTTCCACGGGAAACCGCTTCCTCCACATGTAATAACTGCATTGTTTTGTCAGAAATTGATCTTCTTCTGCTAACAAATGCAAAATGAAGGATTCGTTGTCATTGCTAAGAGAATTTCTAAGGTCAGTTTCTTGTAAAACAGAGATTGTATAAATCCAGCGGGTGTCCCTGAAGGCCTTTTGGATGCGAAACAGAACGAGCCATAGAATGAAGACCATGGCTCCGATCGAGAAACCGTTAGCTCCATTGGATTTAGGACATTGGGATAGTGCTATTGGTGCCCCTCCCCTCCGGTCCGTGGCCCGAGTGTCACCATGTAGGTCCATCTTGGAAACTAGGGTTTTGCTCAGTGAGGGAGTGTGCAATTTTTGCACATGGGGGTCAACTTTGCAAAATCCTCCCCCAGGAACTTTGTGGTTAGCATTCCCAGCCAGAAACTCTCAAGACACACTTGTAGGACTCCTAGGAAATAGGTTTTACTACACGGTTGGAGCTCTATGCCCCGGTAGGTATCTAGTGGGTGTCCCTGAAGGCCTTTTTGATGCGAGACGGAACGAGCCATAGAATCAAGACCATGGCTCTGATCGACAAACCGTCAGCTCGATTGGATTCAAGACGTCGGGATGGTGCTAGGGGTGCCCCCCCCCTCCAGTCTCGTGGCCCAGGTGTCACCTTGTAGGTCCATCTTGGAAACTAGAGTTTTGCTCGGTGAGGGAGTGTGCAATTTTTGCACACGGGGGTCAACTTTGCAAAATTCTCCCCTGGGAACTTGTGGTTAGCATTCCCAGCTGGAACCTCTCTAGACACACTTGCAAGACTCCCTAGAACCAGGTTTTGCTGCATGGTTGGAGCTCTATGCCCCGGTAGGTATCCAGCGGGTGTCCCTAAAGGCCTTTTGGATGCGAGACATAACGAGCCATAGAATAGAGATCATGGCTCCGATCGACAAACCGTCAACTCCATTGGATTCAGGACATCAGGATAGTGATAGGGGTTCCCCTCCCCTCTGATCCCATGGCCTGGGTGTCACCTTGTAGGTCCATCTTGGAAACTATGGTTTTTCTCAGTGAGGGAGTGTGCAATTTTTGCACACGGGGGTCAACTTTGAAAAATTGTCCCGGTTTCACCTTGCTGTTGTTGGTTTCAGGATTTTATTTCTATACCTATCTATCCTACAAGTATAAAGCATAATATACTATCCTAGTGAAATTACTACTTCTCAAAACATAAAACATAATTTTGAAACTACTGAGAATCAAGTGCACTGTGGGATTCCCGATTGTTACTAGACCTAGTTCACTAAATGATAAAGGATTGTTTCATTTCTTGGGTTGTTTTTTATTGCATAGTGACATCCTTGTAGACATCAAGAGTAATACAAAACATAGATGGAGGGAAGTGTAGTGGGATAAGGTAACACAAAGTGATATTTTAAAGGAACTCAAGGAAACAAAACAACCTCTTTGAAAATGTGTTGCATATTGCAAGAAAAAAGTTACTCAATATTTAAAGGAAAAGGAAATTCAATAGAGGTCCAAATGATTTATCCAAGTGAGGAAATAAGGTTAAAGGACTAGAGGGATCATTGGCATCATTTTATGAAAGTTCTTACGGCATATTCACTTACGTTCCTTCACTAAGTGTTCTAGCTACATCATATTTTAAAGATTAATGGTGTTATATCATAAATGCCATAATTTTCCTTTTTCCCTATACATTTGTAATTATGTTGAACACAACATAATGGGGAATGTGAAATAGGGAAAGGCTACGTGAAGTGATATTTTCAAGGAACCTAGGAGTGAATAAATAATTTGAAAATGTGTAAAATGATACAAGTCCAAAAGTGCACAATGTTTAGGAAAACGATAGGGTAAAAATAATAAGACTGAAAGGGAAAAAAGATGGGAACTATTGGGAGTTAGTCATTGCAGATAGAACCAAAATCTTGAGCAAAAAAATCATTGTACTACCAAAACAAAATCGTAGGTTGACTTGGCAGTGTTGGAATTTATTGAATATACTTTTTCCTATAAAAATGGAGGGTAAATTCATGGATGGAATTTCATCAAATTTCATCATTGTACTACCATCAAATTTGCTCAAGGAGATGATGAAGTAGCTCAAGACAATATGGAAGTTGTTGCATCACATGAACGACATACATATTCACATAAATCATAACTTAATCATAACTCATGTACATCAAATAAATGATATAAGATAACGATATCAAATTCCTATCTAACATGAATAACATTGATCATGCATGAATAAACAATGACATGGCTATAAATCATAACTTAATCATAACTCAAACATCAAATAAACGATATAAGATAGAGATATCAAATAAACTATCTAACATGAATAACTTTGGACATGCAAGAATCAACAATCACATCATTACTATACTATGTACCTCAATCAATTAGGCCTTCTGGATCCTCTCGGTTTTTTATTGTCTCAAACAACCTCTCGTGCTCTGCATGAGGTAGTAAGTAGCATACCTTGTTTGATGACTTCGTTGACATTGTTTGTAGTTGGATGTTTGTACCAACGATCAAGTGCGTAAAGTGATACACCCACGACCCTAGTCTATAATCCATGTATGTGTAGCCATTTCTCTTTGGTCCCTTTCTATCCAGTGTAAGATATTCCCCCTGAACAACCATCGAGCCAGTGGGAAAGGTAATGCCTTCACTATCCATTAATGATGCGAGGAGGGTTTTCTTCCCCTGGATGCATCATGCCAACCAATAATTCATCCCAATTGCACTGTTTGTCGGGGCGGCAACTGCATAGATGTGTCCTGCAAAGATGCATTTTACGGTCATATACCAACAAGTAGTGGTTTGATAACTTGGATAATTACATATAAACGAGGGAACCAGGATATGCATGCAGAAATGTTTACCTGGCTGTACTAGATTAGATATATGATAATATTCATTTGAAATAGAGGAATGGCCTTCCTCTAACTGGATTGTTTCAACAACTGCACGTAGGTCCACTGTAAGTGATACATGATCCCATTCATCAACCCAATCCATTGATTCGCATTCATTCCATTCACAACTACTCCAAGGCACACAAAAGCAAGCAAGTTTTCGCGTCCATATTTCAAATAAAGGGTTGTTTGAGCTTCGAACCGAATGAAATCCATGAGTTCCTTGCACAGTACTGTAACTATAAGAACGCAATCAGTCTATATCAACTACATGCCAGAAATTTCTGACAACATGTCCTCTACCTATTGGTATGTGTTGCTCCGTGGTTTGATCTGACATTTTTGCAGAGTACCATTGAACTATGGTTTCTCCATCCCGAATATGAGGGTTTCTCGTGCACCTCATCTCTTCCCTTCGTAGGGAAGTTTTGAGACATGCCCCAGCACCGTCATGCTCTCCCTTTCCATGACCGGTCTCAAAATAGTTCCACACATGCAGCACATCAAAGTTCTTGTGAAAAATACTCAACCACTAGAATACACGTGCATTTTTTAACTGGCATGCGCAACCATTTGACCATATCCAATTCCGATCCATCTGTATACCTCTCTCCTTCAGCTGATCATAGAAAATTTTGAAGCAATGTTGCATGTAATGCAGGCCATGGCACCTGTCGTCACTGATGTAGAAGTTGGTCTCTTTCAATATTATCCTCCTGTCGTTGCTGCTCTCTGGCGCGTTCCTATACGTGATATTGACCATTATGCTAACTTGGTTTGAATGGTAGTATGGACTTTGAATCTCATTTTGTGCCTACAGGGTGTAGTTTTTAGCAAAGTCCACAACCGACAATATTGTGCCATTGGGGAAGTTGTCCCTGCACTATCTGTATTGTTCATCCTGCCATCGTGCTACATGGACATGCTATACATACTGCTCGGTCTTTTGGTAGAATTTGTTAAATTTTCAGAATTTACTTCAATCTGATCTAGGATCTTAACTAAGAGAACAACATGTACAACATATCTACAACATATCAATCATGGAGACAATAATGCAAGCACACAAGAGACAAAAAGATTTACTTGGGGAAAACCATAAAGGTGAAAAACGCCATAACTTCCTCAAAGATAGATAGAGCAATGATACAACCAACCATGAGAGATAGACATAACCTAGCAGTAGATCCTCCTCCTCCATAAGTGTGCCACTCCTCCTTGAGTGCATGAGTGAGAAGTGAGTGAGCAAATAGAGTGCCTCCCGCACTCTATTTATACTTGACTTGACTTGCCTTTTTACCTAACTCATGTAGGCTCGAACTTAACCACATAACATAATGCTGACTGGGCTGACCCCCAATAGGGTGGTCTAATAACCCTTCGACCCACATGGCCGACGCCCAATAGGGTGGTCTAATAACCCTTTGACCCACATGACTTATACAGGGCTGACCCCAACAAGGTGGTCTAATAACCCATCAAGTATAAGTTACGACACTTCCATATATAGGAGTAATAACATCTCTATAGGAATACAATATACATATATGTGAAATACATTCCGAAGTTACATATACATCAACACTCCCTCTTAACTAGGAAGGTATTTCTCAGCACAGTTCTTCTAGCACAAGTCATCTTCTCTGGATCATCGTCACTGGATAATCGTCATCGAGTCATCATCATCGTCACTGCTGTTGCTATCTCAATCAATCTCTGAATCTACTCGTCATTGGAAGTTCTACAGAGCCAGTCCTTTTTCATACTGGATGTAGGCCCACCACCTACATGTCTTCATCATCACTAGCCATACTGTGGAATCCTCATGACTTATTACATGCGTCACAAAACCTCGAAAGAGCATCCCAGGCTGTTATGAGCACATAGCTCTACCTATAGGATCTCCCAGGGCACCAAATTACATGTGACCTCACCACAAAACCTCGCAAGAGCATCCCAGGCTGTTACGAGCACACAGCTCTACCTATAGGATCTCCCAGGGCAACGAATTACATGTGGTCATGGAAAAACCTCGCAAGAGCATCCCAGGACTAATTACGGGCACATAACCCAACCTATCTGATCTCCCAGGGAAACGAATTACATGCCATAGGACAAAACCTCGAAAGAGCATCTGCCAGATATCCTAGGGAACCGAATTACATGTCATAGGCAAAACCTCAAAAGACTATCTGTAGATCTCCCAGGGCACCGAATTACATGTCCTCCCAGAGAAAAACCTCGAAAGAGCATTTGCCAGATATCCCAGGGAACCGAATTACATGCCATAGGTAAAACCTCGAAAGACTATCTGCAAATCTCCCACGGCACCGAATTACATGCTCATCTGCACAACCTGATCCACGGCCATAGAGTATCAACCTGATACTCAACATACATCATCTGGATGTACTCATGATCATCCAGATCATCATCACTGCAACATCCTGCTGCATATCATCTAGAGCAACATCCTGAAGCTCATCATCCATGATCACCCTGATCATCATCATTGCAACATCCTGCTGCATGTCATCTGGAGCAACATCCTGAAGCTCATCATCCATGATCATCCTGATCATATAATGCATCTCCCTGATGCATACTAAGTATCTACCTGATACATATCATCATACATGATCTACCTGATCATACAATGTATCCACCTGATACAAATACAAATACATGATACATATCACCATACATGATCCTCCTGATCATACAATGTATCCACCTGATACATATACAGATACATGGTCCAAGCATCCAACATGATGCATATACAAAAACACATACACATGATCCAACCGATCATATCCAGCATCCAACATGATGCGTACATACATATAAATGATCCAACTGATCATTTCCAGCATCCAACATGATGCATACATATAAATGATCCAACTGATCATATCAAAGCAGAAACCAGAACATCATCCTGATGCTCATCATCCAGCACTTACATCCACAGTCATGTGAAGGATCCTCCTTCCAACATGCTTGGAATGGCTTCAGCAGATGTGTCCATCACTTCTTCCTTGAAGTGTCCTTGATCTGAAGAACGCCAAGCCTCTCTCTGAAGTAATCGAACTTCACCCTGGCTAGTGGCTTCGTCAGCACATCTGCAATCTGCTCATCCATCGCAACATATAGGAGCTTCACAGCTCCTCTCTGCACCATATCCCTGATATAGTGATATTTGATCTCTATGTGTTTCGTTCTGTCATGAAACACTGGGTTCTCGGACAGCTTTACACAACTCTGGTTATCACAGAAGATACCAGTAGCCTCCAACGGGAGATCAAATAGCTCAGACAATAGCTTCCGCAGCCATACTGCCTCACAACTAGCTGAACAGGCTGCAACATACTCATCCTCAGCTGTACTCAGTGCTACGCAGGACTACTTCCTGCTAAACCAAGAGATCACACCTGATCCCATATTGAAGCAGCACCCAGATGTGCTCTTCCTATCTGCAGAACTGTCGGCCCAATCTAAATCAACATAACCCTATAGGTTAAACTTTTGATTCACCTCATACTTGAGGCCATAATCCACTGTACCCTTCAGTTACCTCAGAACATGCTTTACAGCAACCAGGTGAACACTCCTCGGATCCGTTAGGAACTGGCTCAATGTGTTCACAGCAAAGCAAATGTCTGGTCTCGTGTTCGTCAGGTACATCAATGACCCAATCATCTGACGATACATAGAGACATCAACCAGCTCAGATGAAGCATCACATAGAAGCTTCAGATTCGATGCCATAGGTGTGGCCATGGCCTTGCAATCCACCATCCTGAACCTCTTCAGGATCTCTACTGCATACTTCCTTTGTCCAAGGAAGATTCCTTCTGCACTCTGCCACACCTCCATGCCAAAAACAAATAGTGCATGATCCCCAAGTTCTTCATTTCGAACTCGGTAGTAAGCTTCCGCTGCGTGTCGGAAATCAATCTATCTTCACCATACCAAGTTCTGCACATATATGATTTCCTATCATGTGTCTCAGAATCAAGTGGCTGCTCCACATACACTTCTTCTTCAACTACACCATTCAAGGAAGCTATCTTGAATCTATCTGGTGTATCTTCTATTTCATCACTTTTATATTTCTCTATGCTGCCATCTGCAACATGCTTGATTTCATAGTTCCATTTGGAAGTCACAACAGACTTCCCTTCAGCTCTTGGGACTGCATCCCAAACATCGTTCTTCATGATCGACGGATCATGGCATTGTTCCCGTATCCTGGGAACTTCAATATCTTCAATAGATATCTTTGTTGCTGGAACAAATGTTGTAGTCCTTTTCTAGGTGAAGATATATGGTCTTTCCTACAAAAACAGGTTAAATTGCATGATTAGAAACATCTCATAATTTTCAGAACAAATTCTTACACATAAAGAAATATGTCATACAGTCATGCAATTAGCTTAGCCAATGCTTCAATACAACATTTATCCATATTCCATAACTTTCTAGATGCCTTCCAACCTGTACCAGAACTTTGTTCAGAGTGTGCACAACTCCGAACATGTCAGGAAAGAGGTTTCATTCTAGATAATTAGCAATGGAATGTTGTACAGTGCCATAGGCCACTTAACCATGTATATTAGTAGTATATTGTTAATTAATGCAACTATTCTAATATGAACAATACATATCCTAAGTCTAGGAACATGAGCATATACATCATTGAACAATTTTATTTAAAAAGACAAATATGCAAGAAATTAAAATACTTATCTTTGTTTGTTCGTTGGGTGGACTCCCTCTGAGTCTTTGCTTCCTTGTAGGAGCTGCTGGAGTCCTAATCTGAAGTAGCTTCTTCTACACCTTTCTGTTGTGGAATGTAGAGAGAGATGGTCAACTCCCTCTGAATATTTGCATCCTTGCATAAACTACTGAAGTGTGTTCCTTTGCTTTCTTGCAGGAACAACTGGAGTGTGCTCCCTCTTGATCTTTGATTCCTGGATTACCTGTTCTTGAACTCATATTCATCCTTGGTCCCTATGCATGCTTATTAGTATCATCATTGTGTTATCCTTGTGATCTCATATAAAATGATACATTCATTAGTATACTATTAAAACACAATAATCTCAAGCATGTATAGTCATGATCATTTCAAATAGAAAATAATAAGCATTAGCATTCAAGGTTTATGTAGGATTCTTAAGGTTAGTCAAATCATAAGAAACATAACATGTCTAAAACTGTAATTACTCAAACCTATGACTCTTCAGGTTAGTTGAATCATCAATCAAGATAAGAGATATAATATGCATAAAACCTGTGATTATTCAAACCTATACCTTCATGATTCTTCTGGTTAGTCATATCATCAATTATGGTAATAAACATAATATGCATACAACCATGGTTATTCAAACCTATGACTTCATGAATAATCATTATCAACAATAGTATAAGATCCTAACACAAGGTAGGATTCTATCTTGATATAGGAAAAACATACCTGGATTAGCATGCTAGTTAGTTATGTCTAACATACTCACATGATGTCTTCTTGTTCTTCTTCAATGACTTGTGCTAGTAACCTGTATATCTCATAGGTTAGCCATTATAAAACCAAGTTATACATACCTCGTAAATGGATCTTCTATGAGATCCATGACAATGGATGAGTCTTTATCCTCATGTCATCATGATCATATGTTCTTGAACTGGAACATGATTTGTCTTTCTTGGTGTACCTTTCATGTTAGTAGACAACATAAACCTCATACAACACCATAATGCATTAGTACAATCATAAGTGTCAACACCCTAACCAATGAATATCTTCTATCATGCATTCATAATTTTGTTAAGGTGATACGACAAATCTAAAATCAAGATTGTACTAACCGTAATAACATGAAGACAAACATACCATAAACTTAATCATGAACAAATCTCGAAACATACCTCAATGAGTCATACCTGTCGAGATCGCTTGTAATCTTCTTATGTAAGGCCTTAGCCTCATCTCCCTCTGAAACAGGAACTCCTTCACTTATGCAGGTGACCAATCCATCTTCTTATAGGATTAACCCTATCCACTTGATTTGCAAGAACTGGACCTGGAGCTGGATATGGGTTTGTCAGAGAAACCCCAAAAATTCAAACTTTGAATTTCAAACTTCCGAAAGGATAGAAATATGCGCCTTGATGAGCTGATCAAACTGGTATATTCAGAATTTGAAAACTGCAAAGTTTCACTCCTCAATTTTGCCTTTGAAACTTTTGGATTCACTAGACGTGACCCTAAACTGGGGTTTGATGAAGCCCACTCTTCTGCCCAATCAAAAAGTTTGAACCAAAGCTCTAAGCTTCTATTTTTCTGAGGAGCTTCCAGCCGTGATCACAGATTTCAAAAATTCCCATTTTTACAGAAGCCCTAATTTTCCACTTTTCTGATCAAAGTCCCAAACTAGGGTTTGATCAAGCCCGGCCTTCTTCCCAACCAAAAATTATGATCTTGGTCTCTAAATTTCTATTTTGATGAGTATCATCTAGCTGTGGTCTCCGATTACAAAAATTCCAACTTTCTCCAAAGCCCTAAATTCCGGAAGCCATGAATGAAGGTACTCAAAAATAATTCTGTTTTGACAGAACTATGTACCTGATTGTTTCTGGTGTAACTCTAAACTTTTCGATCCACAGGGTCTGAAAACGTTTCCTGAGATAGCTTGACCTGTTATCTTTCCATCCTGACAGGTCTGACCTCAATTGGATTCTCTGAGAGAGAGTTATGCCAAATGTCGCAACATGACCTGTTTTGGGATAATACAGGAGAGCGAACTTGTATGGCATGCCAAGTGTCACTGTTTCAACTTCAGACTCTGAAAACTTTTGTTGATATAGCTCGGCCTGTTATATTTCCATCCTAATAGGTCTGATCTCAATTGGATTCTCTAAGAGAGAGTTATTCCAAGTGTCGCAACGTGACCTGTTTATGGGATAATACAGGAGAGTGAACTTGTACGGCATTCCACATGTCACTGGTTCAACTTTGGACTCTGAAAACATTTCCTTAGATAGTACAGTCTGTGTACTACCTGTCACTTTTTACGAAATTTCATTTGGAGCTTCCTAGCTCAGGTTATGACCTTTTTCCCAAGGTCACCTGCTTTTGACTCAGATCTGGAAGAGGCAGAAACCCTATATTGTACAGATCATAAATCACAAAGTAAAACGAATTAGAGGTTGTCCTTTGGACACAAGGTACCTGGAGATTTAGTCTTCTTCTTGTAACAATTTTAGATTCGAAAACTTCGCCAAAACGGATTTATAGAGAGAGTGCTACGATGACTAGTTTTTGCTATATCAAGCCCTAGCATCGTAAGTCCAACAAGTGTCATACATGCCATATCATGCCTTCTTTCAGGCTAGCTCTGATACCATGTTAAATTTTCAGAATTTGCTTCAATCTGATCTAGGATCTTAACTGAGAGAACAAGATGTACAACATATCAATCATGGAGACAATAATGCAAGCACACAAGAGACACAAAGATTTACTTGGGGAAAACCATAAAGGTGAAAAACCCCAATAACTTCCTCAGAGATAGATAGAGCAATGATACAACCAACCATGAGAGATAGACATAACCTAGCAGCAGATCCTCCTCCTCCATAAGTGCGCCACTCCTCCTTGAGTGCATGAGTGAGAAGTGAGTGAGCAAATAGAGTGCCTCCCACACTCTATTTATACTTGACTTGACTTGCCTTTTTACCTAACTCATGTAGGCTCGAACTTAACCAAATAACATAATGTTGACTGGGCCGACCCCCAATAGGGTGGTATAATAACCCTTCAACCCACATGGCCGACCCCCAATAGGGTGGTCTAATAACCCTTTGACCCACATGACTTATACAAGGCTGACCCCAACAAGGTGGTCTAATAACCCATCAAGTATAAGTTACGACACTTCCGTATAGAGGAATAATAACATCTCTATAGGAATACAATATACATATATGTGAAATACATTCCGAAGTTACATATACATCAACAGAATTCCTTCATGAAATTGCAAATTTGTACCTAGTGCCACAAAACCCAGGGCATTAATACAACGTGACATTTTCAATGTGAATATATATGTACAAATTCAACATGTACAGTATGAAAGTATGCAAACTTAGATTACTTGTGACTTCACCAATGCAATTTTTTTGCTTTCCTTCGAACTATCTACTTGATAGGTTATGTACTGGAAGTTCTGCATTTCTATTGACATCCTCCCAAATGCGTGCTCCGCAGTTGCGTGGATGCAGGGGCTCAGTAATGCAAATCCACTACAACTGGAACACGTCCCATATAAACATGATCTTTTATAATATTTTTGTCCTTCAGGTCTTGGACACATTATGTTATGTGTAAATTCTCTGGATGCATTCGGTGGTTGTAACGATGGGCAATCCTACACAATGTTAGTATGCAAATCACAAAATATATGTCTATATGTATCATAAAAGTACTCAAATTCTACATGGTATCTACAACAATATGTATTGCGATCATTGCAAATTTTAACATACCAGAGTTTGCATTTTTCAAAGGACCTTTGGCCCAAGTTCAATTGTGTGTGCTCATTCTTGAACCTCTCGTAGAGTTCTGTTTGTGTCATGTCAAGGAAGTGCTTGACATGGGTTTCACTCCCCCTAACACCTTTTCTCAACTTTAAAACATCTCTTTGATTCGATGACGGTCTAGTGTTATCATGCCAAAACTTCTGCACTAGTTCTTTAATAGCATCGATGAGTTTCATGTCTGAATGAGGTAAACTACCAACAAAGGCCCAACAATCTTTTTGGCCTAGGGTCTCAAGTTTTTCTCTAATGGCAGAATACTTTTGAAGAGTCTTTCTGTCTACTTTAAAGATTTTACGTGTGTGTGATAGTAGGCGACGTTGCCTTATGGATTTGTCTACAATCGATTCCGACAGTACACGACGGGCCGCATTAAAATATTTTGTACGAGAAGTTTTTCCAATCAAATTAAATGCAGATTGTAGATTTCTAACAACATGATTGTTGACATCTGAACTTCTAACTACCTTTATGCTCAAAATTCTCCTAACATCCGCTAGACAATGTGATTTTAACAAAGCAAGAAACAATTGAGATTTTGCTGCATCGGTTTTGGATTCAAAAAATTCTTTCGTTATCTTGCTACAATGGAAATCAATAGTGCGTTTGGGCATCTTACCTTCAAGTCCTGAAAATGAACTTTCATCCACATGAATATGTCTGGGAGTTCTTCATCGTCCACTTGATGGTCAAGGCAAGGGAGTCGGCAAGGAATTATGAGTCCCGTCAACGGCTTGTTGTGGCCCTTCGTTCACAACTTGATCCTGCAAGGGAATGTGTTCTGCATGTGTGTGCTCTTCTTGGGGAGGTTTCCAATTAAGAGCTTGTTCAATGTCCATCCCTTCATACTCGACATCAGGCAAGATTTGATTGGTTTCAACCACTTCGTCATTGCTTGATGATGGATCTAAGGCACTAACATTTTGCTTTCTATGGTTTTGCATGTACAACCTGGCTTTTTCTCTTATCTCGTGGTCCTTTTCAGGGGGTAGCACCATCCTTCTAGACTTTCTTATATTATTACGTCTGTTTCCCATATTCAATGCATTTAAAAAAAAAAAAAAACTATCACCCTTGCAAGAATGAACAACAAATAAGATATTAAAACTCGATGTGCACATGATTATTAAAGCTCGATGTAGAAATTGATTATGTACAACAACATCTAGTGAGAATGTTTTCATATAATCTTAAAAGCTATTGGGAATTCCCTACATATAACTGCAACGACACCTCTAGGAACTCGGTAGGATGGTATTGGATGGTGGTATGGGTTGTTAGTAGGAGCAACTTCCCTATGAGATAAAATAGCCCCAAAAGACTAAGAGTTTTCAATTCTCTAGGTGTTTGTGTGAGTTGTTGTAGTGAAACCATGAGGAATTCAACAAATGTTTGTCTACTACATGGAAGAATGTGATTATGAAATGTTATTGTAGGTGATGCAAGCAATTTTTTTTTATTATCTTCATGAAAGGTTGAAAGCATTGCTTGGTGCATTTTGTAGTTTTTTTTTGGTAAGATGTTTTTATTGTCTATGTTGAAGATTAAGAAAACTAAAATAGATCTATCATACAATTCATGAGGAAAAACCAAAATAGATGCCATTCAAAAAAGTGAATGAAGACTAAACTACATTTAACAAGATAAAATTATCACCATAGCTCAAGGATTATGATTGATCCTTGCCTCAAATGTCAAATTCTCTTTTGATGTGTCCACTATATGTAAAAAGGCTTCATGTGTGTCCAAGTAGCATGAGAATTCAATCCAAGGTGCCCAATAGAGTCCAACTATTGTGTATTCACTCGATTGATCCAAACAGAGCCCAAGAGGTGTGTCTTCAATCCAAGGAGCCAAAATAGAGCCCAAAATGTTGTGTATTCTATCCAAATGGTCAAGGAAGCACCAAATGGTGTATGAATTCAATCTACCATTTAAATGCTTGTCGGACTATGCGTGAAACCAGCGGAAAAAATTGCGGGAGAAAGAACACGGGTGATTTTCTAAATTTTATCTTCAACAGGGACGCGCACACGCATCTAGCATGTGTGCATCCATTCTGAATGTTGTATTGTTTGGTGGGTAACATTCAATGCATTTATTACCCAAGAGAGATAAATGTGTCGGGTTATTCCTAGATCCCCTCCTCATAAAGAGGCCCTCCCCAATAAAATCCTTTAGGACCTCTTCTAACCCATATTCCCTATGTGCATTTAAGTGCTTCTAGGTGTTTAGGGGTATATTTACAAATATGTATTTTAATTTCAAAACATTAATTTAATTTTGAATTATAAACATATGTATTACATCAAGAATAATGCTTCTAGGTGGATGATGATGATGATGATGAAGATGGTGATGATGACTAATGTTGATGATGATGATGATGATGATGATGATGATGATCATGACGAATATGTAGCACATCATCCCCATCATCTTCATCATCATCTTCTTCATCATCATCTTCATCATCATCATCCACAACATGGTCATCATCACCATCTTCATAGTCATCATCATCATCATCATTGTGAGGATAAGGGTGATGATGGTGATGATGAGGACGATGGTGGATGATGATGAATATGAGTACGATGATGAAGAACATGATGATCATGATGACAAATATGATCATCATCAAAATCATCATATTCGTCATCATCATCTTCACTAGTCATCATCATCACCATCATCACCATCGTCATCATATGATCATGGTCACAGTCATCACTGTCTTTAGTCATCTTCGTCTTCATCATCATCATCATCATCTTCGTATCATCATCATCATCATTGACATCTTCATCATCATCATCATCATCATCATCATCATTGACATCTCTGTATCACCATCATCGACGAAGATGATGATGAATATGTGTACAATGATGATGATGAGTAATTTGGAGATGATAATGATGATGATGACGATGATGGTGATGGTGAAGATGATGAGAAATATGCAGCACATCATCATCATCTTCCTCATAATCAACACCATGATCATCATCATCAACTTCCTCGTCATCATCATCATCATCATCATTGTGAGGACACGGATGATGATAAGGATGATGAAGATGATGATGATATGATGATGATGATGATGATGATGACGATGGATGATGATGAATATGAGTACGATGATGAAGATGATGATGTTGATGATGAATATGATGATGATCATCATCAGCAAAAACATCATATTCGTCGTCATACTCATCTTCATTAGTCATCATCATCACCATCTTCATCATCATCATCATTGTGGGGATGAGGATGATGATGATGATGATGATGATGATGATGGCAATGACGATGAAGATGGTGATGATGACTAATGGATATGATGATGATGTTGATTATGAAGATGATGACGAATATGCAACACATCATCCTCATCATCATGATCATCTTCATCATCATCAACACCATGATCGTCATCATCAACTTCCTCATCATCATCATCATCATTGTGAGGACACGGATGATGATGAGGATGATGGTGATGATGATGATGATGATGATGGTGGTGATGATGGTGATGATGATGACGATGGTGGATGATGATGAGTATGAGTACAATGATGAATAAGATGATGATGATGATGATGAATATGATCATCATCAAAATCATCATATTTGTCATCATCATCTTCACTAGTCATCATCATCACCATCGTCATCATATGATCATGGTCACGATCATCACTGTCTTCGTCATCACTGTCTTTAGTCATCTTCATCTTCGTCATCACCATCTTCCCCCTAATCATCATCATCATTGAAATCGTCGTCATCATCTTCGTATCATCATCATCATCATTGACATCTTCATATCATCATCATCATCATCATTGGCATCTTCGTATCATCATCATCATCATCATTGACATCTTCGTATCATCATCGTCGACGAAGATGATGATGATGGTGGTGGATGATGATGAATATGAGTACGATGATGATGATGACTAATTTCGAGATGATGATGATGATGATGATGAAGATGATGAGGAATATGCAGCACATCATCATCATCAACAACATGATCATCATCAACAATATGATCATCATCATCAACAATATGATCATCATCAAAATCATCATACTCGTCATCATCATCTTCACTAGTCATCATCATCACCATCATCGTCATATGATCATGGTCACAATCATCACTGTCTTCGTCATCAATGTCTTTAGTCATCTTCATCTTCGTCATCATACTCATCATCGACATCTTCCTCCTAATCATCATCATCATTGACATCTTCGTCATCATCTTCGTATCATCATCATCATCATTGACATCTTCGTATCATAATGATCATCATCATCGACATCTTCGTATCACCATCATTGATGAAGATGATGATGATGATGAATATGAGTACGTTGATGATGATGAGTAATTTGGAGATGATGATGATGATGATGACGATGATGATGATGGTGAAGATGATGAGGAATATGCATCACATCATCATCATCTTCCTCATCATCAACACCATGATCGTCATCATCAACTTCCTCGTCATCATCATCATCATCATCATTGTGAGGACGCGGATGATGATGAGGATGATGAAGATGATGATGATATGATGATGATGATGATGATGATGATGATGATGACGATGGATGATGATGATGATGACGACGATGGATGATGATGAATACGAGTACGATGATAAAGATGATGATGTTGATGACGAATATGATCATCATCACCATTAGCAAAAACATCATATTCGTCGTCATACTCATCTTTATTAGTCATCATCATCACCATCTTCATCATCATCATCATTGTGGGGACGGGGATTATGATGATGATGATGATGACAATGACGATGAAGATAGTGATGATTACTAATGGAGATGATGATGATGTTTATGATGAAGATGATGATGAATATGCAGCACATCATCCTCATCATCATGATCATCTTCATCATCATCTTCATCATCATCAACACCATGATCATGATCATCAAATTCATCATCACCATCATCATCATCATTGTGAGGACAAGGATGATGATGATGATGATGATGATGATGCTGACGATGATGATGGTTATGGTGATGATGATGACGATGGTGGATGATGATGAATATGAGTACGATGATGGAGATGATGATGATGTTGACGAATATGATCATAATCAAAATCATCATATTTGTCATCATCATCTTCATTAGTCATCATCACCATCACCATCATCATCATCATCATCATCATCATCGTCCTCATCATCATCATCGTCGTCATATGATCGTGGTCACGATCATCAATGTCTTCGTCATCATAATTTAGTCATCTTCATCTTCGTCATCATACTCGTCATCGCCATCTTCCTCATAATCATCATCATCATCGACATCTTCATCATCATCTTCGTATCATCATCATCATCATTGAAATCTTCATATCATCATCATCATCATTGATATCTTCGTATCATAATCATCATCATCATTGACATCTTCGTATCATCATCGTCGACGAAGATGATGATGAATATGAGTACAATGATGATGATGACTAATTTAGAGATGATGATGATGATGATGATGATGATGATGATGAGGAATATGCAGCACATCATCATCATCTTCATCATCATCAACAACATGATCATCATCATCAACTTCCTCATCATGATAATCATCATCGTCATTGTGAGGATGCGGATGATGATGAGGATGATGAAGATGATGATGATATGATGATGATGATGATGATGATGAATATGAGTACGATGATGATGAATACGAGTACAATGAATATGATCATCATCATCATCATGACAATCAAAATCATCATATTCATCATCATCATCATCATGACCATCAAAATCACCATATTCGTCATCATCATCTTCATTAGTCATTACCATCGCCATCTTCATCATCCTCATCCTCATCATCATCATCATATGATCATGGTGACAATCATCATTGTCTTCGTCATCATAATCATCATCTTCATCATCCTCATCATACTCATCATCGCCACCTTCGTCATCATCTTCGTCATCATCTTCCTATCGTGATGATGATGATGATGACAAAGATGTTGTTGATGAGGAAGAGGGTGATGACAAAGATGACGATGATGATGATGATGATGGTGGTGGTGGATGATGATGAATATGAGTATGATGATGAAGATGATGATGTTCATCGTACTCATCATCAACGTCATCATCATCATCAACAGGAATGGTGATGATGACGATGATAATGATGATGTTGATCTAACGTTGACAATCAAGATGATGACCTAGATGTTGATGATGATGAGAAAGAAGAGGGTGGTGACAATGATGATGATGGTGTTGTTGATGATGATGATGATGATGATGATGATGATGATGAATATGATGATGATGGTGATAGTGATGAGGATGAAGAATATGATGATGATGGAGATGAAGATGTTGATGATGATGACGATGGTGATGAAGATGATGATGACGTTGATGAAGAAGATTGTGATGATGAAAAAGATGACGATGATGGAGATGTTGATGAGGAAGGGGGAGATGACAATGATGATGAAGATGTTGATGATGATGGTGATGATGATGATGAAGATGATGATCATGATCATGATCATCATCTTCATCATCATCATCATCATCATCCTCATCTCATCATCATCGTCATCATATTCATCACCATCATGATCATCATCCTCATCACCATCATCACCACCATCATCTTCATCATCATCTTTATCACCATTGTCACCATCATCTCATCATCATCATCATCATCATCTTCATCACCATTGTCACCATCATCTCATCATCATCATCATCATCATCATCAACATCTTCATCATCATTGTCATCTCCCGCTTCCTCATCAACATCTTAATCATCATTGTCATCTCCCCCTTCCTCATCAACATATCCATCATCGTCAACATCTTCATCATCATTGTCATCTCCCGCTTCCTCATCAACATCTTAATCATCATTGTCATCTCCCCCTTCCTCATCAACATCTCCATCATCGTCATCTTCTTCATCATCACATCTTCATCAACTTTATGTATCCCCGTGACAAAGGAAATTACATGAACGCGTACGCATGCCTACGCGTGCATGCTGTTAACCACGCGTGCGCGCTTCCATGGACGTGTGCGCTCCTCTTTGCGTGCATGTGTGTATGAATTCAAATTGTTTTTGGCGCCCTTGCAGGCTTGGAATTAGCTTTGGACTGCACCTTTATGCTCGGTCTGATTTATCTATGATTTATGGCAGAACACATCAAACGCTGCAGCTTCCTATTTTTCACAGCTAGTTCTACATAACCTCCACGAGTGCACTGCAGATGAAACTGCACACACTTGTCGAGCTCTGTGTGTAGATTCCAAATATATAATTTTTTAATAGATTTGTTGTTGTTCTCTATTTTTAATTCATTTTAAACTGCACTCATGTCAAATTCGTAAAAAACATAGGTCGTTTATTTGGCCTATAACTTTTGATTGGCTTACCTATTTCGAAAACGGAAAAGAACCCACATAAGAGCACGAAAATACCCACAACCTTCAAAAAACAAAAATGCATTTTGATTATTTGTAGACCATGATATGGTGGCTCGACAATTGACCATGTCGTTTTAGGGCTTCACTAACTTTGGTAATTTAAAAAAAATATAAAATTGACTTTTAAAATTTTGGAAAAATAGCTCCGCACAATATTTTTCTGTTGCTTATGCCTCAACATATTTTTTTTCTCGTAAATTGAAAATTTACATAGCAAACAGGTGGGTCAAAAAAAACATGTGCATTATGTTTTAAAAAAAAAATAACATACCAATCTTCGAATAATGACATTTTGGGGTGGTTATACCACTTTTCCATAAATAAAAATTATATATTCCGGAAGGTCATCCATTTTTCTACGTTTCATCTTTTTACACCTAATCAGAAAATTTTTTGTAGGTACCTCTAATAATTGATTTTAATGATAATATTTATTATTTTCCAGAATGTCATTGCAACTAACGTGTCATAATTGGGTATCGTTACCTTGCACCCGCCCTTTGGTAAGTTTCATTTATATTGTCGCCAAGGTATTTCCGACGTAAAAGGTTTTACATTCTCTCTCTCTCTCTCTCTCTCTCTATATATATATATATATATATATGTATATCCTACCTTGCCCATCAATCCCGTAAAGTTTGATGGGGTAACAACGAATCCCTCCTAAGGGGTTAAACTAAAAGACAACTGGTAATAACCGTTATGTCAGCTAATGATACAAGACTTAGAGGTGGGAAATAACTATGAGAAGGAAAGTAGCTTACAGTGTAAACACTCCCATAACAACTACATACAGACAACAATAAGAATAGGCAATTCAAAAGGAGGATTCTTGAGGTGTATAAAATCCAAACATTTATAGAGCAGAAGATGGGAACTGCCACGTAGGAAAACACAATTTGTTAAGAGATTGTTTAAACTGCCAGACTTGGCATAAATGACCACAATACATATGAAACTGTGATTTAAAATTTTCCATGGGGAATTTTGCTTGGTTAAAGTTCACCGGTTTAAGGAAGACAAGAGAAATAACTCGAGGATTACACATTCAACCAAATGAAGGAAGATATCCTAAGATCAAGCAAAACTAGAGAGATCACAAGTATGGAAACATTAATACTCAAGATTTTGACAAGACATATCACATAAAAGGATTGCTAAACTCTAACTAAGTTAAAGAAATCTAGACTGGACACCAAACCAAAAGCTAAAGAATAATATCCTTAATAGAAGAGGGATAACTGATAGATTTGAAGACATTGATTCTAACAAGGCTATGCATCTATCAGTTAACAATAGTATGACCACCTAGCAACTATGTTTTAGCTAGCGAATCTATGATTCAACTCCCAAGAGGATTGATAACAACTACATGAATTCTAAAAACAAACTAATCCCATTTATTTATATAAACCCTATGTATGTTTTAGTACATAACAAACTCAAAACAACATCCTGAGTTCCTTCTACATTCTGTCACGAAACTTAGTACAAGATCCACACTAGTGTGGATCTACTATATACTTCAAAATATGGAAGAAATTAAATATCGTTCCTATAATTATTATAGTGGATTGCAAATGTGAAAGCGTTTAACATTTTGTCGTTAAGATCTGAGTTGTCGATGATATCACCGGGAATCAGGCTCCTCTACTATGGGTTTGATCCATACCCTTTTAATTTTTCCTGATGAACTCAATTCGATTAGAGTATAGAGTATTACACAAAAGGATTTTCTAATGATTTTCCTTTAGTAAAATTTAACCATTTCAATGATTATCAGAGATAATAAATGCGATTAAAGATCGACTGCTTGTAAGAAGGTCTGGTGGATCATGTTTTAAAAAAAAAATAGCAGAGGAAAAGGTTTCGATACAATATCTAAACTAACCTATGACTGTTGGATTATTACACAGTTCCTAACCGGAATATGCTTTGGTAACTTCTCGAGCCATTAATATGTAACAAAATTATCTACAGGATTCGTGTAGACGTTTGTAATTCTGTTTTCTATAAAATTGGAAACGATAACATGACTGTGCAGAGCTTATGCAGAGATCTATAACTCATTTTCTACGGAAATAAATGGCCATTCATTCAACCAAATCTATGATTAATCTTCACAGAAATCAAGTTAAGTTATCTCCATCACGGCTCTTCAAATATTTCAAGGGGAGACAATAATAATTTTAAAAAGGGACAGATTTAAATACTTTGAATTCCTGTCAAAATTTTAAGAATTAACCATTTTTCTTATTCATATCAAATGTACAATAGTCTGATTCTTAAATAAAAAAAACATATGGTTGTCGTCTAACAATCTAGCCTGCTAAATCTTTATATGCATAGATAAGATAGAAAATCAAGGGGAAGCAAATTTGGGGAAAAACAACTTAGAGATTCAATTCCTCCCAACCATAGAAGTGAGTAGCACCATCGCTAGCTCAACTCCACCCCCAAGATGGATCACCATGATGCACACTAGAACAACAAACAAAGCTTCCACATGGCACTCTCCCTTAGAGTCTGTAACAAGCTCAGTGATGGACTTATGAAAGAGAGAAACACTCAACACATACACTCGCAACACAATGTCTCCATGCACACATAACATCATGTGCTATCTTAGTGCACCAATATATAGATTTTTCCTAGGTCTTGTGCCATCCCAATCAAATCTCAATAAGTCCTTCAATCCCTATGATTTAGGATCGTGTTTGGTAGTTGAGATATTACATAGGATTTGATTGATAAAATATCCCTTGCTTGCTTTACACATGTTATGTGTATCATGGTTGTGTCACCTCATTTAACTGAATTCTCCAAGTGTCTTTTTATTTTATTATTAATAAAATATTAATTTGTTGTGCAAAGTGTCACTCACACCTCTTGTGAGTATTTTTTAGTTTTTAAATAACTCTTTACAAAAATAATTGTTTTGAATTTATTTTCAAAATATTAAATCAAAATAATAAAAATAAAAAAATTATAATAATGTCTTGTGGGTATCACATCTGCCCCCCCTTATTCTTAACACCCTCCTTGGTGTACTATTATTAAGAACTCACTTGCTCATTCTGGAACATGGAAGGATATTCGTCTTGCATCTTATCCTCCATTTCCCATGTCGCCTTTTCACGGATGAAGTGCTTTCATTGCATTTTTATTTGAAGGATAGCACGATTCCGTAGCATGTGTTCCTTCTTATCTAGGATATGCAAAGGCTCTATCTCGAACTTGTCCTCAGGTTCTACCTGAATCATAATCCAATAAATTATATGAGTAGCATCATGCACATATTTTTTTAACAAAGAAACATGAAATACATTGTGTACTTTTATAGTAGGGGGAAGTGCAAGCTAATAGGTGACCAACCCTATTCCCAGTTAACACTTCGAAAGGCCCACAATCATTGGGTTCTAGCTTGGAACACCTTCCCAAGCTCAAGGTACTCTTCCTTGGTTTTTCCTTTAGATACACATGATGTCCAACATTGAAATCTCTTGGAATTTTTTTTACTTGTTGATGTCCAACATTGATGTCCAATATTGGGAAACTTTTAAGTTTTATTGCACTTCCTTGACCACCTATTCCATTTATTTTAACATGTTAGGTTCTAGAACAATCATATCAATAGGGTTATCCCAAGACACAGGAGTGTGGCATTTTCAACCATACAATTCTTCCAATAGACTCATAATTATTAAAGAAGCTTCATATCCATTATTATAAGAAAATTTTAAGAAATGTAAATAGCCCTCCCATTTACCTGGTTTATCCATTACATACATTCGCAACATATCTTTTAATACTTGGTTAGTTCTTTTAGTTTTCCCATCCGTTTGAGGATGATAAGCAGTATTGAAATTCAACTGAGTATGTAAACCATTAAACAAAGACTTCCAAAAATTACTTGTAAATTTTGTATCTCTATAAAAAATCACAACTTTCAGAATACCAGCTTTACTTAACTTATCAACAACTACCATTATTGATTCATGTTATTTATTCGTTTCAGGTAATCCCATTATAAATTCCATGATTATTATGTCCCATTTTCATTATGGAATGGGCAAGGGTTAAAGTAACTCGGCTGGATGTTAATGTTATGTTTTTACTTGTTGACATTCAATACATTTAGCTAGGTAATTTACAGCATGATTCTTCATGTTAGGCCAATAATAACTCCTTCTTAACTTTGTTATCATCTTTTGATATCCTGGATGTACGGAATACGGTTTCTTATGTAACTCATTCAATATTAATTGCTTAACTTCTTCAGAATTACGTATATATAATGGATTTTGATAGACCAACAAGTCTTCTAAGCTTATAGAATAAACTATGGATTCACTTCCATCATCATATTTTTTCAATTGTTCTTTAATTTTTAAGTATTCTTCATCATTTTTAGCTGCATTTTTTATTAAATCTTGAATATTTGTCTTATAGCTTGTAAAAGCAGCCGAACAATGTGGAATGTCATTCCTACTCAAGGAATCTCCCACTTTATTCTCTCTTCCTTTAATGTGTTTAATTTCAAAATCATACTCGCTCAAGAAGGATAACCACCTTTCTTGGAGAGGATTTAAACTTTGCTGATCACATAAGTATTTTAAGCTTATGTTATCAGACATTAAAGTGAATTTTCTTCATATTAAGTAATGCCTCCACATTCTTAATGCATGTATCATAGCAGCCAATTCCAAGTCATGTGTTGCATAGTTACGTTCATGTTATTTAAGTTTCTTTGACTCATAGCTTATTACATAATCTTCTTGTGATAGCATGCCACCTAATCCCTCTAATCATACATCCATACATACAACGAATTCCTTGTATGGATCTGTTATTCATAGGATAGGTGTGGTGGTCAGCAAGTGCTTAAGTTTTTCGAAGCTTTCTTGACATTTATTAGACCATATAAATTTAGTTCCTTTATTTTGAAGTGAAATTATTGGGTAAGCAATTCTGGAGAACCCCTCAATGAACCTGCGATACTAACTTGTGATTCCCATAAAGGGTCGAATCCCAGTTACATTTTTAGGAACTGGCCAATCAATGGTTTCCTTGATTTTATTTGGGTCTACATAAATGTATTCTTTAGATATTACATGACCTAGGTATTGAATTTTATCTTGAAAGAAATCACGTTTGCTAAACTTTGCATAAATTTTATGATCTCTTAAGGTTTGCGAGACTAACTTTAACTGTTCTTCATGCTCTTTTTCATTTTTAGAGTATATGAATATGTCATTAATAAATACTATTACAAACTTATCTAAGTATTTATGGATAACACTATTCATTAAACACATAAACGTGGCCAGAGCATTGGTCAAGCCAAATGGTACAACAAGGAACTCGTAATGCTCGTACTATGTTCTAAATGCTATTTTATGAACGTCCTCATATTTAATTCTTACTTGATGGTACCCATACCTTGAGTCAATATTAGAGAATACTATAACTCCCCATACCTGATCAAACAAGTCATCAATGCGGGGGAGAGGGTATCTATTTGTAATTGTCATTTTATTTAATTGTCTATAATCAATACAAAGTGTTAACGTGTCATCCTTCTTTTTAACAAACCAAACTGGTGATCCCCATAGAGACACACTCTTTCTTATATATTTCTTATCTGTTAATTCTTGCATTCGTAATTTTAATTCCACCAACTCAATTGTATTCATTCTATAAAGATCCTTTGAGGCAGGCACTTCTCCTGGTTCCAACTGAATGGTAAATTTAATATCCCTCCTAGGAGGTAATCAAGGTATCTCCTCTGGAAAAACAACTTTAAATTCATTTAAAAGAGGAAAATATTCCAAACTAGGTTTTGTTTTATCATTATTATTTTCAGTGATATGCACAACAAACAAGTTACATCATTTCCTAGTACACTTTTCAATTGCAAAGCAGATATATTCTTAATAAGATTTTTTTTAACAATCCCTTTAACAAGTCTATTTTCATCCTTTTCATTAATATAAGTGAAAGTTTTCTCAAATCAATTCAATATAACTCTATGCTTCTCTAACCAATCCATGCCAATTAACACATCATATGATCCTAATGGAAAAATGTTCAAATCTACTTTTGTAACCAAATATTGCATATAAATTGCACAACTAGAAATAAAGTTGGTTATCTTTCTTTTTGTTCCCGTGGCCAATTGCACTAACCATGACTTTTCAAAATCATACTTTTTCATTTTACACAAATATACTAACTCAGGAGATATGTAACTTAAAGTAGATCTAGAATCAATTAATATAGAAATAGGTTTTTCAAAGATCTTACCATCAACTTCAATCATTGAAGGTTCGAAATTTGCTTGATGATTGTCCAAAGTTGCGCTTATCTTTGGTATGTTATGAGCAACCTCTCCAACTATGGTTGCTTCAATACAAGATGGATACTTTGATTATGCTTCTTATGAGGATAATCCCAATAGAAATGACTCTCCACACATCCCCAACACTGCAAGGGTTCTCTTCTTATTTCTTATTTCTTTTTATTGAAGATATTATCTTTATACTCTATTCTTATTTTTGGGTGTCTATCCTTAAAAGTATTCCTCTGAAAATTCTTCTGTTTATTTAAGGGTTTGAATTGTCTTCTTTTAAAATTATTCCCTTCTTTTTTCTTGAAATTATAAGGATTTTTATGTTTACTTTTAGATTGATCATAAGTTAATTTGGCTTTCCTCATTGCTTCGTATAAAGTTTTTGGGTTATCAAACTCTGATCTGTCTTTATAAAATCTAGGTAAGCACGCGAGGAATCTTTGAATTTTAGGTCTTTCCTCATTTAGGTAAGGTACATATCTCAACAAGGATAATAATTTAGTACAAAAGTCATGCATTGACATTGAACCCAATCTTAACCCAAAAAACTCTTTTTATTTCACCTCATAGTAATACTCTTAGAGGTATTCCTTTTTAAATTCCCTTTTAAACCAATTCCAACTTACTTTTCTATCGTTCATTTTTTTTCTCTTTTTGTCTTTCCACCAAATATCATCCCTTTCGACTAGATTGAAGATGGCCATTTTACCCTTCATAGAGTTGGAATAATTATACATAGTAAAGTATTTCTTCATTCCAGACAGCCAAGCCTCAACTTCTTCTCCATTTTTGACTTCACTATCAAAGGTAGGAGGTTTTTTCTTTTTAAATTCTCAAGTTATCACATCTTCATATTTTATCTTCTTCTTTCATCTACCCTCAGAGCTACCACTAGAGTATTTCGATCCACTAGTTATATGGATTTCATCAGAAGAAGAGCAGTGAGAGGATGAGTTTTATCATTTTCGTTTCTTTTTATATTTATCATTAGTTATCTCATTTAGTTTAGACATTGAGGATTCATTTAAGTATTAATGGGTCCTCATTACCATCTCATGTTAAGTTTTCAAGTTCATCAGTTCAACTTGTAAGTCTCTTACTGTTTGTAAAATTTCATTTGAATTATCTTTAACATTGTTATTGTTTGGTTAATCCCCATCATTAAGTTCAACCCAAACAGGTGGGGTAGGGGATCATCTTCCATCCATTTGTTCCTGCAATTATTAGAAACAAATTTCTTTTATACAAGTAATAAGAATCAACATAGAAAAATGTTGGTTGTGGAGCCTGATCTTCCAGATTCAGAGATGTTATTCAGTTGTGTTTGTACTCCAGGATTATTGTACACTCATTCCCCAACCTTGGGGTTTGAGGGCAACGCCCCCGAAGAAAAATTTTGGGCTACTTTGCCAACAAATTTCGGGCCCATGGTTTTGGGTATCCCGTGGTATTTTCCCAGTGTATTTTTCCTATAAAAGAAAGACATTGTAATAGGGCTAGGGTAATAAATGTATTAGTTTTTATGCATTGTAAAGGTCTCTAAGATCAGAGAAGAGAGACAGTGAGACAGTGAAGAGAAAGTGCAGCGGCTGTGCTACAGGTTGTATCCGTTCACTTTGTTGGATGGTATAATAATAAGGACTAGCAATTTCAGTGTTGACGTAGCCCATTTTGTATGAACCACAATATATTGGTGTCTCTCTTGTAATGTGTATGTGTGATTTTATTCACATTTCTGTTTATTGTTATTGCTCTGTGATCCTGTTTTTCTAAAAAAAACATTATTAATTTTTCATAATGCGAATGGACACCATATGGCCCAGTGTCATAACCTGGCTCTAATACCACATTGTAACATACCAGAAAAATCACAACATAAAAAAAATTCTTTTCAAGAATATTTATTTGACCTCTCATGTATATTACTACAATACCTATAGTCTATAACTTTTAAATGAATGTTAAATAAGCCATCAAGAAAAATCCTTCTAAAACAATTCATTTCTACTTAACCATTGAATATTGAACTCAAGGTATACATCCTCCATTCATTGAATGTTTAACATGTCTTTTGAATTCATATATATATATATATATATATATATATTCTTCTTTTCAACCAAGCTACATAAATATTCAAATGTTACACTCATCATCTTCTTTTATAAATAAACCCATTATGTAATTACCCTTAATTGTGCAAATCATATATATATATATATATATATATATATATATATTATATTATATTCCGATGTGTATGAATTACACAACAAACATATATAAAACCCTTTATTTCCTTAAAAAAAAATCTTTAAACCATCTCTTTCTCGACAAGTCCACATAAGTAATTCATATTCCTTTAACCTTTATGAACATATAGAATGATTAATACAATAAAATACATGCATGAACTTTAAAATCGTATCCTCTACACCTTCCATTTGAACAATTCTATATAAATATAAAATATGTTAACTTCCCCTTTTCTCATAACCAAACTCATTTTCTTTTATCCACTCATGATCTTTTATACAATTACTATTCATTTTGGTAAGTTTCATTTATATCATCGCCAATGTATTTCCGAGGTAAAAAGTTTTACATGCGGTCGATATATATATATATATATATATATATATATATATATATATATATAAATAAAACAATATATATTTCTTACCCTACCCATCAATCCCATAAAGATTGATGGGTTCAAATTGGAAGACAACTTGTTTATGTCAGTTAATAACTAGTATAGATCCATCTTAAATCTATATCTATCCAGGTTTAAGTTTTAAGTTTTTATTTTATAAACGAATATCTATTTTTTAATTACTTTTCATAATATTTCATTTTATGAACCAATATGGATTTTTTTTAAATACTTTCCATAATTTTTTATTTTATGAACCGACATGAATTTTTTTTAATTATTTTGTTAGTAACAAACGTTACATCACAAAACATTACAACATCTTCCCCATACTAAATCACAAACGTTACAACATCTCCCCCATACTAGATTGTAGAGCATCTAGTTTCACTCGATGCAATAAACAGCTTAAAAGTGAACAATAACTATGAAAAGAAAAATAGCTTACAGTGTAAACACTCTCATAACAACTACATACAGACATCAACAAGAATAGGCAATTCAAAAGGCGGATATTGAGGGGTATAAAATCCAAACATTTATAGAGCAGAAGAAGGGAACTGCCACGTAGTAAAACACGATTTGTTAAGAGATTGTTTAAACTGCCAGACGTGGCAGAAAAGACCATAATACATACGAAACTGTGATTTAAAATTTTCTACGGGGAATTTTGTTGTTCAAACTGCTGCGCACCAACAATTTGCTTGGTTAAAGTTCACAGGTTTAAGGAAGACAAGGGAAACAACTCGAGGATTACACATTCAACCAAATGAAGGAAGATCTCCTAAGATCAAGAAAAACCAGAGAGATCACAAGTATGGAAACATTAATACTCGAGATGTTGACCAGATATATCGCATAAAAGGACTGCTAAACTCTGAGTGAGTTAAAGAAATCCAGATGGGACGCCAAACCGAAAGCTAAAGAATAATATCCTTAATAGAAGAGCGATAACTGATAGATTTAAAGACATCAATTCTAACAAGGCTATGCATCTATCAATTAACAATATTATGACCACCTGGAAACTATGTTTTAGACAGTGAATATAAGAGTCAAATCCCAAGAGAATTGATAACAACTACCTGAATTCTAACAACAAACTAATCCCATTTATTTATATAAACCCTATATATGTTTAAGTACTATATACTTCAAAATATGGAAGAAATTAAATATCGTTCCTATAATTATTATAGTGGATTGCAGAGGTGAAAGCGTTTAACGTTTTGTCGTTAAGATATGAGTTGTCGATGATATCATCGGGGAACAGGCTCCTTTACTATGGGTTTGATCAATACCCTTTTAATTTTTCCTGAAGAAATCAATTCGATGAGAGTACAGAGTATTACACAAACGAAGTTTCCAATGATTTTCATTCAGTAAAATTTAACCATTTCAATGATTACCAGAGATAATAAATGTGATTAAAGATCAACTGTTTGTAAAAAGGTATTGTCGGTCATTTTTTAAACAAAAAGAGCAAGGAAAATGTTTCGATACAATATCTAATTGACCTATGACTATTGTATTATTACACAGTTCCTAACCGAAATATGCTTTGGTAACTTATCGAGCCATTAATATGCAACAAAATTATCTACAGGATTCATGTAGAGGTTTGTAATTCCATTTTCTATAAAATTGGAAAAGATAACACGATTGTGCAGAGCTTATGCAGAGATATATAATTCATTTTATACAGAAATCGATGGCCATTCATTCAACCAAATCTAAGATTAATCTTCATAGAATTCAAGTTAATTTATCACCATCACGGCTCTTGAAATATTTCAAAGGGACACGATAATAATTTTAAAAACATACATATTTCAATACTCTGAATTCCAATAAAAAATTTAAGAATTAACCATTTTTCTTGTTCAGATCAATTTTACAGTAGTCTGATTCTTAAATAAATATGGATGTCGTCTAACAATCTAGCGTGCTAAATCTTTCTATGCATACATAAGATAAATATAAAAATTTAACATTCATGCTCTAATTTCTTTTAACCAACAACATCATTCCATATATATAAACATTCAGATCACCATATATCATTTACATACCTAAGAATTGCGGGGAAAAATATGGGGAAAAACTACTTGGAGAGTCGGTTCATCCCAACCATAGAAGCGACTAGCACCACTGCTAGCTCAAATCCACGCCCGAGATGGATCACCGCCATGCACACTAGAACAACAACAAAATATTCCACCCGAAAGTCTCTCTTAGAGTCCGTAACAAGCTCATTGATGGATTTATGAAAGAGAGAAACACTCAACACATGCACTCGCAACACAATTTCTCCATGCACACTATTGGAGGAGCCTAAGTCGGCCTGTCGACTAGGCCCTCCTCCTAACTTATAGTAAAAGATTTCGACATTTGAGTGAACCAGAACATGTCGGGTTAGGTTGGTCGGTTGAACCGACAAGCGGTTATATAATTGTATGTGAAACATACATATAGGCTGGTGAACCGACCCATTGAGTTAACTTAGATATGTTCTTATATGTACTGTTCTGCATATCTTGCTGAGTAATAAAAGGCTTGTGTTCTCTCCATCTTCTTGTCTGTTGTATCTGTATCTTGTGTGCTTACTCATATATAATATGTATCACTGGTAACAATGCAACCCCCTCGACTACAACATTGGTTCTGTTACTGGTGATGCATACATAAAGAAATAGTGAGCATGGTCAATGATATCAAAGCAAGAGATTAAGGATTGGTTAGAGAGAAATATCGCTAACTACCTGCGAAATTATGCAAGAAGGAACAAGCTGATGATTGCTCAAGCAAGGGAGAAATTCTTTTCTGAGACTCATGAGAAGTTTATATAATCCATGTCACTCGTGCTGAAGAAGCTCTTGGATGAGAAGACAACCAGATGAAAAGGAGCGCGAAATGATTTCGAGACTGATTAACGGAGGTTGTACGAATCTATCGGAATGGTGCGAGAATATTGTTGACAAGTTCTGTGAAGAATGTGTGATTGAAGAGCGAGTGTCTATTAACGACGTGAGGAAACGGTTTTTCATGAACCAATTTTTGTGTTCTTTGCCGACACTCTTGTTCAAGTTCCCGGTCGACAAAGGTGCCATGCATATTGTCGAGACTCGACCCTTGTTGCTTCTGCCACTCCCAAACTCAAATTGGGAAGAAAAAGAATGAGATTGGAAGAAATTCATACAAGAGCGCGAGTGGGAGTATTTCTTGAGAAAATGAAGTTCTGTACTTCCCCAGTTTCCTAGAGAACTTCAGTTCGACATTGGGGGGGTAGCCAAACATCTTTTGATGGAGTAGATGCATGAAAAAGATCGACATATGAAAAGGTGGCATGACTAGCGATGAAAGATCCAACAGACTTGACAAAGATCGAGTAATGAGTCACAAAAGAACTCTAGACATCTAGAAGATTGAGCGGGAGAAGAGGATAAAAAGGCGAGAATAATTGAAGGAGCAGACTAGTGTGCTCCAAAATAAACGAGGATCGGGTGTCTTGACAGATGCAGAAGGGAATCTGTCGGAGTCGAGTCGAGTCCGAGATGAAAGCGGCACCGACGAAGACCTTTCATCGATGGATGAAGACTTGTGGATAGAGAATGGTAGTGCTCTCCAAGTACATATACCTGAGGTAATAACACCACCTTCTCCGCTGAATCTAAATCAAAGTTCCCGAGTGCAGGATATTCTCAAGGAAGATCTAGGACTTCACACTGTCCAGTCAAACATTTGGAGTCGAAGAAGTAATGAAGGTGATGAATTCGACAAACTGTTGATTCATCGACCAAAACGGGTCACTTTTCAACCCGTGTTTTCGAACAGAATTTTCCATCTACTCTACTCAGATCATGCAGAAGCACCCCCTGCCACTACCAACATTGAGTGAATCATTGAGTTCATTGGAACAACTGAGAAGAGGTGAAATCCCAATTGAGAATAATTTCACCTGGATTTAGATAGAAGCAGTCAAAGAAAGTAGGCTTCCGGGACCCAACGAGCAGACCAAAGTTCTAGACATTGGCACTGAAGGTGAAGAACTCGCTCCCAAGATACATTTGGAAATAGTACCCGTCGAAGTTAACCCAACAAGTAGTTCTGTCTCTGGTAATAATCCACCGACCCCTCCAATCTATTTATCGATCGAAGTAGCAGACATGTCGCATACGACAGCTCACCTTCTATTTTATAAGGGTGATGATGATCCTCGAAGACATTGGTTCATTTGCGAATCGATATGGGCATCCAATATACTTACCAGTGAAGAATGGAAAATGGATCAGTTTACTGGCTCTTTGTGAAAAAGAGCACTCACCTAGTACATGGGCTACATCGATAAAACACCAAATTGGACGAAGGAAGAAATCAAGCAACAATTCCTATATTTCTTCAAAACCTCAGATGCAAAATACCTAGCTGCCAAGAAATTAAGGACCACACTCAAAAGACCGATAGAGACCGTAAAAGAATATGATAAGAGGTTTAAAGATCTCTTGAGCCAGATTGATTATGATATTGAAGAAAAACTCTTAATCAAATGGTTCGTTGTTGGACTTATATGAAAAATAAAAGTGCACGTCCACTGGAAGAACATCAATTCATACGAGGATGCCCTGACAAAGGATCTGGAAATCAAGATGGATGATGAATATCCTTTGGTAGATGTCGAAAGACATATTGAAGAGAGACTGGACAGTATGCATCAATCCATCCAGGACATAAACATCAGAGGACCAGAAGTATGGTGTATAAAATATTCTACTGTAGGACATACACAAGACTCTTGTCGTATGGAGTACCGATGACAAGATGTTAGACTTGTTCAAACAAGATGTTTATGTGATATCTGTCAAGACTACGACTTACATACTACAAATGACTAGCCATACAATCTAAAGAATAAGCAAGCTAAGTGGTGTCAGATATGTGAAGTTAGTACTCATTCTATAGTAGAATGCCATCTTAATCTAAAGAACAAGTAGAATCATCATGCGGTGTACCAGACAAACTCTGTCGAGCATCAAAACGACATAAATGAAAGAAATGACAGATATGGCCGAAACGACAGGAATGAAAGGAATGATCGATATGACTGGAATGACAAACATGATAGATATCCAAAGTATGACAGAAGAAGATACGATTAGCGGAATAATAACTACAACCTATGTTGAGGATACCAAGCCTGAGGTCCCAGAAAGGGCGGTCGAGATTTCTGATCTCGTAGACCTAGACAATGTTATACTTGTCTCAGTGAAGTACATCGCCATGCAGAATGTCCCTATAAAGATCGCACATATCAAAAATTCTGTATTAAATGTGGAGTAGGGGATCACTTGTTGGAGGATTACACTACTATGATTGAGAAAATTACGAATAAAAATAATGTTAATGTTTTGTCGTGTGTTCCAAAATGTGATCTGATTAGAACAAAGAATTCACAAATTGTAACAAGACAAGGTACTCACATTGGTCAAGACAAACCACAAATAAGCAAAGTAATATGTAAAGAGGATTATTCAAATCCTACTAAACACAAATATATGTTTAAAAATGCATCTGATATATTCTTTGAATTAGTAGAACAAGAAGACAATGAAGAAAGTCGACATGAAGCACTCAATGAATTGGTTAATTTAATCACTAAAGAAGAAGCTGTCGGAAAATTAATTGACTTGTTGCACAATATTAAGAATAAATCTATTGTGCAATGACAAGCTAAAAACATTTTCCGACTAAATAAAAAATATAAGAATGATGCTGACCCTCTCGTCGACCTCGAGATACACAGATACCATGTCTGACAAGTCATACTCAATTTTGGTTCGCAAGTTAACATCATGACTCATGATACTTGGGATCAATTAGGTCGACCGCAACTTCAAGAATCGGGCATTTATTTGAAGCTTGTTGATCAAGGACTAATTGAACCGATTGGAGTATGGAGAGAAGTTGAAACACCCATGAAAGGAATAAAGACAAAAGTAGACTTCGAGATCATAAAGACAAAGTATGGAGTCAGTTCTTTTCCTTCCTTCGACATTGACCATGGGGCCGAAAAATGAAAGCATCGATCTCACTTGATAAGGGTCACATTAAATTGAAAGGCAACTGTCAAAAGGTGATAGTACCAATCTTCCCATCTCACGGAGAACCATGGTCAGAACCTGTGGAGGATGAAAATGATATAAGACAGCTATATCAAGTAAACAACAACGAAGATTATGTTGAACCAAATTCAAGAGGAGAACTGTACCTTGGGGATCCTGCGTCAGTCAAATCTATCTCTGACGTAGAACTTTACGACTGGAAAATGGAAAATTACAAACTTGAAGCAAACGAATGCTGGACAATTGACGCCATCGATAAAAAGAAAGTTAAGAAATGTGTTTCTATCTCGACTATTCCAAAGATATTCAAGAGGAAAATTGGTGAATATTTGACTCTTGTACCAACAGAAAATGAACCGACACATACTCTTGCACTGCGATACAAGGAATGAGAATCTCCATTAGTACATGTCGAGGAAGTTTCAAAGCATGTTGAATAACAAGGATATTGCAGATTCTGGTCGATATATTTACATGACAAGCTACGAGATAGTGGGACACACATCAATCGAGACTCCAAATATGGGCTATAGCGTTGACATACTTTGTTGAGAGGTTTGGAGACAAGTTTCATTTCATAGTGACGCATCAGACATAGTGGTCGGTGCAGTATTGAAACAACCTGGAGATGATGGAATGGACTATCCTAATGCTCCCAACAACATGAAGTTGAACAAAGCAGAGATAAATCATTCCACAACAGAAAGAGAAGCATTAGGTATGGTATTTGCACTGCAGAAATAAAGTCACAATCTATTGGCTAATCCTTTTGTCTTCTACACCAATCATCAAGAATTGAATTACTTAGTTAATAAGCCATTACACCATGGAATATTATGTTGTTGGTTATTGTTATTCTGGGAATTTAAAACATGAAGTCATAATTCGACCATGGAAGAAAAATTTTGCACCAAACCACTTGTCACGAATCGACACTGGAGAGGAGCCGATATGAATAGAAGACGATCTACCATATGCACACCTTTTTAGAATTGAAGATGTCCCCTCAAAAATTGCGGAGATTGCACAATTCCTAGAGGATAGACAAGCTCCAGAAGGAATCCCAGAAAATAAAAACAAGGTTCTTGCAATGAAAGCTGCACCTTACACTCTCATCAATGGATTCCTTTATAAACTTGGCCTATATGTCATACTCCGATGATGTGTGCTTGAACATGAGAAATAGAGTAGAATTTCAGAAGCACACTATGGACCGACATGAGGACACTATCACGCCGACATCATAATGAGAAATATTCTGCAGTCTTGACTCTAGTGGCCGACAGTTCATAAAGACTGTCGAGATTTTGTAAGTAAATGTGATAGATGTCAATGAATGGGTCAAAATATTCCAAGCACATAAATGCCCCTGGTTCCCGTAAATCCAAGTCCAACATTTGAAATGTGGGAAATTTATTTTTTTGTACCTTTCCCAATACTTGGCGGATGAGCAGGTGCACGTTATATCATCATTGTTGTGGAACATGTCACCAAATGGGCAGAGGCAGAACCAGTCAAAACATGTTCAAGCGAAGTAGCTTCCAAATTTATATACGAAAATATTATCACATGGTTCGAATGCCCACTTACATTGATCAACGACCAAGGTACTCACTTTGTCTCAAGAACTATTGACACACTTACAAAAGAGTTTTCAATTGAGCACAGAATAAGTACGTCTTATCACCCACAATCAAATGGCGTCGTCAAAGCATTCAATAAAACACTTACCAAAGGGTTGAAAAAAATGTGCAACATTGATAAAGATGATTGGGGTTACAAGATACTTGTCATACTATGGGCATACATAACGACTTATAAAAGAATGATAGGCCATACCCCTTTCATGCTTGTATATGGTCAAGAAGAAGACGTCCCCTTGCACTTTTGACGACAAGCTCCAAGAATTGCTGAATTTTTACACATTGATGTTGAACTTCGAAGAAAAGAACACCTAGCACAATTGTCAAAGCTCAACGAGACCCGACATATAGCAATCGATCACGAAGAGATACAAAAGCAACAGCAGAAAGCATGGCATGATAGGAATATCAAGCGAAAAAATCTATCAGCTGGTAACTTAGCATTGCTATATAAGAGCCGCATTAAAGGTAAACCAAAGAAGATGCACATAGAGTGGAGGGGTCCATATATTGTCGAGAACATGAATCCCAATGGCTCAGTTCGACTGAAAATGCTACAAGGGATTCTTTTCAAGAATCTCATTAATGGCGCCTGACTGAAGCGATACAAGGCATAAAGCACTCACAAAAAAACAGTTATAACCAACTTTAGAGAGAAACATTATAAGAAATATATCAAACAACAAGCTGTATAAACTACATACTGATAAGAGACTAAAGTACTAATTCTGGAGGAAATGAACGAACCTTCAAAGAAAAGAGGATGACATACGACCGATGAGATGATAGACATTGACTAGAAAGATTAGGATGATGAGTAAAAGATGGAAGAAATCCCCAACTAGGAATACCTATTGTTGACTGACATGACACGACTGAAACCGTGCATCGACATCATACAAAAGAAACAATAAAGACAAGCAATCATGAAATCTGACAAGTAGAAAATGAAAGTCGAAGTGTGTCGGAGAAGGACCTGATGACCTGTCAATCAAATTTAATTCCCTCGCCGAACCAACAAACAATGCAGCCATCTACTTCGCATTCCCTCATGCCAAACAATTCCGCTACAAATACTGGGCTCGAGGACTCTTGGATACTATTTTTCCAAGAGCTTGAACTCCAGAACATAGATCCATCTGAACTAATCGAGGCATTTCTTGAATCTGAGAGCCTTGTAACCACAATGGTGCCTAAGAAATCTCAGAAGACAACTAGGTCCGTAGCAACCATGATAAGGGAGCTTGAAAAATCTAATTCACCCTTAGAAACCCGACTGCAGCTCATCTGGAATGCCAAGGTTTCAAAGAAAAAATGGAAGAGGATATGGACTTAAATAGTTCAATGGGGAAAATAACTAAACCATCACTGGAGGGAGGAAGCACAGAACTGTGGACTGCCACGATTATACAGTACATGCACGCACCTCTACTAGACAACTTTGGTGGCTTGAAAGACATTATAGCTCAGGTTATAGTAAGCAGGTACCACAACAACAAATTTTATTTCAATGTACGTGTAGAAATAAATGGTGCACTCATTTATTAGATTACCGGCCTATCAAACAAAGGTGATGATGTACCAATGTGCCCAAATCCAGAATTGGTCAAAGAATTCATAGACACAACTACCGGTAAAAACTCCAGAGGGCTAATGGTAAATCAAATAATCAATGGCAACTATAAAATTGCTGCAAGAATTATGTCGACCGCGCTATCAAGTTCTGGTTGTGGCTCTGACCTTAAAATCAATATGCTGGAGGCGGTCCAAAACATGGTGAAGCGAGGAAAAGTCTACAAATGGGCTGAACATTTGGAAGACATCGTCAAAACCATATGCTACAAATGCCAGGAAGAGGGTTAGAGCATTTAATACTCATCTTTGATTATTTGGATTTCTATGGCTCACCTTAGGCTGACAGGAAGCAAGGACTTTGCAACAGAAAGAAGCGTACTAATGGAAAATTTACGTTGTTTCACACATGGAGGAAGTTGGCTTGGACCCTCGACAGTCAAGCTTTGGCTAGAAAATTGGTTCCAAAATCATAAAGTCCAAACAACAAGATGGAGAGTGCCTCAAAATATCCGATGAAGTTTACTGCCGACAGCACACATCCAATTGGCGCTAGACCACACCTCGGTCTGGTATTTGCAAGGTGCAACAGAACCACTTGAATACTACCATTTGGATGAGGAAGTATTCATGGAGATAAGCAGACAGTCAAGCACGAGAATGGAAATTACTACCTAGGCATGAAGAGTTGACTTAACCATAGTTGAACCATTGACAGATGTGAAGAAGGAAGAGGATTTTGAATGCAGAATTTATATGAATACTTTCACCCTCCAAGATGAGCCAATTGTTGAAATGAATCCCCTTGCGATCACAATGACTGCACATCAGGACCCCCCAAATCCATCTGAAAAGTTGGATGAGAGCACTTGGTCAGATGATCCACTTCCAGAACACGCTCTCACCACCGAAAACATCCACTAGTTACCAAAAGAAATTTCTAAATCCCGACAACAAAGGGAGTCCAAAGCACAAGGAAAAGGGAAAATAAAGCTTGTCATTTTCGAGAACCGTCAGAGGAAGATGGAGCTAAACTCTATGATAACGCAACTCAGATTTTAGCCGATGTCGCTAAACTCAAAATAACTATCAAAGACCAATTTAATAAATTCATGGAAGAGAAAAATTCCCGCAGCTGACCAGCACCACAGAATAAATCTAAGATTATGGTCGAACCCGATGCCAACCTAAATCAAATCTCCCCTCCACCATATCCGACCGTTGTGTTGGAAGATGAAACTCTTCCTTCAATTCCAACATCCATCACACCTACACCCAAATCAGCTCTTAATATTCCAGATATAGTGAATACCCTTCCCCTTCCACTCAGACAAAAGATTCAATTTGATAATGAGCTAAGCCAGTTCATAGACCAGCTTCCAACCCCCTTTCCTAACTGGTGTGATCTCATCACTAAGAATCCTTTCCTCACCGATTCTAGTTTCCCAACCTATTCCTCTCCTCCCGACATCTCCACAACCGACCTGACATCCCCAACTAGAACCACGGCACCACAAGTGATTGAAATTCACCAAGCATGACTAGAAAGAAACCTGACCCGAATAGTAATATTGTCAGCCAAGAAACCTCATCCTTCATTCCCTTTCGAGTCAACCCGATGGTGGAAGATCCATCACTGCCTCGACATTTAGTCGACCCACCAGAAAATTCCACCAGAAATTGATAACCCTATTGAAGAAGAAACACTTATCCCCGAAGTCTTGTCACCACAAGTCATTTTGGTTCTGTCTGGAATCCCCGAACCCGTCCAACACCACCAGTAGACGAAGTATCTTCTTTGCCACCAACCATTTCACCCTCAGCTTAAGTCGACCCTGGTCTTCTATCCCTGACCCCTGCCGACATAACCACTCCAAATTCAGCAGCTCAGTAGATTGAAAATCCAGCAGAAATAGCCGACACGGCCGCTACAGAAGAAACATAGATAGTAGCACCAAAGGAAACCGCGACAGAAGAACTTGGAGAAGCAAACAAAGGAGCTCCAAAACAAGTCAATACTTCAACACAAGAAGAAACAAGAACATAATCATAACCAACTAGCCAGGCATAGACAACAGAAGTCGTCGCCACTGTTAACACCCAAAAAGTGCTCACTAGCTCATTCCCTTATTCACATGACCCATTTGTCCACTTTTCCACCATCTGAGCCTCTGAAGCCAAGAAAAGGTCACCAAAAGACCTTGGTACACCCCTTTTTCCCACTCAAAAAGATTATTTTTCCTAAAAAGCATAAAAAACCCTAAAAAAGAGTCCAAATTCCCAAAATATTAAAAAGGGAATAAAAATATTAATTTTATTCAAAAAAGGAAAAAAGGAGGGAAAAGTACCTAAACCATGTTGGTCAATACCATTGGTTTCCACAAAACCACAAATGGTATTCCCCACCACCAAAACCTATAAAAAGGTGGTAGGGGCTCCTCATTTCACATCCATCCATATTCCTATCCTCATGCTGCCAAAATCTCCCTTGAGTTTTGGCCATTGTAGCAACCTTGGAGAAAGGACCCATTGGAGATTGGAGCTGCTCACCATTGGAGCCATTCAAACAACCTTCATCACTTGGAGGTATTGTTCTTGCAAGCATTTGCTTGCCCCATTGTTAATACAAAAATTATTTTTTATCTTTCTTGTTCCTGTTCTTTAATTCAAAATGCACATGCTAGTTTAGTTTAGTTTAGATTTAATTTATTGTTATTTATTTCTATTGAAACTGCTGCTACTAGTTAGCAGGTGCCCATAGCACTAAGCTTGGTTGCAAAACCAAGCTAACAGTTTTTGGCGACTCCGCTGTTTTTTGAATCTTTAAATCTCACTTTTGCTTTAAATCTTACTTTTTGATAGTATTTGTTAGTTTAATTCATAGATCTGCCACCCTAGACAGCAGATCCATTGCTGTTCTAGATCTTGGCCCATTTTTTAGCCATTAACATCCTGAAATTCTCAATTTTCGGCGTCGTTTTTCGGCATCCGCGTACGGCTTTCGCCTCGCGGATTTTTTCCTAACAGTCGCGTGGCTCATCGCGACTGCGCGACATTTTTCCGCACGGTTCACCGTGGCTTCGCGGCCATTTAGTGCGCTGCACATTGCGGCTTCGCGGACCTTTTTCGCGCTACACATCGCGACTGTGTGACGAAATCCCGCGCTGCACATTGCAGCTTCGCGGTCAAAACCCGCGCTGCCCATCGCGACTGTGCGACAGAAACCCGCGCGGTCCATCGCAGCTTTTTTGTCAGAACCCGCGATGCTAATTTTTTCATTCGGCCGAATCGTTTAAAAAATTAATTTCTTACTGTACTTTCTGCCCACATAGCACATTTTCCAATATTAGAAATTCTGCATATTTTACAGCCATAGAAAATTTTTGACTATTTAGAATGCCCATGTGAAAAAATCTTTTTAAATATTTTCAGAAATTGAAAGAAGGATTTGATTGCACTTTATCTAGATTAAAATTTTTGTTGTTTGCTTTGCAGAAATCCATTTATTTCGATAAGAAGTTATATTATTTGCTTTCCTATTTGAAAAATCCTTTGTTTTTTGAATAGTCCTTGAAAAGCATTTAATTTCGATTTACTGAAAATGTCATAATATTTGCTTTTTATTTCAAAAGATCCTTTGTTTTTTGAATACTTAGCATTTACTTTTTCATTTTCAGTTTAAAATATCACAAGTGCACCCAATCAAACACTAATTTTAAACTGAGCCTTAAAACTTACCGTAATTTCAACCCACTTTTAACCCCACTTGGGGAACACTAAAAGAACTTTGTAGCTAGGTAGTATTGAGGGGATAGGTGTTTCAATAACACCCCTCAGTTCTTACATCTGAGACATAGTTGTTGTCCTTTAGGGAGCTAAAATCTCTTAGTATTTATTGGCACAGTCACAACCGGTTTATGGGAAGGCCTCTCCCCTAGGAGGGTTGAAGTCGCGAGGATGGTTCCGAAATCCTGAGTGGAATACCGAAATCCATTCAGTAACCGAAGGGCTACCATTCGCAGTTCTCGGGATATCCCTGTATAGGGGTATTGCGATCAAGGACCAAATGGCAGATTTACCTTTTCTCGATGTGTCATGAACGAAGTATCCTAGTAGCCATTCTTTAGGATTGATTACCCGGTGTCCCTCCCGGTAGGGGGATATCTAGCCATGGACTCAACACTCAATATTGTCTGACTTGGATTTCATCACCTTGCAGAGAATATAGTTTGTTGATTCATAATACTTTTAGTTAGGTGTTTGCATGATTCAACCCACCTTTGGTCTAGTTACACCTATTTTTTCTAGAAGCTGTTTGCATGTTGGTACTCTGACCATTTTTTGCATCCCTCGACTTATTGTAGCACAACTGCTAGAATAAGTGCCTTTTTTGAGGTTGATTTTTTGGCCTGAGAGCCTTCATTTTCACTACCCTTCTTGCACCCTTGGTTGCATTAGGGTTTTGAGGTTTTTATACATTACCATTTTTCACATAAGATTTTTCCACAAAAAACTTATTTTCTCACCATTGAGAATTTTAGACGCTCTCATCGTCTACAGGGCGAACTCCCAGAGTTCAGTCTACTTGGCTCGCCACATCACCGACGCCGACCCTTATCCCTTGACTCGACACATCGTCGGTCAACCATACGGTCATCCAATTTTGACACGCCTCACTTCACTTTTGATTCTGAGGTAGAATCCGAAAACCCCACTGCGTTATTCCCAACCAACCTTATGGCTGGAACACCTTTTGACCCACTTTTTACCAGCACCATAGGAGAGACGTCTACAGACCCTTCTACTATGGTGTCATCCATGGCAGCAACCACCCCCTTGGGTTTTCCTAATATGGGCAACACTCCACCCTTAGGAATGCCCAACACAGGGCCACCTCCTGTTATAGGAATCCCCAACACAGGGCCACCACCTGTTATGGGAATGCCCAACATAGAAGTCACACCCCCTCTGATTCCCACAACCTAGATTCCAGGAATCGCCACTACTATTCCAAACCCAAGTGTAACCCACGTTGCACTTGGAAGCGTTGGCCCATACCAGACCACACGTATTGCAGGACACATACCTGCAATACCTAGCACACCTTTAGGTGCTTTTGGACCCCTACAGCATACCACCATGACTAGGCATGTCCCAATCCCAGTCACTACATCTGCTAGCTTACCGTACATGGCAAGTCTGAACTTGCCAGACTTAGCCAGGCTCACCAATGACCCTATTAGACACGATCCTGCGTGGCCTCACATGCCCACCAAACTCCCCTCCGACATCCCTAAGTTTGAGGGCAAGGCAGGTGAGGACCCCCAGAACCATATCATGTCCTTCCATTTATGGTGTTCCTCCAACTCCATAGTGGACGACTCTGTCCGCCTCCGTCTATTACAGCGCACCTTCACTGGCTCTGCAGCCAAGTGGTATATCGAACAACCCCATGAGATGCATGCCACCTTTACCTCCCTTGCCTCGACCTTCCTGCAGTTCTTTCAGTTACCTGTTCGCTATGATGCAGGCATCGAGATCCTACTGTCTTGCAGACAGAACACATCCACCCACATCACTGACCACATTCATGAGTGGCGTCGACGCCGAAGCCTCTGCAAAATCAAGTTAGACGACCGTATCTTCCTAGATTGGTTTCTAAAATCCCTTCTCCCTCTCATTGCGAAGGACATGGCATCCGAAAGACCCCAGTCTGAAGAAGAGGCCATCCTCAAAGCCCGACAGTTTGATCTCATTTACGCCCAATCGGGTTATCTGTATACCATTATTCCAGACGCCCCTCGGGGTGAGTCATCCCAACATGATGCGCCGGGGGCATCCCATGCCGCTGATGGCATCATTGGTCGTATGGCCTCGCATCCCCAACCCTTTTCCATTGCACATCCTAGCCATGGTCCCGACCTTTCGCGGGCTACATCTCAGTCTGGAGCAACCAGTTCATATGCTCCCATGGCACATCACCACCATAGCCATGGACCTTCATGTCCACCTCAGTGCTTTGGTCATGCATCACCTGCATACGCCCCCCCAGCTGTACCTCAACCAGTATACTACCCACAGCAAGCTGTGGCAGCTAACCCAACACCTCCAATAGCTCAGGGTTACCAACAACCCTAGCAGGTATCTGGTCCACTTCCAACCCCACCGATGTATTATGCACCACCACCTGCTCCCGCACCTGCGACGAACCAAAATCCTCCCACTGCTCAAGGGCAAGTGTACACAGAGTACAACCAGTCCCAGAACCAAAACAACCAGCGCAACCAAGGTGCGCAACAGAACCGTGGTAGAGGTCGCAACTGTGGTAATAACCAACAACATCAGCAAGGTCCTCCACCTCCCAATCCCCTGCAAGATAACAATGTTGCTCCTCCCACCTGCAATCCGGATCGGAATCCTAAGTAGCCTAGAAATAATAACCTAAGAACAAACCACCCTTGTTCTATCTGCGGGGTATATGGTCATTACACACATTCTTGCCCACATTTGGAGCGAGCTCGGCAACTCTGGACCGACGATGCACATCGTCAAGGGCAGGCGGCTCCTCAGCCGCCACCCAACCCTCCATCACCTCAACATCAAATCGAAAACCAACGGTCAAATCACCCAGAAATTGAGAAAGAGCTCTGACTGCTCTGCCAAACTCGCACGTAACAATGACACGTCATATGGGCCCCACGCCCTATTTATAGAAATTCCACCATTTTTCCAACCGCCATTCTGGTTTCATACGACATCCGTTTCTCAAACCGTTGGTACCATTAGAATCAGCGCAGCGAGAACTTCATGACAGTTCTTTTCTTTTCCAGTTTTCACCAGCTCCATTTTTTGACCATTTTTTGGGTGCCCTCGTCGTCTCGATTTGCGTTCCATATCGGCCCTCGTCCATTTTTGACATGCCTTATATCATTGGATTCAGTTTTCCACGCTTGTGATGATGCTTGAGATCATTTCTCGCTCTCACCCCCAGATTTTTTGGGCATGTTTCCATGCCCCCTCGTCGCCTCTGTTTGCGTGCCACATCCACCGTTCTCCGTGGTTGACCATATTTATATCGCCGGATTCAGTTTCCCGTGCTTGTGATGATGCTTCAGATCATTTCTCGCTCTCACACCCATACTTTTCAGCCATTTTTTCAAAATGCCCTCTCTTTGCCTCGGTTTGCGTGCCACAAAGCCGCAGCCCCCTTTTGACAATCTTTATGTCACCGGATCCAGTATCCCACTCACATGATGACGATTGAGACCTTTTCTCACTCCCATATATCCATTTTTGTTCGGTATAATTTTATCCCTTTTTCGGGCTGAGCAATCCCTTTTACAAAAAAGGCACTTAGGGAGTTTCTGTTAAGCTCTTTTCTGACTCCTAAAACAATGAAAAGATCGCCGAGCAATCTTGCTTCCTTTCATGCTCGCTAAACATATCTGAAAGGGCGTCTACCTGGTATAAGTTTACCCCTTTTCCGGACCTTGTAGACTAATTACGAAAAAGGTATACTCTAGTCACATCGGCTAGAAGAGTTCTCCATCCGCATCATTTTATGCTTTTTTGGGCCTTGGAGACTAAACTTATGAAAAAGAACACCAATGGAGTCCACTTACCGCTTTCAGACTCTCTAAACATGAAAGCGACCATGAGCAACCACCATCCTGGGCTCGTAAAACCAACAGGACAGTAGTCATAACCACTGCAGAGTCTTCTTATCGCTTTCAGACTCCTTAAAAATGAAAGCACCAATGAGAACGAAAAGTCCTGGGCTCACAAAATCCACAGGACAGTACCATTTCAGAGCACACTTTTATCCCTTCTTGGAGCTCATTAAAACTACGAAGAAGGACCCAATGGTGCTTCTCGGTGCCACAACAGATCATGTCTACTCATATGGCAGCTTCCCCATTTTGGTCGCCTTTGTTCAGAGTATTCTGCAGTATGTCACCCTGAGAACCCCTCGACAGCACCCATCAACTTGATTCCCCCCCAGAGTCAATACATACCCTTCAGTCCTTAAAAGCTATGATCCTCAAACTTATAAGTCAGTTCCATATGCTGCCAGGTCAACCATGTCATCATGCTCTGAACAAAGGAAGTTTGAGTCTATCCACTATATGACCCCACTTACTTCCCATCCCCACAAGTATGTCAGTCCTACCATCAATACTACAATACTTCAGTTCTACACCTCGCACTCCTATCAAGGAAACATCATTGCCTTGTTAGTTGTTGGTCTCCCTCTGTCGACGATAACCAAATTTATTCCAGAGGATAGACCTAGAGGTCCCTGTGCCTTGGACTCATCACCATTTATGATGAGTGCCTATGAATCATTTCGAGAAGAGTTCTCAGTGCCTCTCCAAATGGTTGTTTCTCACATGCTCGACTTCAACACCTTGATCGCATCGTTGAGACTCGCACAAGTCATCGATCCGTTCAGTTATTAGTCGAAGACCCCGGATACCACCTGACTCCTCCACATTTGAGAGTCTACCTATGGATACAACCAGGTTACAATTTTTCCATAGATATCCGAGTTGTGCATGGCGACAGTATTTAGATGTACACCAGTTTTATACTCCCTCGAGTATACAGTTACATATACTTCCCAGAGATGGCTCACAGTCATTACATCCCTACAGATGTTGGATACCTTCAGTTCCAGTAGTTCATTAGTTATCCAGTGTATCAGTTATTGAGATCAGTCATGTCATGATCAAGAGTACATCCCAAAATAATGTACCCTCTGGACCATTATGATGTACCAGTAAATTTTTTATGTATTACATCCCCCTTCTTGGGACTAATTGTTATGTATATGTCTCGATACGAGCATGGGTATGCCCGCCTCGTCCATTATCAGAGATTATCCCTCATTCATATTGAGGCAATGTAATATTTGTTTATTTTTTGCAGCTTCCATGGGACGCGGATCCAGTCTTCAATCGGTCTCTTCTCCTCCCTACAACCCAAAAAAAAAAAGACAAAAGAACTATGATGTCTATCGGCCATACGATGAGCTCCTGCCCTCACACATCAGAAGGCAATCTGTTAACACCCAAAAAGTGCTCACTAGCTCATTCCCTTATTCACATGACCCATTTGTCCACTTTTCCACCATCTGAGCCTTTGAATCCAACAAAAGGTCACCAAAAGACCTTGGTACACCCCTTTTTCCCACTCAAAAAGATTATTTTTCCTAAAAAGCATAAAAAAACCCTCAAAAAGGGTCCAAATTCCCAAAATATTAAAAAGGGAATAAAAATATTAATTTTATTCAAAAAAGGAAAAAAGGAGGGAAAAGTACCTAAACCATGTTGGTCAATACCATTGGTTTCCACAAAACCACAAATGGTATTCCCCACCACCAAAACCTATAAAAAGGTGGTAGGGGCTCCTCATTTCACATCCATCCATATTCCTATCCTCATGCTGCCAAAATCTCCCTTGAGTTTTGGCCATTGTAGCAACCTTGGAGAAAGGACCCATTGGAGATTGGAGCTGCTCACCATTGGAGCCATTCAAACAACCTTCATCACTTGGAGGTATTGTTCTTGCAAGCATTTGCTTGCCCCATTGTTAATACAAAAATTACTTTTTATCTTTCTTGCTCTTGCTCTTTAATTCAAAATGCACATGCTAGTTTAGTTTAGTTTAGATTTAGTTTATTGTTATTTATTTCTATTAAAACTGCTGCTACTAGTTAGCAGGTGCCCATAGCACTAAGCTTGGTTGCAAAACCAAGCCAACAACCACCACACAAGTAGATGCAAATAAATCACGAGTAGCGGCTGATCAACAACAAGAACCAACACCACCGAAAGAGGCTACAAATAAATCACAAGAAAATAAAAAGAGGAAGCAGCGAAAAGAAAACAGGTGACAAGAAAAAGAGTGATAGAAGCAAAAGCAACAATAGCACCTTGAATATATTCAACAATAAAGTCATCTTTTAGTACATCTAGACTAATTCAGGTCAATTTTCACAGATGATCCAGAAGAAGCAACAAAAGAGGAACTCAACCTACTTGTAGATGCCATCACCAGAGAACAAAGGCATAGAAGAATTGAAAATCAAGATCTCATTCAGACACTGCAAAAGGATCAAACATCATTTCTGGCTAAGTGTCAAGACTTAGTGCAGCAAGTTGTCCAGCTACCATCGAGTTCCAACATGACAAGTCCGCTCGACCAAGCATATCAAATCTTCGAAAGTGTCATGTCGACATTGCAAGATGAATTGGCCAAGAACCAATGCGACCAGGATGTAGAAACATCAACTTTGATAGCAACTCAGTATACAACATTCACAGAGGCTTATAGCCTACTCATACAGTAGCCGAAGTAGTGTGCAGTTGGTACACTCATTATGGACAAGTATTTAAAGAAATGCAAAGGATGCCTGAGTTACTCAATACACTACACCAGCAAAGACAAACCACCGACGAAACACTTCTTCAAACCGTCGACGCACAGATTGTCCTGGAAAACAGAAAGCTGGAAAAGTTGGAAAAACATGAAAAACAGTGGATGAGCCAAGCTCGCAGTAGCCTCTTTAAACTTGAAAAGATCTGACCATATCTTCAAATATCCGACCATATTTCTCACTCTACCCAAGATCTATAGTTTATTTTCCTATATATTCTTTTTATGGAAATGACATGCTTGTTCTTCTAGGCACTATGGTGAACCGATATAAATTTCAACATGGATGGATGCAACTAAAGAAGGAAGGTGTAGGAATGTGTGTGATGGTTTTCTATTTTGTGGTCTTGTTGGCTCATCCTCTAAGGATTTTTTTTTGGTGAAGGCTCTGGCCTCTATCGATTACTTATGACATCATTGTTGCACAGTATCAAAGCTCAAATAAATTTGGAAGGGATTTAAGTTGTCTGAGAAGGTTTCTATTTAGACATCTATTATGTTGCCTCTTATTTCACCAGCTTAATGGTACACAACAACAATAAAAAGATTGGATGGATTTGTTTCATAAGGGATTATTAAATGGATGCATTTGTTTCATAAGGGATTATTAAGGGGACCCTTCAGACCCCATAAATGTCATCATATAATATATTATAGTCTAAAGTGTATGTGCAAAACCCTAAATTAGATTAGTTGGTGCGGGTGTAAGTACTCCAACCTACTCCATATTTGTATAATAGTTGGTTAGTCTTGATGGTATTTTGTGTGTGCTTAATAGTCTCTTTTTGAATGCATGAAATCTTGGTGATCTCAAAATTGGTGTCGTTGACTCTTCCATTCGATCTAGGAGACAACAGTAGTGGATACTCTATCAAAGTATTTACACTATCTATTTGTGCTATTCGACCACATAATAATTTGATTCAAAACGGTCTGAAGTCTATACGTCGAGTTAAGATAGAAGGCACTTATTGACTGGAGCACCCGACCGTCATAGAATCTATCGACCTAGTTCCAACTAAAAGAAAGTCTTCGACCGTGCAAGTAAAATAAAATCAAGCCACCTAGGTGATTTCCTATAAATGTTCAGTAAAAAATTACTGAAGACCACTTGGCATTGCTTGTGGAAACCATCGGAGTTGCACCATCACCGTCAAAAGATTCACAATTGACGTTGCTATGCATTGTCGAAGTTGCACCAGCGATGGCGTGCGGAGGATTCGTTGGCAAGTCTAACGGAGTAGTCGAAAGGGAGAAGAATATTGCATGGATTTTGTATATTGTCAAAACATATAATGGAATCGATAGTGAAACGTGATGTGTCCACCTACATATCCAATGGCTTAGGATGAATTTATAGGCAGTCATTCTTTCGGTTTTAAAAATTGACAAGTCATACGATTAGGACATTATGTTGACTATCTCAACATTGTATAAATACTGTGTAAGTATAATTGGTAGCTCATGCATCGATAATAGGTAGTGATGTACAACTCATTTAACAAAATAAGGGAACACATAGTTGAGGCATAGACAACCAATGATTACAACTAAACGTGAAAAACGTTAAGCATGAAGAACAAGTAACAGATAACTAATTCATAACTTCATCCAATTCATCTCTCTTCTTTGTATTTTCTCTTTATTTATTTTATCGATCTACCTAAAACTATTAAACTTATATATTATATAAAATGCTTAAAAAATACATATCCTAAAACTTATGGTGAATTTTTGGTTCTTACGTTCAAAAAATAATAGTGAGTAGAAAAATACCATAAGGAAAAAATATAATTTACCAATCTAACTTTTTCAGTGACGTTAACAACAATCACAACATTCATATTGGTGAAGACTCAAAAAAATACATGGCAAAAGCAGAAGATGTGCGATCACCTTCACCTTTTTGCCAAGATAAATCATATCAGCTAATAATGTTGCAAAAGTGTTTGGTATTCTATGTTATTATTTGCGAACATAGAATAAGATATCGTATGATTTTACATGACGTGTAAGTATTTTTTGTATTCTTCTATAAACCCAACTTTAATAATTGAGCTACTTAAATATAGTATGCCTACGATTGTTTATGCATTATTAAGTTGATCTTTATGTATGGTTGGTCCATAAAAACATATCACGTGGTTCCTATGGCACCATAGGAGTCGTGCCCTGTACCTTAACGAGTCCTGTGCATAGGAAACTATATTATAATCAAACAATATGTTCGTATAAATACATGAAACGTCGGTGAAAATCCAAAGCAATTTTGTAATCTAATGTTTAATACGGCCAAAATCACTAGGAGAAAACATTTTCAAACCTAAACTAACTCTAATGAACTATGCTTTTATTTCATTTGAAATTCATTTTGAAGCGCAATACTTGCTTATAATTTGCATTGAATTAATGAAACTGTGGAGGGTATTTTGGAAGAAGGTGAGCTCTCACTTGAGCAAACGAATGGGGTAAAAAGGCTCACCGTCACTTTTCTATTTGTTAAGCAAATTAGAAAAGTTTAAACAATTAATAATATGAACACGAGGAGAGGGAGGGAGTCCCCTTTGCATCATAAAGAGACGAGGGATTAACTCCCCTTTACCTTCATATTTAGGTTGTCTATATAAATTCTAGTGGGATGAGTGATGAAGTGGTTTTGCATGTCCTTCATTTTCATCTTCATTTTCATCTTGTGTAGAAGTTTAGTTACCACTACATGTTTTAGTCAGTTCATGGCTTTGGGTTTCTGGGAGATTTTTTTCAAGGGTCTTTCTCACTTTTTATTTGCTATTGGGTTTAGCAAGGAGCTCTTATGTTGGTTTTATGATCACTCCCTTGATGGTCTAGTGTGGTGGTTTCCTTAGCTTGATGACAATTCTCTTAGTTTAGTGTGCTGGTTCTATTGGCTTTGTGACCTCATGAGGGGATTCACTCAGTGAACCTCTCACACAGCACGTGTGATCATGGGATATTAAAGAATGCCCTTAATTTCTGTAGATATTGAACCAAACTTCTTTTGTTGAAATCCACTCACAATAAAACCCCCCCTCCCCCCACCCCTTTCCACACCCCAATCCTTACAAACCCCTCTACCCCCCTTTCCCCACACCCCGAAATCCTCAACCCCCCCCAATAGTTGCAATATATTGGCCCAATTTTTGACAATTTTAAAACCCTCAATATGAGCTCGTGTGCTAGAATATTGGTCAAAAAGTGAAGCCCTTGTGTCTGGCCTACATCATTTAGGTTTTGGCCTATTACCTTGTCTCTCCTTAGGATTATGGCACATTAGTGTTACTTTTACCGAGATGAGAAACTTTGAGGTTTTCAAAAGGACACGTGATAACGAAAAAAAGATACTACAGACACTCACAATAATGTAATTTATTCAACATTGATGGATCACAAATGGAAATCTTAGTTCGACTCTACAATTTTTTAGGGAAATAAAGAGAGGGGTGCCTTTAATCTAGAGCCAAGTAGGCATCTATTATCCCTATGCAAGAGGGAACATGAGTCTTAGATATCTATGAGCTCCCTTTGCATGAAAGTTATGAAAATAAATGCTTCCCTTAATCCTATGTAGGTCATTCTAGTCACCTCTCCAACTTTGTGAAGTTCCCACCTCAATATTTGATTATGTCATCTCCTCCCTAGCATTCATGCTATGAAGAAAACCCAAATATCACCAACTCTTCTATGCAAGTGGAATCTAGAGCTAGTACCCTCGAGCCTTGAACCTTTTAGATTTTTTATGTTTTATTGTTATATAGTTTTGTGAGATAATATATTAAGCAACATCCATGTAAGTTTTTGAGTAGGTGGTCTTGGATAAAGTTCTGTATGGGGGAGCTTCAAAATCCATGTCTTTCTTGGTGATTATGGCTCCCTTCAACCTATAAAAGGTATGATAGAATGGGGCTTCTGTCACCTCAAGAAGAGGAGATGGGAATACTTAATCTACTAGCTTCCGAGGCTCAAGTTCACCCCTTAAAAGAACCTCAACTTCCCCATATGAATGTATGTTTCTTTGTTTACCAATTTTTCAATTTCAAGTCTAGTATCGTGATCTTAGGCTAGGCTATCTTTCTCCCACAGGGGATTCACCTTGTTGACCAATATCTTATCATGTTCATTCATAAACTTGGGTTTTTAAATTGTGAAAAATAGGGTCAATATATTGTAAGTATTGGGAGGGAAGATGTAAGGTATAGAGGCTTTATATGTATTAGGGGGTATGAAAAAGGGTGTCGAGTAAAAATAGGGGATAATCTAGTAAAAATAAGGTTTTTCAAATGGATATATGGATTCAGAGTGGGGCTCAACAAAAGGATTTTGGTAGTTATTTATCAATATCTAGTGAAATTAGGGGTATAGTATCCCATGAATGAAGGCGCTATGGCATAGTTTCACTAAGTGAGTACACTATGCTTTCTCCTCTTTTCCTCTCCATTTATCAAATGTGGGTCATACCTCCATGTTTGATATAGAGCTAGATCAAGCCCTTACATGATCTCTATGGCCTCCTTGATACATGTTTTATCATTTATTACGCAGACCCCATAGCTATTGGGAAGGACACTCTTCCCTTCTTCTTTTCTTTCAAAAAATGGAGTTCATCTACCTCAACCATTTGTTTCATGTAGTCCAACACAAATATTCTAGGGGTTAATAGCTTTCATAATATTTGAGGGGTTAATTTGGTCCCTTATAACCTGATAACTATGAAATATGTTCATAAAAACTAGTATCCCCTTTTGGTGACCTCCTCTAGTGTAAATAGAGCCTGATATCTACATGCATCATTTTTGTTCCTCCCCTAGAATGATGGAGTGAGCCTTATTGTTGGCTGCAACACAAGTACAAGAAGTTTTGATGACAAAGGTACAATTAGGAGAGGCCTAACATTGACCAAGTTTTTGGAGAAGCAACTCCGCAATTCCCTGGAGGAGGGTATGGAGCGAAGCGAAGTTGACAGGAAAGGACCTGTCCCCTTAGTAAAGACGAAGTACTATGGACAACTAGATGTAGTTGAAGCAGTTAAGGATGAAGCAAATAACTGACAACTATAGAGGAAAAGAGTAAAGAAGCAGAATGGTGTAAAGGATGCACCGCTATAGAGTCAAAGCCACGCGGTTAGAACTGTGAATGTCAGAAGAAGTGGCGCAAAAGGAAAATAGATTTGCAGGGAAGTTAAGACAAAGCATGGTCAATAGGAGAACCATGCTATTTTGGGTTTAAGGGTACTATGGGGGTTGTCCCATAGTTATTGTAATATGTGACCTTCAGGCACATCTATATAAGGGGCAATTTTGTATAAGGAAGGGTTGGAGTTTGTTAGACTTTTGTTAGTGATTGTTAGATGTTGCTAGATCAAGACGGAGAGAGATCTAAGAGAGGAAGAAGACTCTACAGTTGGGTGCACATAGATCTATTGTAGAGAAGAGTCCGTAGCTGAGTGCACATATTGGAATTGTTACCCATTCCAAGTAATATAAGAACTGTTCCCATGGATGTAGCTCCCATCTAGTGGGTGAGCCACGTAAATCCCTGTTTTATGTGTATGAATCTATGATGTGTTTATACTCATGTTGTGATATGTGTATGTATTTTCTTTCATATGTATCTGAATGAGAATGATATGTTAATTAAGTGAAATACATGTGTATGAACATTGCGAAGTAACACTAAGTATTATAAATGCGTAGTTATAAGAGTAACGATAACCATGATTCAACAAAGTCTGTAGGTTGTTGATAACTGCGAAGTGCATAGTTACATGTTGGTATTGATATGTTAAGTAGATGGTAAGCAAGGAATACATTACAAGTTTGTGTAACACATCTCCACATCACCACGGTTACAGAAACTTGATTCTGTAACCACCCATGTTCGCTTCAGGTGAGACTTTAGCCTAATCGTAGGTTGATGCTGAAAGGGCCAGTGAAGGGGATTTTGTTGGGTCTACAATATAACTTTGCTGAACCTGGTTAGCCCAAAAAAGATAACCAACACCTATACATGAACTGTTATGCAACAAATTTCCAAAAATACAATGAAAAAAGTAGAAATGGATCAGAAAGAGTACTCCACGACTTGAATGAAGAAAATATAGGAATAACAAGCCTCTTCGATGGGGAAACCTCTGTATACAATGTACTAAGTACACAAGACAAGATAAGACAAGACACTCAAATGAAAATATATCATTCCTATATATAGGAGATTAAGAGGTACAGTTACAACTCATTGACCCAAGCCGACATAACTAATCTAACCATACTAATGACAATTACCACTAATGGACCAAATTTGACATAAAAACTAATGTAATGCACCACAATATAGGGGGAAATGTTCCCATAATTAGGGATTAACATGCTCCTCCCCTCCAAACACTTGTTGTTCTCAATGCTTAATTAGTTGTGGATTCCTTTGTATGAAGGACTCATCTTCCCATGTCAAATATTCCACTGGCATGTTCTTCCACTTGATGAGGTACTCAATAATAGCCCAATTTTGTAGCTGTTTGGTCCTTGTTTCCGTGATTTTTCCAGGTTCCAATATGAATTTTCCTTCTCCATCAAGCTCAAAAAATATTGTTTGAATTGGTATCTTGTCTCCTGTTACCTACTTTAAGAAACAAACATGGAAAACTAGATGCACTCTTAAAGATGAAGGGAGCTCTAATTTGTTAGCCATACTACCAATCTTCTGCAACACTTTATAAGGACCATAATACTTTTGTGTTAATTTATTGTCCTTATTTAGTTTCTTGAGGGGCATCTTCTTGTAAGGTTGTAGCCTCATAAATACCCAATCCCCTTCTTTGAAACTCCTTTCATTGTGATGTTGATCAGCTTACTGTTTCATCTTGTTTTTTGACATAGCTCGGTTGTCCTTAAGTATCTCGAGAACTTCATTTTGGTGCTCTATGTGATCTTCCACAGATTGAAATTTAGATTTTTTTTAAGGGAGATGTGATAGAGGGAGGACGGTACCCATAAAGTGCCATAAATGGAGACATTTTTTATGATGTATGAAAGGAAGTATTGTACCACCATTCTTCCAAAGATAACCATTAGACCCACTGTATTTGTTTTTCATATGCAAAGCCCTGAACATAGCCTTCCAAACATTTCTTCACTATCTCAATTTACCCATTAGATTGAGGAATATAACATGAACTGTGGACCAATTGGGTCCCCAAACAAGAAAAAAATTCAATCCAAAATTTTCCAATGAAAATTGGATCTCTATCACTTATAATAACCTTTGTATTTCCATGTAACTTTTGAATTGTTTCCATAAAGGATGAAACTACTATACTTTCACTAAAAGGGTGAGAGAGTGCACAAAAATTTGCATACTTCGTGAGTCTACCAACAACCACCATAATAATATTATTTCCTTCTGACTTGGGTAGACCTATGATAAATTCCATTGATACTTCCCCCCAGCGCTATCAAGGTATTTCTAATGGTTGTAGAAGTCCTGGTATCTTAACTATTTCAACCTTACTCTGTTGGAAAACCAAACATTCGGCCACAAAAATTTAAACATTAGATTTAAGACCTTCTCAAAAAATTCCTTCTTGACCCTGCGGTAAGTTTTTAGGAATCCAGAGTGCCCACCTATAGGAGAGGTGTGTGATTCCAAAAGGAACTTTTGTTTGATTTGGGAGTTTTTGCATAAATATAAGTGATCTCTATACCATAGTGATCATCTTTCCACACAAAAGTATACAATACATTGGGATCATTCTAGAGCTTTTGAATGAGTATCCGCACAGATAGGTAAGTTTTCCTTTCTTCTCTTCCTGCTACTACCTGATCGGGTTGTAGAATGGAAATTGCACAAAGTAATTCCCCAACATCTTCATATTTTCTTGAAAGTGCATTTTCCACCACATTATGTTTCCCTTTTTAATAGATAATTTCAAATTCATATCCCAACATCTTGGTTACCCATTTTTGTTGTTCTTCCAAATATAGTCTCTATTTCAAGAAGTATTTAAGAATATTATGATCTGTTTTGACCTTGAAGTGCCTACCTATTAGGTAAGGGCGCCATTTTGTAAGATCATGTAGTATTGTCAACATTTAATTCTAATAAATGGGCTTCTTTAAGTGCTTTCTCTTGATTGTATGACTTGTGAAAGAAAGCGGGCATCCTTCTTGCATTAGAAAAAAACTAATGTCATTTCTTGAAGCATCACATTCCACAATAAAGCTTTTTGTAAAGTTTGGTGTGGCCAACACAGGATCTTTGCACATTTCTCCTTTAAGCTGTTCAAAAGCTTTATTTTCCTCTGGAGTCCAAGAAAATGCATCTTTCTTTAATAATGTTGTTATAGGTGATGTTATTCTTCCATAGTTCCGAACAAACTCGTGGTAGTACCCTGTCATACCTAGGAATCCTCGAATATTCTTCATGGTTTTGGGAATTGACCATTCCATCATGGATTTAATTTTGTTGGGGTCTATCTTGACACGTTCATGAGATACAATATGACCCAAATACTCTACCTCATTTACCCCAAAGAAACATTTGAAAGGTTTTGCATATAGTTGTTGCTCCTTTAGTAATTGTAGTACGATGTCAACATGTTGAACATGTTATTCCCAAGACTTTTTATAGATTACTATATCATCAAAGAACACCAGCACAAATTTTCTAAGGAAAGGATTGAAAATGGAATTCATGAAACCTTGAAATATGGAAGGCACATTCATGAGACCAAATGGCATGACCAAAAATTCATAATGAAATTCATGAGTTCTAAATGTTGTTTTTGGGATGTCTTCATCCTTCATTCTAATCTGATAATACCCAGAACAGAGATCCAACTTTGTGAAGAAAAGTATTCCATGTAATTCATCTAACAAGTCATCAATCAAAGGAATGGGAAACATATCTTTAATCGTAATCTTGTTGAGCTCTCTATAATATGGACACATATGCTATGATCCATCCGACTTGTGTACCATTACCATTGGTGCAGATTAAGAACTTTGGCTAGGCCTAATAATATCGACCTCTAACATTTCTTCAACCATACGCTCAATATAACTCTTCTAGCCATAAGGGTATCTGTAGGGTTTGATGTTAGGAGGAACACTTCTTGGAATTAAGTGAATAGCATGATAATATCAAATAGGTGGAAGACCTTTTGGAATATCTTCAAATACAACGCCAATTTCATTAAACTTGGACTTATTCTAGTCCAAGTCACTTTGAAGATGGGGCTAAAATCAACTTTCTAAACTCCAAAATCAAGCAAAATCCAGTTCCGAAATTGTCAAATCCAGGTTCCAAAAGTGCCAAAACCAGTTCCAAAAATGCCAAAATTGGTTCTGAAAGTGCCAAAACCGATTCCAAAAGTGCCAAATGAAGGTTCCAAAAGTGACAAAACCGGTTCATAAATAGCCAAAAAAACGGTTCCAAAAGTGCAAAATCCGGTTCTGAAAGTGATCAAACCGGTTCCAAAATTGCCAAATCCGTTTCCAAAAGTGCCAAAATCCAGGTTCCAAAACCATAATTTTTCTTTTGATATTTGTGTCTATATAATATGATGGTCATTTGAAGTTGAATGAAATTAACCAACACCCCATTTTTGAATGAGGCTTGAGCTAAATGAATGAAGGGGCGGCCAACCCTTCTTCTGCCAATTATTATTTTCATTATAGTTCTAGACCGCAAGAAGGGTGCTTCGATCCTTCTTGTGTTCACCATTCTGGATACAGGTGAATTGTCAGATATTGGTGTTCATAAATATCTACTAAAAGAAGGGGTGGCCGATCCTTCTTGTCAGCAGTCGAGATAAATATTATTTACATGTTATAACATAGGCAATGTCCCGATCCCTACCACATAATGTTGAAGTTGGTAGTGGGGAAATGTTGTCCCAACCTTTGTGATTGATTGTTCTTCATTTCTCTTTTAAATGAAGTGTCAACCGACCCTTCTTGTGCTTAGTATTTTTGCAGTCTTTGACATTCAGGATATACATGAATTGGCAGCTTATACTTCGTAGGTTGAATATTTGCACAAATCCCTCATAAATGAAGGGGCGACCGACCTTTCTTCTACGCAATATTATTTTCATACTAGTTCTAGACTACCCGAAGGGTCGGCCGACCCTTCTTGTGATTTATATTTATCTAGTCTTGACCCTTATGGTTATACATGAATGATCTCTATTTTGGAAGGCGAAAATCTCACACGTGTGAGCCTCAAAGAGAGAACTGATGCCATACGAAGTGATGACATGGCATGTATGATGACATGGCATGTGTGATGATGACATGACATGTACGATGACATGGCATCGAAAGACACATGATGGTGTTCTGGTGTTATCATTAAGTCAGTGTTGCAATGTGACATCATTCTGGAAAAGTACGGCAAGTTTGTGAAAATTTGGAAATTGAAAAAGTATGGAAAAAGTAGTCAAAACTGCTCTGATAGAATGCCCACCATAATTCATGGTTTCAAAAAAATGCACATACCATCATATCACGCTATAGCTTGTTGAAGTGGCTATATAGTTATATATGATTGCGGATTGCAGGAACTGTATGAGTAATGGATTTTCGACATGCGTTTCCGCAACCCGCAATTCAGATTGTGGATTGCCGAAACTTTGGTTTGTTTTTTATTTTGAGTTGTAGTCATGCAACCCGCAATTGTGGATTGCAGGAACGTTGTATATATTTCAAAATAATTAAACCCCCACAACTCGTCTTTCTCATTCCACAGATTAGATCTCAGCCGTCGACTTGTCTTAATCTTATGACCCAGAATTAAGCCGACGAAATTAATAAATATGTTGATTTTGTTGTTGTTTCCTTTTATTATTTTTTATCTTAAAAAATTACCTGCTATGTGGATTTTACTGCCAAATCCGTTTCAAAAATTGCCAAATCCAGGTTCCAAAACCATACTTTTTCTTTTGATGTTGCCACTTTTGAAATTGATTTTTGCGGTGTTCCGATATGATAATTATGATAGTCAGTTGAAGTAGTAAAATATATACAAATTATCAAATGAATCGGTGTCTGCATAATATGACGGTCATTTGAAGTTGAATTTCATTAATCGACACCCCATTTTGAATGAGGCTCGAGATAAATGAATGAAGGGTCATCCGATCCTTCTTTTTCCCACTATTATTTTCATAATAGTTCTAGACTGCAAGAAGGGTGGTACAATCCTTCCTGTGTTCACCATTCTGGATACAGGTGAATTGTCGGATATTGGTGTTCACAATTATTTACTAAGAGAAGGGGTGGCCGATCCTTCTTGTTGGCAGTCGAAAGTCCTGAGAAATATAGTTTAGATGTTATAACTTAGTCAATGTCCCGATCCCTACCATACACTACAGAAGTTGGTTGTGCGGAATTGTCATGCGAACCTTCGTAGATTTAATATTTTTTCATTTCTCTTTTAAATGAAGGATCGGCCGACCCTTCTTGTGACATTAGTATTTTTGCAGTCTTCACTATTCAAGATATATATGAATTGACAGGCTATACTTCATAGATTGAATATTTGGACAATTCCCTCATAAATGAAGGGGCGGTCGACCCTTCTTCTTCCCAATATTATCTTCATACTAGTTCTAGACTGCAAGAATGGTCATCCGATCCTTCTTGTGTTCACCAGTCTTGACACATGTGAATTACTGGATATTCGGATTTGATTCCCACAACCCGCATTTGTTGATTGCGAGAAGAGTATTGTAAATGTTTGCGTTCTGCGTTTCCGCAACCCGCAATGCAGATTTCGGGAACAGTTCGAATAATGGATTTGTGATTCTGCTCTCAACATAGTTTGTCATTGCAGAGTCTTGATAAAATCCTTGGTGGTATAGTGAAGAGGATCAATGGAGTTTTACGCATTCTAGGTTTTGCGTGTAACCTAGTATTATTAAGATAACTTATTCATGTTCGTGTCAGGTTCCTTTTATCTAACAAAGAGTGTAAAATGGTCTAGTAATATATGGTGTTTGCTAAGGTTGATTGTGTGGGAACTCTATTCAATGCTGATGCATGTATTGTTCAATGTAATAGTTATTCAATTTCTACAGTGAACAAACAATCACTAGGATCTACAATATCACAATTAGAACCTATACATACCTCTAATGGTCATGAATTTTAGGTACCTAAATAATCCCTTGCTTCAGAAATGAAGTTACCTACAAAGGTGAAAAGTCCAATGTCTAAAATATTCACTCATTGTTTGAATAGCCAGTCAATCGGCTAAGTTATAACATCTAAAAATGGTTTGTCGTGACTTCTGTTTACCGACAAGAAGGATCGGTCGCCCCTTCTTTTCGTAGCTAATTGTGAAAACATTTATCCAGCAATTCAGATATATCTGTAGTGGAGAACACAAGAAGGGTCAACCAACCCTTCTTGCAGTGTCGAACTATTATGAAAATAATATTGGGAATACGAAGTGTCGACCAACCTTTCAATTACGAGGCAATTTTCAAAATAGAACACCTTGGATGTTTTAACATATAAAAATTGTTTCTCCCGACTTCTATTTTCAGACAAGAAGGATCGGTCACCCCCTTTTTTTCGTAGTAAATTGTGAAAACCTTTATCCAACAATTCATCTATATCCATAATAGAGAACACAAGAAGGATCGAATCACCCTTCTTGCGGTGTCAAACTATTATGAAAAGAATATTAGGATTAAGAATGGTTGGTCGACCCTTCATTTATGAGGGAATTGTAATAATAGAAGACATTGGAGAAAGAGCGGCCGCTCTTTCTCTGAGAATATTTCCACTTTCCAGCCAAGCCTTTGAAGCAAAAAGTCTATAAATTTTGTCATTTAAATGTTGATATCTAGTATCCCAGGGTGACACGTGGAACGATCATATTGTGACACGTGGCATATTTGATTTGGAAAATTGCGTATTAGAAATATAGTTTAATTATAGTATTGACTCGTATAGAATATCTTCTCCTCTGAGCACCACTGAATCCATGCTACATTTTATTCTCTATTAAACACTATGTTTTAAATATGCTTGGGTGAACTGCAAGAGGAAGTGAATAATTATAGTAGCATTTGTTGTCTCATAGTATCACTACCTCCCTAGCTGCCGGTAGACCCTATTATCTTGGTCATTCATGTTGAATCATCTAGATACTTGCAATTGTTGAGACCTATGGATTGGAAATATTGACACCTAAATCCTCCAAAAACAAAGGTATCGAAGGCAAAGACCGTGTTTTGAATATTCTGTGCCTATGTTTCATGTTCTAATCGGCCATCAAACCCAAATGGTTTCATGCACCCAACTTATGAGATATTGAAAAATATAAATACCTGGCAATTGAAAAACTAGATTTATGGTTACAGATTTATGGTTTGAATAATATAAATACCTGGCAATTGAAATGTTCTGTTACAAATTTAGATATAAATATAAATACCTGGCAATTGAAATGTTCTGTTACAGATTTATTATTAAGACATAAAAATCAATAGAAGTTATTCCTGGCAATTGAATTTACTTCAATCTTTCAACTTTTACAGAGCTTGGGCTCTTGATACATTTCATGACTAGTACGAGCTTGAGCTCACAAACACAGACTCTTCTACCACATGATTTATATTTAAAATTTCTTACAAAGAAATAAAAATCAGTAGAAGTTATTCCGGGTTAAAACAGTGCAACTTCGCCACATTACATAGAGATGAAATTTACTTCGATCTTTCACCTTTTACAGACCTTGGGCTCTTAATAAATTTTAGGACTACGAGATTGAGCTTAAAAACACTGACTCTACTACAACAGACTCTACTGAAGAGAATTTACATAGACTTTATTTTTGCTTCAACTAGAAGCTATACTTTATCTTTGCTTCAACTAGAAGCTATGAGTCGCATTAGCGACAAATCTTGGTCTTTGGGATTCGGCAGTGCTCGAAATTCCCATATATCATGGTGTGGTGAGGATCTGTGAGGGAACTGCTGCCGAAATGCTCATATATCAGGAAGAGAGCGACCATAAGACTCAAGTATTTCTGATAAAAAAACAAAGGAAATGGAACAGAGGTGGGAAAGAAGAGTGCCATGACTTCCCGAAGATTTCATTTTGCTGCGATACCGGTTTTACTTTAGTCATTATATAGTGAATTGCTGAATTGACTTGGATATTATGGATGGGGAAGGATAATTATGACAGTATGGCGGGAAGGTGGTCATAGATATAATCTGTACCAACTGTAGATTTTGCTGTAGTAATTGTACATGTATCACCCTAATCGATGCCTTGAGAAAGGAATGTATGTTGACATGGCAATGGTTTATACGATGAAATTTTTAAATGGAAGTTATCCTGACGGTGCTAATGGTGAATGATGGCTTGTATCACGTGTGTGAAGAAAATAATCACATCATGCTTTAGTCGAAATTATGACTTGTGACAAACACCAAGATCACCGCCATCATTTACCATTAGCGCTATCGGGACAAACATTTTTTATATGTTCTAACTAAGCTTGTGCAATATTATTTTATATTCTGTTAATTGTAATGTTGTGATTTCTCTATTATTTAATTCTATAATATGTATGTTTGAAAAGAGAACACATAAAATCCTGAGAACTATATGGAAAGAAAGAACACATAAAATTTGAATATTTTAATGCCCCTCAAAGGGATTTAGACTTTGAAAGCGTGAATTTAGACTGTGTAAGTGTGAATATCAACATTTCTAAAGTGCAAAAACGGGTTTTGAAAGTGCAAAAAGTGGTTCAGAAAGATATATTCATCATTCGACCATATTTCTCTATAAAATACTTCTCTATAATTATATTGAAGCATATAGATGGATTTATTCAAAAGGCTCTCCACAGCAATTTATTACAAAAACGAGATCCTGGAAGCATGAATAGCTTTCCCAGTATGTGTTAAGACTTAATATGCTAAGACATAAAATAGCAGCATTACATTCCATTTCACAATAATAGCATATACAAGATCACTGAAGAAACAACAAGCACATCATAAACACAAGAGACACAGATTTATCCTGGGAAACCCTCATGGGGTAGAAAACCCAGCAAAGCTTCCTAAATATAGATGACCAACAATATACAAAGATGCAAACCAAAGACATGATCTCCTCCTCCACCATAGCAAACCTCTCCTCCACAAGTGCACTACTCTCAAGTGAGTGAGTGTGTGTCAAATGAGGAATACACCTCCTCTATTTATACACTACTCCGACTTGTCTTTTACACAAAACATGTAGGCTCGTATTTAACCAATGGGTTAAATACCCCACTAAAACTGACTAGGCCGACCCCTCTAGGGTGGTTTAATAACCCTTTGACCCACATAACACATACAGGGCCAACCCCCACTAGGGAAGTCTAATAACCCAAGTTACCACATTTCGACGGAGGAATAAACATCTCCGGATATACAATAAGATCTTCACGGAGGAATGAAACATCTCCGGAATAATAAAGTACAAATATAATATTCTTTGAAGTTACAATATCTCAACACTCTCCCTTAATGAGAAGGATATTATAACAGCATCTGCACGAGCAAGGAGTCATCAACATCATACACGATACATCTATAAATCATTGGAAACTTTCTCAACATCATCAGTAACTCAAGCAGTTACTGGAACATCTTCAATACTGGAACATCAACATCTTCAGTACTGAGTCTTTATCTTCTGCAGCACTCGAACAACATCAACATATGGATTCTCACGATCATCAGCATCGTCATCATACGATCATCAGCATCGGGATCATCTCGATCTACAGCATCTGGATCATCTCGATCTACAGCATCTGGATCATCTCGATCTACAGCATCTAGATCATCACGATCTACATCATCTGGATCATCACGATCTACATCATCTGGATCATCTTGATCTACAACATCTGGATCATCTCGCTCTACAACATCTGGATCATCTGGATCATCTCGATCCACAGCATCTGGATCATCTCTATCTACAGCATCTGGATTATCTGTATTAGTATCCACACCAATACATCTATCATCAAAACATGTATTCTTACTAATACATATATCATCAACAATATGTATTCTCACTAATACATCTATTATCAAAAGCATGTATTCTCACTAATACATCTATCATCAAAAGCATGTATTCTCACTAATACATCTATCATCAAAAGCATGTATTTTCACTAATACATCTATCATCAATACATAGCAGCATACTCTACAACACACACGATCATATTACAGGATGATCAATTCCGCTCTCTTTAGGACATAGGTCCATGGATGATACAATCCAGATCAGGTTCCAGGATGATCAATCCTTATCACTTTAAGACAAGTCTCATGTCTAGGGACGATGCAATCCCATCACGTACATTTTGAACCCAGTTCACGGATGATGCAGTCCTCTCACGTACATTTTGAACCCAGTTCATGGATGATGATGTCCTCACGTACATTTTGAACCCAGTTCACGGACGATGCAGTCCTCTCACGTACATTTTGAACCCGGTTCATGGATGATGCAGTCCTCACGTAGATTTTGAACCCAGTTCATGGACGATGCAATCCTCACGTACATTTTGAACCCAGTTCACGGATGATGCAGTCCTCTCACGTACATTTTGAACCCAGTTCATGGACGATGCAATCCTCACATACATTTTGAACCCAGTTCATGGACGATGCAGTCCTCACGTACATTTTGAACCCAGTTCACGGACGATGCAGTCCTCTCACGTACATTTTGAACCCAGTTCATGGACGATGCAGTCTTCACGTACATTTTGAACCCAGTTCATGGACGATGCAGTCCTCATGTACATTTTGAACCCAGTTCATGGGCGATGCAGTCCTCACGTACATTTTGAACCCAGTTCATGGATGATGCAGTCCTCACGTACATTTTGAACCTAGTTCAGGGACGATGTAGTCCTATCTTCAATTTTCAGAGACATCAGTCTACAGCTCAATTCTTGGACCGAGGTCCGAGGAAGATGCAATCCCCTACCTGCTCATTCAGGACTTTATTCTCAAACACATCATGTCTACGGCTCTCTTTAGTATTGAAGTACAGGGATGATCCAATCCTCTCATGTCCACCAAGGACTTCATTCTTGGAGACATCATGTCTACGACTCTCTTTAGGACTGAATTCCAGGGATGATGCAATCCTTTTTCTTTCTCGAAGACATCTGTCTATGGCTCACTTTATAACTTGTGTTCAAGGATGATGCAATCCTCTTCTTTCTCGGAGACATCTGTCTATGGCTCACTTTAGGACTGAAATCCAAGGATGATTCAATCCTTACATGTCCACAAAGGACTTCATTCTCGGAAACATCATGTCTACGGCTCTCTTGAGGATGATGCAATCCTATCATGTCCATCAAGGACTTAATTCTCGAAGACATACGTCTACGGCTCTCTTTAGAACATATGTTCAAGGATGATGCAATCCCCTTGTCACCTTAGACCCTATCTGAGGACCATCCACCAACCTCTCTGTCGGCATCACCAATATAGGTATCCACATCATTGACCTCACTGTCGATGTGGGAAATCTCATCATAAGTGATCACATCACTCCCCCTTTCGAGGAGGGTCCTTCTTAACTATATTAAGTTTGTCTTGGAAAACTTCACTTGAGGTAGAGGTTTGGTTAGTACATCGGATCGGTAGAGGTTTGGTTAGTGCATTGGTAACTTGTTACGAATTTGAACATTAACCATATCTTCTATATAGAAATGTAAGATCTCTATGTGCTTTGACTTATCATGGAACACTGGATTCTCTGCCATTTTGGTACAACTCTGTTTGTCACATAGGATCATAGTTGGGTCCATCTCTAAGTCAATTCTGAATTCATACCGCTTCACAATTAGCAGAGCAAGCAGCCATATATTCTGCTTGTGCTAAGATCCACACTGGATTGTTTCCTGCTCAACCACGAGATCATGGCTGATCCCAGACAATAACATCCTCTCGATGTGCTCTTCCTGTCTGATACAATTTCTGCCCAATCAACATCTGTGTAGCCATCTGAAGTCATGATCTCTAAGATAACATAGATCAAATTATATCGTATCCTTTAGGTACCTCATCACATGCTTTGCAACTAAAAGGTGAACACATCTGGTTTCCACTAGATACTGATACAAGGTGTTCACAGCAAAGCATATATTTGACCTAGTATTTGTTAGACACATCAATGACTCAATATTTTGTCTGTACAGAGTTCTATTCACTAAGTATGATGAGTAATTTGCTAACAACTTCAAGAGTGGCCATTCCAACACATCAAGTCCTTTTAATTTTTCTCAGCATACTTTCCCTAGTTGAGAAAGATTCCTTCTGAGCCTTGCCATACTTCCAGACCTAGGAAGTAATGCATCAATCTGAGATCTTTCATTTTCATTTCTGTAGCCATCTTCTTCTTTCTTTTCATGACTTTTGGTAAAGCCCAAGCTTATCAAGAAACTGTCAATTCTCCCTTTGTGACTGAACATCATTCACACTCTGCATTGAATGATATTCTGCATATCTATCTGTGCCATCTCTCGTTAGATGGGTCTACTGATATGAGCCTCAATATCATTCGAACTCTGTGGTGAGTTCCTTCATGTATCCATGTCATCTGTGTATAGAAACCATATTCAACCTTGTAGCAAAGGTTGACATCCACATCACCCATGGTGATCATTAAGCTCATCAATTGATTATCGATCATGGGTACCCATACAGAACCTGATTCACACTTCTTCTTTAATTACACCATTAAGGGAATGGTCTTATCTAGCCACTTGGAGCAAACATCTCATCATGATTCTCTTCCTCTTTCTAAGAGAATCTTCAGGCCACAAGCCCTCTATAGTGTGTTTGATTTGTAAATCCTTTTGTTGAACATCCATCGCTTGTTCAGTGTTCATCATTCATCATGATCTTTCCTACAAATCAAAATTAAGTACATGATTAGTAATATTTCATAATCATCAAATCATATTGACATGATAACCTATTATGCATATAGATATCATTTACATAGTTATGCAACTATTTTGACCAATACTTTGGCACAATACTTTTCCATATCCTGTATGCAGACAGTGGCTATCTAGATGCCTTCCATCTCTAGCAGAACATACTATCGAGAGTGTGCACAGCTCTCAGCATCTCAGTAAAGAGATTTCATTCTAGACAAGCAACAATGGAATGTTTGTCCAACTTACCAATCATATGCATATTAGTAGTATATTGTTCAATGCTCTATGAATGTTTACACTCAGCATGATATATTCTAGGAATACAAATATGCATACAAGCAATATCATTTACTATTTGAAATAACTACTCAAATACTTATCTTTTATGTTTGTGTGGTTGCCTCCCGCATGATCTTCTATATGTATTTTGAACTTCTATTCATTCTGTACCACTGTGCATGCTCAAGTGTGCACTAGTGTCATCCTCATGATCTCATACACAAGCATACATTCATTAGTATATTCTCAATATTATCAAAAACATTATAATTCTAAATAATCTTGAATATGTATAGTCATGATCATTAGTATTCAGAAGTCTTCTTTTACTCATGCATATTCTTGTTTGATCTGGTTAGTTAAATCATCAACCAAGATAAGAGACATAATATGCATAAACCCTTGATTAATAACTTTATGAATAAGCATAACCAATCATACCAGGTATACTTATATAAGGGATCCTAACACAAGGTAAGATTCTAACTTGACATAGGAAAACATATCTGGATTAGTATACCTGCTTAGTTATGTACAACATACCTAAACAATCTTGTTAATGATTTAGAGATCTTGAGCTAGAACCTGCATGTCTCATAGGTTAAGCATAATATAACAAATTCATACATACCTCGTAAGTAGAACAAATATTATGGATGAGTCTTTGTCTTCATGTTGTCATGGTCATGGAACTTGATTTTTCTTTTGTGATGTACCTGTATCTTTTTAGCAGACAACATCAACCTCACACAACACCATAATGCATTAGTACAATCATATAGCCCTAATCAATGAATGTCTTCGATCATTCACATGCATTCATACTATTACTAGGGTGATAAGATAATTCTAACATTAATCAAGATTGTACTAATAAATAATATGAAGACAAACACATCATGAACTTAATCAAGAATCAGATTTCAAGACATACCTGAACCTCCTTAAGTCATACCTGTCGAGACTTCTTGTAGTCTTCTTATGTAAGGACTTAGCCTCAACTCCCCCTGAAACTTGATCTGGAGCATGATTAGGGTTTGCTAGAGAAACCCTAAAAATTCAATCTTTGACTTTCAAACTTCTGAATGGATGGAAGGATGTGTCTTGCTAGCATACTTCAATTTTGAAATCTCCAAATTTGACCCCTCAAAATTGCCTTCAAAACTTCTGGATATTCTGGACAGGAACCCGAACTAGGGTTTGATGAATCCCACCCTTCTGTCCAATCAAAGGGTTCGATCCAAGGCTCTAAACTCTTATTTTTCTGAGGAGCTTCCAGCCGTGGTTACAGACTTCAAAAATTCCAACTTTTGTTGAAGCCCTAATTTTTCATCTTTCCCATCAAAATCCCGAACTGGGGTTTGATCAAGCCCGGTCTTCTACCCAACCAAAAAATTCGATATTGGTCTCTAAATTTCGATTTTCCTGGGTAGCATTCAGCCATGGATTCCTATTCCAAAAATTCTAACTTTCTCCGAAACCCTAAATTCCGGAAGCCATGAATGAAGGTGCTCCAAAAATAATTATGTTTTGACAGAAATATGTACCTGATTGTTTCTGCTGTAACTCATAACCTTTCACTCCACAGGGTCTGAAAACGTTTTCTGTGGTATCCTGACCTATCATCTTTCCATCTCGATAGGTCTGAACTCAATTGGATTTTCTGAGAGAGAGTTATACCAAGTGTCGCAACGTGACCTGTTTATGGGATAAAACAGGAGAGTGAACTTGTACGGCGTGCCACGTGTCACTGGTTCAACTTCGGCCTCTGAAAAAGTTTCTTGATATATTAAAGTCTGTGTACTACCTTTCACTTTTTACTAAATTTCTTTGGAGCTTCCTAGCCCAAGTTATGCCAAGTGTCACAACGTGACCTGTTTATGGGATAAAACAGGAGAGCAAACATGTACAGCATGCCACATGTCACTGGTTCAACTTCGGCCTCTGAAACAGTTTCTTGAGATAGTACAATCTGTGCACTACCTGTAACTTTTTACGAAATTTCATTTGGAGATTCCTAGCCCAAGTTATGACCTTTTTTTCCTAGGTCACCTGATTTTGACTGAGATCTGGAAGAGGCAGAAACCCTAACTTGTACTGATCATAACTTACAAAGTATAATGAATTTGAGGGTGCCCTTTGGATACAAGATACCTGGAGATGCTATCTATTTCCTGTAAAGGTTTCAGATCCTGAAGCTTTTCCAAAATGGATGTATGGCGAAAGTTCCACGATGACTGGTTTTTTCTATATAAAACCCTAACCTTCAAATTGTCATAAGTAAAGCAAGTGTCGTAAGTGCCATACCTTTCCTTCCTTCAGGTTAACTCTGATACCATGTTAAGACTTAATATGCTAAGACATAAAATAGAAGCATTACATTCCATTTCACAATAATAGCATATACAGGATCACTTAAGAAACAACAAGCACATCATAAACACAAGAGACATAGATTTATCCTGGGAAGCCCTCATGGGGTAGAAAACCCAGCAAAGCTTCCTCAATATAGATGACCAGAAATATACAAAGATGCAAACCAAAGACATGATATCCTCCTCCACCATAGCAGACCTCTCCTCCACAAGTGCACTACTCTCAAGTGAGTGAGTGTGTGTCAAATGAGGAATACACCTCCTCTATTTATACACTACTCCAACTTGTCTTTTACACAAAACATGTAGGCTCGTATTTAACCAATGGATTAAATACCCCACTACAACTGACTGGGCCGACCCCTCTAGGGTGGTCTAATAACCCTTTGACCCACATAACACATACAGGGCCGACCCCCACTAGGGAAGTCTAATAACCCAAGTTACCACATTCCGACGGAGGAATAAACATCTCCGGATATACAATAAGATCTTCACGGAGGAATGAAACATCTCCGGAATAATAAAGTACAAATATAATATTCTTTGAAGTTACAATATCTCAACAGTATGGATGTGTAAATTTAACAAGATGATGCAAAAAAAATTCCACAATTGATGTAAAAACTAATCCAAGTAGGGATCTCTTCTACAAAAAATTATGCCGCTAAACAGAGGTTTCCTCGGCAATTTTCATGTCCATAGAGGGGGAATCCTGGCAGTGGTTGCACTGTGACATCCTTACAGCAGCTGCACTATGACATCCTGGCCATCTTCAAAATTTCATCTTTTATAAAATCCTCTGTCCCCATAAGTTCAATTTGATTCCGTTCCAAATCATCAATTCTGGAGTCGTAACAGGTTAATTTTTTTATTTTAAATAGAAACATTTTTTCTTTTTGTTCGTTTAAATCGAAGCATTATTTCTTTTTTCTTTTTTTAAATAGAATGAAATATCATAAAAGGGAGAACATAAGAAGGATTGACCAACCCTTCTTGCAGTGTCAAACTATTTTGAAAATAATACTGGGAATAAGAAGGGTCGCTCAACCTTTTTGTATTGTTGAAATATTATAAAAATAATATTGGGAATAAACTGGGTCGGCCGACCCTTTGAATTATGAGGGAATTGTAAAAATAGAACACCTTATAAGTTATAACATATAAAAATGGTTTCTGAGTAATTTTGTTTTTGATCCTTATTTTTCGACAAGAAGGATCGGACACCCTTTCTTTTCATAGTTATTTGTGAAAACCTTTATCCAGAAATTCAGTTATATCCATAATGGAGAACACAAGAAGGATCGACCGACCCTTCTTGCAGTTTCAAACTATTATGAAAAGAATATTGGGAATAAGAAGGGTCAGACAAACTTTCATCTACGAGGGAATGGTGAAAATAGAATTCCTTAGAGAAAGAGCGGCCAAGCGGCCACTCTTTCTCTGAGAATATTTCTACTTGCCAGCAAAGTCTTTGAAGCAAAAATTCTATAAATTTGGAGACACATGGAATGCTTATATTGTGACACATGGCATATTTTATTTTTAAAATTAGTTTAAATATTTTTTAAACAAATATTAAGAATATTAATGGTACCAGGCATGTTGGCCGTAGGATTTTCAATGAATCGATTGGAGTAATAAGTGTACGATTACTCCAGCAAAATCTGTACTCGCTACGGATGATATCTATGACCACCATGATCCCACCATACTGTGATAATTACCATACTGTGATCATTACAATTGACCCCATCCAGAGACTTTGTTGGTGACAAGACATAAACATTATGTGGACTGAAAGCATGATGAGATTATTCACACGAGTGATACAATCCATCATTTACGGCGAATATTATTAAGCCTGTTGTAGGCCATTTAATGCACTGGTATCAGACATGTTGGCCATTGGATTTTCAAGGAATCGATTGAAGTGATACGTGTACGATTACTCCAGCAAAATATGTAGTCGCTACAGATGATATATTTGACCACCATGATCCCGCCATGCTTTGATAATTACCATTCCCCACCCGTCCCAGACTCCCTTCCCATTCAATCCATCAACACAGTGGCCACTCATATATATAGGATAATCCATTAACACAGTGGCCACTCACAACAAACTAAAATGGAACATTTCAGTTTGTTCACCTTATATTCCTTGTGTATGCATGGATTTGTCATTATGTTCCTGCAACCAAGAGGGGACATAGGGAGATGAAGAAACGTTCTCATATAATGGATCTAGTGCACCATTATCCTGCAGAGAAATTTGGGGAGATAATAGGTAGCTTCAAATCATTGAAGAATCTTGATATCCATACTCCAAAGCCTCTTCCTCTTCTCAACTTATTGGAGCAACTTACTAACCTTGAAAGACTACATATCCACAAAACGTTTTTCTCAGTAAGAAAGAATTTTTGTAGTCATTATTATACACAGGTCTAATTTAAGTGTTTGCTTATCATTTGCAAAGTATATTTCATTGGTTGAATGCCTTTTCTTCCACTAACTATGGTGTTAGGAGCTAACCCGTCCAAGGGGGATTCCCAGACCAACTGTGTTAGGAGCTAACCCATCCAAGTGGGATGCCCAGACCAACTGTTATGGTGCACTTGGAAATTTAGTAATAGTTTCTCTATTTCTATTGTGCATGATGATAAGTGTGCTCACGTGTTGGATGCAATAAAACAATTATTTTTGCATTTGTTGGAAATGGTTTCTTTTTACGACAATGTGATAAACAGTTATTTGTTTTCTTTGCAGCTATTCGAGAGAGATTCAATACCGCCATATCTTGGCTATATTCGAATCTCTATGCCTCCAGATCATGCTGTCATCTTCTTCTAACTGCGCATAATTTGTTTCGCTCGTTTTAAATATGAACACCTCACCCATTTCCACTACATTTTATAGTCAGTCCCATGATAGTCGAAAATCTCGAGACTTTCCAACTCCGTAGAATGAAAAAACAGAATGTTATCAATCGTTTCTATTTCTTCCTCGATGAATTTCAGCTCACCAAGTTAAGATAGTAGTATTAGACTCAACATATACTAAACTTGGTGATGATGTAGTATCAAAGCTCAATGATGTAGTATCAGACTTAATAGATAGTAAACTTGTTATCACCATTGCACATTTTTTGCACTATTCATCGACAAATAACTACATCTGGCCGGGAGAGCTTACCAATCTTTGCAAGAATATTCCCTTTGTAGATGAAGGTGGGAAAATCATCAGGGAAGGAGGCGTTTTAAAGTTTCTCCAGGCGCCTGCATCCAAGAGTAACTAGGCCAAGTTAATGGGATGGAAATTTGAATCCTTTGTTGACTATGGGATTTTTAACACTTTTTGAAGGTTACCTTATACTACCACCTTATGCAGGAGGTATGATGTATTCAGTGAATGATTTGGTTTCATTCTTTCAAAGACACTTGAAACAGTCATCGAATGTTGTTTTAGTACATTCCTTCATGTCTGGAATGAGTCTAGTGCTTCTAAGTCTACAAGTCAAAGCTCCAATAAAAGTTTAGTCTTTTATTACTCCTTCAAAGGAGATGATCTGATTAAGGATAAGGAGAATCTAAAACGTTCAATGACTTTAAATTATTCTGAAGTTGAATTTAAATAAAAAAATGCAATTGAAAAGGACCTTTTGAAAGTGGCAATATTGGCTTTGAAAAGGGTGTTTTTCTATTGGAATAATGTGTTTTTTAACTACTTATGAACCTTAAACTGCAGTTTGTTGTTATAAAACTATGAACTTCAATTCAAAAAGTGTGAATTTAAAATAAACAAATGCAATTTATAATTTGAAAAGTGTGAATTTCAAATCAAATAATGCAATTTTTTATTTCAAAATTGCAATTTTCATTTGTAAATGTTCTAAACTTTAAGGTGAAAAAATCAATGTCTAAAATATTCAAGTCACGTTGAAGATGGGTCAAAAACCGCCTTTCTAAACTCCAAAATCAAGCAAAATCCGGTTCCAAAACTGCCAAATCCAGGTTCCAAAAGTGCCAAAAGCAGATCCAAAAGTGCCAAAACCGATTCCAAAATTGCCAAAACCAATTCCGAAAGTGCCAAATCAAGGTTCAAAAAGTGACAAAACCGGTTCCTAAAAGGCCAAAACTGGTTCCAAAAGTACAAAATCCAGTTCCGAAAGTGACCAAACCGGTTCCGAAACTGCAAAATCCATTTCCAAAGTGCCAAAATCCACGTTCCAAAACCATACTTTTTATTTTGAACGAGGCTCGACATAAATGAATGAAGGGGTGGCTGACCCTTCTTCTCCCTACTATTATTTTCATAATAGTTCTAGACTGCAAGATGGGTGGTTCGATCCTTCTTGTGTTCACCATCCTGTATACAGGTGAGTTGTCGGATATTGGTGTTCACAATTATCTACTAAAAGAAGGGGCGACCGATCCTTCTTGTCAGCAGTCGAAATTCGGGAAAAATATTGTTTACATGTTATATCATAGGCAATATCCCGATCGCCGCCACATACTGCGGAAGCCCGGAGTGCGGAAATGTTGTCCCAACCTTCGTAGATTAATTGTATTTCATTTCTCTTTAAATTGAAGGGTCAACCGACCCTTCTTGTGCTTAGTATTTTTGCATTATTCACCATTCAGAATATACATGAATTGATAGCATATACTTCGTAGGTTGAATATTTCCACAATTCCCTCATAAATGAAAGGGCGACCGGCCCTTCTTCTGCCCAATAATATTTTCATACTATTTTGAAACTGCTAGAAAGGTCGGCCAATCCTTCTTGTGATTTATATTTTTCCATTCTTGACCATTCTGGTTATACATGAATTAATCTCTATTTTGGAAAGGGAATACCTCACACGTGTGAGCCTCAAAGAGAGAAGTGACGCCAAAGGAAGTGATGACATGGCATCTATGATGACATGGAATGTGTCATGAGGCTAGAAAGACACAAGATGGTGTTCTAGTGCTATCATTTAGTGAGTGTTGCAATCTGACATCATTCTCAAAAAGTATGGCAAGTTTGTTAAACTTTGGAAATTGAGAAAGTATGGAAAAAGTAGTCAAAACTGTTCTGATAGAATGCCCGCCATAATTCACGGTTTTAGAAAAATGAACGCACCATCATATTATGCTATAGTTTGTTGAAGTGGCTATCTAGTTATACATGATTGCGGATTGCGGGAACAGTTTAAATAATGGATTTGCGACATGCATTTCCACAACCCGCAACCCGCAATGCGGAATACAGATTGTGGAAACTTTGGTTTGTTTTTATTTCTAGTTGTAGTCCTGCAACCCGCAATTGCGGATTGCAGGAACGTTGGATATATTTCCAAACAATTAAACCCCCGCAACTCCTCTTCCGCATGCCCTAGATTAGATCTCAGCGGTCTACTTGTCTTAATCTTGCGGCCCAAATTTAACCCGACGTAATTAATAAATATGTTGGTTTTGTTTTTGTTTCCTTTTATTGTATTTCATCTTCGAAAATTACCTACTATGTGGATTTTACTACGAGTTTTTTCCAAGTGTTGTGTTCACCCATTTTTCCAGCTTTAATGAAGGGTCGGTCGACCCTTCTTGTGCTTAGTATTTTTGCAGTCTTCACAATTCAAGATATACATGAATTGATAGCCTATACTTCGTAGGTTGAATATTTGCACAATTCCCTCATAAATGAGTTGGGAGGAATTATTCCTCGAGAATGGGGCAGCTCGCCAGTTACAGACGGAGCAGAGAGAATGGGGAAGCTCCGAAGTAGACATGGATCTCCCCTGTAGACTTGGAGCAGAGAGAATGGGGCTACTTTGAATGCGTAGAGGGATGAGTTACCAGAGTTGGAGTGAGCTAGCTAGTGAAGGGACCTGCTAGCAGTGCAAGAGCGGCACAACATAATGGCCAAGATTAATTACTAAGAAGTACAGAGTATAGGGTATAGTATAACAAGCATTAAATTTTTTGAGGGGAAATGTAAATTCTAGAATTTCAAATAGAACAATTAAGCTATATCCATAATGGAGAACACAAGAAGGATCGACCAACCCTACTTGCTGTGTCGAAATATTATGAAAATAATATTGGTAATCAGAAGGGTTGACCGACCCTTCTTCCAGTGTCAAACTAATCTGAAAATAATACGGGGAATAGGAAGGGTCGTCCGACCCTTCAATTACAAGGGAATTGTAAAAATAGAACACCTTGGAAGTTATATCATATAAAAATGATGTTTCCTGACTTCCGTTTTATGGCAAGAAGGATTTGCTTCCCCTTCTTTCCATAGTTATTTGTCAAAACCTTTATCCATCAATTCAGCTATAGCCATAATGGATAATACAAGAAGGATCGACTGACTCTTCTTGCAGTGTTGAACTATTATGAAAATAATATTGGGAATAAGAAGGGTCGACCGACCCTTCATTTAGGAGGGAATTGTAACAATAGAACACCTTGGAGAACGAGCGTCCGCTCTTTCTCTGAGAATATTTCCACTTGCCAACAAAGCCTTTACAGAAAAATGTCTACAAATTTGGTTGTTAAAATGTTGATATATAGTATCCTAGGGTGACATGTGGAACGATCATATTGTGACATGTGGCATATTTGATTTGGCACATTGAGTATGCGGAGGTTACTAATGTGGGTTTAACCACAACACAACCAGGAAATGGAAATTCATTCATAGCAAGATTACCCTCTGGAAATTGAATAGAAACACTTTTTCTATGCAATATGATGACTAACAAATTGCCCATATTGGTCTTTGTTTTTAAGAAGAGCATTAAAGATCCCATAATGATTAACTGTAATGAATTTCCAAGAAATTGATTAGAACCTTTCGGTCTGAGAAATGCAATTATTACATTTGTAATGAAATAACATATAGCATGCGCCAACAAAATTTGGATTTAGATGAAGTACAATTTTAATTATATCACGTATCATGATTTGATGTCAAATCTAAACAACTAATAATTGATCTTCATCTATCTCGCATACGGGATGTTAGATTTTTAGCATTAATTCAACATACTCTAGGATCTTTACTGAGAGAATAACATGTACAACATATCAATCATATCAAGCATGTATCAAGCATATCAAGCAATCACATAAGACAATGGACACACATAGTTTCACTGGGGAAAACCATAAAGGTGAGAAAACCCCACAACTTCCTCCGAGATAGAAAGAGCAATGATACAACCAAATACAAGAGATAGTCTTCTACTAGTAGCTACTCCTCCTCCTCAACTAGTGCACCACTTTCCGAGTGATGTAAGAGTGAGTAATGAGATGATCAAATAGAGATCTCCCGATCTCTATTTATACTTGTCCTGTCCTACCCAATAAATCAGTCGGGTCGACTTGTCTAACTCATTCTAATAACCAATGGTTGCATTAATCCGGTCCGACCCCTTACTAGGTGGTATAATAACCCATCAGCAAGTTACAACACTTGCGACACTTGTCAATACAAATGACGACACTCCCGTATAGGGGAATATTACATCTCTATAGGAGTACAATAAATACATAGATGAAATACATTCCAAAGTTGCATATACATAAACACTCCCTCTTAACTAGGAAGGTATCTCTCCACATAGATCTGCTAGCACAAGTCTTCTTCTCTGGATTATCGTCACTGGATCATCGTCATCGAACCATCATCATCGAATCATCATCACTGCTGCTGTATCAATCAATCTCCAATCTACTCATCATAGGAAGTTCTACAGACCCAGTCCTTTTTTCATACTGGATGTAGGCCCGCCACCTGCAGGTCTTCATCATCTACAAATCCATCCCTTTTTCATGCTAGATGAACATAATCAACATATCTGCGAGCAAGCCATCAAGTATGTACACCTCAGGACTGATTACACTACTTCTTCAAAACATGCAAGATCTCCTAGGACTGATTACACTGCCTCTGCAAAAACTGCAAGAGCATCTTAGGATTGATTATATTCCTCTGCAAAACCTGTGTACCATACTATCACATCATCATCTTCGGATCACCTCATCGTCCACGGAGCACAACCCAGATGCACATCATACAACACTTACACTTACCGGCATGGGAAGACACAACTCAACCATCCATGAAAGGCTCTGCCCTTATATCTACGCCATGGGAAGACACACCTCAGCCATGCGAGAATGGCACCGCACTTATATCCATAGCCATGGGAAGACACACCTCAACCATGCTAGGAATGGCACAACACTTATATCACAGCCATGGGAAGACACACCTCAACCATGCCCGAATGGCCCAGCCCTTACATCAACGACCATGGTAAGACAAACTTCAACCATGTCAGAATGGCTCTAGGCCTTACATCAACGACCATGGTAAGAAGAACTTCAACCATGTCGGAATGGCTCATGTGCATCTGTGTCTCCAGACTCATCACTTCCCCTTGGAAGACATATCAATCTGAAGTACACCAAGTCTCCCTATGAAGTATTCAAACTTCACTATGGCAGTGGCTTGGTCAACACATCGGCTATCTGCTCGTCCGTTGCAACATACAAGATCTTCACTGCTCCTCTTTGCCCCATATCCCTTATATAGTGATACTTGTTTTCAATGTGCTTCGACTTGTCATGGAACACTGGGTTCTCCGACAACTTCACACAACTCTGGTTGTCGCAATATATACAAGTAGCACTCTGCTAGAGATCAAACAAATCAGATAGTAGCTTCCTAATCCATACTGCCTCACAACCGGCTGAACAAGCTATGACATACTCTGCTTCGGCTATAATCAATGCCACACAGGACTGCTGCTAAACCAAGAGATCATACCGGATCCCATACGAAGCAACACCCCGAAGCTCTCTTCCGATCAATGGCACTGCCTTCCCAGTCTGAATCAACATAACCCTGCAAGTTAAACTTTTGATTCGCCTCACACTTGAACCCATAGTCAACTATACCCTTCAGGTACCTCAGAATATGCTTTGCATCTATTTGGTGAACATGTCTCAGATCTATCAAGTACTGGCTCAAGGTGTTCACCGCAAAGCAGATATCTAGTCTCGTATTCGTCAAGTACATCAAGGACCCAATCATATGACGATACATCGTAGAATCATCTGGCTCAGAAGAAGCATCACATAGAAGCTTCAGGTTCAATTCCATAGGTGTGGCCATAGCCTTGCAGTCCATCATCTCGAACCTCTTCAGGATATCTACTGCATACTTCCCTTGTCCAAGAAAGATTCCATCTGCACTCTGCCACACCACCATACTAAGAAAGTAGTGCATCATACCCAAGTCCTTCATCTCGAACTCCGCAGCAAGCTTCCTCTTCGTGTCGACAATCAATCTATCCTCACCTATTACAAACAGGTCATCCACATACAATAGTAGTATTTCCGGATTGCCTTCCTCAACCTTGTAGTAAAGGTTGGAATCCGCTTTACTCTTGGTAAAGCCCAAACTGGATAGGAATCCATCTATCCTACCATACCAGGTTCTGGGTGCCTATTTCAAACCATATAGGGATTTCTTCAGTTTACACACATGTGACCCTCGATCATGTGTCTCAAACCCGAGTGGCTGCTCCACACACACTTCCTCTTCAACTACACCATTCAAGAAAGTTTTCTTGACATCTGTCTAGTATACCTTCCATTTCATCACTGTAGCCAGAGCAACTACTGATCTATTGGAAGTGTATCTAGCTACAAGAGAAAAAGTCTGTTCATAATCAATCCCTTCTTTCTGGGAGATGCCACGAGCTACAAACTTAGCTTTGTATTTCTCTATGCTACCAATTGCAGCATGCTTGATCTTATAGATCCACTTGGAAGTCACAACAGACTTCCCTTCAGGTCTTGGGACCACATCCCAAACATCATTCTTCATGATCGACCGGTATTCCTTGATCATGGCATTCTTCCCAAATCCTGGGAACTTCAATATCTTCAATATCCTCAATAGATAACTATGTTGTTGAACAAATGTTGTAGTCCTTCTTTTGTAGGTGATGGTATATGATCTTTCCTACAAAACAAGTTAAATTGCATGATTAGAAAACATCTCATAGTTTTCAAAAAAAATTCTTACACATAAATAAATATGTCATATAGTCATGCAATTATCTTAGCCAATGCTTTAATAACACATTTATCCATATCCCGTAAATTTCTAGATGCCTTCCAATCTCTACCAGAACATTGTTAAGAGTGTGCACAACTCCCAACATGTCAGCAAAGAGGTTTCATTCTAGATAAGTAGCAATGGAATGTTATACAGTGCCATAGGCCACTTACCCATCACATGCATGTTAGTAGTATACTGTTCATTAATGCAATTATTCTAATATGCATAATACACAACCTAAGTCTAGGAACATAAGTATATACAATATTATTTAAACAATCAGATATACAAGAAATGACAAATCCAAATACTTATCTTTGTTTGTTTGTTGGGTGGACTCCCTCTAAATCTTTGATTCCTTACAGGAGCTGTTGGAGTCCGACTTTGAAGTAGATTCTTCTACTCCTTTCTATTGTGGATTGTAAGGAGTGTTCAACTCCCTCTTAATCCCTCAATCACTGCATAATTTCTTGAAGTCTTCTGAAGTAAATTCTCCACCATTGTCGGATCTAAAGGTCTTGTTCTTCTTTTCAGTGTGGTTTTCTATCAAGGCTTTGAATTCCTTGAATTTGTTGAATACTTCATCCTTGTTCTTCAAGAAATAAGTCCAAGTCTTCCTAGAGAAATCATCAATGAAAGAACCATAGTGCACATACCCACTCAGATAACTGGATGACACCGGAATGCATACATCAGAGTGGATAATTTCCAAAATTTCTTATGCCTTGCTTTTACTGCTTGGAAATGTCTTCTTTGTGTTCTTTCCCTTTGCAGAACCTTTGCAAATGCCTTCATGCTTTGTTTGGTTTTTAGGAAGACCTTCTACAACTTTGCTTGCAATTGGTAATGCCCTGTAGTGCATGTGTGCAAGCCTTCTATGCCAAAGTTCGCTTGTCTCTACTGAATCATGGACCATGGCTTGTGCTGGTTGGCCCTTCAATTTGTATAATCCTCCCTCTTTCTCTCCAATCACCACTACATCATCAATAGTCTTACCCTTTAGCCACATTAGGACTTGGCCATCTACAAATACAACACTCATCCCTTTTGCATCCAATGCAGATATGGAGAGTAGATTCTTCTTAATACCTGGAACATATAGTACATCTTTCATCTTCATAGACTTTCCAGAGTCTAGTTTATAGGAGGCTTCACCACTCCCTTTTATTGGATACTGGTAGTCATCCCCAAGTTTCACCTTGTTGGGTGAATCATGTTGAGATAGGTTCATAAAGGATTCCTTGAATCTTGTCATGTGTTTAGAAGCCCCACTATCTATAAGCCAATAATTGCTGCCATGAGTAACGGTTCCAGTGAGAGCAGAAATCAGAACATATTCTTCATCACTTGAAGAATCTTCACTATCTTCTCTAGCTCTCTTCCTGGGAGGTTCATCATCCTTTGCAGCATGAGCATGATGTCTTCTTTTGAAGTTCTTCTTGTGAGAACCATCTTTCTTATTTCTAGGATAGTCTCTGGAATAGTGTCCCTTCTCATCACATGTATAGCAACGGACATAGGACATGTTCCTTCGAGGTTTGGGACTACCTCTCTAATTCTGATGGTGATGTCTTTCTTTCTTTCCATGATGGTGAGCCTTCTTGTCACCATGTATTTTGGAGTGTGCCATGAGATCTTGGTCTTCATTCCCTATATTCTCTTCTCAAGCTACAATTTGAGCTTCTTCCTTTGAGCATTCTTCCCACAATCTACTGAAAGTGATAAGTTTCTTCCTAGCACAAATCCCTTGGATGAAGGAATCCCATGACCTAGGAAGGCCATTAAGAGTGGTCATTACAACTTATCCATTTTCTATATCTTCTCCCACAGCTTCAAGTCATTCTTTTATCTAGGAGACCCTTGAGAAATAAGACTGCATAGTCTCCACATTCTGGATCTTGACATTCTTCACTTGATTCCTCAAGGTCATCTTCCGATTTATGTTCTTCCCTTCAAATAACTTGGTTAGGGAATCAAACATCTCCTTTGGTGTCTTTAGGGATGACACATGGGGTATGAGATGATCTTTGATAGAATCAGCAATGATCCTCTTTGCCTTGACCAAGTTCTTCTTATGAAGAGCCTTAGCCTCTTCTTCCTCTAGGACAAGGACCACTTCACTTATATAAGTGTCCAACTCATTTTCCTCCAGGATTAACCCAATCCTATACTTCCATGATCGGAAGTTATTAGCCCATTCAAGCTTGTCCTCAAGCTTGGTGTGGTGAGACATCTTAAAGAGTACTTCAAATGGAAATAGAAAATATTTAGGTCTTACCATTTGATTTGCTAAAAACTGGATCTGGTCCTGAATTAGGGTTTGTCATAGAAACCCTAAAAATTCAAACTTTGAATTTCAACTTTCTGAAACGATAGAAATATGCACCTTGATGAGCTGATCAGCCTGTTATATTCAGAATTTGAGATCTGCAAGGTTTCACCCTTCAAAAATGCCTTTTAGTCTTCCCGAGTTCACTAGGCAGGACCTTGAATTAGGGTTTGAGTTTCTCGGAACTTCACCCAACCAAAAATCTCGATCCAAAGCTCTAAAATTTGATTTTTCCAAGGAGCTTCCAGCTATGGCTTCAGATTTCAGAAATTCCTATTTTTGTGGAAACCCTAATGTTTACGGCCAAAACTAAAAGTGCTCAAAATTGAATTCGGATTGGACAGAAAGATTCTCTTTGATGAGTAAAGTCAATCTACCTTAATGCTTTTCCAAACTCTGTGGAGAGAAATCCTAGTTTATGCCATTGCACAATGTCTTCTTCTCACGGAAGCTCTGATACCATGTTAGATTTTGAGCATTAATTCAACATACTCTAGGATTTTTACTAAGAGAATAACATGTACAACATATCAATCATATCAAGCATGTATCAAGCATATCAAGCAATCATATAAGACAATGGACACATAGAGTTTCACTGGGAAAACCATAAAGGTGAAAAAACCCCACAACTTCCTCAGAGATAGAAAGAGCAATGATACAACCAAATACAACAGATAGTCTTCTACTAGCAGCTACTACTCCTCCTCAACCAGTGCGCCACTTTTCGAGTGATGTAAGAGTGAGTAATGAGATGATCAAATAGAGATCTCTCGATCTATATTTATACTTGTCCTGTCCTGTCCAATAAACCAGTGGGGCCAACTTGTCTAACTCAGTCTAATAACCCATGGTTACATTAATCCGGGCCGACCCTTTACTAGGTGGTCTAATAACCCATCAGCAAGTTACAACACTTGTGACACTTGTCAATACAAATGATGACACTTCCGTATAGAGGAATAATACATATCTATAGGAGTACAATAAATACATAGATGAAATACATTTCGAAGTTACATATACATCAACACGGGAGATTAATGTGGACTAGCTCTAAGGTTTGCAGAGGCTATTTCATGCACGAAGGTGGCGCATTCTGTATCTTTCATGTCCCTCTCCGTGAAGGTTCTCCGTTGGATTTTCTCCGAAGTCGGTCGTTTTGTCTGAATATGGAGGAGAGAAATATGCATCTGTTTGCTCTACAATGTCACAAACATGGGAAGTCTGCCCAGCGGCAGTCCGGGCAGGTTGGCTCGAAGCGATACCTCTCTGATATTTTTCATGGGCATAGCACTGGCGGTAATGAGATCTCTCATGGTGGCTTGACAAAGCATGTTGATGACTCTGGCAGTGGTAAAGGATGGGTTCCTCTCGACTTTGGTCAGGGTCAGCGAATCAGGGGCCCAGTGCAGCATTCTGGCTTTGGTTTTGATTTTGGAAGCAGGAATTGGAAGGTCCTCTCGACTCCTGAATTTGGGTTTATCTCGACCCCCTATGAAGCTGGCCTCAATCAAAGTTGTCCTACACAGCAGTTTCATGGTACTAGCCCGGGAAATTGGCAGCGTGCATTGGCCGATAATGGTTGTCTAGTTAACATTGATTCTCCTCGTGGGCAGGACAACCCTTCCACATAAATTTTCACACAAGTTCTGGACCTGGAAGCCTAGGTCCGTTGGTTACGGGGTGACTTATCCGAGATAAAGACAGCCATATATCACCTCGCTACCTTCGTTCAAGTTTCTAATGCTGAAGTCCGGAATAGCAACGACAAGATTAAAGACTACTTCGAGAAGTTGGTTGGCAAGTTAGACTCGTTCCATAGCTTCCTTAGGATAGTGGAAGCTAAAGTTGATTGTATCAGAACCAGTGGTAGAAATAGCCCATCCGTCATCCTAAACATTGACGATGAAAATACAGGTACAACAACAGGAGGCAAGGATAAGAACGCTCGTCTCCATCGTGGCAACTAACTCCTTCTTTGTGTTCTCGTCTCAGCATTTTAGAAGCTCTGTTTGGGCTTGAATTTTGTAATCCTTCTTATATGTATTACTCTTGTAAGTTTCTCTTACGTCAGTTCGTTAAAATTTTCAGTAATAACAGGCACTAGGCCTTTTTTGAAGATCACAGACTGAAATATGAAGAGACTGTTTCGACAACTCTTGTTTTTTGGGACCAGTCTCCCCTATGCTATGTAATCTGTTCTCTCTTTTTAATATAAAAGCTCGTTAACCGTTTTTCGGATCAATGACTATGACTTTAAATTTGGCTAAAGGTGAAAATCGCAGTTAGGAGCCTAATTGCAATTTTTAAAAAATTTGGTAGAGGGTAATAATAATGCTAAACTGTGGAATAGGCACAAACATGAAAGCTGAACTTCTTGGCCTATGGTGTATGCTAAAAGTTGCCAATCTTTTTGGTTTAAATGATTTGAAAGTATTTGGTGATTCGAGGGTAACAATTAAATGGGCCCAAGCAGGATACAAGCTTGAAATCCTCGAACTTGAGCATTGGTGTCAAATGATCCGCTCATAAATCTAGTTTTTCAAAACCATCTCCTTTGAGCACATATATAGGCAGCACAACAACGATGCAGATAAGCTTTCAAAAGATGCAATGAAAAAAAAAGTTGGTTATTTGTTTTGGGAGGAAATTATTGATCACTTATGTTTTGATAAGGGATCAGTAAAGTTCTTTGACTAAGCCATATTTTGGATTGCTTTTTGATCTAGAAGGGATAAGTTTCTAAATAGCTGAAAGTTTTTTATTTTTCTGGCAGAAGGATGATATTCTCAGACTATTTTTGAGAAATTATTGTAATTTTCCAGGAAGTCTTTTTGACAATATCTGGTTTACTTCGGCTCTCTAATGAGTCAAGGAACCTCATGGAACATCATGTACTATTTGATTCATTTTTGAATAACAATAGTATGATTTTTTCTTTTGAAAAAAAATGGATTACAATGTTCATGTATTTAATTATGCTTGATATGTTCAATCTGTGAAATGAAATTATGTGTAAATAAATGTAAGCCATGAATATTCAATGTTAAGTCTGTTAGAAGGTTATATTCATGAATGAGGTTTCTTTCAATTGCATAAGCTATCTGCTATATTAATTTTGTATGTGAATGATGAATGGCTAAACTCCATTTATGTAATACATGTATGCTTATGCTGTCACAACCTCATTGATGGATGGATGCCTCATGTATGTTCTTAGAATGATAGGCATAAGCCTAGTTATGAAGCTGTTAATTAGATGCTTAATAACTTAACTTAGGAAATTAACTTAATATGATGATATTACTGATTGTTATGTAATTGCAGAATGTGAAACAATATGAATCAAGTAAAGAAATTTATTGGTGCATAACCTGCATATAAATCATATGAATGATAAATCAAGCACACAGATTTATATGTTTTATGATTTAACAATACAATTTAAACAGAGTTACATTATCGGAAACCAAACTTGACACTGTACAAGAATTATAATCACAGTGAAATTGGACATACTAGTACAAACAAACATTCAAGTGTACTATTTAACAAAATACTTCCATTTTTATTTTATTCACAATTGGCCTCACATCGCTCACGCCATCCAGGTGCTACAAGCAAGGCCATAATCTATCTAACAAAAATATGTCATTGACATCGTCAGAATTATAAGTTTTTGTTATAATACAGTTTCCTTCATCGTTAGAAACATGTTTTTCTCCGGAGTCATCGACAATCACAATATTTTTCTGATCCCAAACATGGTTCAAATTGTCCCAAACTATACTTAAAGGCTTGTGAAATACATTAGGATTTCCAACACCCTAAAAACCCTCTCTGTCTACGGAAGAACAATTTTCCTATGTTAAAATTAATCTAAATTGTTCCTTTTTGAATCCTGTTCTTTGTAATAATCTAGGAAAAAACTCGTCAACATTTTTTCGTTGAGCAGATGTCCATACCCCAACCTCAAGAATACGAAAGCATTTTTCAAAAAATTCCCTTAAGCCTGGCCGTATAAAATAATACTTTGTTGATGTTTCGATGTCCGGTGGTTGTCGCAATCCGAGTTTCTGTTTTCTATGTATTGCATGTAACAAAACGCCATTGAAATACAAAATTCAATCAATGGTTTACTAGAAACAAATCTTCTTGTACTATATGCAGAAAAAAACACACACACAGACAAACAAGTCAATAAAATATTATGGTTCAATGTTTCTAAGTATATTGCTTTCATGTTCAACAATTTTTTAAACACATTACCAGATACATGGTACGATTTCCATAAATAAGATGAGAACTGTGCAATAAAACTTACATCAAGTAAATGTAGGAGTAACTGTAAAAACTATACAAATCACTAAATGAATTTGTTTTGTAGAATATGATGGTCATCTCAAATTCAATGTGTTTAACCAACGCCCCATTTTTGAACGAGGCTCGAGATAATTCAACAAAGCATACAACATTGTTTTTATAGTTATATCTCTCTCTTGTGAACCGTCAAATTTCCAGCTAGTTGGCATTTTCAAGCAGTTTTCCTTGCTATTATCTGCTGATTGATATTGCCCTTCATCTATAAACAACATGTCCGTTTGTTTATATATATCTTCATATTGGATACGTACATCCTTGAAGGAATTTTTGTATATGTTCGGTACTTCACCAACATTATAGTATGCAGACATTGAGTGATTATAAATAGTACTAGGTTCACATTGCTCTCGACCCCAAATAAATACAAATTCTTCATTTTTCAACCATTCAAATACACCCAAGAAATTTTTAATTTCCATGTTGTCGAGCCAAGAAAACCACAGAGCAACGTCGAAATGCTCTTTGGCAACACTGATAATTTTGCAGTTGAACATGTGATATAATAATGATAGAATTTATGGACAAAATGAAGTTGTTTGGAAGAATCTTCAATGTTGGATAAAATCCGAACTCCAAAGAGAAATACCTCTACTCCCAGGACCAATAGTTTCTTTTGCGGTGATATCCTCATTGCATACAAGAACAGTGACTATATATATAACAACAACAACAACACTTTGTTTATGAAGTTAATGATCACAACAGATTCAATTGATTTAATAAAAGCATCAAACTGAACTAATAATATGTTACATTCACTAGACGAAAATAGAAACGTCTGCGGAAAAAACAGAAAACACATTGAATGATTTAAAATAGGCAATGATAGATTACATCTAGAAATAGGCAATGATAGGTTACATTTGATAGTTTTTGATATCGGGTGATTCTTACATTTTACTCAAATGCTGCCAAACTCCATGTACCAATTCAATATCTGTCCGAAGGGACGATCCAATAAAGGGATTGCATGAAATACAGTTTTGAAATGGAACTACTTTCTCACCATCACCCTCCAAAACAATTATTGATGTATTAATTTCCGAAGTTTGCATTGGGAACTCCCTCCACACACTCTCGATATTTTTTTGTGTCTTTCCTTCTTGATCATAGGTACATCTCTCTCGAAACCAAATAAATAAAAAAATTTGCTCATATGATTTATCTTTACCGCATGCCAACAAATTTTTTGTAAGCAGTAGCTTCCCCTCATTGACACCACATTTAGATGACCAAATCCCAAGATTGAATTTGGAAAGAATTAAATCCAAAAATTGAATGGCATGTGTTCGTGACTCATATGAAGTTTTTCTATGTTTAAATTCACCCCTTATTAGAGTAGTCTCTTCTCGCTTTTTTACTCTTTCTCCTTTTTTTTTCTCTTTTGGAGTCATTTTCTGTGACTTTCTTGCGAAATAGAAAACCTTCCATTTATAATATCAATAACATTTTTGTATGGGGAGCTGCACAAAAATATTGTATGTCATTATATATAGTTCAGAATAAATTTGTTTCATCAATTTAAGTAGAAAATATTGTCTTTTACCTGTCAATGGCAGGCCAACATTTGACTGGTGAGTAACATCACTGGAGACCCCGCATTTTGACACCAAGGCACCCTCTCCATGTTCAATACTTCCCAAGCCCTCTTCTTGTGCTGCATTGTTCAAGCTCTTGCCTTGTTCATTATTGTACAAGCTCCCGCCTAGTCCCTTATTCTCCAATGTCATTTGCTGGCCAATCTCCAGGGACATCGTCGATGCCCGCACTGGTTGTAGATGATCCACATGTTGACCTAGAAATGTGCAGGTATACATTTTATATAATTTTTTGCAGGTCACTATCCCCTTTCATAATTTACTTAATTTAACCACGGTCTGTGAAAAATAATTTTTTAACTTCTTGTCCTGTTTGGTAGTTCTTTGTCGATTCTCTATCACATTCAGTTTGGCCATCGGATATTGTAATTCGATTGGAGGATACCTGGGTATTCTCTTTATTTGAAGCTGTAGTATAATAGGAATTTAAAGAAGTTATTGAACCTAAACGACCGAGAAAAGTAAAATAAAATCAAAGACATCTGAAAATGTTAATAGAAATACCTTGTTTGAGAAAAAGTAAAATAAAATTCAAAAGTAAAATAAAATCAAAGACATTTGAAAATATTAATAGAAATACCTTATTTTATACCCAATTCATGATAGAAACTGTTCATGAATAACTCTTGTTGTACTGTCTCCACAATAGAAATAACTATTCTTTCTGGAGGCCTGGTCAACGAATGAAGAAGCCTACCTCCTGCGTACAGAGAAAGAACTATGCCTTCAGAAGAGACGAGTCTGGAAACTATGTGATCCCAGAATTCCTGTGTCCTTTATTTTGGAAACACATGGCACCTCACACTATCACTGTTAACCTTTGCCCGAGGTAAATCAAGCATGGGTAGGCCCTCATCTTTCCAATCCATGTTAATTTCAGAAGTAGATAAAATATCCTCATCACTTCCAATGCGCCAACACTGTATAATAGAGAATCCTATAAACAGGTCGCCAGAGAATTCTCTATATACTCGCATTGTAGGATTTGTTGTGACATGTTTTTTTTATTTCTTGCTCGAACTTGTGAAAGCTTTAGAAATCATACAAGAGTTCTCCATATCAGCTAGGAAAATACAAGTACATGCCTCTTGATTTATTTTCAAGTAGTAAAAAAATGCTAGCATGTCTTGTTCTGTCCATGGAATAGCACAGTTACACATATCCACAGCAACAAATTCACAGCTGACTGTCGCACAAAAAAATGGAATTGTTCTAAGTGTGGTGACCAAAGAATCAGGGTAACAACATTGACAACCAAACTGTGAACTATTTTCGACATCGTCAATGGACATCCTCTCTTTATTGATATATAAATTCAATATTTTATGAGCATCAATTGGTATTTTGGTACCAATATCCACTTCACATTCGTTCTTTCTCTTTTTACTTGGAGATTTTTCTTGCTTTCCGAAGCATAAAATACTACACAATTGCTGGAGATGGTTTGATGCAATTTTATACATTTCAATGACGTTATAGTCAGTGGCATTCTATGATCGATCAGTTTGAACATCATTAACTTTGAAATATTCAACGATCGAATGCCTGGTTGACCTCTCGTCCTTTATTCTCTTGCAATATTGACTTAAAATTTTTGCGCAAATTTTTTTATCGACTAATGTGCTCATCCAAACCAATCTGTTTATTATATTGTCTTCCACAGTGGTCAATTCATCTTCATCGAGATCACGTAATGGTATGAAAAAATTAGAGCCATAACTCTTTATTTTATTTAGAGAAAAATCATCCTAAGCGATGCTCTTCGGCGAGCATGTGAAGACACCACTTTTGTAAAGCTCGAATACAGTCTCCCATTTTCTCCACAGTCATTCCGATGTCAAAAAAAGAGTTAGCTTGTCTTTAAGGATCTCCCTTTGGTTAACATGAAATATATCCATACATTGAGTTTTGAAAGACGACAAACATATAAAATTGAATAGTCCAGTTAATTTCCTAATTTGATAACACATGCATCAATCTAAAGAATTTGATTGATAAGAAAAAAAAATATATATTTTCCAAGCATCACTGGAAGCGTTTCCCTTTCTCGGGCGGGATGGAGAACCGCACAATAACCATCTCTCCCTTGCTTTTTCAACTAAAGAAATGAATGTAGTGTTTGCAAATTCCTTGTTTGAAAAATTTTTGCTATTTGCATAACTTGCTGATGATGTCCTGAGGAACGTCTCTATGTAGAAGATGAGTTGTTCGATGCCGATACCTTTTATGGAGCGGTTTATATTGATTATCTGCAATGACTATTTTCTGCACAGAAATAGTATGCTACCCATCCAATATATAAAAATTTACTAATGGAAGATTAATTTCGTCTTCATTTTAAGGAAGAAAGGGCAATCTGGTCTCCTTATTGAAAGGAAATAGAATAACATCTCTCAATGTTGTTGTAAATGTATGGACAAGTGATACAACCATCTTTTGCACGACCTCCTCATCAACCTTTCCATATTGTGAGTGTGGAGGCGCAACAACACATCTTGTTACGTCAATGGAAAAAACTTTCCCATTGAAAAAAAGTATTTGATCTGATGTTGTTGAACTTCTTTTAAAATTTCAAAGCTCTTAGTCACTTTCTGCAGCATCGCTCCAGAAGGACTTCCTTTGAGTTGTTTCAAAGTAGATTTCTCCACATCTTTTACAATATGTTGGAGAAATTCTCTTATGTTGTATGTAAGAATATTTTCATGGCATACCTTTATCATACTCCTATTAATATTCGTATAATGTAATACAGAGGAATTTTTCCCAGCCAGCATTCTTTTCCTCCATACCAACAAAATTCCTCTCTTCAAGGATGTCGCGGTATAAAGTCCGGAACGATTAGAAACAACATACGAGGGAAAAACCCACACTTGCTTCACACATAAAATCGGATTTGGATCAGGACCATTTTTCATTAGATCTGGTCAATAATCAGAAACCATAAGATCACACTGTATAAGGCCACACTTTTCACCAATGACCGCTCAACGGGTTCCACATATGTCAATATCCCAGCTCTAATCTGCTTTTCGTGATAATCCAAGTAGAATAGTTTTATATATGGGTACAAATTATCTGGTTCTTCCATATCAACATACCATCCATTTTTTAATGGAAGAAGGTAGTGATCTTTTGTCAATTCAGAGAAAGGGATTTCCTAGTAGTTACTGTGGCTCAACAAATCAGCCATGCTTTATCTACAAAACAGTCAATATTAAGTAATCAATATAAGAATGCATACAATGTCTATAATTATAAATTAGTGTTTTAATATTAGATGTATACTTGAAAATATTCATGCTAATGATCGATGTTCAGGGAACGACCCCTCATTTACAAAATCAATTGATTGATTAAGAACAAATTTGCTAGCATTATCCATGAGAGATAGAATGCACATTTTATAGAGTCGTTTGGGATAAGGATCGATCATAGAACGAGCAATCATCATAGAAGGGGCGATCGATCCTTCTTGTTTATGTGTATGAGTTTATCAGATGTTTTCTATTCGAGTTAATGTGAGTTTTTGTGCTTAATTTATATGTATGTGAATGGTAATTGCACATTGATTAATTGGAATACAAGTGCGTGATTCTGAAGAAGAAGAACATAGTTTGACGAATTCGTAGCAAACTGGTGAATACATCAGAGATTTAGCGTAGTTCTGTATACTGCAATAGCTGCCAAGTGCGAAGTCATCTAGTGTTCTAGTTGATGTTAAATAGAATGTTATGCGAATATCATAACGACATCTGTGCATCGCCATGGTTAAGATAATCTTGATTATGCAACCCCCATTATCACTTTGGGTTAGACTTCAACCTGTTTACAAGGTGATGCCGAAGGGTCGGCCAACCCTTATCTTAGTATTCTTCCAGTGTTCATGTTGATGTATTTGTAACTTCAGAAGATATTCACTTGTATATTTTATGTATTACATTTGTACTTTATTGTATCCCCAACAGAGATGTATTATTCCTCCGATTGGAAGTGTCGTCATGTGTACTTGCAAGTGTCGCAAGTTATATTGTAAGTGTCGTAACTTATACTTGATGGGTTATTAGACCACCTTGTTGGGGTCGACCTTGTATGAGTCACGTGGGTCAAAGGGTTATTAGACCACCCTATTGGGGGTCAGCCCAGTCAGGATTATGTTATGTGGTTAAGTTAGGGCCGACCTGGTTGAGTAAAGGTCAAGTGATGTAGTGTATAAATAGAGAGTGTGTCTCTCTCATTTTACACATTCTATTGTTCACTCACTTCACATTAGTGAGAGAAGGGGAGGATGCGCACAAGTGGAGGAGGAGCATGCTTCTGTATATATCTATTTCTTGGGTCTAATCATGGTGATCATTGTATTGATGCTTATTCTATCTCTGAGGATGTTGCAGGGTTTTTCACGTTCTTTGTTTTCCCCGGTGAAATGTTTTGTGTCTCTTTTATCTTGTCTCTTATGATTGATATGTTGTACATGTTGTTCTTTCAGTTAAGATCCTATATCAGAATGTATTAAATTCTGAAAAACTAACATGGTATCAGAGCTAGCCTGAAAGAGGGCATGGTGTGGAATTTATGACACTTGCTGCACTTGCGAAGCTAGGGCTTGATATAGAAAAAACTAGTCATCGTAGAACTTTCACTATAAATCCATTTTAAAAATGTTTCTAAATCTGAAAGTTTTATAGGTCAACAATAAGATCCCAATGTACCTTGTATCCAAAGCATACCATATAATTCGTTTTACTTTTTGTTTTATGGTCCGTACAATCTAGGGTTTCTCCCTCTTCTAGATCTCAGTCATAAACAGGTAACCTAGGGAAAAAGGTCACAACTTGGGCTGGGGAGATCCAAATGAAATTTTGTAAAAAGTGGCATGTAGGGAATGGAATGTACGTTCACAAGTCCAATTTTTAGAGGCCTAAATTGAACCAATGATACGTGGCACTCCATACAAGTTCGCTCTCCTATTTTATCCAATAAACAGGTCACGTTCCGACACGTCACATAACTCTCTCTCAGAGAATCCATTTGAGGTCATACCAATGGGGTTGGAAAGATTACAGGTCAGGCTACCATATGCCATATTTTCAGACCCTGTAGATCTGAAAGTTTGGAGTTACACAAGAAAAAATCAGGTGCATATTTTTGTGAAAACAGAATTGGATTTTGAGCACCTTCATTCATGGCTCCGAGAATTTAGGGTTTCGGAGAATGTTGGAATTTTTGTATCGGATACCATGGATGGATGCTCCTCATCAAAATCAAAATTCAGAGACCAATATCAATTTTTTTGGTTTTGAAAAAGGCCGGGCTTGATCAAACGTTAGTTCCGGACTTTGATCGAAAAAGTCGAAAATTAGGGCTTCTACAAAAGTTGGAATTTTCAAATTATGTGACCATGGTTGGAAGCTCCTCAAGAAAATCAAAGTTTAGAGCTTTGGATCAAACCTTTTGGTTGGGTGAAGCTCCGGAAAAATTAAACCCTAATTCAGGGTCCTCACAGTGAATCCAGAAATCTAAAAGGCAATTTTGAGGGGTGAAACTTTGTAGTTTTTAATTTCCGAGTATACTAGCTTGATGAGCTCATCAAGGCGCATCTTTCTATCCTTTTGGAAGTTTGAATTTTTAGGGTTTCTCTGACAAACCCTAATCCAGCTCCAGATCTAGTTTCAGCAAATCATAGTGGATTGGGTTAATCCTGGAAGAGAATGAATTGGACACCTGCATAAGTGAAGAAGTTCCAGTTCTAGAGGGAGATGAGTCTAAGGCCTTACATAAGAAGTCTACATGCAATCTCGACAGGTATGACTTGAGGAGATACGGGTATGTTTTGAAATATGTTCATGATTAAGGTTATGATATGTTTGTCTTCATATTATTGAGGTTAGTACAATATTGATTAATTTTAGACTTGTCTTATCACCCTAGTAAAAGTATGAATGCATGTATAGGGTTATGACATTTATGATTGTACTAATGCACCATGATGTTGTATGAGGTTGATGTTGTTTGCTAACATGTAAGGTACATCAAGAAAGAGAAATCAAGTTCTAGATCAAGAACATATGACCATGGTGACATGAAGACAAAGACTCATGAAGCTTTACTTACAAGGTATGTATAATTTGGTTCCACAATGGTTAACTTATGAGATATGCAGGTCACTAGCACAAGTCATTTAGGAGAACAAGAAGACATCTTGTGGGTATGTTAGACATAACCAGCTAACATATTAATCCAGGTATGTTTTTCCTATATCAAGTTAGATTCCTACCTTGTGATAGGATCTCTTATATAAGTATACTTGGTATGATTGATAATGATTATTCATGAATTTATAGGTTTGAGTAATCATGGGTTTAGGCATATTATGCTTCTTACTTTGATTTATAATATGACTAACTAGAAAAGTCCTATGGTCAAATAGGAATATGAATGAGTAAAAGAATTGTGATAAATTATCTATGTATGAAATGATCTTGATCATACATGTTTAAGATGACTTAGAATCATAATGTTTTCGATAGTATTAAGATTATACTAATGAATGTATGTATGAGACCTCGAGGATAACACAATGATGGTACTAGTAAGTATGCATAGTGATCAAGGATGGATATAAGTTCAAAGATAGGTAATCCAGGAAGCAAAGATCAAGAGGGAGCACACTCCAGTAGTTCCAGCAAGGAAGCAAATATTGAGAGGGAGTCCACCCTACAACCAAACAAAGATAAGTATTTGAATTGTCATTTCTTGCATACTTGCTTGTTTAAATAATATTGTTCAATGATGTTCCTAGACTTAGGGTGTGTATTATGCATATTAGAATAATTGCATTAATGAACAATATACTACTAATATGCATGTGATGGGTAAGTGGCCTATGGCATTGTACAACATTTCATTTCTACTTATCTAGAATGAAACCTGTTTGCTGACATGTTGGGAGTTTTGCACACTCTTAACAATGTTCTGGTATATATTGGAAGGCATCTAGAAAGTTACGGGATATGGATAAATGTTGTATTGAAGCATCGGCTAAAATAATTGCATAACTGTATGACATATTTCTTTATGTCTAAGAATTTGTTCTAAAAACTATGAGATGTTTCTAATCATGCAAATTTACTTGCTTTGTAGGAAAGATCATGTTGGCTATACTGACCCAAAGGTTTTCTATTAGATCCAGGTTCTTTGCGGTTTCCCTTTGACCAACAAAACCCCTTCGCACCAGCCCTTTCGGCAACAACCTGCAAGTAGGTTGAGGTCTCACCCATGGTGTATCTATGGGGTACTGCGGAATCAAATTTCCATAGTAAGTGATGAGCTGCTTGGACGGACGTACTGCACAGCACAACAGAGGGTATGTGCTGCGAGGTGAGACTACGCAGCGATGGGAAACGCTGCAGTCAGCACCACTATGTTCTTCTACCGCAGGACTTCTACTGAAGCTACGAACAATCCAACTTTATTCTATACTTGGATTATATTGAAAGTGCTTAAGGTGCTGAAATGAATATCACTCATCCATTCATTCAGACACTTAATTGTCTATCCTTCTAACATTCATTCATTAACTTAGGATGTCATGATTTTGAACATAGCCCATTGATCTAATCCACTGTTATACATTCCTTTACTGCGTGTAAGAAAGTACTTAACTAAATGACTAATTCACTGCCTTCATACACAAGAATAAATGTTCACCATTCAACTATTCATGCGAAACTTAACATATCATTTCCATACTTATCTAATGGAAAATGCATATAAACGCTCTTTCATAATAGTGTGCAAGGAACATCTACACATTCATTGACAGAAAACACAAGTAAGCATCCATTCATAAGCACAATCACACAACACGAAATTTAACATGGTTCACTTCCCCGGGTGGGAAGCTACGTCCACAAGAACGGTTGGTAATATATTTCTTTCAAAAGGGATGGGACAACCGTTCTTAGTCTACGCACTCAGCTGCAGACTCTCCTTCCTCTCAATTAGGTCTCTATGCACACAGTTGCAGAGCCTTTACAATATTCTTAGCTCAGAGAGATTTTACAGTACAAAAAGTCATAACCCAACTCAATGTAACCCCATCCCATACAAAATTGTCTTCTTAAATAGATCATGCCCGAAGGTCATGTCTTTACAATGTCGAAGACCTAAACCCCAAAACCCTTAGGGTTTACAAAACTGCGTTGGTTTCCCTAAACCAGCTTGCTGGCATCTTGTAGCGTCTGCTTCATCGTGGCGGTTCTGCATGTCTTCAATCTGTCACTATCGGCCGTCCTGTCACACGTGTGCCAATAGGTCGCTTCCTCAAAATGTTCACCTCTAACGGTTTCTCCCACCAGGCATGCCAAGCCATCGCTTTCCCTGAGCTATCCTTTCCTCAACAAACTCGTGCATTGGTCGCCTTCCTGATTTGATCGTGCCCACCGCTCGGCACTCCTGGAGTATCTTTCCAAAATTAGACCATTACCGGTCCATCTGATACCTGCACCTAATCCATGTCCAAGAATCTGCTTTGCTGGGTCCATGTGTCCTGACTGCTTCGCAGCACTGCTTCCTCGCAACACTGTTCTTCGCGGTGCTTCCAAAATTCGGATGTTGTGCACAGCTTTGCAGCCTGATCAAAACTTGGATGCTGCGCACAGCTTCGTAACACCCTCAACACTTAGAAAAAAATATATTTATGAGCTACGCTCAGCTCATCTTTATCTGCTTATCAAACAAAAGGTGTTACCAAAACTTTGTCCCAACCTAGGCCCAACATGCCCCTAACACTTACATGTGGCTTGTCCCCGAGCCACTTGCTGCTTCGGTCGTCTCACTCTGTTCTGCGACTGGTGGAACTAATTTTGCCATGAACTCATTATATGCACCGAGCAACTGCTCCACTGCTTCTTTGGTATCTTGTTCAACTTGTTGTACTATTTCAAGCAGCGGTGGAGTTATCTCTCCTCTAATCTGTCCCTTGTACCTGCTCCTGGTTGTCGCGCACTTCCTTTAGCTTGTCTTCTATTTGATGCGACACTGTTGTAGCATCCTCCAGGAGTTGTTGTGACTGATTATCCATCTCAGTCTCTTTCTCTCTTAATGCCTGGACTTGATTCTTTAAGCCTGATACTTCCTTATACCTGGACAACCTCTCCCTAAGTGGCAAAGCCTTGAGCTCTGCGTCCAACTTCTTTAGCACGGTCTGCTTTTCTTTTACCGCAGTCTTTACCTGTAGTAGCCCCTGATCCTCTTCAAGGGCAGTGAATTCCTTTGAAACTTTTTCCAAGAGATCTTGGCACTGAGCCATGCCACTCGTTATGTTCTGCGCGGCGACACTCACGGATTGCTCTCTTAACTGCTGCTCAGTTAATGGCATCTGCTTATTCAGTATCTCTTGCAATGCAGCGAGATCGACCTCATGGAGGATATCCTTATCCTGCATCTCCACATTCAAAGATCTAACCTTGTCGCCAATCCTCAGAATTGTGTCTGAAGGATCATCTTGGAGTTCTACACCTTCAATATCCATGGCAATAGTGGATATGGTATTCTCCAATTGTTTCTGGCGGTCCTGTTCATCGCGCAGCTGCATGTCTGCGCGCAACTCAAGCTACCTATTTGCTGCATGGAGCTTTGCTTGTGACTTCATCGACTCTACTGTCTGTTCATACATCTCCTCGATGATCTGCATGTGGATGAAGTGTAATCCTGGTAAGGGGATTTTGGCCAAGTCGAGCTCTACCCGCTCGACACCCTTTGTATCCAAGACAATCTGTTCTATCATTAGCAATGAAATAGCTAGTGGGTCCACATGGACAATCCTTGTCTTCGATGGCAGTGTTATATCTAGCTGCGGCGGCGTTTTCTATGAGGTTCCTACTAACCTCGTTTCAACTCCTGTTTCACGTGACAAGGTTAGGCTGTTATGGACATCGTCCATTTTCTTCATTAGACCTTCCAGTGCGAGCCTCGTCTTTTGCAGGTCATCTTGGATGACCTTATCCTTTTTGTCCTTATCATTCATGAGCTCCTTCATCTGTTCTGAGACTGTTTCTTCTATCATCTCAAAGTCATCTTCATTCAGGACTGCCTCAGATTGAGTCTTTGTGGCCTTCATCTTCTTCTGTGCCTTTGGCTTCTGCGAAGTCTCCGGCTCTTTCCGTTTTCCTGTTTCTTCAACAATCGGGCATGACAGTGGGATTGGCTCATCTTCTTCAGAATCTGTCTCAACATCCATGACTTCCACATGGAAGTCGGCAGGCCAGTCCTTCATGAGGGCTTCGATGTCCTCCTCATACATATGGTAGCTACATGGGTACCATTCTGGCTTCTTCATTCTCTCCTTGGGTGAAATGAAGATACATCGCATGTCTGCACTGAAATCAAGAACGCGAATGTACTTTGACATTATCTTCTTTGTGATGCGGGGTGTATGGATAATCACATCGCGCAGCTGAGTGTAATATTGATAGAAAACCTCAACTGTCGCCATGCGTTGATATTTGCCTAGAGGTTGGCATACCGGAATCCTATGGGATCATTGGTTTCTATATTGACACCCACATAGTCCCTTGGCTCCTTCCATTCGGAAAAGGCAATGAGGATGATCAGCCATGTGAAGTGGAACTGTCCACCATTTTCCTGGGTATCATTGAGTTCATCCAAGAACTCATTCAGAAGATATTGACACCAATTGAACTTGGTGCCTTCAGCCGCCACGACACCAAGTAACACTGCGCCCGCAGGAACCTCCGTAGGCCTAGCCATTTTGAGGACTTTCCCAGCGAGCAACTACATGAAAATTTTTGTCGTTCTGTCCTCAATTTCTTCTGTGGGAAAACCTCTTTTCCCCTTCACCAATGCATGGCTTTTCTTCATTTTCTCAACAACTTCTTTTTCCTTGCTCTTCCCTCTGAAGAACTGCTTGGGATCCTTACCACGCTTGCTGAGACCTATTATGCGGTGGATCAAGGCAATGTTGACATCAATATTTTTTTCTAGCCACAGTTATCCTTGGTGGATTCGTGCCATCAGTGTGCGAACCATGGCATTAACTTTTGGTGAGCGATCAAAATGTGGCAATCTGAGGAGCTTCAACAATCTTGATTGAACTACCGGTATCAGCCAGCTTTCAGAAACCAAGTTAAATATGCCCTTGGCATCCTTCTTCCAGCACATGTACTGGTCAGGCTATAACTGTGGGTACTTAGGGGCGTGGGGATCTTCCTTTTGCATGCTTACGAGGTTGAAATCTTCCCACTTGCAGTTTGGAATCTTTCCTAGTAGGTTCTTGGAAACCTCTACATGTTTTGAGATTGGCGACAATGGGATTTCATATTTAGCGTTCTTGATGAGTTTAAAGACTGGGGCATCCAATGCCCGTGGTGATATATACTCTGGTGTCAGCTTCAATGGTTCTTTCTGAAAGACCGGTGATTTTTGTGCAATCTGGCCCATATTTAGGATCTTGCTTTGTGGTGCAGTTAGGTTTTTCCCTTTATCTTTTCCTTTGTCCTACATGACTGGAGTATGATGAGGTGATCTTCTGGATGCTTGACCTGGCTCGATTACAACCTTTTTGGCAGAGGTTTTCATTAACTCTGCAATTCCCCCGTACTAAAAGACTCCAAGTGCTTCTTCAATGGTCATCTCTTCTTCTCTATAGGAGGGTTCAGACATTCATTGGTTAGCTAACGGCTGTGATAGCCAGATGATAGAGGGATATTAGCTCAGGGAATGCTCGCAAGAAAATTCTAAGTGTTGAGTAACGCCCGCGAGTCCTGGAGCGGTGTTATTTATAAGCGCAGTTGGGTCCTCCCCGCGCCTCCCAACGGCTATATGAGCATTTAATGAGTTTTTCGTTGGCCAATTTGAATGGATCTTTCGGTCTCTTCCATCGTCAGCGTGTTCAGAATGACTATCTTTCCTTTAAATGCTCGAGCGGTTCGTTGCAACGGTCACATAACGACTATTTTCTTAAAAAGCTATCCAACCACTATTTTTTCTGAGTCTTGCGCCGAGCTGCACGACAAGCCATATACGATCCTGCACAGTTACTTCGCAGTGCCAAAAACAGTTTCCTTTTTTCTTTTTTTCTTTTTTTCTTTTTTTTTTTTCTTTTTTTTTTTCGTGCAGCTTCAGCAGTGCTGCGTGGTACAGACATTGTTCTACTTAACATACATGTACAGACTCCTTGACATTTCCAGTGTCCAATTTCAACTGTACCTGACACTTGGAAATCTCTTCCTCTGCTTATCATTCAGGATTCTGCGAAGCAAGGCTATCATGATACAGCTTTAGCCTGCTTCCATTTATCAAAGTGGATAAAGTATCGCCAGCTAAATTGGCTAACTGGACTGCACCAGTGTTAGTAACATGTATTACATTATATGGACCAAGCCAATGCATCTTAAATTTACCAGGAAATTTCATGAATTTACTATCATACAGGAGGACTAGGCCACCTACCTGAAAGCACTTGTTATTTATATGGCAATCATGCCAAGCTTTCTCACGATCTTTCTAATCTTGCTAGTAGAAGCCGACAATGAAGTTGTCTTCCTCCAACCCAACAAGGTGTAGCAACCTTTCTTCTAATGCTGCGCGGTCTACCATCCCTATGAACGCAATGATCCTTAAACTAGGGACAATATACTCCATTGGCATTATAGCTTCCTGCCCATAAGCCAACTGAAACGGTGTATGTCCTATCAATTTATGTCCCGTCAATTTCTTGCATGTGGTCCTGTATGCCCATAACACAGAAGAAACACGCAGATCCCAATCATCTTTATTTATGTTGCAAACCTTAGTCAGTGCGTTCTCCAGAATTTTATTGAAAGCGTCAACAGTGCCATTCTCCTGTGGATGATATGGAGTGCTGCGCTGATGACGAATGTGGAATTCCTCTGCAAGTGCCTCAATAGTCTTGTTCAAAAAATGAGTACCTTTGTCACTCATCAAAATCTTCGAACATCCAAATCTTGACAATATCTCTTCAAAAATTAACTGCGCAGCAGTACTGGCACTGTAGTCCTTGACTGGTTTTGCTTCTACCCATCTGATGGGGTAATTAGTAGCAGTAATAATATACCTCGCACCAGTTCTCTTCCCTGGTGGGTTTATAGGACACAAAATCAATTATCCATTTCTCAAATTCCTGCAAGGTCAACTGTAGATTTAATGGCATTTCATCTCTTCATGAAGGTCTCCCTGTCCTTTGACAGACATCACAGTTCCTGCAGTATTCTTTGGAATCTTTGTGGATCGTGGGCCACCATAGCCCTGCACGCAATATCTTCTGTGCAGTGGCCCTTCCCACATAGTGACCTCCTGCAATCCCTGAATGCGCATCTGCTAGAATCAATGGTTTCGCATGATCTAGTATGCATCTGCGCAGGACTTCATCTGGCCCGAGTTTGTGTAAATGGCCTGCAATTATAGTGAAGTCTGCAGCATGCACCACTAGCTGCTTCTTCTGCTGGATAGATAATTCCTGTTGTGCCAACCCTGTTGTTAAAAAAATAATGATATCCTTATTGTAGTCATCAGAAACCTGTATAATAAATAACTGCGCATCAGGCAGACTGTCTTCAATGTTCATGGGCTCTTCTCCTGACTCAATCCTTGACAGATGATCAAGTCCCAAGTTCAGTCTACCTGGCTTAACAATAATCTCAAAATCATACTCCTGGAACAGCAACAACCATCTGCATATGCGCCCCCCTAACACAGGCTTATTGACTAGATATTTCAATGCAGAATGGTCAGTGAACATCAGGAAGTGCGCACCCAACAAGTAATTCCTGAATTTATGTAGGGCATATACCATTGCAAGGCCTTCCCACTCGGTAGTGGTATAGTTCTTCTCTGCTGTTGAGAGCTTCCTACTTGAGAATGCAATGGGGTGGTCAATACCTCCTTCCCCCAGTTGAGCTAACACGATTCCCAATGCAATGCATGATGCGTCAACATGGACATGAAATGGCTTTGTCCAGTCTGGAAAAACTAGAATCGGCGCAGTCACCATCTTTTCTTTTAATGTATCAAACCCTTGTTCTCATTCCGCGTTCCAGATGAATGGTGCGTCTTTCTTTAGCAGCTTTTCCATTGCTGCAGTTATCTGCACGTAACCCTTTATGAATTTCCTATAGTATCCAGTATGGCCTAAGGTAGAGCGCAACATCTTCACTGAATTTGGTGTTGGAAGGTTCACAATAATTGTGATCTTCGCAGGATCCACCATCAATCCTTGCTTACAAAAAATATGCCCAAGTAGAATTCCATAAGGAACACAAAAAATACACTTCTTCAGATTCAAAGGGATTTGATGCTATCGACACTTCTCAAGCATCATTCTGAGGTTCGCACAATGGTTCTTCAATAGACCAAATACAGTCCAATCATCAAAGTAGGCTTCCAGAAACTTATGCATAAATTCTTTGAATGCTGTGACGACCACTCTGGAGAATATGGCAGGTGCGTTCTTCAGGCCAAAAGGCATTACTGTGTATTGGAACAACCCCCATTCTGTAGCAAAAGTCATCTTATGCCTATCTACGGGATCAATCCTGATTTGATGATACCCGAAAAAACCATCAGTAAAAGAATATGCCTCATTCCCTCCAACATTATCAAGCACTTCATCTATGAAAGGAGTAGGGAATGGGTCGTGCATGGAAGCATCATTCAATTTTCTGAGCTCAACACAAATCTTGATCTTACCCTTTGCTTTCTTATCTTGAACGACCATGGGACTAATCCATTATGATTCCTCAACAGGTTCAATGATTCCTGCTTCAAGCATCTTATCCAGCTTTGTGCATACTCTTTCTTTGTAGCGCGGGTTTAGTCTGTACGGTCTCTGCTTCACAGGTTTTGCACCTGGCTTCAAATGTATTTTCATGACTCCTAGGTCTCCCAGAATTCTTTTCATTTCTATAAATTTTGTGGGAAACAACTCCTAATACTCACGTAAGGTGTTTGCGATCTCTGCAATAGTCTGATCGTCCCAATAGTCTCCGATTGCTGCGAACTTTGGTTCTACTTTTGTGCCAATATTCACCTTCTGTGTTTTTACTGGTCTGCTCATATCTGGGATTTCTAATGGAGGTCCTTCTATGTCATGTGCACCCTCAGACTCTGGTATGTTTATATTGTGCAGGTCGTCATCATCATCTTCGTTTCTATCATCAATGTCTTCAGCTAGGTTGTAACACTCGATAAGGTGTTCTTCATGTTCCTTCCACTCCGAGTGTAGGTACGCGGGAACATGATCTGCCCCGAAAAATTCCTCCAATGTCATATTTCTATGAGGACATTCTTCCCTGAATATGCGTTCCTTAATTCTTTGCAATGCCTCATGGATCAGTGGATTCTCGTCCTCAAAGCTGAAGTCCTTCTGGAAGTTGGTAGTCAACATTTCCCAATCAGTGGTTTCTCTGTACAACTCCAAGTCTAGGTACCATTTATTTGGAATGTCATCATCCAGTGTACGTACAAATAGATGCACCCATTCTGTGTGTGGCCTTTCTTCCCATGCCTGTGAACAGATTTCAATGTGTTGACTAGGATATGTCTGTCCATTGAACTTCCCAAAGGGTAAGGTAACCTTTTCAGCAAACCGAATTTTCATCTTAATTCTGCATTGATCCCAAGTGCTCAATGTCTGCTTGTGCGCATTCCACCATCTGGCGAGTGTGTCGTGCAGTGCCATATCTAATGTTGGTAATCTGTGCTCATCTGCAATAGCTGCTGTGTATTCTTGGATGAAAGTATAAACATTAGCAGAACCATCATATGTGGTAATAGAACTTACCTCCTTCCCAATCCAACGCAGTGATTTCGCAACCTGAACGCATCTTCTTGCTGATACTTCATGCATCCGGCTTTGCCGATTTTCCAGCCCTGCCTCCGAATTAGAGATGCAGGAGATGTCACATATCCAACTGAGTGTGCCATCTGCAGTAGGATTAATGTAATATTCCTGGTTCGCTGTGAGCTGGTATAGTCAGTCCAAGTCTTGAGCCAAGGATTCCTCCTGAATCAGCTCGCTGTATCTGTCACCATTTGCAGGATCCAATGGTGCGATGACCCTAAGATGCTTCCCTTCAAATATCATCTTCTTTGATTTTAAGTTGATAATAGCCAAGTTATCCATAGCCCAGTCAATTCCTAGTAGTGCAGGAAAAGGCTGACTATCATCCACAATCTCGAAAACTTCAAAGTCTGTATGAGTTTGGAGTCCATCGATGTCAACTATCACATCAGCTAACTGGCCAAAAGGTATGACTTTCTCTTGGTTAGCCATTCTCAATTGGATAGGTGAGCATGACAGCTTTGGTCGACCCATCTGCTGCCATGTCTGCTTAGTTAAGACATTTAGTTTAGAGCCCAGATAAAGGATGACTTCATCCATTTCAAAATCTCCAATCTGCGTGGTAAGTCTCATTTCTTGGACCGTTCTTTTATGCTTCCTTATGTGATGTACTATGCTATCAGAAGCCTCTGTTTTGGTCTGTGGATCATACTGGTTTATGAGCTTCTGCAGCTCTACTATGGCATTTTCACTTTTTAGTAACTTCATGCAGCTTCGCAAGAACTGCGCAATGTAGGTGCTGACATCCATCGCGGTGCTTGTTTTGTCATAGGCCGCTGGCATGTCTTCAACATGCGGTGCTTGACTACGCAACAGGATCCTCTGTGTTTCTGTTGCTGGCTCTCTGAAGCTATCTAGCACGTCGATAAAGACTTCCTTGTTCTTTTGTAGGTCGAGAGCAGGTATTTTTCCCGGATATTTCTTGATCCATACTGTCTCAAGAGGAGACTGCTTTGTGTGAGCCTCCCCTGACGTGGAAGCTTCTGCTCTACTATCGCGGCCTGTTGGAGCGCCACTTCACGTGACCACATTGATGCTCGGGTCTGCTTGTCTTTTCTCTGCTGCGATCCACTAGACGTTTGTGTTTGGCGCATATGTCCATCTTCTTTTCTGCATTTCCACCTCTAGCACTAGGAAATCTTCAATAACATGCTCAAATGATTTACAATAATTACACGTAGTGCATGGGTAAACAAAATATCTGGATACATGACCTGGCCGTGGCCTCTTCCTTGTGTTGGGCCAGCATTTCTTCCTCTGCCACGGTATCCACCACCACGACCTCTGTATCCTCCTTGGTCATATTCTGCATTCTCTTGTTTCATCTAGGTATCTTCTTGTACGTGGTACAAGCCAGCGCCTCTCATTGAGTCCATATCCCATTTTCTTTCATTCATTGGCTGATATGCGCGGCAATTGGATTCATCATGTCCAACTGATTTACAAAAATTGCAGTATAAATTTTTAGGTGTTTTCACATATTTCTGTATAAGGTAGCACTCTTCAGGTCTGTGTCCTATGGTTCTACAGATTTCACACCATGGGGCCTGATTCTGATTCAATGGGTTGGGTGCACCACTATTAAGATAGTCGCAGAATAATGGGCAATGCTCTCGGTCATGGCATTCTCCTTTACAACCTATACACCAGACCTCATGTCTAGGTTTGTACCTCTATTCTTTTCCATTCTTCATGCTTTGTTGCTCTAGTGTCAGGGTGGTCAGCTGGTTCTAGATTTGAGACATCCCAGAACTAGTCTCATCAATTGGTGAAGCCTCTAGCTTCACTGCGATCTCCAAGGCCTCTGCCTGGGACGTGACCTTCTGCTGCATCAATGGTAACCTAATATGGGGTAACAGGGCAACAATGAACCATTCCTTATGTTGTTCCAGAGCTATAACAAAGCTCACTTCGTCTAATAGGGTCTTGAACTTATGATCAAATTCCCAAACCGTTTCAATCGGTTTCTGCTTTATTTCTTTCAACTCGGTTATACACTGAGATTCAAATTTAGGTTTCTTAAACTCAGCCACGAGTGCAGCTTTAATTTCTGTGAGGGTTCTCGGCTGTGTGGTAGAGTATTTCATGAACCAATGTAAAGCTCTGTCCCTGAAAGTTGTGATGAGCTGTGCTCTCTTCGCTGTATCATCCTGGATTTGTCTTACACTCCATACAGCTTCACAAAGAAACCAATGTTGATCAAGGTCTTCTAGGCCAGTTCCTCTGAATATCGGTAGCTTCATATCTATATGTGCCATTGTGCTACTAGGTGGTGGAGCGCCCGAATTAGTGCGCGGCTGCTGTGAAGGGCTTTGTGTAGTGAATACAAATTGGCTTACCGGGATAGACGGACTGGGCTGAGTATTTTACGTAGTGGGTGGGTTTTGAGATAACGGTGGTGTGGTTTCTGCAGCCGGTGGGTTCTCAGGGGTAAATGGTGGTGTGGCTTCGTTGTCAATGTTGCACGGGATCTCAGTATTAATATGGAGTCCAGGGCCTCCAAGATTCTTATTAAATTTATATCTCTTACCACTTCTAAGATTATGTGTTTCTTCGTCAGAATCACTAAATATACTGTTTACCATGACAAACTTAAGAATATTATTGCATTCTTAAAACACCTTTCTCAGCTAACAACATCTTAATGTATAGACTGAGATTGTTCAGGAACTTACCTTGAAATCCTTCGAAAAAGTATGCTTCTGCTTGGCTGTAGGATTTGAGTGTGTCTATAGAAAATTATGTTACGAAGCCTTCTAGCATATGATCGACCCAAAAATCAACTCCGTGTGCCAATGGGCTATCTATTGCTTTGAGCTGCACTATGAGCTCAGGAGTCCACTCTGTAGGAACTCCTCCTTGAAAACAAGTTTTCTTCTCTGCAAGCCGCAAGATCCACGAATGCAGCTCGTTGGGAAATGATGCCCATAAAATATCGTGAATATCGTTGAACAGATATCTATCTTACCACTGTGTGTCACTTAGACGCGGATGTCTATTCTCTTGTCTTTTAAAGTCTCTTATAGTCTTATCCCACCAAGCTTGGATTTCTGTCTTTCAGGATGCCAGTTGTCAGAGCCTTCCGGGAACTGGTATTCTTCGTCACACATCACGATTGCAAATCACCACGGTTTCTAGCACGGCAACGGAACCATTTGTTGGCTATACTGACCCAGAAGTTTTCTATAAGACCCAGGTTATTTGTGGTTTCCCTTTGACCAACAAAACCCCTAAGTACTAGCCCTTTCGGAAACAACTTGCAATCAGAATGAGGTCTCACCCGAGGTGTATCTATGGGGTACTGGAGAATCATATTTCCACAGTAAGTGATGAGCTGCTTGGATGGACGTACTGCACAACACAACAGAGGGTATGTGCTGCGAGGTGAGACTACGCAGCGATGGGCAATGCTGCGGTCCGCACCACTATGTTCTTCTACCGCAGGACTTCTATTGAAGCTACGAACAATCCAACTTTATTCTATACTTGGATTATCTTGAAAGTGCTTAAGGTACTGAAATGAATATCACTCATCCATTCATTTAGACGCTTAACTGTCTATCCTTCTAACATTCATTCATTAACTCAGGATGTCATGATTTTGAACATAGCCAATTGATATAATCCACTGTTATACATTCCTTTACTGCGTGTAAGAAAGTACTTAACTAAATGACTGATTCACTGTCTTCATACACAAGAATAAATGTTCACCATTCAACTATTCATGCGAAACTTAACATATCATTTCCATACATCTCTAATGGCAAATGCATATAAAATCTCTCTCATAACAGTATGCAAGGAACATCTAGACATTCATTGACAGAAAACACAAGTAAGCATCAATTCATAAGCACAATCACACAACACGAAATTTAACGTGGTTCACTTCTCGAGGTGGGAAGCTACATCCACAAGAACGGTTGGTAATATATTTCTTTCAAAAAGGATGGGAAAACTGTTCTCAGTCTGTGCACTCAGCTGCAGACTCTCCTTCCTCTAAATTAGGTCTCTGTGCACACAGCTGCAAAGCCTTTACAATATTCTTAGCTCAGAGAGATTTTACAGTACAAAAAGTCATAACCCAACTCACTCTAACCCCATCCCATACAAAATTGTCTTCTTAAATAGATCATGCCCGAAGGTCATGTCTTTACAATGTCAAAGACCTAAACCCAAAAACCCTTAGGGTTTACAAAACTGCGTCGATTTCCCTAAACCAGCTTGTTGGCATCTAGTAGCGTCTGCTTCATCATGGTTGTTCTCCACGTCTTCAATCTGTTTCTATCGTCCTTCCTATCGCACGTGTGCCAACAGGTCTCTTCCTCTAAACCGTTCACCTCTAATGGTTTCTCCCACCAGGCGTGCCAAGCCGTTGCTTTCCCTGAGCTGTCCTTTCCTCAACAAACTCATGCATTGGTCGCCTTCCTGATTTGCTTGTGCCCGCTGCTCGGCACTCCTAGAGCATCTTTCCAAAATTATACCATTACCAATCCATCTGATACTTGCACCTAATGCATATCCAACACTCTGCTTTGCTCGCTCCATGTGTGCTGACTGCTTCGCAGCACTGCTTGCTCGTAGCACTGGTCTTTGCAGTGCTTCCAAAATTCAGATGCTGCGCACAGCTTCGCAGCCTGATCAAAACTTGTATGTTTCACACAGCTCCGCAACACCCTCAACACTTAGACAAAATTATATTTCTGAGTTGCGCTCAACTCAGCTTTATCTGCTTATCAAAAAAAGGTGTTACAAAAACTTTGTCCCAACCTGGGCCCAACAGATCGTATACAATCACCTACAAAAGCTAGACTACAACATTTGTTCCAGCAACAAAGCTATCTATTGAAGATATTGAAGTTCCTAGGATCTGGGATGAGGTAATGGAAGAATACCATGATCCATCGACCATGAAGAAAGATTTTTGGGATGTGGTCCCAAGACCAGATGGGAAGTCTGTTGTGACTTCCAAAGATCAAGCATGCTGCAGATGGCAACATAGAGAAATACAAAGTGAGATTTGTAGCTTGCGGCTTCTCCCAGAAAAATGGAAAAGACTGGGAAGAGACTTTTTCTCCTGTAGCCAGATACAGTTCCATTAGATTACTACTTGCTCTAGATGCAGTGATGAAATCGAAGATACACCAGATAGATGTCAAGACAACTTTCTTGAATGGTGTAGTCAAGGAGGAAGTGTATGTGGAGCAGCCACTTGGTTTTGAGACACATGACAAAGAGTCATATGTGTGTAGGTTGAAGAAAGCCTTATATGGCTTGAAGCAAGCTCGTAGGACTTGGTATGGTGTAGGATAGACAACTTTCTATCCAGTTTGGGCTTTACCAAGAGTAAAGCAGATTCCAACCTTTACTACAAGCTTCAGGAACGAAATCCAATGATACTACTCTTGTATGTGGATGAACTATTTGTTACAGGTTATGATAGATTGATTGTCAACACAAAGAGGAAGCTTGCTGTGGAGTTCGAGATGAAGGACTTGGGGATGATGCACTACTTTCTAGGCATCGAGGTGTGGCGGAGTGCAGATGGAATCTTCCTTGGACAATGGAAGTATGCACTAGAGATCCTGAAGAGGTTTGGGATGATGGACTTCAAGGCCATGGCCACACCTATGGCATCGAACCTGGAGTTTCTGTGTCATGCTTCATCTGATCCGGTTGATGTTACTGTGTATCGTCAGATGATTGGGTCCTTGATGTACCTGACGAACATGAGATAAGATATTTGCTTTGCAGTGAACACCATGAGCCAGTTCTTGATGGATCCTGTATGTGTTCACCTGGTTGCTATAAAGCATATTCTAAGGTACCTAAAGGGTATGGTTGATTATGGGCTCAAGTATGATGCGAATAGAAAGTTTAACCTAGAGAATTATGTTGATTCGGATTGGGCAGGCAATGCCATTGATCAGAAGATAACTTCGCAGTGTTGCTTCAGTATGGGATCCGGTATGATCTCTTGGTTTAGCAAGAAGCAGTCATGTGTGGCACGAAGTATAGCCAAAGTAGAGTATGTCACAGCTTGTTCGACTAGTTGTGAGGCAGTATGGCTGAGGAAGCTACTGTCTGAGTTATTTGACCTCTCGTTGGATGCTACTGGTATCTTTTGTGACAACCAGGTTGTGTGAAGCTATCTGAGAACCCCTTGTTCCATGACAGGTCGAAGGACATCGAGATCAAATATTACTATATCAGGGATATGGTGCAAAGAGGAGCAATGAAGCTCCTGTATGTTGCGATGGACGAGCAGATAGCTAATGTGTTGACCAAGCCACTGGCCAGAGTGAAGTTTGAGTACTTCAAAGAGAGGCTTGGTTTGCTTGAGATGGAGATTCCTTCCAAGGGGAAGTGATGAGTCCGGAGAAACAGATGCACATGGGCCATTCTCACATGGGGGTAGGTGTGTCCTCCCATGTTGTAGATATAAGGGTTGGGGCCATTTCGACATGGTTGAAGTGTGTCTTCCCATGGTCGTTGATATAAGAGTTGTACCATTCGAGCATGGTTGAAGTGTGTCTTCCCATGGTGTAGATATAAGTGCTAAGCCTTTCACGGATGGTTGAAGTGTGTCTTCCCATGCCGATGAGTGTAAGTGTTGTGTGATGTGCATATGGGTTGTGCTCCATGGACGATGAGCTGATCTGAAGATGATGAGGTGACAATATGGTACACAGGTTATGCAGAGGCATATAATCAGTCCTGAGATGCTCTTGCAGGTTTTGCAGAGGCAGTATAATCAGTCCTGGGAGATCTTGCAGGTTTTGTAGAGGCAGTGTAATCAGTCCTGAGGTGTTCCTACTTGATGGCTTGCTCGCTGAGATGACATGATCAGTATGATCATGAGTATCAGGATGATACTCCGTGGCCATGGACAGGTTGTGCAGTTGCATGTAAAATACCTTGGGAGATCTGATAGGTTGAGCTGTGTGCTCGTAATCAGTCCTGGGATGCTCTTTCAAGGTTTTGCAATGACCACATGTAATATTGCCCTGGCAGATCCGATAGGTTTAGCCATGTGCTCGTAATCAATCCTGGGATGCTCTTTCGAGGTTTTGTGGAGGTCATATATAATATTTCCTTGGGAGATCCAATAGGTTGAGCAGTGAGCCTGTAAGAGTCATGGGATGATCTTTCGAGGTTTTATTGACACACGAAATATGTCCTGAGGATTCCACAGTATGGCCAATGATGATGAAGACCTACAGGTGGCGGGCCTACATCCAGCATGAAAAAGGGTTGGCTCTATAGAACTTCCTATGACAAGAAGAATTATGAGATAGCACCAGTGATCGAGATGACAAGTACAGTAGCAGTGATGATGATCCAACTCCAGTATTGAAGACTTGTGCCTATATGTATTGATGACTTGTGTCAAGAGAATACCTTCCTAGTTAAGAGGGAGTGTTGATGTATTTGTAACTTCAGAAGATATTCACTTGTATATTGTATGTATTACATTTGTACTTTATTGTATCCCCAATGGAGATGTATTATTCCTCCAATTGGAAGTGTCATCATGTGTACTTTCAAGTATTGCAAGTTATATTGTAAGTGTCGTACCTTATACTTGATGGGTTATTAAACCACCTTGTTGGGGTTCGCCCTGTATGAGTCATGTGGGTCAAAGGATTATTAGACCACCCTATTGGGGGTCAGCCCAGTCAGCATTATGTTATGTGGTTAAGTTAGGGCCGACCTAGTTGAGTAAAGGTCAAGTGATGTAGTGTATAAATAGAGAGTGTGTCTCTCTCATTTTACACATTCTATTGTTCACTCAGTTCACATTAGTGAGAGAAGAGGAGGATGCGCACAAGTGGAGGAGGAGCATGATGCTGTAGATATATATCTCTTGGGTTTGATCATGGTGATCTTTGTATTGATGCTTATTCTATCTCTGAGGAAGTTCCAAGGTTTTTCACCTTCTTGGTTTTCCTCAGTGAAATGTTTTGTGTCTCTTGTCTCTTATACTTGATATGCTGTACATGTTTTTCTTTGAGTTAAGATCCTAGATCATAATGTATTAAATTCTGAAAAACTAACAGTTCACCATCCTTCATATACATGAATTGACACCCTCGCCTTCGGAGGTTGAATATTTTTACAATTCCCTCGTAAATGAAGGCTAGGCCGAAATTTCTTGTACCCAGGACTCATTTCGTAATAGTTCAATACAGCAAGAAGGGTCGGTCAATCCTTCTTCTCTTCACCATTCTGGATACAAGTTAATTCACAATTCTCTACTAACGGAAGGGGCGGCCGATCCTTCTTGCCAGATGTCAGGAGCCAGGATGCGGATAGGGGCCATATCGATAGGTGATAATAACTACGCAGATCCAAGGTGCGAGGAAGGCAGTGTTTGAGAGATTGAAGACTGCGGAAGGCCGTGGGGCTAAGCATGGAAGGAGATCAACGGTACCAGATCAATCAAGCAAGATGGACGGCTCAAAGAAATTCCTTTATCCCTAGAGGTGCAAGAATGATAGGAAAGGATAGATAATATAAAAAATGGAATGCATAGGGATCTAAGTACTATTTTATTCGGTTTCCCCCTTCCTCCCTTGGTCAAGGTCAAGGGGACAAGTTAATTTAGATAGACTCAAATAGACTCTAGCACCTTGGTCGATGCACATTCTATATGGGACCAAGTCCAACAAAACTGATGCAATAACTAAACAACTAGCTCAAAGAAAAATTCAAAGAATCGGGTAATAGAGCTACAATGGAATGTCACATTACACATATGGAACAAAGCTATATTCGTTTTGAATCTTTGAAATAATATAAGAAAAATTAATCTAGGGGTTTAATCTTGATCCCATGCATGCAAGAAATTTCCCACTTCCATAGGTATGTTCTTCCTCCATGAGATCAAATGAGCTAAGCCTTAAAATTGGACAAAAGTATTCGTAGGCCACCCGATAATTTGAAAAGATTTATGGTATTAAGAATGGAATTTAGCTGCATTGGATAGATGCCATGTTAGAGAATAATGGTGAAATGTCATCCGATAGAGTTTGTTTTTAGAAATAAAAGGTTTCAGATCCGTTTCTAATGAAGTCTGTTGAAGCCCTTCCTTCACTATAAATGTAACTGATATGCAAGTAATAGAATGTGTGTGTGTTGTGTGTTCCTCTTTCGTGTATTTTCTCTGTTCTCTAATTCTTCCAATTTGGTATCAGAGCTCGGTTTGAAGGCGTTGTCGATCAGACACATCTAATGTCTCTTGTCCGTCTTCCTATCATTCAACACCATTGTGAAGTTTTGGATTCTCATGCTTGTGTGAGAGACATCCATTCAAGGAGAAATTTGCCTCAGACTTTGTGAAGAGTCATTCAATCTTAAAGATCCGTCCTTGAGTTTGTGCATTTCTACCTGATTGAGGTAATAGCTTTATTTTAGTTTCTTTCAATCATGGAATATCTACGAGTTGAAAAATTTAATGGCAATAATTTCCACACCTGGAAAGTAAAGATTTAATTGTAGATGATGAACAAGAACTTATGGAGTATAGTAAAGGGTACAAAACAGAAACCCATAGATGCCAAGCAGTTAAACGAATGGGAAAAAAGGGAGGACAGAGCTAAGTCCATCTTAGTATTATCTCTATCAGATTCGCGATTACTTCTCATTGATTTAGAAAAATCATCTACAGAAATATGGGAACAATTGAGGAAGACATTTGGAGAAAAAGATGTAAATGCTAAATTTTCTTTAAAATTAAAATGATTCAAATTTAAAATGCATGATGAGACACCATTGTCTACTCATATAAATAATTTGAAGTCTCTTATAAAAAAGTCAGTAGATGTTGGCTCTGAAGTTGATGATGAAGATGCAAAGGAAATTTTATTAAACAGTCTTTCTTCAAATTATGAAAATGTTATTTTCACTCTAAGCCAATTATCTTCCTGAACATTAGAAGAAATGATAGCATCACTATTAGCGGAAGAAAAGAGGGTGAAAGGAGGAGATCTGGAAGTCAGGTCATGAGATGAAATTGCATTGTTTTATAAAATAAGAGTGAATCATAACATGAGTGCAGTTGAATGTTTTGATTGTCATAGGCATGGACATATGACATTGAATTGTAAAATCCGAGTAGCCTCTCAAAATTTTCTAGAATATAGCTATTTTGTTTTGTATGTTACAATTATTTTATGTGTAGAATAAATTATGAAGACCAATTATTAAACAGAGTAATGTAATGTAAACCTATGGTTCTTGATGTACTTCAGTGCCATGTAAGAACATATTATTGGTTTTCTTATGACTGTACTCTGTTATATGTTGGTGACACTTGTTGTGCTTCGGGCTTCAAGAATCAATGGTTGCAGGTTATTTTGTGTGTTTGTAAGTATAAAAGGTCATTTTGTAAGATTGATTGCTGGAAACATCTAGTATTCAGATCACTTTCCTATATAACTGTTGAAATTTGCTCTTCGGGGGAATTTTACAGATGGAAGTGTATCCATAGGGTGATTCGGTATCATGTTTATTCTTTGGGGTAGTCAAGAATCTTCAAGGCTGCAAATTTATCAATGATGGTCAGAAGCATTTTAATTTAAAATTAGTCAAAAGGGAAGCTTGAGGTTGTGAAGAAGAAAGAGTGTGCACCAGAGCTTTCAGAGTGGGTGTAAAAGCTGATCAAGACCAGGAAGACAAAGATCAGAATTTCAGAATGGTTGTAAGAATTACATTTCTCCATTAAGGGAGAGTGATAGAGAATAATGGCGAAATGCCATCCGATAGAGTTTGTTTTTAGAAATAAAAGGTTTCAGACCCGTTTCTATAGGAGTCTATTGAAGCCCTTCCTTCACTATAAATGTAACTAGTATGCAAGTAATAGAATGTGTGTGTGTTGTGTGTTCCTCTTTCGTGTATTTGCTCTGTGCTCTAATTCTTCAAAATTTGGCAACCTTAATTAAGATTGGACAATTATTGGACAACAAGCTCTACAACTCATTAAGAGATAACAAATAAAAATTATTAAAGAGTATTTATAGGATTGTTTCTTATCTCTTCTTTCCCACCAGACCAAATCATTTTGACAGTAACTAAATGGCTACCTTGCCTTTGTTGAAAATTGCCATACAATGAAGGGGCGGCCATCCCTTCTTCTACCAAGTATTCTTTTCAGAATAGTTCTAGACTGCAAGAAGGGTCGACCAATCTTTCTTGTCTTCAACATTCTGGATACAGGTGAACTTCTGGATATATGTGTTCACAATTTTATGCTAAACAAAGGGGTGGCCGATCCTTCTTGTAGCCAATCTCCGTTGCCTACTATTTACAGTGGATGTAGGGAGTTGAGAATTGTTTTCCCATCCCGCAATCTGCATTCCGGGTTGTGGGATAGCGGTATTGATGGAACGTTTTAGGAAATCTAGGTATCATCAATCTGCAACATATTTGCGTCTTCGGTAAAGGCGATGAAATCCTCATGTGGGGTGAAAGAAGGGTCGGCCTGCCTTTCTTGTGCCGAGTATTCTGTTCAAAATAGTTCTAGGCTGCAAGAAGGGTTGGTTGATCCTTCTTGTGTTCACCATTCCGGATACAGGTGAATTGTAACCTATAGGTGTCTACAGTTCTCTACTAAACGAAGGGGCAGCCGATTCTTCTCATCGCATGTTGGGACAAATATTGTTGATATGTTATAACTTACCCAATATATCGATCCCAACTATAATTTCATTGCGTAAGTCGGAAGTCTAGAGTTTTTGTCCCATCCTAGGCGGGTTGAATATTTTTACAATTCACTCATAAATGAAGTGTCGGTCGACCTTTCTTCTGTCGAGTATTCTGTTCAAAATAGTTCTAGACTGCAAGAAGGGTCTGTCGATCCTTCTAGTGTTCACCATTCTGAATACAGGTGAATGGTTGGATATAGTTGTTCACAATTTTATAATAAACGAATGGACGGCCGATCCTTCTTGTCGGAGGTCAGAAGTCGGGATAAATATTGTTTATATGTTATAACTTAGCCAATCTCCATTCTAGGATTAATTCTGCATTAATTTGGAAGAAAGAACATTGACAGTATTTAAATGTGTGGATTAGAGCATATAAAATGAAATCTAACTCAAGTATTACAGTCAACTATGAGGCAAAGTGATAAGATGGTGTAACACAAAATACATCCACAAAAGAGAAATTAAAAGACTTAAGAAAGTAAAAACATATGAATCTCTGTTTCAGATATACTTGTACTTCTGTCTTTCATTAAAGTCTTCAAAAAATATTACATCACTGTATTTTTTGCTCTCCGATCCAACCTCTATTACTCTGTAAAATCAAAATTTATACAAAAAGTTCTTTGAAATCGTCGCTAAAAAAAGAAATTTCAAATAAAACTCTCTAATCCAAACCCTATTATCTTGTTCAAATTTGAATAAATTTTCCATTTATTTCAATCCTTCTACTCTTTGATGATCAAAATACTTGTTTCCAATTAGATGTCTCCTTTGCGATATAATTTGATGAGGATCGTAATTAATCCTTTCAGCCTCTTGGAAATCCATAATCTTCAGTAATTTTTCTACTACAGAGAGAGCCGCCTTATTCTTAATGATGAATGGACCAACTTTAAGGGGGAATTTCACATCTGATGCTTTTTTGAAAGCAAAGAAATGTTCTTCTGAATGCAACCTTTGTCTAATAAATTCCAAGGCAAAAAACCTCGCTATTAAAAAGGCTGGCAACAGATATGGTGCTCTAGTAAAACCATACACCCTAATTATAGTATGTTCTGTATACAAGAACCAATAACCTATTTAGTCTTCTGGTGTAGGCTGCAAATTTTCTTTCATTTCATCTAACACTCAGTGCATTTCAGTAATAAAAATAATTCTATAAATTTCTGGCATGATTTTATGGGTGAACTCAAACATATTGACTTGTTTAGGAAGGTCATGAGAAAAGATGGTACCAAGAAACTTGGATTCTGAAATTTTTGAACACACGAACAACTTCAGGAGATATGACTGATACCTTAAATGCTTCAACTGGTTGAAAATCACCAATTGGACATTAATCGCTTCAGCTGGGAATTCATCAAAATTAAAACAACACAACGGACTCGACTGTTACTCTGGTGAAATTACTTGGAGAAGGAAAGCTAACATAACTTCCATGATTCGACTGATCACTATCTAGACCTAAAATTTGACTCAACAAGGACAAAAATAACTGGCTATCTCACTGAAAGACATCAATACTCAATGGGAACGATAGGTTTTCATGCCGCTATCCATCTTTTAAGACTTGTAATAAAAGCTTGTCTTTTTCGGCAAGACTGCTGTTTCTATAAACTTTGAAAAAATTTCTTCATTAAACGACTCAGGGATTTTGGGAAATCTTAAACTTAGAACCTCATGGACAGTCTGCGCATTTACTGGGCATAGAATTTTGGTCGTTTTTACATTAATGATTACCCTTTTTCCTTGCGAATAATTCGCCGCACACCAACAAAAAAATTCATGGAAGTGTAGGGTTTGTTCGACACAAAAATAGTACAAAAAAGAACCAAAAACATTAAATACATCATTTCCCTGCGACTTAGACTCCATTAATTTCTCCTTAGAATGTGAAATACTACACATAGACAAAACAGGGTCAAAAATATCCCTTTCCCTATCAAATACAAGCTTCTCGTTTTCATCTGAACTTTCATTGAAGGGAAGAAGGTCTTGGGTTTTCACCATTTGGGACACAAAATCTAAACACTGAAGGATTCGAGCTACCTGTGAAGTGAGCTTATTGGGTGTTGTTCCAGTTGACGAAGAAAACAATGTGTTTCTCGCGGACCATTCTTTTCCTCCAGGTAATAAGCTACAGAAACATTTTTTAAAACTTCGAACAAACCTTTTATAGAACATATGCTTAGGTGGTTTCCGAACTTGCGATGAGCGGTTTAAATTTAACCACTTTTCATAGCGGACTCCACCAACGCTTGCCATGTGGTCAGTGGTTTAATTTCTACTCTACCTTTTCCAATTTTAACCATCATGCACTTTCTAGTGTGGGAACCCATTTCCACCGTCGATTTGCTTCTGGGTGTGTCTGCCACGTTGCTACACGTTTGCAACTTTTGGTGTAAGTCATCCAATTTTTTAGAGACTTTTCCACCTCCACCCATTGATGTATATGTAACTTTAGAATGTATTTCACATATATGTATATTGTATTCCTATAGAGATGTTATTATTCCTCTATACGGAAGTGTCGTCATTTATATTGTAAGTGTCGTAACTTGTACTTGATGGGTTATTAGACCACCTTGTTGGGGTCAGCCCTGTATAAGTCATGTGGGTCAAAGGGTTATTAGACCACCCTATTGGGGGTCGGCCATGTGGTTCAAAGGGTTATTAGACCACCCTAGTGGGGGTCGGCCCAGTCAGCATTATGTTAAGTGGTTAAGTTGAGGCCGACCTAGTTGAGTAAAGGTCAAGTCAAGTTAGTGTATAAATAGAGAGTGTCTCTCTCTCATTTTACACATTCTATTCTCTCACTCACACTTTGTAAAGTGGCGCACTTGTGGAGGAGGAGGCTCTGCTGCTAGGAGAAGACTATCTCTTGTATTCTGGTTGTATCATTTCTCTATCTATCTCTGAGGAAGTTTTTGGGGTTTTTCACCTTTATGGTTTTCCCCGAGTAAACTATGTGTCTCTTGTGTGCTTGCATTATTGTGTCCATGATTGATATGCTATAGATTTGCTGTACATGTTGTTCTCTCAGTTAAGATCCTAGATCAGATTGAAGTAAATTCTGAAAATTTAACACCACCCTTGGGGTGAGAAACCTTATGTAGAGACCTTTGAATAGTGACAATATTTGCATTGTTCCTCTCTATAACATAACCCAAGAATCCATATAGAATAAATTTAAAAAAAATAAAGACAAAAATGGTAACAATATGAAGAAATCACTTGTTTGATGAATTATACCAATTCTAGACATTGTTTGTAGATGGGTTTGTAGAAGATCTAGTGCAACATGGAAAGAAGTCGATGAAGAAGAGGGAGAGATGACCATAAGAGATAAGAGAAGTCTAAATAGCATGATCAATCTTCCAAGATGGCATTGATGGCATGGAGATGAAACATTAAATTAGGAAACGAAGGAGAGATTAGATGTCGTAGCGATAACATCTAAAACACTGATTTCATTAAACTTGGAATTATTCTAGTCCAAGTCCCTTTGAAGACGGGGATAAAACCACCTTTCTAAACTCCAAAATCAAGCAAAATCCGGTTCCAAACTACCAAATCTAGGTTCCAAAAGTGCCAAAAGTGCCAAAACCGGTTCCGAAAGTGCCAAAACCGATTCTGAAAGTGCCGAATCAAGGTTCCAAAAGTGTCAAAACGGGTTCCTAAATAGCCAAAAATCGGTTCCAAAAGTGCAAAATCCGGTTCCGAAAGTGACCAAACCGGTTCGGAAACTGCCAAATCCATTTCCAAAAGTGCCAAAATCCAGATTCCAAAACCATATTTTTTCTTTTGATATTTGTATCTGTATAATATGATGGTCATTTGAAGTTGAATGTCATTAACCAACACCCCATTTTTTAATGAGGCTCGAGCTAAATGAATGAAGGGACGGGCGACCCTTCTTCTGCACATTATTATTTTCATTATAGTTCTAGACTGCAAGAAGGGTGGTTCGATCCTTCTTGTGTTCACCATTCTGGATACAGGTGAATTGTCAGATATTGGTGTTCAAAATTATCTACTAAAAGAAGGGGCGACCGATCCTTCTTGTCGGTAGTCAGGATAAATATTGTTAACATGTTATAACACAGTCAATGTCCCAATCCCTGCCACATAATGTGGAAGTTGGTAGTGGGGAAATGTTGTCCCAACCTTCATAGATTAATTGTTCTTCATTTCTCTTTTAAATAAAGGGTCGACCGGCCCTTCTTGTGCTTAGTATTTTTGCAGTCTTCAACATTTAGGATATACATGAATTGGCATCCTATACTTCGTAGGTTGAATATTTGCACAATTCCCTCATAAATGGAGGGGCGACCGACCCTTCTTCTGCCCAATATTATTTTCATACTAGTTCTAGAATGCCAGAAGGGACGGCTGACCCTTCTTGTGATTTATATTTATCCAGTCTTGACCCTTATGGTTATACATGAATTGATCTCTATTTTGGAAGGCGAAAGTCTCACACGTGTGAGCCTCAAAGAGAGAACTGACGCCATAGGAAGTGATGACATGGCATCGAAAGACACATGATGCCGTTCGGGTGTTATCATTAAGTCAGTGTTGCAATGTGACATCATTCTGGAAAAGTATGACAAGTTTGTGAAACTTTGGAAATTGACAAAGTATGGAAAACGTAGTCAAAACTGCTCTAAGAGAATGCCCGCCATAATTCATGGTTTCAGAAAAATGCACACACCATCACATCATGTTATAGCTAGTTGAAGTGCCTATATAGTTATACATGATTGCGGATTGCGGGAGCAGTTTGAGTAATGGATTTGAGACATGCATTTCCGCAACCCGTAATTCGGATTGCGGATTACAGAAACTTTGGTTTGTTTTTATTTCAAATTGTAGTCCCATAACCCGCAATTGTGGATTGCGGGAATGTTGTATATCTTTAAAAACAATTAAACCCCCACAACTCATCTTCCACATTGCCCAGATTACATCTCAGTCGTCGACTTGTCTTAATCTTACAGCCCAGAATTAAGCCGACGAAATTAATAAATATGTTGATTTTGTTTTTGTTTCCTTTTATTATTTTTCATCTTCGAAAATTACTTGCTGTGTGGATTTTACTGCCAAATCCGTTTCAAAAATTTCCAAATTCAGGTTCCAAAACCATGCTTTTTATTTTGATATTGCCACTTTTGAAATTGGTTTTTGTGGTGTTCCAATATGATAACTACGACGGTCATTTGAAGTAGTAAAAATATACAAATTATCAAATGAATCGGTGCCTGCATAATATGACAGTCATTTGAAGTTGAATTTCATTAACCGACACCCCATTTTGAATGAGGCTTGAGATAAATGAATGAAGGGTCAGCCGACCCTTCTTCCGCCAACTATTATTTTCATAATAGTTCTAGACTACAAGAAGGGTGGTACAATCCTTCATGTGTTCACCATTCTGGATACAGGAGAATTATCGGATATTAGTGTTCACAATTATCTACCAAAAGAAGGAGCGGCCAATCCTTCTTGTCTGCAGTTGGATGTCCTGAGAAATATTTTTTAGATGTTATAACTTAGGCAATTTACCAATCCCTACCATATACTACGGAATTCGGTTGTGGGGAATTGTCGTGCAAACCTTTGTAGATTTAATATTTTTTCATTTCTCTTTTAAATGAAGGATCGGGCGACCCTTCTTGTGACATTAGTATTTTTGCAGTCTTCACTATTCAGGATATAGATGAATTGATAGCCTATAGTTCATAGGTTGAATATTTGGACAATTCCCTCATAAATGAAGGGGTGGTCGACCCTTCTTCTTCCCAATATTATCTTCATACTAGTTCTAGACTGCAAGAATGGTCATCCGATCCTTCTTGTGTTGACCAATCCTGACACAAGTGAATTACTGGATATTCGGATTTGATTCCTGCAACCCACATTTGTGTATTGCAGGAAGATTATTGTAAATGTTTGGGTTCTGCATTTCTGCAACCCATAATGCAGATTGCGGGAACAGTTCGAATAATGGATTTGCGATTCTTCTCACAACATAGTTTGTCATTACAGAGTCTTGATCAAATTCCTTGGTGGTATAGTGAAGAGGATCAATGGATTTTTACGCATTCGAGGTTTTGTGTGTAACCTAGTATTATTAAGAAAACTTATTCGTGGTCATGTCAGGTTCCTTTTATCTAAAAAAGGGTGTAAAATGGTCTAGTAATCTATGGTGTTTGCTAAGGGTTATTTTGTTGGAACTCTATTCAATGTTGATGCATGTATTGTTCAATGTAATGGTTATTCAATTTCTACAATGAAGAAACAATCACTAGGATCTACAACCTCACAATTAGAACCTGTACATACCTCTAATGGTCATGATTTTTAGGTACCTAAACAATCCCTTGCTTCTGAAATGAAGTTACCTACAAAGGTGAAAAGTCCAATGTCTAAAATATTCACTCATTGTTTGAATAGCCAGTCAATCGGCTAAGTTATAACATATAAAAATGGTTTGTCCCAACTTCTTTTTTCCGACAAGAAGGATCGGTCGCCCCTTCTTCTCATAGTTAATCGTGAAAACATTTATCCAACAATTCAGATATATCCATAATGGAGAACACAAGAAGGGTTGACCAACCCTTCTTGAAGTGTCGAACTATTATGAAAATAATATTGGGAATACGAAGTGTCGGCCAACCTTTCAATTACGAGAAAATTTTCAAAATAGAACACCTTGGATGTTTTAACATATAAAAATTGGTTCTCCCGACTTCTATTTTCCGACAAGAAGGATTGGTCACCCCTTCTTTTCGTTGTAAATTGTGAAAACTTTTATCCAACAATTCATCTATATCCATAATAGAGAACACAAGAAGGATCGACCGACCCTTCTTGCGGAGTCAAACTATTATGAAAAGAATATTAGGAATAATAAGGGTCGGCCGACCCTTTATTTTCAAGGGAATTGTCACAAAAAAAGACCTTGGAGAAAGAGAGGCCACCCTTTCTCTGAGAATATTTCCACTTGCCAACCGAGCCTTTGAAGAAAAACGTTTATAAATTTTTTTATTTAAATGTTGATATCTAGTATCCCAGGGTGACACATGGAACGATCATATTGTGACACGTGGCATATTTGATTTGGGAAATTGAGTATTGGAAATATAGTTTAATTATAGTATTGACTCGTATAGAATATTTTCTCCTTTGAGCACCACTGAATCCATGCTACGTTTTATTCTCTATTAAACACTATGTTTTAAATATGCTTGGGTGAACTGCAAGAGGAAGTGAATAATTATAGTAGCATTTCTGGTCTCATAGTATCACTGCCTCTCTAGTTGCCAGTACACCCTATTATCTTGGTCATTCACATTGAATCATCTAGACACTTGCAATCCCTGAGACCTATGGATTGGAAATATTGACACCTAAATCCTCCATAAACAAAGGTATCGAAGGAAAAGATAATGTTTTGAATATTCTGTGCTTATGCTTCATGTTCTAATCGGCCATCAAACCCAAATGGTTTCATGCACCCAGCTTATGAGATATTGAAAAATATAAATACTTGGAAATTGAAAAACTAGATTTATGGTTTGAATAATATAAATACTCGAAAATTGAAATCTTTTGTTACAAATTTAGATATAAATATAAATACCTAGCAATTGAAATGTTCTGTTACAAATTTAGATATAAATATAAATACATGGCAATTGAAATGTTCTGTTACAAATTTATTATTAAGACATAAAAATAAATAGAAGTTATTCCTAGTGTTGATGTATATGTAACTTCGGAATGTATTTCACCCATGTATTTCATATATGTATTTTGTACTCCTATAGAGATGTTATTATTCCTCTATACGGAAGTGTCGTCATTTATATTGTAAGTGTCGTAACTTATACTCGATGGGTTATTAGACCACCTTGTTGGGGTCGGCCTTGTATAAGTCATGTGGGTCGAAGGGTTATTAGACCACCCTATTGGAAGTCTGCCATGTGGGTCAAAGGGTTATTAGACCACCAAGTGTGGGGTCAGCCCGGATTAAGTTAACCATGGGTTAAGCTAGACATGTAGGCCCCATTAGTTTATCGGGAAGGACAGAACAAGTATAAATAGAGATCGAGAGATCTCTATTTGATCATTCATTCACACACTTTTCTAATTCGAAAAGTGGCGCACTTATGAGGAGGAGGCTCTGCTGCTAGGAGAAGACTATCTCTTGTATTCTGGTTGTATCATTGCTCTATCTATCTCTAAGGAAGTTAGTGGGGTTTTTCACATTTATGGTTTTCCCCAAGTAAACTCTGTGTCTCTTGTGTGCTTGCATTATTGTGTCCATGATTGATATGCTGTAGATTTGTTGTACATGTTGTTCTCTCAGTTAAGATCCTAGATCAGATTGAAGTAAATTCTAAAAATTTAACACCTAGAAACTGAATTTACTTCGATCTTTCAACTTTTACAGAGCTTGGACTCTTATAACATTTCACGACTAGTACAAGCTTGAGCTTACAAACACAAAATCTTCTACTGCAAGATTTATATTAAAAAATTTCTTACTAAGAAATAAAAATCAGTAGAAGTTACTCTGGGTTAAAACAGTGCAACTTCGCCGCATTACACATAGAAGAAATTTACTTTGATCTTTCACCTTTTACAGAGATTGGGCTCTTAATGCATTTCCAGACTACGAGATTGAGCTCACAAAAACTGACTCTACTACAACAGACTCTACTATAGAGAATTTACATAGACTTTATTTTTGCTTCAACTAGAAGCTATACTTTATCTTTGCTTCAACTAGAAGCTATACTTTATCTTTGCTTCAACTAGAAGCTATGAGTCACATTAGCGACAAATCCTGGTCTTGGGGATTAAATAGTGCTCGAAATGCCCATATATCATGGTGTGGTGAGGATTTGTGAGGGAATTGCTGCCAAAATGCTCATATATTAGGAAGAGAGAGACCATAAGATTCAAGTATTTCTGATAAAACAACAAAGGAAACATAACATAGGCAGTAAAGAATAGTGCCATGAATTCTCGAAGATTTCATTTTGCTGCGATACCGGGTATACTTTAGTCATTATATAGTGAATTGGTGAATTGTCTTGGATGTTACGGATGGGGAAGGATAATTATGACAATATGGCGAGATGGTGGTCATAGATATCATATGTACTGACTATAGATTTTGCTTGAGTAATTGTACATGCATCACCCTAATCGATGGCTTGAGAAAGGAATGTATGCTGACATGGCGATAGTTTATACGATGAACTTCTGAAATGGCTATTATCCTGATGGTGCTAATGGTGAATGATGGCTTGTATCACGTGTGTGAAGAAAATAATCACATCATGCTTTAGTCGAAAATATGCCTTGTCACAAACACCAACATCACCGCCATCATTTACCATTAGTGCCATTGGGACAAACATTTTTTATATGTTCTAACTAAGCTTGTGCAATATTATTTTATATTTTGTTAATTGTAATGTTGCGATTTCTCTGTTATTTAATTCTATAATATGTATGTTTGAAAAGAGAACAAATAAAATCCTGAGAACTATTTGGAAAGAAAGAACACATAAAATTTGAATATTTTAATGCCCCTCAAAGGGATTTAGACTTTGAAAGCGTGAATTTAGACTTTGTAAGTGTGAATATCAACCTTTCTAAAGTGCAAAAACGGGTTCTGAAAGTAGCAATATTGGCTTTGAAATGTGGGTTTTTCTATTCGAGTAGTGTGTTTTTTTACTACTTAAGAACCTTAAAATTGCAGTTTTTTGTTATAAAAAAATGAATTTCAATTGAAAATGTGTGAATTTGAACACTTAGCCAAATTTTTGTTCTTAATATGCAAAACAAAATGACCTTTTTCTCATTTTGGCAGGTTTGTATTTCACCCGTGTGAACTCCAGAGGAAACTCTGATCCTATAAATAGATAGCCAGTTCATCACTTAGTCATGTAAGTTCAACACTTAGCCAAATTTTTGTTCTTTATATATAAAATACTTTTGTTCTTAATATGTAAAATGATTTTGTTCTTAATATGTAAAATATAATGAGTTATATTCAGAAATATATATTCATCATTTGACCATATTTCTCCATAAAATACTTCTCTATAATTATATTGAAGCATATAGATGGATTTATTCAGAAGGTTGTGCACAGCCATTCATTACAAAAAGGAGAGCATGGGAGCATGAATAGATTTCCCAGTATGGCTCTGTAAATTTAACAAGATGATGCAAAAAAAATTCCAAAATTGATGTAAAAACTAATCCAAGCAGGGATCTCTTCTACAAAAAATTCTATCGTTGAACAGAGGTTTCCTCGGCAATTATCATGTCCATAGAGGGGGATTCCTGGCAGTGGTTGCACTGTGACATCCTGGTAGCGGCTGCACTGTGACATCCTGGTAGCGGCTGCACTGTGACATCCTGGCCATCTTCAAAATTTCATCTTTTATAAAATTCTCTGTCTCCATAAGTTCAATCTGATTCTGTTCCAAATCATCAATTATGGAGTCGTAACAGGTTAATTGTTTTACTTTAAATAGAAACATTCTTTCTTTTTGTTCGTTTGAATTGAAGCATTCTTTTTTTTTCTTTTTTTAAATAGAATGAAATATCATAAAAGGGATAACACAAGAAGGATCAACCGACCCTTCTTGCAGTGTCGAACTATTTTGAAAATAATACTGGGAATAAGAAGGGTCGCTCGACCCTATTGTAGTGTTTAACTATTATAAAAATAATATTGGGAATAAGATCGGTCGGCCGACCCTTCAATTACGAGGGAATTGTAAAAATAGAACACCTTGTAAGTTATAACATATCAAAATGGTTTCTGAATAATTTTTTTTTATCCTTATTTTTCGACAAGAAGGATCGACTGCCCCTTCTTTTCATAGTTATTTGTGAAAACCTTTATCTAGAAATTCATCTATATCCATAATGGAGAACATAAGAAGGATCAACCGACCCTTCTTGCAGTGTCAAACTATTATGAAAAGAATATTGGGAATAAGAAGGGTCGGTCAAACTTTCATCTACGAGGGAATGGTGAAAATAGAATGCCTTAGAGAAAGAGCGACCGAGCGACCACTCTTTATCTAAGAATATTTCTACTTGCCAGCAAAGTCTTTGAAGCAAAAATTCTATAAATTTCGAGACACATGGAACGCTTATATTGTGACACGTGCCATATTTTATTTTTGAAATTAGTTTAAATATTTTTTAAATGAATATTAAGTATATTAATGGTACCAGGCATGTTGGCCGTAGGATTTTCAATGAATCGATTGGAGTAATAAGTGTATTATTACTCCATTAAAATCTGTACTCGCTATGGATGATATCTATGACCACCATGGTCCTGCCATACTGTGATAATTACCATAATGTGATCATTACCATTGACCATATTCAGAGACTTTGTTGGTGACAAGACATAAACATTATGTGGACTGAAAGCATGATGAGATTATTCACACGTGTGATACAATCCATCATTTATGGTGAATATTATTAAGCCTGTTGTAGGTCATTTAATGCGCTGGTAGCAGGCATGTTGGCTATTGGATTTTCAAGGAATCGATTGGAGTGATACGTGTACGATTACTCCAACAAAATCTGTAGTCACTACAGATGATATCTTTGACCACCATGATCCTACGATACTGTGATAATTACCATTCCCCATCCGTCCCAGACTCCCATCCCATTCAATCCATCAACACAGAGGCCACTCACTATATATAGGATAATCCATCAACATAGTGGCCACTCATAGCAAACTGAAATGGAAATTTTCAGCTTGGTCGCCTTATATTCCCTGGGTATGCATGGATTTGTCATTATGTTCCTGCAACCAAGAGGGGACATAGGGAGATTAAGAAACGTTCTCATATAGGTAGATGAAGAAACGTTCTCATATAACGGATCTAATGCACCATTTTCTTGCAGAGAAATTTGGGGAGAGAATAGGTAGCTTGAAATCATTGAAGAACCTTGATATCCATATTCTGAAGCCTCTTCCTCTTCTCAACTTATTGGAGCAACTTCCTAACCTTGAAATACTACATATCTGCAAAATGTTTTTCTTGGTAAGAAAGAATTTTTGTAGTCATTATTATACACACGCCTAATTTAAGTGTTTTCTTATCATTTGCAAAGTATATTTCATTTGTTGAATTCCTTTGCTTCCACTAACTACGGTGTTAGGAGCTAAACCGTCCAAGTGGGGTGCCCAAACCAACTATGTTAGGAGCTAACCAGTCCAAGAAGGATGCCCAGACCAACTGTTATGGTGCACTTGGAAATTTAGGAATAGTTTCTCTATTTTTTATATGCATGATGATATGTGTGCTCACGCGTTGGCTGCAATAAAACGATTATTTTTGCATTTTTTGGAAATGGTTTATTTTTACGGCAGCGTGATAAACAGTTATTTGTTTTCTATGCAGGTATTTGAGAGAGATGCAATACTGCCGTGTCTAGGCTATCTTCAAATCTCTGTGCCTTCAAAACATGCTGTCAGCTTCTTCTAACTGCGCATAATTTGTTTCACTCATTTTAAAGATGCGCACCTCACCCATTTCAACTACATTTTATAGTCAGTCCCATGACAGTCAGAAATATCGAGACTTTCCAAAATCTCGAGACTTTCTAGCTCCGCATAATGAAAAAATAGAATGTTATCAATTCTTTATGTTTCTTCCTCGATGAATTTCAGCTCACCAAAGTTCATCTCACCAACTTAAGATAGTAGTATCGGACTTAATAGATACTAAACTTTGTGATGATGTAGTATCAGAGCTCAATGATGTAGTATCAAACTTAATAGATAGTAAACTTGTTATCACTATCGCTTTGCACTATTCATCAACAAATAACTACATCTAGATCGGAGAGCTTACTAGTCTTTGCAAGAATATTCCCTTTGTAGCTGAAGGTGGGAAAATCATTAGGGTAGGAGGCTTTCTAAAGTTTCTCCAGGTGCCTGCATCCAAGAGTAACTAGGCCAAGTTAATGGGATGGAAATTGGAATCCTTGGATGACTATGGGATTTTCAACACTTTTGAAGGTTACCTTATACTACCACCTTGTGCAGGAGGTATGATGTATTAAGTGAATGATTTGGTTTCATTCTTTCAAAGACACTTGCAACAATCATCAAATGTTGTTTTAGTACATTCCTTCATGTATGGAATGAGTCTAGTGCTTCTAAGTCTACAAGTCAAAGCTCCAATAAAAGTTTAGTCTTTTTTTACTCCTTCAAAGGAGATGATCTGATTAAGGATAAGGAGAATCTAAAACGTTTAGCAACTTTAAATTATTCTGAAGTTGAATTTAAAATAAAAAAAATGCAATTGAAAAGGACCTTCTGAAAGTGGCAATATTGGCTTTGAAAATGGTGTTTTTCTATTGGAATAGTGTGTTTTTTTACTACTTATGAACCTTAAATTGCAGTTTGTTGTTATAAAACTATGAACTTCAATTCAAAAAGTGTGAATTTAAAATAAACAAATGCAATTTCTGATTTGAAAAGTGTGAATTTCAAATCAAATAATGCAATTTTTTATTTGAAAATTGCAATTTTCATTTGTAAATGTTCTAAATTTTAAGGTGAAAAAGTCAATGTATAAAATATTCAAGTCACGTTGAAGACGAGTAAAAAACCACCTTTCTAAACTCCAAAATCAAGCAAAATCCGGTTCCAAAATTGCCAAATCCAGGTTCCAAAAGTGCCAAAACTAGATCCAAAAGTGCCAAAACGGATTCCAAAATTGCCAAAATTGATTCTGAAAGTGCCAAATCAAGGTTCAAAAAGTGACAAAACCGGTTCCTAAAGAGCCAAAACCAGTTCCAAAAGTGCACAATCCAGTTTCGAAAGTGGCCAAACCGGTTCTGAAACTGCAAAATCCATTTCCAAAGTGCCAAAATCTAGGTTCCAAAACCATACTTTTTGTTTTGAACGAGGCTCGACATAAGTTAATGAAGAGGCGACCGACCCTTCTTCCGCCAACTATTATTTTCATAATAGTTCTAGACTCCAAGATGTGTGGTTCTATCCTTCTTGTGTTCACCATTCTGGATACATGTGAGTTGTCAGATATTGGTGTTCACAATTATTTACTAAAAAAGGGGTGGCCGATCCTTCTTGTCAGCAGTCGAAAGTCGGGAAAAATATTGTTTACATGTTATATCATAAGCAATATCCTGATCGGCACCACATACTGCTAAAGTAGGTAGTGGGGAAATGTTCTCCCAACCTTCGTAGATTAATTGTATTTCATTTTTCTTTTAATTGAAGGGCCTATACTTCGTAGGTTGAATATTTCCACAAATCCCTCATAAATGAAGGGGCGATCGACCCTTCTTATGCCCAATATTATTTTCATACTAGTTTCAGACTACCAGAAGGGTCGGCCAACCCTTCTTGTGATTTATACTTTTCCATTATTGACCATTCTAGTTATACATGAATTAATCTCTATTTTGGAAAGGGAATATCTCACATGTGTGAGCCTCAAAGAGAGAACTAATGCCAAAGGAAGTGATGACATGGCATGTATGATGACAAGGCATCTATGATGACATGGAATATGTCATGAGGCTCGAAAGACACAAGATGGTGTTCTGGTGCTATCATTTAGTCAGTGTTGCAATCTGACATCATTCTCAAAACGTATGGCAAGTTTCTGAAACTTTGGAAATTGAGAAAGTATGGAAAAAGTAGTCAAAATGGCTCTGATAGAATGCCCTCCATAATTCACGGGTTAAGAAAAATGCACGCACCATCATATTATGGTATAACTTGTTGAAGTGGCTATCTAGTTATACATGATTGCGGATTGCGGGAACAATTTAAATAATGGATTTGCGACATGCATTTCCACAACCCGCAATGCGGAATACCGATTGCGGAAACTTTGGTTTGTTTTTATTTCTAGTTGTAGTCCCGCAACCCACAATTGCAGATTGCGGGAACGTTGTATATATTTCCAAACAATTAAACCCTCGCAACTCGTCTTCCACATTCCCAAGATTAGATCTCAGCCGTCGGCTTGTCTTAATTTTACGGCCTAGATTTAACCCGAAGTAATTAATAAATATGTTGATTTTGTTTATGTTTCCTTTTATTATATTTCATCTTCGAAAATCACATGTTGTGTGGATTTTAGTACGATGTTTTTTCCAGGGGTCGTGTTCATCCATTTTTCAAGCTTTAATGAAGGATCGGCCGACCCTTCTTGCGCATAGTATTTTTGCAGTCTTCACCATTCAGGATATACATGAATTGATAGCCTATACTTCGTAGGTTAAATATTTGCACAATTCCCTCATAAATGAATTGGGAGGAATTATTCCTCAAGAATGGGGAAGCTCCCTAGTTACAGACGGAGCAGAGAGAATGGGGAAGCTCCCTAGTAGAAATGGAGCTTCCTAGTAGACACGAAGCAGAGAGAATGTGGCTACTTTGAATGCGTAGAGGGCCGAGGTACCAGAGTTGCAGCCAGCTAGCCGGTAAAGGGACCTGCTAGAAGTGCAAGAGAAGCACAACATAATGGCCAAGATTAATTACTGAGAAGTACATGGTATAGGGTATAGTATAACAAGCATTAAAATTTCTGAGGGGAAATGTAAATTCATGGACATCAAATAGAACAATTCAGCTATATCCATAATGGAGAACACAAGAAGGATCGACCGACCCTACTTGCAGTGTCGAAATATTATGAAAAGAATATTGGTAATTAGAAGGGTCGACCGACCCTTCTTTCAGTTTCAAACTAATCTGAAAATAATACGGGGAATAGGAAGGGTCGACCGACCTTTCAATTACAAGGGAATTGTAAAAATAGAACACCTTGGAAGCTATATCATATAAAGATGGTTTTTCCCGACTTCCATTTTACGGCAAGAAGGATCTGCCACCCCTTCTTTCCATAGTTAATTGTCAAAACCTTTATCCATCAATTCAACTATAGCCATAATGAATAATACAAGAAGGATCGACTGACTCTTCTTGCAGTGTCGAACGATTATGAAAATAATATTGGGAATAAGAAGGGTCGGCCAACCCTTCATTTAGGAGGGATTTGTAATAATAGAAAACCTTGGAGAAAGAGCGGCCGCTCTTTCTCTAAGAATATTTCCACTTGCCAGCAAAGTCTTTAAAGAAAAACAAATACAAATTTCATTGTTAAAATGTTGATATATAGTATCCTAGGGTGACACCTGGAATGATCATATTATGACATGTGGCATATTTGATTTGGCACATTGAGTATGGGGAGGTTACTAATGCGGTTTTAACCACAACACAACGAGGAAATGAAAATTCACTCATAGCAAGATTACCCTCTAGAAATTGAATAGCAACACTTTTTCTATGTAATATGACGACTAACAAATTGCCCATATTGGTCTTTGTGTTTAAAAGAGCATTAAAGATCCCATAATGATTAACTGTAATGAATTTCCAGGCAATTGATTAGAACCTTTCAGTCTGAGAAATGCAATTATTACATCTGTAATGAAATAACATATATCATGCACCAACAAAATTTGGATTCAGATGAAGTACAATTTTAATTATATCAGGTATCATGATTTGATGTCAAATCTAAACAACTTATCATTGATCTTCATCTGTCTCACATACGGGAGATTAATGTCAGCTAGTCCCAAGGTTTCCAGAGGCTATTTCATGCATGAAGGTGGTGCATTCTATATCTTGCATGTCCCTCTCTGCGAAGGTTCTCCCTGTGATTTTCTCTGAAGTCTATCGTTTTGTCTGAATTGGAGGAGAGAAATTTGTGTTTGTCTACTCTGCAATGTCGCAAACATAGGAAGTCTACCCAGGGGCAATCTGGGGGAGTTGGCTCGAAGCGATACCTCTATGATATTTTTCATGGGAACAGCACTAGCAGTAATGAGCTCTCTCATGGTGGCTTGAAAAACCATGCTGACAACTCTAGCAGTGGTAAAAGATGGGTTCCTCTCGACTTTGGTTAGGGTCAGGGAATCAGGGGCCTGGTGCAGCATTTTTGCTTCAGTTTTGATTCTGGAAGCAGGAATTGGAAGGTCCTCTCGACTCTTGACTCTGGGTTTATTTCGACCCCCTATGAAGCTGGCCGCAATCAAAGTGGTCCTACGCAGTAGTTTCATGGTACTATCCCAGGAAATTGGCAGTGTGCGTTGGCCGATAATGGTGGTCTGGTTAACATTGATTCTCCTCATGGGTAGGATGGCCCTACCCTAGTAATTCTCACACAAGTTCTGGACTTGGAAGCCCAGCTCCATTTGTTACGAGGTGACTTCTCCGAGATAAAGACAGCCATATCTCACCTCGCGACCTTCGTTCAAATTTCTAATGCTGAAGTGCGGAATAGCAATGGCAAGATTAAAGACTACTTTGAGAAGCTGGTTGGCAAGTTAGACTCGTTCCATAGCTGCCTCAAGATCGTGGAAGCTAAATTTGATTGTATCAGAACCAGTGGCAGAAATAGCCCATCTGTCATCCTAAACATTGACGATGAAAATATAGGTACAACAACAGGAGGCAAGGATAAGAATGCTCGTCTCTATCGTGGCAACTGACTCCTTCTTTGTGTTCTCATCTCGGTGTTTTAGCAGCTCTGTTTGCGCTTGAATTTTGTAATCCTTCTTATATGTATTACTCTTGTAAGTTTCTCTTAGGTCAGTTCGTTAAATTTTCAGTAATAGCAGGCATTAGGCCTTTTTTGAAGATCACAAACTGAAATATGAGGAGACTGTTTTGACAGCTCTTGTTTTTTGGGACTAGTCTCCCCTATGCTATTTAATATGTTCTCTCTTTTTAATATAAAATCTCGTTAACCGTTGGATCAATGAGTAGGACTTCAAATTTGGCTGAAGGCCAAAATCACAGTTAGGAGCCTAATTGCAATTTTCAAAAAATTTGGTAGAGGGTAACAATAATGCTAAACTGTGGATCAGGAACAAACATGGAAGCTGAACTTCTTGGCGTATGGTGTATGCTAAAAGTTGCCAATATTTTTTGTTTAAATGATTTGAAAGTATTCGGTGATTCGAGGGTAACAATTAAATGGGCTCAAGTAGACTACAAGCTTAAAATCCTCGAACTTGAGCATTGGTGTCAAATGATCCGCTCAGAAATCTAGTTTTTCAAAACCATCTCCTTTGAGCATATATATAGGGAGCGCAACAACGATGCAGATAAGATTTCAAAAGATGCAATGAAAAAAGAAGTTGGCTATTTGTTTTGGGAGGAAATTGTTGATCACTTATGTTTTGATAAGGGATCAATAAATTTCTTTGACTAAGCCATATTTTGGACTACTTTTTGATCTAGAAGGGATAAGTTTCTAAATAGCTGAAAGTTTTTTATTTTTCTGGCAGAAGGATGAAATTCTCAAACTGTTTTTGAGAAATTATTGTAATTTTCCAGGAAGTCTTTTTGACAATATTTGGTTTACTTTAGCTCTCTAGTGAGTCAAGGAACCTCATGGAACATCATGTACTGTTTGATTTAGTTTTGAATAGCAATAGTATGATTTTTTATTTAAAAAAAAAATGGATTATAATGTTCATGTACTTAATTATGCTTTGATATGTTCAATCCGTGGAATGAAATATGTGTAAATAAATGTAAGCCATGAATATGCTATGTTAAGCCTGTTAGAAGGTTATATTCATGAATGAGGTTTCTTTCAATTGCATAAGCTATCTGGTGTATTATTTTTGTATGTGAATGATGAATGGCTAAACACCATTTATGTAATACATGTATGCTTATGCTGTCACAACCTCATTGATGGATGGATTCCTCCTATATGTTCTTAGAATTATAGGCATAAGCCTAGTTATGAAGCTGTTAATTAGATGCTTAATAACTTAACTTAGCAAATTAACTTAATATGATGATATTAATGACTATTATGTAATTGCAGAATGTGAAACAATATGAATCAAGTAAAGAAATTTACTGGTGCATAACCTGCATATAAATCATATGAATGATAAATCAAGCAAACACATTTTTATGTTTTACAATTTAACAATACAATTTAAACAGAGTTACATTTTCAGAAACCAAACTCAACACTTTACAAGAATTATAATCACAATGGAATTCGAGATACTAGTACAAACAAACATTCAAGTGTATTATTTAACAAAATAATTCCATTTTTATTTTATTCACAATTGGCCTCACATCGCTCATGCCATCTAGGTGCTGCAAGCAAGGCCATAATCTATCTAACAAAAATGTGTCATTGACATCGTCAGAATTATAAGTTTTTGTTATAATACAGTTTCCTTCATCGTTAGAAACATGTTTTTCTTTGGGGTCATCGACAATCACAGTATTTTTCCGATCCCAACCATGGTTCAAAGTGTCCCAAACTATACTTAAAGGATTGCGAAATACATTAGGATTTCCACCACCTTGAAAACCCTCTCTGGCTATGGAAGAACAATTTTCCTGTGTTAAAATTAATCTAAATTGTTCCCTTTTCAATCCTGTTCTTTGTAATAATCTAGGCAAAAACTCATCAACTTTTTTTCATTTAGCAGATGTCCATACCCCAACCTCAAAAATACGAAATCATTTTTCAAAAAATTCCCTTAAGCCTGGCCGTATAAAATAATACTTTGTTGATGTTTCGATGTCCGGTGGTCGTCACAATCCGAGTTTCTGTTTTCTATGTATTGCGTGTAACAAAACACCATTGAAATAAAAAATGATCAATGGTTTACTAGAAACAAATCTTCTAGTACTATCTGCAAACAAAAAAAACACACACAGACAAACTAGTCAATAAAATATTATGGTTTAATGTTTCTAAGTATATTTCTTTCATGTTCAACAATTTTTTAAACGCATTACCGGATACATGGTACAATGTCCATAAATAAGATGAGAACTGTGCAATAAAACTTACATCAATTAAATGTAGGAGTAACTATAAAAAATATATAAATCACTAAATGAATTTGTTTTGTACAATATGATGGTCATCTCAAATTCAATGTGTTTAACCAACGCCCAATTTTTCAACGAGGCCCGAGATAATTCAACAGAGCACACAACATTGTTTTTATAGTTATATCTCTCTCTTGTGAACCATCAAATTTCCAACTAGTTGGCATTTTCAAGCAGTTTTCCTTGCTATTATCTGTTGATTGATATTGCCCTTGATCTATAAACAACATGTCTGTTTGTTTATATATATCTCCATATTGGATAAGTACATACTTGAAGGAATTTTTGTATATGTTCAGTACTTCACCAACATTATAGTATGAAGACATTGAGTGATTATGAATAGTACTAGGTTCACATTGCTCTCGACCCCTAATAAATAAAAAAATTCCATTTTTCAACCATTCAAATACACCCAGGAAATTTTTAATTTCCATGTTGTCGAGCCAGGAAAACCACAGAGCAACGTCGAAATGCTCTCTGGCAACACTGATAATTTTGCGACTGAACATGCGTGTATAATAACGATAGCATTTATGGACAAAATGAGGTTTTTTGGAATAATCTTCAATGTTGGATAACATCCGAACTCCAAAGAGCAATCCCTCTACTCCCAGGACCAATAGTTGTTTTTTGCGGTGATATCCTCACTGCATACAAGAACAATGACTATATATATAACAACAACAACAACAATTTGTTCATGAAGTTAATGATCACAACAAATTCAATTGATTTAATAAAAGCATCACACTGAACTAATAATATGTTACATTCCCTAGACGAAAATAGCAACGTCTCCAGAAAAAACAGAAAACACATTGAATGATTTAAAATAGGCAATGATAGATTACATCTAGAAATATGCAATGATAGGTTACATTTGATAGTTTCTGATATCAGCTGATTCTTGCATTTTACTCAAATGTTTCCAAACTCCATGTACCAATTCAGTATCTGTTCAAAGGGACAATCCAATAAAGGGCTTACACGAAATACCGTTTTGATATGGAATTGATTTCTCACCATCACCCTCCAAAACAATCATTGATGTATTAATTTCCGAAGTTTGCATTGGGAACTCCTTCGACACACTCTCCATATTTTATTGTGTCTTTCCTTCTTGATCGTAGGTACATCTCTCTCGAAACCAAATAAATAAAAAAATTTGCTCATATGAGTTATCTTTACCGCGTGCCAACAAAAATTTTGTAAGCAGTAGCTTCCCCTCATTGACACCACATTTAGATGACCAAATCCCAACATTGAATTTGGAAAGAAGTAAATCCATAAATTGAATGGCATGTGTTCGTGAATCATATGAAGTTTTTCTATGTTTAAATTCACCACTTATTAGAGTAGTCTCTTCCTGCGTTTTTACTCTTTCCCCTTTTTTTTCTCTCTTTGGAGTAATTTTATGTGACTTTCTTGCGAAATAGAAAACCTTCCATTTCTAATATCAATAGCATTTTTGTATGGGGAGCTGCACATAAATATTGTATGTCATTATATATAGTTCAGAATAAATTTATTTTATCAATTTAAGTAGAAAATATTGTCTTTTACCTGTCAATGGCAGACCAATGTTTGACTGGTGAGTAACATCGCTGGAGACACCGCATTTTGACATGAAGGCGCCCTCTCCATGTTCAATACTGCCCAAGCCCTCTTCTTTTGCTGCATTGTTCAAGCTCTTGCCTTGTTCATTATTGTCCAAGCTCCCGCCTAGTCCCTTATTCTCCAATGTGATTTACTGGCCAATCTCTAAGGACATCATCGATGCCTACACTAGTTGTGGATGATCCACATGTTGACCTGGAAATGTGCAGGTATACATTTTATATAACTTTTTGCAGATCACTATCCCCTTTCATAATTTACTTAATTTAACCACGATTTGTCAAAAATAATTTTTTACCTTCTTGTCATGTTTGGTAGTTCTTTGGCAATTCTCTATCACATTCAGTTTCGTCATCGGATATTGTAATTCAATTGAAGGATACCTTGGTATTCTCTTTATTTGAAGCTGTAGTAGAATAGGAATTTAAAGAAGTTATTGAGCATAACCGATCGAGAAAAGTAAAATAAAATCAAAGACATCTGAAAATGTTAATAGAAATACCTTGTTTGAGAAAAAAGTAAAATAAAATTCAAAAGTAAAATAAAATCAAAGACATCTGAAAAAGTTAATAGAAATACCTTGTTTTATACCCAATTCATGATAGAAATTGTTCATGAACGGCTCTGGTTGTACTGTCTCCACAATAGAAATAACAATTCTTTCTAGAGACCTAGTCAACGAACAAAGAAGCCTACCTCCTGCATACAGTGAAAGAACTGTGCCTTCAGAAGAGACCTGTCTGGAAACTATGTGATCCCAAAATTCCCGTGTCCTTTCTTTTGGAAACACATGGCTCCTCGCACTATCGTTGTTAACCTTGGGCCGAGGTAAATCAAGCATCAATAGGCCCTCATCTTTCCAATCCATGTTAATTTCAGAAGTAGATAAAATATCCTCATCACTTCCAATGTGCCAACACTGTATAATAGAGAATCCTATAAATGGGTCCCCGGAGAATTCTCTATAGACTCCGATTGTAGGATTCGTTGTAACATGTTTTTTTGATTTCTTGCTCCAACTTGTGAAAGCTTTAGAAATCATACAAGATTTCTCCATATCATCTAGAAAAATACAAGTACATGCCTCTTGATTTATTTCTAAGTAGTACAAAAATTCCATCATGTATTGTTCTATCCATGGAATAGCACAATTACACATATCCACAGGAACAAATTCACAGCTGATTGTAGCACCAAAAAATGGAATTGTTCTGAGTGTGGTGACCAAAGAATCAAGGTAACAACATTGACAAGCAAACTGTGAACTATTTTCGACGTCATCAATGGACATTGTCTCTTTATTGATATATAAATTCAATATTTTATGAGCATTAATTGGTATTTTGGTACCAATATCCACTTCCGATTCGTTCTTTCTCTTTTTACTCAAAGATTTTGCTTGCTTTCCAGAGCATAAAATACTGCACAGTTGCTGGAGATGGTTTGGTGCAATTTTATATATTTCAATGATGTTGTCGTCAGTGAGATTGTGTGATCAATCAACTTGAACATCATTAACTTTGAAATATTCAACGATCGAATTCCTGGTTGACCTTTCGTCCTTTATTCGTTTGCAATATTGACTTAAATTTTCTGGACAAAACTTTTTATCGAATGATGTGCTCATCCAAACCGATCCATTGATTATATCGTCTTCCACAGTGGTCAATTCATCTTCATCAAGATCATGCAATGGTCTGAAAAAATTAGAGCCATAACTCTTTATTTTATATAGAGAAAAATCATCCTGAGCGATGCTCTTTAGCGAGCATGTCAAGATGCCACTTTTGTAAAGCTCGAATACAGACTGCCATTTTTTCCACAGTTGTTCCGATGTCAAAACAAGAGTTAGCTAGTCTTTTAGGCTCTCCCTTTGGTTAACATGAAAGATATCCATACATTGAGTTTGGAAATACTGCAAACATATAAAATTGAATAGCCCAGTTAATTTCCTAATTTCATAACACAAGCAGCAATCTAAAGAATTTGATTGATAAGAAAAAAAAATTATACCTTCCAAGCATCACTGGAAGCATTTCCTTTTCCCAGGAGGGATGGAGAACCGCACAATAACCATCTCTCCCTTGCTTTTTCAACTGAAGAAATGAATGTAGTGTTTGCAAATTCCTTGTTTGACAAATTTTTCTATTTGCATAATTTGTTGATGATGTCCTGAGGAACGCCTCTATGTAGAAGACGATTTTGTTAGGATATTCCTATACTCCATCCTAGTCCCACCAGTATTTTGATCATTTACATTTTCAGTCATGCATGCACCTTTAGGGTTTGCATGCATCCCAGTCATCAGTCCAGCACCTATCCCTCAGTTAGCCGGCCCCAGGAGCTTCTCACTATTCAGTTTTATCCCTCCAGTTGCTTAATGCGCCCTTCTTCCTTGATTTTAGGGATCAACTTGCCCTTCTTCACCTACCAGTCTAGTTGTCTTCAGTTCACACTCAATTACACTCAGTTACACTCAGTTACACTTAGTTACACTCAGTTACACTAAGTTACACCTACCAGAGTTAGTTTGACTGATGGTTGACAGTTACTTAAGGATTGATGACTCCACTAATGACGATGAAGACTTCCAGTTGTGCTCTGATGATCATGAGGACACCTAGTTGTTCTCCGATGATATTATGATCACTCTTAGAGGCTAATTCGAATTGCCACCTTAGGCATTTGAATCCTCTCTACCATTGTACTATTTATTTGTCCATATTGTGATTAATTAACCAGTGTGTGTGAAGTATTATTGCTTCTATCCGAGTTCTACTGTATTATTATTATGTTGCTCATTATACTGCATTGACTACTCTTCTTCTATTTTTCTGCTTAATCATAATTACTCTTGTGAGGTATACATCATCTCTTATATCTGCTGTGAGGATTTTCACATGGTATTAGAGCATGTTGAGAGTATTGTTTATCTCCATTCTTGAGAGTTTTTTGTAGGTTATTACCAAGATTTCGAGTGCAGCAGTTTCTGCATCTTTGCAGCAATATTCTCTATTGCTTTTGCAAGTCTTCTACAGCTTCAATGTATCCATAATTAGAAGAAATCACTCCTCTTTCTCTATTCAACTATGATGAATGGAAACCAAAAATAATAGCATATTTGAAGAGCCATGATCTCTTTGATTGTTATTTTGAAAGAGAGTTCGAATCCTCTGAAGAGAAGATTGACTGGTTGAATAAAGGTGACATGCACATTGGAAGAATGAAGCTTACTATGCCATATTACATATTGCTCCCAATCATTATTGATATTGGGACTCCAAAAGAGTTATGGGCTCACCTGGATGAAAATTTTGGCAGAAAGAATGAAGGACTTGGTCCTAACTCATTCGAAAGCAAGCAAAGTGATGCATTCGCTCCTCTTGATGGTCTCTCAGATCATGAACTAGTATCATCTCATATTGAAGTTGTTGACAAAGAACTTGCAGATTCTCCACTCATGCTCAAACTTTCTTCTCTTTCTATGCCACCTCACACTCTAGATATTGCAGAAGGTCCTAAATCCTCTCTTGCACCAGAGTCTGTTGGTTTGTATCATGATCACATGATCATTTCGGAGGTCAAAACAGCTATTGAAGGTAATGCATTCGCTCCTCTCCAGCTATCTCCTCTTTTATACTACTATATGATCATAATTCCATGCTTTCAGAAGGTCATTGAAGAATATGGCAATTGCCATTCGCTTGGGAAGATTTCTCATGCATCTCATGGTTTTGATCTCACACCTGTTGGTTCAAAGGAGATCTCAAGAAACTGTGGCCATTCGCTTGGGATAATTTCTCATGCATCTACTGGTTTTGATCTCACCTCTCATGGTTCAAAGGAGATCTCAAGAAACCATGATTCAAATCTTGTATCTAAATTGGGTTCTAAGCAATTACTTCTTGGGATAATTTCTCATGCATATGATAGTTTTGATCTCACCCCTGCTGGTTCAAAGGAGATCTCAAGAAACTGTCTTTTAAGTCTTAAATCTGATTTTGATTTCAAGAAAACATGTAATAGTTATTTTTGGCATAATCTCACCCATGGTGGTTCGAAGGAGAAGACAAAAGACTATATACACTTTCACAGATTTGATCCTACCTTAGCTGATTCGAATCACAGGTTCAAGGATTATTCTCATACTATTGGATTTGTTCTCATCACATTCGATCTGAAGAGCAAGTACAAGCACATGCTTTTTGAGCATGATCCACTTCTTCCCAAGAAGAAGATACCTCCAGACATATGACCAAGCATCACATCTGCTTGAGTTTGGAGCATTTATTTTTATGTGTGCCTTACAGTCTATTTTTTTTTAGGAAGGGGTATGTTTCCCATGAAATTTTCCCACTTCCTTGGTTTATTGATTGTTATTATTCATTGTATTGGGTGACCTTTGGTCTTAGTTACCAGGGCCTAGGATGGATTAAGGGGTGTTTTAGGATATTCCTATACTCCATCCTAGTCCCACCAGTATTTTGATCATTTACATTTTCAGTCATGCATGCACCTTTAGGGTTTGCATGCATCCCAGTCATCAGTCCAGCACCTAGCCCTCAGTTAGCCAGCCCCAAAAGATTCCCACTATTCAGTTTTATCCCTTCAGTTGCTTAATGCGCCCTTCTTCCTTGATTTTAGGGAGAAACTCTCCCTTCTTCACCTACTAGTCCAGTTGTCTTTAGTTTACACTCAGTTACACTTAGTTACACTCAGTTACACTCAGTTACACTTAGTTACACTCAGTTAAACTTAGTTACAGTCAGTTACACTCAGTTACACTTAGTTACATTGAGTTACACCTACCAGAGTTAGTTTGACTGATGGTTGATAGTTACTTAAGGATTGATGACTCCACTAATGATGATGAAGACTTCTAGTTGTGCTCCGATGACACTCTATTGATATTATGATCACTCTTAGAGGCTAATTCGAATTGCCACCTTAGGCATTCGAATCCTCTCTACCATTGTACTATTTATTTTTCCATATTGTGATTAATTAACCAATGTGTGTGAAGTATTATTGCTTCTATCCGAGTTCTACTGTATTATTATTATGTTGCTCATTATACTGCATCGACCACTCTTCTTCTATTTTCCTGCTTAATCATAATTAATCTTGTGAGGTATACATCATCTCTTAGATCTGCTGTGAGGATTTTCACTGATAAGAAAAAAAAAATTATACCTTCCAAGCATCACTGGAAGCGTTTCCTTTTCCCAGGAGGGATGGAGAACCGCACAATAACCATATCTCCCTTGCTTTTTCAACTGAAGAAATGAATGTAGTGTTTGCAAATTCCTTGTTTGACAAATTTTTCTATTTGCATAATTTGTTGATGATGTCCTGAGGAATGTCTCTATGTAGAAGACGAGTTGTTTGATGCCAATACCTTTTATGGAGCGGTTTATATTGATCATCTGTAATGATTATTTTCTGCGTAGAAATAGTATGCTACCCATCCAATATATAAAAATTTACTAATGGGAGATTAATTTCTTCAGGAGGCCAATCGAAGACTGGGCTTCTGCAAGTATAGAGGAAGGAATGCAAAAAGAAACTGAGTTACTAGGAAAAGGGTTGTCCCTATGAGTAAAAGTGTTAAAAAACTATGAAATAGAGAGTGGTGGGATTTCCCTTGCAGGAAAAATAGAAAGATCCTGGATAGGTGGTAACAAAAGTGATGGAACTGTGATGTCAGGGTTAGTAGAGGTAAGTTCCAAAATTGGTTGATCAAGATCAGAATGGTCCATTTCAATACTGTCCAACAAGTCTGTAAGTGACTGTGAGTTGTTTGTCACTTCCCTAGTGACTTCTTCCACAACTTTGTTTGTTACCTTTTCAAGTACTTCTTCAGTCGCTTGAACTGCAGCCTGTGGCTCATCTTCTACATCACTGTTAGTGAGATCAATAGTAGGAACTTCAGATGTGGAAACCTGAACATTATGTCTCTCAAGCGGATTATCTTCAATCATTGTCGAGTCATCAACCAGCTGCAAAGCTGCAGCAATTACTTGAACACTCATAGCAACCTTGGGCGATTCAGCTATCTCGGTACCCAACAATGAAGTCAATTTTGCTAAATGTTGTTGAAAATTCTGAGATGTCTGCAACAAGGCTTTAACCTGCTCAATGGTTTTAATCTGAGGAGGTTCCTCCATGGGATTTTTACCTTTGTATCCATCTATATAAGTAAGCATTAAGGCAGCATTGGCTAACTTAATTTGCTTTTGTTCTCTGCTCCTTCTAACCTATTCAGTGATATTCAACTCCAAGGTTCTTTGCCCATAAACCTGAGATTTTATTTCTTTTTCAAATGCCATAATCTATCGCTACTCAGCCAAGCCCTTGGCTCTTGCTAACACTTCAGGGAAGGTGTTCACCCATTGATAGATAGAGTCATCTGGAAAATCTTCATGGACATAGTCCATTTTCTTGTGATATTGCTCGAAGTGTGCATCCAAGAATTTCTTGGGATCATGCTTTCTTTTCGGTGCTTTCCCAACTTCAAAGGAGCCAACTAATCACCAAGTACAACATCCCAAGTTGAAGTAGGAATAACTAGTGGGCCAAGATTTAGAGATAACTTAGGCCAACCTCTCTTTTTAGGACCAGTAAGTTTCTTGTAGACTCCAGCAGTGACAGTCTGATAGGAAACTTCTTGAATAACCAAACTATCAGGTACAATTCTGGGCAACAGGTGAACAATGTCACTTCCCCAAACTATGATATATGCAAAAGACTCATAAACATACCAGTCCCTAATGGTGTTGATGAAGGTTTTGGTATCTGTTGAGAAGGAAGGAGCTTCCAGGTGAAATAATTTAAAATAAATGATACCCATGAAGTGGTCACAAATTTCATAAATCAAGGGTAGATAATTGCTTTCCCATAATGCAGAATGATATATATGAACTGGTGGAGCCTCAGGAGTCCAATTCCACCCCAAGTTAGGATATTGAAAGTCAGCGCAGAAGACATCAAGGATGTAGGATGGTAGATAAAAATTTGTCTTCTTTGAGGCAGGTTCCTTTTGATAGTTTTGAATTTGTGTCTTAATTTCTGATGACAGGATGGATGCCCAGGGAAAGGATTCACCCGTTGTTAACACATGATGGGCAATGGGAACCCATTCAGCCTTGAAAACTCAACAATTGGGGAGACCAAAAAGCCTACAAATCATGGCTACGAGTAAAGAGTAAGGTTCCTTGAACCAAATAATAGGCTAGAGATCATCCACCTTTGGCACAAAACTATTAGGTTTCATCATCCAACATTTCATCATCTCGTCAAAATTATTTCTGGTCTTGGAGGATTAAATAAATTCAGAACTCAGGGTTTGTATAGCTCGCTTGAGAGTGAAAGCTCTGATAAAAACCTCTAGGTAAAAGGTAGTCAGTTGCGAACCTGCGCAATCATTGAATGACCAGTCTTTGGTATTGGCATTTTCAACAATCCATTTTACAGGGTCTGTATAAGGTAAGATGGAAGGGCAAGCAACAATGGCATGAATTTGGGAAGCCCTAATTTTTTCATAGGCTAGCCGGTCTTGTTTGATGCCTGAAAGGTCATGGTTGTCAAAGATTGAATAAATTTTCGCCCAATCCATTTAATAATCCGTAGTCACCCTCTCACTGGTGTCTGAGAAAATGCTGAAATTGGGATCTTTGGTAAGTGAATCCCTATATACTGCCTTGGACTGGGTAGTTCGAGACATTCTGATGAAGGTTTCAGGAAATTCTGATAAATAAACAAATGAGAGTCAAAATCAACCCATAAACAGTAAAAGCGCGAAAAGAAGATGCAAAATTCACGACAAACCAACCTGATTTCAGCTGAAAACCATGCAGGTGACCCTGGTAAAAACTCCAGAGTAAAATCCACGTAGGAGCGTAAAAACCGATAGTAAAAATGATAGTGAAAAATAAGAAAAAATCATTTATTTAAGGTTTTTTTGACCAGATGAGATCTGGACCGTAGACCTAGGAAGAAACGAACGACTGAGATTACTCCTACGGGATGCAAGATTCGGGGTAAAGTTTCAAAATCTTGCTTTATTCAATGTTCCCGAAATCCGCAATCCGAAAATGCGGGTTGCATGTTTCGGGTTCTCGAAACTTTACCAAATAAGCAATCAATAATCCACACTATCTATGAACACTGTTTAATTTTTGCAATCAATAATCCACACTGTTTATGAACACTGTTTAATTTTTGCAATTAATAATCCATATATTGATCTATAGTTTGGATTTGTCTTTACTAATGATCTGTGTGTCTTTTATGTTTGAAGTGAATTTATTTAATTAAAACATTTATCTATTTCTACAAATGATTAAGGGTGAAAAAATGAAGATGGGTGTCTATTTTGGGGGGTCTCGTGAGAAACTAATTCTGTTTTTTTCATGTCTTCCAACTTCGGGCGAACAAAAGTGATATTTTTATTTAAAATTTCACTTTGCCGTAAAAAGAAAACTTTTGTAGAATTATGTTAGCTTTCTACTCATAATTTTTTCAATTTTTTTTATTAAGATTTGATATGTCGATTTCGCAAATGTTTGACAGTGTGTTCTTATAAAATGAAAAGACTACAAAAGAGTTATGATTTGTTGCACCACTAAAATCGTTGTTAGACTTGTGTTTTGCAAAAACTGAAAATGCTACGACAATCTACACACAATGTACTAACGCGTGACTATAAGTTTGCATCCAATGGACCTCTATACTAATTATTATATTTTTTTAAAGTCGATCCATGGGGAAACTCAGTCGATTTTCAACAACCTTTTTGTTGCACCACTTTTCTCTCAACCCGCTATAAAATCAAAAAATCTAAGACCACCCTTTTGAAGTAGACACGTCAATGAATCGACCCACATTTTCTTCGATTTTTTTGGTGTTGTATTTACAAAGTTATGGATTTTTCTTTTCGCTGTTTTTTTAAAGAGCTGAATCATAACTCGACACATGTTACAAATATAAAACTTAAAAAATATCAGTTCTTATCTATATACAACAAAATTTATACCCTCGTAAAGTAGATTCAATAATGAATCTACTGGTATGAAGTCCGACATTCGTTTTGTTGTGTAAGAGGTGGTTTTCTCCTTCCGAAAATGGAGAAACCTGAAAATTTTGCAGAGATCTGAATCGGTCATGTTTCAGAGATTATTCGGCCGAAGTAATTATTCGACCGAATAATTATTCGGCTGAATAATTATTCGGCCGAATAACTGTTTTCCGTAACGGCGCCGTAACTTATAGCGAAGGTTATTCGGCCGAATAACTAAACGGAAAAAAATTTCGTCGGCCGGAAAAAAAATAAAAATAAAAATTTATACTCATATAAATAAACATAAAGTTAATTCATTATTTTCGCATGTTTGAACTTCGCATTTTTTTGTCAAACTAATTTCGGAAGGAGGATATAATTTTTGCAAAAGGAGGTTTTTACAAGGTATGTTTCTTCTTCTTCTCTACAAAAGGCACATTGAAGGAGTTTTTTTTTCTAAGGCATATTTACAAGGAGTTTTTCCAAACTATCTCTTTTCTTGTTGCATTTTTACAAAGAAGACATTTTTTGCAAAATGAGGTTTTTACAAGCTATGTTTCTTCTTCTTCTTTACAAAAGGCACATTGAAGGAGTTTTTTTTTCCAAGGCATATTTGCAAGGAGTTTTTCCAAACTATCTTTTTTCTTATTGCATTTTTACAAAGAAGACATTTTTTGCAAAAGGAGGTTTTTACAAACTATGTTTTCTTCTTTTTTACAAAAGGCACATTGAAGGAGTTTTTCCAACATATCTCTTTTTTATTGCATTTTTACAAAGAAGACATTTTTTGCAAAAGGAGGTTTTTACAAGGTATGTTTCTTCTTTTTTCCAAAGGCACATTGAAGAAAAATTTTTTCTAAGGCATATTTGCAAGAAGTTTTTTCCAAATATTTATTTTCTTGTTGTATATTTGCAAAGAAAACATTTTTTTGAAAAAGAGATTTTTACAAAGTATGTTTCTTCTTCTTTTTTCCAAAACACATTGAAAGTGTTTTTTTTAAGGGATATTTGCAAGGAGTTTTTTCAAAATATTTCTTTTCTTAGACATGTTTGCAAGGAGGTTCTTTGCAAGGATGTTTTTTTTTCAAAGTAGCTTTGCACTTTTTATTTAATTGAAAGAGGTTTTTTCAAATAGTTGTTTTGCTAAGGTATTTTGCAAATGATTTTTTTCCAAAGTAGTTTTGCACTTCTTATTTATTTGAAAGGAGTTTTTGCAAAGGATTTTTTACAAGGTAATTTTGTACTTCTTATTTCTTTGAAATTGGGTTTTTTTCAAAGAGTTGTTTTTTTACAATGATTTTTTCCCAGATATATTTATAAATAAGTTTTTATTGAAAGTATTTTTTTCTAGTGGTTTTTTTCGTAGATATCTTTTCAAAAAAGTATTCTTGGAATGAATTTTACAACAAAGATTTATTTACAAGGTGTTTTATTTTCTTCCTTGGCACAAGGTGTGTTTATTATTTTCCAAAGAAGATTTTTGTTCAGAGAATTTTTTCAAAGGAAAGTTAATTCCAAAGAAATCTTCTTCAAAAGACTCTTACAAAATTTTTAAAAGATAAAGTAAATTTCAGTTCATGTTTTTATAAATTCCGTAAATGTTTTTAAATCTTAATTTATTTGTTTTTACTATAAAGTAACATGATTCTTTAATTTATCGTCTATAGATTAAACAACCATGGGCAATAAGAGAAATCATAAAAGAAAAGCTGATCGTAAACGTGATGATGATGATAATAGAGAGAAACAAAAACTCAGATATATTGCCAAAAAACAAAGGGTTGCTGAAACGGAAGAGAGAACTATTGAAGATATAAATACAGATTTACATGACAATGTTGAAGAAATGGAAATTGAAAATAGAGTACAAGAAGAACAAATTGAAGTTGAAAAGAACATTGTAGAAGATGTAAATAGTGATTTACATGCTAATGTCGATGAAATCAATATTGAAGATCAAGTTCAAAATCCAGAAATTGAACCTCGTATGTATATATCATATATTTTCCAAATTCATTTTTTTATAATGAATTTGATTTTTTGATATATGTTAAATTTAATTTAATTTGATGTATAGGTACTTTTACTATTGATGATGAAATGTTAGAAGACATTGATTGCGACAATTATGGAGAAAAACTACCAATACATGTTGCACGATATCGTGCTACAAAATTTTATGATGAAGTTCTCAAAGATTACTCAATAGCAGGACAAGCACAAATTTTGAGATGTTTATTAGTGTCCAAGAAATTAGAAGGTGCTACATCGTTATTGGGTATTCACAAAGTAACAAAAGAGTCGAAATTGAAACAAAATGTGATGGAAAATATAGGCGATGCAATAAAAAAATTTGGAAAATCCAGGAAGAAAGATATCAGTGCTACACGTAAAGCAATTCATACAGCAATTCTTTCAGCTAGTACTAAAGAGGATCCATCATTTTAAAAGGCTACTTTTTTCAACAGACACACATGACTAAAAATTATGTCTACTTTCAAGATTATGAGCCCGATGTTATATGTTGTCAATATAGTCATTTAGTATGTGCATCTCGAATAAAATTGATACAAGTTCCATCAAAAAAACAATTAAAAACCAAAAAATGGAAACTATCCATATGTGACCATGAACGGATAGTTGAAGATGGTATTCCATTGCGATGTTTTTAACTACATATCAAAAATAAATTGATCTATATTTTTGTCCATGTCAATTGTTGTGTGCAATATATTTTTTGTCCAATTATCAAAATTGTTGTGCACAGTATATTTTTTCATTGAGATTTTATTTTTTCATTGAGATTTTATGAATATTTTCTTGAATGACAACTAACATAAAAGCTTAAATGGTTGTACTTAATAATGAATGACAACTAACATGCTTAAAAATGAATTCAAATATAATTTGAAAATTCAAAAGTACTTTATTCGGGTCCCCATATGTCTATTAGACCACTAAGGGATGAGATAACGGATGTGGCTATCCCCACTCCGCCCCGAATTTTTACTTTTGGTTGATTAATACTAACGAAAAATCACAAAAAGACATATTAAATTTTGTATTATTTTAATTCCATCGAACATGTTTTTTTAATACATACTTCACCATAAATATGATCTTAAATAGATGTCTTAAAATTGTCACCAAGTTCTCCGTCCCATATCTTTAATTTAAAATATCGCTTATGCAAATTCACATAACTGAAATCATGGCAAATGGAGATAACGATCATTTGATTTTTAATCACAAGCAAGGATTCCAGGATTGTGAAGCTTATGCTAAATTAGAGAAATGATTATTTACAACAAATGAACGAAAATCCGTCAAATTGTTGTTTAAAATCATTGCTCTAATCTAGCACAAACTTCACAATCCTGGAACCTTCGCTTATGATTAAAAAACAAAAAACCGTTACCCCCATTTGCCATGATTTCAGCCGCATCAAATATACCTGAAAATTGAAAATAAAAATTAAATTAATTAAAAATCCATTATATCAAAATTTGATCTTAACATATATTTGCTTTTAAACTTCCTAATTCATCCATGTTTCTATCAAAAATTTTAACATATATTCTCAACATTGATTCTTACCATAACATTCATTCTCAACATTGAACATTTCCCAACTTAGAATAACATTTTAGACATTCCTAACATTCAACATTCATTCTCATCATTCAACATTTTCTAACAAGTCATAACACTCATTCTCATCATTCAACATTTTCTAGCAAGTCATAACATTCATTCTCATCATTCAACATTTCCTAACCTTGGATTACACCTATAAAAACATTCCTTCTTCCATAACACCTCCCATTCATTCTTTCCCTACATTCTTTTTTCTCTAACACCTCCCATTCATTTTTTCTCAACATTGATTCTTAACATAACATTCATTCTCAACATTGAACATTTCCCAACTTGGAATAACATTTTAGACATTCCTAACATTCAACATTCATTCTCATCATTCAACATTTTCTAACAAGTCATAACACTCATTCTCATCATTCAACATTTTCTAACTTCATAACATTCATTCTCATCATTCAACATTTCCTAACCTTGGATTACACCTATAAAAACATTTTAAACATTCATACAAAACATATTATAAATATTATCAAAACACTTTAAACATTCATGCAAAACATATTCTAAACATTTACCAAATGAGAAATAATAGACATGTACTCATGTATATAATCCAAAAAAAAGTTGATGAACATGTGAATTCAATGTACATGTATATATAATCAAAAAATAAATACCCTCCATGTTCAAAACAACTACAAAATATATATATCAACAAAAACAATAAAGTCTGAACCACTATCCATCTAGACCAATATCTTTCCACTATTTTCCACTAGGACCTTCCCTGGGACTCAACTCCACCTACAATACACAAAAAAACAAATTATAAATTTAGATCATAAATTATTTAAACAATTTTAAACTAAATTCAAAATATTAAGATATTAAACTCATCTACAAAACAATTCAATTATTAAAAAAATCATACATCAAATTCTTTGGATGCATGTCCACCACTTTTTTCCCCTAGAGACTTTCCTTTAGCTCCAAAGGACCTCAAAGAGCCAAGCTGCAACATGTACAAAAACAATTTTCAAATAAATCAAAAAAATATAAAACATTAAACTTATATATCAAAGATCATTTCTAATTCAACAAAATTACCTCAGTGGCAATATCTGCATTCATTAGAGACCCCACATCTTCGCCCCCAATTTCTAAATGGTCTCTTCCCTAAAATTTAAATTTTGTTAATAAATAAAACATAGTAGATCCAAATAATAAATTAAGCAATTAACTTAAAACCAAAACAAAAAAATTAAAATCATTAGCTCACAAGAGATGGTAAATCATCTAAAAAGTTGGAATCTAATGAAACCTGCATAAATAAGTCAAATTAACAATAAGATACATTGATATTTATTAAAATTCAAGCAAACATAAAAAATATCATGTTCAATCATAAATATTATAATTAAAATACCTCTCCTAAGCGCTCTTCATTTTGACTAGGATGCTCTCGATTTTGACTACTGGAGACTCGAAAATTATTTGCATTTAACATTGACGTAAACTGCAGACAAAATACATTTGCTTAATATATTTATTCCCATGTAGCAAAAAATTCAATTCAAAATGATTAAAAAAAATCAAAGAGATTGTCATAGCATAATCAACAAACCTCTCCCATGCTCGATGTGTCATTGGATAACACATCTGAAGCTATATCTCGACAAGACTTAGCATAAGCCCTAAGATCATCAATGCTGAATGCATCTACCTCGTCATTCGTCTTGTAGACAAAACTCTGACGAAGAATAGTGCGAGCCTTCTCTCGCCCCAAACCAACTTCTACTCCTGCAAGAGCTGAAGCTAAACCATCACCTACTGATTCCCTTCCAATTGTCCCTAGTTGAGATGTTGTCTCCATCTCTGATCTTAAAGCCACAACCCTTGGTGGACGAGATATCTCAGGTGGAGGTTGTATAGTGGCAGGGTCTCTAAGAGCACCTTTTCGATTATATATTCTACCCTTTCCAGCTCCATAAAAGTCAGAGGGAACATCAGTATAGTTAGGCTTCATACCTAAAAAAAACTCCGCATAAAAAAATCTAGCAAAATAATTAGGAACCTCATCGTTCCAAGGCAATCGACCATAAGCTGCAAGAAATCGATCATATATTAAATGTGCAATTTGAGGATGCTTGAAATATTGCACTTTCAACATTTTTCGCTTAAGGCCTTCTTTGAAATTGAACATTGAATTAGCTTGTTCTCTACTGACTCTCTCCTTCACAACCTCCCACTTATCTGGACCCATAACTTGGTCCTTTCGCATCCGCATCAAATGAACAAAACTATTTGTAGTTGGTCCAAGTTCATCGTATGCATCAATGAATTTTTGCAAAGATGCCAAAACAATCTCTAGACTTTGTCGACTCTCTGGAGGGATATCCAAAGAACAAAGATCATTGTTCAACCTGTCATAGTGGGATTTACAACTTTCAAGAATAGTTTGTTGCACAACACCTCGCCATGGAAGCTCATTAGGTAAATCAGACGGATAAGTTGATATGGGTGTACACCCCTCAGCTAGTGGAACATATGTCGTCCTAGCTCTAGGAAGAACTTCAGGACCCTGCTCTCCAACCACACCTATTCCATCATCTGTATTCCTATCTTGATCTTCCCCTCGCTCCATAGAATTATGCACATCTTCTGAACATCGCTCTGCTTCAAATATAGCCGTAGTCAAAAATTAACTTTTTCCATAAATTCAAAACACAAAAAAATACAAATTATACATTATTAAACATTAATGTTCATACCAACAGAACGTTGGGATCGACGCTCTCCCATAGAAGACAAAGGAGAATCATTTGTACCCCCTCGAACTTGTTGGTGATCAAACGACTAGGACCCATGCAATAAACCTGAACCCCGCGGTGAATTCGACAACCTTCGACTACCAATTGGAACACCAATTCCTGAGGATTGTGATGACCTCCTACGCTTTCCCTTCGAAGACTCTCTTTCCATTTGATATAACTTCTAAATTTACACAAACATTAACATATTGAAAATGTACATAACTACCACTACAAGCATCAAGCCAATATTTGATTAAAAACTCCAACAAAATTTAAGTCCCCCTCCTAACTCTAATTAATTAACTAAAATTCCTTACCCTCCCTAATATTGCAACATAAAGGACATATCTAATAATCATTTCATTATCAAACACAATTAATTGAAGTAGTATAATAACCTTAAAAACTTTTAATCCAACAAATATGTTTGAATTATATATGTCAACAAACGAACATCTCACTAAACATATATGTATTCTTATTAAAAGAATTCTAACTTATATTTATGATAATACAATTTACACACATTGAAGTTGTACATGTTAACTCTACAAACTCAAAACATATTTATTAAAGATCTGCATACAAAATGTAGAGCTTCCTCAAATAGTATAACATAAATATACCCTTATTAAGAAACTTCTAGTTAACATCTATGATAAAACAATTTACAAACATTGAAGTTGTACATGTTCATTCTACAAAATTAAAAACATATCTCTTAAAGATCTGCGTAAAAAATGTAGAGCCACCTAAAATATTATAACTTATTTTCTTTTGTAAGTTCCTCTCCTAACTCTAAGAACACTATTGCAGCATAAACATGACATCAATAATCATCCCATATTGTAATAGTTCAATCACCTTCCTAATTTTTAAACTATCACTTATGTTTTCATTCTATATCTCAATAAACAAACATTCCTTAATTTTTATAAAAAAAATACTTAATAACTTACAATATTGAATTTTTAAGTGACTTTCTACGTTAACTCTGTTCATGAACAGAGTTCATGAACTCAATTGACATTCTTGTACCTGACTTAACATAGTAACACCACATGTTGATCATTTATAAAGTTGTTTAGTATATCCTTTATCATCACTTCTTTGAGAATTTGGAAAACTTAATATGAAACTCGTCAGGGATTAGGGTTTAAATATCCATATATATAAAGAAGCAATGGAGTTACATTTCATAAAAATAAGACAGCTACATGTTATGATGTTTAATTCTCATTTTATATATTTCAAAACCTTACTTCATAGCATAACTACCGCCTATAATTTCATAGCATATCATGAACAGAACTCTGTTCATGAACAGAACTCTGTTCATGAACAGAACTCTGTTCATGAACAGAACTCTGTTCATGAACAGAACTCTGTTCATGAATAGAACTCTGTTCATGAACAGAACTTCTATGATAGCAAATGAACATTCATGGTTGATGGAGTAGTAGTAAGTCCATAGTTTTCATGATATTATACAGATACCCAATTCCAAGTAGCAGGAGGAGATTCATTGTTGAATGCATGTGATTAGAATGAATCGAAAGAACTGCCTACTTTAATGGGGTTAGTTCATCTCTATTATCTAAAAGCTTACGTCAATCAGAGAACCAATACCCTTTGAGCAATGATAACAACATTATTACAGCTAAAGATCATTACCTAATCATAGCTAGTACTATTGTATTACTCATATTCTTGGACCTATCATAGCTCATAGTTTCTATCAAGCACTCATAAGCATGAATAATCATGTAGTACTAATACCCTTATCTGAAATCACATATAAAGCCTAATCAAAGCATTATAGTATTCATAGTAAAGCTAACCAAGCTATAATAATTGTAAAGCTATCCTTATATTTTCTGTACATCGTATGACTAGACTGCAATCATTGTGGAATTTATATACAGGGCAACATGTACGTAAGCTTCAACTGCATTGGGTTTACTACTATCTATAACCAATAATCAGCAATGATAATGTTTACTAAACAGTTGTGATTACAGCTTCTATAAGACAAATTATGAGCTATATTATAACAGTTCATATCTAACCTATAAGTAATGGTATTCTGTTCATGAACAGAGTTCTGTTCATGAACAGAGTTCTGTTCATGAACAGAGTTCTGTTCATGAACAGAGTTCTGTTCATGAACAGAGTTCTGTTCATGAACAGAGTTCTGTTCTTGAACAGAGTTCTGTTCATGAACAGAGTTCACGAACAGAGTTCTGTTCATGAACAGAGTTCACGAACAGAACTCTGTTCATGAACAGAGTTCACGAACAGAACTCTGTTCATGAACAGAGTTCACGAACAGAACTCTGTTCATGAACAGAGTTCACGAACAGAACTCTGTTCGTGAACTGTTCATGAACAGAGTTCATGGACATAAAACTGATTCTCTAAAATAAAAATTGCATTTTAAAACATTTAACCTTCCAATATTAAGACCCATTACAGATTTTTTTAATTCTAAGACTGCCAACAACAAAAAAACAAAGTTTATGTAACGATGCATACCTGTATATAAAAATGCAGTGAAGAATCGTCGATCCCAACACCACCTCTATTCAATCCAGCAACGCTCCAAACAACACCTATTTCCTTCACAAACAACAACTAACGTCATCAAATAAGCCCTATAACATACACAAACAGAATCATTACGTCAAAACCAAAGCGAAAACGCACCTTCAACCGTTCAGATAAAACTGCAACACCATCAAAGCAGCAACCCACCAAGACACACCTGCCAACAACAACAGACAAACCTACACGCTACCTCCAACAAGCAGCAGCTAGCGCAAATCACACCCCGACGAAACGTTAAAGCCGACGAGCGCCAGCAGAAAAAACAACAAACCAACCGACTCGCTGCTTCCAAAGAACAGAGCAAGCGCAAATCACACCCCGACGAAACTTAAGAGCCGACGAGCGACAGCAGAAATAGAGCAGACGCGAGTCGCGGAGAAAGAGCGAGCCGTGGTACACAAGCAGGGCGGCGAGCAGCGGGGTGGCGAGCAGCGGTATGGTGCGTCGGCAGGGTAGCAACAGACTACTGCGGGCCCATGCGGGGTCCAAACAATTCCAACAGGGAATGCCAAATGGCAGCCGATGCTGTCTTTTTATGCAGAAAACTTGTTCGGCCGAATAATTGTTCGGCCGAATAATGGTTCGACCGAACAATTATTCCGCCGAATAATTATTCGGGCCGAACAATTATTCGGCCGAACAATTATTCGGCCGAACAATCGTTCGGCCGAATAAACTATTGCCCGAAATTTTTTTTCCGTCCGGCAACCGTTTGCACAAATTTCAAGAGTCTCCGTTAAACGGGACGGAGAACTGTTTGTGGTTATTCGGCCGAATAACCTCAAAATTATTCAGCCGAATAATTTCAATGATTCGGCCGAACAATTATTTTTATTCGGCCGAATAATATTTTTATTCGGCCGAATAACTTCCGCTAAGACGATTTTGCACTGATTTCTCATGAAAGTGTTACCCACCTTCACGTTTTCACCCTTAACATAAATTAATAAATTCATGTTAATTTTTCAATTAGCATTTCCAACTACAGGGTAATCTTGCATGTGCCTAATCCTTAAAACTACTATCAGTGAATTTTCATTTCCTGATTGTCTTGTGGTTAAATCATTATTAGTAACCTAACTATACTCAATGTGCCATATCAAAGAAAAAATAGTAACCTCGCTATACTCAATGTGCCAAATCAAATATTCCACGTGTCACCGTAGGATAGCAGATATCAACATTTTCACAACAAAATTTATACAATTTTTTCTTTAAAGACTTTGTTGGCAAGTAGAAATATTCTTAGAGAAAGAGTGGCCACTCTTTCTACAAGGTTTTCTATGGGTACAATTCTCTCCCAAATGAAGGGTCGGCCGACCCTTCTTATTCGCAATATTCGTTTCATAATAGTTCGACACTGCAAGAAGGGTCAGTCGATCCTTCTTGCATTCTCCATTATGGCTATAGCTGAATTGTTGGATAAAGGTTTTCACAATTAACTACAAAAAGAAGGAGCGGCCGATCCTTCTTGTCATAAAACGAAAGTTGGGACAAACCATTTTTATATGATATAACTTCCAAGGTGTTCTATTTTTACAATTCCCTCATAATTGAATGGTCGACCGACTCTTCTTATTCCCTTTGAACATTTACAAATGCAAATTGCAATTTTCAAATAAAAAATTGAATTTTCCGATTTGAAATCCACACATTTCATGTCAGAAATTGCATTTTTTAATTTTAAATTCACAGTTTCAAAATGAAAATTTTCATTTTTTGATTTGAAATTCACCCTTTTCCAATCAAATTTTGCATTTTTTTATTTGAAATTCACACTTTTCAAATCAAAATTTGCATTTTTTTATTTGAAACTCGCACTTTCTAAATTGAAATTCATAGTTTTATAACAAAAAACTGCAATTTTAAGGTTCATAGGTAGTCAAAAAACACACTATTTGAATGGAAAAACACACCTTTCAATCACAATATTGCCACTTTCAGAACCTTTTTTTGCACTTTAGAAAGGTTGATATTGACACTTTCAAAAGCTAAAGTTGCTCAACGTTTTAGATTGTCCTTGTCAATCGTTGAATGTTGGAAGCATCTTTTATTCAGATAGATGTAGGATCGTTTGAAGGGACGGTAGTGGAGATACCACATTTAATACTTTACAGCTCAATGCTTAGCTTTTTCCATCTACACCTCTATCAACCATCATGAAAGTACTATTCGGGCAAATGTAGGTTGGTTTGAAGGGACAGTAGTGGACGATGACACGGGGCAGGGGTCAGCTAGACACCCTGTAACGTCATGCCTCCAATAAATTACGCCCTCAATCATTATGCTAATGCCGGTTTACACAATTCATTTCTATCATTGCTTCCTTACGCATAACTGCCTCCGTGTTGAAGGCAATAATTCTAGTTGTACCGTGCTGCTGAGCAAGTACTGCAAATTGATTTTCAATTGTACGAGATGGCCTTTTACATGGATTTTGAGTCATTCAATCTCTACAAAGCCATTAATGGCAATCCTCTCGTATGTGTGGGCTTCTGTAAAAATATCTCGGAGTCAAGTGGGCTCTCCGCCCTGCTTTTCATACAAAGTCCTATAAATATTTTCAATGGAGTAGGAGACCTCCATTCGAGAGACCTGCAATTTAAATCTTGGTTGAACTTCTGGGTGGATTTCTGGTGGTTCAGTTTTTTTAATTGGTATATCATGGCTACCCATATGAGGGCATGTAGATGCAGGGGATCTAGCATGGGTGTAGGGTCTTCACGACCTGGGGGGGAAAGTTGCTCTCAGGGAGAAGGATCGTCTCAACAACACACCATGGGGATGGAAGAATTTTCCCCATAGACCTTCAATTCGGGGGCTCAGTATCTAGTAGAGACGCATGCTCCAATAGAGGCGCATATATCACAGTGCGAATTATCCCTTCTCCAGGAATACGAAGACCACTTGGGCTGGAAATTAATCTCCAAACCCTACTGGGCAGTGAGGATCTTGTTCGCTCGCAAAATTCAAGCGAGGAACTAGCTGGCTCACAGCCTCCGTGAAGCCCTCCAAATTATAAAAGGCATCCAACAAACTCATTCGGCCGGTGTTGGCTTGCTCAAGTCTTCTCTGAAATATTACATGGGCACGTCGAGGGACTTCCCTCATGAAGAACCAGTTTCCCCACGGGGGGAGCACCCTTCTCCTTGATTGGTCTTCCCAGTCTGCTTTCGTGCCGGTCTTGGTGGTCAGCGTCCGGCTCGCTGGTGGCTCACTATTTTTTCTGTGGATTTTTCACTGGTGGCTCTTTGTTTTTTCTGTGTATTTTTCCATGTCTTTGGAAGTTCAGTCTCGGTGCAAACTTCGGATGTTAGCGTGGTTTTGTTATGGCGGATGCTTGGTCAATATTCAATTGTTAGAATCGGTCAATATGGACCATTGAATGTCACATAAATAGAAGTGAATTGTAATCCTAAGGGCATATTAGAAGAGAGAGAGATAGTGGAGAAATCCTCTTTTTGGTCTAATTTGGATCTGCAACATTATGTTTTGACTGTTCCTGCGATGGGTTTACCACAGAGTTTAATGAATGCATGAAGATGTCCGATTATTGTTCTAATTCTGTCTCTTTCTCTGTCTCTATGTGGTGGTGAGTGTTGCATTGTGTCCATTATGTTGTGGATTGAATGATAATGGTTCATGCAATTAAGTAGAATGGATATGTGATTGTGAATGTTTACTTTATGTTAAATATCTGAATTGCTTACATAATATGTGAATGATTAGTAATAAGTATGCTGTCAAGTTGATGATTTCTGGTTAACTTTCTATGATAAGAGATTTGTGGGTAAAGCATATTCTCAACGCCACCCTAGCAAACCAGATATCAAAATTTTAACAACAAAATCTATATAATTTTTGCTTTAAAGACTTTGCTAGCAAGTGGAAATATTCTCAGAGAAAGAGTGGCCGCTCTTTCTCCAAGGTTTTCTATTGTTACAATTCCCTCCTAAATGAAGGGTCGGCCGACCCTTCTTATTCCCAATATTCATTTCATAATAGTTCGACACTTCAAGAAGGGGCAACCAATCCTTCTTTTCGGAAAATGGAATTCGGGACAAACAGTTTTTATATGTTATAACTTTTCACCTTAAAACTTTGAACATTTAGAAATGGAAATTGCAATTTACAAATAAAAAATTCCCCGTATTATTTTCATAATATTTTGACACTGCAAGAAAGGTCGGTCGACCCTTCTTATTACCAATATGCTTTTCATAATATTTCGACACTGTAATAAGGGTCGGTCGATCCTTCTTGTGTTCTCTATTATGGATATAACTGAATTGTTGGATAGAGGTTTTCATAGTTAACTATGAAAAGAAGGGGTGGCCGATCCTTCTTGTCAAAAAACGGAAGTCGGGAAAAACTGTTTTTATATGTTCGACCAACCCTGGTTATTCCCAGTATTGTTTTCATAATAATTGAACACTGCAAGAAGGGTCGGTCGATCCTTCTTTTGTTCTCCATTAATATTGGGCATTGGTCATAAATGAATCCAATATCAATTTTAGCATAAGATTGGTGAATACATAGATGCGGTAAACCAGAGCATAAACATATGAATTCTGATTTAATATTACTTTAATCCAAGCATGAAGAATAACACAATGGAAAATATCTACTGTAAATAACAATTAACAGAGAAAGAAAGGAAATTTATAGACACACATAATTTACTGCAAATAACAATTAACAAAGAAAGGAAGGAAATTTACAGACTGTCATTGCGGGAAATAAAATTTAGCAGAGAAAGGAAGGAATTTTACAGATTGTCATTACTGAATAGTTTTTTCATCAGTGGTACAATTATATTCAACACATTCCATGTATAATTTCAAAAACAAGCAACTCATGCATGCCTTCCTAGACACACTATAATGCTAATTACAATTTAACATTGATCGACACGACGGTTTGACATGTTCTCTGAAGTGGTTGAACGAAGGACCTAGTCGGGTGGCTGACCTAAGATCCTCCAACATCTCCCCCACGAACAATCCGTTTCTTCATCTTGAATAAATCAGAAAATAACTGGAGTTGAATGAACAGAACGTTGATGACTATGAAAGCACAGTCCTTCTACCTTCTACTTGGCACAATAAGAAGAAGTTGACATCATGGTCTGGTACTAAAACAACAATTGACGACTGTTGCAACTGTTGACGATCGCATGTGTCAACAGCTCCATCCCATCTACATCCATCTATCACAGATCTATCTCACCGGTCACAGTTTCAGGTCGAATTATTGCGCGTCATCACATGTATTGTTCCATAGTTGCATATTCTTGCTATATTTCAGTGATTATAAGTTTTGCAGGTAAATTCAGATCCTTTGTTAGAAAATGACGGCTCCATTCCGTCCATATATCCATCAATGGCAGACCTACCAATCTCTTCTAGTCATGTTGTCAGATGGCTAACATTCCAAGATCAACATTTATGTGTACAAATGATGGTTCTTAACAGAGATGAAATGGGTTGCTTCACAACTACGTTAAGCTTTTCATTTAATTTCAAATCCATGTATTGGGATTTGGCTCGAAATGCCCATATATCAACTACGGGAAATAAAATAAACGAAAATCTTAACGTAGTTTTGAAACAACCCATTGCATCTCTGTTAGGAACCATCATTTGTACACAGAACTTCTCATCTTGGAATGTTAGGCATCTGACAACATGACCAAAAGAAATTGGTAGGTCTGCCATTGATGGATTTATGGACGGAATGGAGTCGTCGCTTTCTAACAGAGGTATGACAAATGCTCCATCATTCGTGAGAAAAAAGTTATAATTAATTATTGGCAATAAGAACAATACATGTGACCAATACATGTGACTGTTAGGATGAAATATTGTCGTTTAATTCCATTGTAGTATTCGCCCAACCATTTAATTTGTCAATCCGAGGTTCGTAGGATTACAAAGCACATGCAAAGTATATGCAGGAATGAAGTGGAATTAATCTAATCTAACCCCCCCTGCTAATGGCTAATTGCTAATCTAATTCCCCCTTAAGCTGATACACACAATTGCTAATCTAATGCTAGAAGCTGAAACATACCACACTACTAAAAGTAAATTGCATAAAAGAAAGACAACATATGAAGAGCAACCAAACAACACATGTGAGCTCACATTAACAATAAATCAAACTTAATTTACATCACAAGAATCAATGGAAAATCATGGAAGCATCAAAACTAATATTATGAACAAAAACTGAGAATCCCCTTCTCCATATTACAAAGTCAAGACTAACTTCTAGAATTTGAGACTAATCTCCTCCTAATCTACTACTACCTACATCATCCTCTCCCCAAAATGAAGAGAGAGCACTCTCTTTTATACATGAATTTCTTTGAGAAGGAGATAACCATCTCATAATGATAGGTCCATTATTCTCTCAACCACTCTCAACTAATTTTCTATTATTACAAAATATGATCCATTCAAATCCTCTACATGTCTCTCACAAATTCTCCACATGTTTCTCATACATCCTAAATAATATATGCCAACCAAATCTCCATGATCTTCTCTTTGGAATATTCTTTGAATAAATATCTCCATGAAGTGGAGGAGATATTCGAGGAGTCTTCTTTGAATTGGTCCTTCCATATTCCTACACATTACAAAGCTCACCCATGCTTGAAATATTAGTGAAAAACATGTCATTTTCCAATATTAAATCATAAATTCACTTATAATACTAAAATGAATAAAGTGGAAAATAATAAGATGAAACTCAAGTATATGTATGGAAATGGTATGATGAAAGGTTAATGGGAAGATGAAATGTGAAGAATAGCGAAAGGTAAAGTGGATTAAAATGGGACATTTCTGAGGCCCAACAGTGACGACGTGCACTAAATTCGACCTGACAATGTGACCGGTGAGATAGATCTGCGATAGATGGATGTAAGGATGAGATGGAGCCATCGTCACATGTGGTCATCAACAGTTGCAGCAGTCATTGAGATAGATAATTAAATGAAATGCTCCATCATTCACAGGAAAAACTTATAATCAACTACGGGAAATAATTAAACGAAAAGGTTCGTGGGAAAAACTTATGATCAACTACCTGAAATAATTAAACGAAAAGGTTGGCTGTAAAAAGTCATATATCATGAGGAGAACTGGGGGGTGATCATAAGACTCAAGCATTTCTCATAAAACAATAGAGTAAGTAAAAGAAAATTCCATGGCTTCCTGTACGATTTCAGTTTGTTGTGATATTGGGCATGGTTGGCCTATATATAGTGAGTGGCCACTGTGTTGATGGATTAAAAATATTTTGTTGGATTAATTGTACATATATCACTCCAATCAACTCCTTGAAAATCCAACTACCAACATGCTTACTGCCAGTGCATTAAATGGCCTACAGCAACGCTGAATAATATTCGCCGTAAGTTTCATACTATGTGAATCAAGTATACCATATATATTAAATTATGAAATTAATTCCCATGATTGGTTTTAAGAAAAAAATTTGTTTATGTGAATCAAGTATACCATATATTAACCCTGGATGCAGGCATCACCATTATACAAGGGTCCATGTGTCAGACATGAGGAGGGAACGTGGGGGAGGAGCCTCCACCCAAGAGCCCGTAACATGGCATGCGTGCCCCATGCAATTTACCACCTCCTTTGATTCCACTTTCCTGCCCTCACATGTGCGGCTTTATGGCTCCTTCTCAATTCTTTGCTAGCAAGTCCCTTCACCGGCTAGCTAGCTGCAACTTTGGTACCTCGGCCCTCTAAGCATTCAAAGCATCCCTCACCTTGGGGTAGCTCCGTGTCTACTGGGGAGACACCCCATTCTCTCTACTCTATATACAAGGGAGCTACCCCATTCTCTCTGCTCTATTTACTGGGGAGTTGCCCCATTCTCGAGGAATAATGGGTAGCTCAACTATTATCAGTTTAAAACTGATTTGGAGTGTATCAGTTTTAAACTTCGTTAAGGAACTTCTACTCAGCAACTCAACCATAAATTCCTTACACCATCTTCATCTCCAACTACTTCTCATTTCTCCACAAACTGCAAGCTATACTTCTCATTTGGACCCCGGTCATATAACATCCTCGTTGCTGGTTCAGAAAACACAGGAGCTTAAAACAGTCCCCAAAAGTTAAATGGTACCAATAATTTCCTTAATATTCATTTAAACAATCTTTAAACTAATTTTAAAAATCAAATATGCCACATGTCACAATATAAGTGTTCCACATGTCGCAAAATTTATAGAAGTTTTGCTTTAAAGACTTTGCTAGCAAGTAGAAATATTTTCAGAGAAAGAGCGGCCACTCTTTCTCCAAGTTGTTATATTGCTACAATTCCCTCCTAAATGAAGGGTCCACTGACCCTTCTTATTCCTAATATTCTTTTCAGAATAGTTCAACACTGCAAGAAGGGTCGGTCGATCCTTCTTTTATTATCCATTATCGCTATAGTTGAATTGATGGATAAATGTTTTGACAATTAACTACGAAAAGAAGGGGCAACTGATCTTTCTTGTCGTAAAACGGAAGTCGGGACAAACCATTTTTATATGATATAACTTTCGAGGTGTTCTATTTTTACAATTCCCTCATAATTGAAGGGCCGGTCGACCCTTCTTATTCCCCATATTATTTTCATAATAGTTCGACACTGAAATAAGGGTCGGCCAACCCTTCTTATTATCAATATTCTCTTAATAATATTTCGACACTACAAGAAGGATCGGCCGATCGTTCTTGTGTTCTACATTATGGATATAGCTGAATTCTTGGATAAATGTTTTCACAATTATCTACGAAAAGAAGGGGAAACCGATCCTTCTTGTCGTAAAATGGAAGTCAGGACAAACTATTTTTAGATGTTAGAAATTCTAAGGTGTTCTAGTTTAACAATTCCCTCGAAATTGAAGGGTCGACCGACCCTTCTTATTCCCAATATGATTTTCATAATAGCTCGACACTGAAAGAAGGGTCGGTCGATCCTTCTTGTGTTCTCCATTATGGATATAGTTGAATTGCTGGATAAATGTTTTCACAATTAACTACGAAAAGAAGGGGTGGATGATCCTTCTTGTCGAAAAATAGAAATCGGGACAAACTATTTTTATATGTTATAACTTAGCGGATTGACTTGTTATTATAACAATGACTGGATATTTTAAACATTGAATTTTTCACATTTACAAATGAAACTTGCAATTTTCAAATAAAAAATTGCAGTTTTTTTATTTGAAATTCACACTTTTCAAATCCGAAATTGCATTTTTTATTATTTTAAATTCACTTTTCAAATCAAAATTAGCATTTTTTTATTTGAAATTCACACTTTTCAAATCAAAATTTGCATTTCTATATTTTAAATTCACACTTTTCAAATCAAAATTTGCATTTTTTTATTTGAAATTTACATATTTTGAATTGAAATTCATAGTTTCATAACACAAAAACTGCAATTTTAAGGTTCATAAGTAGTAAAAAAACACACTATTTGAATGGAAAAACACACTTTTCAAATCCAATATGCCACTTTCAAAACCCGTTTTTTCACTTTAGAAAGGTTGATATTGACACTTTCAAGGTCTAAATTCACACATTCTTAGTCCAAAATTTGCCTAATTTGTCCAAATTTAATGAAATAAGCGTTTAAATTAATAAATTCATGTTAATTTTTCAATTAGCATTCTAGCTACAAGGTAATCTTGCATGTGCCTAATCCTTAAAACTACTATGAGTGAATTTTCATTTCCTGATTGCGTTGTGGTTAAACCCGCATTAGTAACTTCACTATACTCAATGTGCCAAATCAAATAAAAAATAGTAACCTCCCTATACTCAGTGGTCCAAATCAAATATGCCACGTGTCAGAATATGATCATTCCACGTGTCACCCTAGGATACTAGATATCAACATTTTAACAACAAAATTTATAGACGTTTTGCTTTAAAGACTTTGCTGGCAAGTGGAAATATTCTCAGAGAAAGAGTGGCCACTCTTTCTCCAAGGTGTTCTACTATTACAATTCCCTCCTAAACGAAGGGCTGGATGACCCTTCTTATTCCAAATATTCTTTTCATAATAATTCAACACACCAAGAAGGGTTGGTCAATCCTTATTGTATTATCCATTATGGCTGTAGCTGAATTCCTGGATAAAGGTTTTGACAATTAACAACAAAAAGAAGGGGCGACCGATCCTTCTTGTTGTAAAATGGAAGTCAGGACAAACCATTTTTATATGATATAAATTCGAAGATGTTCTATTTTTACAATTCCATCGTAATTGAAGGGTCGCCCAACCCTTCTTATTGCCCATATTATTTTCCTAATAGTTGGACACTGCAAGAAGTGTCTGTCGACCCTTATTACCAATATTCTTTTCATAATATTTTGACACTACAAGAAGGGTCAGTCGATCCTTCTTGCAGTGTCAAAATAGTGTTCTACTTTTACAATTCCCTCGTAATTGAAGGGTCGCCCGACCCTTATTATTCCCCATATTATTTTGATAATAGTTGGACACTACAAGAAGTGTCTGTCGACCCTTATTACCAATATTATTTTCATAATATTTTGACACTGCAAGAAGGGTCGGTCGATCCTTCTTGTGTTCTCGATTATGGATATAGCTAAATTGTTGGATATAGGTTTTCATAATTAACTACAAAAAGAAGGGGCGGCCTATCCTTGTTGTCAGAAAACAAAAGTCGGGACAAACTATTTTTATATGTTATAACTTTTCACCTTGAAATTTTGAACAATTACAAATGAAAAATGCAATTTTGAACACTTTTCAAATCAGAAATTGCATTTTTTTATTTTAAATTCACATTTCAAGGTTATATATTCATACCTCCCTTCTAGCATGAAGGGATTTAATTAAAAAATAACAATAACTAACAACACTTTTCATTCTTTTTATGAGATTTCATTCTATTTAGAAAAAGAGAAAAAATAAATAATGCTTCGATTTAAAAAAACAAAAGGAAAGAATGTTTCTATTTTAAAAAAATATGTTTCTATTAAAAAAAGAAAAAGAAAGAATAGAATAGTTTTCGTATAATGCTACTATAATGATACTAATATAAATGTGTAAAGTTACTTATTTACAATTACTTCGACAAGTAAACTTCAGTTTGAGGAGCATTATCCATCGACTGTAGATGTCAACACGATCTATGGGGCCATCCCCCCAGCACGTGGAGAGCACGAGGGGAGGGATCGTTGCACCCCACGCCCTTAACGCTGCAGGTGTTACCCTACCCAGTCTCGAACCTACTCACTATGTTGCACGTCTCAACACCTGTCTTCCCTCCCATCCACCTGCCCTACCATCTGCCTGCCTCCACAGCTGTCCACCCCCACACTTGTGGCTTAATGGCATCCCTCTCCAATGTCGCTCAAAATTCCCCTCACATTTACTTTGTCCGCCACCCTGGTATAGCTCGATCGCACCTCGGCCCTATGCACATTCATTTCATCCCTCGGATCTTTCAATTCTGCTATCTGCTCTTAACTATGGCTCGTGCAAACACCAGTCATGGCATACAAACTCCTCGCTATTTAAACAATTCCATGCATGCTAATTATTTGATAATTTCATTCCATTATCATAAGGATCTCTAAGATAATAACATGTATAGCATATCTCTACAGCATATCAATCATAGACACAAAAGCAATCACATAAGAGATATAGTTTCACCGGGGAAAACCAAGAAGGTGAAAAACCCCGCAACTTTCTCAGACATAAGATAAGCCACAATACAAGATCACAATGATCAAACCCAATAAGATGTCTCTAGCCGATGCTCCTCCTCCTCCACTAGTGTGCCACTTTCTCTCTTAGCTATGCAAGCTTGAGAAGTGAGTGAATGAGATAAATGAGAGACCCAACCTCTCTATTTATACATTGACTTGACCTGCCAATAATCCACTGGGGATGACTTGCTAATCAAGCCTAATAATCCAACAACATGTGCTAACCAGGACCGACCCCACACTGGTGGTCTAACAACCCATCAATACAAATGACGACACTTGTTGATGCGCATGACAACACTTACAAATACAAACGACAACACTTCCAATCAGAGGAATAATACATCTCTATGGGATATACAATAAAGTACAAATGTAATACATAGAAGAATATCTTCCGAATTTACAAATACATCAACAATGCACACCATAGATGACACTCAGTCTGCCTCCTCGAGCCTTTGGTTTGGCTCTGTTCATCTTTATATTCAGCTCCACTTCTAGTTCTGGTCACTCACGGCTTCTTCCGCCATGAGCAAGTCCCGTGGTCTTTCATGTCGAGGTGGGGGGAATCGTTGCTCTAGGATCCAGAGCACCCCCAGAGGTGCTCTTCCTATCTACAGCACTGCCTGCCCAATCTGAATCAACATAACCCTCTAGGTTAAACTTTTGATTCGCATCATACTTGAGCCCATAATCAACTGTACCCTTCAGGTACCTCAGAATATGCTTTACAGCAACCAGGTGAACACCTCTCAGATCCATTAGGAACTGGCTCAATGTGTTCACCACAAAGCAAATATATGGTCTCGTATTCATTAGGTACATCAAGGACCCAATCATCTGACGATACATTGTGACATCAACTGGCTCATATGAAGCATCACACAAAAGCTCCATGTTCAATGCCATAGGTGTGGCCATGGCCTTGTAGTCCATCATCCCGAACCTGTTCAAGATCTATACTGCATACATCCCTTGTCCAAGGAATATCCCATCTATACTCTGCCACACCTCCATGCCTAAAAAATAGTGCATCATCCCCAAGTCCTTCATCTCGAACTTGGCCGCAAGCTTCCTCCTGGTGTCGCAATCAACCCATCCTCTCCTGTAACAAACAAGTCATCCACATATAGGAGTAGTATCATAGGATTTCCTTCCTCAACCTTGTAGTAGAGGTTGGAATCTTCTTTACTCTTGGTAAAGCCCAAACTGGATAGAAAACTGTCCATCCTACCATACCAAGTCCTAGGAGCTTGCTTCAAGCCATACAAGGCGTTTTTCAACCTGCACACATATGACTCCCTATCATGTGTTTCAAAACCAAGTGGCTGCTCCACATACACTTCCTCTTCGACTACACCATTCAAGAAAGTTGTCCTTACATCCATTTGGTGTATCTTCCATTTTATCACTGTAGCCAAAGCAAGTACTGTTCTGATGGAAGTGTATCTGGCTACAGGAGAAAAGGTCTCTTCATAGTCTATTCTCTCTTTTGGAGAGAAGCCACAAGCTACAAACCTTGCCTTGTATATCTCTATGCTACCATCTGTAGAATGCTTGATCTTATAGATCCACTTGGAAGTCACAACAGACTTCCCTTCTGGTCTTGGGACCACATCCCAAACATCATTCTTCATGATCGATTGGTATTCCTCGACCATGGCATCCTGCCATTCTTTATTTTCCGCTGCCTCTTCATAACTGGAAGGTTCTTTGTTCATAATGTCACATAGCAAAGAAACATAGCTAGTATGTGACCTTGTCATTTTCCTTTCTCTGTGTTCCTCTTCTGGAATACCATATCTTTCTGCATCTTGGATGAGCTCTCTAGCCCATGCAAGTTTCCTATTGTGAAATTTCTTCTCACGGAGTGGATCTATAGGTTCTTGTGGATCTTCAATTTTACGAGTTGCTTCTGGAATTGTTTCATTCATAGTGATATCTTGAAATCTGGATTCCTTTGGTTCTTCATGATCTTCAACAGGTGTCTTCCTTGATTTGATGTAGGCTGAGTCCTCATCGAATGTTACATCCCTGCTGACATCAATCTTCTTGAACCCTGGAAATTTTATTCTATAAGCCTTCACATTTTCACTGTACCCCACAAAGATGCCCTTCTTTCATGAAGGATCTAGCTTAGTCCTCTTCTCCTTTGGGATATGTGTATATACTAGACAACCAAATATTCTGAGATGGCTAACTTTAGGTTTCTTACCAGAGAAGACCTCTTCTGGTGTCTTGTTGTCCAATATCTTGTGAGGTGTTATGTTATGCACTTATACAACTATCCTAGCTGCTTCTGCCCATATATGCATAGGAAGATCTTGGTCATGAAGCATTTCCCATGCTACTTCCATAACAGTTCTATTCTTCCTTTCTGCAACTCCATTTTGTTGTGGATTGTAGGGAGCAGTCAACTCCCTCTTAATCCCTGAATCACTGCATAGTTTCTTGAAATCACCTAAAGTGAATTCTCCACCATTGTCAGATCTGAAAGTATTAATCTTCGTATCTGTTTGATTTTATATCAAGGCTTTGAATTCCTTGAACTTATCAAACACTTCATATTTATTCTTCAAAAAGTAAGCCCAAGTATTCCTAGAGAAATCATCAATGAAAGAAACATAGTATACATATCCACTTAGAGAATTGGAAGACATTGGTCAGCATACATCGGAGTGGATAATCTCCAAGATTCCTTTTGCTTTGCTTTCACTGCTTGGAAATGCCTTCTTTGTATTCTTTCCTTTTGCACATCCTTTGCAAACACCTTCATGCTTTGATTGGATTTCAGGAAGACCTTCTACAACTTTTCTTGCAATTGGTAGTGCTCTGTAGTGCTTGTGTGCAAGCATTCTATGCCAAAGTTCACTAGGCTCCATGGATTCATGTACCATGGCATGTTCAGGTTGTCCCTTCAATTTGTACAATCCTCCCTCTTTCTCTCCAATCACTACTGCATCATCTATGGTCTTACCCTTTGGCCACATGAGTACTTGGCCATCTACAAATGAAACTCTATTTCCTTTTTCATCCAAAGATGACATGGATAGGAGATTCTTCTTGAGCCCAGGTACATAGAGAACATCTTTCATCTTCAAAGACTTCCCAGCATATAGTTTGTAGGAGTCTTCACCACTTTCTTTGATAGGATATTGATAGTCATCCCCAAGTTTCACCTTATGGGATGACTCATGTTCAGATAGATCTAAAAAAGATTCTTTAAATCTAGTCATGTGTTTAGAAGCCCCACTATCGATGAGCCAATCATTACATCCATGAGAGATAGTACATGTGAGAGCAGATATTAGTACATATTCATCTTCACTTGATGAGTCATCACTTTCTGCTCTAGCTTTCTTCTTGGGTGGTTCATCATCCTCAGCAACATGATTACGATATTTCTTATTGCTTCCCTTCTTCTTCTTGTTGAAGTTGTTGTTGTTGTTCCCTTTGTTCTTCGGACAGTCTGAGGCAAAGTGTCCCTTCTCATTGCATGTAAAACATCTTAGATCTTTCTTGTCTCTATGATGATGATGTGGATTTTTCTTGGAATGAGAATGCTCCCTCTTGAACTTACCTTTCTTGGTATGTGCTGTGAGAGCTTGATCTTCATTTCCCATCTTCTCTTCTTAGGCCACAAGCCTAGCTTCTTCTTGTGAACATTCATCCCAAAGTCTACTGAAAGAGATTAGTTTTCATCTTGCATAGATTCCTTGGATGAAGGAGTCCCATGACCTAGGTAGGCTATTCAATGTGGTCATCAAAATTTCACCATTCTCCACTACTTTATCCCCAGCTTCGATTTGTTCCTTGATTTGAGAGACCTTAGAAAAGTAGGATTGAATGGTCTCTCCATTCTGAAGCTTTACCCCTTTCAATTGGTTCTGCAGAGTCATCTTTTGATTTATGTTCTTTCCTTCAAACAATTTGGTCAAGGAGTCAAACATCTCCTTAGGTGTCTTTAGAGAAGACACATGAGGTATGAGATGGTCTTTGATAGAATCAACAATTATTCTCTTAGCCTTGACCAGGTTCTTCTTGTGTAAGGCCTTACCCTCATCTTCCTTTGGAAGTGGAACCTCTTCCTTTATGTAGTTGTCCAACTCATTCTCTTCTAGGATTAACCCAATCCTATACTTCCATGCTCGGAAGTTATAAGCCCCTTCAAGCTTATCCTCAAGCTTAGTGTGGTGAGACATTTTAAAGAGTACTTCAAATGGAAATAGAAAATATTTAGGTCTTACAACTTGATTTGCTGAAAAATGGATTTGGAGCAGGATTAAGGTTTGTTAGAGAAACCCTAAAAATTCAAAATGTCAATTTCAAGATTCTAAAAGGATAGAAAGATGCACCTTGATGAGCGGATCAGCCTGGTGTACTCAGAAATTTAAAAATGCAATTTTTTTCCCTTTAGAAATGTTTTTCAATCTCCCCGATTCACTAGGGAGGACTCTGAATTAGGGTTTGAGTTTCCCGAAGCTTCACCCAACAAAAAATTTCGATCCAAATCTCTAAACTTTGATTTTTCCAAAGAGCTTGCATCTATGTCCTCAGATTTCAGAAATTCCTATTTTTTGTTGAAACCCTAATTTTTAGGGCCAAAACTGAAAATGCTCAGAATTGAATTCTATCTTGACAAAAAGATGTGCCCTTCCAAGGAAGGTCAATCTAGCCTCCCGCCTTTGATGATCTGTGGAGACAAACCCAAATATTAAGAAGCCCTAGCTTTCACAGCTGCACAGTGCCTTCTTCTTAGGTAAGCTCTGATACCATGTTAATTTTTCGATAATTTCATTCCATTATCATAAGGATCTCTGAGAGATAAACATGTATAGCATATCTCTACAGCATATCAATCATAGACACAAAAGCAATCACACAAGAGACATAGAGTTTCACCGAGAAAAACCAAGAAGGTGAAAAACCCCGCAACTTCCTCAGAGATAAGATAAGCCACAATACAAGATCACATTGATCAAACCCAATAAGATGTCTCTAGCCGATGCTCCTCCTCCTCCACTAGTGCACCACTTTCTCTCTTAGCTATGCGAGCTTGAGAAGTGAGTGAATGAGATAAATGAGAGACACAACCTCTCTATTTATACACTGACTTGACCTGCCAATGATCCACTGGGGCCGACTTGCTAATCAAGCATAATAACCCAACCACATGTGCTAGATGGGCCAACCCCACACTAGTGGTATAATAACCCATCAATACAAATGACGACACTTGTTGATGCACATGACGATACTTACAAATACAAATGATGACACTTCCAATCAGAGGAATAATACATATCTGTGGGATATACAATAAAGTACAAATGTAATACATAGAAGAATATCTTCCGAAGTTACAAATACATCAACAATGCACACCATAAACGGCACTCAGTCTACCTCCTTGAACCTTTGGTTCGGCTCTGTTCATCCTTATATTCATCCCCACTTCTAGTTCTGGTCCCTCACGACTTCTTCCACCATGACCAAGTCCCGTGATCTTTCACGTCAAGGTGGGGGGAATTGTTGCTATAGGAGCTAGAGCACCCCAAGCTCTGGCAATGGTTTTGACACTGGTATTTACTTTTCCAGTCGCAACCTAATTGAAGACTAGGAGGGGCAACTGGTGGTGGATCACTTGGCCTCTGGATTCAATGGCGGTTCAATAAATCACTACTGGCTCATGAAGAATATGTTGGGGAAGATTCTAGACGACATGCTGGTAAACTGGGGTTCTACTCGGAACCAAATGCTTGCCACCAGGGCCAATCTCGTTGCCCTGGATGAAAGTATAGATAATCTTAACGCCACCTTCTCCTGGAGCCAGCATGCGATTGTAGGTCGAAGCCTCTTCCAGGTCGACTCTGCTGGAAAAGGCGATGGCTTCCCTTCCTGTGTCTTTTCCATCCCTTCTGAAGAGCTTGTCACAGTTGCTACCACGGACACTTCATATCTCTTTCTAGTCGCCACTGCCTTGCTTGGGGTCCTCTCGTGCATTTTCCAACTCCATCAATGATGAGATCCCTTCCCTATAAACTCTTGTGCAGCCACACCGAGCCCGACCTCCTTGCTAGCAGGAAGATTGAACCGCTTCCCATCAAGCTGTCAGAGGATAATTTTCTAGGCTGCTGATAGAGTAACTTCCCGCTCGAGTAACTGCCGTCATGAATTCTCTGGAGCTCGACGAGAGGACTATGTCTCTCTGCTCTAGTTTTGGTGTTTGCTTCACTCTGGTTTTCTACAAGTTTTGCGTCCATGCTCAAATAATCCTTTGTTCTCTGGTCATGCCATTGATGGAAACACTCTATTTTTTGGGGAAAGATGGTTTGGAACTCTCTAAATTGTAATGCTCTTAATTAAATACTGTGCAATTATACAAAAAAATAAATTGAGAAGCATTATTGACCACCATCCTTAGGAGGAAGAGGAGAATATAACCTGTGGTCGTGGACATGAGAATTGCTGAGGAAACCTCTGTTCAGTGAAAGAATTTTTTGTAGAAGAGATCCCTACTTGGATGAGTTCTTACATCTATTTTGGAAAAAAATTTGCATCAGCTTGTTAAATTTACAGAGCCATACTGTGAAAGCTATTTATGCTCCCCGGCTCTACTTTTTGTAATGAATGGATGTGCACAGCCTTTTGAATAAATCCATCTATATGCTTCAATATAATTACAGAGAAGTATTTTATAGAGAAATATGGTCAAATGATGAATATATATTTCTAAAAATAGTTCATTGTATTTTACATATTAAGAACAAAAGTATTTTACATATAAAGAACAAAAATATGGCTAAATGTTGAACTCATTGTGGCTAAGAGGCCATTTGGAAAGGCATAGGTCTTTTCTCCGAAGTGCAATGTGAAAAGAAGACGGATGTAACCTTTTTTACCAGCATATAATACAAAGTTTCTCTTTTTATCAGTCAATTATTAACCTCTCTATACTCAATGTGCCAAATAAAAAAAATAGTAACCTCTCTATACTCAATGTTCCAAATCAAATATGCCACATGGCACAATATGATTGTTCCATGTGTCACCTTAGGATACTAGATATCAACATTTTACCAATGAAATTTATAGACGTTTTCCTTTAAAGACTTTGATGGAAAATGGAAATATTCTAAGAGAAAGAGTGGTCGCTCTTTCTCCAATGTGTTCTATTGTTACAATTCCCTCCTAATTGAAGCGTCGGTTGAACCTTGTTATTCCCCATATTATTTTCATAATAGTTCGACACTGCAAGAAGGGTCGGTCGACCCTTCTTATTACCAATATCATGAAGGGTCGGTTGATCCTTCTTGTATTCTCCATTATGGATATATCTGAATTGTTGGATAAACGTTTTCACCATTAAGTACGAAAAGAAGGGGCATACGATCCTTCATGTAGGAAACCGGGTGTCGGGACAAACCATTTTTATATATTATAACTTAGCCGATTGACTTGTTATTCTAACAATGACTTGAATATTTTAGACATTCATTTTTTCACCTTAAAATTTAGAACATTTATGAAATAAAACCCTGCAACCTTTCTTTTCCTTCCTTTATGTTTAAGTTTTAACTTTCGATTTGTCTTGATCCCGTCGATGAGATTACACTGGGTGATTTAAATGAAGTTTAGTTTGTCCTTTTTTTGACTGTTTTTCCGAAGTTGCAGGAAGCTTTGAGTTTTTCCACCAAGTCATTTTCATCCCGCAATCTCGCTTATTGCTTATTGCGGGAAGACATTGTAAATAGCTGTTGAACTTTTTGTTCCGCAACCCTTAATTGCGGATTGCGGAAAAGTGGTTCAAGTAAAAAGGTGTGTTGTGTGGCCCCGCAACCCACAACCCACAATTGTGGATTGCAAAATATTATTTGAATTATAAAAGGTTTTTTGTGCTCCCGTATCCCGCAACCAGCATTTGCCGATTGCGGATTGCGAAATTTTTTTTTATTGTTGGTTTTCTAATTTGCGATCTCACAACCCTCAACCCGAAATTGCGGTATGTGGATTGGGGGAGCAATGTACAGAGTTCCAAAATAAAACTCCCGCAACTTGACCCTGCATCCCGCAAGGTTTAATCTCAGTCATTGATTCGTTTTCATCTTATGGTCTAGATTTGGCTCGTCGAAAAGCAATAAATATGTGATTTTCCCTATTTTTCCTTGTGATTTTTACTTTTAGAAATAATCTTCCTGCTTGAATTTTACAGCGAAGTTTTTACCGTGTCTATTACCCGTTACTTTCAGCTAAAACAGGTTGGTCTTGCTCATTCCTCTTATTCAGTTATCTACTATTTTGAGATTTTGAATTGCTTTTAATTTTTGTTCATTCGTTTATCAGAAAACCTCCAGTTTCAAACATGTCGAGCAATACATGTTGTAAAACTTCTCATAAGTATTTACTGAACAAAGACCCAAATTTCGGTATTTTCTCGGACACTAGTGATAAAACCACTGAAACCTATCAGCTAGACTATTCTAGAATCTATTCAATTTTTGATAATGATGACCTATCAGACATTCAGAATGACCAGATAGCGTATGAGAAAATTAGGGATTCCCATCTTCATACCATTGCTGCCAGACCCACTATCTTGCCTTATACTGATGCGGTTAAATGGATTGTGGACCACGCTAACCCTAAAGACTGGTCATTTAATGATAGTGCAGGGTCACAATCGGCTACCTTCCTCCCTAAGGATTTCATTAGAGTTGATGCTCTTAAATGGTCTATGTAACCCCTTAACATTGAGTTCATGGAATCTTTTAAGACAAGGTACAATTTCAACAAAATGTTGAAGTCATGGATGAATAAACTTGACAGTTTCATCCATATTGCTGATAACTTGTACCTAGTTTCTTGGTTTAGAAAAATTTATTCCCTATTGGCTTCCATGCTATGCAGACTCTATGGTCTCCCAAACTGTTATGTATTTAAAGCTGAGTAGGATCTTGTAGCCCATCATGTTCTAACAACTGGTGAGTCGTTCCCTTGGGCGTCAATCTTGTCTTTTGAACTCAAAACATCCATTCAAGCATATCAGAAGGCACCGACTGTGAAGAAGCCACATTTCTTCTTTTCAGCTTTTGTCGTTGATATATTTTGTGGAGAATTCCAATATCCCAACATGGGATGGAATTGGACTCCATCAAATCCTCATGTCCATATTTATCATTCAACATTATGGGAGAAAAATTATATGCCTTTCATATATGACATTTGTGATCACTTCTTTGGAAGTATTTACCTCAAAATCTTCAGAGAACATGATCCTGCTTTCTCTGTTGATGCTAGAACCTTCATTGCCACAATTGGTGACTGGTATGTGTGTGAATCCTTCTCATATGTCAAAGTTTGGGGAGGCAATACTATCCATCTGCTACCTAGGATAGTTCCTGACAGATTTGTCATTGAAGAGGTTTCTTATCAAACTGTTACCGATGGTGTGTATTTAAAGCTAAGTTGTCCTAAGAGGAAGGCGTGGTTTAAGTTCCCCTTGAACCTTGGGCTAATGGCCATCCCAAATTCAACTTGGGCTATAGCGTTGGGTGACAAAATTGCTGCTTTAAAATTGGGTTTTGTGACCAAAAGAAGACATGATCCTAAGGGTGTTCTAGATGCCCATTTCAAGCACAACCATGTGAGGGGTGGATTTGTTGATGAATAACTTCCTGATGACTCCATCCATAAGGGAGTAAATACCTTTGATGAATTCTTGGCAAGGGATAAGAGTAAAGATGAACAGAAGCATATCATGCAGTATCAGCATGACCTTAAGACTACGTTTTTGAGCTGTAGAGTAATGGAACTAAACCTCATTGAGCAAGCAATAAAGGATAGAGAGGAGAAAGAAGGTCAGAAAGCACCTGCTCCACTAATGTTGACCTGCAGTAAAGGGGATAAAGGAAAAGGTCTCATGGAAGATGTGCGAGAGGTAAAGACTGCTGAACAATCGAAGGTATTGATGCAAGCATCACAACAATCAAAGCAGAAGTTAGCTCAGATGACTTTGATGCTAGACACTCAAGTAGTTGCAGCTCCTAAGTTTACTGTTGATATTCAAGTGACTGTTGTAGTTACTCAGACTGTCACCAAGCCAGCCAAAAGGCAGAAAACTCATACTTCTGCATCTCAAATCCCTACCTTCAATATTAGTGACAGTGATGTTGAAGATGAGGTACATTCTTTTGTGCCTATGATTGAGGAAGTAACTTGAACTTCACAAAGAATTACAAATTTATTGAATGCTGCTGAAGTGGATGATTATGTCCCAGACCATCAGTTTCTTGAACCTACCCTTGCTGCTGACACCACAACCTCAGCACTTCTACTTCCATCTATTCAAATTATTTCAACTTTGTCATCTGGGGTAACACCTCCATTCCCCATATCCCAGCTTTTCCATACTCTAACTACCATCACTGCTCTATTCCCACCCATCTTGGTTCCACTTCCTATTTTTCCATCTACTATTGCAGAGATCCAGTCTTTGACTGTCCCTCTGCAATCATCTCCATTCATTTTATCACCACCAGCTACTGATGAGCAGACTCTAGTTCCTCCTTATTCATTACCAGCTGATGATATCCATGTTCCACTTTTTGAATCTTTCACTTCAATTCCATCCCCAACTTCTGTACCGGTAGTTATTCAAAATATCCCTTCCACCCCAACTACTTCTCAAATAACTATGTCTATACCTGCTCCTTCTACTACTCAGACATCTTCATTGGTTTCAACAGTCAATGTGACTTCATCATTTACTGAATTGGTAGCTGAGTTTGAACAAGACATTGTAGTCCCTCTTGGGGATTACTTCTACAACAGAGCTTCCAAGTCAGTGGTAAGAAAAGGTAAGAAGAGAAGCAGGGATCAAGGTGGATTCGAGGCACCTACTCCTATTCAAATAATTTGGACCAAGCAGTCTGATGACATATAGCGAGAAGCATTGGATGCTGCTGCAGCCATGGGTGCTTTTGCAGGTGCAAACTATGATTCAATGACAACACTCAATAGGGAGATTGATTTAAAGAAAGAAGAGCTAAAGAAGCTTGAAGAAAAATTGGCCAAAACCAATGAGGAACATGAAACTTATGTTACTGATCGCAGAAAGGTATTTGAAGATATGTTTGAAGATCTGCACTTGAAAAATACCTCTCTCCAGGTTAAATTACATGATGCAGAAGTTGTAAATGCTGCTAATACACAAAGGATAGTTGTGCTAGAAAAACAATGTGAGGATGCAACTGCAAGTGCATCCTCCTCTGCATTCTTTAGGTTTTCCCAGCTGTAGTTTAAGGATTTGGCCATTCAGGTCAATGATGAACACTATAAGCTGCTAGCTGAATTGTTTCAAACCTTGAATGATATCCATGAGACTCAAATTGTTTTTGGGAAGATGTCTTTTACTGTTGATCAACTGGTAGCTAAAAGACAGCATGCCTTTAAGGCCAATGAATATATTGTGGAATGGCAGAGGTCCATTAAGGAGAGACTTGAGAATATTCCTACTCTCACTAGTTTCCAACTGAATAAAATCAGAATTGCGTTGCGTGCTTGGCATGATCTAAATGATAACATTGGAGATACTATCCAGAAAGCACAAGGTGTTTGCGGAAGGAGATGGTACGCTGTGGATAGCATCATGGCGAAGTTGCAGTTCCCTACCATGGACCTCATTGAAAGCGATTTTCCACTAAATTTTATGCTAGAACATGTTGAACATCGATGCAAGCAAGCTAAAGAGAAGATCCAGCACCTCGAGCATATCCAGATTGATGACGTGGATCAGTTATTCAAGCAACCTGTTCCCATTGAGGGAATGATCAACATTTTTATTGGTATTTGGTATAATTTGGATAAAAGCGAGCTGGAAACTTTTACATGTAATGCCCAAATAGGGCTTGAGTCGGTCAATTATCCAAATATAGATGAATTGTTAGAAATTGCAGCCAAGTGGAAAGATTTTTCTGGCCATTAGCCTAGTTCGATTTTTGAGATCCCTGTTTTTTTGAGAATTTATCCTTTGTAACAAAATTGTAATTATTATTTAAAGGGTAGATCTCTCGTAGGCTAGGGATCATGATGGAATTTGGAGGAGAAAATCAGCAGAAGAGACTGGGCATACTCTGGTTAATGCAGGTCTTGTAATTTCTTGCAAACTTTCAGTAATATAGTTATGTTATTCTCTTGTATACTCTTTTGTCTATTAATCAAATTTATTCGATCAATATTGATTTTCACTTTTAGGTTGTTTATCAATACTGTTTAATCTTTTGCAATCTATAATTATATTGATCTAGGTTTTGATTTTTCTCTGCTTATGATCTGTGTATCTTTAATGTCTTAAAAGAATTTATTGAATTAAAACTTTTAGCTATTTCTGCAAATGGTTTTTACAGAAAATTATAATTGATGTTAATTTTTCAATTGACATATGAGTTACAGGTCAATCTTGAATGCGCTTGAACCCTTAATTTGCCATCAGTTAACTTTAATTGGTTGATAGTAATTTCAGCAGATAAGTAATTAATCTCCTTTACAGTGTTCATGAATGTTGATTTTCACTTCAGATTCTTAATGAACACTGTTTAATTTTTGCAATCAATAATCCATACATTGATCTATAGTTTGGATTTGTCTTTACTAATGATCTGTGTGTCTTTTATGTTTTAAGTGAATTTATTTAATTAAAACATTTATATATTTCTACAAATGATTAACATAAATTAATAGATTCATGTTAATTTTTCAATTAGCATTTCCAACTACAGGGTAATCTTGCATGTGCCTAATCCTTAAAACTACTATCAGTAAATTTTCATTTCCTGATTGTGTTGTGGTTAAACCAACATTAGTAACCTCGCTATACTCAATGTGCCAAATCAAAGAAAAAATAGTAACCTCACTATACTCAATGTGCCAAATCAAATATTCCACGTTTCACCCTAGGATAGCAGATATCGACATTTTAAAAACAAAATTTATACAATTTTTTCTTTAAAGACTTTGCTGGAAAGTATAAATATTCTTAGAAAAAGAGTGGCCGCTCTTTCTACAAGGTTTTCTATCGTTACAATTCCCTCCTAAATGAAGGGTCGGCCGACCCTTTTTATTCACAATATTCGTTTCATAATAGTTCGAGACTGCAAGAAGGGTCGGTCGATCCTTCTTGCATTCTCCATTATGGCTATAGCTAAATTGTTGGATAAAGGTTCACAATTAACTACAAAAAGAAGGGGCGGTCGATCCTTCTTGTCGTAAAATGGAAGTCAGGACAAACCATTTTTATATGATATAACTTCCAAGGTGTTCTATTTTTACAATTCCCTCGTAATTGAAGGGTCGGCCGACCCTTCTTATTCCCAATATTATTTTCATAATAGTTCGACACTGCAAGAAGGGTTGGTCGACCCTTCTTATTCCCAATATTATTTCCATAATATTTCGACACTGCAAGAAGGGCTGGTCGATCCTTCTTGTGTTCTCCATTATCCATATAGCTGAATTGCTGGATAAATTTTTTCAGAATTAACTACGAAAAGAAGGGGCGGCTGATCCTTCTTGTCAGAAAACGGAAGTCGAGACAAAAAAATTTGATTTGTTATAACTTCCAAGGTGTTTTATTTGTATAATTCCCTCCAAATTGAAGGCTCGAACGACCCTTCTTATTCCCAATATTGTTTTCATAATAGTTCGAGACTGCAAGAAGGGTCGGTCGATCCTTCTTGTGTTGTCCATTATGGATATAGTTGAATTGTTGGATAGAGGTTTTCACAATTAACTACGAAAAAGAGCGGCCGATCCTTCTTGTCGAAAAACAAGAATCGAAGACAAAAGTCATCAGAAACCATTTTTATATGTTATAACTTAGAAAGTGTTCTAATTTTACAATTCCCTAATTGAAGGGTCGGCCACCCCATCTTATTCCCAATATTTTTTTATAATAGTTCGACACTCTCAAAAGGGTCGACTAACCCTCCTTATTCCCAATATTATTTTCATATTAGTTCGACACTGCAAGAAGGGTCGCTCGATACTTCTTGTGTTATCCATTATGGATATAGCTGAATTGTTGGATAAATGTTTTCACAACTAACTACAAAAAGAAGGGACAGTCGATCATTCTTGTCGGAAAACAGAAGTTGGGACAACAATTTTGATAACTTTTCACCTTACATTTTGAACATTTACAAATGCAAATTGCAATTTTCAAATAAAAAATTGAATTTTCCGATTTGAAATCCACACATTTCAAATCAGAAATTGCATTTTTTATTTATTTTAAATTCACAGTTTCCAAATGAAAATTTTCATTTTTTGATTTGAAATTCACCCTTTTCAAATCAAATTTTGCATTTTTTTATTTGAAATTCACACTTTTCAAATCAAAATTTGCATTTTTTAATTTCAAATTCACACTTTCTAAATTGAAATTCATAGCTTTATAACAAAAAAATGCAATTGTAAGGTTCATAGGTAGTCAAAAAACACACTATTTGAATTGAAAAACACAATTTTCAATGACAATATTGCCACTTTCAGAACCTATTTTTGCACTTTAGAAAGGTTGATATTGACACTTTCAAAGGCTAAAGTTGCTCAACATTTTAGATTGTCCTTGTAAGTCACTGAACGTTGGTGGCATATTTTATTCAGACAAATGTAGGCTCGTTTGAAGGTACGGTAGTGGAGCTGCCGCATTTAATACTCTACAGCTCAATGCTTAGCTTTCTCCATCTACACCTCTATCAACCATCATGATAGTACTATTCGGACAAATGTAGGCTGGTTTGAAGGGACGGTAGTGGAGGATGACACGGGGTAAGGTTCTTCCAGACGCCCTGTAACGTCATGCCTCTAATAAATTACGCCCTCAATCATTATGCTAATGTGGGTTTACACAATTCATTTCTATCATTGCTTCCTTACGCATAACTGCCTCTGTGTTGAAGGCAGTAATTTTAGTTTTACCGCGCTGCCAAGCAAGTACTGCAAATTGATTTTCAATTGTACGAGATGGCCTTTTACATGGATTTTGAGTCATTCAATCTCTACAAAGCCATTAATGGCAACCCTCTCGTATGTGTGGGATTCTTTGAAAATCTCTGGGAGTCAAGTCAGCTCTCCGCCTTGCTTTCCATAGAAATTCCTATAAATAGTTTCAATGGAGTAGGCGAACTCCATTTGAGAGACCTACAATTTAAATCTTGGCTAAACTTCTGGGTGGATTTCTGGTGGTTTAGTTTTTTTAATTGGTATATCATGGCTTCCCGTATGAGGGTGTGTAGACGCAAGGGATCTAGCATGGGTGTAGGGTCTTCACGACCTAGGGGGCAACATTACTCTCAAGGAGAAGGATCATCTCAACAGCACACCATGGGGATGGAAGAGTCTGCCTCACAGACCTTCAATTGGGGGACTCAATATCTAGCAGAGACGCCTGTTCCAATAGAGGCGTAGATATCACACCACAAATTATCCCTTCTCTAGGAATACGAAGCCCACTTGGGCTGAAAATTAATCTCCAAACCCTACTAGGCGGTGAGGATCTTGTTCGCTCGCAAAATTGAAGCGAGGAACTAGCTGGCTCACAGCCTCCGTGAATCCCTCCAAATTATAAAAGGTGGCCAACAAACTCATTCGGCCGGTGTTGGCTTGCTCAAGTCTGCTCTGAAAGATTACATGGGTACGTCGAGGGACTTCCCTCATGAAGAACCAGTTTCCCCACTGGGGGAACACCCTTCTCCCTGATTGGTCTTCCCGGTCTACGTTCGTGCCGGTCTTGGTGGTCAGCGTCTGCCTCGTTGGTGGCTCATTGTTTTTTCTGTGGATTTTTCGCTGGTGGCTCGCTATTTTTTCTGTGTATTTTTCCATGTCTTTGGAAGTTCAGTCTCGGTGCAGACTTCGGATGTTAGCGTGGTTTTGTTATGGGGGCTTCCTGTGAGTATTTTGATCACAGAAGATCGAGGAGCTATGGAGAACCTCACAAAATCGAATTAATTTGCAAAAACAGTGGAAAAACTTGAAAAAGATGATAAATTTACACACAATGTATGCTCAAATCTTTGATTAACTTACTGTCTAACATGTGAAAATGTTAGTAACAGGTTTTTATTACATCCATGAGAAAATTGAGAGCATTAGGTGGCTCAAGCTGAGTGTACAAGTCATCAATGCCAAATTGGCCTCAATCCCCCCTAGGTGGGTCCAACTCAATCCCAATCACCCCAAACAGCCACGAATTCTGGTGTGGAGGTGGCTGAAGCATGCTGGATCAATAATGAGCTCAATGCAGGCGTGGGTGAGTAAGTAGAGGAGGTTTGGGGGCCCAAGGGAGCATTAAATGCTCCAAATCTAGCCAAAAAAGGGCAAAAAACCACCCTAGCGCCCTTGGTCAACTAAAATTCCAAAAAAAAAGGAGAGAGGGCGCACCAGCAATAAATGAGGGCGCACTTGTGGACAAAACTGGAGGCTGGGTGAACTGGTTTGCTTGGAAGTGGGTGTGAACACTCTCAAAGTGGGTTTTTGACCAACTATAGTCACTTAATCCAAAACATGGTTTAATTAAGCACATGGGCAATTAAAAATTTATGGATTATGGTACTAAGTGTGATTACTGTTCTAACACCCCCCCTTAACCATAACTTTGTACATCTCATGAAAGATAAGTGGGAGGCCTTGGCAACAAAGGCTCAAGTCACCTCAATACAACAGAAATTGTATTTGTCCATATGAACCGAGGAAAAGAAGTAAAACCTCATGGGATAAAAACTTCCCTAAAAAATGGACATGGGGCTGAACCTGCAATTAAATTGCAGCAATCACCATCCATCACTCACTCCAAGCAAAGCTCTCAAGTGAGTGAAGGTCTTCTCAGTAAAGCACTTGGTGAAAATATCAGCAGTTTGCTCGGTGGATGGGCAATACTGCAGTGAAATCACCCTGTCATGCACCAAGCCCCGAATGTAATGCATGTGGATCTCAATGTGCTTTGTTCTTTGCCTCTGTACTGGATCAGTAGATATATTTATGGCACTTTGATTATCCACCCAAATATTGGTTGGAGAATCAATAGCAACACCAAACTCCCGAAGAATGCCTTGCAACCAAACACACTGTGTGGCTGCGTTCACTGCTTCCCTGTACTCGGCCTCTGCTGATGAAAGAGAAATTGTATGCTGTTTCTTACTTGACCAGCAAATAGGACCTTCAGCAAACATAAACACAAAACCTGAAGTGGACTTTCTATCGATGGGATCTCCCGCCCAATCGGAATCAGAAAATCCAGCTAGTTGAAGTGAAGAACCAGTTGCATAGTGTACCCCAAAGCTCTTTGTTCCTTGGACATATTGAAGGATCCTTTTGGCTGCCTTCCAATGGATCTCATGTGGCTGCTGCATATACCTTGCTACAGCACTTACAGCATAGGACAAATCAGGTCTTGTATGTGTAAGATACAACAAACTTCCGACTAGCTGCCTGTAGAGTGTGCAATCCACCAATGGAGAGTCTTCAAATTCACCTAGTTTTATGCCTGAAAGGAATGGGCACTTGGCTGCCTTACATTCAGCCATTTTAAACTTGAATAACAGGTCTGAAGCATACTTAGGTTGACTCAGCAATATACCTCTCTCAGATTGCTCAATTTCCAAACCCAAAAATTGCCTTAGCAATCCTAGGTCGCTCATGGCAAATTCACTGTGCAAAGAAGCTTTAATTGAGCCAATTTGTTTGGTGCAGCTCCCTGTAATTAAGAGATCATCAACATACAGTACAATGACCTGCAAATTATCATCACAATGCTGCAAATAAACATTTGGATCAGACTTGCATCGACAGAAACCAATTGAGAGCAAAAAAGAATCCATTTTGGCATACCAAGCCCTGGGGGCTTGCTTGAGTCCATAGAGTGACTTCTTCAACCTGCATACAAGTGTGGGATCCTCTTGGAATCCTTCAGGTTGCTGCATATATATCTCTTCCTGTAGCTCACCATGCAAGAATGCACTTTTGACATCCATGTGTTGAACTTCCCAACCTTTACTAGCTGCCATGGCTAGAGCTAGTCTAATTGAGTCCATCTTTGCAACCGGTGCAAAGGTCTCTGTATAATCCACACCATGGATTTGTGAGTAGCCCTTAGCCACTAACCTAGCCTTATACTTCAGATCAGAACCATCAGCAACAGGTTTGGTTCGAAAAATCCACTTACATTGCACAAGTTTCCTCTTGGGAGGAAGAGGCACCAAATCCCATGTTTTGTTCTCTTGAAGAGACTGGAATTCTTCTTGCATTGCTGCTCTCCACCTTGGATCATGATGAGATTCCTGATATGATGTTGGATCAGATCCAATCATCATATAACAGTGATCATCAAGCTCACTCTCATTTGCAAAGGAAGCATTGATTGTTTGGGATCTAGTCTTCCTAGGCTCTTGGGGATTGCCTGCCAATTCACCTGCATCTTGTATGATTTTTTCAGCCCACTTGGGCCTTGATGGTGACTCATGTACAGCAATGTCATCTTCAGCCATGTCATCTTCAGCAATATCAGAAAAATCAGAGGTGGAATCATCACTAATCTCATTAAGGTGTGGAGGAGAGGAGCTTTCCCCCGGTGCAAGCTCAAAATCTGGAATTGGTTCTTCTTCGAATTGCACACTTCTCTCAATGAAAGTTTTAAGTGTGGATGTGTCAAAGAGCTTTTAGCCCTTTGTGTCCTCACCATATCCAACCATGATACATTCCCTGCTCTGTGGCTCCAAAGCCTTCCTTTTTTCTGATGGAATTCGAGCCCATGCTCTAGACCCAAAAATCCTGAAATTTGACACATTTGGTTTTTGGCCAAACCATGCCTCATAGGGGGTTTTTCCTTTGACTGATTTGTGAAAGGCTCTGTTCTGAATATGAGCAGCACAATTGATGGCTTCAGACCATAGCTTAGGGCTTAGATCCCTAGCTTCAATCATGCAAGTAGCCATCTCCTTGAGAGATCTATTTTTCCTCTCTGCCACACCATTTTGCTGAGGTGTGTAGGGGATTGAATGTTGCATTTGGATGCCACATTCCTCACAAAGGTGATGAATGTTATTATTCACATATTCCTTTCCATTATCAGTCCTAAGGATCTTTATCTTATGACCACTATGGTTCTCCACTAGGGCTTTCCAAATCTTCAGTTTCTCAAACACTTCTGACTTCAATTTAAGGAAGTAAACCCAGCAGAATCGAGAGTAGTCATCTATGAATGTAAGTACATACCTTGATCCACCATATGATGGAGTGGGAAGAGGACCAATGAGGTCTGAATGTACCAATCCAAGTGGTTGAGTGGCTCTCCTTGCCATTCCCTTCTCATAGCTGCACTCAGGATGCTTTCCAACTACACACCCAATGCATGCACCATTTGATGACTTGATTTCTGGAAGCCCTTCCACCATCTCGTCCTTGTGCAGTGTTTGGAGGTATTTGTAGTTCATGTGGCCAAATCTTTCATGCCACAACTTGGAGGTCTCGTTGGCATGAGAGACAAGAGCATGGTCACTAGAATTTGGAATGAAATTTGAGAATTTGTACATTCTCTCATCATGATCTGCATACCCTACTGCCACAACTTGATTTGAAGAGATTTCTGAGATTTCTACCAAATCCGGAGTGAATGTCACTCTCTTGGCTTCTCCTGTATGGGTCATTTGATAAACTGATAGCAAATTTGCAGCCAATGAAGGTACATAGAGCACATCACTGAAATAGCCATGCTCCATGTCAATCCTACCAATCCCCTTGGTTTGGAGTTCTGAATCATCTCCCATTCGAACTGTTGGGCCACCATTCGAATGGATAGAGGAGAAGAGCTCTCTGGATGAAACCATATGTCTAGAAGCTCCTGAATCAATGATAAAGGATGAGGGATTCGAAGTACCTGCTACCAAAGCATGACACTTCTCCTTATTGTCAGGGTTTGAGGTGCTCTCCTTCTTCCTTGCGCCCTCAGGGACTGGGATGTTGTTCTTCTCCAGCAGCTGCGCCATTGAGTCAATGGTTTTCTTCATACATGAGCTCTCTGGATGCCATCCCCTATGACAATAGGTGCATTTGGTCTTTTCCTTTCCCTTCTTGTCCTTCTCCTTTGACAGATTCGAACCCCCATCTGCAGACTTGGTCTTGTCAAACATCCTCTTCTCTTGCTGCTTCGAATTCTTGGCTTTCTGCTTTCCTTTGCTTGCATTTGAAACACCCATTGCCAATGCTTGGTCCTTTGATTTTATGGTGCCCATCTGAACTAGTTTATCCTACTCCTGAGTGAGACACTCCATGAAGGTAGCTAGTGATGGCATTTGCCAATTTCGAAGGGTCATTTTGGCTGAGTGAAATGTGCTAACAAATACTGAAAACTCTGGGCCTAGCTTCGAAAGGATGGACAGAATCAGTTGTTCCTCCTTCTTAACAATTCCACATTGTTGCAGTTGAAGCACCAGTGACTTGAATTTCGTGAAGAACTCTTGGATGGTTTCAAAATGCGCTAGGCTCAAGCTAATGAGCTCGTTTTCAAGCTGGTGGCCTCTCAGTTCATCAGTTTTCCCAAAGAGTGATTCTAGCTTCACCCATACTTCATTGGGAGTTGTCAAACTGTTTGTATGAAACAAGAGTTCCCTTGAAATGCTCAGGCGTAGCAATCCATAAGCTTCATCAAGTCGATTGTAGTACTTTGCTTTCTCCACAGCAGAATTTGGCTCCACTTCTGTGCCCATGGTTACTCTATAGAGACCCTTAGATCTCAGCTTGATAACCATCTCAGCCTTCCAATCGAAAAAATTGAAGGGTGTGAGCAAAATTTGGTTTGCTTCCATGACTGCTGCGTTAATGGTGAGAAAACTACTGAAACACCTGCAAAAAACACTCAATTTTTATCTGGAAATCCTCTCTAGAATGTAGTTCAATGCTCAATGTTGGCCTGCAAATCACTAACTCCACTATGGCTCTGATACCATGTGATTATTTTGATCACAGAAGATCGAGGAGCTATGGAGAACCTCACAAAATCGAATTAATTTGCAAAAACAGTGGAAAAACTTGAAAAAGATGATAAATTTACACACAATGTATGCTCAAATCTTTGATTAACTGAGTGTCTAACATGTGAAAATGTTAGTAACAGGTTTTTATTACATCCATGAGAAAATCGAGAGCATTAGGTGGCTCAAGCTGAGTGTACAAGTCATCAATGCCAAATTGGCCTCAATCCCCCCTAGGTGGGTCCAACTCAATCCCAATCACCCCAAACAGCCATGAATTCTGGTGTGGAGGTGGCTGAAGCATGCTGGATCAATAATGAGCTCAAGGCAGGCGTGGGTGAGCAAGTAGAGGAGGTTTGGGGGCCCAAGGGAGCATTAAATGCTCCAAATCTAGCCAAAAAAGGGCAAAAAACCACCCTAGCGCCCTTGGTCAACTAAAATTCCCAAAAACAAGGAGAGAGAGCGCACCAGCAATAAATGAGGGCGCAGTTGTGGACAAAACTGGAGGCTGGGTGAACTGGTTTGCTTGGAAGTGGGTGTGAACACTCTCAAAGTGGGTTTTTGACCAACTATAGTCACTTAATCCAAAACATGGTTTAATTAAGCACATGGGCAATTAAAAATTTATGGATTATGGTACTAAGTGTGATTACTGTTCTAACACTGCCCGATCAATATTCAATTGTTAGAATCGGTCAATATGGACCATTGAATAGCATATAAATAGAAGTGAATTGTAAGCCTAAGGGAAGATTAGAAGAGAGAGAGATAGTGGAGAAATTCTCTTTTTTGTCTAATTTGGATCTGCAACATTAATTTTTGACTATTCCTGCAACGGGTTTACCGCAGAGTTTAATGAATGGATGAGGATGTCCGATTATTGTTCTAATTTTGTCTCTGTCTCTGTCTCTGTGTGGTGGTGAATGTTGCATTATGTCTATTATGCTGTGGATTGAATGGTAATGGTTCATGCAATTAAGTATAATGGATATGTGATTGTGAATGTTTACTTTATGTTGAATCTCTGAATTTCTTACATAATATGTGAATGATTAGTAAATAGTATGCTGTCAAGTTGATGATTTCTGGTTAACTTTCTACGATAAGAGATTTGTGGGTAAAGCATATTCTCAACGCCACTGCGGAAACTTGGTTCCCGCAGCACCCTTCGCAGGTGTTGCTGGGAAGGGTAACTCATTTCCAGGACGGTGTATATGGGGTTGTTGGTGCTTGTTGACGACAGTGAGAACCCCTATCGAGAAGAGTTGAGTCGACACGGGTTTTATCTGCAGTTAGCCTGGTTGTATGCTCCTCAGTTTGATCTACTCTGGCTTTTTTACCATACTCAGTATGGCACGAGCTGCTGGGCACTCATTTGTAATTGTATCCAGTAATTGTGTCTTCCATTTTGATTCTTTCCAACTTGCTGGATGCACCAACATTTTTTTTTAAATAGAAACATTTTACTTTTTAAAGAGAAACATTCTTTATTTTTGTTTTTTTTAAATAGAAACATTTTACTTTTTATCTTTTCTTTTTTTAAATAGAAACATTTTAGTTTTTAAAGAGAAACATTCTTTCCTTTTTGTTTTTTTTAAATATAAACATTTTACTTTTTATTGCAATGGGGTAGATACAAAATCAATGACAATTATATTCAACACTGATTCCATGTATAATTTCAAAAACAAGCAACACATGCATGCATTCCCAGACACACCATAAAGCTAATTAAAATTTAAGTAGGATACTGTGTTGGAAAAGGAAATTCCCAGACGACAATGCATATAGTGATGCCATTAGTTGGAATGATTCTGACTACGATTAACCAGATAGAAACATTATTTATTTATTTATTAATTTTTAAATAGAAACAATATACTTTTGGGTCTGCTAAAGGTTCCAAATCAAATATGCCACGTGTCACAATATGATTGTTCCACGTGTCACCCTAGGATACCAGATATAAAAATTTTAACAAAAACATTTATATAATTTTTCCTTTAAAGACTTTGCTAGAAAGTGAAAATATTCTCAGAGAAAGAGCGGCTTCTCTTTCTCGAAGGTTTTCTATTGTTACAATTCCCTCCTAAATGAAGGGTCGGCCAATACTTCTTATCCCAATATTTGTTTCATAATAGTTCGACACTGCAAGAATGGTTGGACGATCTCTCTTGTATTCTCCGTTATGGCTATAGCTGAATTGTTGGATAAATCCTTTCACAATTAAATAAGAAAGAAAAGGCGATCGATTCTTCTTGTCGGAAAATGGAAGTCGGGACACACATTTTTTATATGTTATAACTTTTCACCTTAAAACTTTGAACATTTAGAAATGGAAATTGTAATTTTCAAATAAAAAATTTCGCGTATTATTTTCATAATATTTTGACAATGCACGAAGGGTCGGTCGACCCTTCTTATTACCAATATTCTTTTCATAATATTTTGACATTGTAAGAAGGGTCGATCGATCCTTCTTGTGTTCTCCATTATGGATATAGTTGAATTTTTGGATAAAGGTTTTCACATTTAACTACGAAAAGAAGGGGCGGCCGATCCTTCTTGTCGGAAAACGGAAGTCAGGACAAACTATTTTTATATGTTCGACCGACCCTGGTTATTCTTATTATTGTTTTCATAATAGTTGAACACTGCAAGAAGGGTCAGTCGATCCTTCTTGTGTTCTACATTAATATTTGGCATTGGTCATAAATGAATCCAATATCAATTTTAGCATAAAATTGGTGAATACTTAGATGCGACAAAGCAGAGAATAAACATATGAATCTGATTTAATATTACTTTCATCCAAGCATGAAGAATAACACAATGGAAAATATATACTGGAAATAACAATTAACAGAGAAAGGAAGGAAATTTAAAGACACACATAATTTATTGCAAATAATAATTAACAAAGAAAGGAAGGAAATTTACAGACTGTCATTGGGGGAAATAAAAATTAATAGAGAAAGGAAGGAAATTTAGAGACTGTCATTAATGAATAGTTTTTTCATCAGTGGTACAATTATATTCAACACATTCCATGTATAATTTCAAAAACAAGCAACTCATGCATGCCTTCCCAGACACACTATATGCTAATCAAAATTTAACATTGATCAACACGACGGTTTGACATGTTCTCTGAAGTGGTCGAATGGAGGACCTAGTCGGGCGATCGACCTAAGATCCTCCAACATCTCCCCCACGAATAATCTATTTCTTCATCTTGAAGAAATCAAAACATAACTGGAGTTGAATGAACATAACGTTGCTAACTATTAAAGCACAGTCCTTCTACCTTCTACTTGGCGCAGTAAGAAGAAGTTGACAGCATGGTATGGTACTAAAACAACATTCGACGACTGCTGCAACTGTTGACGACCACATGTGACGACGGCTCCATCCCATCCTTACATCTATCTATTGCAGATCTATCTCACTGGTCACGTTGTCAAGTTGAATTTTTGTGCGTCGTCACATTATTGTTCCATAGTTGCATATTCTTGCTGTATTTCAGTGATTATAAGTTTTGGGGGTGAATTCAGATCCTCTGTTAGAAAACGACGGCTCCATTCCATCCATATATCCATCAATGGTAGACCTACGAATCTCTTCCGGTGATGTTGTCAGATGCCTAACATTCCAAGATCAGTAGTTTTGTGTACACATCATGGTTCTTAACAGAGATGTAATGGTTTGCTTCACAACTACGTTAAGCTTTCCATTTAATTATTTCCCATAGTTGAGTATAAGTTTTTCCCGCAAACCTTACAGCTCCATCCCCTCCTTGTTGCATACCCGAGAACATAATGACAAATCCATTCATACCCAGGAACATAATGACAAATCCAGTTATTGAAAGAAGAGTGACAGACAAAAACGTGATTGGTTCCAAGGAACATAATGACAAATCCATGTATTGGGACTTGGCTCAAAATGCCCATATATCAACTATGGGCAATAAAATAAATGAAAAGCTTAACGTAGTTATGAAGAAACCCATTGCATCTATGTTAGGAACCATCATTTGTACACAGAACTGCTCATCTTGGAATGTTAGGCACTTGACAACATGACCAGAAGAGATTGGTAGGTCTACCATTGATGGATATATGGACGGAATGGAGCCATCGTTTTCTAACAGAGGACTTGAATTCGCCAGCAAAACTTATAGTCACTGACATCCAGCAAGAATATGCAACTATGAAACAATAATGACAAATACAGGCAATAATTAAATGAAATGCTCCATCGTTCGTGGGAAAAAGTTATAATCAACTACGCGCAATAATTAAACGGAAAGGTTTGTGGGAAAAACTTATAATCAACTACAGGAAATAATTAAATGAAAAGGGTCGCGATAAAAACTCATATATCATTAGGAGAACTGGGGAGTGATTGTAAGACTCAAGCATTTCTCATAAAACAACAGAGGAAGTAAAAGAAAATTCAATGGCTTCCCGGACAATTTCTGTTTGCTATGATATAGGACATGGTTAGCCTATATATAGTGAGTGGCCACTGTGTTTATGGATTAAAAATATTTTACTGGATTAATCGTACACATATCACTCCAATCGATTCCTTGAAAATCCAATGGCCAACATGCTTGCTGCTAGCGCGTTAAATGGCCTAAAACAGGCTCCTGCAGCAGGATGAATAATATTCACCGTAAGTTTCAGCCTATGTGAATCAAGTATACCATATATTAAATTATGCAATTACTTCCCATGATTGTTTTTAAGAAACAAAATTGTTTATGTGAATTAAGTATACCATATTATAACCCTGGATGCGGGTGTCACCATTATACAAGGGGCCACGTGTTAGACACGAGGAGGGCACGTGGGGGAGGAGCCTCGACCCAGGCGCCTGTAACATGGCATGCATGCCCCATGCAATATACCAACTACCTTGCTTCCACTTGCATGCCCTCACATGTGTGGCTTTATGTCTCCTTCTCGATTCTTCGCTCGCAAGTCCCTTCACTGGCTAGTTCGCTGTAACTCTGGTACCTTGGCCCTCTACGCATTCAAAGCAGCCCTCACCTTGGGGCAGCTCCATGTATACTAGGGAGTTGCCCCATTCTCTCTGCTCTGTCTACTAGGGAGTTTCCCCATTCTCTCTGCTCTGTCTATTGGGGAGTTGCCCCATTCTCGAGGAATAATGTGGCAGCTCAACTATTATCATTTTAAAACTAATTTGGAGTGTATCAGTTTTAAACCTCGTTAAGAAACTTCTACTCAGCAACTCAACCATAAATTCGTTACACCATCTTCATCTCCAACTACTTCTCATTTCTCCACAAACTGCAAGCTATACTTCTCAATTGGACCCCGGTCATATAACATCCTTGTTGTTGGTTCAGAAAATGCAGGAGCTTAAAACAGTCTCCAAACGATAAATGGTACCATTAATTTCCCTAATATTCGTTTAAACAATCCTTAAACTTATTTTAAAAATCAAATATGCCACGTGTCACAATATAAGCATTCCACGTGTTGCAAAATTTATAGAAGTTTTGCTTTAAAGAATTTGCAGGCAAGTAGAAATATTCTCAGAGAAAGTGCTGCCACTCTTTCTCCAAGGTGTTCTATTGTTACAATTCCCTCTTAAATGAAGGGTCGACCGACCCTTCTTATTCCTAATATTCTTTTCATAATAGTTTGACACTGCAAGAAGGGTCGGTCGATCCTTCTTGTATTATCCATGATGGCTATAGTTGAATTGATGGATAAATTTTTTGAAAATTAACTACGAAAAGAAGGGGTGGCCGATCCTTCTTGTCATAAAATGGAAGTCAAGACAAACAATTTTTATATGATATAACTTCCGAGGTGTTCTATTTTTACAATTCCCTCGCAATTGAAGGGTCGATCGACCCTTTTTATTCCCTATATTATTTTCATAATAGATAGACATTGCAAGAAGGGTTGGTCGACCGTTCTTATTATCAATATTCTTTTCATAATATTTCAACACTGCAAGAAGGGTCAACCGATTGTTCTTGTGTTCTCCATTATGGATATAGCTAAATTCTTAGATAAAGGTTTTCACAATTAACTACGAAAAGAAGGGGCAACCAATCCTTCTTGTCGGAAAACAAAAGTCGGTACAAACTATTTTTATATGTTATAAATTCTTGTGTAATGTCCCCAACTTGGAACTTTTCCCAATTCGTTCAATTTTCAAAACTTGGACTAGTGAGGCCTCAAAATGTTCCAAATGATCCCAAATGCTTTTGAACTATGTCTAGAGTGGATTCAGGTGTATTATGACACATTTATGTAGCTATTATAGGCATGGAAACTTCTAATAAACTTCAACCACTTGCATTTACAATTAGAGAATGAAAGGAAGAATCACTAGGAAAATCTATGTTGAAGTCCCCAAGGGTAGATGGCTCCAAAAGACTCTTGAAAGGATTCCGAATTGGGTCTGAAAGTATATGAATGGTATTAAGAAATAAAAAGGAACCTAATCAGTGATTATAGACTAATATCAGAATACTTCTGTAACATCCATTTAACTTTAGGAGAAGTTGGGGAGTTTTACTAGTCAAATCAAGGTTCAAAACACCCAAGGGTAGGGGACGAACATGGATTGTGATAGTGACATCAATACAATGATAAATGGATAATGACATACAGGTAGAAGGACATAGATACACATATAGGTTGATGGAAACCGTGATACAATGGCAGTGGAGTATTGTTCTTCTTATTCATATTAGGGTGGCAGGATCGAGAAAGGATAGGAGATTGAAGTCTCCTTTGGTTTGGTGCTTGTGATCTCAAGGAGTTGGGGGCTCCATCCAGTTGGTTCTAGTAAAACTATTGAGTTGGACTTTACTGAGGTCTAGAATCCTATCTATAGGTTTTAAATTATGAAAACCAAGGGGTTGTAGCCTCGTTCTGTTAGCTTTTCATCATTGAATTGAATACGATCTAGGATCTTAACTGAGAGAACAACATGTACAAGATGTCAAACATAAGAGACAAGAGACACAAAGCATTTCACCGGGGAAAACCATAAAGGTGAAAAACCCCACAACTTCCTCAGAGATAGAATAAGCACCAATACAAATATCACAAAGATGAAACCCAAAAAGATAGATGTCTCCAGCAGTTCTCCCTCCAGGCTCCTCCACTTGTGCGCACTCCTCTCTCTCAACTATGCGAGTTGGATGTGTGAGTTAATGAGAAAATATAGTGGTGCAACCACTCTATTTATACTTTAAATTAACTTGACCTACCTTTTATCCTATCTGGGTTGACCCCCCAGGGGATTCTAATAACCCTTCCACTTAACACATACTAGGCCGACCCCTCTAGGGAGGTCTAATAACCCATCAAATATAAGTTACGACACTTACAATAAAACTTGTGACACTTGCAAATACAAATGACGACACCTCCGAACGGAGGAATAAGAACATCTTCGTCGGGGATACAATAAAGTACAAATGTAATACATACAATAAAAAAGTGAATATCTTTTGAAGTTACAGATAGTACATTAAGACTCTCTCTTAACTAGGAAGCTATTCTCTTGTCATAGGTGTTAATACATATAGGCACAAGTCTTCAATACTGAAGTTGGATCATCAACACTGGATCACTGGAGCATCATCGTAGGTCTTCATCATCTTTGTGAGCAAGCCATCAAGTAGGTACATCTTAGGACTTATTACACTGTCTCTGCAAAAATTTGTGCACCCTACTGTCACCCCATAATCTTCAAATCGTACAAGGATTTCTTTAGTTTGCACTCATGCGTCTCAAACCCGAGTGATTGATCCACATATACTTCCTCTTCCACTACACCATTCAATAATCCTATCTTGACATCTATATGGTGTATGATCTTCCTTTTCATGATCTTCATTATCTTTTGGTTTTACTTCATTCATTGTTGCATATCGATTCCTCAGTACTTGTTCTTCAAGTCTTCTTCTTGACTTCATCAATCTTCTTGTTGAATCATCGTCACTTGTTCTTCGAAACAAGTCTCTCTTGTAGGTGATGGTACAAGGTCTTTCCTACAGGACAAGTTCAATTGCATGATTAGAAACATCTCATTCTTTTCAGAACAAATTCTTACACATAAAGACATATGTCATACAGTCATGCAATTATCTTAGCCAATCATGCTTCAATACAACATTTATCCATATCTCGTAACTTTCTAGATGCCTTACATCTCTACCAGAACATTGCTAAGAGTGTGCACTACTCCAACATGTTAGCAAAGAGGTTTCAATCTAGATAAGTAGAAATGGAATGTTGTACAGTACCATCACCCACTTACCCATTACTTGCATATAAGTATTATCTTGTTCATTAATGCAATTTTTTTCTAACTTGCATAATATACATCCTAATTAATATAGGAACATAAGTATGTATATGACTGAACAACATTATTTAAGTAATCATATATACAAGAAATAATAATTCAAATACTTATCTTTGTTTGGTTGTTGGGTGGACTCCCTCTCAATCTTTGCTTTCTTTGCAGGAACTACTAGAGTCTCCAAAAGAGTGCTCTTCTTCTTGTGAGAGATTATTTTGTTCTTGGGACAATCTCCTACTTGTGATGAGGATGCTCCCTCTTGTTGTAATTCTTCTTGGTGTGTGCTATGAGGGCCTGGTCTTCACTACCCATGTTTTCGTTTCGAGCTACAATTCAAGCTTCTTACTATGAGCATTCCTCCCACAGCCTGTTGAATGTGATGAGCTTCTTCCTAGCACAAATTAGCACAAATTCCTTGGATGAAGGAATCCCATGACCTAGAAGGACCATTCAAGGTGGTGACTCATCACTATTTCTCCATTCTCTATATCTTCTTCAATGGCTTCAAGTTGTTCTTTTATCTGAGAGACTGTTGTAAAGTGTGACTGCATGGTCTCTGTGTTAGTTTATAATCATTAATTCAATATGATCTAGGATCTTATTTGAGAGAACAACATGTACATCATATCAATCAATCATAAGAGACAATAGACACAAAGCATTTCACCGAGGAAACCATAAAGGAGAAAACCCCGCAACTTCCTTAGAGATAGAATGAGAAATGATACAAAACACTAATAACAAGAGATAGTCTCCTAGCAACTTCTCCTCCTCCACTTGTGTGCACTACTCACTTTACAGAATGAGTGAGTGAATGAATGAATAAATGGAGAGGTGCTCCTCTCTATTTATACTCAATGTCTTCCACTTGCCCTTTACACTACATGGGTCGACCTCTCTAGGACAGTCTAATAACCCACTATAACTTAACTCAGGGTCGACCCCACTAGGGAGTCTCATAACCATATCACATACAATGATGAACTTTCCTATTGGAGGAATGAAACCTCTCCGTCAGAAGTACAATGTCATATGAATGAAACAGTTCTTTAGCACAAGTCTTCATCGTCGACTCCACAATTCAAGAAAGTTGTCTTGACATCCATATGGTGTATCTTCCACTTCTTAACTGCAACCATAGCAAGTACTGTTATGATGGAAGTGTATCTAGCTACAGGTGAAAAAGTTTCTTCATAATCTATCCCTTCTTTTTGGGAGAAGCCACGAGCCACAAACCTTGCCTTGTATTTCTCCTCCTCCACTTGTGCGCACTACTCACTTGAGAGAATGAGTGAGTTCATGAATGAATAAATAGAGAGTCTAATAACCCTAGTACCTCCTCCACTTATTTATACTTGTCTTCCACTTTCCTTTTACCCTACCTAGGCCGAACTCTCTAGGAGGGCTACAGGTGAAATATGATGAATTAATAAAGCAAGTTATAGGTGAGACCTCCTTGCAGGAAGCAAAGCAGGTCATTTGGGGTGACATTATTGTGGAGGCAGAGAAATTGAGGCCATATCTCAATTTCATTCTATACAAAGAGGCTGTAATAAAGTTACCTAGGCAAAGCATAACAGCAGTCAAGGAAATGTTCAACAAGAAGCCTATCGACTATGCATAAAAGGCCATAGAATTTCTGAATGGGCTCATAGAGGATGAGGTGAAAACAACTAGCATAAACTTAGGATAGAGTGTCTAGTATTATTTGGGAAAGGATAGTCATTTTAGCACATCAAGTAAAACTCTTCAAAGAAATGTTTGATCCATTATTCAAGAAGGGACTTCCTCTCTTTTGGGAGGAGGATGGCACCGCGAGGACATAACAAGAAGAATATCAAGGCAAGTTGTGGGGATGTCGATTCAATTTGGATTATGTATAATTTATGTAAATTTATTCTAATGTTTATGTATTGATTCATTGTAATTTTTTGCATAAATAATGAAATTAAGTCGGTTTCTCTTGGCCATCTTTTTTGGATATTAATTTGTAAAATTTCTTTGAGCTATGTTTTTTGTTGCCAATTTAATGAATACATTGACTTGTAGGTTGGATTTCTATTAATATACGACTCATGTGTTATTATGTGTTAAATGAATTTCTTCGTTTAACTCATTTTATCTATAATTTTCTGCAACTGATAAATAGCCACACATTTATATTGATGTTAGTAAGTGGAAAAGTGTTCTTACAAAGCCAGTTGCTTGGATCTGCGTTGGATAAAGATAAGTAATCTTATGTGTTTGATTCTGAGACGTTTTTCTTTCATTCTTGCATGTTGTGATTGTGTAACTGAAAGGTTTTTAATTATGTTGTGATTGTGTAATTGAAAGGTGTTTTCCACTATGCATGTGCAGGTTGACGTGGACAAGCCACGTGGGTAGGAATTCTGGCGTGGAGGAGACACATTAGCAGGAGCCTCAACGTGGAGGAGACACATTGGCAGGAGCCCTGATGTGGAGGAGTTTCCTGGGAAGAAAGTTTGATGTGGACCGACCACATCAAATCCACATGTGCCAGTGAGCGTGAAGGATGGGTGAAGGTGGTTTCGCAAATGGAGGACGGTGGTTCTCCTTACTGCCCTTCCAACTTGCGAAATGATGTGGTGCTGCCATGTGGAGAGTGTTTTCAGATTTTGCAACCACCCATCCCTCCATGTTGGGGATGTGGAACGGAAGTGGGACCCTTGATCTTTCGCCGCCCGATTGATCTTTTGCGCCATTTAAAATGGTTTGTACGTTGTCATGGAGGTGATCTTTTCCTTCATTTAAAATGGTTTGTACGTTGGCATGGAGGTGATATTTTCCGCCATTTAAAATGGTTTGCACGTTCGCATGTAGGTGATATTTTCGAACATTTAAAATGGTTTGTACGTTGGGATGGAGTTGATCTTTTCGGCCATTTAAAATGGTTTCTACAACACTAATGGTAAATGATGGATTGTATCACTCGTGTGAAAAATCTCATCCGTTTATTATGGATTGTGTTTATGTGTCATGACATACAGATGATATCCCTCCACACTGTGATAATAAATGTCACGAACTTTTCTACATTGATATCCTACCACACTACTCTTCCCGACCACACTACTCTTCCTGTGCACTGCCTACATTGAAACTTATCCCATCACACTGCTCTTCCCGCCCACTACCTACATTGAAACTTAAAGTTCAAACTCTCCGTGTTTTCTAGTTTGGAGTTCTGTTTTCTTTGAGAACCGAGGTTTGCTTTTGCTGAGGTGGAACCGAGAAGAGTGTTGGGCGGGTAGAGCATTAAGATTGGTTTGAAGAATTGACTACTAGTTTTTCAATTGGCAAGTATTTATATTATTCAAACCATAAATCTAAATCTGTAACAGAGCATGCTTATTCAGCCTCTGGGCTAAAAATCCCTATCTTCCATGGTTGTCAAAAATCAATGCAATCATAGTTTGAAGTTCACAATAATTTAAAGTCGTTGAACATTTTAGATTCTTTAGATTTCCTTCCACCCTTGTCTATCTTTTTCAGATTTCCAGAATTTATTTCCTTCAATTCTAGGTAGTTATCTTCTTACAGTCCATTAATATGAATTCACAACGTTATATTTGCAGAATCGTGCGTTACTCATTACTGGCTAAATTAACGGAATTAACATGCTTAATGTTGATTCCCACCAGCTTGCATACGTTTTCTATCTGGTGATGTAGCCTATTTTTTTCATATATTCCATATTGTTTTCTGCAAATCCTCTAGCATTTGGCTAGGTTTGTTAGAAAAAGATAACGACAAATGAACTCGAAAAATTGAAACATTTTTTTTCTTTTTAATACCATTTTGCAATTAATATTCACTATAGTATATTAATCTATGTAAACGTTAATACTTTATTTGAAATATTTGAAATTGATAATTTATGTCTTAATTTATATAATATTGATTACATTTTTTTTAATATAAATATATATAATTTAAGTATTTAATTTAATTGAGTAAAATTAAGCAATCAAATAGCTTTAAACAATATTAAGGTATAATTGTTTGCCAATACAGTATCTTAGCTAGAAAAGTCCCATGTATTGCGTAGTTGGACGTGCTGTATGACTCAAATTGTTGGATGCAATGAGAACACATGTGAGTCTTGCATATGATACCAAGGCATTTAGTTTAAGAGATAAAGCTGATAAAAATGTTCTTAAAATTTAGGCAGGATACCATGTTGGAAAATGAATTTAATAGTGACGACAATGCAGATAGTGATGCCATTAGCTGGAAAGATTCTGACTGCAATTAACCAGATAGAAACATTCTTTCATACTTTTGGGCCGAGACTACGATGAATGATATAGCATCTTCTACTTCTCCGAGTGTAGCACAGATCAATTTTGGAATAGTCAAAGCCACGTGGCACAATCTGAACGTTCCACATGTCACCCTGGAGACTAGATTTCAACATTTGAATGAAAAAATTTACAGACGTTTTGCTACAAAGAGTTTTCCGTCAAGTCAAAATTTTGTCATTGAAAATGAGGTCGCTCTATCATCAGGTTGTTCCATTTCGAGGCGTTGGAGGTAGATGCTGAGGAGAAAGAGGGTTTGCTCCTTCCTCCAGGGATGAGTTTTTCAGAGTGGCTAAAGTAGATATCGGCACTCTAAACACATATTTCATAGGAACATTGCTTCACACATTTCGCTGGAGAGTGGAAATATCCAAAGAGAAAGATCGGCCGCGCTTTCTCCAAGTTCTATTTTTAGAATTCCCTCGTAAAAGAAGGGGCAAAAGATCCTTCTTCTTCCCAATATTCTTTTCATTATAGCTTGAGACTGCAAGAAGGGTTAATCCATCCTTCTTCCTATTCACCATTCTGGATATCGTTGAATTTCTAGTTAAAGGTTTTGACAATTATCTACTAAACGAAGGGGCGTCTAACCCTTCTTCTCGAAAAATAGAAGTTGGGGAAAACAATTTTATATGTTATAACTTAGTCGTGCTTAGTATAATTCTGGTGTTCACCATTTTAGATATAGATGATTTGACGTAATAGCCTTCCTAGGTTGAATAATTTTACAATTCCCTCATAAATGAACGCGCGGCCGACCCTTCTTCTTCCCAGTATTGTATTCATAATAGTTCTAGAATGCAAGAAGGGTTGGTCGATCCTTGTTTCTTTCACCATTCTGGATATAGGTGAATTGTTGGATATTATAGTTGTTCACAATTATCTCCTAAACAAAGGGGCGGTCAATCCTTCTCTTCAGAAAATGGAAGCCGGGACAAACATTTTTATATGTGAGAACTTAGATGATGTCCGAGTCCCTACTATTTACAGCGGAAGTTGGAAGCCGAGAATTGTCGACATATCCTTCGTAGATTAAATATATTTAAATTTATTTCGTAAATGAAGGGTCGACTGACCTTTGTTGTGCTCAGTATTCTTCCCTTGTTCACAATTTTGGAAATACATGTATTGACAGCCTAGCATTCGTAGGTTGAACATTTTTAATATTCCGTCATAAATGAACGGGCGGGAGATGCTTCTACCCATAATTCTTTTCGTAATATTTCTAGACTGCAAGAAGGTTCATTCGATTCTTCTTGTGTTCACTTCTTCTACAAGAAGGGGCGGCCGATCCTAGCATTCAGAAAATTGGAAGTCCAAATAGCCATTTTTTTATATATTGTAATTTATGTTATATCTTTGTTTAAAATAAATATGATTGTTAATGTGCTCCTGTTATTTTATATTTCCTAAAACGCTTCTGAACTGGATTTTGGTTCTGAACAATGTGTACTGTTATTTTATATTTCAGATATCATTTATGAAATGGATTTTGGTAATCAACAATGTGTGGACCTACTTTTGAATGGATTGAAAGTTGCTGAAGGAATCTCGTTTCCAATTTTTTTTGCATAATATCAACATTAATGAAGGATGTATCATTGTAAATATTACCAAGTCTTTCAATGCAAGTCTTCCATTTCCCTACTGATCAAAAGGTGCAGATACATTTCCAGAGGTTGTTGGTGGTTATATTCAATGGCCTGTATCTGAAATCGTTAACCAGATTGGGTCTGCTTTTCGTGAGAACAAGGTGAATGATATACCATCTTATTCTTCAACGAGTGTAGCACATATCATAACAACTGAGAATGAGGTGAATGATATACCAGCTTCTACTTCGACTAGTGTGGCACATATCACAACAACTGAGAATAAATCTTCTTTTACTATGAGAAAAGTTAAGTTGTTACATAAGTGTTTAGAAAGAAAGGAATGCATTTCCATAGGTTTTGTAACAAATGTGAGTGAGATTGATTTTGTTGGGGGAACATTTTTGGATGACTTATCCTTTGGTATTCTGGTTGATGAAGTGGTGTTTTCTTGTATGGTATGGTTTCCAGGGGTGAGCAGTGGATCTTTTGTTGTATGGTGGATTAAAAGAATCATTGATTTTAATACAGAAACATTGCTTTATGTTTCAAGCACTTTCAACAATAATCAATCTGAATCTACTAGTTAATTTGATACATCAATGTTCTTTAAAGCCACAGTATGTTGCTCGGGGATTAGTGTCAACTGTTTTTAAGGGAGACATTGTACAATTCAAAGTACTAGATGCTGGTGAGTTTGGTATTTTAGTTCATAAATTCTTCTGCAATTGCGAGGATTGTGGTGTATTTGAAGGCTCTATTATAAGATGGCCTGCAAACACTTTGCTGGACCTCGAAAATGTTCCTTTGGATGTTATACTTCTGGAATGTTTTTTAAAATTTTCTTTTATAGATGGTTTTTTCAGTTACTCCCCATTGTGAATATACAGATGTTAAAGGTAATCGAACAAGACCATACAATTCCATAAATGAGGTAGCACATATCATAACAACTAATAATGAGGTGAATGATATATCAACTTCCACTTCGATGAGTGTAGCACATATCACAACAACTGAGAATAAATCTTCTTTTATTATGAGAAAAGTTAAGTTGTTACATAAGTGTTCAGAAAGAAAGGATTGCATTTCCATGGGTTTTGTAACAAATGTGAGTCAGACTGATTTTGTTGGGGGAACATTTTTGGGTGACATCTCCTTTGGTATTCTGGTTGATGAAGAGGTGTTTTCTTGTATGGCATGTTGTCCAGGGGTGAGCAGTGGATATACCAGCTTCTTCTAAAATTTTCAAATGAAATACAAGATCGGTACCTTATAGGCCTGCAATGAATCAGGGTGCACACCTTTCAAACATTGGCACCGAACATTGTTGCACAAATTTTTCTATATAAAAAATTCCAGTTTTATCAATAGTTGAATGTGCTAAGAAATTTGTAGTTGAATGTTATAAATTCTATGGGATCAAATGCTCTTGTGGCCAAAGAAGTAGATGACAGAAAAATAAGCATTTTTACAATGAGATCAGACACAATAGATGTCCGTCAAAATGCATGGGATAAATTCCATCAGATAAAAAAGAGCACTTTGGGTAAGGCGATTGGTGATATTTATCAGGAGTTAGATGCTAGTACTGTCATATTGGAACCGTCATGTTAAACTGTCACGTTTTTTTCCAAAACTTATTTTTGATGGGCACTTTATTCTCTAAACCGTCGTTAATTTTTGTGGGTTACTCTTAACAGAAATTGTGTTGATGTATATGTAACTTCGGAATGTATTTCATCCATGTATTTCATTTATATATTATTGTACTCCTATAGAGATGTGTCATTCCTCTATATGGAAGTGTCGTCATGTGTATTGACAAGTGTTTCAAGTGTGTTAACTTGTCGATGGGTTATTAGACCACCATGTGTGGGGTCGGCCCTGATTTATGTAATATGTGGTTGATGTACCTAGCTAGAAAAGTCGGCCCCATAAGGTTATTGGGCAAACAGAACAAGTATAAATAGAGATAGGGAGATCTCTATTTGGATCACTCAAAAACTCATTCTTCCTTCACTCGAAAAGTGGCGAACTTGTGAGGAGGAGGATCAGCTGCTAAGAGGAGTCTATCTCTTGAAATTTGGTTGTACTTTTGTAGAGCTATTGCTCTATCTATCTCTAAGGAAGTTGTCAGGTTTTTCACCTTAGGGTTTTCCCCACGGAAACTCTGTGTGTCTATTGTCTCTCATGCTTTTGCTTCTTGTGATAATTGACATGCTTGTTATGATTGATATGAATTGATATACTATACATGTTGTACTCTCAGTAAATATCCTAGAGTATTGTGAATTAATGCTCAAAATTTAACATGGTATCAGAGCTAACCTAAGAGGAAGACATTGTGCAGTGATGGAAACCAAGGGTTTCTTGTTTATTAGGTTTCTCTCCATAGATTTTGGAAAAGCAATATGGTAGATTGACTCTACTCATCAAGGAGAATCTATCTGTCCAAACAGAATTCAATTCTGAGCATTTTCAGATTTGGCCCTAAAAATTAGGGTTTCCAAAAAAATAGGAATGTCTGGAATCTGAAGACATAGCTGGAAGCTCCTTGCAAAAATCGAAGTTTGGAGCTTTGGATCGAGATTTTTGGCTTGGTAGATCTCCGGGAAACTCAAACCCTAATTTAGGGTCCTCCCTAGTGAAACTAAGAAGACAAAAACGCATTTCTGAAGGGTGAAGCTTTACAGATATCAAATTATGAATACACCAGGCTGATCAGATCATCAAGGCACATCTTTCTATCCTTTCAGAAAGTTGAAATTCACACTTTGAATTTTTAGGGTTTTTTCGACAAACCCTAATCTGGGACCAGATCCGATTTTCAGCAAATCAAGTGGTAAGACCTAAATCTTTTCTATTTCCATTTGAAGTACTCTTTAAGATGTCTCACCACACCAAGCTTGAGGACAAGCTTGAAGGAGCTGATAACGTCCGAGCCTGGAAGTATAGGATTGGGTTAATCCTGGAAGAGAATGAGTTGGACTCATATGTAAAAGAAGACATCCATATCCCAAAGGATGAAGAGGCTAAGATATTGCATAAGACGAACTTGGTCAAAGCAAAGAGAATCATTGTTGATTCTATCAAAGACCATCTCATACCACATGTGTCATCTCTAAAGACACCCAAGGAGATGTTTGACTCCCTGACCAAGCTATTTGAAGGGAAGAACATAAATTGGAAGATGACTCTGCAGAATCAATTGAAAGGGGTCAAGATGTTGAATGGAGACACCATTCAATCTTATTTCTCCAGAGTCTCTCAAATCAAGGAACAAATTGAAGCTATAGATGAAATGGTGGAGAATGGTGAAATTGTTATGGCCACTTTGAATGGCCTACCTAGGTCATGGGACTCCTTTATCTAAGGGATCTGTGCAAGAAAGAAATTGATCTCCTTCAGTAGACTGTGGGAGGAATGTTCTCGAGAAGAAGCAAGGCTTGTGGCACGAGAAGAAAAGATGGGGAATGAAGATCAAGCTCTCACAACACACACCAAGAAAGACAAGTTCAAGAGGGAGCCATCCCATCACAAGAAGGAATATTCTCATCCATATCACAAAGAAAAGAAAGATCTGAGGTGTTTCAATTGCAATGAGAAAGGACATTTTGCCTAAGAATGTCCCAAGAAAAGGAAAGAAGATTCCAACAACTTCAACAACAAGAAGAAGAACAACAAAATAAGATATCATGCTCATGCTGCTGAGGATGATGAACCTCCCAGGAAGAAATCTAGAACAGAAAGTGATGATGACTCATCAAGTGAAGAAGAGTACATTCTAATCTCTGCTCTCACAGGTACTATCTCTCATGGTTGTAATGATTGGCTTATTGACAGTGGTGCTTCCAAACACATGACTGGGTTTAAAGAATCTTTTGTAAATCTATCTGAACATGACTCACCCCATAAAGTGAAACTTGGGGATGACTATCAATACCCTATCAAAGGAAGTGGTGAAGCCTCCTACAACCTAGATTCTGGAAAGTCCTTGAAGATGAAAGAAGTTCTCTATGTACCTAGACTTAAGAAAAATCTACTCTCCATATCCGCATTGGATGCAAAAGGTATGAGGTTTTCATTTGTGGATAGCCAAGTTCTAATGTGGCCAAAGGGAAAGACCATAGATGATGCAGTGGTGATTGGAGAGAAAGAGGGAGGATTGTATAAATTGAAGGGACAACCTGAACATGCCATGGTGCATGATTCCATGGAGTCAAGTGAACTTTGGCATAGAGTACTTGCACATATGCACTACATAGCATTACCAATTGCAAGTAAAGATGTAGAAGGTCTTCCTGAAATCAAGACCAAGCATGAAGGTGTTTGCAAAGGATGTGCAAAAGGAAAGAACATAAAGAAGGCATTTCCAAGCAGTGAAAGCAAGGAAAAAAGTATCTTGGAAATTATCCACTCCGACGTATGTGGTCCGATGTCATCCAGTTCTCTGAGTGGGTATGTTTACTATGTCTCTTTCATTGATGACTTCTCCAGGAAGACTTGGGTTTACTTCTTGAAGAGCAAAGATGAAGTACTTGATAAGTTAAAGGAATTCAAAACCTTGATGGAGAATCAAACTGATAAGAAAATCAAGACTTTCAGATCCAACGATGGTCGAGAATTCACTTTAGGGGACTTCAAGAAAATTTGCAGTGATTCAGGGATTAAGAGGGAGTTGACTGCTCCTTACAATCCACAACAGAATGGAGTTGCAGAAAGAAAGAATAGAACAATCATGGAAGCAGCAAGGGCAATGCTACATGACCAGGATCTACCTATGCATCTATGGGAAGAAGCAGTTAGGACAACTGTATAGGTGCAGAACAGAACACCCCACAATATATTGTACAACAAGACACCAGAAGAGGTCTTCTCTGGTAAGAAACCTGAAGTTAGCCATCTTAGAATATTTGGTTGTCCAGTATATACTCATGTCCCAAAAGAAAAGAGGACTAAGCTAGATCCTTCAGGAAAGAAGGGTATCATTGTGGGTTACAGTGAAATCTCGAAGGATTACAGAATATACTTTCCAGGGTTCAAGAAGATTGATGTCAGCAGGGATGTAACATTTGATGAAAAATCATCATTCATCAAATCAAGGAAGACACCTGTTGAAGTTTGTGAAGAACCTAAGGAAACTAGATTTCAAGACACTACCATGACTAAAGCAATTCCAGATGTTGATCGTGAAATTGAAGATCCGAAACAACCTGTAGATCCACCACATGAGAACAACTCTCACAAGAGGAAACCTACATGAGCTAGAGAGCTCATTCAAGATGCATAAAGATTTGGAATTCCAGAAGAAGAACACAGAGCAAAGAAGAGAACTAGATCTCATACCAGCTATGTTGCTTTACTCTGTGATATCATGAACAAAGAACCTTCCAATTACGAAGAAGCAACAAAAAAGAAAGAATGGAAGGATGCCATGGTCGAGGAATACCAATCAATAATGAAGAACGATGTTTGTGATGTTTTCCCAAGACCTGAAGTGAAGTCTGTTGTGACTTCCAAATGGATCTACAAGATCAAGCATGCTGCAGATGGAAACATAGAGAAATACAAGGCAAGATTCGTAGCTCGTGGCTTCTCTCAGAAAGAGGGAATAGATTATGAAGAAAATTTTGTTCCTATAGCCAGGTACACCTCCATCAGATCAGTACATCCCTAGTTGCAGCAATGAAATGGAAGATACATCAGATGGATGTCAAGACTGCTTTCTTGAATGGTGTAGTTGAAGAGGAGGTATATATGGAGTAGCCACTCGGTTTTGAAACACATGATGGGAGTCATATGTGTGCAGATTGAAGAAAGCCTTGTATGGATTGAAGCAAGCTCCTAGGACTTGGTATGGTAGGATGGACAATTTCCTATCTAGTTTGGGCTTTACCAAGAGTAAAGTGGATTCCAACATTTACTACAAGGTTGAGGAAGGAAATTCTGTGATACTACTCCTATATGTAGATGACCTATCTATAACAGGAGATGATAGATTGATTGCCGATACAAAGAGGAAGCTTGCTGCCGAGTTTGATATGAAGGACTTAGGGATGATGCATTATTTCCTAGGTATGGAGGTGTGGCAAAGTGCAGATGGGATCTTCCTTGGACAAGGGAAGTTTGCAGTAGATATCTTGAAGAGGTTCGGGAAGATAGATTGCAAGGCCATGGCCACACCTATGGCATCGAACCTAAAACTTTTGTGTGATGCTTCATCTGAGCCGGTTGATGTCTATATGTATCGTCAGATGATTGGGTCCTTGATGTACTTGACGAACACGAGACCAAATATTTGCTTTGCGGTGAACACATTGAGCCTGTTTTTGATGGATCTGAGGAGTGTTCACCTATTTGTTATAAAGCATATTCTAAGGTACCTGAAGGGTACAGTTGATTATGGGCTCAAGTATGATGCGAATCAAAAGTTTAACCTGCAGGGTTATGTTGATTCAGATTGGGCAGGCAGTGTTGTAGATAGGAAGAGCACATGTGGGTGCTGCTGCAATATGGGATCAGGTGTGATCTCTTGGTTTAGTAGGAAGCAGTGCTGCGTAGCACTGAGTACAGCCGAGGCAGAGTATGTTGCAGCCTATTTGGCTAATTGTGAGGCAGTATGGCTTTGGAAGCTACTATCTGATTTGTTTGATCTCCCATTGGATGCTACTGGTATCTTCTGTGATAACCAGAGTTGTGTGAAGTTGTCTGAGAACACCGTGTTCCATGACAGGTCGAAACAGATTGAGATCAAATAACACTATATCAGGGATATGGTGCAAAGAGGAGTAGTGAAGCTCCTGTATGTTGTGATAGATGAGCATATTGCAGATGTGTTGATGAAGCCACTAGCCAGAGTGAAGTTCGAGTACTTCAGAGAGAGGCTTGGTGTTCTTCAGATCGACGACACTTTGAGGAAGAAGTGATGGAGACATTTGCTGAAGCCATTCCAAGCATGTTGGAAGGAGGATCCTTCACATGGCTATGGATGTAAGTGCTGGATAATGAGCATCAGGATGATGCTCCAATTACTGCTCTGTATATGCATTAGGATGATGCTGGATATGATTAATTGGATCATTTATATGTATATGTATGTACGCATCATGTTGGATGATGGATATGATCAGTTGGATCATTTATACGTATTTGTATATACATCATGTTGGATGCTTGGACCATTTATCTGTATATGTATTAGGTGGATACTGTGTATGATCAGGTAGGTCATGTATGTTGATATATATCAGGTGTATACATTGTGTGTATCATGTATCTATGTATGTATCAGGTGGATACATTGTATGATCAGGTGGATCATGTATGATGATATGTATCAGGTAGATACTTGGTATGCATCAGGTGGATGCATTGTATGATCAGGATGATTATGATGACGAGCATCAGGATGTTGCTCTAGATGATATGTATCAGGATGGTACAATAATAATGATCAGTATGATAATGAGCATCAGGAGGATGCTTCGTGCGATGATGATCTGTTAGATAATGAGTATCAAGTTGATACTTGGAGGTCAGAGATGATATGTGGCAGGTTGTGCAGATAGCATGTAATAAGTCCTCATAAATCCGATAGGTTGAGTTGTGTGCTCATAATCAGTCCTGGAATGAGGTATTGTTATGTAGTATGTAATCAGTCCTCAAAGATCCGATAGGTTGAGCTATGTGCTCATAATCAGTCCTGGGATGAGGTATCACTACAGAGACATGTAATCAGTCCTGGAGATCTGATAGGTTGAGCTGTGTGCTTGTAATAAGTCTTGTGATGCTCTTTAGAGATCTTTCTGGTTGTGTTGTGGCACATAAATGTTCCTGGGATACTCTTTAAAGGTATTGTCTATTCACATGTAATCAGTCCTGGAGATCCGAGAGGTTGAGCTGTTTGCTCGTAATAAGTCCTGGGATGCTCTTTAGAGATCTTACCGGTCGTGTTGCGGGACATAAATGTTCCTTGGATGTTTTTTAAAGGTATTGTGAAGGGGATGCATGTAATCAGTCCTGGGAGATCTTGCAGGTCATGCTTAGGCACATAAATGTTCCTGGGATTCTCTTGTTAGGTATTGCATCAGCACATAAAATTAGTCCTGAGAGACCACCTCTCTCAGATCGTTCGCATAGATGATGAAGACCTATAGGTAGTGGGCCTACATCTAGTATGAAAAAGGACTAGCTCTGTAGAACTTCCTATGACAAGTAGATTTGAAGATTGGTTGAGATAGCAGCAACAGTGACGATGACGATGATTCGAGGACGATGCATCGATGATGACGATCCAGAGAAGAAGACTTGTGCTAGCAGATCTATGCGAGAAATACCTTCCTATTTAACAGGGAGTGTTGATGTATATGTAACTTGGGAATGTATTTCATATATATATTATTGTACTCCTATAGAGATGTGCCATTCCTCTATACGGAAGTGTCGTCATGTGTATTGACAAGTGTAGAAAGTGTGTTAACTTGCCGATGGGTTATTAGACCACCATGTGTGGGGTCAGCCTTGATTTATGTAATATGTGGTTGATGTACATAGATAGACAAGTCGGCCCCATAAGGTTATTGGGAAAAGAGAATAAGTATCAATAGAGATCGGGAGATCTCTATTTGGATCACTCAGAAACTCATTCTTCCTTCACTCGAAAAGTGGCTCACTTGTGAGGAGGAGGATCAGCTGCTAAGAGGAGTCTATCTCTTGTACTTTGGTTGTACTTTGGTTGAGCTATTGCTCTAGCTATCTCTGAGGAAGTTGTGGGGTTTTTCACCTTAGGGTTTTCCCCACGGAAACTCTATGTGTCTATTGTCTCTCATGCTTTTGCTTCTTGTGATGATTGACATGCTTGTTATGATTGATATGCATTGATATACTGTACATGTTTTTCTCTCAGTAAAGATCCTAGAGTAGTGTGAATTAATGCTCAAAATTTAACAAATTGGATTTACATTTTACAGCTAACCTTTCTAATTTCTTTTAATTTTTTTTTCCATGATCATTAATTTGTTTGATAAGTTAACATAAACAACTTGGCATTAAAATAGAAAATTCCAAATTGTTAACTTGACACGTAACCATTGGACCTTTCTATGCATATCATACCTGGAAATAAATGTAGAGATTTTAAATATTTTCAGCCATGAGCATTTGCTATATAGTTAAAACTTTTATTTTCTATGTAAATGTTAAATTTTAATCAATTTTAAAATATATATTAATAAAAAATTTACTATAGACAGGTAATTATTTTATCTACTGAAGGAAAAAAATTAAACCAGACCGTTTTTGGACGCGGAATATATATACTTAAAAAATGCTTAGATAGACAACAACAATGGGTTGTTGGTGCAGAAGAAAATATGAAGATCGATGTAAATAGCATCATATGGGCATGGTCACCAAGAAGGGATTTGCAATAGAAAAAAAATAGAATAAACGAGAAGGGCCTTACAGCAGTCAAGGCACAACGAGAAAATATGGGGAATAGTGTTCAGAGTGGTGGATGTTCTCAAGGGTTGATAGTAGACAAAATTGGTTTCTAAATTTCTCTATGTAGCAGTTTTAAGCAACAAAATTGTTGTGTTTCTAAATTTCCACTTGGTCAACAAAAAGTTGTATTTTCTCATTTTCATTAAAGTTTTATAAAAGGAAAGATACAACTGATAGCCATTGCAATGGGATTGATAATGGATGGTTATTTGTTATAAAATTGGATTTGTGATAAGTGTCATAATTTGCGCACTAATTGTCGTTAAGTGTTGTAATTGTGCTTAAGAATAATTGGCCTTTAGAAGTGGTTTATCCGTTGCACTTAAAATCAAGTAATTATCCTCAGAGTAACTACCTAAATACTAAAATATGATCCACTATACTTAAACTACCAAATTCAATGGTGCTCATAGGAAAACATATTCTATACGAGCCAATATTCTGTGTGAGACAACTATATTTCTAATACTGAATGTGCCCAGTCAAATATGCCACATGTCACAATATGATCGTTCCGTGTGTCACTTCGGGATATTAGATTTCAACATTTAAAAAACAAAATTTGTAGACGTTTTGCTTCAAAGACTATTCTGGCAAGTGGAAGTATTCTCAGAGAAAGAGCGGCCGCTCTTTCCCAAAGGTGTTCTATTGTTATGATTCCCCCGTAAATGAAGGGTTTGTTGACCCTTCTTATTCCAAATATTCTTTTCATAATAGTTTGATACTACAAGAAGGGTCGGTCAATCCTTCTTGTGTTCTCTATTATGGATATAGCCGAATTGTTGGATAAAGGTTTTCACAATTAACTATGAAAAGAAGGGGTGGCCAATCCTTCTTGTCGGAAAATGGACGTCGGGAGAAACCATTTTTTATACGTTAAAACTTCCAAGGTGTTTTATTTTGAAAATTTCCTCGTAATTGAAAGGTCGGCCAACCCTTCGTATTCCCAATATTATTTACATAATAGTTCGACACTACAAGAAGGGTCGCTCAACCCTTCTTATTCCAAATATTCTTTCCATAATAATTTGCCACTGTAAAAAGGGTCGATCGATCCTTCTTGTGTATTCCATTATGGATATAGCTGAATTGTTGGATAAATGTTTTCACAATTCACTATGAAAAGAAGGGGCGGTTAATCCTTCTTGTCGAAAAAACAGAAGTCGGGACAAATGATTTTTATATATTATAACGTAGTCGATTGACTGGCCATTCGGAAAATAGAAGTCGGGAAAAACGATTTTTTATGTTATAACTTAGCCGATTGTGGAATCTTGGTTTTTGGTTTTGATATATTTTCTTTCTGCAACCTACAACCCACCATTGCGGATTGAGGATTGCGGAAAGAATGTATATATTTATGAAATAAAACCCCGCAATCGTTCTTTTCCTTCTGGCATGTTTACGTTTTAACCGTCGATTTGTCTTGATCCTATGGATGAGATTACACCGGGTGATTAAAATGAAGTTTAGCTTTCCCGTTTAGCTTGTCGGTGTTAGCACTAGCGTTGTCCTAGATGAAACTGGGAGGATCAATTTCTAAAAAGAATGGAGAAAGCCTCGGTGGTCCGAGCAAAATAGAATCATCTGGGTAGGTATTGATGGCCTCAAGGGTGAACTGATCAAATCCCATGCCCGAATCTTTGCAAGGAGAATTAAATTGCTGAGGTCCATCTACAGTTACATATCTGTGCAAATAAACGATCTAGATCGGTGGTGGTGAAGATCTACAGTCATGAGCACGCTTCGCGCAAAAAGGGTGAGGTGTTCTAAACCGAGGTGGGAGGTTTAGCCCACAAGCATCTTAAGTAGTAGATTAACGGCCAATGGAGCAGATCGACGGTGGGGAACTACTTCTCTGATAAGACATGGGTGGAGCAAACAAATTTTCGGATCCACGAAATTTTGGTAGAGGCCCACGGGTTTGGACAATGCATATCTGAGGAGGCCGAGATCTATGGCCAAGGTTTTGTTCGGGGATCTAACTTGCACGAAGCATCAATGCAAGCCAAATACATGAAGTTGGTAAAAGTCGTAGAGTTTGATGGCCAGGATTCGAGGTGACATGTGGCGAGATTCAAGGCCACTAGGGATCAGGAAAATGGACAGCCAGGGAAGCTTCCACGCTAGAGGAGATGCAGGGGTGATAGAAAAGGATAAATAATATAAAAAACTCGCCTGCACGGAAAGTTGGATTCCTATTTTTCATCCAAAAGCGACAGGAGCAAGCTGTGAAGAAACAGACTGGTCAACCAGAGGCCCAAACCAAGCTAAAAAAATAGGTAGGTTATCTGCTCTGCAGTAAACTATTTAATGGTTGAATTGAGTGATAGAGAACCCATAGAAACACTATTTACAGACAGAGACACAGAGGTCTACGACACTATGATGACCGATGACCCCATGGAAACTGTAAAAAACAAGCTAAAACTAGTTAGGGAGCAAGGTATATATGTACACTAGGTCCACCAGTCCTATTTTTATCTGTTTACAGTCAGCCAAACCCCTAGTTTTCCTAAATTTGTTGAATGGTGCTTCTCTAACTACTCTTCTACCGAGAGGGAACTCTTGGACCCTTCCAAGTCTAATATCCTTTGCAAAATCGATACCCAAACCCTTTGAAAAGCCCTGTCAGTCCCAAAAGTGTTTTGCAAGAAAGCTATAGGGTATACCGAGGAAGCCCTAATCCGATTTTAGACAATCCCCTATTGAATTAAAAACGAATTTTTACAGGTCGTGTCTGAATCGTACTATCCAAATACAAGAGCCAGATTTTCGAGATGAAGCCATACTATTCACGGAAGAATCCAAAGGTGTTATCGCCATGATGATCCAATTACTAGGTCTAGACTCTGAAATGTATGTCACGGAACCTCTAATAAGTTTTCTTTTTGTCCAAGGCACCTTCCCCCTGGAATCAGATGACCCAATCCATTCTACCCAATGTGCATGCCTTAGGTTTGATGAAGTGTTGGTTGAAAGTATACACTCCCAGCTAAAGAATTTCTAGGAAACAAGGATTTTTAGACTTCAGTCCTACTTACTAAAAATGTTCCTAGCATTCAATGAGAAAAACTTGCAAATGCCTGAGGTACTACTTAATAGGGATATGTACATTGATTACACCAAGTTCCATGATGAGCTCATGTTTGAGGTTTATCAAGTCTTTTTCCAAAAGAAGCTTCCTAGAGTATTACCATAAATGCAGGAGTTACTACAGATTTCTCATGAGAAGAGGGTCGGAGATTGGTTCCTTTCAGAGCATGGCACAATCATCAGGTTTTATGGGTTTGCTTATGCACCCTACGTGCTACAAGTTTTCCTGACCTCCAAAATGTTTGCATTAGAATTCATCAGACAAAAATTGAAGGCAGAAGCTAAGCACTTTCTAGACCATAGAAAGGGCTCTCATATTGTGTTTCCATGGAATGTAGGTCCATTCTTAATAAAAAACAAAGGATCTCTTACAACCATCGAATGCAAGATAAAGGAGATGGGTTTCAAAACAAAAGCACCCTTAAACTATGATCCCCACCACATCATTTACAACAGTAGGAAGGAAAGCAACAGGAAGGCAGGCGATCCTTCATGTAGGAAACCGGGTGTCGGGATAAACCATTTTTATATATTATAACTTAGCCGATTGACTTGTTATTCAAACAATGACTTGAATATTTTAGAAATTCATTTTTTCACCTTAAAATTTAGAACATTTATGAAATAAAACCTCGCAACCTTTCTTTTCCTTCCTTTATGTTTAAGTTTTAACTGTCGATTTGTCTTGATCCCGTGGATGAGATTACACTGAGTGATTTAAATGAAGTTTAGTTTGTCCTTTTTTTGACTATTTTTCTGAAGTTGTGGGAAGCTTTGAGTTTTTCCACCAAGTCGTTTTCATCCCGCAATCTCGCTTATTGCTTATTGCGGGAAGACATTGTAAATAGATTTTGAACTTTTCGTTCCGCAACCCTTAATTGCGGATTGCGGAAAAGTGGTTCAAGTAAAAAGGTGTGTTGTGTGGCCCTGCAACCCGCAACCCACAATTGAGGATTGCGAAATATTATTTAAATTATAAAAGTTTTTTTGTGCTCCCGTATCCTGCAACCAGCATTTGCCGATTGCGGATTGCGAATTTTTTTTTTATTGTTGGTTTTCTAAGTTACGATCCCACAACCCTCGACCCGAAATTGCAGATTGTGGATTGGGGGATCAATGTACAGAGTTCCAAAATAAAACTCCCGCAACTTGACCCTGCATCCTGCAAGGTTTAATCTCAGTCATTGATTCGTTTTCATCCTATGGTCTAGATTTGGCTCGTCGATGCGCCCTTCTGTCTTGACAGAAAGATGCTCAGAATTGAATTCTGTCTTGACAGAAAGATGCGCCCTTCCAAGGAGAGTCAATCTAGCCTCCCGCCTTTGATGATCTGTGGAGAAAAACCCAAATATTAAGAAGCCCTAGCTTGCACAGCTGCACAGTGCCTTCTTCTTAGCTAAGCTCTGATACCATGTTAATTTTTCGATAATTTCATTCCATTATCATAAGGATCTCTAAGAGATAAACATGTATAGCATATCTCTACAGCATATCAATTATAGACACAAAATCAATCACACAAGAGACATAGAGTTTCACTGGGAAAAACCAAGAAGGTGAAAAACCCCGCAACTTCCTCAGATATAAGATAAGCCACAATACAAGATCACAATGATCAAACCCAACAAGATGTCTCTAGCCGATGCTCCTCCTCCTCCATTAGTGCACCACTTTCTCTCTTAGCTATGCGAGCTTGAGAAGTGATTGAATGAGATAAATGAGAGACACAACCTCTCTATTTATACACTGACTTGACCTGCCAATAATACACTGGGGATGACTTGCTAATCAAGCCTAATAACCCAACCACATGTGCTAACCAGGGCCAGCCCCACACTAGTGGTATAATAACCCATCAATACAAATGACAACACTTGTTGATGCACATGATGACACTTACAAATACAAATGATGACACTTCCAATCAGAGGAATAATACATCTCTGTGGGATATACAATAAAGTACAAATGTAATACATAGAATAATATCTTTCGAAGTTACAAATACATCAACAATGCACACCATAAACAATGCTCAGTCTACCACCTCGATGTGAAAATCCTCACAGCAGATCTAAGAGATGATGTATCTCACAAGAGAATAACTATGATCAAGCAAGAAAATAGAAGAAGAGTGATACATGTAGTATAATGAGCAACAGAATAATTTGGTATAGTAGAACTCAGATAGAAGCAATCATACTTCGGTCATACTAGATTATTAATCACAAATGGACATATAAATAATACAATGCATGAGGAATTCGAATTCCTAAGGTGGCAATTCAAATTAGCCTTCATGGAGTGATCAAAGGATCACTGGAGTGTCATCGGAGCACAACTAGGTGTCCTCATGATCATCGGAGCGCAACTGGAAGTCTTCATCATCATCAGTGGAGTCATCAATGCTCAAGTAACTGTCAACCATCAGTCAAACTAACTCTGGTAGGTGTAACTGAGTGTAACTCAATGTAACTGAGTGTAACTGAGTGTAACTCAATGTAACTGAGTGTAACTGAATGTAACTCAGTGTAACTGACTGTAACTGAGTGTAACTGAGTGTAACTAAGTGTAACTGAGTGTAACTGAGTGTAACTGAGTGACAACTGGACTGGTAGGTGAAGGAGGGCGAGTTGCTCCCTAAAATCAAGGAAGAAGGGTGCATTAAGCAATTGGAGGGCTAAAACTGAATAGTGAGAAGCCCCTAGGGGCTGGCCAACTGAGGGCTAGGTGTTGGACCGATGACTGGGATGCATGCAAAATGCATGCAAACCCTAAAAGGTGCATGCATGACTGAAAATGTAAATGATCAAAATACTGGTGGGACTAGGATGGACTATAGGAATATCCTAACACTCGAACCTTTGGTTCGGCTCTCTTCATCCTTATATTCATCCCCACTTCTAGTTCTGGTCCCTCACGACTTCTTCCACCATGACCAAGTCCCGTGATCTTTCATGTCAAGGTGGGGGGAATTGTTGCTATAGGAGCTAGAGCGCCCCAAGCTCTGGCGATGGTTTTGACACTGTATTTACTTTTCCAGTCGCAACCTGATTAAAGACTAGGAGAGGCAACTGGTGGCGGATCACTTGGCCTCTGGATCCAATGGTGGTTCAATAAATCACTACTGGCTCATGAAGAATATGTTGGGGAATATTTTGGACGACATGCTGGTAAACTGGGGTTCTACTCAGAACCAAATGCTCGCCACCAGGGCCAATCTCGTTTCCCTGGATGAAAGTCTAGCTAATCTCGACGCCACCTTCTCCTGGAGCCAACATGCGATTATAGGTCGAAGCCTGGTCTAGGCCGACTCTACTGGAAAAGGCGATGGCTGCCCTAGCTGTGTCTTTTCCATCCCTACTGAAGAGCTTATCGCAGTTGCTACCACGGACACTTCAGATCTCTTTCTGGTCACCACTGCCTCGCTTGCGGGTCCTCTCGTGCATTTTCCAACTCCGTCGACGATGAGCTCCTTGCCCTATAAACTCTTGTGCAGCCACACCGAGCCCGACCTCCTTGCTAGCAGGAAGATTGAGCCGCTTCCCATCAAGCTGTCGGAGGATAATTTTCTGGGCTGCTGACAGAGTAACTTCCCGCTCGAGTAACTGCTGTCATGACTTCTCTGGAGCTCGATGAGAGGACTGTGTCTCTCTGCTCTGGTTTTGGTGTTTGCTTCACTCCGGTTTTCTACAAGTTTTGCGTCCATGCTCAAATAATCCTTTGTTCTCTGGTCATGCCACTGATGGAAACACTCTATTTTTTGGGAAAAGATGGTTTGTAACTCTCTAAATTGTAATGATCTTAATTAAATACTGTACAATTATACAAAAAAAAAATTGAGAAGCATTATCGACCAGCATCCTTAGGAGGAAGAGGAGAATATAACCTGTGGTCATGGACATGAGAATTGCTGAGGAAACCTCTGTTCAATGGAATAATTTTTTGTAGAAGAGATCCCTACTTGGATGAGTTCTTACATCTATTTTGGAAAAAATTTTGCATCAGCTTGTTAAATTTACAGAGCCATACTGTGAAAGCTATTTATGCTCCCCGGCTCTACTTTTTGTAATGAATGGTTGTGCACAGCCTTTTGAATAAATCCATCTATATGCTTCATATAATTATGGAGAAGTATTTTATAGAGAAATATGGTCAAATGATGAATATATATTTCTAAAAATAGCTCATTGTATTTTACATATTAAGAACAAAAGTATTTTACATATAAAGAACAAAAATATGGCTAAATGTTGAACTCATTGTGGCTAAGAGGACATTTGGAAAGGCATAGGTCTTTTCTCCGAAGTGCAATGTGAAAAGAAGACGGATGTAACCTTTTTTACCAGCATATAATACAAAGTTTCTCTTTTTATCAGTGAATTAGTAACCTCTCTATACTCAATGTGCCAAATAAAAAAAAATAGTAACCTCTCTATACTCAATGTTCCAAATCAAATATGCCACGTGGCACAATATGATTGTTCCATGTGTCACCTTAGGATACTAGATATCAACATTTTACCAATGAAATTTATAGACGTTCTGCTTTAAAGACTTTGCTGGAAAATGGAAATATTCTCAGAGAAAGAGTGGTCGCTCTTTCTCCAATGTGTTCTATTGTTACAATTCTCTCCTAATTGAAGCGTCGGTTGACCCTTGTTATTCCCCATATTATTTTCATAATAGTTCGACACTGCAAGAAGGGTCGGTCGACCCTTCTTATTACCAATATTATGAAGGGTTGGTTGATCCTTCTTGTATTCTCCATTATGGATATATCTGAATTGCTGGATAAACGTTTTCACCATTTAGTACGAAAAGAAGGGGCAGACGATCCTTCATGTAGGAAACCGGGTGTCGGGACAAACCATTTTTATATATTATAACTTAGCCGATTGACTTGTTATTCTAACAATGACTTGAATATTTTAGACATTCATTTTTTAACCTTAAAATTTAGAACATTTATGAAATAAAACCCTGCAACCTTTCTTTTCCTTCCTTTATGTTTAAGTTTTAACTGTTGATTTGTCTTGATCCCGTGGATGAGATTACACTGGGTGATTTAAATGAAGTTTACTTTGTCCTTTTTTTGACTGTTTTTCTGAAGTTGCGGGAAGCTTTGAGTTTTTCCACCAAGTCATTTTCATCCCGCAATCTTGCTTATTGCTTATTGCGGGAAGACATTGTAAATAGATTTTGAACTTTTTGTTCCGCAACCCTTAATTGCGGATTGTGGAAAAGTGGTTCAAGTAAAAAGGTGTGTTGTGTGGCCCCGCAACCCACAATTGCGGATTGCGAAATATTATTTAAATTATAAAAGGTTTTTTGTGCTCCCGTATCCCGCAACCAGCATTTACCGATTGCGGATTGCGAAATTTTTTTTATTGTTGGTTTTCTAAGTTACGATCCCGCAACCCTCGACCCGGAATTGCGGATTGCGGATTGGGGGAGCAATGTAAGGAGTTCCAAAATAAAACTCCCGCAACTTGACCCTGCATCCCGCAAGGTTTAATCTCAGTCATTGATTCGTTTTCATCGTATGGTCTAGATTTGGCTCGTCGAAAAGCAATAAATATGTGATTTTCCCTATTTTTCCTTGTCATTTTTACTTTTAGAAATAATATTCCTGCTTGAATTTTACTGCGAAGTTTTTACCGTGTCTATTACCCGTTACTTTCAGCTGAAACAGGTTGGTTTTGCTCATTCCTCTTATTCAGTTATCTACTGTTTCGAGATTTCGAATTGTTTTTAATTTTTGTTCATTCGTTTATCAGAAAACCTCCAGTTTCAAACATGTCGAGCAATACACGTTGTCAAACTTCTCATAAGGATTTATTGAACAAAGACCCAAATTTCGGTATTTTCTCGGACACTAGTGATAAAATCACTGAAACCTATCAGCTAGACTATTCTAGAATCTATTCAATTTTCGATAATGATGACCTATCAGACATTCAGAATGACCAGATAGTGTATGAGAAAATTAGGGATTCCCAGCTTCATACCATTGCTGCCAGACCCACTATCTTGCCTTATACTGATGGGGTTAAATGGATTGTGGACCACGCTAACCCTAAATACTGGTCATTTAATGATAGTGTAGGGTCACAATCGGCTACCTTCCTCCCTAAGGATTTCATTAGAGTTGATGCTCTTAAACAGTCTATGCAACCCCTTAACATTGAGTTCATGGAATCTTCTAAGACGAGGTACAATTTCAACAAAATGTTGAAGTCATGGATGAATAAACTTGACAGTTTCATCCATAGTGCTGATAACTTGTACCCAGTTTCCTGGTTTAGAAAAATTTATTCCCTATTGGCTTCCATGCTATGCAGACTCTATGGTCTCCCAAACTGTTATGTATTTAAAGCTAAGTAGGATCCTGTAGCCCATCATGTTCTAACGACTGGTGAGTCGTTCCCTTGGGCGTCAATCTTGTCTTTTGAACTCAAAACATCCATTCAAGCATATCAGAAGGCACCGACTGTGAAGAAGCCACATTTCTTCTTTTTAGATTTTGTCGTTGATATATTTTGTGGAGAATTCCAATATCCCAACATGGGATGGAATTGGACTCCATCAAATCCTCATGTCCATATTTATCATTCAACATTATGGGAGAAAAATTATATGCCTTTCATATATGACATTTGTGATCACTTCTTTGGAAGTATTTACCTCAAAATCTTCAGAGAACAGGATCCTGCTTTCTCTGTTGATGCTAGAACCTTCATTCCCACAATTGGTGACTGGTATGTGTGTGAATCCTTCTCATATTTCAAAGTTTGGGGAGGCAATACCGTTCATCTGCTACCTAGGATAGTTCCTGACAGATTTGTCATTGAAGAGGTTTCCTATAAAACTGTTACCGATGGTGTGTATTTAAAGCTAAGTCGTCCTAAGAGGAAGGCGTGGTTTAAGTTCCCCTTGAACCTTGGGCCATTGGCCATCCCAAATTCAACTTGGGCTATAGTGTTGGGTGACAAAATTGCTACTTTAAAATTGGGTTTTGTGACCAAAAGAAGACATGATCCTAAAGGTGTTCTAGATGTCCATTTCAAGCACAACCATGTGAGGGGTGGATTTGTTGATGAATAACTTCCTGATGAATCCATCTATAAGGGATTAAATACCTTTGATGAATTCTTAGCAAGGGATAAGAGTAAAGATGAACAGAAGCATATCATGCAGTATCAACATGACCTTAAGACTATGTTTTTGAGCTGTAGAGTAATGGAACTAAACCTCATTGAGCAAGCAAGAAAGGATAGAGAGGAGAAAGAAGGTCAGAAAGCACCTGCTCCACTAATGTTGACCTGCAGTAAAGGGGATAAAGGAAAAGGTCTCATGGAAGATGTGCGAGAGGTAAAGAATGCTGAACAATCGAAGGTATTGATGCAAGCATCAGAACAATCAAAGCAGAAGTTAGCTCAGATGACTTCGATGCTAGACACTCAAGTTGTTGCAGCTCCTAAGTTTACTGTTGATATTCAAGTGACTGTTGTAGTTACTCAGACTGTCACCAAGCCATCCAAAAGGCAGAAAACTCATACTTCTGCATCTCAAATCCCTACCTTCAATATTAGTGATAGTGATGTTGAAGATGAGGTACATTCTTCTATGCCTATGATTGAGGAAGTAACTGGAACTTCACAAAGAATTACAAATTTATTGAATGCTGCTGAAGTGGATGATTCTGTCCCAGACCATCAGTTTCTTGAACCTACCCTTGCTGCTGACACCACAACCTTAGCACTTCTACTTCCATCCATTCAAATTATTTCAACTTTGTCATCTGGGGTAACACCTCCATTCCCCATATCCCATCTTTTCCATACTCTAACTACCATCACTGCTCCATTCCCAGCCATCTTGGTTCCACTTCCTATTTTTACATCTACTATTGCAGAGCTCCAGTCTTTGACTGTCCCTCTGCAAACATCTCCATTCATTTTATCACCACCAGCTACTGATGAGCAGACTCTAGTTCCTCCTTATTCATTACCAGCTGATGATATCCAAGTTCCACTTTTTGAAGCTTTCACTTCAATTCCATCCCCAACTTCTGTACCGGTAGTTATTCAAAATATCCCTTCCACCCCAACTACTTCCCAAATAACTATGTCTATACCTGCTCCTTCTACTACTCAGACATCTTCATTGGTTTCAACAGTGAATGTGACTTCATCATTTACTGAATTGGTAGCTGAGTTTGAACAAGACATTGTAGTCCCTCTTGGGGATTACTTCTACAGCAGAGCTTCCAAGTCAGTGGTAAGAAAAGGTAAGAAGAGAAGCAGGGATCAAGGTGGATTCGAGGCACCTACTCCTATTCAAATAATTTGGACCAAGCAGTCTGATGACATACAACGAGAAGCATTGGATGCTGCTGCAGCCATGGGTGCTTTTGCAGGTGCAAACTATGATTCAATGACAACACTCAATAGGGAGATTGATTTTAAGAAAGAAGAGCTAAATAAGCTTGAAGAAAAATTGGCCAAAACCAATGAGGAACATGAAACTTATGTTACTAATCTCAGAAAGGTATTTGAAGATATGTTTGAAGATCTGCACTTGAAAAATACCTCTCTCCAGGTTAAATTACATGATGCAGAAGTTGTAAATGCTGATAATACACAAAGGATAGTTGTGCTAGAAAAACAATGTGAGGATGCAACTGCAAGTGCATCCTCCTCTGCATTCTCTAGGTTTTCCCAGCTGTAGTTTAAGGATTTGGCCATTCAGGTCAATGATGAACACTGTAAGCTGCTAGCTGAATTGTTTCAAACCTTGAATGATATCCATGAGACTCAAATTGTTTTTGGGAAGATGTATTTTACTCTTGATCAACAGGTAGCTAAAAGACAGTAGGCCTTTAAGGCCAATGAATATATTATGGAATGGCAGAGGTCCATTAAGGAGAGACTTGAGAATATTTCTACTCTCACTAGTTTCCAACTGAAGAAAATTAGAATTGCGTTGCGCGCTTGGCATGATCTAAATGATAACATTGGAGATACTATCCAGAAAGCACAAGGTGTTTGCGGAAGGAGATGGTACGTTGTGGATAGCATCATGGAGAAGTTGCAGTTCCCTACCATGGACCTCATTGAAAGCGCTTTTCCACTGAAGTTGATGCTATAACATGTTGAACATTGATGCAAGGAAGCTAAAGAGAAGATCCAACACCTCGACCATATCAAGATTGATGACGTGGATCAGTTATTCAAGCAACCTGTTTCCATTGAGGGAATGATCCACATTTTTATTGGTATTTGGCATAATTTAGCTAAAAACGAGCTGGAAACTTTTACATGTGATGCCCAAATAGGGCTTGAGTCGGTCAATTATCCAAATATAGATGAATTGTTAGAAATTGCAACCAAGTGGAAAGATTTTTTTGGCCATTAGCCTAGTTCGATTTTTGAAATCCCTGTTTTTTTGGGAATTTATCCTTTGTAACAAAATTGTAATTATTATTTAAAGGGTAGATCTCTCGTGGGCTAGGAATCATGATGGAATTTGGAGGAGAAAATCAGCAGAAGAGACTGGGCATACTCTGGTTAATGCAGGGCTTGTAATTTCTTGCAAACTTTCAGTAATATAGTTATGTTATTCTCTTGCATACTCTTTTGTCTATTAATCAAATTTCTTCGATCAACATTGATTTTCACTTTTAGGTTGTTTTTCAATACTGTTTAATCTTTTGCAATCTATAATTATATTGATCTAGGCTTTGATTTTTCTCTGCTTATGATCTGTGTATCTTTAATGTCTTAAAAGAATTTATTCAATTAAATGGTTTTTACAGAAAATTATAATTGATGTTAATTTTTCAATTGACATATGAGTTACAGGTCAATCTTGAATGCGCTTGAACCCTTAATTTGCCATCAGTTAGATTTAATTGGTTGATAGTAATTTGAGCAGATAAGTAATTAATCTCCTTTACAATGTTCATGAATGTTGATTTTCACTTCAGATTCTTAATGAACACGGTTTAATTTTTGCAATCAATAATCCATACATTGATCTATAGTTTGGATTTGTCTTTACTAATGATCTGTGTGTCTTTTATGTTTTAAGTGAATTTTATTTAATTAAAACATTTATCTATTTCTGCAAATGATTAACATAAATTAATAGATTCACGTTAATTTTTCAATTAGCATTTCCAACTATAGGGTAATCTTGCATGTGCCTAATCCTTAAAACTACTATCAGTAAATTTTCATTTCCTGATTGTGTTGTGGTTAAACCAACATTAGTAACCTCGCTATACTCAATGTGCCAAATCAAAGAAAAAATAGTAACCTCACTATACTCAATGTGCCAAATCAAATATTCCACGTTTCACCCTAGGATAGCAGATATCAACATTTTAACAACAAAATTTATACAATTTTTTCTTTAAAGACTTTGCTGGCAAGTAGAAATATTCTTAGAGAAAGAGTGGCCGCTCTTTCTACAAGGTTTTCTATGGTTACAATTCCCTCCTAAATGAAGGGTCGGCCGACCCTTATTATTCACAATATTCGTTTCATAATAGTTCGACACTGCAAGAAGGGTCGGTCGATCCTTCTTGCATTCTCCGTTATGGCTATAGCTAAATTGTTGGATAAAGGTTCACAATTAACTACGAAAAGAAGGGGTGGCCGATCCTTCTTGTCATAAAACAGAAGTCAGGACAAACCATTTTTATATGATATAACTTCCAAGGTGTTCTATTTTTACAATTCCCTCGTAATTGAAGGGTCGGCCGACCCTTCTTATTCCCAATATTATTTTCATAATAATTCGACACTGCAAGAAGGGTTGCTCGACCCTTCTTATTCCCAATATTATTTCCTTAATATTTCGACACTGCAAGAAGGGTTGGTCGATCCTTCTTGTGTTCTCCATCATGCATATAGCTGAATTGCTGGATAAATTTTTTTCAGAATTAACTACGAAAAGAAGGGGCGGCTGATCCTTCTTGTCAGAAAACGGAAGTCGGGACAAAAAATTTGATTTGTTATAACTTCCAAGGTGTTCTATTTTTACACTTCCCTCGTAATTGAAGGCTTGGATGACCCTTCTTATTCCCAATATTGTTTTCATAATAGTTCGACACTGCAAGAAGGGTCGGTCAATTCTTCTTGTGTTGTCCATTATGGATATAGTTGAATTGTTGGATAGAGGTTTTCACAATTAACTACGAAAAGAAGGAGCGGCCGATCCTTCTTGTCGAAAAACAAGGATCGAAGATAAAAGTCATCAGAAACCATTTTTATATGTTATAACTTACAAAGTGTTATAATTTTACAATTCCCTCATAATTGAAGGGTCGGCCACCCCATCTTATTCCCAATATTTTTTTATAATAGTTCGACACTCTCAAAAGGGTCAACTAACCCTCCTTATTCCGAATATTATTTTCATATTAGTTCGACACTGCAAGAAGGGTCGCTCGGTACTTCTTGTGTTATCCATTATGGATATAGCTGAATTGTTGGATAAAAGTTTTCACAACTAACTACAAAAAGAAGGGACAGTCGATCATTCTTGTCGGAAAACGGAAGTTGGGACAACAATTTTGATAACTTTTCACCTTACATTTTGAACATTTACAAATGCAAATTGCAATTTTCAAATAAAAAATTGAATTTTCTGATTTGAAATCCACACATTTCAAATCAGAAATTGCATTTTTTTTAATTTTAAATTTACAGTTTCCAAATGAAAATTTTCATTTTTTGATTTGAAATTCACCCTTTTCAAATCAAATTTTGCATTTTTTTATTTGAATTTCACACTTTTCAAATCAAAATTTGCATTTTTTTTTATTTGAAATTCACACTTTCTAAATTGAAATTCATAGTTTTATAACAAAAAAATCCAATTGTAAGGTTCATAGGTAGTCAAAAAACACACTATTTGAATTGAAAAACACAATTTTCAATGACAATATTGCCACTTTCAGAACCTGTTTTTGCACTTTAGAAAGGTTGATATTGACACTTTCAAAGGCTAAAGTTTCTCAACATTTTAGATTGTCCTTGTAAGTCACTGAACGTTGGTGGCATCTTTTATTCAGACAGATGCAGGCTCGTTTGAAGGGACGGTAGTGGAGCTGCCGCATTTAATACTCTGCAGCTCAATGCTTAGCTTTCTCCATCTACACCTATATCAACCATCATGACAGTATTATTCGGACAAATGTAGGCTGGTTTGAAGGGACGGTAGTGGAGGATTACATGGGGAAAGGGTCAGCCAGACGCCCTGTAACGTCATGCCTCTAATAAATTACACCCTCAATCATTATGCTGATGTGGGTTTACACAATTCATTTCTGTCATTGCTTCCTTACGCATAACTGCCTCCGTGTTGAAGGCAGTAATTTTAGTTTTACTGCGCTGCCAAGCAAGTACTGCAAATTGATTTTCAATTGTACAAGATGGCCTTTTACATGGATTTTGAGTCATTCAATCTCTACAAATCCATTAATGGCAAGCCTCTCGTATGTGTGGGCTTCTTTGAAAATCTCTGGGAGTCAAGTCAGCTCTCCACCATGCTTTCCATAGAAATTCCTATAAATATTTTCAATGGAGTAGGCAAACTCCATTCGAGAGACCTGCAATTTAAATCTTGGCTAAACTTCTGGGTGGATTTCTGGTGGTTTAGTTTTTTTAATTGGTATATCATGGCTTCCCGTATGAGGGCGTGTAGACATAAGGGATCTAGCATGGGTGTAGGGTCTTCACGACCTAGGGGGGAACGTTACTCTCAAGGCGAAGGATCGTCTCAACAGCACACCATGGGGATGGAAGAGTCTACATCACAGAACTTCAATTGGCGGGCTCAGTATCTAGCAGAGACGCCTGCTCCAATAGAGGCGTAGATATCACACCACAAATTATCCCTTCTCCAGGAATATGAAGCCCACTTGGGCTGAAAATTAATCTCCAAACCCTACTGGGCGGTGAGGATCTTTTTCGCTCACAAAATTGAAGCGAGGAACTAGCTGGCTCACAGCCTCTGTGAAGCCCTCCAAATTATAAAACACGGCCAACAAACTCATTCGGCCGGTGTTGGCTTGCTCAAGTCTACTCTGAAAGATTACATGGGTACGTCGAGGGACTTCCCTCATGAAGAACTAGTTTCCCCACTGGGGGAGCACCCTTCTCCCTGATTGGTCTTCCCGGTCTACGTTTGTGCCGATCTTGGTGGTCAGTGTCCGGCTCGCTGGTGGCTCACTGTTTTTTCTGTGGATTTTTCGCTGGTGGCTCGCTATTTTTTCTGTGTATTTTGCCATGTCTTTGGAAGTTCAGTCTCGGTGTAGACTTTGGATGTTAGCGTGGTTTTGTTATGGGGGCTGCTCGGTCAATATTCAATTGTTAGAATTGGTCAATATGGACCATTGAATAGCATATAAATAGAAGTGAATTGTAAGCCTAAGGGAAGATTAGAAGAGAGAGAGATAGTGGAGAAATCCTCTTTTTGGTCTAATTTGGATCTGCAACATTAAGTTTTGACTATTCCTGCGACGAGTTTACGGCAGAGTTTAATAAATTGATGAGAATGTCCGATTATTGTTCTAATTCTGTCTCTGTCTCTGTCTCTGTGCGGTGGTGAATGTTGCATTATGTCTATTATGTTGTGGATTGAATGGTAATGGTTCATGCAATTAAGTATAATGGATATGTGATTGTGAATTTTACTTTATGTTGAATCTCTGAATTGCTTACATAATATGCGAACGATTAGTAAATAGTATGATGTCAAGTTGATGATTTCTGGTTAACTTTCTGCGATAAGAGATTTGTGGGTAAATCATATTCTCAACGCCACTGCGGGAACTTGGTTCCCGCAGCACCCTTCACAGGTGTTGCTGGGAAGGGTAACTCCTTTCCAGGACGGTGTATATGGGATTGTTGGTGCTTGTTGACGACAGTGAGAACCCCTATCGAGAAGAGTTGAGTCAACACGGGTTTTATCTGCAGTTAGCCTGGTTGTATGCTCCTCAGTTTGATCTACTCTGGCTTTTTTACCATACTCAGTATGGCACAAGCTGTTGGGCACTCGTTTGTAATTGTATCCAGTAATTGTGTCTTCCATTTTGATTCTTTCCAACTTGCTGCATGCACCAACATTTTTTTTTTAAATAGAAACATTTTACTTTTTCTTTTTTCTTTTTTTAAATAGAAACATTTTAGTTTTTAAAGAGAAACATTCTTTCCTTTTTGTTTTTTTTAAATAGAAACATTTTACTTTTTATTGCAATGGGGTAGATACAAAATCAATGACAATTATATTCAACACTGATTCCATGTATAATTTCAAAAACAAGCAACACATGCATGCATTCCCAGACACACCATAAAGCTAATTAAAATTTAAGTAGGATACTGTGTTGGAAAAGGAAATTCCGAGACGACAATGCATATAGTGAAGCCATTACTTGGAATGATTCTGACTGCGATTAACCAGACATAAACATTATTTATTTATTTATTAATTTTTAAATAGAAACAATATACTTTTGGGTCTGCTAAAGGTTCCAAATCAAATATGCCACGTGTCACAATATGATTGTTCCACGTGTCACCCTAGGATACCAGATATAAAAAGTTTAACAAAAACATTTATATAATTTTTCCTTTAAAGACTTTGCTGGAAAGTGGAAATATTCTCAGAGACAGAGCGGCTTCTCTTTCTCGAAGGTTTTCTATTGTTACAATTCCCTCCTAAATGAAGGGTCGACCAACCCTTCTTATCCCAATATTCGTTTCATAATAGTTCGACACTGCAAGAAGGGTTGGACGATCTCTCTTGTATTCTCCGTTATGGTTATAGCTGAATTGTTGGATAAATCCTTTCACAATTAACTACGAAAGAAAAGGCGATCGATTCTTCTTCTCGGAAAATGGAAGTCGGGACACACATTTTTTATATGTTATAACTTTTCACCTTAAAACTTTGAACATTTAGAAATGGAAATTGCAATTTTCAAATAAAAAATTTCTCGTATTATTTTCATAATATTTTGACAATGCAAGAAGGGTCGGTTGACCCTTCTTATTACCAATATTCTTTTCATAATATTTCGACATTTTAAGAACGGTCGGTCGATCCTTCTTGTGTTCTCCATTATGGATATAGTTGAATTGTTGGATAAAGGTTTTCACATTTAACTATGAAAAGAAGGGGCAACCGATCCTTCTTGTTGGAAAACAAAAGTCGGGACAAACTATTTTTATATGTTCGACCGACCCTGGTTATTCCTAGTATTGTTTTCATAATAGTTGAACACTGCAAGAAGGGTCGGTCGATCCTTCTTGTGTTCTCCATTAATATTGGGCATTGGTCATAAATGAATCCAATATCAATTTTAGCATAAAATTGGTGAATACTTAGATGCGGCAAAGCAGAGCATAAACATATGAATTCTGATTTAATATTACTTTCATCCAAGCATGAGGAATAACACAATGGAAAATATATACTGTAAATAACAGATAACAGAGAAAGGAAGGAAATTTAAAGACACATAGTTTACTGCAAATAACAATTAACAAAGAAAGGAAGGAAATTTACAGACTGTCATTGCGGGAAATAAAAATTAACAGAGAAAGGAAGGAAATTCAGAGACTGTCATTAATGAATAGTTTTTTCATCAGTGGTACAATTATATTCAACACATTCCATGTATAATTTCAAAAACAAGCAACTCATGCATGCCTTCCCAAACACACTATAATGCTAATCAAAATTTAACATTGATCGACACGACGGTTTGACATGTTCTCTGAAGTGGTCGAATGGAGGACCTAGTCGGGCGACCGACCTAAGATCCTCCAACATCTCCCCCATGAACAATATATTTCTTCATCCCGAAGAAATCAGAACATAACTGGTGTTGAATGAACATAACGTTGTTGACTATAAAAGCACAGTCCTTCTACCTTCTACCTGGCGCAGTAAGAAGAAGTTGACAACATGGTCTGGTACTAAAACAACATTCGACGACTGCTGCAACTGTTGACAACCGCATGTGATGACGGCTCCATCCCATCCTTAAATCCATCTATTGCAGATCTATCTCACTGGTCATGTTGTCAAGTTGAATTTTTGTGCGTTGTCACATTATTGTTCGATAGTTGCATATTCTTGCTGGATTTCAGTGATTATAAGTTTTGGGGGTGAATTCAGATCCTCTGTTAGAAAATGACGGCTCCATTCCATCCATATATCCATCAATGGCAGACCTACCAATCTCTTCTGGTCATGTTGTCAGATGCCTAACATTCCAAGATCAGTAGTTCTGTGTACACATCATGGTTCTTAACAGAGATGTAATGGTTTGCTTCACAACTACGTTAAGCTTTCCATTTAATTATTTCCCATAATTGAGTATAAGTTTTTCCCATGAACCTTACGGCTCCATCCCCTCCTTGTTGCATACCCGGGAACATAATGACAAATCCATGCATACCCAGGAACATAATGACAAATCCAGTTATTGAAAGAAGAGTGACGGACAAAAACGTGATTGGTTCCAAGGAACATAATGACAAATCCATGTATTGGGACTTGGCTCGAAATGCCCATATATCAACTATGGGCAATAAAATAAATGAAAAGATTAACGTAGTTATGAAGAAACCCAATGCATCTATGTTAGGAACCATCATTTGTACACAGAACTGCCCATCTTGGAATGTTAGGCACTTGACAACATGACCGGAAGAGATTGGTAGGTCTACCATTGATGGATATATGGACGGAATGGAGCCGTCGTTTTCTAACAGAGGACTTGAATTCGCCAGCAAAACTTATAGTCACTGACATCCAGCAAGAATATGCAACTATGAAACAATAATGACAAATACAGGCAATAATTAAATGAAATGCTCCATCGTTTGTGGGAAAAAGTTATAATCAACTACGGGCAATAATTAAACGAAAAGGTTTGTGGGAAAAACTTATAATCAACTACAGGCAATAATTAAATGAAAAGGGTCGCGATAAAAACTCATATATCATTAGGAGAACTAGGGAGCGATTGTAAGACTCAAGCATTTCTCATAAAACAACAGAGGAAGTAAAAGAAAATTCAATGGCTTCCAGGAAAATTTCAGTTTGCTGTGATATGGGACATGGTTAGCCTATATATAGTGAGTGGCCACTGTGTTTATGGATTAAAAATATTTTACTGGATTAATCATACACATATCACTCCAATCGATTCCTTGAAAATCCAATGGCCAACATGCTTGCTGCCAGCGCGTTAAATGGCCTAAAATAGGCTCCTGCAGCATGATGAATAATATTCACCGTAAGTTTCAGCCTATGTGAATCAAGTATACCATATATTAAATTATGCAATTACTTCCCATGATTGTTTTTAAGAAACAAAATTGTTTATGTGAATCAAGTATACCATATTATAACCTTGGATGCGGGTGTCACCATTGTACAAGGGGCCACGTGTTAGACATGAGGAGGGCACATGGGGGAGGAGCCTCGACCCAAGCGCCTGTAACATGGCATGCATGCCCCATGCAATATACCACCTACCTTGCTTCCACTTGCCTGCCCTCACATGTGTGGCTATATGTTTCCTTCTCGATTCTTCGCTCGCAAGTCCCTTCGCTGGCTAGTTGGTTGTAACTCTGGTACCTTGGCCCTCTATGCATTCCAAGTAGCCCTCACCTTGGGGCAGCTCCATGTATACTAGGGAGTTGCCCCATTCTCTCTGCTCTGTCTACTAGGGAGTTGCCCCATTCTCTCTGCTCTATCTACTGGGGAGTTGCCCCATTCTTGAGGAATAATGCGGCAGCTCAACTATTATCATTTTAAAACTAATTTGGCGTGTATCAGTTTTAGACCTCGTTAAGGAACTTCTACTCAGCAACTCAACCATAAATTTGTTACACCATCTTCATCTCCAACTACTTCTCATTTCTCCACAAACTGCAAGCTATACTTCTCATTTGGACCCCGATCATATAACATCCTTGTTGTTGGTTCAGAAAATGCAGGAGCTTAAAACAATCTCCAAATGTTAAATGGTACCATTAATTTCCCTAATATTCGTTTAAACAATCTTTAAACTTATTTTAAAAATCAAATATGCCATGTGTCACAATATAAGCATTTCACGTGTCGCAAAATTTATAGAAGTTTTGCTTTAAAGACTTTGCTGGCAAGTAGAAATATTCTCAGAGAAAGAGCTGCCACTCTTTCTCCAAGGTGTTCTATTGTTACAATTCCCTCTTAAATGAAGGGTCGACTGACCCTTCTTATTCCTAATATTCTTTTCATAATAGTTCGACACTGGGAGAAGGGTCTGTCGATCCTTCTTGTATTATCCATGATGGCTATATTTGAATTGATGGATAATTTTTTTGACAATTAACTACGAAAAGAAGGGGTGGCCGATCCTTCTTGTCGTAAAACAGAAGTCGGGACAAACAATTTTTATATGATATAACTTCCAAGGTGTTCTATTTTTACAATTCCCTCGCAATTGAAGGGTCGGTCGACCCTTTTTATTCCCTATATTATTTTCATAATAGTTAGACATTGCAAGAAGGGTCGGTCGACCGTTCTTATTATCAATATTCTTTTCATAATATTTCAACACTGCAAGAAGGGTCAACCGATCGTTCTTGTGTTCTCCATTATGGATATAGCTAAATTCTTCGATAAAGGTTTTCACAATTAACTACGAAAAGAAGGGGCAGCCGATCCTTCTTGTCGGAAAAGAAGAAGTCGGGACAAACTATTTTTATATGTTATAAATTCTTGTGTAATGTCCCCAACTTGGAACTTTTCCCAATTCATTCAATTTTCAAAACTTGGACTAGTGAAGCCTCAAAATGTCTCAAATGATCCCAAATGCTTTTGAACTATGTCCAGAGTGGATTCAAGTGTACTATGACACATTTATGCAGCTATTATAGTCATGGAAACTTCTAATAGACTTCAACCACTTGCATTTACAATTAGAGAATGAAAGGAAGAATCACTAGGAAAATCTATGTTGAAGCCCCCAAGGGTAGATGGCTCCAAAAGACTCTTGAAAGGATTTCAAATTCGGTATGAAAGTATATGAATGGTATTAAGAAATAAAAAGGAACCTAATCAGTGATTATAGACTAATATCAGAATACTTCTGCAACATCCATTTAACTTCAGGAGAAGTTGGGGAGTTTTACTAGTCAAATCGAGGTTCAAAACACCCAAGGGTAGGGGACAAACATGGATTGTGATAGTGACATCAATACAATGATAAATGGATAATGACATACAGGTAGAAGGACATAGATACACATATAGGTTGATGGAAACCGTGATACAATGGTAGTGGAGTATTGTTCTTCTTATTCATATTAGGGTGGCAGGATCGAGCAAGGATAGGAGATTGAAGTCTCCTTTGGTTTGGTGCTTGTGATCTCAAGGAGTTGGGGAGTCCATCCAGTTGGTTCTAGTAAAACTATTGACTTGGACTTTACTGAGGTCTGGAGTCATATCTATGGGTTTTAAATTATGAAAACGAAGGGGTTGTAGCCTCGTTCTGTTAGCTTTTCATCATTGAAGTGAATATGATCTAGGATCTTAACTGAGAGAACAACATGTACAACATGTCAAACATAAGAGACAAGAGACACAAATCATTTCACCAGGGAAAACCATAAAGGTGAAAAACCCCACAACTTCCTCAGAGATAGAATAAGCACCAATACAAATATCACAAAGATGAAACCCCAAAAGATAGATGTCTCCAGCAGTTCTTCCTCTAGGCTCCTCCACTTGTGCGCACTCCTCTCTCTCAACTATGCGAGTTGGATGTGTGAGTGAATGAGAAAATATAGTGGTGCAACCACTCTATTTATACTTTAAATTAACTTGACCTGCCTTTTATCCTATCTGGGTTGACCCCCCAGGGGAGTCTAATAACCCTTCCACTTAACACATACTGGGCCGACCCCTCTAGGGAGGTCTAATAACCCATCAAATATAAGTTACGACACTTACAATAAAACTTGTGACACTTGCAAATACAAATGATGACACCTTCGAACGGAGGAATAAGAACATCTTCGTCGGGGATACAATAAAGTACAAATGTAATACATACAATATAAAAGTGAATATCTTTTGAAGTTACAGATAGTACATTAAGACTCTCTCTTAACTAGGAAGCTATTCTCTTGACATAGGTGTTAATACATATAGGCACAAGTCTTCAATACTGGAGCTGGATCATCAACACTGGATCACTGGAGCATCATCGTAGGTCTTCATCATCTCTATGAGCAAGCCATCAAGTAGGTACATCTCAGGACTGATTACACTGTCTCTGCAAAAATTTGTGCACCCTACTGTCACCCCATAATCTTCAGATCGTGCAAGGATTTCTTCAGTTTGCACTCATGAGTCTCCCTGTCATGTGTCTCAAACCGGAGTGATTGATCCACAGATACTTCCTCTTCCACTACACCATTCAATAATCCTATCTTGACATCCATATGGTGTATGATCTTCCTTTTCACGATCTTCATTATCTTTTGGTTTTACTTCATTCATTGTTGCATATCGATTCCTGAGTACTTCTGGTTCTTCAAGTCTTCTTCTTGACTTCATCAATCTTCTTGCTGAATCATCGTCACTTGTTCTTCGAAACAAGTCTCTCTTGTAGGTGATGGTACAAGGTCTTTCCTATGGGACAAGTTCAATTGCATGATTAGAAACATCTCATAGTTTTCAGAACAAATTCTTACACATAAAGACATATGTCATATAGTCATGCAATTATCTTAGCCAATCATGCTTCAATACAACATTTATCCATATCCCGTAACTTTCTAGATGCCTTACATCTCTACCAGAACATTGCTAAGAGTGTGCACTACTCCAACATGTCAGCAAAGAGGTTTCATTCTAGATAAGTAGCAATGGAATGTTGTACAGTACCATCAACCACTTACCTATTACTTGCATATAAGTATTATCTTGTTCATTAATGCAATTTTTTTCTAACATGCATAATATACATCCTAATTAATCTAGGAACATAAGTATGTATATGACTGAACAACATTATTTAAGTAATCATATATACAAGAAATAATAATTCAAATACTTATCTTTGTTTGGTTGTTGGGTGGACTCCCTCTCAATCTTTGCTTTCTTTGCAGGAATTACTAGAGTCTCCAAAAGAGTGCTCTTCTTCTTGTGAGAGATTCTTTTGTTCTTGGGACAATCTCCTACTTGTGATGAGGATGCTCCCTCTTGTTGTAATTCTTCTTGGTGTGTGCTATGAGAGCCTGGTCTTCACTACCCATGTTTTCTTTTCGAGCTACAATTCAAGCTTCTTCCTCTGAGCATTCCTCCCACAGCCTGTTGAATGTGATGAGCTTCTTCCTAGCACAAATTAGCACAAATTACTTGGATGAAGGAATCCCATGACCTAGAAGGACCATTCAAGGTGGTGACTCATCACTATTTCTCCATTCTCTATATCTTCTTCAATGGCTTCAAGTTGTTCTTTTATCTGAGAGACTATTGTAAAGTGTGACTGCATGGTCTCTGTGTTAGTTTATAATCATTAATTCAATATGATCTAGAATCTTATCTGAGAGAACAACATGTACATCATATCAATCAATCACAAGAGACAATAGACACAAAGCATTTCACCAAGGAAACCATAAAGGAGAAAACCCCGCAACTTCCTCAGAGATAGAATGAGGAATGATACAAAACACTAATAACAAGAGATAGTCTCCTAGCAGCTTCTCCTCCTCCACTTGTGTGCACTACTCACTTTAGAGAATGAGTGAGTGAATGAATGAATAAATAGAGAGGTGCTACTCTCTATTTATACTCAATGTCTTCCACTTGCCTTTTACACTACATGGGCCTACCTCTCTAGGACTATCTAATAACCCACTATAACTTAACTCAGGGTCGACCCCACTAGGGAGTCTCATAACCATATCACATACAATGATGAACTTTACGATTGGAGGAATGACACCTCTTCGTCAGAAGTACAATGTCATATGAATACAATATAAAATATACAAGTGAAATACATTCCCGAGGTATTTCTCGAAACAGTTCTTTAGCACAAGTCTTCATCGTCGACTACACAATTCAAGAAAGTTGTCTTGACATCCATATGGTGTATCTTCCACTTCTTCACTGCAACCAGAGCAAGTACTGTTATGATGGAAGTGTATCTAGCTACAGGTGAAAAAGTTTCCTCATAATCTATCCCTTCTTTTTGGGAGAAGCCATGAGCCACAAACCTTGCCTTGTATTTCTCCTCCTCCACTTGTGCGCACTACTCACTTGAGAGAATGAGTGAGTTCATGAATGAATAAATAGAGAGTCTAATAACCCTAGTACCTCCTCCACTTATTTATACTTGTCTTCCACTTTCCTTTTACACTACCTAGGCCGAACTCTCTAGGAGGGCTATAGGTGAGATATGATGAATTAATAAAGCAAGTTACAGGTGAGACCTCCATGCAGGAAGCAAAGCAAGTCATTTGGGGTGACATTATTGTGGAGGCAGAGAAATTGAGGCCATATCTCAATTTCATTCTATACAAAGAGGCTGTAATAAAGTTACCTAGGCAAAGCATAACAACAGTCAAGGAAATGTTCAACAAGAAGCCTATGGACTATGCATAAAAGGCCATAGAATTTCTGAATGGGCTCACAGAGGATGAGGTGAAAACAACTAGCATAAACTTAGGATAGAGTGTCTAGTATTATTTGGGAAAGGATAGTCATTTTAGCACATCAAGCAAAACTCTTCAAAGAAATGTTTGATCCATTATTCAAGAAGGGACTTCCTCTCTTTTGGGAGGAGGATGACACCACAAGGACATAAGAAGAATAATATCAAGGCAAGTTGTGGGGATGTCGATTCAATTTGGATTATGTATAATTTAGGTAAATTTATTCTAATGTTTATGTATTGATTCATTGTAATTTTTTGCATAAATAATGAAATTAAGTCGGTTTCTCTTGGCCATCTTTTTTGGATATTAATTTGTAAAATTTCTTTGAGCTATGTTTTTTGTTGCCAATTTAATGAATACATTGACTTGTATGCTGGATTTCTATTAATATACGACTCATGTGTTATTATGTGTTAAATGAATTTCTTCGTTTAACTCATTTTATCTATAATTTTCTGCAACTGATAAATAGCCACACATTTATATTGATGCTAGTAAGTGGAAAAGTGTTCTTACAAAGCTAGTTGCTTGGATCTGCGTTGGATAAAGATAAGTAATCTTATGTGTTTGATTCTGAGGCGTTTTTCTTTCATTCTTGCATGTTGTGATTGTGTAACTGAAAGGTTTTTAATTATGTTGTGATTGTGTAATTGAAAGGTGTTTTCCACTGTGGATGTGTAGGTTGACGTGGAGAAGCCACGTGGGTAGGAAGTCTGGCGTGGAGGAGACACATTGGCAGGAGCCTCAACGTGGAGGAGTTTCCTGGGAAGAAGGTTTGATGTGGACCGACCACATCAAATCCACATGTGCCAGCGACCGTGAAGGATGGGCGAAGGTGGTTTCGCAAATGGAGGACGGTGGTTCTCCTTACCGCCCTTCCAACTTGCGAAATGATGTGGTGTTGCCATGTGGAGAGTGGTTTCAGATTTTGCAACCACCCATCCCTCCATGTTGGGGATGTGGAATGGAAGTGGGACCCTTGATCTTTCACCGCCCGATTGATCTTTTGCGCCATTTAAAATGGTTTGTACGTTGTCATGGAGGTGATCTTTTCCTTCATTTCAAATGGTTTGTACGGTGGCATGGAGGTGATATTTTCCGCCATTTAAAATGGTTTGCACGTTCGCATGTACGTGATATTTTCGAACATTTAAAATGTTTTGTACGTTGGGATGGAGTTGATCTTTTCCACCATTTAAAATGGTTTCTACAGCACTAATGGTAAATGATGGTTTGTATCACTCCTGTGAAAAATCTCATCCATTTATTATGGATTGTGTTTATGTGTCATGACATACAGATGATATCCCTCCACACTGTGATAATAAATGTCACGAACTTTTCTGCATTGATATCCTACCACACTACTCTTCCCAACCACACTTCTCTTCCTGCGCACTGCCTACATTGAAACTTATCCCACCACACTGCTCTTCCCGCCCATTGCCTACATTGAAACTTAAAGTTCAAACTCTCCGTGTTTTCCAGTTTGGAGCTCTGTTTTCTCTGAGAACCGAGGTTTGCTTTTGCTGAGGTGGAACCGAGAAGAGTGTTGGGCGGGTAGAGCATTAAGATTGGTTTGAAGAATCGACTACTAGTTTTTCAATTGGCAAGTATTTATATTATTCAAACCATAAATCTAAATCTATAACAGAGCATGCTTATTCAACCTCCGGGCTAAAAATCCATATCTTCCATGGTTGTCAAAAATCAATGCAATCATAGTTTGAAGTTCACAATAATTTAAAGTCGTTGAACGTTTTAGATTCTTCAAATTTCCTTCCACCCTTGTCTGTCTTCTTCAGATTTCCAGAATTTATTTCCTTCAATTCTAGGTAGTTATCTTCTTATAGTCCATTAATATGAATTCACAACGTTATATTTGCAGAATCGTGCATTACTCATTACTGGGCTAAATTAACGGAATTAACATGCTTAATGTTGATTCCCACTAGCTTGCATACGTTTTCTATCTGGTGATGTAGCGTATTTTTTTCATATATTCCATATCGTTTTCTGCAAATTCTCTGGCATTTGGCTAGGTTTGTTGGAAAAAGATAACGACAAATGAACTTGAAAAATTGAAACATGTTTTTTCTTTTTAATACCATTTTGCAATTAATATTCACTATAGTATATTGATCTATGTAAACGTTAATACTTTATTTGAAATATTTGAAATTGATAATTTATGTCTTAATTTATATAATATTGATTACATTTTTTTTAATATAAATATATATAATTTAAGTATTTAATTTAATTGAATAAAATTAAGCAATCAAATAGCTTTAAACAATATTAAGGTATAATTGTTTGCCAATACAGTATCTTAGCTAGAAAAGTCCCATGTATTGCGTAGTTGGACGTGCTGTATGACTCAAATTGTTGGATGCAATGAGAACACATGTGAGTCTTGCATATGATACCAAGGCATTTAGTTTAAGAGATAAAGCTGATAAAAATGTTCTTAAAATTTAGGCAGGATACCGTCTTGGAAAATGAATTTAACAGTGACGACAATGTAGATAGTGATGCCATTAGTTGGGAAGATTCTGACTGCAATTAACCAGACAGAAACATTCTTTCATACTTTTGGGCCAAGACTACGATGAATGATATAGCATCTTCTACTTCGCCGAGTGTAACATAGATCAATTCTGGAATAGTCAAAGCCATGTGGCACAATCTGAACGTTCCACATGTCACCCTGGAGACTAGATTTCAACATTTGAATGAAAAAATTTACAGACGTTTTGCTACAAAGAGTTTTCCGTCAAGTCAAAATTTTGTCATTGAAAATGAGGTCGCTCTATCATCAGGTTGTTCCATTTCGAGGCGTTGGAGGTAGATGCTGAGGAGAAAGAGGGTCCACTCCTTCCTCCAGGGATGAGTTTTTCAGAGTGGCTAAAGTAGATATCGGCACTCTAAACACATATTTCATAGGAACATTGCTTCACACATTTCGCTGGAGAGTGGAAATATCCAAAGAGAAAGATCGGCCGCTCTTTCTCCAAGTTCTATTTTTAGAATTCCCTCGTAAAAGAAGGGGCGGAATATCCTTCTTCTTCCCAAGATTCTTTTCTTTATAGCTTGAGACTGCAAGAAGGGTTAATCCATCCTTCTTCCTATTCACCATTCTGGATATCGTTCAATTTCTAGATAAAGGTTTTGACAATTATCTACTAAACGAAGGGGCGTCTGACCCTTCGTCTCGAAAAACAAAAGTTGGGGAAAACAATTTTATATGTTATAACTTAGTCGTGCTTAGTATTATTCCCATGTTCACCATTTTAGATATAGACGATTTGACGTACTAGCCTTCATAGGTTGAATAATTTTATAATTCCCTCATAAATGAACGCGCGACCGACCCTTCTTCTTCCCAGTATTGTATTCATAATAGTTCTAGAATGCAAGAAGGGTTGGTCGATCCTTCTTTCTTTCACCATTCTGGATATAGGTGAATTGTTGGATATTATAGTTGTTCACAATTATCTCCTAAACGAAGGGGTGATCAATCCTTCTCTTCAGAAAATGGAAGCCGGGACAAACATTTTTATATGTGAGAACTTAGATGATGTCTGAGTCCCTACTATTTACAGTGGAAGTTGGAAGCCGAGAATTGTCGACATATCCTTCGTAGATAAAATATATTTAAATTTATTTCGTAAATGAAGGGTCGACTGACCCTTGTTGTGTTCAGTATTCTTCCCTTGTTCACAATTTTGGAAATACATGTATTGACGACCTAGCATTCGTAGGTTGAACATTTTTAATATTCCGTCATAAATAAACGGGAAGGAGACGATTCTACCCAGAATTCTTTTCGTAATATTTCTAGACTGCAAGAAGGGTCATTCGATTCTTCTTGTGTTCGCTTCTTCTACAAGAAGGGGCGGCCGATCCTAGCATTCAGAAAATTGGAAGTCCAGATAGCCATTTTTTTATATATTATAATTTATGTTATATCTTTGTTTAAAATAAATATGATTGTTAATGTGCTCCTGTTATTTTATATTTCCTAAAATGCTTCTGAACTGGATTTTGGTTCTGAACAATGTGTACAGTTATTTTATATTTCAGATATCATTTATGAAATGGATTTTGGTAATCAACAATGTGTGGACCTACTTTTGAATGGATTGAAAGTTGCTGAAGGAATCTCGTTTCCAATTTTGTTTTGCATAATATCAACATTAATGAAGGATGTATCATTGTAAATGTTACCAAGTCTTTGAATGCAAGTCTTCCATTTCCCTACTGATCAAAATGTGCAGATACATTTCCAGAGGTTGTTGGTGGTTATATTCAATGGCCTGTATCTGAAATCATTAACTAGATTCGGTCCGCTCTTCGTGAGAACAAGGTGAATGATATACTAGCTTCTTCTTCGACAAGTGTAGCACATATCATAAGAACTGAGAATGAGGTGAATGATATACCAGCTTCTACTTCAACTAGTGTAGCACATATCACAACAACTAAGAATAAATCTTCTTTTACTATGAGAAAAGTTAAGTTGTTACATAAGTGTTCAGAAGGAAAGGAATGCATTTCCATAGGTTTTGTAACAAATGTGAGTGAGACTGATTTTGTTGGGGAACATTTTTGGATGACTTATCCTTTGGTATTCTGGTTGATGAAGTGGTGTTTTCTTGTATGGTATGTTGTCCAGGGGTGAGCAGTGGATCTTTTGTTGTATGGTGGATTAAAAGAATCATTGATTTTAATACAGAAACATTGCTTTATGTTCCAAGCGCTTTCAACAATAATCAATCTGAATCGACTAGTTAATTTGATACATCAATGTTCTTTAAAGCCACAGTATGTTGCTCAGGGATTCGTGTCAACTGTTTTTAAGGGAGACATTGTACAATTCAAAGTACTAGATGTTGATGAGTTTGGTATTTTAGTTCATAAATTCTTCCGCAATTGCGAGGATTATGGTGTATTTGAAGGCTCTATTATAAGATGGCCTGCAAACACTTTGCTAGACCTCGAAAATCTTCCTTTGGATGTTATACTTTTGGAATGTTTTTTAAAATTTTCTTTTACAGATGGTTTTTCAGGTACTCCCCATTGTGAATATACAGATGTTAAAGGTAATCGAACAAGGCCATACAATTCCATAAATGAGGTAACACATATCATAACAACTGAGAATGAGGTGAATGATATATCAACTTCCACTTCGATGAGTGTAGCACATATCACAACAACTGAGAATAAATCTTCTTTTATTATGAGAAAAGTTAAGTTGTTACATAAGTGTTCAGTAAGAAAGGATTGCATTTCCATAGGTTTTGTGACAAATGTGAGTGAGACTGATTTTGTTGGGGGAACATTTTTGGGTGACATCTCCTTTGGTATTCTGGTTGATGAAGAGGTGTTTTCTTGTATGGCATGTTGTCCAGGGGTGAGCAGTGGATATACCAGCTTCTTCTAAAATTTTCAAATGAAATACAAGATCGGTACCTTATAGGCCTACAATAAATCAGGGTGCACACCTTTCAAACATTGGCACTGAACATTGTTGCACAAATTTTTGTATATAAAAAATTCCAGTTTGATCAATAGTTGAATGTGCTAAGAAATTTGATAGTTGAATGTTATAAATTCTATGGGGTCAAATGCTCTTGTGGCCAAAGAAGGAGATGACAGAAAAATAAGCTTTTTTACAATGAGATTAGACACAATAGATGTCCGTCAAAATGCATGGAATAAATTCCATCAAAAAAAAAAGAGCACTTTGGGTAAGGCGATTGGTGATATTTATCAGGAGTTAGATGCTAGTACTATCATATTGGAACCGTCATGTTAAACTGTCACGTTTTTTCCAAAACTTATTTTTGATGGGCACTTTATTCTCTAAACCGTCATTAATTTTTGTGGGTTACTCTTAAAAGAAATTGTGTTGATGTATATGTAACTTCGGAATGTATTTCATCCATGTATTTCATTTATATATTATTGTACTCCTATAGAGATGTGCCATTCCTCTATATGGAAGTGTCGTCATGTGTATTGACAAGTGTTGCAAGTGTGTTAACTTGTCGATGGGTTATTAGACCACCATGTGTGGGGTCGGCCCTGATTTATGTAATATGTGGTTGATGTACCTAGCTAGACAAGTCGGCCCCATAAGGTTATTGGGCAAACAGAACAAGTATAAATAGAGATCGGGAGATCTCTATTTGGATCACTCAAAAACTCATTCTTCCTTCACTCGAAAAGTGGCGAACTTGTGAGGAGGAGGATCAGCTGCTAAGAGGAGTCTGTCTCTTGTACTTTGGTTGTACTTTTGTAGAGCTATTGCTCTATCTATCTCTAAGGAAGTTGTCGGGTTTTTCACCTTAGGGTTTTCCCCACGGAAACTCTGTGTGTCTATTGTCTCTCATGCTTTTGCTTCTTGTGATGATTGACATGCTTGTTATGATTGATATGCATTGATATACTATACATGTTGTTCTCTCAGTAAATATCCTAGAATATTGTGAATTAATGCTCAAAATTTAACATGGTATCAGAGCTAACCTGAGAAGAAGACATTGTGCAGTGATGGAAACCAAGGGTTTCTTGTTTATTGTGTTTCTCTCCACAGATTTTGGAAAAGCAGTATGGTAGATTGACTCTATTCATCAAGGAGAATCTATCTGTCCAAACAGAATTCAATTCTGAGCATTTTCAGATTTGGCCCTAAAAGATAGGGTTTCCAAAAAAATAGGAATGTCTGGAATCTTAAGACATGGCTGGAAGATCCTTGCAAAAATCGAAGTTTAGAGCTTTGGATCGAGATTTTTGGCTTGGTAGATCTCCGGGAAACTCAAACCCTAATTCAGGGTCCTCCCTAGTGAACTTGAGAAGACAAAAACGCATTTCTGAAGGGTGAAGCTTTGCAGATCTCAAATTATGAATACACCAGGCTGATCAGATCATCAAGGCGCATCTTTCTATCCTTTCAGAAAGTTGAAATTCACACTTTGAATTTTTAGGGTTTTTCCAACAAACCCTAATCTAGGACCAGATCCGATTTTCAACAAATCAAGTGGTAAGACCTAAATCTTTTCTATTTCCATTTGAAGTACTCTTTAATATGTCTCACCACACCAAGCTTGAGGACAAGCTTGAAGGAGATGATAACTTCCGAGCCTGGAAGTATAGGATTGGGTTAATCCTGGAAGAGAATGAGTTGGACTCATCTGTAAAAGAAGACATCCATATCCCAGAGGACGAAGAGGCTAAGATATTGCATAAGAAAAACTTGGTCAAAGAAAAGAGAATCATTGTTGATTCTATCAAAGACCATCTCATACCACATGTGTCATCTCTGAAGACAGCCAAGGAGATGTTTGACTCCCTGACCAAGCTATTTGAAGGGAAGAACATAAATCGGAAGATGACTCTGCAGAAACAATTGAAAGGGGTCAAGATGTTGAATGGAGACACCATTCAATATTATTTCTCCATAGTCTCTTAGATCAAGGAACAACTTGAAGATGTAGATGAAATGGTGGAGAATGGTGAAATTGTTATGGCCACTTTGAATGGCCTACCTAGGTCATGGGACTCCTTTATCTAAGGGATCTGTGCAAGAAAGAAATTGATCTCCTTCAGTAGACTGTGGGAGGAATGTTCTCGAGAAGAAGCAAGGCTTGTGGCACGAGAAGAAAAGATGGGGAATGAAGATCAAGCTCTCACAGCACACACCAAGAAAGACAAGTTCAAGAGGGATCCATCCCATCACAAGAAGGAATCTTCTCATCCATATCACAAAGAAAAGAAAGATCTGAGGTGTTTCAATTGCAATGAGAAAGGACATTTTGCCTCAGAATGTCCCAAGAAAAGGAAAGAAGATTCCAACAACTTAAACAAGAAGAAGAAGAACAACAAAATAAGATATCATGCTCATGCTGCTGAGGATGATGAACCTCCCAGGAAGAAAGCTAGAACAGAAAGTGATGATGACTCATCAAGTGAAGAAGAGGACATTCTAATCTCTGCTCTCACAGGTACTATCTATCATGGTTGTAATGATTGGCTTATTGACAGTGGTGCTTCCAAACACATGACTGGGTTTAAAGAATCTTTTGTAAATCTATCTGAACATGACTCACCCCATAAAGTGAAACTTGGGGATGACTATCAATACCCTATCAAAGGAAGTGGTGAAGCCTCCTACAACCTAGATTCTGGAAAGTCCTTGAAGATGAAAGAAGTTCTCTATGTACCTAGACTTAAGAAAAACCTACTCTCCATATCCGCATTGGATGCAAAAGGTATGAGGTTTGCATTTGTGGATAGCCAAGTTCTAATGTGGCCAAAGGGAAAGACCATAGATGATGCAGTGGTGATTGGAGAGAAAGAGGGAGGATTGTATAAATTGAAGGGACAACCTGAACATGCCATGGTGCATGATTCCATGGAGTCAAGTGAACTTTGGCATAGAATACTTGCACATATGCACTACAGAGCATTACCAATTGCAAGTAAAGATGTAGAAGGTCTTCTTGAAATCAACACCAAGCATGAAGGTGTTTGCAAAGGATGTGCAAAAGGAAAGAACATAAAGAAGGCATTTCCAAGCAGTGAAAGCAAGGCAAAAAGTATCTTGGAAATTATCCACTCCGACGTATGTGGTTCTATGTCATCCAGTTCTCTAAGTGGGTATGTTTACTATGTCTCTTTCATTGATGACTTCTCCAGGAAGACTTGGGTTTACTTCTTGAAGAGCAAAGATGAAGTACTTGATAACTTCAAGGAATTCAAAACCTTGATGGAGAATCAAACTGATAAGAAAATCAAGACTTTCAGATCCAACAATGGTCGAGAATTCACTTTAGGGGACTTCAAGAAACTTTGCAGTGATTTTGGGATTAAGAGGGAGTTGACTGCTCCTTACAATCCACAACAGAATGGAGTTGCAGAAAGAAAGAATAGAACAATCATGGAAGCAGAAAGGGCAATGCTGCATGACCAGGATCTACCTATGCATCTATGGGAAGAAGCAGTTAGGACAGCTGTATAGGTGCAGAACAGAACACCCCACAAGATATTGTACAACAATACACTAGAAGAGGTCTTCTCTGGTAAGAAACCTAAAGTTAGCCATCTCAGAATATTTGGTTGTCCAGTATATACTCATGTCCCAAAAGAAAAGAGGACTAAGCTAGATCCTTCAGGAAAGAAGGGTATCTTTGTGGGTTAAAGTGAAAGCTCGAAGGCTTATAGAATATACTTTCCAGGGTTCAAGAAGATTGATGTCAGCAGGGATGTAACATTTGATGAAAACTCAGCATTCATCAAATCAAGGAAGACACATGTTGAAGTTTATGAAGAACCTAAGGAAACTAGATTTCAAGACACTACCATGACTGAAGCAATTCCAGATGTTGATCGTGAAATTGAAGATCTGAAACAAACTGAAGATCCACCACATGAGAAAAAACTCTCACAAGAGGAAACCTACATGAGCTAGAGAGGTCATTCAAGATGAAGAAATATTTGGCATTCCAGAAGAAGAACACAGAGCAAAGAAGATAACTAAATCTCATACCAGCTATGTTGCTTTACTATGTGATATCATGAACAAAGAACCTTCCAATTATGAAGAAGCAACAGAAAAGAAAGAATGGAAGGATGCCATTGTCGAGGAATACCAATCAATAATGAAGAATGATGTTTGGGATGTTGTCCCAAGAACTGAAGTGAAGTCTATTGTGACTTCCAAATAGATCTACAAGATCAAGCATGCTACAGATTGAAACATAGAGAAATACAAGGCAAGATTCGTAGCTCGTGGCTTCTCTCAGAAAGAGGGAATAGATTATGAAGAAAAATTTTCTCCTATAGCCAGGTACACCTCCATCAGATCAGTACTAGCCCTGGCTGCAGCAATGAAATGGAAGATACATTAGATGGATGTCAAGACTACTTTCTTGAATGGTGTAGTTGAAGAGGAAGTATATATGCAGCAGCCACTCGGTTTTGAAATACATGACAGGGAGTCATATGTGTGCAGATTGAAGAAATCCTTGTATGGATTGAAGCAAGCTCCTAGGACTTGGTATGGTAGGATGGACAATTTCCTATCTAGTTTGGGCTTTACAAAGAGTAAAGCGGATTCCAACATTTACTACAAGGTTGAGGAAGGAAATCCTGTGATACTACTGCTATATGTAGATGACCTGTTTGTAACAGGAGATGACAGATTGATTGCCGATACAAAGAGGAAGCTTGCTGTCGAGTTCGATATGAAGGACTTAGGGATGATGCATTATTTCCTAGGTATGGAGGTGTGGCAAAGTGCAGATGGGATCTTCCTTGGACAAGGGAAGTATGCAGTAGATATCCTGAAGAGGTTCGGGAAGATGGATTGCAAGGCCATGGCCACACCTATGGCATCGAACCTAAAACTTCTGTGTGATGCTTCATCTGAGCCGGTTGATGTCTATATGTATCATCAGATGATTGGGTCCTTGATGTACTTGACGAACACGAGACCAAATATTTGCTTTGCGGTGAACACATTGAGCCTTTGAGCCAGTTTTTTACGGATTTGAGGAGTGTTCACCTATTTGCTATAAAGCATATTCTAAGGTACCTGAAGGGTATAGTTGATTATGGGCTCAAGTATGATGCGAATCAAAAGTTTAACCTGCAGGGTTATGTTGATTCAGATTGGGCAGGCAGTGCTGTAGATAGGAAGAGCACATGTGGGTGTTGCTGCAATATGGGATCAGGTGTGATCTCTTGGTTTTGTAGGAAACAATGCTGCGTAGCACTGAGTACAGCCGAGGTAGAGTATGTTGCATCCTGTTCGGCTAGTTGTGAGGAAGTATGGCTTTGGAAGCTACTATCTGAGTTGTTTGATCTCCCATTTGATGCTACTGGTATCTTCTGTGATAACCAGAGTTGTGTGAAGTTGTCTGAGAACCCCATGTTCCACGACAGGTCGAAACACATTGAGATCAAATATCACTATATCAGGGATATGGTGCAAAGAGGAGTAGTGAAGCTCCTGTATGTTGCGATAGATGAGCATATTGCAGATGTGTTGATGAAGCCACTAGCCAAAGTGAAGTTCGAGTACTTTAAAGAGAGGCTTGGTGTTCTTCATATCGATGACACTTTGAGGAAGAAGTGATGGAGACATTTGTTGAAGCCATTCCAAGCATGGTTTAAGGATGATCCTTCACATGGCTATGGATGTAAGCACTGGATAATGAGCATCAGGACGATGCTCCAGTTACTGCTCTATATATGCATCAGGATGATGCTGGATATGATTAGTTGGATCATTTATATGTATATATATGTACGCATCATGTTGGATCCTGGATATGATCAGTTGGATCATTTATATGTATTTGTATATACATCATGTTGGATGCTTGGACCATGTATCTGTATATGTATTAGGTGGATACTGTGTATGATCAGGTAGATCATGTATGTTGATATATATCAGTTGTATACATTGTGTGGATCATGTATCTATGTATGTATCAGGTGGATACATTGTATGATCAGGTGGATCATGTCTGATGATATGTATCAGGTAGATACTTGGTATGCATCAGGTGGATGCATTGTATGATCAGGATGATTATGATGACAAGCTTCAGGATGTTGCTCTAGATGATATGTATCAGGATGGTACAATGATGATGATCAGTATGATCATGAGCATCAGGAGGATGCTTCGTGCGATGATGATCAGTTAGATAATGAGTATCAGGTTGATACTTGGAGGTCAGATATTATATGTGGCAGGTTGTGCAGATAGCATGTAATAAGTCCTCAAAAATACGATAGGTTCAGCTGTGTGCTCATAATCAGTCCTGGGATGAGGTATTGTTATGTAGTATGTAATCAGTCCTCAAAGATCCGATAGGTTGAGCTATGTGCTCATAATCAGTCCTGGGATGAGGTATTACTATGGAGACATGTAATCAGTCCTGGAGATCTGATAGGTTGAGCTGTGCGCTTGTAATAAGTCCTGGGATGCTCTTTAGAGATCTTTTCGGTCGTGTTGTGGCACATAAATGTTCCTGGGATGCTCTTTAAAGGTATTGTCTATTCACATGTAATCAGTCCTGGAGATCCGAGAGGTTGAGTTGTTTGCTCGTAATAAGTCCTGGGATGCTCTTTAGAGATCTTACCGATCGTGTTGCGGGACATAGATGTTCCTTAGATGTTTTTTAAAGGTATTGTGAAGGGGATGCATGTAATCAGTCCTGGGAGATCTTGCAGGTCGTGGTTAGGCACATAAATGTTCCTGGGATTATCTTGTTAGGTATTGCATCAGCACATAAAATTAGTCCTGAGAGACCACCTCTATCAGATCCTTCACATAGATGAGGAAGACCTGCAAGTAGTGGGCCTACATCTAGTATGAAAAAGGATTAGCTATGTAGAACTTCCTATGACAAGTAGATTCGAAGATTGGTTGAGATAGCAGCAACAGTGACGATGACGATGATTCAAGGACGATGCATCGATGATGACGATCTAGAGAAGAAGACTTGTGCTAGCAAATCTGTGTGAGAAATACATTCATATTTAAGAGGGAGTGTTGATGTATATGTAACTTCGGAATGTATTTCATATATATATTATTGTAATCCTATAGAGATGTGTCATTCCTCTATACGGAAGTGTCGTCATGTGTATTGATAAGTGTAGCAAGTGTGTTAACTTGCCGATGGGTTATTAGACCACCATGTGTGGGGTCAACCTTGATTTATGTAATATGTGGTTGATGTACCTAGATAGACAAGTCGGCCCCATAAGGTTATTGGGAAAAGAGAACAAGTATTAATAGAGATCGGGAGATCTCTATTTGGATCACTCAGAAACTCATTCTTCCTTCACTCAAAAAGTGCCTCACTTGTGAGGAGGAGGATCAGCTGCTAAGAGGAGTCTATCTCTTATACTTTGGTTGAGCTATTGCTCTATCTATCTCTGAGGAAGTTGTGGGGTTTTTCACCTTAGGGTTTTCCCCACGGAAACTCTGTGTGTCTATTGTCTCTCATGCTTTTTCTTCTTGTGATGATTGACATGCTTGTTATGATTGATATGCATTGATATACTATACATGTTTTTCTCTCAATAAAGATCCTAGAGTAGTGTGAATTAATGCTCAAAATTTAACAAATTGGATTTACATTTTACAGCTAACCTTTCTAATTTCTTTTAATTTTTTTTCCATGATCATTAATTTGTTTGATAAGTTAACATAAACAACTTGGCATTAAAATAGAAAATTCCAAATTGTTAACTTGACACGTAACCATTGGACCTTTCTATGCATATCATACCTGGAAATAAATGTAGACATTTTAAATATTTTCAGCCATGAGCATTTGCTATATAGTAAAAAAATTTATTTTCTATGTAAATGTTAAATTTTAATCAATTTTAAAATCTATATTAATAAAAACTTTACTATAGACAGGTAATTATTTTATCTACTGAAGGGAAAAAATTAAACTAGACCATTTTTGGACGGGGAATATATATACTTAAAAAATGCTTAGATAGACAACAACAATGGGTTGTTGGTGCAGAAGAAAATATGAAGATCGATGTAAATAGCATCATATGGGCATGGTCACCAAGAAGGGATTTGCAATAGAAAAAAAATAAAATAAACGAGAAGGGCCTTGCAGCAGTCGAGGCACAACGATAAAATATGGAGAATAGTGTTCAGAGTGGTGGATGTTCTCAAGGGTTGATAGTAGACAAAATTGGTTTCTAAATTTCTCTATGTAGCAGTTTTAAGCAACAAAATTGTTGTGTTTCTAAATTTCCACTTGGTCAACAAAAAGTTGTATTTTCTCATTTTCATTAAAGTTTTATAAAAGGAAAGATACAAATTATAGCCATTGCAATGGGATTGATAATGGATGGTTATTTGTTATAAAATTGGATTTGTGATAAGTGTCATAATTTGCGCACTAATTGTCGTTAAGTGTTGTATTTGTGCTTAAGAATAATTGGCCTTTAGAAGTGGTTTATCCGATGCACTTAAAATCAAGTAATTATCCTCAGAGTAACTACCTAAATACTAAAATATGATCCACTATACTTAAACTTCCAAATTCAGCGGTGCTTATAGGAAAGCATATTCTATACGAGCCAATATTCTGTGCGAGCCAACTATATTTCTAATACTTAATGTGCCCAATCAAATCTGCCACGTGTCACAATATGATCGTTCCGCGTGTCACTTCGGGATATTAGATTTCAACATTTAAAAAACAAAATTTGTAGACGTTTTGCTTCAAAGACTATGCTGGCAAGTGGAAGTATTCTCAGAGAAAGAGCGGCCGCTCTTTCCCAAAGGTGTTCTATTGTTATGATTCCCTCGTAAATGAAGGGTTTGTCGACCCTTCTTATTCCCAATATTCTTTTCATAATAGTTTGATATTGCAAGAAGGGTCAGTGAATCCTTCTTGTGTTCTCTATTTTTTATATAGCTGAATTGTTGGATAAAGGTTTTCACAATTAACTACGAAAAGAAGGGGTGGCCAATCCTTCTTGTCAGAAAATGGAAGTCGGGAGAAACCATTTTTTATAAGTTAAAACTGCCAAGGTGTTCTATTTTGAAAATTGCCTCGTAATTGAAAGGTCGGCCAACCCTTCATATTCCTAATATTATTTACATAATAGTTCGACACTGCAAGAAGGGTCGCTCAACCCTTCTTCTTCCAAATATTCTTTTCATAATAATTTGCCACTGTAAAAAGGGTCGATCGATCCTTCTTGTGTATTCCATTATGGATATAGTTGAATTTCTGGATAAATGTTTTCACAATTCACTATGAAAAGAAGGGGCGGTTGATCCTTCTTGTCGAAAAAACAGAAGTTGGGACAAATGATTTTTATATGTTATAACGTAGTCGATTGACTGGCTATTTGGAAAATAGAAGTCGGGACAAACGATTTTTATATGTTATAATTTAGCTGATTGTGGAATCTTGGTTTTCGGTTTTGATATATTTTCTTTCTGCAACCTACAACCCACAATTGCGGATTGAGGATTGTGGAAAGAATGTATATATTTATGAAATAAAACCCCGCAACTGTTCTTTTCCTTCTGGCATGTTTACGTTTTAACCGTCGATTTGTCTTGATCCTACCGATGAGATTACACCGGGTGATTAAAATGAAGTTTAGCTTGCCTGTTTAGCTTGTCGATGTTAGCACTAGCGTTGTCCTGGATGAAACTGGGAGGATCAATTTCTAAAAAGAACGGAGAAAGCCTCGGTGGTCTGAGCAAAATAGAATCATCTGGGTAGGTATTGATGGCCTCAAGGGTGAACTGATCAAATCCCAAGCCCGAATCTTTGCAAGGAGAATTAAATTGCTGAGGTATGTCTATAGTTACATATCTGCGCAAATAAACGGTCTAGATCGGCGGTGGTGAAGATCTACAGTCATGAGCACGCTTCACGCAAAAAGGGTGAGGTGTTCTAAACCGAGGTGGGAGGTTTAGCCCACAAGCATCTTAAGTAGTGGATCAACGGCCAATGGAGCAGATCGACGGTGGGGAACTAATTCTATGATAAGACATGCGTGGAGCAAACAAATTTTTGGATCCATGAACTTTTGGTAGAGGCCCACGGGTTTGGACAACGCATATCTGAGGAGGCTGAGATCTATGGCCAAGGTTTTGTTTGGGGATCTAACTTGCACGAAGCATCAATGCAAGCCAAATCCATGAAGTTGGTAAAAGTCGTATAGTTTGATGGCCAGGATTCGAGGTGACATGTGGCAAGATTCAAGGACACCAGGGATCAGGAAAATGGATAGCCAGGGAAGCTTCCACGCTAGAGGAGATGCAGGGGTGATAGAAAAGGATAAATAATATAAAAAACTCGCCTGCATGAAAAGTTGGATTCCTATTTTTCATCCAAAAGCGACAGGAGCAAGCTGTGAAGAAACAGACCGGTCAACCAGAGGCCCAAACCAAGCTAAAAAAATAGGTAGGTTATCTGCTCTGCAGTAAACTATTTAATGGTTGAATTGAGTGATAGAGAACCCATAGAAACACTATTTACAGACAGATACACAGAGGTCTATGACACTATGATGACCGATGACCCCATGGAAACTGTAAAAAACAAGCTAAAACTAGTTAGGGAGCGAGGTATAGATGTGCACTAGGTCCACCAGTCCTATTTTTATCTGTTTACAGTCGGCAAAACCCCTAGTTTTCCTAAATTTGTTGAATGGTGCTTCTCTAACTACTCTTCTACCGAGAGGGAACTCATGGACCCTTCCAATTCTAATATCCTTTGCAAAATCGATACCCAAACCCTTTGAAAAGCCCTGTCAGTCCCAAAAGAGTTTTTCCAGAAAGCTATAGGGTATACCGAGGAAGCCCTAATCCAATTTTAGACAATCCCCTGTTGAAGTAAAAACGAATTTCTACAGTTCATGTCTGAATCGTACTGTCCAAATACAAGAGCCATATTTCCCAGCTGAAGCCATACTATTCACGGAAGAATCTAGAGGTGTTATCGCCATGATGATCCAATTCCTAGGTCTAGACTCTGATATATATGTCACAGAACCTCTAATAAGTTTTCTTTTTGTCCTAGGCACCTTCCCCCTAGAATGAGATGACCCAATCCATTCTACCCAATGTGCATGCCTTAGGTTTGATGAAGTTTTGGTTGAAAGTATACACTCCCAGCTAAAGAATTTCCAGGAAACAAGGATTTTTAGACTTCAATCCTACTTACTAAAAATGTTGCTAGCATTCAATGAGAAAAACTTGCAAATTCCTGAGGTACTACTTAATTGGGATATGTACACTAATTACACCAAGTTCCATGATGAGCTCATGTTTGAGGTTTATCAAGTCTTCTTCCAAAAGAAGCTGCCTAGAGTATTACCAGAAATGCAGGACTTACTACAGATTTATCATGAGAAGAGGGTCGGAGATTGGTTCCTTTCAGAGCATGGCACAATCATCAGGTTTTATGGGTTTGATTATGCACCCTACGTGCTACCAGTTTTCCTGACCCCCAGAATGTTTGCATTAGAATTCATCAGACAAAAATTGAAGGCAGAAGCTGAGCGCTTTCTAGATCATAGAAAGGGCTCTGATATTGTGTTTCCATGGAATGTAGGTCCATTCTTAATAAAAAACAAAGGAGCTCTTACAGCCATCGAATGCAAGATAAAGGAGATGGGTTTCAAAACAGAAGCACCCTTAAACTATGATCCCCACCACATCATTTCCAATAGGAGGAAGGAAAGCAATAGGAAGGAATTTGTGCATTTCGAAATTCCAGGCATGGCAGAAGATGCAAATTTATTGGAATGTCCTAGCAGAAGCCAGATGGAAATAGACACACTTGAGAGCTCCTCCTTGCTGACACAAGGGAACACACCCACAGTTCCTGGCTCTTCTAGCCTTGTCCTATTAGTGCCAATAGCCATGCCTATGGCCATCAACTTAATAAAGTCCAGCAAGGAAGCCGACAGTGTCCCTATGGACACAGATGGGGAAACTGAGAGAGCCCCAAAGAGGCAAAAAACCAACGAATCTAAGCATCAGCTAGTACCAGTGGGGACTCGTAAAGGAAAAAAGAAACAAGTGTATAAGCTACCAGGATTTGAGATCAAAGAGTATGTGTTTAACCCAGTAGCCAAGGTGGACTCACGGGAAGCCTCAGAGGAGTCCAAGTTATATACTAAAGTAAGGAAAATTTCAAGCAAAGAAGTGTCTCTAGTGACTAGCAGGTGCCTCACTGAGAACACTCTGAGTTTGGCCTTAGCCACCAAGAACAAGGTCACTGAGCTAAGGGAGAATTTAGAGGACATTCTTGTCCCAGATGTAATAAACTTGCACAAAGAAACCGGGGATGTTATTTATACTAAACTGTTGAGTACATCTTTGGATCTATCAAAGGTATAGGTCTGTAAGAGTAAGGTTGTCAGCCATCTCAAGTAGGAAAATATGGATAAAAAAGCTCATAAGGAAAAGATCAAGAAATTGCAGGGTGACACAGTGGCCATTGAGGGCCAGCTTGATAAAAGAGCCAGCATTCAAAACCTACTCAACAAAAAAGACAACATCATCCAATCTCTAAAAAAGGGGCTGGAAATCCCCTCTACCCAGTTAGTAGCAGTCCCTTAGCTAACAGAACTGGAGGAAAATAAGGAGAAGTTGCAGACTGACTTGAAAGGCTATAGGGCCAAGCTATTGAAGCTTAAAGCGAAGGAAAAACAATGGTAGATAGATATAGCCACTGTGGTGGCAAATGAGAAAATCTCAAAGGCCAAAGTGGAAGAGCTTCAGAAGAGACTACAGCAGAAAGATAAAGAAGTAAAAAGCATGGCCACACCATCCATAGAGGCTGGTGATTTCTCCCTGGTAGGGGCTATAGCTGAATCTAGTTTGGAAGACATAGAGATAACAAGATTAAAAAAGCAGAATGTGAATCTAAAAACCCTGAAGGATAATGCAGAAAGAGAAAAGGAGGCTTGGGAAGCCAAGCACAAGGAGTTGCAGGGTAAATATGATGAGTTGGAAAGACAAGCTACAGGGCAGACTTCCTTGCTAGAGGCCACGCAGGTCATCTGGGATGGCATGATTGAAGAAGCAGGAAAATTGAGGCCCTTCCTCGATTTTTCCTTGGACAAGGAAGCAATGATAAAATTAGCCAAGAATAGTGTGACAACAACAAATGAGAAATTGAACAAAAAACCTGTAGAGTATACTGAGAATTCCATCAAATTCTGGAATGGCTTATTTAAGGAGCATGTCAAGACAACTGGTGTAACAGATAGGGTTTCCATCATCATTGGAGCCAAAAAAGTGATGCACAAGCACTAGTAGGTAAAGGCTATTCAAGCTTAAATAGATGTCATGGCACAGCAGATCAAGTATTTCAAAGACATGTTTGACCCTTTCTTCAACAAAGATTTACCTCTCTTTTGGGAGGAGGATGGAACAATGCTCACAGAAGAATAATATCAGAATAAATTGGCAGGATGTAAAGTGCATTTAAATGATTTTGTAGGTATGGATCAGTTGCTATAAGGGAAGACAGTGGTGGAGAAAATGGCAAAGGATTTTGAGTTAAGCATGATGTTCAAGGAGGCTAGTGCACATCTGCGAAGCTACTCTTATAGCGACCACACTGAGATCCGAGTCTTAATGAAGGAGTTGGCCACCTCGGAGCTACCAGCTGCCGAGCTATGGAAGTTGGTTGAGAAATATGGGAAGGGAAAGCTGATATTGAACCGCTGAAGATTCGATGATCGTGGGATAGAAGCATGGAGGAAATATTCGCTGAAGCATTTTGTTTATTTTGTTAGAGTCTGTTGTCTTTAAGTAAAAATGCTCAGTAATTTTGTAAAAGGAAATTGAGCCAGTTTTACCAGCATTGTCATTTTGTTGTAACTAATTCCTAAGGGTGGAAAACCTGTTTGAATAGGTGTCACCTCCATTGTAACAACTTCCTGTTGAGGCAGCTCGAGTTGGAAGGCTCTAGGAATCTATGTAAGCAATGTAATAGAAGGATAAAGGGTTGGAAACTTTTGTTGGACTCGTGAATTCCTAGTGTTATTAAGCACTCTGAGATATATTTTAATAAAATTTGGCTAGGCCAAGCAAGATTTTCTATCAGAGATTCCTGTGTTATTCGTCTTACAGTCTGTTTACTTCTTCTCTTATGTGAATGTTTCTCTCACTGTTTAATTCATACTGTTATGCTTTTTCATGCTTGGATACGTGTTCTATCGGGACAAAAGTCATAAATATTATGCTCTGTTGCTTTCATTTCAAGCATCCACTACCATTTTCTACTAAAGTCAATATAGAATTCATTATCATAAGCTCTATATTGATGGGTTGTTCATATCTTCTTCTTTAATCACCAAACAAAAGCTCTTTGACTGTGAGTGGGTGGCTATCCTGCCTCTGATTAGTTTTCTTTGCAAAGCACTGTCATGTTTAATCATATCCTGCCTCCTGCCTCTGGTTAGTTTGATCTACAATTTGGATCTGTCTTTACTCATGATCTGTGTGTGTTTTATGTTTTAAGTGAATTTGTTTAATTAAAACATTTATCTATTCCTGCAAATGATTAACATAAATTAATGAATTCATGTTAATTTTTCAATTAGCATTCCAGCTATAGGGTAATCTTGCATGTGCCTAATCCTTAAAACTACTACGAGTGAATTTTCATTTCCTGATTGTGTTGTGGTTAAACCTGCATTAGTAACTTCGCTATACTCAATGTGCTAAATCAAATAAAAAACAGTAACCTCCCTATACTCAGTGTGCCAAATCAAATATGCCACATGTCACAATATGATCATTCCACGTGTCACACTAGGATACTAGATATCAACATTTTAACAACAAAATTTATAGACGTTTTGCTTTAAAGTCTTCACTGGCAAGTGGAAATATTCTCAGAGAAAGAGCAGCCACTCTTTCTCCAAGGTGTTCTACTGTTACAATTCCCTCCTAAATGAAGGGTCAACCGACCCTTCTTATTCCAAATATTCTTTTCATAATAGTTCGACACTCCAAGAAGGGTCGGTCGATCCTTATTGTATTATCCATTATGGCTATAACTAAATTCTTCAATAAAGGTTTTGACAATTAACAACACAAAGAAGGAGCAGCCGATCCTTCTTGTCGTAAAATGGAAGTCAGGACAAACCATTTTTATATGATATAAATTTGAAGGTGTTCTATTTTTACAATTCCCTCGTAATTGAAGGGTCGCCAGACCCTTCTTATTCCCCATATTAATTTCATAATAGTTGGACACTGCAAGAAGTGTCCATCAATACTTATTACCAATATTCTTTTCATAATATTTTGACACTGCAAGAAGGGTCGGTCGATCCTTCTTGTGTTCTCCATTATGGATATAGCTAAATTGTTGGATACAGGTTTTCATAATTAACTACAAAAAGAAGGGGCGGCCGATCCTTGTTGTTGGAAAACGGAAGTCGGGACAAACTATTTTTATATGTTATAACTTTTCACCTTAAAATTTTGAACAATTACAAATGAAAATTGCAATTTTGAACACTTTTCAAACCATAAATTGCATTTTTTAATTTTAAATTCACATTTGAAGGTTATATATTCATACCTCCCTTCTAGCATCAAGGGTTTTAATTAAAAAATAATAATAACTAACAACACTTTTCATTCTTTTTATGAGATTTCATTCTATTTAGAAAAAGAGAAAAAAGAAATAATGCTTTGATTTAAAAAACAAAAGGAAAGAATGTTTCTATTTAAAAAAAAGAATGTTTCTATTAAAAAAATAAAAAGAAAGAATAGAATAGTTTTCGTATAATGCTACTATAATGATACTATTGTAAATGTGTAAAGTTACTTAACTACAATTACTTACACAAGTAAACTTCAGTTCGAGGAGCATTATCCCTCGACAACGGATGTCAACATGATCTATGGGGCCATCCCCCTAGCACGTGGAGAGCATGAGCAGAGGGATCCTCGCACTCTGCACCCTTAACATTGCACGCGTTACCCTGCCCCGTCTCAGACCTGCTCACGATGATGCATGTGTCCACACCTGTCTGCCCGCCCATCCACCCGCCTTACCATCTGTCTGCCTCCATAGATGGACACCCCCACACGTGTGGCTTAATGGCATTCCTCTACACTGTCTCTCACAAGTCACCTTGCATTTACTTTGGCCGCAACCCTGGTTAAGTTCGACCGCACCTCAGCCCTGTTGTTGGCTTAAACTAACCCAGAGGTTTCCAATTAGACCCAGGTTCTTTGTGGTTATCCCTTTGACCAACAAACCCTTTCACACCGGCCCTTTCGGCAACAACCTGTGAGCAGGTTGAGGTCTCACCCGAGGTGTATCTTATGGGGTACTGCGGAATCAAGTTTCCACAATAAATGATGAGTTGTTTATATGAACAAGCTGCGCAACGCAGGACAGAAGGATGGCGCTACGGGGCAAAGTGATGCAGTATGCATCAAGATCTATGCAGTGAGAAATACTGTGTGGTGGAGGAAACGCTGTGGGCTTCACTAAGGGTTTCTTACTGTTGCAAATCTTCTACTGGAACTGCGGATTACCCACACTTATCCTCTACTTGGAAGATCCCAGAAACATTAAGGCACTGAAATGAATATCACTCATCCATTCATTCAGGCACTTACAGGTTATCTTTCTAGAATTCATTCTAGAACTTGGATTATTACAACATGAACTGAAATGATAGACATAACTAACTGTGCTGCATTCCTTCATTGTGTTTAAGAAAGTATTTAAACTTAAATGACTGAATCACGATCTTAACATAGAATTGAAATGTTTTCCATTCATCTGCTTCCGTGGAACCTAGCATATCATTCCCAAACTTCTCCTATTTGTAAATGCATATCAGAGTTCTCATACTACAACATGCAAGGAAACATTCAAACATTCATTCTACAGAAAATATAGACAGTCATTCATTCATCAACATCATCACATAACACAGGATTTAACGTGGTTCAATTCCCCGGATGGAAAGGTATGTCCACAAGAACGGTTGGTTATATATTTCTTTCAAAAGGGATGGGGCAATCGTTCTTAGTATGCGCACTCAGCTGCAGACTCTCCTTTCTCTCGGCTAGGTCTCTGCACACACAGCTGTAGAGCCTTTACAATATTCTTCGCTCAGAGAGATTTTACAATACAAAAATGTTATCTTCGGATTACTCTAATCCCCAATCAACTAACCAACCAACCCCCATCCCATACAAAAGTGTCTTCTTAAATAGATCATGCCCGAAGGTCATGTCTGTACAATGTCGAAGACGTAGAACCCAAAACCCTAAGGGTTTCCAAAACTGCGTTGATTTTCCAAATCGGCTTGCTGGCTCTTGGTAGCGTCTGCTTGATCATGGCGGATCTCCACGTCCTCATTCTGTCACTATCGGCCTTCCTGTCACACGCATGCCTACAGGCTGCTTCTACCAAACCGTTTCTCTCTAACGGTTTTACGTTCTAAGCGTCCCAAACGTCGCTTTCCTTAACAACCCATGCATGTCCACCTTCCTAATTTTCCTACGTCAGCCACTCAGCAATCCTGAAATATCTTTCTAAAAATGGCTGCTACCGGTTGAGCCGGTAGCTACACTTGATACTTGTCCAGCACACTGCTTTGTTGGATCCACGTGTCCTCCTAACTCCGCAGCACTGCTTCAGCGTAGTACTGGTCTTCGCATCATGGCCAAAACTTCGATGCTGCGTGCAACTCCGCAGTATGGTCAAAAGTTGGATGCTGCGCAACTTCGCAGCATCCTCAATACTTAGCCAAATATGTGTTTCTGAGCTTCGCTCAACTCAGCTTTCCCTGCTTGTCTCAAAAAGGTGCTTCCAAAACTTTATCTCAACCTGGGCCCAACACCTGTGCGCATTCATTTCATCCCTCAGCTCTTTCAATTCTGCTCTCTGCTCTTAATTATGGCTCGTACGAACACCAGTCATGGCATACAGACTCTTCGCTATTTAAATGAGTCCATGCACACCATAGACGCCACTTAGTCTGCCTCTTCAAACCTTTGGTTCAGATCTTTTCATCCTTATATTCAGCTCCACTTCTGGTTCTAGTCCCTCACAACTTCTTCCGCCATGACCAAGTCCCGTGGTCTTTCATGTCAATGTGGGGGGAATCGTTGCTCTAGGAGCCAAAGTGCCCCAAGCTCTAGCAATGGTTTTGACACTGGCATTTCCTTTTCCAATTGCAACCTGATTGAAGACTGGGAGGGGCAACTAGTGGCGGATCACTTGGCCTCCGCCTCCAATGGTGGTTCAATAAATCACTATTGGCTCATGAAGAATATGTTGGGAAAGATTCTGGACAACATGCTGGTAAGCTGGGGTTCTACTCGGAACCAAATGCTAGCCACCAGAGCCAAGCTCATTTCCCTGGATGAAATTCTAGCTAATATCGACACCACATTCTATTGGAGCCAGCACGTGATTGTAAGGCGATGGCGACCCTTCCTGTGTCTCTACCGTCCCTTCTGAAGAGCCTGTCGCAGCTACTGCCACGGACACTTCGGATCTCTTTCTAGTCACCCTTTCCTCGGCTGTGGCTCCTCCCGTGCATTTTCCAACTCCGTCCACGATGAGCTCTCTGCCCTACAAACTCCTGTGCAGCCATGTTGAGCCCGGCCTCCTTGCTACTAGGAAAACTGAGCCACTTCCCATCAAGCTGCCGGAGGATGACTTTCCGGGGTGCTGCCCGAGTAACTTCCCTCCCGAGTAACTTCTGTCATGACTTCTCTGGATCTTAACAAGAGGACCATGTCTCTCTACTCTGGTTTTGGTGTTTGCTTCACTCCGGTTTTCTGCAAGTTTTGCGTCCATACTCAAATAATCCTTTGTTCTCTGGTCGTGCCACTGGTGGCAGCATTCTGTTTTTTGGGGCAAGATGGTTTGTAACTCTCTAAATTGTAATGCTCTTAATTAAATGTTGTGCAATTATACAAAAAAAATGTTCGAGAAGCATTATCGACCACCATCCTTAGGAGGAAGAGGAAAATATAACCTGTGGTCGTGGACATGAGAATTGTTGAGGAAACGTTTGTTTAGCGACATAATGTTTTGTAGAAGAGATCCCTACTTGGACGAGTTGTTACATCTATTTTGGAATTTTTTTGCATCAACTTCTTAAATTTACAGAGCCATACTGTGAAAGCTATTTATGCTCCCAGGTTCTGCTTTTTGTAATGAATGGTTGTGCACAACCTTTTGAATAAATCCATCTATATGCTTCAATATAATTACAGAGAAGTATTTTATATAGAAATATGGTCAAATGATGAATATATCTTTATGAATATAACTCATTGTATTTTACATATTAAGAACAAAAGTATTTTACATATAAAGAACAAAAATATGGCTAAATGTTGAACTCACATGGCTAAGAGGCCATTTGGAAAGGCATAGGTCTTCTCTCAAAAGTGCAATGTGAAAAGAAGACGGATGTAACCCTTTTTACCAGTATATAATACAAAGTTTCTCTTTTTATCAGTGAATTAGTAACCTCTCTATACTCAATGTGCAAAATCAAAATAAACAGTAACTTCGCTATAATCAATGTTCCGAATCAAATATGCCACGTGGTACAATATGATTGTTCCATGTGTCACCCTAGGATACTAGATATCAACATTTTACCAATGAAATTTATAGACGTTTTGCTTTAAAGACTTTGCTGGAAAATGGAAATATTCCCAGAGAAAGAGCGGTCGCTATTTCTCCAATGTGTTCTATTGTTACAATTCCCTCGTAATTGAAGGGTCGACCGACCCTTCTTATTCCCCATATTATTTTCATAATAGTTCGACACTGCAAGAAGGGTCAGTCGACTCTTCTTATTACCAATATTATGAAGGGTCGGTTGATCCTTCTTGTATTCTCCATTATGGATATAGCTGAATTGTTGGATAAACGTTTTCACCATTAAGTACAAAAAGAAGGGGCGGACGATCCTTCATGTTAGAAAATGGGTGTCAGGACAAACCATTTTTATATCTTATAACTTAGCCAATTGACATGTTATTCTAACAAAGACTTGAATATTTTAAACATTCATTTTTCACCTTAAAATTTAGAACATTTATGAATTAAAACCCTACAACCTTTCTTTTCCTTCTTGCATGTTTAAGTTTTAACCGTCGATTTGTCTTGATCATGTGGATGAGATTACACTGGGTGATTTAAATGAAGTTTAGTTTGTCCGTTTTTTTACTATTTTTCTGATGTTGCGGGAAGCTTTGATTTTTTCCACCAAGTCATTTTCATCTCGCAATCCCGCTTATTGCTTATTAAGGGAAGACTTTGTAAATAGCTTTTCAACTTTTCGTTCTGCAACCCTTAATTGTGGATTGCAGAAAAGTGGTTCAAGTAATAAGGTGTGTTGTGTGGCCCCGCAACCTGCAACCCGCAATTGCGGATTGCGAAAGATTATTTGAATTATAAAAGGTTGTTTGTGCTCCCACATCCCGCAACCGACATTTGCATATTGCGGATTGCGGGAACCTTTTTTATTGTTAGTTTTCTAAGTTGCGATCCCGCAACCCTCAACCCACAATTGCGGATTGTGGATTGGGGGAACAATGTACATAGTTCCAAAATAAAACTCTTGCAACTTGACCCTGCATCCCGCAAGGTTTAATCTGAGTTGTTGATTCGTTTTCATCCTACGGTCTAGATTTGGATCGTCGAAAAGAAATAAATATGTGATTTTCCCTATTTTTCCTTGTCATTTTTACTTTCGGAAATAACCTTGCTGCTTGAATTTTATTGCAAAGTTTTTACCATGTCTGTTACCCGTTATTTTCAGCTGAAAGAGGCTGGTTTTGCTCATTCCTCTTATTCAGTTATTTACTGTTTCGAGATTTTGAATTGTTTTTTTATTTTTGTTCATTCGTTTATCAGAAAACCTCCAGTTTCAAACATGTCGAGCAATACACATTGTAAAACTGCTCAAAAGGATTTACTGAACAAAGACCCAAATTTCGGTATTTTCTCAGACACTAGTGATAAAATCACTAAAACCTATCAGCTAGACTGCTCTAGAATCTATTCAATTTTCGATAATGATGACCTATCAGACATTCAGAATAACCAGCTGGCATATGACAAAATTAGGGATTCCCAACTTCATACCATTGCTACCAGACCCGCTATCTTTCCTTATACTGATCTGATTAAATGGATTGTGGACCACGCTAACCCTAAAGACCGGTCATTTAATGACAGTTCAGGGTCACAATTGGCTACCTTCTTCCCTAAGAATTTCATCAGAGATTATGCTCTTAAACGGTCTATGCAACCCCTTAACACTGAGTTCATGGAATCTTCTAAGACAAGGTACAATTTCAATGAAATGGTTAAGTCATGGATGAACAAAACTGATAGTTTCATCCGTAGGGCTGATAACTTGTACCCGGTTTCCTAGTTTAGAGAACCTTATTCCCTATTGGTTTCCATGCTATGGAGACTTTATGGTATCCCAAACTGTTATGTATTAAAAGATGAGTGGGCTCCTGTATCCCATGATGTTCTAACGAATGGTGAGTCGTTCCCTTGGGCATCAATCTTGTCTTTTGAACTCAAAACAACCATTCAAGCATATCAGAAGGCATTGGCTGTGAAGAAGCCACATTTCTTCTTTTCAGCTTTTCTCATTGATATATTTTGTGCAGAATTCCAATATCCCAAAATGGGATGGAATTGGACTCCATCAGATCCTCCTGTCCATATTTATCATTCAGCATTATGGGAGAACAGTTATATGCCTTTCATATATGACATTTGTGATCACTTCTTTGGAAGTATTTAATTCAAAATCTTCAGAGAACAGGCTCCTGCTTACTCAGTTGATGTAAGAAGCTTCATTGCCACAATTGGTGACTGGTATGTGTGTGAATCCTTCTCATATTTCAAAGTTTGGGGAGGCAGTACTATTCATCTTCTATCCAGGATAGTTCCTGGCAGATTGGTCATTGAAGAGGTTTCCTATCAAACTGTTACCGATGGTGTGTATTTAAAGGTAAGTGGTCCTAAGAGGAAGGCATGGCCTAAGTTCCCCTTGAACTTTGGGCCATTGGCCATCCCAAATTCAACTTGGGCTATAGTGTTGGGTGACAAAATTGCTGCTTTAAAATTGGGTTTTGTGACCAAAAGAAGACATGATCCTAAAGGTGTTCTAGATTCCCATTTCAAGCACAACCATGTGAGGGGTAGAGTTTTTCATGAATAACTTATTGATGACTCCATCTATCAGGGATTAAATACCTTTGATGAAGTCTTGGAAAGGGATACGAGTAAAGATGAACAGAACCATATCATGCAGTATCAACATGACCTTAAGACTACGGTTTTGAGCTGCAGAGCAATGGAACTAAACCTCATTGAGTAAGCAAGAAAGGATAGAGAGGAGAAAGAATCTCAGAAATCACCTGCTCCACTAATGCTGACCTGCAGTAAAGGGGATAAAGGAAAAGGTCTCATGGAAGATGCTCGAGAGGTAAAGAATGATGAACAATCAAAGGTATTGATGCAAATCATTAACCTGAAATTGATCTTCTTTGGCCTTTCTTTCAAAGGCGTTCTTCACCTTCTCCTGATGCCCTTGCACTTTGTCATAAGCCTTACTTCTTAGCTCGTTCAATTCAACTATTTGATTCACCCTTCTCTGCATGTGATTCGACTCTTCTTCCATTCCCTACAATAACCTCATGACTGCTAATCCTAGGGATACTCGAAACACCACCTCAGCTCCATATACCAATTGAAAGGGTAACATCCCAATGGCTCTCTTTGTACTGATTCTATCAGCCCACATAGCATATTTTAATTTCGCGTTCCAAGCTCTCTTATTCTTTTCCAACAACTTCTTGATTATCCTTACCAGGATTTTGTTAGAGGACTCTGTTAGTCCATTTCCATGACAATAGTATGTTGTGGAATGGTTCAGACTGATATGGTATTTGTGACAGAAGTTTATCATTTTCTTGGACTTAAAGGCTGGTGCATTGTCTGTCACTATATTTTTGGGACAACCAAATCTAGACAAGATGTTATCTTCTAATAAATCCATGATTACTATCTCAGTTGCGTTCCTAGTGGGGATGGCTTCAATCCATTTGGTGAAGTAGTCAGTAGCTGTTAAAATCCATCTATGCTGGCCAGAGGAGTTAGGATTTATTTCTCCGATGAAGTCGAGCCCCCACTAGTGGAAAGGTGCCTCTATTATTATTGGATGAACGGGGAGTGAAACAACCTTTCTCTTCCCTTCAAATATTTGGCACTGGTGACAAGTAACAGTCTCCTTATACACATCAACAAACATGGTTGGCAAGTAAAACCCTGCCCTCAAGATCTTGTTGACTGTCACCCTCTAGGAATGATTCCCACCACAATCTCCTTTGTGGAATTTTTTCTTGGTATGTTAAGATTCATTCTCTAATAAGCAGTTCAACAACATACCCCTGGGGTCCTTCCAGTACAAAAACTAATTCATAATACAAAAATTGGAAGCTTTCACCTTCACAGACCGGGGCCTGGTTTTGCTCAGCCTTGCAAGAGCTTGCAAATTCTGCAATGTATAAATAATGTCGGCGTACCAGGGGATGTAGATAATTCTTCTCTTGCCTGCATCCCTGTGTCCTCTTGATTTGGATAATCTTCTAATAAATTCAGCTATAAAGAATCACAGTTAGCTTTAGTCATCAATTTTTCCAAACCCTGCCCCTTTATTATCTTGGTGGGCTTTATTTCTAGGTCATACTCCAACAGTACATCAATCCACTTGTCCCTTCTTCCATTGGGATTTTCTTGGGTTAGGATACTCTTTACAACGTTGTTTGGTACATGGAACTATGTGCGAATGGAGGATGTAGACCCTGAAATCCTTTAGTGACTTTATGAGGGCATATGCGTGTTTTTCCATGATATCATACTTCAGCTCTCCGTCTCTCAACACCCTGCTGAAAAATGTAATGGGCTACTCAGCATTCTAGGAATTCTTTTGCATCAACACTCCTGCCACCGTATGCTTAGATGCATAGGAAAAAATCAATAAATCTTTGGAAAAATCTGGGCTTGCTAATACTAGGGATTTGATGATAGATTTCTTAATACCCTTGAATGAATCTGTGGCTTCCTCAGTCCATTTCATCTGATTCTCTTTTTTCAACATGTTGCTGATATTCCTCATTATTTCTGCAAAACTTGGAACAAACCTCCTTATGAAACCCACTTTCCCAATGAAGGACTGCACTTCTTTTTTACTTCTTGGCTCCCCAACTTTCTAAATGGCACTAACCTTCTAAGGGTCAATCCTAATACCTTCTTTGGAAATGATATGTCCCAGGAGTTTTGCCTCCCCTAATGCAAAATGTGACTTCTTTGCGTTAAGAGAAATACCATATTTCATGCATTTAATGAAAACTTGTTGCAGGTGCTTTAAGTGTTCCTCATCAGATCTGGAATATACTCTTATATCATCCATGTACACCACCACAAACTTGTCTTTCTCCTCAGCAAATGCTATGTCCATTGCACGCTGGAAAGTGGCTCCTGCATTCATTAGCCCAAAAGGCATCTTTGCATACATGAAGGTGCCCCAAGGAGTGGTAAAAGTAGTTTTTTCTTGGTCTTATGGGCATACCTTTACTTGATTATATCCTGAAAAACCATCCATGGTAGAGATCCTTTCTACCCATACTACCTTGCGTAAGATATGTTCCATTTTAGGCAAAGGGTAATTATCCTTCAGCAAAGCCCTGTTATGATCTCACCATTCTTCTTGCTCACAGGAACCCAATTTGCTATCCATTGGGAAAACCTCAGGGTGACAATGATTTTGGCATTGAACAATCTTCTGATTTCTTTTTCTATTATGGGCAGCAGTTTTGAATTTATCCTTCTCAGCTTCTGCTTGAAAGGCTTCTCCCCTGGTTTGATTGGAATAGAATGTTGTATTATGGAGGTGTAATATTCCTTTAAGTCCTCATAATTCCAGGAGAAAGCATCAACATGTTTCTTCATTAATTCTACATATCGCTCCTTTTTCTTAGCATGCAGCTTCATGGACAGTTTCACCATTCAAGGCTCTTCTTTAGTGCCTAACTTCTGGTCTTCTACAACATCACTAGCAGGTTTAAACTTGGGGTTTTTGGCCACGTCGTTCTGGTCAAACAACTTTTCCAAAGGTATCAAAGCTTTAGGTATGTAATTGCTCTTTAAATGAATAATATATTTTCCACCCGGCATACTTTTCCACCCTTTGCTTTCAGTCTCTTCATCCCCTGACTGTTCTTCGTCTACTAAACCCTCCAAGTTTTCATTCTCTGTGTCAATCTGTACATTTGCAAATTCATCAGACAGCTCTAAGAACCTCTTAATTTGTAAATCATCATCAAATACCTACCAATATTTGGAATTTTCAGGAATAGAAGGTCTGTTCACCACCTCCACTTCATACTTTTCCTAAGAAAAGATGGGTGTCCTAAAACTACCAGAAGTGGTGGCCAAAGAATCAGCCACCTGATTCTCACTCCTAGGTATCACTCTGATCTTGTGTTCTATGAAGAAGTTCCCAAACATATCCCAGAATTCATTCCTATAGGCCCTCATCTTGGGATGTCTGGTTTGATAGCTATCATTCACCTGGTTAACCACCAACTCTGAATCTCCAAACACCTGTATCCTTTTTACTCCCAGATCTTCAAGTGGTCATAATCCTAGGAGTAGAGCTTCATATTCGGCCACATTGTTAGTGCATTCAAAAGTTAACTTGTATGATAAGGATTTGGACTCCCTGTCAGGAGGTATAGTTCAGACCCCTACTCCTGCACCATTTTTGCGCAAGGATCCATCAAAATACATTGACCATATCCCTTCTTCATTTTTTACCCTTTCAGAAGCTTCATACCTTACTACAAATTCTTTATCTTCATTAACTTCAATGTATGTAGGAGGCTCAGGATCGATATGCAGGCCATCATTGAAGAAAATAGAGGATCCCATGTCTATGTCCACAACATATATAGGGTGATTTTCAAGTTTGTTCACACTGCTAACTACTTAAGCCATCCTTTTTTCTCTATGCAATCTTCTATTGCTCCCAAAAAGAGGCATTGTAGCATAAGATAAGTCCATCTGCATAGTCCCTTTCAATTTCGAAGCCCAGGACCTTGACAACAACATCCCAAACTTCGCAGGCACATCAGCCACTACAACATCCATCATAATACTCTTAGCAGGGAGTTGGGCGAGATTCACTACCACGTCCTTAATCAACCCCAGACATTTTACCTTCCTCAAGTCAAACGAGTAATGGTCTTTGTATGGCCTAGTGACTTCTAACCCCAACTGATCTACTACTGATTTACGCATCAGATTATTTGATGCCCCAGAGTCTATCAATGCGTTATGTAATATTTTTCCATGGAGATTCAAACTTAAATAAAAAGGGGGAACCTATTCATCATCTGTCTCTTCGAGCTTGGACCCAAAAATTATGGTAGGATCATCATTTGTCACCTCCAATATATCATGCGGACAATCAACCTTCCCCTTTACCAGCTTAGTTATCTCTTCCCTATATTCATTGTTCTTTAGCAACTCGTTGAAGGGGATAGAGATCTTTACTTGGGAAAGTTCATATTTTAGATTGAATGTTGAAAAGGGCTTCCCTGCCTCCATGACCTTTGGTTGCTTAACTTCTTTGGAATGCTTCCCCCTATCCTCCTGTGTCTTCTGTGCAGCAATCTACTGCTAGTTCTCCTTTGGCTTTTCTACACCATACTGAGTATTGGGGGGCTGATTTTTTCCAGGATGACCTTTGTTTATTGCTACATCCCAATTCCTTAACATTAGCTTCCATTGAATGTCATCTACAACATTTTCGTAACCCATTTGGTACTATTCAGAATCTAGCTCAGGGATTTGGCTAGTCCTTTCCTTGGTGAAGAAATCATGCTCCATTTCAACAAATATACTTCATGGTTTAGGATGTCAAAGTGGTGAATATGATCATCAATGGGATCTTCAGGTCCTTCTTGATAAACTAGATTTTCAGGGAAAGGAGTCCTTATCTGTTGGTCATCATGGTTCCTCTGATTTCTTTGAGGAGGTTTCCTTCTAAAGTTAGGATTTCTTATTTGGTTTTCAAGATGCTCCCTACCAGGAGGCTTGTTATCCAGGGCCAACTTATCCATCACCTTTTCCATATTTTTCATCATTGTCTCAAACTTACCATCATTGGTAGAGGAGGAGGTGGAAGTAGAGGTATGGATTTCTATTTTCTTCTTATATGCTTTTGCTTTATCTTTCATCTTTCCTGAAGCCATCATGTTTGATTCCACCTCTATGGCATCTTTCAACATAGCAGGAAGGGTGGGTGACTTCCTTTCTCTCAACATGCATGAGAAATATCCTTCAAAGGCATCTCCATAATGGAGCTTTGCAGCACCTACTGAGGGTCTCAGATCATCTGGGATAGAGTTGTATGCCTTCATAAACCTAGCAGAGAACTCGTGGATGAATTCAAAACCCCCTTTCTTCAAATGGTTATACTGGGAGAGAACTAGTGAGGGAATCCTTATCGTTTCCCACCTTTCTAAGAACAATGCTTTAAAGGCTGCAAAATCATGGATATAAGCATTGGGCAGCTGCCTGAACCACTTCTTAGGTTCTCCAAACAAACTTTGGGCAAACAGCCTCATCTTTGCATCATCATAATCCACTTCCTCCAAATCAGCAAAATCCTCAAATCTGTCTACATGTTGCTTGGCCAAAAATTCTCCTTCTCCATCATAGGAGACGATCCTCTGGGAATAGTTCTGAGGGAGGTCCTATAGGACAGTCGATAGAGCTAAAGGGGAAAATCTGGCAGCCATGGGTAATGGTGGATTTTGCACAAGGGGTGGGATATTCTGGAGAATATTCTAAGCAGGGTTATTTGCAATGTTTCTGGTATTTGACTGAGGGATCTAAAAACAAGGCTTAGTTCTTTCAGCTTTTGCAATATTCTGCAACCCACACCATACGGGATCTGACAGATATGACTCAGGAGTATTCAGATTTTCTTCACCTAGATTTAGATATGATTCAGACTTTGTCCTCAGCAAAGGCCTTCCAATGTCTATCTCTATATTTAATTCATGAAAAACAAATGATTCTTCCTTAGACACAATTCTTTCACTGCTAGAAGCACTAGCCTTATCCTTTTCAGTCTTATGTCTAAGCAAAATTTCTGGATTATTTACTCCTAGCAAAATTTCAGAAAAAAGGATTACTTCGGGTATGGATCTTTCTAGAGGCCAGGGTGCCCTCCGGAACTACTTTAGAAATGGACTTTGGCTTGTTGGTCTTCCTCAATGGAGTCTCCTTTGAATACAAATCTTAATGAGTGGAGTCGCCAGGGAAAAAATACACAACCTTCACAAACTTTGGAAACCTATGTTTGCCCACAGAAATTCCTCTTTTCTTTGAAACTCAAAATTCTTTGTCGTTCTCCCAGGGATGATAAAATATTCATTCCCCGGCAACGGAACCAATTTGTTAACACCTAAAATGTACCCCAAGGTTGTGGAGATGCAGAATCAGGGTAACCACTAACCACTTTAGACTAGTGTTACTGACCCAACACTGTCAGAGAGGGATCTCTCTTAAACTTATGAACGACTGGAAATACTCAAAGTTGTCAGCAATGAACAAACACATCAACCTTCATTTCTCAAAATATTCAATCAAGCACATTCTCAGAAGGTCAGACTTATGATAGGACATATTGGTTTTAAATTGTATGGTTGAAAGTAGTCTGGATCTCTAGTGGGCAATGGAGTCAAATTAAACGACACATGAATATCATTGACAAATGCTTTGCAAATACATTCACACAGGGGAAAGGTAGCTACCAGCTCACAATCAATAAGCTTTTAGTTGGGTGATTTAGAAGAAAGATGAAATAGTCCACCAATATAAAGCATGGAAACATGAATTCTATATTGATTTTAGCAGAAAATAATTGTGGAATTCCTAGTATGATAAGAATAGAGATTAAAGACTATTAATTATATTCAAATGCTACATTGAACCAAGCATGAAAAAGCATTACATAATGGATTAACAATGAAAGGAAACACATATCACATGGGAAAAGAGAAGAAACATACTGCAAGACCAATCACACATGAATCCCTCAGAAAAATGTCGGCTCAGCTCTGTCAACTTTATTAACACAGTTCAAAATGCACAACACAGAGCGATATGTTAGGCTCCAAAAATTTCAACCCTTCTTCATTGAATCACATAGAACTTATAGCTTCCTAGAGCCTCAGGCTCGACTCATTTGGACCAGAAAATAGTTATAACATAATGACACCTCATCAAGACATATTTGCCACTACCACTACAAGACAAAAATGGGCAGGGCGGGTCTAACTGCCTTTTCACATTCACCAGTATTTTTTACTACATGACATTTTACTTCAGAATAGAAAGATAAAAGATAGTGAGGTAACCGCTCCAGCTAGAGCCGAAGTCATAAGAAATTTTACAAATTTCTTTAAAATAAAATACTTCAGAAGTCTTTAACTTGAAATAAAATTCAACAACTATTTTTAAGTATGAAGTGAGTACTTCATCTTCCCATATCTTTCCATGCTGGTCCATAGTGCAGCTAATGGAAGGTCATAGCTTGCCATTTCTTTCACCATAAACCTCATCTCGAGACAATCTGCAAAGGAAATTGGTGGAATGCTTTCACCGATAGCGACCAACCTGTACAATATTTCAAAGTCTTCCGCAATCTTCTCCATTAGGATCTTCCCTGTAAGCAGATGGTTCAAACGCTGAAACTCTGCATGATCCATCCTTATGGCGAATAACAATTTTTTATATGCATTTTGGGAAATCAACTCCTGATTTTCATCCCAGAATGATGGCAAACACTTTTTGGTCAACCCTTTAAACTATCCCTTGAACCCTGTCACCTGTCTCCCCATTGATTTGGCTCTAGCTTCCACACCTTCGACCTGTGCGTGATTTCCCAATATTCTTCTTGCCGCGGTAATTCTTGTTATCCTATCGCTAATATCTGAGGCCATTAAATCTTCTTCTGTCAAGCCCCTCAAGAAGGAGATCGCATTCTGATTTGTTTCCTTAGTCTTCCTATTTAGATCTTCTCTCATAGCAATGCATCTTGTAAGAGCATCTTTAATTGTTTTCTCTTTTAATCTCATAAAGTCCAGATAAGGTCTAAACTCTTCAGCTTTTTTAATAATCACGTCCCACACCATATGCTTGGACCCCTGCATAGCTGCATGCCCCACAACTTGATGAGTAATCTTCTTATTAGTTTCAGTTAATGCCTTGTATTTATCTTTCAGGGATTTTGCTTCTTCATCCTCTTTCTCATTTTCGTCTTGCAACCTCTGAGATTTTTCTTTCAATTCTTTAATTTCACCATCCTTTAAGCTGACCTGGGACATAGCTTTCAAAAGGCTGTCAGCACCATCTCCATCTCCACTTTGACTCACTCCTGTCTGCTGCACCATCAAACTTGACAAGTTACTCTTTAAATCATTGATCTGATTCTCCAAGCTTATTCTTTCTTTCTTCCAACTGTCTTCTTTCTCAGCGAATTTTAATAATTATGCTTTGTTGTTATTGACTTCCTCAGCAAAATCTTCCTTTTCTTATTCAATCTTTGTTTCCTCTGGAGCCTGAATCAACTGTATATTTGGAACCTTTGCCCTCTTCTACAACTTTTGAATCAAGTTATCTTTTTCTATCAATAATTGCTTGTTGGCTTTGCCTCCACCATCGCTTTCAATTAGATCAAATTGTAGTTTTTTGACCTGCTGTTGGAAATCTTTATTCTCTAATATTTCTTACTTTAGTTGTCCTTCCAATTTATTCACAAGGTTTTCCAGTTTATCACCCTTCAATGTTGCTTCAACAAAGTCATCATATATCACTTATCCAATTTGTCTATGAAATTGTATCTTTTCTGGTATTGGTATATTTTTCCAATTGACCTCCAGCTTATTCATTTTATCTTTTGTAGATATTTCCAAATTTAAGGTGTTCTTTTTCAAATCCTTGCTGGTCATTAAAGAAGCTTCGGAATTTGACAAATTTCTGACTGTTGGAATTAAATTAAAAATCATTTGGGTAGAGGCTTGCTTATTTTGTCCATAATGATGGTACATGTCCAGCCTGGAATGGAATCTATTTATATCCCCACCGTCTTTAACTTCCTGAAATTTGTATTCTTGAATTTGTACTTATGGAGCCAAAGGCTCCTCTTTCTCACCTCCTTCACTTCCCGCTGAAACAACCAATTCATCATGTGTCTCCACTTTAATCCTTTTTTCATCATTCCCTTCTTCGGCATCTGCATCCATAACTTCCTATAAATCTCTTTTCCTCCCCATCTCCAACGTGTCTAGCAGCTGCTCTACGTCCATTGTCACATCTGATAAAACTAGCTCTCCTCCCTGTGAATTTATAGCTTCCTCCTCTTCGGGCTCGTAACGAAATAAATTTTGTCCCTTCAACAATCCCTCTATCTCTTGGTGTTCAAAATAATTTACGTTACAATTCTTCTTCCTCTTGGAAATAATATGCAAGGGATCATATGCAATTGACTCGTCTTTCTTCAATTCCATAATCTCCAACATTTTTTTCACGTCCTCAAGAGCTTCTTTGCTCTTCACAACGAACGGGCCTACTTTCCATGGGTACTTTACATCATAACGCTTTTTAAACTTCAGAATTTGCTCATCTTATAAGGTAAATATCTGCCTGACGAACTCGAGAGAGAAAACCCTCAGAGTCAAGAAGGATGGTAAAATATAGGGTTCATGTACAAAGCCATATAACCTAATCATTGTAGAATCTTTTAACAAAAACCAATCACCAACTGCGAGTTCATCCTTCAATTGCATCATAGATTTCATCTCTAGGAAAGTCCTCGGTAATTCTTCCCAAAAAATAACTTTATAGACAGCAGACAAAATATAATTCAAGTAATTAAATACATTGTCTTCTAGGGCATCTGTGTCAAGTAACTGTGAAAAATGAAACTCTTCTACACTGCTAGACATGATAACCATTTTCAGCAATTGCATCTGATACCTAAAATGCCTTGTATTGCGAAATGTGCTTAACTGTGAATGATATCTCTCTGCTAAAAAATCCTCGAACTTGAGGGATGGCACCGACTCACTTTCAGTTCCCGGTGAACCAATGCTAATCCTGAACAACAGACTAAACTATACTTCTGTTACCCACAGGTCTGTATCTAAACCTAGAAATTGAGCTACCAAAGAGAGGACCAATTGGGTAATGTCATTAAAAATGCTGACATCCAAAGGGTATGGGGTTTCTCCAACCTCTAAATTAGGTTTAAGGCAAGTAGTTAAAAAGGCTTCCCGACTTTCAGGAGAAATTTGACGAAACAAAGCGACGATTGACTCTTCGGAAAAATTCTCAGACTCAAGGGTTTGTGAATCGGGAATTGTAAAATAACTTATAACGACTGAGGCATCAACTGTACAAACAATTTCACTGCTGGGAATTCATGATTACTCGTTGGGGTTCTGAATAATATGATGAACACCACGCCATGAACTCGGGGAAAGGCATTATCTAGTCAAGGAAAAAGAGAATAAAAGACGACTGAAAAACCCTATGTACATCTAGAACCTGCCCAAGTAAAGCTTTCAATCTCCTCCTAATATCAGCCATAGAGAGCCAAACGTCTATATTAAATACATCTGCGTCTCTATATTCTAAAGCAATTTTAACCCTAGAACTACTAGAAACTGGTTCTTGCTCCATCTTGTGGTTAAAAATAGGCTTACATTTGCTAGAAATGGCGGTTAAAAGGCCCTACCTGTCACTAAAATCTTTGTTTTTGGCCCCTCCTGTAGTATTCTTCATCTTCTTCACATCCAGAAGCTTCCGATTCTGACAGGTCTGAGGAACAAATGTCAACCTCACATGTCGACAATTATATATATAACCCTTTTTCTTTAAACATCGCTCTTCTTTGCCAGCTGTCCCTCTTTTCTATCCGTTGATCCCCTATGCAATGATATGGGTCATTAGATCCGATCCCCCTTTACTAATTTTACCCCTTTTCCTTACCTTCCATTGGATCATCTCCCGTGCTTCAATATCCACCATCCATCCATTAGAATCATACACCCACAAAGCGGTGTCATGTCCCCCTAAACCGGTTTTCATTACCGCTTATCGTCCTCGTGATGAGCCCAGGTGTTGACACCTATTAAGTGGTATATGTTTTCGCAACCACTTATATCTTCTAACCGCTTCGCATCTTCTCGATGCGACAATTCTTGTGAGCCGTCGATCTTTCCCAGCTTCACATCTACGATGGAGCTCTGCCACAGGCTTAACTCCTGAAACGTTTCCCGCTAGTGGGGTCCCTGCCACTATCTTCCGCACACCTCTAACTCTCATCGCCATTGGTTCTCTCTTCTTCGCATCCCAAACCACCAATCTCTTGAAACTTACCTGGAGAACAAAAAATATTTCCCCGAACCGTTAGATCTCTGACACTCAATCCCATCCGTCGATCCTTAGCACCTTGTCTCGCCACGATAGTATCACATGCACCTGAGGTGGTTTCACTTACTGCCTATCCTCCTTGCGACAGCATCTGGATCTGACACCTGTCCGATGGTAATCTCAATCACGACCTCCTTCTGTCATTATTCTCTGCGCGCTTTGTCCATGCGACGATCAACGAGGGTCGTTTCTCTCCCTTCCGTGCCCATCCAATTTTGCAGTTTATGCAGTAGTTGACCTTTGTAATAATTTGGCTTCGAACTATAGTCTTGGGATCATTTTTATTCCTTTTTGGTCACTCTAATTGCATTTTAACATTTTCCTTTGCATTTTTCTCAAGCTTTCCTATGCCTGACACCCCTAAGCCATTTTTCTCACACCTTTAGCACTTACCCATGAAAAATAAAGGAGATTTCAGGCTACTTTCAAGAATTTTTTCAAGATGTTCATCCATTTCACCTTACCCCTTATGCAGAAAAACTAGGTGCTAACAACTGGCATAGTATATCACATGTTCTTGGGCGTTCTGGTATTCTTGTACCAAAACCATGGTGATAGTGGTGTCAGAACCAGCGAGGTATAGAATTTAACCTCAATAGTAATTCGGCGGTTGGAGCACAGGCGTATGCGTGATGACATGTTTCAAACTATCAAAAGATTGTTGAGCTTAATCATCCCAAATGAACGAGACGTCTTTTTTCATCAATCTCATGTAACCCTGCATCTTTTGAACAAAACGCTATACATAAGTTGCTCTTCCTTGTAGACTCTAAAGTTCCATAATATTAGTTGGAGGTGGAAGAGAGATGATGGCTTCCACCTTCAAGTGATCAATGCGGATCCCATATTTCGAGATGATAAACCCTAAGAAATGTCCAAACTCGACACAAAAGATACACTTATGAGGTTCCAGACAGATATTGTACCATCTGCATCTGAGGAAAATAGTCGTCAAATGATCTATGTGGAATTCGCGCTGCTTTGAGTGGGTAAGCAGGTCATCCAAGTAGGGTTCCACCAGGTCCTTCACATCATGGAAGGCATACGACATGGCCTGCTGGAATGTGGCACCAACGTTTTTAAGACCAAATAGAAGTTTATGATATGCATCCGTTCCCCAAGGGAAGATGAATGTAGTCTTTTGTTGGTCGGCAGGGTGGATCTCAATCTAGTTGTATCCAGAAAACCCATCCATAAATGAAAAAAATGACACATCCGGCACAATTGTCGATAATTTGGTAAATAAAGGGAGTCAGGTAGTTATCCTTAGGGCAAGGTTTGTTGAGGTCCCGATAATCGACATAGACACAAATGGTATCCTATTTTTTAGTAACAAAGACGATGTTTGAGACCCATTCTGTCAATGGGATAGGATAGATGAAGTCGGCCTTCAAGATTTTCTCAATCTCTATCTTGATTGCCGCAGTCTTCCGAGGGTGTACGGGTCACAAATTTTGGTGGACAGTTTTGATGTTGGGATAGGTTTTAATCTCATGTAAAACAATGGTGGGATCTATCCCAGGCATCTCCTGGTAGGTACAAGCAAACATGTCTCGGAATCGCTTGAACAAGGCCGTATAAGCAATGACTTCTTCGGGGGAACACTTCTGGCCTTAATGAATGTGTTCCACTACACCAGGAGTAACCGAAATGTCGATTGAAGTGGTAGGCTCAATGTTGGCTAAGTTTCCTTCAGAGTCTATTTCACACATGAGTATCAAGGATTGAGAGCCAGAACAGACATCCAGTGTAAAGATGGTGTTAATGTTATTCTCCACAGTATCCAAAATGGGAATGAAAGATGAACGATGATGGAGGTCTTCCCATGGAGGATCATCTTCACTCATGATTTCCATAATGGACTCCTTAGAATGAAAATTCTGTAGCAGAGGATCGGATGATGTCTGCTATAGAGAACAGGAGGTGGAGGCCACAACTAAGTGGTCCTACGGTGTTGACTGGATATCCTTGTACATGAGTTCAGTGGGTGACAAAGGCATAACGTTTCCAATCAGGTGTGTGGTGACTTCATCAGGTACAAGCCATGAATCAGTTCTCAATGATCCCTTTTGAACTTGAGAATGAGGCTAGGTGTTAAGGGATCCAATGATGCCATCATCTTGGGGTCCCTTAGGTGGTTTCACAGGGTCGTACGTGTTACGGGGTGGGTCAGGAAAGATATCAAACAATGTTCCAGATTAATCATAGACTAAGTCTATAAAGTGGGCACAGGCGATGGCTTGTTCCTAAGTGACAGCACCTCCCATGGTAACATCTCGTGCTATGGTAGGCATGAGAGACTTCGTAAACCAGTCTGCTAGGAGTTGGTATGGAATAGGAGCCTTAATGAGATGTCATATCCTTTGCCACTCATGTATATGATCTAAGATATGACTAGCGGTATTCTAATGGAGTGAGGTTAAAAGTTCTGTACCAGTTTCATACTGTATAGGTAGCTGGAAATGAGTCAAAAAATTCATAGCAAGAGAACCTAAATTGGGAAAAGAATGGGGTGGTAGTTCAATATACCACTTGGTAGCCGAACCAGTGAGAGGCCATTGAAATAACCTAAGATAGATCGAGTCATCCATTAAGGAGTTGGATGAACACCACAAGTGGTATGTCATCATGTGGTTTTTAGGATCCTCACCCGACTTGCCATCAAATTTTGGGATATTTGATGGAAGTTTCACTGGAATGGATGGCAAATTAGTTTTGTGGTAGATGCGGTCGTTGTTCAGGTGAGACAAGTCAGGTAGGTCCAAAGTATCCAAAAAGGGAAGCTATGGATTAGGATGTGGGTACTGATAAGGCATGTAAGGACCTGTGGGACCTTGTATCGACTGGCCATCGGGTGTTCCAGGAGGAAACTGGCCATAGGGGTATGGGATTCCTAGACCAAATTTAGGTCCGCCGCCATAGTAAGGTGGTCCATTACCATAATAAGATGGCCCATTACCATAAGGTAGGGTCCCACCTCCGCCGCCGGAAGGGGGTGGGCCGCCTCCAAATGGTGGGGGTATACCACCACTAGAGGGTAGGATGGGCCACCACCGCCTTCGCCAGGAGGGGGTGGTGGTCCGCTACCACCACCAGAATAGGGTGGGCCTCCACAACCTCTGCAGGGAGGGGGTGGTGGGCCACCTCCACTGCAAGAAGGGTAAGAGCCTCCTCCGCCACCTCCACCATAGTAGGGTGGTGGTCCACCACCACCGCCACTAGGATGAGAAGGTCTTCCACCACTACCACCAAAATGGGATGGTCCTCCACTACCACCACCAGGGTGGGATGGTTCGCCACCACCACGACAAGGATGGGATGGTCCTCCACCACCAGCACCAAGGGGGTGGGCCATGATGACCGAAATGAGGTGGTCCTCCGCCAGAAGGTAGAGGTTTGCCTCCTCTAGAGTTATGTGGGGGCCTGCCGCCTCCAATGGGAGGTGGGGGTGGAGCAAACGGGGGTGGAGGGATTGTAAGTGGGGGTCCAAGTTGTAAAACATTTTGCTATACCCATAGAGTGTAAGGGTTTCCTTGGTAGGGTACACCGTAGAGTGTGTTTTCGGGATTAAGGTGACCCGGCATAGGGTTAAGATGATCTGGATACACTTCACTCGATGGAGGTTCAATTACATTGGACGGTCCCCCAACATGGGATAGTCCTGCAGTCGAAGGTCCGCGAGGTAAGGAATTTCCAATGGAAAGACCGATGGGAACTCCTGCTCCGATATTATGGTTAAGAGACGGGGGTTTCCCCCCAGCAACAACTTGCTCACCACTAAGTAAAGGTTGACCCAACACTTGTTGTTGCTTATTCACCATAGGATTAATGTTACTTGTAAGGTAGGTAGGGGGTAAAGAGTATCCTCCTCTCGAAGTTTGAGGTGGTGGAGGAGCAAGTAACGTAACCGTGGTGGTCACAGGTGTGTTGGACTGTTGTAATTCAGCTGGTTGGGAAATAGGGGTAGGCTCCTGTGAGGGTTTCCCAGTCTCACTGATGGTCAGGTTCTGGATGGATGCTTTCGGTGAATCAAAAGATACCGTGTGAATTCAGATTTCTGTAAACCTGGCCATATATTCCAGATGTTGTCATGGAGCTTCGTCACCCAAGGAACATAAATCATCCAAGTGCTCATGAAGAGGTGCGAGAAGCTCGGCAGAACTGGGCCAGTTAGTTGATGGAGTGCCTTCTGGAGTGGTCCATTTAGGCGGGGATGCAATGGAAAAATGGGACACTGGGTGGCCTAGAGAAGATGTCCAATAAGATACTAAAGGACCAGCAGCTACTGTGGGGTGATTCTAGGGTTGATTTATCCATTCCAATGATCCAGGCTCTCCTAGGGAAATGGGAGGTAGGTCTTGTGAAGTAGAATTTTGTGCTTCTTCACCCTGCGGGGGATGAGAGGAAGTTGAATATGGAGGAAACATATGTGCTCCAACATTCAACGTGAGGTTCTCCACTTCAGGTGAAATGGACCTAGCTTGTGGGTCCATTCTTACCCTCGAAAGTACCTCTTGGTTAAGGGGATATTTGGGTGGCAAGTTATGAATCCTACGAGACCTTCTCCAAGGAAAGTCAGTGAGAGTGACTGAAACGAAATTTTCTCCTAAGGAAAGCTAAACAAATGGAAAGAAGACCAGACAAACCCTACACATACTAAGGCCACAAGCAAACTTATGTTATAAGAGTGGATTCAAAGGTCTAGAACTTCACATGATTGTCAAGGCTTCGCAAATAGCTATATACCGCAAGGTCCAACAGTAAAATGCAACAAGGAGGATTGGGACTGTACCCTTGCCTGAATACCTGATTACCTATACGGTATGTGCATAGTAATCTCCTCAAGTGTTTTTCTTGGTGTATTGCTCCACCAAGATGGCCAAAAGGTTAACTTAGTCGATTTCAAGAATCCTAGTGGTGTCTCCTGATATACGCAAGGTACATGGGAGCTCAAATCCATAGTGGTGTTGTCTAATGCACAACCGTACAGAACGAGACCTTCCGATATACTACCGATTACATGAAACACCTTTCGATATATGCAAAATACGTGTGGTACTTGGTGGGTATGTGAAAGAGATCGATATACCGATAAGTATGTAGAAGACTACAATACCCCCGAAATACAACGTTGGAAAATAACGACAGCTGCCATGCTTAACGACATTGGAACACGTCTCTAAATTACACACAAGTTACTAAATTTTTTTCCCTAGTTCTACCGTTAATTTTATTTGGACGGTTAGGTGAATGCATGAGGTGAGTACATAATCGTAAACATAATCCAGGCCCTAACTACATGCAACAAATACACTTTTCGTTTTTTGAACTCTATGTATGGGAGGGAGAAACTTCTTTCCAATTTTTTACCAAAGCAACATAATGCAATGCAATCCCAAGTCTACCAAAAAATGACTATGAAGTATTCTTTTCCTTTTCAAGAGAAACACAAAAGTAACACAACATTACTAAGCCAAATCAAAACATGTTTTTTCTTTTTTCTTTTATCTTTTCAAAACAAAAATGATGCTAAGTGATGAAAAGTGAAAGTCTCTAAGTAGAGTATGCAAGATTTTCACTTTCACTACAATTGCCTAAAAGCATAAAAAGAAAAATATGCATTTAACTTTCCAAGCATGGAACTACTTTTGCAAAACTTGATATCTATTCGAATCTTTCAAGAAAATGAGAAACTCATCATTTGTGAAAAACCCAAATAGTCCAATTCTCTTTCAAATTTTTCAAAAGATCTACAAATGAGACATTCCAATGCATGAACAATTCTCCAACTGAGCTTGAAAAATGATGGAAATAAAGTACTTTTGATTTTTCAATGGATGTATCAAAATAACAATTTGATGACAGTGATGTTCTTAAGCATAAATACTGAAATGAAAAGATTACTTGCAACACTCCAATAAATCAGAAAATCTCAAGAAACGACAAGCACTCAATGGACTGAAAATACACACAAACACTCAAAATAAACTAGTAACAAGTAGCACTAAAGAAATCAAAGCTAAAAAGTGTATGCAAATAAGGTTTGGAAACCGATCCAATACAATGATCAGATCTAGAAAGGACAGGAGGGAATGCAAGGGTGAGTGGATGCAGGTGAGGGAGACAAGAGTCTCCACCACTACCAAATATCAGACTTGTCCAAGATGGAACCCAAAAAAACTCCAAATGAAACCAAACAAATCAACACACAAATCAAAATGAGGTCTCTGACTAGATCTTACAGTACAGAGGGAGTTTGCACACAAACCAAAACTCAAATCAGAAATGGAGAAAGGGTGCATGTATGGCAATTTTGGCAGATCGACGTAGTCTGTGCTTGTACACAGTGTGACATCGCAATTTACCAATGCAGGGCGTGCGACGGTGTCACAGTAGACTAATGAAAGGGTTGTGATGATATGTCCACAAACAAAAACAGAGATAAAAAATCACAGTGTCGCTCTGAGTTTACTGAACAGGTGCAACATGCGAGATCTAAGTTAAAAAATGAACCAATTCTCCAAACAATGAGCAATGAAATGGTTTGAAAATGAGAAGTACAAACTCAAAGGAAGGTAATCAAACTCTTCAAAGTGAAGATCTGATGCTGAAACCAGTTTAAGAGACAAATAACAAATAAAATGGCTTGTAACAAGAAATCAACTGAAAATAACATTCAAATTGACAACTACAAAAAAATGTTCTTCCCCAGTATGGTCGCCAAATTTGTTTGACGGACAATCCACTTGGGAGGGTGCGAGCCGGATCTCCCTAGCTCAATGTTAGTCTAGAACAAATAAAACAGATTATAAACCACTTTCCTAGATCTAGTTAAGTATCAAGTTAATAGATGTCTTACCTTAAATTTGTAGTCCATTCTCTTAGATGTTGTTCCACGCCTTGCGGTCGTCAAATCTAAGCTGCGAGACCTTCCAAGATACACAAAATAAGACAAACAAGTAAAAGCATCTAAACGATAACAGATCTAAGTAAACAGTTAAGTAGGTAAACTACACAATATCATCAACACAACAATATTGGTGGAAAGCATTTATATTACTGTAAAAATAGGGAAAGTGCATAGAAGAGAACGACTACAGCCGAAGCTTAATGAAGCAATCCTTCTTCATCTAGGCCAATGCCATGACCTCCAAGGAAGTGTGAGTCTCTCAATGGATGAATAGAGATCTCTCTAAAATGATTTCACCAGCATGTAGACACTATATACTTCCTCCCCTTGGAATGGGAGTGAGCTTCACTTATATAGGACTAAGCGGATAGTATATGGATAAGGTAGTTTGAGATATGGTAGGAGAGAGAAATGGGATCCTTCCAAGAGGTTAGGAACCGAGTGCCAGCTCTCCCAAAAGGTCAGGGATAAGGATCCATGTCAGCTGGCTTTGAAAATGAACTCGAAGGATCTATTTTTTTCTATTAACTGACAATGTCGCACCCTGCAAGAGAGCAAGCTGCAACGTCGCAAGTTGCATGAGTGCAGCCTGCGACAACCTCTCAAAACCTAGTGTAAATGAGTTTACATCTCTTCCAGGTCAATGAATTAGTCAAGGAAACTTTAGGGATGTATACACTAAATCTCATGATGGTAATATTTTAGGTGTAACAGGAAGCAACATGGCGGATCTACACCATCCATTAGAGACCTCTCCCCATTATCTCTAACTCTTGTCTCTATATGTGGATGCTTGAGATTTGTGAATCTGACTTGACATAGTCTTATTCCTTTATGATAAAGGTCATACTTATCCTCATTAGGAGGAGGGGAATACCAATATCATGGGAAATCATTAAGTAGCTTGTTTGAGGAACAACAATATCCACCATCACACCATCCAATAGGTCTTTATCTAGTGGAAAGAAACCCATCCTAAGGATTATACATGGTAACCAATAGAGATACTTCAGGAATTTACACATATATATCCTTGAGAATGACGTTGTTTTTAAGGAGGAGGGCATGTCAATGTCTTACCATAACCCCTTAAATAGATAGGATCCTATGTAGTTATTCCATCTATATTTAAATAAGGCCAATAAAGTATATATAATGTGAAAGAAATATTTGTAAGAAGACTCAGTAGAAGATTCCACCTACTAGAAAGGTCTTTCACTAAGAAGCCTTATTAGAACTTACGTTCTACCTACTAGAAATCTCCTTTACTAAAAACTATATATAAGAGTAGAATCAATGTAAAAATATGTATTTTGAAGTATTTTTTAATTGGAGGTTGCCTTCATTTGCAGGTTTCCCCCTTGAAGAGGCATGTGAACATTGATTTCATCAATAAAGGTATTTCTATTATGATATTTTTTTATCTACAATTATCTATTGTTGTTGTAATTATCTTTTTTCATCTTACAATCTTGCTCTATTCTATTATTTCTACTATGAATTTCCAATTTTTCTTTTAAGGTACATAGCATCTAGTCTCATAACACTTTCTTAAGATGAAAATCTAAGAATCTTTTTTTTTATGCCAGAGATGTGTTATGATGTCTATAAATAACACATTGATCTATTTTTTAGTGGATAAAACTATGACTAGGGAAAACTACATTTAGGGAATACAAGAGGTATCACCTAGTTGGAAACCCTTGTAACCCCTTTTGGTACCCCTTCAAGTAGTACCCCATTAGACAACACTTGTATAAGGAATTTCACTTCCATGTTACCCTCAAGTATTTTGGAAGTCCCCTAGGAAACTTGAAACTAGATTTAGATAATCCAATCAATTGTCTTGTTGTTATAATGGAACTGAGCACAACACTTAGGAATATTATTATCTAGTAATTGGGTAGTTGGGTAGCATGAATAAGGCCATGGTTGTGACTCCTTAGTTTATGTATTGATAGATTGGGGTCAGTACTATCGTTGGAACCTACAAGTATATTAGAGAGCTATAGCACCTAACACTCCCTTACCCTTAGGACCCTAGAACCCTTATCATCTATGAATTCCATGAAATTATGACATAATTTCCACTATTCATATTTGGAAATTATATCAACACTATAGTATTCCAATGAGAATATAATTCCACTTAGAGTCGCAAACGAATGGATCTCTAGTTTTTTCATATACCCTTATTTCAAAATTATCTCACCATGGTCCTTGCACTATGCTAATCACATTACTACTGCTATTTTGTACCCCCTTTTCTGGACGCATTTACCCTAATGTCTAGCACTCGAGGGGGTGAGATATTCAACAAAGTTTCCCAACTATAAACACTGTATGATGAATTTCAACACAATTTACATTGCAACCAATATTGTACTAAAAAAAGTCTTGATGACATCAGTGGCAAGTTTACCAAGTTGTAATTTCTTTCTAAACAACTAACCCAATTAATAAAAATATTTCCATCATCTTCAGCATACCCAGAGACATACTAACCTTCCCACAAACAAGGATTTTATTCATCCAATCCCCATGGGCCTCACTCCACTCCACTTGTTTGTGATGTGATGACTCATAAGTGGCACATACTTCCTAAAGTCAATGTCACCAAATTCGATGGGTCAAACCCCATAGGATGGCTTATTTAGATGGAATATTACTTTTCCTTCCATGTCATCACATATGATATGATGAAACTTAGAGTGGGAATCTTATGCTTAGATCCTAAACAATGGCAATAGTGGCAATATCACAAGAAATCACACAAGGGTTAATATTGCTTAAAGGAAAAATGTATTCTGGTTTCTATGAAAATTTTGAAATAGACACTTATTATTTGGGGAAACTGACCAATCTCAAGCAATTGGGCATAGTGGAATATTCCATCTCATCTTTGGAGTAGATCGATTCTACAATAAAGGCACATCCAATACTCTCTACAAGGGATGTTTCGTCAGTGGTTTGAAAGAAAATATACATGCACAAATATTAATGGCTCATCCTACTACTTGGTTGGATTCCACCTTAAGAGCTTGATAATCCCAAAAGGTGGTGAATGATCAAATAAAAAACGGCCCATTTATTCCCCATCCTCATCCAACTAGCTTCCTTTCCACTAATCCCTTTGCATCCTATCCATCTGTCAAATTCCTAAATTTAACTCGGGATTAGATGGTGGATTGCTAACTCAAAGGTCTATGTTACAAATATGATGATAAATATTCACCTAGACATAAATTTAAGGAGAAAAAACTATTTATATCCATTTTGAAGAAAACATTTTATGAGGACATTCATGCTAACACCCATGAAGTCCCAAATACAGCTATGGATGGCATTTCTTGACCTGATCTACTGGAGGAGAAACACTACATCTCTTTGCATTCCTTGACTAGTATTTCTACCGCACAAACCCTCAAATTGATTAGCTATCTCAAACATCGCAAGGTCATCATCTTAATTGATGATGGTAGCATGCATAACTTTATTCATCTTCAGGTAGCCCAAGAAATGCATGGTGTGAACAACTTATAAATCATCATTGCAAATGGAGAGTCTATGAAATGTGGGGGTCATTGTGAGAATGTGCAGCTTCAAATGGGTGTTTTTTCCTTTAAATCCCACATAGTTTCTATTGACATGGGTGGTTTTGAAATTGTCTTGGGTGTTGAATGGTTATGAACATTAGGAACTATCACAATGGACTTCAGTCCCTTATACATCTGTTTCCAATAGTAAAGGAATAGCTACAATGTCAAAGGAATTATAGTTGGATATCCATACACTCTTAGTTCACACCATATAGAAATTATTGTTTAAAAGGTCCATTCAATCATTGTGGCACAATTCCATACTATTCAAGATTTCGAGACCGCTTCTCAACATATTCCTTTTGACATGTAGTTAGTCTTCGAAAAACACAAATCCATCTTTGACACTCCCAAAGGACTACCTACTTCCTATGGTGGGAATGATCATTCCATTCCACTCATACCTAGTAACCTCCCACCCATGTATTTCCATCCATTTTCCCCAAAACATGAAATTGAAAATATCATTCAAGAGTTTCTCACTATTGGTATCATCCTCCCTAATACTAGTCCCTATTCACTATATTTTATTGTCCTTATAAAAGAAGTCACTTGGTACATGTGTCATGTCTTCTATGATTTGAACAGTTTGACCATCAAGTATAATTTTCTCATTCGTGTCATTTATGACCTTCTAGATAAGCTCAAGGGTGATCACTTCTTCACTAAAGTTCATCTTCTCTCGAGTTATCATAAAATTCACATGAAGGAGGTGGATATTCCCAAAACCTCTTTTTGCACTTATGAAGGTCATTACAAGTTCTTGGTGATGCCCTTTGGTAATTGTAACTCGCTATCCACCCTCTAGAGTCTCATGAATACAATATTTAAACCCTTTCTCCATAAATTTGTCCTCATATTGTTTATGACATCATAATCTATAATAAAACTTAGAAATCCTATCTAGCCCATGTGAATTAGGTTCTACAACTACTTGAGGATCGTGAACTCTTTCTTAAAAGGTATAAATGTGCCTTTGGTGTCTCTAAAGTGAAATATTTGGGCCATATTGTCAGTCAAGAGGATGCACGTGTGGATCCATACGAAATTGCAGCAATGGAGGATTTGCCTCGCCCTAAAACTCTTAAAATCCTTTGAGTTCTTCTAGGTGTCATTGCTTATTATAGAAACTTCATTCGAAACAATGGTAAGGTTGCAACTACACTAAAAAATCTACTAAAAAATGCTTTAACTGGAATGATGCGACAGAAAAGGATTTCAAGCAATTAAAGGAGGCTATGTGTACAACACATGTACTTTCTTTTCCCAACTTCACTAATACTTTTATCTTTGATTGTGGTGCTTGAGGTAAAAGTCTTGGAATATTCTTCATGCAAGAAGGTAGATCATTTGATTTTACTAGCAAACAACTTTGTGAGTAACACTTGGGAAATACAAGTTGTGAAAAAGTAATGATGGCCGTATTGCATGTTGTGAAACTATGGCTTCCATACCTACTTGGGAAACATTTCCATATCAAACCCGACCATCTTAGATTTAAATACTTTCTATAAAAAATAACTTCATCACTTGAGTAACAAAAATGGGTCACCAAATTGTTGGTATTTGAATATGAGATAATTTACCTTAAGGGAAAGGACAATGTGGTAGGTGATCCTATCTCTCGACAATTTGATTAATAATGTTTCCTCTTTTCTGTCTCAAACTTCATAGTCATAGACTGGCTGAATGGCATTTGTAATGAATGGTTGATAGATTTTACACTTTCTATCATGATCCAACAATTTCAACATGAACCCCATGTGCATCCAGGTTACACCTGGCATAATGACAAGCTTTGTTATAAATGGTGTCTGTATTTTCACCATAGGTCATCATTAAAATCATGGACATTATCTAAGATACATTCATTCCTCGTCGTTGATCAATTAGAATTTCATAAAACATATGAAAGGATTAAACGATCATTTTTCTAGGAATTCATGAAGAAGGACATCAACACACTTGTGTCATAATGTAGCACTTTCCAAATACATAAATGTTACACTGTGAAACCCCCAAGTTAAATTCAACCACTTCCAATTCCAACTACAATATGGACTACCATTTCTATGGATTTCATTGTGGGGTTACAACAATTTGGAAATAAGTTTGTAATCATCATTTTGGTTGATTGCCTTTCCAAATATGCTCATTTTTGTTCCCTACAACACATTTTCAAGTCCTTTATGGTATCTCAAGTATTCATGGATAATATCTTCAAAACCATGGTATGTCATAGAATATTTTCATGGACCATGACCCCACCTTCATTATCTATTTCTAGAAATAATTGTTTCAGATCCAGGGAACTGAATTGAATCTTAGTTTTTCCTATCACTCCCATACTAATGGTCAAATTGAAGTTGTAAATAAATTTTTGGAAGCATATTTTGGGTGCTTTACTTGAAAGCAACAATCCCAATGGTCATAGTAGTTATCTTTAATAGAATTTTGGTATAATACAACTTATCATGATGCCATTAAAATGACTTCCTTTCAATTTCTCTATGTCTAAAATCCTCCCTTGCTACTATCCTACTTACCAAGCATCTCTAAGGTACAAGAGGTTGAGAAAACACTTACAGATTGAGGCAACATTCTCCCCACTCTTGATTATAATCTTGTAATGGATCATAACAGGATGAAGCAACATGTTGGTAAGTGCCATTCTGAACACCATTTTAATGTAGAATGGGATTAGGTATTTATTTTCCTACATCCATATAAGAAAATTGTCATTTTGAAGGAAACAAATTCTCTCTCAATCACTTCTTGGTTTGTGGTTTTTGGTTTGACCACTTGCAGTGTTAAGGGTTTACAACTATTCTCAAACTTTCTTTCTTTCCTTCCTTTAGTTTTATTGGTCATGCTCTTCCTTCTAAAGGGAAGGGAACAATAACTTAAGTCCAACCACCACAAAAATATTTCCCCTGAGATTTATGGGCCCTATAAGATCCTCAAATGTGTGGGAACTGTGGATTACAAATTGGAGCTATCCAACCACTCCAATAATCATCCCATTTTTCATGTCTTCTTCTTGAATAAAGACGTAAGTCCTCACTTTTGTATTCAAATTATCGTTCTAGAATTAGATGAAGAAGGCTCCATTTGGTTGAATCCCGAGGCCATCCTTGACTCAAGGGAACTACTTCTCTTCCATCATACCATCCAAAAGGTCTTTCATCTAGTGGAAATATACACATCCCGAGGATGCTAATGGGAACCGGTAGAGATACATCAATTTTTGCATCTCTAGCCTTGAGGAATTTTTTTCTTTTTAATGCGAGGGAATGTTGTGGTCGTACCGTAATCCCTTGAAAAGATAGGATGTTATGTTTGAGGCCATATATATTAAATAAATCCAATAAAGTATATATACTGTGAGAGCAATATTTGTATGAACTTTTACTAGAAGGTTCCACCTATTATAAAGTCCCTATAGTGTGAAAGAAATAATTGTAAGAAAACTTATTAGAATGTTACATCTACTAGAAAGCTCCTTCCCAAAGAAGGATTACTAGAAGCTTTTACCTACTATAAATATCCTTCACTAGAAATTATATATAGGAGTAGAATCAATGTAACAAGATGTCTTGTGAAGTATTTTGTAATTGAAGATTGGATTCATCTAGAGGTTTCCCACTTGAAGAGGCAAGTGAATATTTCTTTCATAAAAAAATGCTTTTCTATTGTGATATTTTGTTGTCTACAGTTGTCTACTAATGTGGAAATTTTGTCTTTTCATTTTGAAATATTGCTTTATTCTGTTACTTTTTCTTTGAAAGTCCAATTCTACTGTTAAGGTAGATAGCATAGGTGATCATGATCAAATGTGGAGTCCCTTATATTATTGATCCTAATAATGAAAATGAGGATAGTGATATGGGAGATGAATCGGATTATGAGAAGGAGGAAATCAATGGAACTGTCACCAAGCTATGGTATGGGACCTTTTTATATGCATCAAATATTTTGACATAGAATTGGCCTCTTTTATGTAAACTCTCATTTTTTGTGGACAATGTGTGTGTATACTATCTACAAAAATATTGTAACTCCTTGTTATATGAATGAATGCAATTACTTCGAACTATCTAAATAATTGTCTAGATTGTAGATATTTTCAAAAAGGAAATGATTGCATACTTGATAACAATTATTCAACTATGCGACAAGTATCTAATAATCAAGATGAACATGAAGGTGAAGAATGTCTAATCGAAATGCATTAACAAGATGAGAAATCATGAAATCGTATTTAACCTGATTATTGGTGGTATCACAAACGCACACCACTAACATGGATGAGGGAGTGAAATGGGAAATAAATGACCTAAATTGCCAAGGTGAGATTCTAAGTATACCTACATTTTCCATCGATATAACCGATGTAACACCTAGGGAAATAATCCAACTCAGAAAAACAAGAAGACAAATCATAAGGCTCATATAAAGGGAAGGATATTAAATATATATGTTACAAAACATTAAAGTGTGTTGGTCTTATGGAGATAATTTCTTCAAGAATAACCTATTGTGAGGGTTCTTAAAGAGTTGGTCATCCAGGACATCAAGCTTGTATGTCTTGTTTACCAAACAACATTTGATGATGTAAGGGCCTTGCCATAAAGATTCAAACTTCCATGAACAAGTTTATCATGGGATTGATTTGTAGACAAGGACTAAATCACCTTCATAGAATACGCGAGGGTGGATGTGACAATTGTAATGGAGTTTGGATCATATATTCATTACTTCAATGTTTTGTAAAGAGGCTCATAAATATTCATCTGCTTGTTCCAAAGTGATAAGTATTTTCTTTGTATCAAAGTTGTCTAGAAAAAATTCAATTGCTAAATGTAAGAGGGAACTTGACACCTGATAGGTAAAACTAAATTCACACCACAGACAATGTGGAATGGAGAAAACCCCATGGATATTTCTGTTGATGTCTAATAGGCCCACAAAGAGGGGAAAAACACCATTCATTGGAGCATGGTTTTGAGGACTTTATTGATGGCCTTGACTTATCCATTACACTACATATAATAGGAAAAGAAAATCTGATGCTCAAATTTCAATTGGTAAGAAATATCTTCCCACACGATGTCTTCGTAGTGATTTTTATGATTAAAAACAAAAGACTTTTCAACAAAATATTGAGTGATGGGATGGTTAATGAAGAAATATGTCATTGTGTTGAAAGTGTTGTTATATGCTAGAATAGAATCATCCCATTTGTTGAAATAGTCGAAAACCACTATGATGTATTTATGTCCACCAATTGACATTTGATTACACTCCAAGAAGTCAATAACCTATTTGAAAAATGGACTAGTTGAGATGAGAGGTGTAATGGGGAAAGAGGTTCCATTTGTTAAATTTTGAGTATTAATTCACAATACTCTTGGATCTTTACTGAGAGAATAACATATACACTATATCAATGCATAACAATCACAATAAGCATGACAAGCATCACAAGAATCAAAAGCATGAGAGACAAGAGACATAGAGTTTCTATGGGCAAAACCCTAAGGTAAAAAACCCCACAACTTCCTCAGAGATAGAGAGAGAAATGGCTTAACCAAAGTACAACCAAAATACACTTGAGATAGTCTCCTAGAGCAGATGATCCTCCTCCTCACTAGTGCACCACTTTCTGAGTGAGAGAGATATAACTTTCCGAATGATCCAAATAGAGATCTCTTGATCTCTATTTATACTTAACATGTTTTCCCAATTACAATTTGGGGCCGACTTGTCTATCTAGATACATCCACAATATAATATATATTTTAGGGCCGACCCCACACATGGTGGTCTAATAATCCATCGGCAAGTACACACACTTGCGACACTTGTCAATCCACATGACGACACTTCCTTATAGAGGAATAACACATCTCTTATAAGGGTATAATAAATATATATAAAATACATAGATGAAATACATTCCAAAGTTACATATACATCAACACTCCCTCTTAACTAGGAAGGTATTTCTCGACACAGTTCTACTAGACAAGTCTTCTTCTCAAGATCATCGTCATCATCATTGTCACTGCTGCTGCTATCTCAACCAATCTATGACTCTACTCGTCATAGGAAGTTCTACAGATCCAGTCCTTTTTCATACTGGATGTAGGCCCACCACCTGCAGGTCTTCATCATCTGTGCGAACGGTCTAATAGAGGTGGCCTCTCAGGACTAATTTTATGTGCGGATGCAATACCGGAAAGAGTATCCCAGGAACATTTATGTGCCTAAGCACGACCGGAAAGATCTCCTAGGACTGATTACGTGCATCTCCTCCACAAAACCTTTAAAGAGCATCCCAGAAACATTTATGTGCCGCAGCACGACCGACAAGATCTCTAAAGAGCATCCTAGGACTTATTACGAGCATACAGCTCAACCTCTCGGATCTCCAGGACCGATTACATGTGGATAGACAAAACCTTTAAAGAGCATCCCAGGAAAATTTATGTGCCGCAGCACGACCGGCAAGATCTCTAAAGAGCATCCCAGGACTAATTATGAGCACATAGCTCAACCTATGGGATCTCTAGGACGGATTACATGTCTCCGTAGTAATACCTCATCCCAGGACTGATTACGAGCACACAGCTCAACCTATCGGATATCTGAGGACTGATTACATACTACATAGAAATATCAGAAAGAGTACCCCAGGAACATTTATGTGCCGCAACACGACCAGCAAGATCTCCCAGGACTGATTACATGCTATTTGCACAACCTGCCACATATCATCTCTGACCTCCAAGTATCAACCTGATATTCATGATCCAACGGATCATCATCGCATGAGGCATCATCCTGATGCCCATGATCATACTGATCATCATCACTTGTACCATCCTGGTACATATCATTTGGAGCAACATCCTGAAGCTCATCATCATGATCAACCTGATCATACAATGCATCCACCTAATGCACACCAAGTATCTACCTGATACATATCATCATACATGATCCATTTGATCATATAGTGTATCCACCTAATACAAATACAAATACATGATACATATCCACATACATGATCTACCTGATCATACAATGTATCCACCTGATACATATACAGATACATGGTCCAAGCATCCAACATGATGCATATACAAATACATACAAATGATCCAACCAATCATATCCAGCATCCAACATGATGCATATACAAATACATAAAAATGATCCAACTGATCATATCCAGCTTCCAACATGATGCGTACATAAATATAAATGATCCAACTGATCATATCCAGCATCAACACGATGCGTACATACATACAAATATAAATGATCCAACTAATCATATCCAGCATCCAACATGATGCATATACAGAGCAGTAACTAGAGCATCGTCCTGATGCTCATCACCCAGTGCTTACATCCACAGCCATGTGAAGGATCCTCCTTCCAACATGCTTGGAATGGCTTCAGCAAATGTGTCCATCACTTCTTCTTCGAAGTGTCGTCGATCTGAAGAACACCAAGCCTCTCCCTAAAGTACTCGAACTTCACCCTGGCTAGTGGCTTCGTCAGCACATCTGCAATCTGCTCATTCATCGCAACATACAGGACCTTCACGGCTCCTCTCTGCACCGTATCCCTGATATAGTGATATTTGATCTCTATGTGTTTCGACCTATCATGAAACACTGGGTTCTCAGACAGCTTCACACAACCCTAGTTATCGTAGAATATACCAGTAGCATCCAGCGGGAGATCAAATAACTCAAACAGTAGCTTTCATAGCCATACTGCCTCACAACTAGTTGAACAGGCTGCAACATACTCTGCCTCAGCTCTACTCAGTGCTACACAGGACTGCTTCCTTCTAAACCAAGAGATCACACCTGATCCCATACTGAAGCAACACCCATATGTGCTCTTCCTATCTGCAGCACTGCCAGCCCAATCTGAATCAACATAACCCTGCAGGTTAAACTTTTGATTCACTTCATACTTGAGCCCATAATCCACTGTACCCTTCAGGTACCTCAGAACATGCTTTACATGAACTAGATGAACACTCCTCGGATCCGTTAGGAACTGGCTCAATGTGTTTACAGCAAAGCAAATATCTGGTCTCATGTTCGTCAGGTACATCAACGACCCAATCATCTGACGATACATAGAGACATCAATCGGCTGAGATGAAGCATCACATAGAAGCTTTAGATTCGATGCCATTGGTGTGGCCATGGCCTTGCAATCCATCATCCCAAATCTCTTCAGAATATCTACTGTGTACTTCCCTTGACCAAGGAAGATCCCACCTGAATTCTGCCACACCTCCATACCTAGGAAATAATGCATCATTCCCAAATCTTTCATATCGAACTCAGCAGCAAGCTTCCTCTTAGTATCTACAATCAATCTGTCATCTCCTGTTACAAATAATTCATCCACATACAGGAGTCGAATCACAGGATTCCCTTCCTCAACCTTGTAGTAGAGGTTGGAATCTGCTTTACTCTTGGTAAAGCCCAAACTAGATGGGAAACTATCCATCCTACCATACCAGGTTCTAGGAGCTTGTTTCAAGCTATACAAGGCTTTCTTCAATCTGCGCACATATGATTCCCTATCATGTATTTCAAAACCAAGTGGCTGCTCCACATATACTTCCTCTTCAACTACACCATTCAAGAAAGCAGTCTTGACATCCATTTGGTGTATTTTCCATTTCATTGTTGCAGCTAGGGAAAGTATTGTTCTAATGGAAGTATAGCTGGCTACAGGTGCAAAAGTTTCTTCATAATCTATTCCCTCTTTCTGAGAGAAGCCACGAGCTACAAATCTTGCTTTGTATTTCTCTATACTGCCATTTGCAGCATGCTTGATTTTGTAGATCCATTTAGAAGTCACAACAGACTTCTCTTTAGGTCTTGGTACAACATCCCAAACATCATTCTTCATTATTGATTGGTATTCCTCAACCATAGCATCCTTCCATTCTTTCTTTTCCGCTGCTTCTTCATAACTGGAAGGTTCTTTGTTCATAATGTCATAGAGTAAAGCAACATAGCTGGTATGTGATCTATTTCTCTTCTTTGCTCTGTGTTCTTCTTCTGGAATGCCAAATCTTTCTGCATCTTGAATGAGCTCTCTAGCCGAAGCAGGTTTCCTCTTGTGAGAGTTATCCTCACGGGGTGGATCTACAGGTTCTTGTGGATCTTCAAACTCACGAACAACTTCTGGAATTGCTTCTGTCATGGTAGTGTCTTGAAATATAGTTTCCTTCGGTTCTTCATAAACTTTGATAGGTGCCTTCCTTGATTTGATGAATGCTGAGTTTTCATCAAATGTTACATCCCTGCTGACATCAATCTTCTTGAACCCTAGAAAGTATATTCTGTAAGCCTTCGAGCTTTCACTGTAACCCACAAAGATACCCTTCTTTCCTGAAGGATCTAGTTTGGTCCTCTTTTCCTTTGGGACATGAGTGTATACTGGACAACCAAATATTTTGAGATGGCTGACTTCAGGTTTCTTACCAGAAAAGACCTCTTCTGGTGTCTTGTTGTCCAATATCTTGTGGGGTGTTCTGTTCTGCACATATACAACTGTTCTAGCTGCTTCTGCCCATAGATGCACAGGTAGATCCTGGTCATGCAGCATTGCCCTTTCTGCTTCCATGATTGTTCTGTTCTTCCTTTCTGCAACTCCATTCTATTGAGGATTATAAGGAGCAGTCAACTCCCTCTTAATCCCTGAATCACTACAAATCTTCTTGAAGTCACCTAAGGTGAATTCTCCACCATTGTTGGATCTGAATGTTTTGATATTCTTGTTAGTTTGATTCTCCATCAAGGTTTTGAATTCCTTGAACTTATCAAACACCTCATCTTTGTTCTTCAAGAAGTATACCCAATTCTTCCTGGAGAAGTCATCAATAAATGAGACATAGTAAACATACCCACTTAGAGAACTGGATGACATAGGACCACATACATCTGAGTGGATGATTTCCAGGATATCTTTTGCCTTGCTTTCACTGCTTGGGAAAGCCTTCTTAATATTCTTACCTTTTGCACATCCTTTGCAAACACCTTCATGTTTGGTCTTGATTTTAGGAAGACCCTCTACAGCCTTGCTTGCAATTGGAAGTGCCCTATAGTGCATATGAGCAAGTCTTCTATGCCAAAGTTCACTTGGCTCCATGGATTCATGCACCATGGCATGTTCAGGTTGTCCTTTTAATTTATACAAACCTCCCTCTTCCTCTCCAATCACAACTGCATCATCTATGGTCTTTCCCTTTGGCCACATTAGGACTTGGCCATCCACAAATGCAACCCTCATACCTTTTGTATCCAATGTAGAGATGGAGAGTAAGTTCTTCTTGAGCCCAGGTACATAAAGGACTTCTTTCATCTTCAAATATTTTCCAGAATCTAGGTTGAAGGAGGCTTCACCACTTCCTTTGATGGGATATTGATAATCATCCCCAAGTTTAACTTTATGGGGTGATTCATGTTCAGACAGATTTACAAAGGATTCTTTAAACCTAGTCATGTGTTTGAAAGCCCCACTGTCAATCAACCAATCATTACAACCATGGGAGATAGTACCTGTGAGAGTAGAGATTAGAACATACTCTTCTTCACTTGATGAGTCATCATTACTATCATCACTTTCTACCCTAGCCTTCTTCTTTGGAGGTTCATCATCTTCGGCAGCATGAGCATGGTACCTTCTTTTGTTACCCTTCTTCTTCTTGCTGGAGTTGTTGTTGTTGTGTTTATCCCTTTTCTTCTTGGGACATTCTGAAGAAAAGTGACCCTTCTCATTACAAGTGAAACACCTTAGATCTTTCTTGTCTTTGTGAAAATGATGAGAAGATTTCTTCTTGTGATGGGATGGATCCCTCTTGAACTTTCCCTTCTTAGTGTGAGCTGTGAGAGCTTGATCTTCATTTCCCATCTTCTCTTCTCTTGCCACAAGCCTTGCTTCTTCTTGAGAACATTCCTCCCATAATCTGTTGAAGGAGATTAACTTCTTTCTGGGACAGATCCCCTAGATAAAAGAGTCCCATGACCTAGGTAGGCCATTCAAAGTAGTCATAACAATTTCACCATTCTCCACCATTTCATCTACAGCTTCAAGTTGTTCCTTGATCTGAGAGACCTTGGAGAAATAGGATTGAATGGTTTCTCCATTCGACATCTTGACCCCTTTCAATTGATTATGCAGGGTCATCTTCTGATTTATGTTCTTTCCTTCAAATAACTTGGTCAAAGAGTCAAACATAGCCTTGGGTGTCTTTAGAGAAGACACATGGGGTATGAGATGGTCTTTGATAGAATCAGTAATGATTCTCTTTGCCATGACCAAGTTCTTCTTATGCAATACCTTAGCCTCTTCATCCTCTGGGATAGGGATGTCTTCTTTTATATATGAGTCCAACTCATTCTCTTCCAGCATTAACCCAATCCTATATTTCCAAGCTCGGAAGTTATCATCCCCTTCAAGCTTATCCTCAAGCTTGGTGTGGTGAGACATCTTCAACAGTACTTCAAATGGAAATAGAAAAGATTTAGGTCGTACCACTTGAAATGTTGAAAACTAGATCTGGTCTTGGATTAGGGTTTGTCGGAAAAACCCTAAAAATTTAAAATGTGAATTTCAAATTTATGAAAGGATAGCAAGATGTGCCTTAATGAGATGATCAGCCTGGTGTATTCAAAATTTGAGATCAGCAAAGCGTTACCCTTCAGATTTGCCCTTTTGTCCTCCCGGGTTCACTAGGGAGAGCCCTGAATTAGGGTTTGAGTTTCCCAGAGATCTACCCAGCCAAAAATCTCGATCCAAAGCTCTAAACTTTGAGTTTTGAAGGAGCTTCCAGCTATGTCTTCAGATTTCATAAATTCCTATTTTGTGGAAACCCTAATTTTTAGGGCCAAATCTGAAAATGCTCAGAATTGAATTCTGATTGGATAGATAGATTCTCCTTGATGAGTAGAGTCAATCTACTATACTTCGTTTCCAAAAACTGTGGAGAGAAACCCAATAAACAAGAAATTCAAGTTTCTGCAAAATGTCTTCTTCTCAGGTTAGCTCTGATACCATGTTAAATTTTGAGCATTAATTCACAATACTCTTTGATCTTTACTGAGAGAATAACATATATAGTATATCAATGCATAACAATCACAATAAGCATGACAAGCATCACAAGAATCAAAAGCATGAGAGACAAGAGACACAGAGTTTCCGTGGGAAAACCCTAAGGTGAAAAACCCCACAACTTCCTCAGAGATAGAGAGAGAAATGGCTCAACCAAAGTACAACCAAAATACACTTGAGATAGTCTCCTAGAGCAGATGATCCTCCTCCTCACTAGTGTGCCACTTTTTGAGTGAGAGAGATATAACTTTCTGAATGATCCAAATAGAGATCTCTTGATCTCTATTTATACTTAACCTGTTTTCCCAGTTACATTATGGGGCCGAATTGTCTATCTAGATACATCCACAATATAATATATATTTCAGGGCCGACCCCACACATGGTGGTCTAATAACCCATAGGCAAGTACACACACTTGCGACACTTGTCAATCCACATGACGACACTTCCTTATAGAGGAATAACACATCTCTTATAAGGGTACAATAAATATATATAAAATACATAGATGAAATACATTTCGAAGTTACATATACATCAACACCATTGACTTTGGGAAAAAGGCCGACAATTTTGGTAAGGATTCACTACCTGAATGCAGTTAGAAAATAGGGTAGGCCAATAATAACCAACATTGGCAATTTTATAGGCACTAGTCATTCCATATAGATGGCCTCTATATACCCCACTATGATAGACATTTAAAACTTGTTCGGCCTCCTCAAAAGTGAGACAATGTCGAAAGAGTGTGCTGACTCCTTTCCAATATAATACATCACTAATAAAGAGGTAACAAGGAGCTTGGTGATGAATTTGATGATGAGCATATCTAGAGAGATGAGGATTGAACATATGAGTGTGAAAATAAAAAAAGATGTATCATACCAAGATCATCAAAAGACATGGTGAACAAATGTTCATTAGGAATATCATAATCGATAGGGGATCAAATATTCGAATAGGGAGGCTTGAGATAAACTCATATGATTCCAAATCCTTTCTACTCTAGGGAGTATTAAGTTTGAGACCATTCTCATGGAGGATATCAATCTAATGGATAAATTTTCCATGGATGATGCCCTTACTCAATATATATCATATGGGATCTTAATGGCCCAACTTCTAGAAAGATAAAAATGATCAATAAGGAAAGATTCTCCTCATGGTTATATGATAATGAAGGTCTAGATAGGTTCTTGCTCACATAATCAATTACATGTTCCATATGGTTGTCCCTTTCTTGAACCAAGATTCTAGACATGAAAAAAGGAGAGGAGGAGATGTAAAGGATAAAATCCTTTACAGAGCTTGGAGGACTAATCAAAGCTACCAAAGTAAGAGAATGTTTAACATACTCAAAATATTTTTGAGCATGTTCATCCCAAACAAGGGGATATTAGAATTCAACAACCTTAAAATCCCATGAATGCGCATGGCATAGTCTACAATAAAAGAAGATAACAAGTTCACCTTCAATTGAAAGTTGAAGGTTGGGGATGGTGTTGGATTAGAAAAAATGGTGAAGGGAGAGGAAATGGGTAGTAAGGAATATATGCTATTGGATGTAGTAATGAGGGTTCTTTGAACTAATTGTAAATGGATGTAGTAATTTATGATGCTACTGGAATAACACCATATATGTAATGAAATTATATGATTCGACAGGTCCTCTCTTACTTTACCTTCCATATTAAATATGTTTGAAGGTAATTTGGTGGGCATCAAATGCCAATGGCCATGTGGGGTCATGTATAATGGGGTCGTTTGTTATTCATGTTAGTTTTGGTAGATTGATGATAGCCATGAAATGGAGGCTTCACATCCTAGGTGCATTCATAGTCACGTGTTTGAATTCACATCCAAATTGACATTTGTATGGGGGCGATTGAGAGAGTTTGGGGAAGCAAATCTAGGCATGTTGGTTTGTGTTTTTGAATGAGTGAATGGTGCTAGGTGAAGGAGGTGATCTAAGATAAGAGGAGCCTAAATCAAACTACCCCAATGGGGAACTACGTGAGAGGGAATGTTTATGTTTGATTCTCACACATTGAGGTGGGATAATCACATGACCAGAAATCGCAAGGGTGGGGAGAAATCTCGACGATGTCATGGACAACATCTACAAGGCATAACCTTGATGGTGGAGTATAGACACTAACTCAACTAAAACTCTGTGTAAAAATAATGATAGGGGTTTGAAATTAACTAACACTAATTATCATGTAAACTTAATTAAAATTAAGTGCATTATAGCTGCAACAATTTATTTAATTAAGAAATCATATAAAAAATGAACACCGTAGAGAAGAAAAGACTATGTAGTCCTAGGAGGAAAACTATAAAAATTAATATCAAATTAAATGAAAACTTTCTCAAATATTCCTCAACAACTAGTATAGAACAGTCCATTGGCTAAGAAGAAGTAGAAATTTCAATCAAGGTCTTCCAAACACTCCACTTTATTGATGTCAAGTCACGAAGGACGTTTGTTAAGGTATGAATGAGATAGTTATAGTGCAATACATTGGAATATTAAACTACAACTATCTATTTCAGGTTCCCTCGCTCCTACGAGAGCTACCTGGATAGGTACCTAAATATTGGACGCTAAGTTACATTTTCATAGATACATGCAATGGTTACATTTATTTTATGATGAAATCCAATGGTTGGGGGATATTCATTATTGAAATATATAAGAGTTCCAATCAAACCTCTATCCCAAACCTGGCATTATCCACTCCGAAGAGCACACCTATTGTCGAATAGGTTTTCAACCTCATCAGATAGAAAGGATTTTAAATATCTCTAAAGGAAAATAACTAATTTTCAAATGTGAATGATTGAGGAGATTTATTTGGGTACCTATCCCCATAATGCTAACTTAACTAAAAATATATTTTGGTTCCTCATTTCAGGATTTTTTGGTGGGTTATCTTAGAATTTGAGTTTTGTCTTAACTTGGCATATGAAGCAAGTGTTTTTAAGTATAGGGTGTTGTATGTGTGCGCATGTGGTGTGTACAAGAAATAATAGTTTTTTCGTAAAGCAAATGGTAAAAATAAAAAGAGAAAGAAAAGAATGAAAATGGTGAATACTTAAGAAACACGATGTCTTTTCGTTAAACAAAACCAAGTACTTTCCCAAAAAAGTAAAGGAGCACTTTTCAAAATTTCAAACATGACCATTAAATGAAAACCAACAAGAAACTAGTGGAACTATGAATGATATGAAAGAAATTCTAATAGTCAATACTAAGAATGCAAATGAAGTCTTATCTTAGCTAAGTTCTTTCAACAAGTAAAAGGAGGTAAGTCAATTATTATGTGTTTTCACAAAAAAGAAGTTTAAATTTTAACCAATCAAAGAGGGATTGTAACCAAATGCAAGAATTAACTCACAAAAAAATCTAAAATTATAATGTTGAAAAAGAAAGAGACTAAAAAATATCCTAACTTGGGGCCCTACAAGTGACAAATACAAAAATTTTCCAACCTTTTCATTGCCTACATCATTCAAACTAAGACAAAAAAACAACTTCTACAGCTAGTAATTCAAAGAAAATAGATGGTTGAATATAATATGCAAATTAATATTGAATTGTAACCTAGTTCAAAGAAAAAATTGGGATTTTCTATGATTCCACATTTTTCCTAGGAAATTCTATTACATTGCGTCACAATTTTCCTATGGAAAAATGCATAACAAACGTAAAAATAGAAATTTCAAAACCTATTTGTAATTGAGGCCAAGCATGGAATTTTTTCCCCCATCACCCTCCTATGGAGAGATAACAAAAAACAAAAAACAACAAGGAAATGAGACAATCACCTAGAAAAGGGGCTAGAAATGGCACATACAAAATCAAAGAAGAATGATAGTATTTATACTCAATGGAGTCACCAAATATTTTGTTGATGTTTTAGCACCAAACCAACCCATACTAAAAGTAGGTACTCAAGGGTTTTTCTTATCCTTTTATGCTCCATTCCCAACCATATGATGTATGATGGATTCCAAAATGTGAAAGGAAAGGGATGTACAAGGCTCTTTGCTTTTTTTAAGCATTCCAACAACATAGCATTGCTCTTATGAATGTATATATTATGATAGAATGACCTTGAGGGTTTTATTTAAATGAAAGGATGTGGACACTTCTTTGCACTAGCTCCAATATGAATAATCCCTTCTAGTTAAAGATGTAGTGGGATCATGATAGGTATTGGAGACCATATCAAAGGTTATTTTTACAAGTAATCATTTGGACATTACACGTTCATCCCCTAAGTCATTTTGGAAGGTGCACAATACGTATGAGTAATTGAATTCTATTTTTAAGACCACATCGTGAATTTTGAGGTTTCTAGTGTGATGGAACTACGTGGTTTTTTAAGGAAATTCTACACAATGACCTTTTATGGTCAACTCTCATCTTTCATTTATCTATTTTTAAGGCCACATCGTGACTTTTGAGGTTTCTAGTGTGATGGAACTACGTGGTTTTTTAAGGAAATTCTACACAATGACCTTTTATGGTCAACTCTCATCTTTCATTTAGTTTTTTTTCATATTATTGATGTCATATGATGGTGGGAGTGATGAAAATCGGGTTAATATTGTTGGAAGCTATGTATAATAATAATGATACTCATGACAAAGTAGATGAGCAAAATTAGGTTGTTATCAAATAGCTACCTTATATACAATACCATTAACTACCCCATCACCTAATTAAATAGTCATAAAAATACATAACATTCCTATGAAACATCATAACAACAAACATATAAAAAATTCCCTCTGCAAATACTAAATTTTATTAGTTAATGTTAGTGGGAAAAAAATGAAATAATAACCTTACTTAAAAGTAATCATTGAATATGTTTCCTTATGTGGGAAGTATGGAAGGAAAGGAATAGCATACTTTTCTAAGATAAGAAGAGAACACCACAACAAATTTGGAGCAAAGTGGGAATCCACATCCAGGAAACAATTAGGATTAACCAAATGGAATGAAAAAGATTGGGAAATGGGAGACTAGGAGAAAAGAATTTTGGCAAGCTAGGGTATGAGCAATTCAATCCAAGGATGGATCCGATTCAAACCCAAACAAATCCCTCTCGAAAACCTGTCGATATGGTCTCTTCCCCCTTAACGCCACTTCAAATTAAATATTGATGGGGCCTCTAAGGGAAACCCGAGCTCTACGGGCTTCATAGGCGTGATCAAAAACCCTAAAGGGAGCATTATGTGGGTGTATCATGGGCTCATTGGACACAAAACAAACAACGTTGTCGAGCTGGAACATCTCCTATATGGTCTTCGAATGATAGATAACAATGGATGTGACTCGACGATGGTGGAGGGGGACTCGAACATCATTGTCCAAATGGCAAAGAGGCTTCAGAATGGGAAAAATATTGCAAAGGTGGCTCACAGTTGGCATTTGAACTGTAGGGTGGAAAAGCTTGTAGCTTTCCTGAATGTGCCATATGCTTGGTTTTTTTTTGACGTCAAACATGAAGGGAACAAGGTTGCAGACTACTTAGCCAATGTGGGGGAAAATAAAAAAGGTGGAGTCATGGAGGGTCAATTGTATTTTTATCAGGTCAATGACTGGGCTAATCAATGCGCTCATCTGGTTGCTCGGGACCTACAACGCGTGCAGTAAGAGAGGGAAGACGCGAGGCTCGGGGATGATAACTCATCCAGGATCCACGCAGTTGTTTTGATGGACACCTGGAGTAATCATTGCCCTACTCCTTAGGATGGCGATCGTACTAACCAATTTAGCATCTTCCAGAGAGAACAATTAAGTACCCCCTCTGGTCATGATAAAATGTGGTTATGGAAAGGTCCTCGTTTGGAGGATATAGTACGATAATCTAATAAGGAAAGATAATGAATCTATAGGGATTATCATACACTCATATGTGCAGTACTTCTTATTAATGTAGGACATCCAGATGTGGCCTGTTATAAATATGGTGGGAAATATTAGGCTTCAAGGCAAGTCTCCGCTCAGAGCTTTCTTCTATGAACTAGTAATTTTTTGTAATTGTAATTCTCTATGTGGGGAAGAGAGATTTTCCCAGTGGCGTGGAATCATGGTGGCTAGGAGAAAATATAGGAGGGATGGGAAGGACGAAAGGAAGGGTAATGTTGTGAGGGTTACTCGTCAGCAAAAGAAGGTTGTTCAAGCGGTGTGTTTCTTTAAGGAAAGGATTCCCCCATCATCAAAGAAGAAATTGAGCGAGTGGACCAAGCTTTATGGGGGCCAAGTTAAAGCCATGAAAATGGATAATGTCAAGGAAGACATTACAGAGTGGGTTAATGACCCTGGTTCGACGACTAGATGACTCTTTGCTTACAACCACATTATCACAACCTATTGGGTAATGAGGGGTTTGTTGTCGCATGTTCTAATGGATCGAGAGAACAAATTAGTGGAGGATGTAGAACCTATTAAAGCGTGGAAGGATCATAATAATGATAACTGTCTAATGCATAAGAAAATCGATCTCATTGCTATGAAATTGGGCATCACGCTCTACCCCCCTCCTGGAGCCAATTCTAGTGTGGGTCCCTCGGCTCCTCGCAGGTGTGGTCAAGGCTTGGTTATTGGTTCGGGTGGCCCTACTGGTGGAAATGTATTTGGTGGTTGTCTCTGCATGCGCTATGTACATTTGCGTTAATCCACGTCTTCCTCGGGTGATGTCATGGTCAAGAAGATATAGCGTATGTTCATCTGGTTCTATTTTCTGTCTTTCTATATCTCTAGGTATCTAGTTTTGATCTATTTCCATAGTATACTTGATAATCTGTCGGCAATAGGTATTTTCTGAGATGGCTGGGGTTTGATGGTCGATTATGTAATCAGGCAGGGGAAGGGATTCATTTTTGCACAAAAGGGGTGGACTGATATTTTTAGAATATCATGGGATGAATATCTAGTAGCCGAGGAGTCTGTAAGCCGGCAAGGCCATCTATTTTGAAAGCCATGTATCTCCTGTTTTTATAATAAGATAATGTTCTTGCTTACCAAAAAAAAATCATAAAATCATTTCTCTATAAAAGCAATGCTCGTAATGATATGAAAAAGTGACACAAGGAAATGGTTGATGTGTAATCTTAGTAAAAATGCACATAGCACAGACCAAACATATATACAATGATTTTATTAAATATAATTTCAATGTTAAATTAAATAATAATAAAATATATAATTTTAATGTTAAATAAATAACCAAAATAAGTTGAAAAATATATCACAATTAATGAATTATGAATACTACAATTGGATTTTTTTATTCAACTTATAGGAGTGAGATAAACAACGTAAATTTCATCTATATTTGTTAACAATTTTCCTTAATTGGAAAACATGAAAATATACGCTAACATTTGGCATTGTATCCATTTCTAAATTATGTTGCATGGGTACCATTCCCTGGTATTAAGAGGCCTGTACCCGACGTTCCCATACTCCATGGAGCTTGGGAGAATGCTCCAATGGAGTGGGAGATTAAGTGGGTACTTGGGTTATTTTCTGTACGTTTTGCTGCCTAATATGTTATTCTAGATACTCTAATATTTTTTTTTAAATTAGAATATTCACAAAACATTTTTGAACTTTCCTCATTCCTCATTTTCAATTTTTTTTATGTATAAACTTCTAAATATTTTCTTTTAATTATAATATTCACAAAACATTTTTGAACTTTCCTCATTCCTCATTTTCAATATTTTTTTATGTATAAAATTGCAAACAATTAGTTAGTTTTTTTACCATACATCAATGGCTAGCTAGTAGATTACTCCCTTTGGTATAAGTATAAATGTTTTATGGTATCAAATGGAAAGCATAATGTTAAAATCCATCATCCTAAGGTTTCTCATATGATGCTCTTCAAGAAATGCCCTCCCCTTTAATTTTGTATATGAAAATTCAAATTTGAAGCCTGCTCCATAATCCAAAATTGGATAATAATAAAAGGCTCAACACTTCTTATTTTCAAGTGTGAGCTCATGCTAATATTTTTCTTGAAATTCTTACTGTAATATCCCAATATGAACAAACCTATTAAGTATTGGAATTTTGAACTCTCCTAATTTTAATATAGATTCACAACAGATTTTTTATTTTTATGAATATATATACTGCAATATAAAAAGCATAAAGACTCTCCCATTCCCATATATATATATATATATTCTTAATTCAATTTTTTTAGCACATTTTTAAACATATTCATATATTGTTTGTTTAAAATTTCAACCATAGACTCATAGACTTAAATTCTTACAAGCATGTTTATTCTTTAAAATAAAAATAATTTATTATTAAATAATATCTTATGTTAGTTTGCAAAAAGTTTAGAAAAAAATATTAGTTGAAGACGAAGATGTAGCTTTTCAAGTTTTCTATTTTTAAATCCATTTTTAAATCCATGCATATCTTGTAATGCTATCTGTTAACGGCTTATGGTTCCAATGCCCAACTTGCATAAAACTAATTCCTAATAAAACACACACACCTTACATATAACTACAAAATTAAGTAGATTTTAGTTCTAACCATACTCTATTCCAATACATATTCTCAAGTTTGTATACTAAATTTATTAATGATTAATCAATAGCTTCTCAATTTTGTCTAATAACAAATAAATACTTATATTTAAATCTTTATTTTGTTTTTATAATGATTTTATTATTTTATTATCTTATTTTTATTTTAATATATAGTATTGTCACTCTCAACCCGCCATTTCGTGTAAATTTTGGGGAAATCTCTAGATGTTGTAATTACCTTCTGGTTTAGTTTCTGGACATATTATTGTTGTTAATATGTTGGATATTATGGCACAAGTTGTCGAGACTATGGTTTCCACATTATTATTATTTTTATTATGTTAAACATTATTAATAAATAAAATAATCGGATCGACTTATGCCACGAAAAAGAGTATGAGGAACCATGATGCTACGAGCAAGGGGTTGTTGAAAAAGTGTTACCTTGTGTTTTGATCTGTGCAGATGTGATACACCCTTTTTGTGGACTTGGTGGATACTATTTATTTATGCATCCTCATGTGTTATCCTACCCCTTGGTTTTTTCTTTATTTGGAGTTAGAGTTTTTCTTCTCACATAGTGCGCCCCTCATGAAAATTTGTAACTCCCAGCTTGGTGAGGACTCTTCTTCTCCCCTCTAATGCATTCTCTTGAGAAATGTAACTCCCATTTTTCTAATTTGGTAATGTAACTCCTCCCTTGTGTCTCCCTCTCTCCCCCCAATTCGAATTGCTCTTGGGAAATAGATTTTGGGTGGATGTGAGCTAGTCTCTCTTATTGGTTATGCATGCTCTTGGTTCTCGTTTTTATATGGTACTACTGTGATTGGTTTTGGTTGTTATTGACATGACTTTTTATTGGTTGGCGTGCCCTTGCTCAGCCTGTGCCCAAGTTGAGTTACTCTGGAATTGTCACTGCTTTGTCCTCGAATTGCCTCTGGAGATTCTGTATTGGAAGTGATGTTCCACTTGACATCAGATTTGAGGTTGGACTGATATATTTATGAATATTTTGTCATGGATCCACTTGAATTTCCGTGGAGTGGAAGTTGAGGAATAATTTTCATTAGGTTGTGGTTGAACTGATTTCTTTTGAAAACTTTGTCCTAGAATTGCTACTGGAGATCCTGGATTGGAATTGATGTGGAATCCACTTGCCGTTGGATTGTGGCTGGACCAATGTTAGATGGGTTTTGTGGTTGAGTGAAATATTTCTTTTGGAATCATGGTTCTGGATCGGGGGTGACCATTGCAAAGTGATTTTTGGCTTGCATTGTGTCTACGGTTGGGTGGAACGTGGCACGATCGATTATTGTTGCATATTTTGCAAAATAAGTACTTTATTTCATGTTTATTTGAATTACTTGGCTCTGATATGATTCTTATATGGTGTCACATGAAATGTATGAGAAAATATATGAGCTAATTATGGAAGAAATCTCTCATAGATTTTAGTTACATTATGCTACTAGTTTTGGGAAAAAATAACTAACTAGTTTTGGGTATTTTGTGAGCAAGTGCTTGAAAAAAATGTTTATTTGGAAAATTTGCTATAGATTTGATAATTGTTCCTCTGTTATTTATATTATTTGTACTTTTATTGTGCAATATCTTAGGAATGATTGGAAACACCTGCCTAAAGTGTTTCTAGCCTCCATTTGAAAACTAGTTCACCAATTGGGTTGTTTTATCTAGTTTCGAGACTTGGCATGTGAAATGTTTGAGAAAATTCCTTAGTGAGATAAATGATCTTAGATCTGACAATTACACTTGAAATGTATGAAGAAATGTTTGTATTTTTTCCTAGATAGTTCTATATTTTCTTATCGAAATCCTAGTTTTGTTTCCATTCACTAGTTCCTTCGAAAGAATTGTTTTAAGTGGATTTATGAGTTTTCATGATAAGTGTTTGAAAAAATGTTTACATGATTTATACCTCTTATAATACTGATAATACATGGTATTTATATTTGGTATGGCTTCTGAATGACTCTACAAAATTTTTATGCATTTATCTTAGTCGATTCCTCAATTTCTAGCCAATTTGGAGAAGTAGATTTAGCTAGTATGATGAATTAATAAGATGATTTTTTATGAGTGGAAAGCTAAAACCATTTGGAAATAGTGGAAATATGATATTATTTCCATGTGATACAATATTCAATACTTTCTTATTTTTTTTCATTTGGAAACTAGAAACGGAAACTAACTTCAAATCGGTGGAAATTGGTAACTAGTTTGTAGATTGAATCTATGTTTTCGTAATTTTTGGAATGTACAACAATATGCTCTGTTTTTGGTACTATAATTTTTATATACAATTCTATTTTCCATATATTTACCATCGCCTATGTGTGTTCCAAAAATCAGTACAATTGATTGGGTTGAATTCCTAGCGGTGTTTATTAACTAGTTGCACTGATTTAGCTTGAAAGAATCACCGTTTATGTGAAAGGACATGACCTGCAAATGCAAATTTATTTTGATGTATCTGCATTCTTAAATATATGTATAATTGTTGTAGGTTCACTTTTTGGTTCATTGGCATAGTTGTGTGTTGAATTCGTGCAAGACTAGCTGTTTGTGTTAAATACTAGCTAACTAGTTTTGTGGAGTCATATTCATAATTGTTTTGTTTAATTAATTGGAAAATTATAATTAGGCATTGTTTACATTATATTAAGTGTTAATTATCTATTGGTATTGATAAATTATGATTGGGTGATAAAAAAATGAATTTATGTTAAGTGTCGTCAATTATGCACTAAGTGGCATAATTAGTACACTAATTACTATTTAATCATGATTAAGTGAAAATGTTCTTTTTAGGTGCAAGTAACCTGTGTTATGGCTTGGGATGGATGCATAATCATGTTATATAGTGTTGGATAAAATTTTCCAACCTTGGTTCAATTTTCTTGCTTAGTTATGAATTTTATTTTAAATTATCGATATTTTGTCATAATTAAATTGTATAAAATGAAATTAAATAGTTATAAAATTATTCTATTGTGTTAAAATATTATAACTATCCCTAGAGAGCTAATGATATGTCCCTAAGACCCTTGGATATCTTCGAGGGGAATTACATATCCGATAGTCATACCCACGTTCCTATGTTCTAAAAACCCGTGTAACATAGTTTCTAAATGTTACATTTCTAATTGGCATAGCTTTATTTTATTATTTCCACTATGATGGACATGATTTGCATTTAAAAGAAAATGCAATTTGATTTCATAAATTTGTTTCCTTAACATTTATAAATATAATTTGATAACTCCTTGACAATACAATACAATTGATTTATTCCACCTTAGTTAGACAAACCATTTTCTCATAGTTGATTGAAAACCTTATGGATATATCCCACCTTAATTAGACCAACCATTTTTTCCTAGTTGATTGGAAACCTTTGAAACTAATACATCATTTTATTCACAGGAAACTTGCTTTTAATGTAATGATAAAGTAGAAAGATTGGTATTTAGACTCTCATGGGCTCTACATAACTATGGTGATTTAAGATTGCTTCTCTTAAATATTTTCGAGCACCTAAATACAATTTTAAAGAAATACAAGTGATTCCTTACCCCTTTTAAGATCTAATAAACCAAAGTTTGTCCTAGTGTACATTAATAACCATCACAATCATCATCATCACCATCACCATATTTTTTAATCATATGACCAGTTTTCATGATACAAGGAAATAAATGAACATATATTTTGTATTAACAAAATACTTAAATTCTTAAGTGAAAATTTAAGAATTCATTATAAAATAAAATCATATAAATATTTATATTTCAAATAAAAATTATGAATTTTATATAATTCTAATTTGTAATAATCTAACGTACATGCTTATTATGTTATATAAATTTATAATTATGGGCTTATTATGCTTATTATGTTATATAAATTTATAATTAGGGTCTTATTATGTTATTAGGGGCAATAGGTTTGGGGATTATGTATCATCTTAAGGAAAATAAATATAAGTGTTTTACATGTAGGTAATAGACTTAGAAACAAACAACGAAGTGTAAGCTTTGGCAACTCTTTAATGATAGAAATTTTTAGCATTGATAACCTCTATGGAAATTTTAGTTGCACGGGATTCCTCATTGATCGTAAATGCATAAAAAGGTATTCAAAAAATATCCTCCCCTTCTATTTCTACGATTATCTAATTTTTCAAAACCATACTAGAGAAATGTGTGCATGTATTATAATTCTCAATCCTTAGATCCAATCACATTAATGCAAATTCAATGCAAAAATAAGGGATTGCATTAGAAGAAAGATCACTACTCACTCAAGAAAAGGAGGATTTTCACATTTCTACATAATTCCATATGTGACTAGCAAGGTCTCACAATGTGTTAACTCCTTGATCCAAGTGAATAGTGGTATTTCCCCACTTGTTCCACTCATTTACAATGGTTCTCCATCTTCTTGGTAATTTTCTACATTTTTTTCAGGTCTCAAACTTCCGAGGCCATTTTGAGGCTGTAAATGATGTTTTTTTTCCATTCAGGAGGGAGTGGTTTCCATGACATTCCATGGCCCCAACCAAAAGCTATACTTCTGAGGTAGTTCTTTCCAATTATACATTGTGCACTATAAATAGGTATCTTCGCAGAAGTTGTTCCCTGAGGAAGTTATTTATCCACCTTGGGTCCTTGGAAAATCCTTTTGGTGCTTCATCCCCTAGGGTTAGTTTTTTGGATCTTTGGGGTTTTTTCCTCTATTATTATGATATAAATACCATTTTCAATATATTTATAATCATCTCTTGTGAATGAGTGTACCTAACACATCTCTCTTTGGAGGTAAGCTATGACCATCTAAGCTAGTTTGTATTACTTGCAATTTAAATTGTTTTTCCATTCCATTCAGTAATAGAATTTGGGTTTTACAATACTATTGTGTGATATACAAAATATGTATGTGTTCCCATTTTTATACTACTACCTTCATTTCATTCTCTAAATAATCCATATCAGTGGTATTAGTTCAATGTTCTATTGTTGTTTCTCAGTGCATATCCCCAATGAGATCTAGGTATCAAGAGTTGGGCTCCAAACTAATTGAGCTTGGGAACAACCACTCTCATCGGCCTAGGAAACCTCACATGGTAAAAGAAGAAAATATATATGACGAATTAGGATATCATATTAAGTTGTTTCTCGAGGAATCCCTTGTGTGATGGAGGAATGAGATGATGGCTAATTTTGCCTAGATCCTTTGCAAACTACCAATGATAGTGGAGACACCTTCAACCAGCATCCATTTTGGAGGTGAAATGCCCTTCAAGGTACAAATTGAATTTTTCATTCCTTTATTTGAATGCTAAACAGATGTAGATGCTTTGGAGAAACAATTAAATATTTTAGAGGGTTATTACTCTGTTCAAAAAAATTCGAACAATAAAAATATCACCTTCACACTCCATAAGTCCCTCCCTTGTGTCAAATATTTGTGGGATAGTCATTCGGAGAGGGATGCTAGAGATGAGTCTACAATATATGGGATAGAACCCACAACCCATTTTACTTTCAATTCTTAGCCAAATGGTCATCCAAAGCTCTACAAGAATCTCACTCGGCCACCATAACCATGGTGCTCCTTCTGATTTCCCCACATAGCATAAGGAATGCATTTCCCTTCATTGATCCACAATTCCCTTGGGAAATACAACCCTTACAATGATCCAAATGGATATAGGTGGCCACCCACCTTTTCCTCTTTTCAAAAAATTTTGAACAATAAAAATATCACCTTCGCACTCCATAAGTCCCTCCGCCATGTCAAATATTTGCAGGATAGTCATTAGGATAGGCGTGCTAGAGATGAGTCTACAATATATGGGATAGAACCCACATGGGTGGCTTTTGTTGATTCTGTCAAGGAGGATTTCTATTCCGTCAGAAACTATGATTACCAGTAAATGAGATGGACAATTTTGTGCCAGAAAAGAGAAAAGATGGTGTTGGAATTTACCAATATATTCCATAATTTGTACTCAAATATAGGTATTGGAGGCTCCAAACAAAAATTGGTTCTAATGTACCATATTGGCCTACATAGGTACATCTAAACAAACATGAATTTCCTAGACATCTCCTCAACTAGAACTGCTTATCGATATGCTATACAAAATTAGTAAATATTCAAGAAGAAGAATAAGATGGAGTTTGGGTTTTCAAATAAAAAGAAGTAGAATATTGGTAAAGGTAAATAAGGGTAATGAGGAATTAAATAATGAAACTAGAGAGTGGTGAGAGTTCCACAAAATACCATGGCATAACACTGGAAAATATTGCTCGAATCAAACACTATTGGTCAATAATATCATGTCCCAAACCGCCGATCTCACCAACAAAGGGGAATATTTAAAACTTCTGAGCTTCTAAATTTCACCCCATGGTCATATTAAAAATTCATAAAAAATCAAATGCATGTGAAAATGTATAATTGCATAACACAATGTAAATAAATTTATATCCACACACACTGTTGACCAAGTCGCAACCTCACAGTCAAAAGGGGTTCACCAACTGTTGACACATACCACAGTCTCCCTGGGCATCGACCCGGGCAGGTTTGAGCCCACCTAGAACACCCGCAGAGCGAATGAGGTCTCACCTAAGGCGTCCAAGAAGAGCAAACGGAACCATGTTTCCACCGAGGGAGAAGGCGAGTTGCGGCAGTATGGTACCAACATCAATTATAAATATTCATCAAGCACATCACTTTAATTGCAACAATTAAAATTATTGTAGATGGAGATCGCACATTACTTTAATTGCAGCATTTTCACATTACAGTAGACAGATATCTATAACACATTATTGCGGCATTCACATCATAGCGACAAAAACAAATAATTTCATTAAGAAAAGGCAATAACATAAGTATCGAGCAACATTACACACAGATTGCACCAAATCATCCTTATATTACTGTAGCAAACCAAAAGAAGTACATAAATCTCTGCGCAACTCTTGCATTATCTTTCTGTCAATCTCTGCATACAGTTCTATCCTTATCTTCTATCCCTTGAACTCCCTCTAACACTTAAAATTCTCATCTATTTATAGGCTTCCACCAATTACAATACATGTCCACTTTCCTAACCAACACTATGGATAGTCAACTAACTAACTTGGTGTAATGACCCAAAAACCCGCATACCGTGGTACAATTGACTCGGTATTACAAAATAAATGGTCCAAGTGACCCAAAACCCACCAATTGCACTCCACTTTGGTACAAAATACTCCTTTCATGCCTTTATCCAACGTGTTGCAACGTCAGCGATACCGCGACACGTCCTCATCAAACCGCCTGCCAACAGGCCCCCCAACACAATCTTGTGGCTCACCCTCGAGCCACATCAACTGCATCTGTTCTTGTTGTCTAGATCACGCAATGTTGTTTCCTTCCTTCAGCTGTACAGATCCTTGGCTACCAATTGTGTAATCCCTACACAAGAATAGGCCACCCTCGACTCGCTGTGAGGTACGTCGCAAACTCATCCTCCAGTCGCATGGAATAGTGCAGACTGAAAAAGAAAAGAGGACGAACAGTACCAAGGGGTGAGAACATCGAACGACTCTAGCACATCTGTTTCACGCCAGCGCCCGTCTTCTACTGAAGTCAGGGAGCTACCGCCCCAACCAACGTTCTGATAAAAAATAACACAACCCTTTGAAAAACTATTGCATACTGAATCATGGGAGACCGGCCATGGGTCCATCTCACTATCGACACATACCGTAGTCACCCTAGCACTGGCCTAGGAGTAGACAGCGTAAGTGCACCCACCATATCAAGACGCTCATGGACACTCGTCGTTCAGGCTCGCAGGGACCCTGTGGTGCTACCATGGGAAACAAAGTGAAGCATTTCCACAGCCTCGGAATTCCTCACAGCTCAACTCGCACAGGGATCAAACAGCATAACCACTCGAGGTCGGAACAACTTCTGTATAGTGAAATACCAACTACCTCGGTTACTTATAGCTGGGCTCTCCTCTGTCATGATGGGGGGAATGATGCCCAGGTACCTCTCATCTATGTGTATGAGCCGACCGACTGTCACAGTGGAGGGGACAACCATGCTGCCAACAAAGATCCCACATGCCACCATGTGAACAACCCCACTACTTGTCCCGGCCCAGCGTGCCATGTGCAAAACATGCTGTCGTCATGTGTGAACCCTTCCAACTCAGTTAGGGAAATCATGTATAGAGAGGGCGGCCAGTAATCACACCACTTCATCGAACTCTCCCAAATCCATCATATAAAATTCGTCATCGAGCCTGAGCGCAACACTGTCATGAGTCTCTGACTACACTAATCTGACGGCACAAGCCTCGTCCTCTTACGCATACCCTCTTCTATTGGTGCACCATCTGCCACCAAGAAACCTACAACAAGCATCATCACCATTGCATCATTTTTTTTCCCAATGCGACTCAGACATCGCACTGCTCAAAGCCCGCGTGATAGGGCTTCAACCTGTGACCATTTACCATATTGGGGAGCATCCCCCCATCCAATCACTGCAATTGAACTTCTCCTCTTGAAGTGATACTATTGATGTAGTAGGGACCCATCCAATGCATCTACAACTTGCCTGGATGTTTCATAAACTTGCTATCATATAGTAACACTAAGTCACCTTTCTGAAACTGCTTGTTTTTTATGTGGTGATCATGCCATGCCTTTTGGTGGTCCTTCTCTACCCCTTGATGAAAGTCAGCGATAAATCAATCTTCTTCCAACTCCACCAATTGTGTTAGACATTCTTCTAATGCTGCAACATCATACATGCTCGTAACAGCCGCAATGCATAGACTTGGAACAATATACTCCATGGGTATGATTGCATCTTTCCCATATACCAACCTAAAAGGTGTCTGACCAGTCAACCTTTTACATGTTGTGCGATAGGTCCATAATACCGGTGGAACTTTCGAATCCCAGTCATCTCAGTTCACATTGCACACCTTTGTCAACGCATGCTCCAATACCTTGTTAAATGCTTCTACCGTCCCATTCTCCTATGGGTGATAGGGTGTACTCTTCTTATGTTGAATCTGCAATTCCTCTGTCAATGCGTTGATAGTGCGATTGAGAAAATGGATACCTTGATCCCTCAGCAAAATCTTGGGGTGGCCAAAACGAGTGATAATGTGATCAAACAAGAACCAGGCAACCGTTGCTGTGGAATAATCAACGATAGGTGCTGCCTCATCCCATTGGGTCAAGTACTCTGTCGCTGTAACGATGTATCGTGCACCCGTACGTTTCCCTGGTGGATTGATTAGCTCCACAAAATCCACAACCCATTTCTCAAATGGTTGTAATGTTAATTGAGGTAGTAATGACATCTCATCGTGTCTGGACAGCTTGCCAGTTCGCTGACAAACATCAAAAGACTGCGCATAGTCTGTCACATCATTATGTAATGGGGGTCACCAAAGTCCTGCACGCAATACCTTCCGGGCAGTCCCCCAACCACCATAATGTCCTCCCACAACTCCACCATGTGCCTTGGCCAATATATGCACTTGCTCATGCGGCAAGACACATCTGCGCAGTATCTCATCAGCACCCAATTTATACAACTCTCCCGTGATCAGTTGAAAGTCAACAGCCTTGACGACCAACTGCTTCTTCTGAGTAGTGGTAAATTCATCGGGCGCAGTGTCGATTACCTGAAACTGAAGGATGTCATCAAAATACTGATCAACAGTGGCAATGTGAAATAGCTGGGCATCCTGCAACCCATCTTCGATATTAGTCGGTTCCTCCCCTATATCAATCCATGAAAAATGATCTGGTCCAGCATTCAACTGCCCCGATTTCACAATGACTTCGAAATCAAACTCTTGAAACAAAAGTAGCCATCGGCATATCTCCCCCCCCAACACAGGCTTATTGAAAAAGTATTTCAATGCAGAATGATCAGTAAAAATTTTAAAGTGGCCACCCAACAAATAATGCCTGAATTTCTGCAGCATGTAAACCATGGCCAAACCTTCACATTCTGTGGTAGTGTAATTGCGTTTTGCAGAAGACAGATTCCGACTGGAAAATGCAATGGGATGATCAATGTCACCTTCTCCTGGTTGAGCCAATACAACCCCTAATGCGACCGATGAAGCATCAACATGGACATGGAATTCCTTACTCCAGTCCGGAAAAACCAAAATCGGTGTCAACTCCATTTTCGCTTTGAGCGTTTCGAAACTATCTTGAAATTCCGGGTTCCATTGGAATGCCACATCCTTCTTTAGCAATTTTTCCATAGGGGCAGTAATCGCAGCATACCCCCTAATGAGCTTGCAATAATATCTCGTGTGACCCAAGGTCGCACGCAACTGCTTAACAGTGGTCGGCAGTTGAAACCCCAAAATAAGTGCAATCTTGGATGGATCAACCAACAATCCCTTCTTACACATGATATAACCCAGCAATATTCCAAAGGGAGCACAAAAAATACATTTCTTCAAGTTCATCGATATCTAGTGCTATCGGCATCGCTCAAGCATCAACCGCAGATTAGCCAGATGATCCCGAATCAATCCATAAACAATCCAATCATCCATATATACATGTAGAAGCTTCTAAATAAAAACTTTGAATGCAACAACAACGACCCAAGAAAATATCGCAGGTGCATTCTTCAAACCAAAGGGCATGACCGTGTACTGAAAGCAACCCCATTCAGTAACAAAGGTTGTGTTATGGCGATCTTCCTTGGCAATGCGAATCTGATGGTAGCCAGAGAATCCATCAATGAAAGAGTACATCTCCTATCCACCCACTCCTTCATGTACTTCATCAGTAAACAAGGTCGGAAGGGGGTCATGCAAGCAAGCATTGTTCAACTTCCACAAATCGACACAAATGCGCATTTCACTTGTTTTCTTGTCTTGCACCACCATAGGACTGATCCATTGTGACTCTTCCATAGGTTCGATAATACCAGCATCTAGCATCTGATCAAGTTCCGCCTTGACCTTCTCTTTATGTCACGGATTTAGACGATAAGGTCACTGTCGAACTGGTGTATCATCTAGTTTCAATGGAATCCTCATCTCTCCTAAATCACCCAGGATTCCCTTCATTTTAGAAAACTTCAGGGGAAACACGTCTTGAAACTCATGCAGTAACTCGGTAACCTTACTCATCATCTCATCATCCCAATAATCCCCAACATTAGCAAACTTGGAAGTAACCTCAGTGCCGATATTCATTTTGTGAAGCTGCAATGGCTGATTGAACGGATTACTTGGCACAACAGGTGGTACCACATCGCGACTTCCTTTGGATTTGGGAATGTTAATACTTCGAGGATCATCATCATCCTCTAGCCCTCTAGTGACATTGAAGCACTCCATGAGAGACTGCATCTGACTGTGGGTGTGCGGGTCAACAGGGAAGGTCACCGGAACAATGTGAAATATCACATCGCGGATGAGTTGTAGGGCGCTATGGACATCAGGGTTGGCATCCGCAAATGTGAAGGTATGAGTGAAATAGATTGTCAACTCCCCCCATGTTGTAATGTCATGGCACAGCGCAGCTGTAGTATACCACGAGGGTGGTATCTCCTCCAAAGTATGGACAAAATCATGAACCCACTCATCTCTGGGTCACGTTACCCACAATCGTTGGCATTCCATCACATGATCACCGGGATCAGTTCGGCCATCATACTTGCTAGTGTGATAAACCTTAGTATTTCCAAATCAAACCATCATCAACCTTCGACATTGTGACCAATCTTTAATAAATTTCTTATGTGTCACCCTCCAATGTGCTGGAGCAGCCTTCAGTGCTTCCTCCAAGGCCAGCAATCGCTGTGGTTCTGGGATGCGGCCTTCAAATTCTGCTAGGAAGTTGTTTAAGCCAGGAAACCCCTCATAGACCGGCAATGTGATCATTTTCATCGCAACATGACATAAGGATTGTGTCACGAAGCCACATTTTCGGACTGATACTTCATGCACTCGATTCTCCCAATGTTCTAATGCATCATCAAAGTCGGAAGACGCGGAGCTCCCGCTGCGCCACTCCATCTCATCGTGCAAAATGGGATGAATGTAATCCTGAGAAATATTAAATGCATGATCCCAGCCAGTGTGATTGTCATCTTTGACAGGCTCAACATATCGGCGTCCTTCAGCCGGATCCAATGGAGCGATAAGTGAGAAATCGCGGTTCTCAAAAGTCATCATGCACTTTTTGAAGTTGATTACAACTCCACTATCATTATCCCATCCTATCCCCAATAGTGCAGGATAGGAGCTTCCTCCATCAACTCCCTCAATGACATCGAAGTCGGCATAAGTCTTCATGCGTTAGCCAACCGGAGCTGAACAGGAGACCAGCTTAATGGGGGACTCCCCATCTTTTGCCACGCCTGCTTGGTTAAGATGTTAACACCCAAACCAAGATCAAGAATCACAGAGTCAACATCATGGTCACCAATCTAAATATTCATTCGCATTTCCTTGCCAGTCTTCCGTCGCTATAGGGAGTTCACTGCTGACTCTTTCTGTCCTTTTGGAAATCACTGCAACCATCCCTCAATCTCAACCAGGGAAACCGAGTCTCGTGCCAATGATAGACAGATTTCAAGGAACTTCTGCAATATCCCTGGTGGTGGTCGATCGACGTTTGATGTGGCATCAAAGACAGGTTTCATATCGCAAACAACAACCTTGCCGCAGTATTTCTCCAAAGTGCGACATGCCTCCAGGAACGTCTCCCACTCCACATCAATGTCAAAATTTATCGTCTTCTGACCGGCCAAGCGAATGAGTGGTCGTGAACCATCTTCCCCAGTCATCTTACCGCCACGAGTGACAACAGCCACCAAAGCATCTTGTGGTCGCGGTTCTGCAGAAATAGTCACAATATTAGCACCCTGTGTCTGGTTCTGTTGTGGGTTCCCTGATTGATTTACGTTTGGATTAGCATTTGGCTGTGGTCGGGGGGGCTAGTTCTGCGGTGGTTGTTACACCAGGCTCTGTACCGGTTGTTGTACTGTGTTCTGTAGCTACGAAGTGTTCCTAGCCTGCCATCTTGCAATCAACTGTGGAAAATTCTCGACTGTATGATCATTACCAGAACAAAACGTACACTGATTCTGTAGCAATGGGAAGTAGCGTTGATAATGCCCCCAAACCGCATAGTGGTAACATTGAACAGGTCCTCGACCACCTCGGCCTCCTCTTCCATGACCAAATCCACCACTGCGTCCACCCCTGTAGCCTCTCCGATAGCCGCCCTGCTGCTGATACTGAAGTTGGTTAAACTGTTGTTGCATGGTTGCTGGAAGCATCCCTTTCCATTGTGGTGCATACTTTGGTTGCTGCACGTATTGAGGCTACAGGGGGTTCACCAGTGTATATTGCAGTACGAACTGTTGCGGTTGATATTGCTGTGGTACAAACTGCATCTGTGGTTGAGGTATCGACTGAGCTACCTACGGCTGTAGGGGTGCAATGCGCTGATCATCTTTGACATAGAATGCATCACAAATTCTCTCCTGTATCAACCCATATGCATGACAATCCTTGTCATCATGTCCTACCAACTTTTAGAAGGTGCAATACATATTTTGTGGGGTTGTGACCATTTTTTGCATGTACGGGCAATTATCATGACCATGCCCAAACAGCTAGCAAACACAACACCACGGCATACTGCCGCCATTCAACGAGTTTGGCGCACCGGATACCAAAAAATTATGGAAATCCAGGAAATTATCTTTCGTATGTCCCTCTCGTCAACATCGCGTACACCATACTTCATCGCATTGTTCCTTGTTCTTCTTTAAATCTTGCAACTGTATAGTCAGGTTAGCGAGCTGTGTCTGTATCTACAACATCCTAGCTACATTATCTCCAATTGGTGATGCCTCCAAAGGCATTGCAATCTCTAGAGATTCGCTAGGCATTGATATGTTTTGCTGCATCAACGGCAGCCGAATGTGGGGTAGCAGTGCCACAATGAACCATTATTTATGTTGGACAGTGCTCATATTGAACCTAACCTTTTCCATCAGTGTCTTGAATCGCTAGTCAAAATCCCATACCGTCTCATTGGGATACTACTTAATCTCCTTCAATTCACTAATATACTCGGCCTTCGACTTAGGCCATCTAAATTCATCAATTAGCCCATCCCGAATCTCATCCAGTGACTTCTCTGGGGCCCCCGTAGGGACTAAAACCAACTTCATGAACCAATCTAATGCACGACCTCGCAAAGTCATGGCTAACTGTCCTTTCTTAACATTGTCATCAGTGATTTGTTTCATAGTCCAGACCGCTTCACACAAAAACCAATACTTCTCTGGGTTGTCTGTCGCACTTCCATGGAACAACGGTAGCTTAGCATCATCGCCCACCATCTTCGGCTTCCTTCCTCCTGTCGTGGTGCTATTATTACCAATTAACATCTATGGTCTTGAAGTAGTGTTTCTTGCTGGTTGAGAGCTAGTGAGCGGAGGTGTGGGCACGTTGGTGTTGGGGTTCAGTCCTACCTCTATCCTGGGCGTAGCCTGGTCGTTCCTATCTGGACTGTGAGGTCACTTCGTCCTGTGTGGCCTTCCTTCACGATCTTGCAGTCCGATCGCAGCAGGACCTTCTCCTATCCTCGGCCTCTTTTCCTGTCGGAACCTTGCTCCTCCCCTCGTAAGGCCACTTTCTTCCTCGGCTTCGCTCACAGTCTCCTCATGGTCTGCACCCATCTACCCCTTTACCATTTCATGCACCGTTCCCCAACAATCGTGGTACCCACGGCCTCCACCCACCAGGCTGTCTACTGATCAAGGTGCATCTTTAATATACCTTTCTTGCAGATTAGCATCTTAATTGACAGTTGGAGCGACAACAGAAACCTTTCCCTTGGTCCTCGAAAGAAGTATCTTTCAGCTTCATTATAGGATTTCTTTGTGTCAATCGTGAATTCAGTGATGTATCCCTCCAAGATGCTATCAAGCCAAACTTTGACAACCCACAATGCCTTATTATCGACTTCCTACAATTCCTAAATCAGTTCTGGGGTCCAGGTCGTCGGCTCCCCACCCTGGAAGTTCTTCATCTGAAAGGTCAGCTTCGACAACCACTCATACAGAATAACTAGAAATTCACAGAAAAACCATTCATGCGGACTGTCGTGAATATATCTTTCCACTTAGTGATCTACCGTCAGTCACGTGTTCCGACTTTCTTCTTCAGCAAACTCCTGCAACTTTTGATCCAACCATTTTTGTATCTCTGGCTTCGTGGGGTGCCACAACATGGCCTCCTTCTACTCTACACACGGTCCCAGCAACGGAACCATTTGTTGACCAAGTTGCGACCTCACAGTCGATAGGGGTTCACCAAATGTCGACACATACCGCAGTCTCCCTAGGCACCGGCTCGGGCATGTTTGAGCCCACCCAGCAACACCCGCAGAGCGGATGAGGTCACACCCGATGCGTCTAGGAAGAGCAGACGAAACCTTGTTTTCACCGAGGGAGGAGGCGAGTTGCGGCAGTATGGTACCAACATAAATTATAAATATTCATCATGAAGTTATAGCACATTGCTTTAATCGCAACATTTAACATTAATGTAGACGGAGATCGCACATTACTTAAATCGCAGCATTTCCACATTACAGTAGAGAGATATCTATAACACATTATTACAACATTCACATCATAGCGATAGAAATAGATAATTGCATTAAGAAAATGAAATAACATAAGTATCAAGTGACATTACACACAGATTGAACCAAATAATCCTTATATTAATGTAGCAAACCAAAAGAAGTATATAAATCTCTGTCCAACTCCCGCGTTATCTTTCTGTCAGTCTCCGCATACAGCTCTATCCTTATCTTCTATCCCTTTGACTCCCTCTAGCACTTACAATTCTCATCTATTTATAGGCTTCCACCAATTACAATACTTGTCCACTTTCCTAACTGACACTATTGACAATCAACTAACTGACTTGGTCTAATGGCCCAAAAACCCGCATACCGCGGTACAATTGACTCGATATTACAAAATACATGGTCCAAGTGACCCAAAACCCGCCAACTGCGGTCTACTTTGGTACGAAATACTCCTTTCGCACTTTTATCCAACGTGTCGCAATGTCGGTTGTATCGCAACATGTCCTCATCAAACCGCCTGCCAACACACACACACCATACATATACAAGAAGATTCATCACATGCATAAAATAAAATCAGTGCACATCAAAATGCAAGAAAATATTTATCTTTAAACAAAGAATATATAAACAAATCATTGTGTAAGAGAATTTTTCCACCTAATATCCAACCCCCAATCTAATCTAGGAAGCTACCAAGGTGAAGGAAACACCTATAGGATTCTCTCTCTCAACCCACAACCCATTCTACTTTCAATTAATCTTAGCCAAATGGTCATCCAGAGCTCTACAAGAATCTCACTCGGCCACCACAACCATGGTGCTCCTTCTGATTTTCCCACACATCATAAGGAATGCATTTCCCTTCATTGATGATCCAGGTGGATATTGGTGGCCACCCACCTTTCCAACTGGCTCAAAATAGTTTTATGGCAATTTTGGTATTGTACTATTTTTTAGCAGTTTTTCGGGTCCTGAACTTCCGGGGCCGTTTTGAGGCCCTAAACGACCTTTTTTGGCAATTCGGGGGGCCAAATGGTTGCCTTCGGCATGCATTTGGCCCCAGTCGAAAGTTGTAAATCTCGGGTAGACCTTTCCAACGGGCTACCGAGCACCCCAAACGGAGATCGTATGCAAAAGTTACGACCCCGGGAAGTTGATGTACTAACTTACCCAAACGGGGCCCACATGACTTTTGGCGCTTCATCTCCTAGGGTTAGGTTTTTGGATGTCTAGGGTTTTTGACATTCCTGTTTATTGTAAAAGGCCTTGAGAGCCTCATTGTAACCATCTTCTTGCGAAATGAGCGCAGCCGTCACATCTCTTCTCAGAGATAAGCCGCCACCATTCCAGCAAGCTTGTTTTCCGCTGCATTTTACAGTTCTAGATTATTTCCTTATTGAATAGAAAACCAGTTTTACTGTATCTCTGTTATTTTGTGTTAAGCATCTGATAATAATCTGTATTCATTTCGTTCTGCTCATAAAATCCGGATCAGTGGTATCAGAGCGGTCTGCTCCTTGTCGTCTTAATGCATGTCCCCAACGAGGTCAGGGTACAAAGAATTGGGTCTCGAGCTTGTTTCTCTTGAGGACAGAAGCTCTCGCACACCCAAGCGACCTCTCATGGCAGGAGAAAAGAAAGATGACGGGACAGGAGATCCTATCAAAATGTTGCTTGAGGAAGCCCTCACGCAGCAGAGGAACGAGATGATGGATAATTTCGCGCAAATCCTCCGGCGACTACCAACAAGCGACGCATCTTCCTCGAGCGGAGGCGCCGCCCCCTTCAAGGTACAAATCAACTTCGATATCCCTATATTCGAAGGAAAGATAGACGCAGATGCTGTAGATAAGTGGTTGAATCTACTAGAAGGGTATTTTTCTGTCCATAACTTTTCGAATAAAGAAAAGATTACTTTTGCGCTCCTCAAAGCCGTTCCCCATGTCAAATATTGGTGGGAAACATTCTGCGAGCAAAAGGACACAGAAGAAGCCTCATTATTTTCAGTCACAGCCACATGGGAATCCTTCAGGGATGCTATTAAGGAACAATACTACCCTATTGGAAGTTATGACGACTTGTATACCAAATGGACCACACTGCGACAAGAAAGAGACCAAGCAGTGCCAGAGTTCACAAATATCTTCCATACCTTGCGCACCAAGCTGGGTATCAAAGATTCAGAGCGACATCTGGTGCTCAAGTATCGCAGTGGTTTGCATAGATACATCCAGACTGAAATGGAATTTCTAGACATCTCTTCCTTGGGTGCGGCCTACCGATATGCCGTCAAAATCGAGCAGAAGCTCAAACAAAAGACGCGACAATTTGGGCCTGGGAACCCTTCACAGCAAAAGACAGGAAAGGGCGGCCCCAACCCACAGAATAAAGGACAGAGCAAAGATGGACAGTATCAGGACAACCAGTCCAAGCCGCAAGCAAAGAAGGACACCGGAAAAACAAAGAAAGATACCGGGAAGTGGTGCGACTTCCATAAGAGCCCTTGGCATAACACTGCTGATTGCCGCTCAAAGCAGTCGCTGGTGGCCGAAGTGAAAGCATCTGAATCAGATGTGGGTTCTGACTCTGAGTCCGAACCAGAAAGGGGAAGACGGATCATTGACGCGGAACCCAGTGCCACCGTTGCTACCACCAAGCTCCAGCCTGATGAACCAGACGAGCCAGAAGAAGGAGAACGCCTCTTCCATTCACAGATGTGGGTAAAAGGCACCCCGCTGCACTTCATCGTTGATAGCGGTAGCCAGAAGAATCTCATCTCAGCAGAGGTCGTCAAGCGCCTGTCCCTGCCGACAACGCCGCACCCACAACCCTACACCATTGGATGGCTCCGCAAGGGAAGCGATCTCCGCGTCAGCCAATAGTGCCGACTGCCATACGGCATCAAGCCCTTCAAGGACGAGGTATTGTGTGATGTTGCTCCTCTCGAAGTTTCAGATGTTCTTTTGGGCGAACCTTATTTATGGAAACGTCATGCTGTATATGAGTCTAGGCCTCGTAGTGTTATTATTTCTTTGAACAGGAAATTGTACAGGATACCCGAGGTAGTCCCTCCTAGTGCTATTTCCTTGATCTCTGCCAAGCAATGCAGGAAGGTCATCTCTCAGACCGGGAAATTTGTCTTCTTGGTGGTTCTCTCTCAGAGTGAAAGAAAGATCGCAGCCACATCCCAGGCCTCCATGACCGATCTATCCACACAACAGAAGCAAGTGGATAAGGTGGTGGAAGGATACTCAGATATCTTCTCCTCTCCGACCGGGGTACCTCTACACTGCCAGGTCAAGCATCCCATCGATCTTACCCCAGGTGCACCGCTACCCAATGGGCCAGTCTATCGCCGCTCTCTGTTGGAAAACGAGGAGATCAAGAGGCAGATCCAAGAATTGCTCCACAAAGGGCACATCCGTCCCAGTTCATCACCTTGTGGGAGCCCAATCGTGCTGGTGCAGAAGAAAAATGGGACCTGGCGACTCTGCATTGATTACCGGGCCCTGAATAAAATCACAGTCCGCAACCGGTACCCGATTCCTCGAATCGACGACCTCCTTGATCAGCTCACGGGGGCCAAATACTTCAGTAAGATTGATCTGAAGTCTGGCTACCACCAGGTCCCAATAGAACAGACAGATGTATGGAAGACTGCCTTCAAGTCAAAAGAAGGTCTTTTTGAATGGCTGGTCATGCCTTTTGGTTTGACAAATGCTCCAACAACTTTTATGAGGATGATGGACGATATCCTACGACCTTTCACCAACAATTTTGTAGTGGTGTATCTGGATGACATCCTCATCTACAGCAAGACTTGGGAGGAACACTTGCAGCATATTTAGCAGGTTCTGCACACCCTGCGGAAGCACAAACTATATGCAAACTTGGAAAAATGCTCCTTCGGCATGGACAGGGTCCATTACTTAGGCTACATCGTTGATCGACATGGTGTGCATGTGGATCCAGCCAAGATCCAGGTCATCCGTGACTGGCCAGCCCCAACCACACTCACTGAACTTCGGAGTTTCTTGGGCCTCGCTAATTTCTATCGTCGGTTCGTGCTGGGATTCTCTCATATTGCATGGGCCCTCAGCCAAGTGACCAAGGGTGGTGGTAAGGCAAAATTTGTGTGGGGCCTGTCCCAACAACAAGCATTCGATGACTTGAAGAAGCGTTTGTGCTCATCGCCGGTACTCTCATTACCGAACCTGCAACATCCCTTTGAGATCGAGACAGATGCTTCAGATTATGCTGTGGGCGCCGTTCTCACTCAACACGGCCACCCCGTGGCATATCATAGTGAGACACTCTCAGATGCTGTCCGCAAGTACCCTACCTACGACAAAGAAATGTACTCCATTGTACAAGCCTGCCGCCAGTGGAGACATTACATTCTTGGGAAGGAGACAGTCATCCACACTGATCACAAGCCACTACAGTTCATGCAGACCCAAGGAAAGTTGCAGAATGACCGCCATCAGAAGTGGTCAACATATTTACAACAGTTCCACCTCAACATCAAATATAAAACAGGGAGTACCAACCGAGTTGCTGACTGCCTCAGTCGACCTCCAGTTGCGGCACTTACCACGGTGCTAGACTCTTGTGGCCATGAGACCTCCGGATGGCCCCACCTCTACGAGACAGACCCTGACTTCTCCGCCACCTATCAAATGTTGGGCACCAACTCAGTGGTTGCTAATTTCCATCTTCAGGACGGGTTGTTGTGTCATCTGGGCCATCTCTGCGTTCCATCAAGCGAGCGCGCGAAGCTGATTTGGGAAGCTCACTACAGTCGGGTGGCAGGACACTTTGGCGTCGAAAAGACAGTGGCAGTGTTGCAGAAACATTTCTACTGGCCGAAACTTCGACAGGATGTCGGCAAGTATATCAGGTCCTGCACCGCTTGCGCCATTGCCAAACCAGCCACTAAGAAACAGGGCCTATACACCCCTCTGCCTACTCCTGACAGGCCGTGGGAATCCATCTCAATGGACTACATGTCGGGCCTCCCGTCTACCAAGAGGGGAAATGACTGTGTTTTCGTGGTTGTTGATCGCTTTTCCAAGATGGCGATTCTAGCCGCTTGCAAGAAGAACATCACGGCAGAAGCCACTGCCAAGCTCTTCTTTGAATGAGTATGGGTACATTTTGGGATCCCACAGACCATTATCTCAGACCGTGACAGTCGGTTCCTCAGCTCATTCTGGTCAAGCCTCTGGTCACTGCTGGATACCAAGCTCACCAAATCCACTGCCTTCCACCCCCAGACCGATGGACAAACGGAGGTCGTCAACCGGATGGTCGTACATATCCTGCGCATGTACAATTCAACACACCCCCGCACATGGGATGAGAGTCTCCCCTATGTCCAACATAGCTACAACCGAGCCCTGCATAGCTCAACTGGACACAGCCCCTTTCAAGTGGGGTTGGGATTCCAACCATTGGGCCCCATGGATGTTGCACTTCCCCTTGCGACCACCTCGGCCGACTCGTCCCCAGAAGCTGACAAAGCCGCCTGGTTCATTGAACGGATCCAGCATATCCGCCAACAGGTTCAGGATATTCTACAGAAGTCTAATGCCAAGTACAAGCAGCGCCATGATCAACATCGGGTGCCACATAAGTTTTAGGTGGGCGACAAAGTTTGGTTGCATTTGCAGAAAGAACACCTTACAGGGCCCCATCGAAAGCTTCGCCCACTTCGTTATGGGATGTACACCATCACCAAGGCGGTGGGTGACAATGCTTTTGAGCTCAACATTCCCCCCTTCCTTGGTCTGCATCCAGTCTTCAACGTGGCTCTCCTTCGGCCATATTTCCCACCACTATTAGACACCTCAGAGATAGCAGAGAAGTTGACACCAACAGAGTTCAACCCTGACTGCCTACAACAAGCATCCAGTGATCATATTGCAGACACACAGATCAAGGGCACTCGACATCAAAGGATCCAGCTTTATCGAGTTGTCAAAGCAGGGCAGCTCCTGCACCAAGGCAAGTGGCTCACCCGAGGCCAAATTCAGCAGAAATTTCCTCATCTGATGGGGGAACTCAACGCAATGGAGACCATTGCTTCCTAAGGAGGGAGTATTTATCCAGGTGGATATTGGTGGCCACCCACCTTTCCAACTGGCTCAAAACAGTTTTATGTCAATTTTGGTATTGTACTATTTTTTAGCAATTTTTCGGGTCCTGAACTTCCGGGGCCGTTTTGAGGCCCTAAACGACCTTTTTTGGCAATTCAGGGGGCCAAATGGCTGCCTCCAGCATGCATTTGGCCCCAGTCAAAAGTTGTAAATCTCGGGTAGACCTTTCCAATGGGCTACCGAGCACCCCAAATGGAGATCGTATGCAAAAGTTACGACCCCGGGAAGTTGATGTACTAACTTACCCAAACGGGGCCCACATGACTTTTGGCGCTTCATCTCCTAGGGTTAGGTTTTTGGATGTCTAGGGTTTTTGACATTCCTGTTTATTGTAAAAGGCCTTGAGAGCCTCATTGTAACCATCTTCTTGCGAAATGAGCGCAGCCGTCACATCTCTTCTCAGAGATAAGCCGCCACCATTCCAGCAAGCTTGTTTTCCGCTGCATTTTACAGTTCTAGCTTATTTCCTTATTGAATAGAAACCCAGTTTTACTGTATCTCTGTTATTTTGTGTTAAGCATCTGATAATAATCTGTATTCATTTCGTTCTGCTCATAAAATCCGGATCAATTGATCCACAGTTGCCTTGGGAAACACAACCCTTACAATGATGTAGATGGATACAGGTGGCCACCCACCTTTTCCACTGGCTCAAAAAGGTTTTCTATTCTAGCATTTTTCTTATAATGTTTGTACAATTTTTTGGGTCCTGAACTTTGAGGGCCATTTTGAGTCCCGAAATAACATTTTCGAGAGATTCGGGGGGCAGTGGTTTACTATCGTTGGCCTATAGACAAAATTTGTATATCTCAGATAGAAATTTCCAACGAGCTATCGAATGCCTCAAACGGAGATCGTATGCAAAAGATATGACCCCGGGAATTTGACTATTCAACTAACCACCTTGGGGACACAAAATTTATGATGGTTCATCTTCTAGGGTTAGGTTTTTGGATGTTTAGGTTTCCTTCCCCTCATGCTTATCATAAATAGGATATTTAGGCCTCTTCTTGTATTCATCTTGTCACGAATGAGCGTAGCCGCCACATCTCTTCTCAGAGATATAACTACCACCATTCTAGCTACTTTTATTTTACAGTTTGTTCTATTTCATTCATTTAATAGAATCTAAGTTTAATGTATTGTTGTGTTTCTTCCCATATATTTTTGTATGTGAATATATATTCTCTTTCATTTCATTCTCACATAAATATGGATCAATGGTGTCAGAGCCTTCTGCTCTTATAATTTATCAATGCATGTCCCCAATGAGATCTGAATTTCGAGAGTTGGGTATAGAACTAGTTGAGCTTGTGAAAAACCATCATCGTCGACCGAAGAAGGCTCCCATGGAGGGAGAAGAAAAGAAAGACGACGGAGCAAGATATCATATTATGTTGTTGCTAGAGGAAGCCCTCGCGCGACAGAGGAACGAGATGATGGATAATTTCGCACAAATCCTTCGAATAATGCCGACGATGGAAAATGCACCTTCAATGTGTAGGTGTTTCGGGGGTGCAACTCCCTTCAAGGTACAAGTTAAGTTTCACATTCCCCTATTTGAAGGGAATATAGATGAAAAATATTTAGAGAAATGGTTGAATCTATTAGAGGGTTACTTCTCTAATAAAAAAAATTTCAACAACAAAAAGATCACATTCGTGCTCCTTAAGCCCCTTACCCATATTAAATATTGGTGGTATGGGTACTGCAAGAGGAATGCAAAAGATGTATCCGAAATATTCAGGATAGACCCCACTTGGGCATCTTTTTTCGATGTCATCAAGGAATAATTGTACCCTATCTGAAACTATGACGACTAGTACACTAGATGGACGACTTTGCGCTAGAAGAGAGACAAAACAATGCCAGAGCTTACCAACATGTTCCATACCTTCCGCTCCAAGATGGGTATTCGAGACTTTGAATGAAACTTGGTTGTAACGTACCGCAATGTCCTGCACAGGTACATTCAGACAGATATGGATTTCCTAGACATATCCTCACTAGGAGCAGCTTATAGATACGCTATCAATATCTAGCATAAGTTTAAGCAAAAGAATAAGTGGGATTTTGGGTTTTCAAATTAGCAACAGAAGCCTGTAAAAGGTGTCCCTAATTCACAAAGAAAAGGACAGAGCAAGGAAGGACAAAACCTCGAAAACCAACCCAAGGTGCAAGCAAAGAAGGGTAATAGGAAATCAAAGAAGCACGTTGGCAAGTGGTGTGAATTCCACAAGAGCCCTTGGCACAACACTAATGAGTGCTACTCAAAACAATCCTTGTTGGCCAAGAAAAAATCCCCGGATCTAGAATCTGAATCAGTACCTAATGGATAGACAGAAAAGGGAAAGAAGATTATTAACATGGAACCTAGTGCCACCATCTCAAATGAAAATATTCAACCAGAAGAGTCAACAGAGCCAGATGAAGGGGAGCACATCTTCTATTCACAACTACAGGTGCAACGAAATCCGCTACACTTAATTGTTGATAGTGGTAGCCAAAAAAATATCATTTCGTCCGAGGTCATAAAAATATTGAAGCATTCGATGGTTCACCATCCCCAACCATACAACATCAGTTTGTTGATCTAGGGACGAGACATCCACGTTAGTCAACTGTTTCTCCTTTCCTACGGGATCAAGCCCTTCAAATATGAGGTAATCTGCGATGTTTCCCTGCTTGAAGTTTGTGATGTTGTTTTAGGAAAAACATATATGTTGAAATGCCATGATGTGTATGAGTCTAGACCTCGTAGCGTCATTATTACTTTGGGAAAGAGGCTATAAAGGCTACCAAAGACACTTTCCACCATTGCAGTGTCCCTCATCACAACTAAGCAATGCGGGAAGGTAATGTCCCAAACAGAGAAACACATCATCTACATGGTTGGTTCTGAAGGTGAACGAAAGATTGTAGAAACATCCACCACCTCCATGCAGAACCCCTATATGTAGCAGAATTAATTTGACAAGATCGTGGAATCATACAAAGGAATATTCACCACACCCACCAGGGTGCCAGTAGATTTCCTGGTCAAGCATTCCATCGGTTTGATCCCTAGTGTTCCTTTACCTAATGAGACAATATACATGCGTTCCCTCATGGAAAATGAAGAAATCAAACACCATATTCAAGAATTGATACAAAAGGGGCACATTCGACTTAGTTCCTCACCTTAAGGGAGCCCAATTGTGTTGGTACAGAAGAAAGATGAGACATGGAAACTTTGAATTGATTACCGAGATCTAAACAAGATCAAAATGGGGAATCGGTATCCCATTCCCTGTATCGATGACCTTCTTAAACATATCAAGGGTGCCAAATATTTCAGCAAGATTGATTTGAAGTCTGGCTATCATCAAGTGCCAATTAAGAAGACCAATGTTTGGAAGACTGCCTTCAAATCTTGGGAAGGCCTATTTGAGTGGTTGTGTCACGTCCCCTCCCATCATTCCAGCTAGATGGAGAGGATCGTGAGGTTAAACCGGGCATCTAGCCCCCATATCCATTCATTAAACTTTTTGATACAAAGACAAGTATATGTTCATGCAATGGAAACACAACAGAAGTTAAGTAAATGCTGTTGATATCTATCATACATTCAAGATTCTGTGACAGCCAATTAAAGACCTTTGCAGATTTATAAACATCATATGGAATTGCATAAACTAGTAAAAACATAGCGGAAGTAAATTCATTTAACCCATCCACATACATTCATAGTATTCATCAAATGGTAATTGCAATTTAACACAAGATAATACTTATCTTATGCGAAAGTAGTCCCACGCAACTGGCTATGCAACTGCAACGTTCCACCCAACCGTAGGCCAGTGTGCTCCTTAATCTCTCAGCACCACTACCACCCCCAAGCTGGGCATGATCTCTACAAGGAACCAGGGAATAGCAGACTCACACATAGCCAAGCCTACACCAAGATGAGCCAAGCCAATCTACAATTGGGTTTATCAGGATCCTAGGAGATGGAAAGGGAGAGTTGCTAAGCTAGTGAGCTCCAGCACAGAGCCAGGGATAACCTTGAAAGATCTATCTAGCTTGGCACCCACAATACCTACACACCCAGCACAAGGAAGTATTCTTTTCACTGCTGTACAGTCCCTCAAGCCATACATTCCCGATCTAGTGCTCTCAGGGTATGCATAGAAGAGTAACCAAAGCCCTCTTGATCTTCTTGAGAGGTTGTCTCCCCCACTAGGTTTATCAAGCCACTTCTGTCCACTACCACTCCAACACTTCAGCTCACAGGCTCAAACCAAAAACGAGGATGCATATAACAGCAGAACCACACTTGCACGGCATGAGGAAAACGTTTTCCACAGTGGGATGCATGAGACGGGGTTTCAACTCACTCAGAAAAACGTGGGAACCCACAAAAATGAAATGGGAAGTTGGGGAATAACGCTGGGAAGCCAATCCGTTTTTAGAAAAACGTCCCTGGACATTCGGGGGCATAAACGACCTCCCTACAGTCCCCAAAACGTGGCTCTTCTCCCCCAAGCTACTGTATATGCAAAAACGAACTCCCAGGCATTGAAAAATGCAGGATTTGGATGAAAAACGTGTAGGGAAAGACCCAGCTAGCTCCAACTGCGTGAATGAGTGAAGACCCCTATTCAGAATGGCTTTGGGCACCATTTCGTGGGTGTTTTCTTTCCCAACAAGCAAAAACACGAATTTCCAGGTTGATGGCTTGCCCATGCACGAAATTGGTTGCCATCCTTCCTCATTTCCAAGGCATTAACTTCCTTAACCAATTTCTTGGGAAGAATTAAATGATTGGGTGCATGAGACAAAATGGGTAGTTGGTGGTTTATGGGTTTCCCCATTGACACATGGATTAATACCATTGGCTCAAGGGTTTGAATAATTTCCCTCCCTATTCCTTGTAGAATCATGCCCCATCTCTTTGTTGCATTGCATAGCTAGTTGTGGGTATTTTTCATTAAAATTCATATTTACATGATGTCTCATTTACATTGTGCCCATCTAGCACAAGAGTCATAAGCATCTAGTTTAATTGCCGATACATAAACGCTAAATCAATGGTGGGGCCTTGGCCTTGAGCTCCTCACCATGATTAAATATCAGTATTTACATCATTTACAAAGGGGGTCAAAATGGGGATGTGACATACCCCTCCCCTTACATTAGCACTGTCCTCAGTGCTCATCAAAATTGAACAAAAATTGATATGCCACCCTCATGGAATCCTCCAGCTCCCATGTAGCCTCATCGGGACAGTAGTGCTTCCATTGCACCTTTAACTGTCCGATGGCTCGGTTCCGTAGCAATGTTACTTTCTTGTCCAGGATGCACAATGGATCGGTTTGGAATTCTCCCTCGGGTTCCACCTGGATCACATCCCAATTAATCACATGGTTAGGATCATGTACATATTTCTTAAGTAGAGAGACATGAAAAACATTATGAGCTTTAGTGCTAGCAGGCAAGGCAAGTCTATATGCAACTGGCCCTATTCTTTCAAGCACTTCAAATGGCCCACAATATCTGGGTGATAGCTTGGCACAGCTCCCAAGCTTCAAGGAACTCTTCCTTGATCTTACTCTAAGATACACATGATCCCCAACATTGAATTCCCTATGCATTCTTTGTTTATCTGCATAGCTTTTGTGTCTATCCTGGGCTGCTTTTAAACTTTGCCGGATCTTTGCAACCTCTTGTTCCATTTCCTTAAGCAATTCTGGCCCAAGTATGATTCTGTTCACTGGATTGTCCCAAGTCACTGGTGTCCTACACCTTCTTCCGTACAAAGCCTCATATGGACTCATTCCCAACGATTCTTGCTGCCCATTATTATATGCCAACTCTACTAGGTGTAGATAATCCTCCCACTTGGATGGCTTGTCCATTACATACATGCGGAGCATGTCTTCAAGCACCTGATTTACTCTTTTTGTTTTCTCGTCTGTTTGAGGATGGTACGCGGTGCTAAAGTTCAACTGTGTACCCAAAGCTGCAAAGAGACCTTTCCAAAAATTGGAAGTGAACTTGGTATCCCTATCAGAAATTATCGCCTTAGGAAACCCATGTAATCTGAAAATTTCCTTCATGAAAATATCTGCAATGGCATTGGCTTTATGTGTGGACTTAACCGGTATGAAATGTGCTGCCTTTGTTAACTTGTCCACCACAACCATGATGGAATCATGTTGTCTCTTAGTCACTGGAAATCCTGTAATAAAATCCATGGAAATTATTTCCCATTTCCATTCTGGAATTGGCACTGGGTGCAATAAACCTGCTGGGTGTTGGTGTTCAACCTTCACCTGCTGACATTCCATGCACTTAGAAATGTATTCAGCAACATCCTTCTTCATGCCTTGCCAGAAATAATATTTTCTTGCTGTAGCAATTGTTTTCTGATATCCTGGGTGACCAGAGTATGGAGCTTTATGGATCTCATCCATAACCATTCTCCTTAAATCTGCCGCATTTGGAATATAGACTCTATTCTTATAAGTAAGAAGTCCGCCTTCTTCCAAGTGATAGCCTTCATTCTTCTTGCCAAGGTCTTGCTGCTGCAATTTGTCCTTTATCTGCTCATACACTTCATCCTCAACCATATGGTTAACAATCTGCTGCTTCAAATCTGGTTGGCAAGTACTAAGCGCTGCCACATACATTTCATGTACCTTCCTGTTGAGTGCATCAGCCACCTTGTTTTCTTTCCCTTTTATGTGTTTGATCTCAAAATCAAACTCACACAAAAATTCCAACCATCTAGCTTACCTAGCATTTAACATTGGCTGGTCAAACAAGTACTTCAGACCACAATGGTCTGTCCTTAACTCGAATTTTCTTCCCATTAAGTAGTGCCTCCACATCTTTAAAGCATGTACTATGGCTGCAAGTTCTAAATCATGAGTAGCGTAGTTCTTCTCATGCTCCTTCAACTTTCTTGACTCATAGCATATCACGTGGTTGTCTTGCATAAGAACTCCTCCAAGTCCTTGATGGCATGCATCGGTACACACCACAAAGTCTTTTTCCGGGTCCGCAATCTTCAAAATTGGTGCACTTGTAAGAAGATTCTTCAACCGTTGAAAACTTTCCTCACATCTTGGTGACCATTCAAACTTTATCCCCTTCTTTTGCAAAGAAGTGATCGGGTTTGCAACCTTGGAGAATCCCTCGATAAACCTCCTTTAGTAACCAACAAGGCCCATAAAAGATCTCACATCAGTCACATTCCTTGGAGTTGGCCAATTCATAATGGCTTCAATCTTCTCAGGGTCTACCGATATTCCTTCATCGGAGATGATGTGACCCAAATAATGAATTCTATATTTATAAAAGTCACATTTGCTCAACTTGGCATATAGCTTATGCTCCCTTAGTAATTGCATTGTCATTCTCAAATGTTCTTCATGCTCTTCCTCATTTTTAGAATAGATGAGAATGTCGTCTAGGAATACAAGAACAAACTTGTCCAAATACTTGCTAAAAACATTATTCATGAGACACATGAAGGTAGCTGGTGCATTTGTGAGACCGAATGGTACCACTACAAACTCATAGTGTCCATACCTCGTTCTAAAGGCTATCTTATGGATATATTCTTCTTTGATTCTTACCTGATGGCATCCAGACCTCAAGTCAATCTTTGAAAATACCTTTGCTCCTCTCATTTGATCAAAAAGGTCATCAATTCGGGGCAATGGGTATTTGTTCTTCACAGTGACTTTGTTCAACTGCCTGTAGTCAATACATAACCTGAGTGTTCCATCTTTCTTTTTCACAAATAGCACGGGTGCTCCCCACGGGGACACACTTGGCCTAATATATTTCTTTTCCAGCAACTCTTGTAATTGCATTTTCAATTCTAGCAATTCCGGTGTACTCATCCTGTACGGTCTCTTAGACACTGGTGCCGCTCCTAGCACAAGTTCAATTGTAAAGTCAATGTCTCTCTTTGGAGGGAGTCCTGGAATCTCATCGGGAAAAACATCCCTGAATTCTTGCAATACAAGATAGTCCTCCAATTTAAGAGTTTCATTCTCTGCTGCCTCCAAAATGTGGGCTGCATACAGTTGACATCCCTTCCTGTAGAACTTTTTCAGCTGCATGGCTGAAACCTGTCTAACAGAAGTCACCTTTGGAATGCCTTTTACAACCCTCAGGTTTCCTTCTTCATCCATGCATTCAAATGTCTTATTGTAGCAGTCAAGTTTAACCCTGTGTGCTTCTAACCAATCCATTCCAATGAGAATATCGTAGGAACCAAGTGGCAAAATATTCAAATGTGCATAAGTGAATAGCCCATCCATCTCTAATGGACATTTCTCTACTATTTCACTAACTTTTCTCTTGGTTTCAGTGGCTAGTTGAACTAACCATGATTTACTATGCTTTAATTTCTTGAAAGCACAAATCTCAACAATTCTAGGAGTGACATAACTGTGAGTAGATCCAGGATCAATCAAAATAGAAACAGATTGCTTAACAATCTTACCTTCAACTTCAACCACAGTTGATTGATGATCTGCCTGGCGGTCTTCTACTACTACATAGATTCTATGGATTGCTCTCGCCACTTGACCCACAGTTCCAGCTCCTTAGATGTTGTGAACTTGATTTGCATTCCCATTCCGATGTGGACAGTTCCTAAGCATGTGGTCTCCTCCACAACCCCAACATTGAAGTGGTTCTCTTGGCTCCTTTGGATCTCTTGGCTTGTCTCCCATCCTCCTAGTTGGCTTAGTCATAACCTGTGATGGCTGCCTTTGCTGATTCCGGAATTGAGGAGGCTTGAACCCCTTCTTCCTTTGATCAAACTTCTCATTTTTCTTATCCTTCCATGCCTTATGGAATTCTGGTTTTCTTTTGTTTTGATCAAAGCAATACTTGGCCTTTCTTATGGCCTCCTCTAGAGTTCGAGGTTCATCAAACTCAATTCTATCTTTATACGACTGGGGCAGTCCACTTAGGAAACGCTGAATTTTCACCTTATCATCTCAAATGTACCTGACATACCTCAGCAGCTCCAAGAACTTGTTTGCATATTCTTCCATGGTCGATTGTCCCAATCTCAGCTCATGGAACTCTTTGATCTTATCATCATAGTACCTGTCAGAGAGGTACTTTTGCTTGAAGTATTTCTTGAACTGCTTCCACACGATCTTCCTTTCGTTGATCTTCCTCACTTGCCTGGTGTGTTCCCACCATATAGATGCTCTTCCATTCAAGTTGAAGATGGCTACCCTTGCCTTCATATTTCCCGAGTAGTCTTGGACTTGGAAGTATTTTCTCATCCCAAGAAGCCAAGCTTCAGCTTCTTGACCTGATTTTACCTGTCCGTCAAATGTAGGAGGTTTTGCCTTCTTAAATTCCCCATGTGAATTGTTCTTGTAGTGCTTCTTTCTCTTACTCATGTGAGATGAAGAGCTTGAACCCTCAATGGATTCTTCAAAGTCAGATGATTCATTAGAAGAGATTTCTGGAGTATATGTCTTGTCTGTAGAAACTCTTCTTGGGCTACTGGCCCTCTTACGGGAATTCCTTCTAGAGCTACTCCCACCCTTTTCCGGATTTGATATCTGATGCCCAGAGTTTATTTTCCTTTGGATGTCTGTTAAACTCTGCAGCATGGCTGCATTCAGCTGGTTTTGTTCTTCCTGATCTTTAATCATCCTTTCATTATCTTCCCTACAGCTTTGCAACTCCACCCTTAGGCTTATCATGGTGGCTACAACATCTGGAGGGGTCTCTTGATTTCTTCTCCCATTAGATTCTGTTTCAACATTCTCAACCTGTATGTTCTCCCCCATGGCATCTGTCTCAGGCTCATAGGGATCCTGTGCATCATTCATGATGTTCATTTTCTTGGCCCAACCAAGATCCAAAACTTTCCAACTGTATTATGTAGAGTGTTACCCTACTGTAACGGTGACTCTCTGAAATGTGTTCATCAGCACAATTGTTAGCTGCATTATATTCTCAGAATTCATAACTTACTTCATGCACGTGGAAAAATGCCATACTGACAATTCGTCAAATCACAACAACGAAATATGAGGGGAAAAAGAAAAAGGGGGGTCAAGGGGTCTTGCCCCCTTGTGGCTTCCGCCACTGTAGGGCGGGTCGAGGATAGCGCCGTTTTTTTTTTTTTTTTTTTTTTTTACAAATTATGCCGCCGTCGCGGGGCGGTTCGCTGAATCCTGCCGCAACGGGCAATTCGCAGAATCCGGCCGCGACGGGCGGTTGGCTGAATCCTTCTGCAATGGCGAGGCGACTGGTGGAATGCTCCCGCCGTTCGGGTGATTATTCGGCTCGCCTCCATTGCGGGGCGGTTTGGCGATGGCTTCCACAACTGTGGAGAAGTTCACAGAACGCTTCCGCAATGACGGGGCGATTTGCCGAATGCTCCCGCAATTGCAGAGCCATTCGGTGAAGGCTTCCACAGTTGTGGAGCCATTCGATGAATGCTCCTGCAATTGCGGAGCCATTCGGCGACTGGTCCCGCAATTGCGGAGCCATTCGGCGAATGGTCCCGCAATTGCGGAGCCATTCGGCGAAGGATTCCGCAATTTCGGAGCCGTTCGTGGAATGCTTCCGGGTTTCGGGGCGGTTTTCAGAATGCCTTTTTCGGAACAACTTGCGGAATGCTTCCGCAATTTTCGGAACGATTCGCCGAAGTCTTCCACAGTTGCGGAACGATTCGGCGAAGTCTTCTGCAGTTGCGGAACGATTCACCGAAGTCTTCCGCAATTTCGGAATGACTCGCCGAACTCTTTCGCGTTGCGGAACGATTCGCGGAATTCTTCTGAAATTTCGGAAGAGAATTCCCTCCGCAATTTCGGAAGAGAATTCTTTTCGAAAAAATTCCGATTTTAGAAAATTTTCACTTAAAAACATTTTTCTCCGCTGTTTCGGAGCAGTTCGCTGAATTCTTCCGCAATTGCGGGAAGGTTCGCGGAACTCTTCCTCAACGGGAAGGTTCGCCGAACTCTTTCGCAATTGCGGGAAGATTCGCGGAACTCTTCCGCAATTGCGGGAAGGTTCATGGAACCTTTCCGCAGTTTTGGGATGACTTCCCGAAACAGTCTTAAAACCAAAATTTTCAAAAACGGACTTAAACCAAAATTTTTCAAAAACCGACTTAGGAAAATTCAAAATATTCCCTTGTAATTGCTATCAGATTTGGCCCATAGAGGCCCAATGCTGCAACGCAGCTCTAATACCATTCTATCACGTCCCCTCCCATCATTCCAGCTAGATGGAGAGGATCGTGAGGTTAAACCGGGCATCTAGCCCCCATATCCATTCATTAAACTTTTTGATACAAAGACAAGTATATGTTCATGCAATGGAAACACAACGGAAGTTAAGTAAATGATGTTGATATCTCTCATACATTCAAGATTCTGTGATAGCTAATTAAAGACCTTTGCAGATTTAAAAAAAAAAAAATATGGAATTGCATAAACTAGTAAAAACACAGCGGAAGTAAATTCATTTAACCCATCCACATACATTCATAGTATTCATCAAATGGTAATTGCAATTTAACACAAGATAATACTTATCTTATGCAAAAGTAGTCCCACGCAACTGGCTATGCAACTGCAACGTTCCACCCAACCGTAGGCCAGTGTGCTCCTCAGTCTCTCAGCACCACTGCCACCCCCAAGCTGGGCATGATCTCTACAAGGAACCAGGGAACAACAGACTCACACATAGCCAAGCCTACACCAAGATGAACCAAGCCAATCTACAATTGGGTTTATCAGGCTCCTAGGAGATGGAAAGGGAGAGTTGCTAAGCTAGTGAGCTCTAGCACAGAGCCAGGGATAACCTTGCAAGATCTATCTAGCTTGACACCCACAATACCTACACACCCAGCACAAGGAAGTATTCTTTTCACTGCTGTACAGTCCCTCAAGCCATACCTTCCCTATCTAGTGCTCTCAGGGTATGCATAGAAGAGTAACCAAAGCCCTCTTGATCTTCTTGAGAGGTTGTCTCCCCCACTAGGTTTATCAAGCCACTTCTGTCCACTACCACTCCAACACTTCAGCTCACAGGCTCAAACCAAAAACGAGGATGCATATAACAGCAGAACCACACTTGCAGGGCATGAGGAAAACGTTTTCCACAGTGGGATGCATGAGACGGGGTTTCAACTCACTCAGAAAAACGTGGGAACCCACAAAAATGAAATGGGAAGTTGGGGAATAACCCTGGGAAGCCAATCCGTTTTTAGAAAAACGTCCCTGGACATTCGGGGGCATAAACGACCTCCCTATAGTCCCCAAAATGTGGCTCTTCTCCCCCAAGCTACTGTATATGCAAAAACGAACTCCCAGGCATTGAAAAATGCAGGATTTGGATGAAAAACGTGTAGGGAAAGACCCAGCTAGCTCCAACTGCGTGAATGAGTGAAGACCCCCGTTCAGAATGGCTTTGGGCACCATTTCGTGGGTGTTTTCTTGCCCAACAAGCAAAAAAACGAATTTCCAGGTTGATGGCTTGCCCATGCACGAAATTGGTTGCCATCCTTCCTCATTTCCAAGGCATTAACTTCCTTAACCAATTTCTTGGGAAGAATTAAATGATTGGGTGCATGAGACAAAATGGGTAGTTGGTGGTTTATGGGTTTCCCCATTGACACATGGATTAATACCATTGGCTCAAGGGTTTGAATAATTTCCCTCCCTATTCCTTGTAGAATCATGCCCCATCTCTTTGTTGCATTGCATAGCTAGTTGTGGGTATTTTTCATTAAAATTCATATTTACATGATGTCTCATTTACATTGTGCCCATCTAGCACAAGAGTCATAAGCATCTAGTTTAATTTCCGATACATAAACGCTAAATCAATGGTGGGGCCTTGGCCTTGAGCTCCTCACCATGATTAAATATCAGTATTTACATCATTTACAAAGGGGGTCAAAATGGGGACGTGACAGGTTGGTCATGCTTTTCGGCTTGACTAATGCTCCAACAAATTTCACGAAGATGATGGAAGATATACTACAACCATTCACAAACTCTTTTTTGGTCGTATATCTGGATGATATTGTCATCTACAGCAGAAAATGGGCAAAGCATTTGTAGCATATCCACCAAGTCCTCAACACCTTGCACTAGCACAAGTTATATGCTAATCTAGATACGTGCTCATTTGGAATGAAGAGGATTCAATATCTGGGATATATTGTAGACGAACATGGTTTTCATGTGGATATAACCAAGATCCAAGCCATCCATGATTGGAGAACCTCGACAACTCTAATAAATCTTCGCAGCTTCCTAGGCCTTGCCAAATTCTATCGTAGATTTGTGTTGGGTTTCTCTAATATTGCTTTGTCACTTAGCCAAGTGCTAAAAGGGGGATCTAAGGACAAGTTCAGTTGGTACAAGACACAACAACAATCATTTGAGGAGCTGAAGCAACGTTTTTATTTGTCACTTGTCCTTGCCTTACTAGATTTGCAACAACCCTTTGAGATTGAAAAAGATACTTGAGACTATGTTGTTGGTGCAATCCTGACTCGACATGGCCATTCAATGGCATATCACAGTGAGGCACTTTCAGATACAATACACAAGTACCCCACCTACGAAGAGTAAATGTATTTCATTTTTCAAGCATGTCACCAATGGAAGCATTGCATCCTTGGAAAAGAGATAGCCATACACATTGATCGCGAAACCTGCCATAAAAAAGTAGGAGTTGTACACCCCTCTACCCACTCCTAATTGCTTAAGGGAATCCATCTCCATGGATTACATGTTTGGACTACCTTCAACCAAGCATTGAAATGACTGTGTGTTTGTGGTCATGGATTGTTTCTCTAATATGGGCCTTCTAATAGCTTGCAAGGAGAACATCTTTGCTGAAGCCACTGTTAAGCTCTTCTTCGAGCATGTTTGGGTTCATTTCTGGCTGCCACAGAATATCATTTCAGATCAGGACACCATGTTCATAAGCACTTTCGAGTCTATCCTATGGTCATTGATGGATACCAAGCTCACCAAATCATCTGTCTTTGAACCCAGACTGATGGAAAAACAGAGGTATTCAACATAATGATTGTGCATATTCTGATAATGTAGAATTCTAAACAACCCCACACATGTAATGAGAGCCTTCCTTATTTTTCAGCATATCTATAACATTGTTGTTCATATCTCTACTAGCCACAGCCCTTTTCAAGTGTGTCTAGGGTTCCAACCACTCGCACCAATTGATGTACATATTCCCATTGAAGCCACACATGAGGAATCTTTCCATGCTTAGATTGAGGCTGATAAGGCCACCAGATTTGTTGAACGAATCTAGCACATCTGCCAATAGGTCAATGAAATTTTGGAAAATGCCAACACTAAGAACAATCAACAACATGAACAACATCGAGTTCCACACAAGTTCCTGGTGGGTGATAAGGTTTGGTTGAATTTGCTGAAATAGAGACAACTACTGAAGATACAAAGCAAGGGTTGCACAAACATAAGAGACAACTACTGAAGATACAAATACAAATTTACATGACAATTTTGATGAAATGGATATTGAAAATAGAGTACAAGAAGAACAAATTGAAGCTGAAGAGATCATTGTTGAATATGTGAATAGGGATTTACATGCTAATGTTGATGAAGTCAATATTGAAGATCAAGTTCAAGAACAAGAAATTGGCCCTGGTATGTATATATCATGTATTTTCCAAATTCTTTTTTTATAATGAATTGTATATTTTGGATATATGTTAAATTAAATTTAACTTAATTTATAGGTGCTTTCACCATTGATGATGGAATGTTAGAAGACATTGATTGTGACAAATATGGAGAAAAAATAGCCACACATGTTGCACGATATCGTGCTATGCAAATTTATGATGATTTTTTCAAACAATATTCAATAGCAGGACAAACGCAAATTTTGAGATGTTTATTAGTGTCCAAGAAGTTAAAAGATGCTACGTCATTATTAGTTATTCACAAGGTGACAAAAGAGTCAAAATTGAAACATAATGTGATAGAAAATATAAGTGATGCAATAATTTTTTTTTGGAAAATTCAGGAAGAAAGATACCAAAGTTGCACGTAGAGTAATTTAGACAGCCATTATTTCAGCTAGTACAAGACAAAATCATTTCACAACACAACTAGCAAAAACAATAGGAACCTCAAGAAAGACATTATACAAACATAGCAAATTCAAAATGCAAATCAAACTGATGAACTTGCTTGTTGGGCAATTATTTGTAGACAACCTTACAAAGGTAGAATGGGAGAAGGTGTTAAAGATACTGTACATAAATATTGGTTGGCACATGCTCGAGTTTCACCAAATTCAAGGGATGTGATACGAAAAAGAGTATCACGAAATGTATATGAAATCTGTCCAAAACATATAATGAAAATACCACAAGTACAATTGTTCAATAAATTCAAGGAAGATCATTGTGGAATTTATATGTCAATAACTACATTTGCGCAACAAAAACCATGCCATGTTAGACCTATTACTACGCGTGACACATGTTTTTTCCGTTATCATGTGCAATTTGAATTATATTATGACACGTTTCTTGAAATTGGTAAAATGTTTTGGACAAATTCACCACCTCCGCCCACAATACGTGAATTCATATCTTGAATTCTACGTGAGAGAGATCATGATGAAGTATTTTATAATAAGAAATGTGTCAATGGAAAACATTGTCATCATTGTGGAAATATGGTTTTATTCCGCAATAAATATCCTATTGATAATGATAAGTCATTGTCAAATGTAACCGTTGATTGGAGAAAATATGAATATAGCAATTATGCTATAAGTTCTAGCGATGTACATTCCAAACGAATTGATTTGCGAGAAGATAAAATATGTGTGTCAGATTTTCTGAAGAAATTTGAAAGTGAAATTTATAAATACACCAAGCATTCACATAGAGCACGATGGAAAGACCTTCAATTCAAGTAGTCTCATGAAATTTTTCCACCCGGAATAGTTTTGTCTGTGGTTGATTTTGCAGAAAACTACACATTTGCTGCACAAAAAGAGATACAAAGTGAATACTATCATTCTGACCAAGTTTAAATATTTGTCCATGCTCTATATAGACATTCTCAATAGGATGTTGATCGCATTGAAAGCATGTGTAACAATCTATATGTGATTAAAGAGTATCACTTTTATATCAATGATGATCGTACACACGATACACATTTTGTTCAGCATTATATTGAAAATATTTTCTACGATTCACTAAAAAGACGTGAATTTAAATTCAATGAACATTGGATATGGTTAGATGGATGTGTGGTACAATTTAAATCTTCACGATTATTTTTTGGTTATGTCGACTTCATAAATCATCAAACATTAAACATCGTTGGAACTTCTTTCAAACTAGACATGGAAAAGGTGAACATGACGGTGTAGGAGCATCCGTAAAAATAACAATTCGAAGATGGAAAATGAACCATTCTTCTGCACGATTTCATTCAACTGCAGAGGTTGTACAATGGTGTAAATTACATCTAAATCATGATTATAATCAACAAACAAAAGATGTGTGCAGGTATGTACACGATTTTTTTAATTTATATTAATTGTCAATTTAAAAAAATGTTATTTGCAAGTCTATCATTTAAGTATATGTACACTAACATTAAAAGTTGTCCCATACGAGGCTAGCACCATACATTGGATTAGAGATTTACACTCTATTAAAAAAAATCCTTCCAAAATGTGTTTTCATTTGACAGTAGAAAGCAATCATGCATTTTTCATATTTGCACTGAAAATGTTGAATCTACAGAAGCTTGTGAAAACATAATGAACAAATACGTAAAACATTGGAAACACACAGAGATTAATCCATAGGGAATAATGCCACTAGCAAGCTTAGAAGAATTAGAATCAGAAGAAATAGCAATATCATCTGATGGCGATAGAATTTCAGATCTTGTTAGAGAAGGTAATGAACTTACAACTTCTTTTTTGATTGTTCATTGTTGTCCATCACCTTATGTGTATAGTCAATTTAATTGATTTAAAAACCATGACGTCAATTGTAATTTGCGCAGGAGATGTTTTCACTGTGATTGCACCTTTAGACAACAAAGAAAAGGTGAAATATGTTGAAATATTGTAACTTCTAAGAGATGTTTCATTCCTCCATCGGGACTTTATCATATATCCGGAGATGTTTATTCCTCCGTTGGGATGTTGTAACTAGGGTTATTAGACCTCTCTAGTGGGGTCGGCCCTGAGTTAGTTTTTTAAGGGTTATTAGACTATCCTAGGAGAAGTCGGCCCAGTTAGGGTGAAAAGTCAAGTAGGAGTAGAGTATAAATAGAGGAGGTGTGTTCCTCATTTGTACTCACTCATTCGCTCACTTGTGAATTGCACACAGGAGAGAAAGAGATCTGTGAAGTAGGACAAGGAGCTCTTGTTTGGGGATTACATCTTTGTATTTGTTGATCATCTATATTGAGGAAAGCTTTGTTGGGTTTTCTACCCCCATGAGGATTTCGTAGGATAAATCTGTGTCTATCTTGTGATTGTATTTATTTCAGTGATCCTTATGCTCTTGTTGTGAACTTTATGCTAAACTTAACATGGTATCAGAGCTAGCCTGAATAGGACATCTTTCACAAGGTGAAAATGCCTCTCTCTACTCCTCTAGTGAAAATTAGGGTTTCTGCAAAAGTTGGAAATTTTGAAATATGATTGCATGGATGGATGCTCCTCCTCAAAAGTGGAATTTCAAGCCCTCGATCAAACTTTTTTAGTGGGTAGATCTCCGGAAAATTCAAACCCTAGTTTGACTTTTGGACTAGAAATTGCAGAAAAGTAGAAAAGTAGAAAACTGTGAACCAGAATTCTACAACTGGTCCAAATTTCGCAGGTCAAGTTTGAAGGGTGAAAAGTTGAAGTTTTCAAAATCCAAGTGTACCAGTCAACTCACCTCAGTCAAGTACATCTCCTGGTAAGGTCAATTTTTCATTTTAAGAATTTTCAATATTTAGTGACCTCCTCGATAAGATGGCCCCAACAATTAAGCTTGAGGATAGGCTAGAAGGCATAGATAATTTTTAGGCATGGAAATATAGGATTGGTCTCATTATTGAAGAGAATGATCTTTCACAATACATCAAAGATGAAGTTGCAGAACCTGCGGAAGATGAAGCTAAAGAGTAGCACAAGAAATACTTGATTAGGGAAAAGAGAATCATTGTTGATTCTATTAAAGACCACTTGATTCCCCAAGTGTCATCCAAGAATACCCCGAAGGAAATGTATGATACCCTAGCCATAATGTATGAAGGGAGGAACATCAACAGGAAGATGAACTTGAGAACTCAATTGCAGAGTACCAAGATGAGTCAAGGAGAATCTATTCAAGATTACTTCACAACGGTCTCCGAGTTCAAGGAACAACTACAAGCCATTGGAGACACCCTTGATGAAGATGAGATAGTCATGACTATTCTCAATGGTCTCACTAGACCTTGAGATTCATTCATCCAAACCATGTGTGCCAGAAAAGAAAGTATGAAGTTTGATATTGTATGGGAGGATTCCATTCAAGAAGAGGCTAGGGTAGCCAATATAGAAGCATTACTGAAAGAAGATAATAAAGCATTAGCCACCCATACCAAGAGAAGAAGGATTCAACCCCACTTCAAGAATGGAAGAGACAAGGAGTCTCAACCTCCACAAAGGTTTCAAAATAAAAGAGGAGCTAATCTAGGAAGAGATCACTCTTCATACCAATGTTTCATTTGTCACAAAATAGGTTACATTGTTAGAGATTGTCCTTAAAAGAAGAAAAAGAATCTCCACCATAGAAGACATCAAGCACATCTAGAAAAAGATGATAGTGAAGAAGAAGAGGAGGAAAGGCCTCAAAAGAAAAGACCTAAAGTAGAAGAAGAAGATGCAGAAGAGTATGTTCTATTCTCTTCACTCTCTGGGTCTGTAACACCTAGAGAAGATACATGGCTTATTGACAGTGATGCTTCAAAGCACATGACAGGACAAAAGAAGACTCTTTCAATACTTGAAGAGAATACCTCTCCACAAAAGGTATCTTTAGGAGATTACTATCAATATCCCATCAAGGGAATTAGTGAAACAAGCTACAAGCTTGATTCTGGAACTCCCATGAAGATGAAGGAAGTCTTATATGTACCAGGTTTGAAGAATAACTTTCTTTCTATCTCAGCATTAGATAAGAAAGGTTATAGGGTTGCATTCATAGATGGACAAGTACTCATGTGGACCAATGGAAAATTAATTGAGGATGCAATTATTATTGGTGAAGAGGAAGGAGGGATATATAAACTCAAGGGACATTCAGAAGCATCCTTTGCTCATGAAGCCACTAGCCCAAGTGAGCTATGGCATAGGAGGCTTGATCACATTAAATACAAAGCACTAACTCATGTGAGCAAAGTAGTTATAGGACTACCAAATTTCACGGTTGATCATGAAGGCACTTGCAAAGGATGTGCAAAAGGGAAGAATATCAAGAACCCATTTCTAAAGAGTGAAACAAAGACTAAAATTAATTTGGAATTGATCCATTCAGATCTATGTGCTCCCATGCCCTCCACATGTTTGAGTGGATTTGTACACTACCTTACATTTATTGATAACTATTCAAGAAAGACTTCGATATATTTCCTGAAAGGAAAAGATGAAGTCTTTGGAAAATTCAAGGAATTCAAAGCCCTGATAGAAAATCATTCAGAAAAGAGAATCAAGACTCTCAGAATAGATAATGGTGGAGAATATACTTCAAAGGATTTTGAAGTCTTTTGTAAAGAAGATGGAATCAAGAGGGAACTAACCACTCCCTATAATCATCAACAAAATGGTGTTGTGGAAAGAAATAATTGAACCATTATGGAAGCAATTAAGACAATGATACATGATCAAGATCTTCCTATGCATCTATGGGTTGAAGCAGCAAGGACGACAGTCTATGTCCAAAACATATTCTCTCATAGTGCCCTTGGATTCAGTTCTCCAGAAGAAGTGTTTACAAGGAATAAGCCCGAGGTAAGCAACCTCAAGATATTTGGGTGTCCTGTATATATTCAAATGCCAAAAGAGAAGAGAACTAAGCTGGACCCTTCTGGAAAGAAGGGAATATTTGTTGGGTATTGTGAAGTATCCAAGGCATTCAAAATTTATATCCCGGGATTCCATCACATGGAAATTAGTAGAGATGTAACATTTGATGAAGAAGCTTCTCTCAAAAGATCCAGAAAGTGCCAGTATGAAGAAGTTAATGAAGAAGATATACCTCCTAGAAATACAAAAGTTGTTTCCTTCCCTGAAGAGAAAACACCAGAATACCATGATATGATAGAAACTCAAGAACTGCCACCTATGAACATATCATGGAAGGGAAAGAAAGCATGGGAAAGAGATATTATATATGGAGCATAAAAGTATGGATCTCCAGAAGGCTCCATGAGAGTAAGCAAGAAACCAAAGCCATTCTCCAGCTATGTGGCTCTGATGTGTGATCTTGTAGACCAAGAACCTACCAGTCAGGAAGAATAATTTCATAAGAAATAATGGGTAGAAGAAATGACAAAGGAATACTAGTCAATAATGAACAACGATGTTTGGGATGTAGTTCCCAAACCAAAAGACAAAGGTGTGGTATCCTCCAAGTGGATATACAAGATCAAGCATACTGCAGATGGTAGCATTGAAAACTATAAGGCAAGGTTTGTAGCCAAAGGATTCTCTCTGAAAGAGGGAATTGACTATGAAGAAACATTTGCACCTGTTGCAAGGTACACTTCCATTAGAACCATCATGGCACTTGCATCCATGATGAAGTGGAGATTACACCATATGGATGTGAAGACAACCTTCCTGAATGGTGTGATTGAGGAAGAAGTGTACAAAGAACAACCACATAGATTTGAGGTTGAAGATAGAAGAACCCACGTATGCAAAATGAAGAAGGATTTGTATGGGTTGAAGCAAGCTCCCAGAGATTGGTATGGAAGAATTGATAGCTTCTTGACGATATTGGGATTTACCAAGAGTAACACTAATCCTAACCTTCAACTCAATGTTATGGATGATGAACCCGTCATATTTTTGCTATATGAAGATGATCTATTTCTGACTAGAAATGAGAAACAGATTGTCCAGTGCAAGAAGAAGATCTCTGCAGAATTTGAGATGAACAAACTTGGATTGATGCATTACTTCCTAGGTCTAGAAGTATGGCAAGGCCCATAAGGAATCTTTCTCAACCAGGGAAAGTATGCTGTGGAAATATTGAAAAGATTTGATATGTTGGAATGCAAAGCCATGGCCACTCCCATGGATTCCAACTTGAAGCTTCTAGTTGATAACTCATCATAGTTAGTGGATGTAACTCTGTACAAACATATTATTGGGTCATTGATGTATCTAACGAATACTAGGCCAGATATATGCTTTGTTGTGAACACCTTGAGTTAGTATCTAGTTGAGCCTAGATGTGTTCACCTAGTAGTTACAAAGCATGTAATGAGGTACCTAAAGGGTACGATAGACTTTGGTCTATATTATCTTGGAGATCATGATTTCATATTGTATGGCTACACATATTCTGATTGGGATGGAAGTGTATCAGACATGAAGAGCACATCGGGCAGATGTTATTGTCCAGGATCTTCCATGATCTCATGGTTTAGCAAGAAGCAGTCTAGTGTGGCTCTTAGCACAGCTGAAGCGGAATATATAGCTACTTTCTCTACTAGTTGTGAAGCAATATGGATTCCAAAGTTGTTGGTAGGATTGTTTGACTTAGAGAAGGACCCCACTGTGATCCTATGCGATAACTAGAGTTGTATCAAGATGACATAGAATCCATTGTTTCATGATAAGTCAAAGTACATAGAGATCCGATATTTTTATATACAGGACATGGTGCAGAAAGGAAAAATAAGGCTCGAATATGTGAGCACTAAGGAATGATTTGTTGATGTATTGACCAAACCTTTGTCTCGAGTAAGGTTTGAGTATTTTCGAGACAAGCATGGTGTAGTTCAGAAGGACCCTCCTCGAAATGGGGAGTGATGTGGTCGATGGTGATATTTGGATACTGGTATTGATGTGGATACCTGTATCAATGATGAGATTTCCTATACCAATGATAAGGTCGATGATGAGGATACCTGTATTGATGATAAGGATACTTGTATCGATGATGGCGATACGTGTTTCGACGATGAGGTCGATGATGAGGATACCTGTTCTGATGATGAGGTCGATGATATCAATGATGAGGTCAATGAGTGGATTGTATCATCCTTGGACACATGTCCTAAAGGAATCCATGGACTCTTGTCTCTGAGAAAGATGTTGAGCCTGGAATGATGTAATGTGCGCTCCTGGACTACTCAGTATAGTAGCGAGTGATCATTCACAGGTCCTGTAATGATGTAATGTACGCTCTTGGACTACTCAGTGTAGCAGTAGGTGATCATTCATAGATTGTAAATCCTATATTTTTATATAGGTCACACCCCAGTTGAAAAGGTACTGGCTTTGTGATTATAAATCCTAGATTTGATCTAGGTCACACCCGAGTTGAAAAAGTACTGAGTCTATGGTTTTAAATCATATATTTGATCTAGGTCATACCCCAGTTGAAAATGTACTAGCTCTGTGGTTGTAAATCCTAGATTTGATCTAGGTCACACCCCAATTGAAAAAGTATTGGCTTTGTTATTGTAAATCCTAGATTTGATCTAGGTCACACCCTAGTTGAAAAAGTATTGGCTTTGTGGTTGTAAATCCTAGATTTTGATCTAGGTCACACCACAGTTGAAAAAGTATGGGCTCTGTGGTTGTAAATCCTAGATTTGATCTAGGTCACACCCCAGTTGAAAAAGTATTGGCTTTGTGGTTGTAAATCCTAGATCTGATCTAGGTCACACCCCAGTTGAAAAAGTACTGGCACTGTGGTTGGGATTGCATCGTCCCTGGACATGATATGGTGTCTTAAAGTGATAGGGATTGATCATCCCGTAAGTGGATCAGGATTTTGTCATCCTTGGACTTATGTCCTAATGTGAGAGGGATTGATCATCCCATAATTGGATCATGTGTATTGAATATTATGATGTTTTTGATCAAGAGATCTAGATGGTGTTGTTGATCGGAAGATCCAGATGATGATGTTGTTGATCAAGAGATACAGATGATGCAGTTGATCGGGATATCCAGATGATGATGTTGATGTAGCTGATCAAGTGCTACAGAAGATGAAGACTCAGTACTGAAGTTGTTGATGTTCCAATATTGAAGATCTTGAAGATGTTCCAGTAGTTGTTTGAGTTACTAATGATAATTGAAGAAATATTCCAATGATGTATAGATGTATCATGTATCATGGTGTTGATGACTCCTTCATCCTGCATATGTTGTTATAATATCCTTCTTGTTAAGGGGGAGTGTTGAAATATTGTAACTCCTAAGAATATTCTATTTGTACTTTATTATTCCGGAGATGTTTCAATCCTCCACCGGTACTTTATCATATATCCAGATATGTTTATTCCTCTGTCGAGATGTTGTAACTAGGGTTATTAGACCTCCCTAGTGGGGTCGTCCCTGAGTTAGTTGTTTAGGGGTTATTAGACTCTCCTAGGAGAATTCAGCCAAGTTAGGGTGACAAGACAAGTAGGAGTAGAGCATAAATAGAGGAGGTGTGTTCCTCGTTTATACTCATTCATTCACTCACTTGTGAATTGCGCATAGGAGAGAGAGAGATCTACAAAGGAGGAGAAGAATCTTCTGTTTGGGGATTACGTCTTTGTATTTGTTGATCATCTATATTGAGGAAAGATTTGTTGGGTTTTCTACCCCATGAGGGTTCCCGAGGATAAATCTGTCTCTATCTTCTGATTGTGTTTCTTTTAGTGATTCTTATTCTCTTGCTATGAATTTTATGCTAAACTTAACAAAATATTATTTGATGTGATGCAATCAAGGAAAGATGAAGTTATTGGAGGACTACGATGACAAAGGATTTACATACGAGAGAGGATCCATCATTTTAAATGTTTTTTTTTCAGCAAACCCATATGACTAAAATTTATGTCTACATTCAGGATTATGATCCTGATGTTATATGTTGTCAATATAGTCATTTAGTATGTGCATATCAAATAAAATTGGTACAAGTTCCATCGAAAAAAAATTAAAAACTAGAAAATGGAAACTGTCCAAGTATGACCATGAACAGATAATTGAGGACGACATTCCATTGCAATATTTTTAACTATATCAAAAACGAACTGATCGATGTTTTTGTGCATGTGAAATGTCGTGTACAATATATTTTTATATTTGGAACTATGACGATGATCTTGAGAGGAAGTAAAATAAGAGTTTAAATGATTGTATTTTAGCATGTTGAAATTTATTCGATAATTATTTGGCAATGATAACTTTAATAAAAGTTGAAAAAAGTGAAATTTTTTATATTTGATCTTGATTGAATTTGAAGGATTTTAAGGTAACATGTGTGGTCTTTAATGTGTAATATCCTTAACAAATTTGAATTGTGATGAATCTGATTCATCCTTCTCTAATGTATTTAATAATGGGAAATTATTACTCCTGATCCATTAAATGGGTTGATCTAGATTATAGGGAGATCTTATTTTGAATTCTTGACAATATAGTTCCATTTGATCTAGATTATATGAAGATCTTATTTTATATGATGAAAAAATTGAACATAATTAGTTAAGTTCACATAACTAAAATCATGGCAACTGGAGATAACGATCATTTTATTTTTAATCACAAACAAGGATTCCAGGATTGTGAAACTTATGCTAAATTAGAGCAATGGTTATTTACAACAAACTGATGAAAATTCATCAAATTGTTGTCTAAAATCATTTCTCTAATTTAGCATAAGATTCACAATCTTGGAATCCTTGCTTGTGATTTAAAAACAAAAAAATGTTAAATCCCCATTTTCCATGATTTTAGCAGCATCTATAGTTCACCAACTACAAAAGTCTTGTGTACTTGAACAATGAACGTATGAATCATTAGTTAAAAATTGAAAGTGTGAATCATTTATATAAGATTCAAGTTATTATTTATATGAAATTGAAGTTTATTGTTGAAACCAATGTTGGTGCCCATTTTTGTCACCATTTTTGAATATCAAGTGTACTCTGATTGGCATTTATTTTATCATTTTGATGTTCTTAGTCACTCTCTTTTCCATTCGGACCATCAAATGGAGCAGGTATGAGTTTGTTTACACATCATATGAATTTGGGTAAAAGATTGTCATATTGTGATTTATTGATGTTTATTTGACTTATGTAGTAACTATATTTTATCTTGCAGGTTATGGCTCTCTTCAATCAGACTCGTATTGGAGTTGTAAGCAATTAGTCGCATTCAGCCCCTCATTTAACCCCGCATTCAACCCATGAGACCATTGGTTAGGATATTTTTGGGATGCTATAGAAAAAACCGCCACATGGATTCTATTTGGGACATGGCCCTGATGGTATGTGAGATGATATTCTAGAAGATCCTTTCTCCTGCATGCTCAGTTTGACGCCACATTCATCTATGTTCACGTCAAGGGAGCATCAATTCTTCGGCAACCGCATGAAGGATCAACACCATGGAATCCGGAAAAAATCTTTGTGTGTTGTCAAGAAATTTATGAGGTCGTTCCTTAGCTACAAGCTGTCACGAAATGGTTAAGCAGAGCCATCCTTTGGCTTATGTGTGTCACGAGCTATTAAACCAAGTCGTTTTGGGCATTCATGATAGGCTGTTATTTAGCAGTCGACCACTAAAAGAGTTGACTTGCTTTCTTCATTATAACAGTGTACAAATAGACGTCCTTGTAGCAGAGACGAGTTAGTCATTAGTCAGTCAGTATTTTTACTTTTAAATTTGCCTATCTTTTCAGCTGCAAATGAATACTAGAACACTGTAACTCTGTCTTTTATTAATATATCTCTGTTTCAGTTTTATGGGAATTTGTCAAGCATACATGGTGATTGATTGATTAAAGGCTCAGCCTCTATTTGTTGAGATGGGTCCCTCAACAACCGGTGGTTCTTCATCAGTGTATATGAATCGTTGTTGTTTTCTGTAGATAAAACATGTTGTTATTTCATTTATGTATCTTCGTTGTATGAGATGTTTCTGTACTGTAATATAAAGTGATGTTTTGTTGTTTATATAAATAATGTTTCTATTTTTGTTATGTATATCTTGTTTTGTTAATGTCTTCAAAGTAAATTGTGACCGGCCACACTTAGATTCATTTGGCTTGTTTAAATAGCGTAGGTTTAGTTTATTTCAATTACTTAAGAAGTTTAGATTGTACTTAATTCATTTAACTGCTTAAATAGTTTTCTTTAGATTAGTGAAATAGATAGTTCAATCTTCTAAATCTACTCATAGATTAGAATTCTGTAGTTTCTTTCCAACAGCATAAGATTAGCTTAAGTTACATTTCCACCTCATTTCAGGATAAAATAGAAATAGTTAGTTCCATAAATTATCATTAACATCGATAGCTTCTTCTCATTGTAACTCTTAACCACCTCATTCATTGCTTTTCCCTACATTATAGTATCATATGCATCAGCCAGCTAGTAAGTAAAATCATCCCATCTTCTCTTCTCTTTAGTTTAAGATGTCTTTCTTCCATTCGGACTGTCATTCGAATAAGCCATTCGCACCGGCATTCGGACCTTACCATTTCTTTCATCAATTTGCTTAATTAGATTCCAATTCTTAGGTTTTCTTCCAAGTATGATCTCTTTCATCCCTAATTAGTGTTCTTAGGAATCATTAAGACCTTGTTTCATTTTATATTAAGTTTTGATCAAGTTTTTTCATCTTATTTAGTTGTCATTCCCTCTTCCTTTAAAAATTATGTTTCAATTATTTACAAGTTACCTTCTCCTTATTTGCTTTATGGTTTCAGAATCTATTAATTTCATTTTCAGTATGTTAATAATATCAACATTATGTTAAGTTAGTAATTTCTTTCTCCTAATCATTTCAATATTGGATTACTCTTCTCATGTTAATAATGGATTCATGGAATAACGTTTAGTTCAAAAATAGAATATCTTTATCACGTTTTTTGCTTGCTTCTGAATTTCATATATTTATTAAATTTTCTACTTGTTTCTAGACTTCTTCAGTTCAAGTCCCTCATTTATAAATAAAAGATAGGTCATTATGCTCAAAGTTAATTGTAGCTGGGTAATTTTTAACTTGCATTTATTTGTAGAAGTTAAATTGGATTTAATCCCATTTTGTTTTCTTGTTACTTTTGAAAGCCATTTCGATACATTTACCCATGTTCCCATCACATTCGGTACTTTTCCTCAGGATTCCCAAGGAGAACGGAATTAGATGCTTTAGTAGTTTGTAAGTTTATAATTTGCTCTAACTTAATTTCTTGTTCATATGATTGCGTTATTCACAAGTAGGTCTCTACTTTCCTAAATTAGAATTCAAGAATTGATTAAGTAGTTTCCATTCTTACAAAGAATAGTTTCTTTTTATCTTTTCTATTGTTTAATCACATAATAGAGTAGTATTGTTTGACATTATTTTTATTTAGTGGTTCAGATAAGTTCAACTAGTTCAGTTGTTGTCTTTCTGAAGTTTGACTTAGTTTTTCATTTTGAAAGATCCTTCGATCTTTATTTAGTATTTTCAAGGTCTGACAAGCTGAAATTAGATACCATTCTACCTTAAAATATATTTTTCCTCAAGTCTAAGATTACCAACCCTGGTCGATAAATTAAATATTAGGTGTTTTCATTGAGATAGTTCACACACCCAACATTTTGGCGCCATTGTCGGGGAGTTGTAGAAAGATAGGTAGAACCTTCTCTTAGGGATCATTTTGAATTTATTTCTTTTGATAGGCTGGTGGCGGGTGCGTGATAAGATGAGAGGTAAGAACCTGTGCATCTATTATAGTAGGAATCCCAAAACCCAGCAACAATAGTTTTGGAAGTTAGAATTTATTTCAGTCATAATTTTGTTTCACATAAATAGTTTTTAGAAACCCCTACTAAAAATTTCGACTAACCTATATAGGGAATGTGCAACCCCATCCTCCAGCTTAGAATTGGAAGACACCCAATGAAAATAGTCTCACTCAGAAAGATAAGGAAAATCCACTAAAGAAAACCCCAAACTCATACAGAGACTGAACCTGGACAAGAAGAGACTCCAAGAATAAGATTCAAAACACTCAAATATACCATACTCTCTTTTTGGCAGTCAAATCTACATGAAGAATGAAGAAATTGTATTCGGGATTTATTTTGGGATCAGAGGGAGAATTGGAAGACACTCTCGAGAATATTATGCTAGGAACCTAAAAGAAAATACATCCGGTTCTGGTGGAGTTACAAGGATAGAATTGGAAAATTTATTGGAAAGCTTTAAAACAGATATCTTAGAAGCAATAAGTTCCCAACTCGATTCACTATAAGCTAAAAGGAGGCAAGATGAGGAGTGGGAAGTAACGAGTTTTTTTTCTGTCCTAGGTGTAGAATTGAACACCATCAACAAGGATGTCCATGGAATAATGTCCCAGTTTGTCACCTTGGTACAGAAAAACATCCAACCCATAATTGTCCATCGTTTCCTAGAGTGCAAGCCGTACACATAAATGAAAACTTAGATGGACCATCTAGGAGGCCCTGGCAACCTGGAGCTCATCTATCATATCAAGGCCCATCACAAATTCCACCCCATCCTTATCTACATCCTCAACAATGGAACACCTTAGGTTGGCAGAACCAGTCACCACAGTACCCTCCACAGAATATTCAACCACAGCCATGGCCACATGAAGGGAGAAGACTAGATTCTTTTCTTCTTTGATTATTGTTGAAAATTGAAAATTTAAGTATCATCCTTAACCACTTTCTTGTGTGATTCTACATATGGTACCTGATTCAGACATGTACATTTCTAATTTCTTATTAAAATAGTTGCTTAAAAACCTACTTTAATTTCTATGATTTTCAAAAGAGCTCTATCCTATACCTATGGACTACTAGTCGGCCTAGACTCGTTATCAAAACATGTCTCTCAAAGCATCTTTAAAAACATAGCTCAAAAGGGAATGACATTTCTATTTTCATGGGGAACGTTACTTTTTAATGAAGAAGATGGACCAAAAGGGTTGAAAAATAGATTTAGGTTATTATCTTTTAACATGATCTATAATCTAGGCCATCCCTAAAAAAAATTTACTCACAAAGGGTCATTCTGAATTTTTTGAATTATGTGTTAAGCAGGATTGGCACACTCTCGTACCAACTGAATTCCTTACAAAAATATACACATATATCATTATACAAGGAAAACCCACCGGGGTACTAAATAGGCCTGCTGGCAGTGGGTCCATGCTAAGTAATATCTAAAAATATAAGGAAGCTCGATAACTGCAAGTAAACCTGCCTGGGGTACTGAACAGGCTCGCTGGCAGCGCAGGCTATGCTTGCATGGTACCAAGATAAGCCCTGTCAAGCACTCTAATTGCAGATAATTAAATATCAACACACAGAGCGTATGAAATTTATTGTCAACCCGAGAAAGTCTTTTTATTTCAAAGGACAAGTGCACAATATATGCTTAAACACAAACCATCAGAAGTGAATACTTTTATCTTCTATCATCTATGTTCATCCCAAGAATCTACGCAATCCCAATTGCCTTCTAACTGCTGTACTACAATCCTTTTCTATTATGCATCAAGCAAAACGAATATCAGATCTAATCAACGATTGCAGAAAGGAAAACTCAATTGCATTCTAAAGTAATCAACTGTCTAATGAAATCAAGCTGAGAATCATGAAGCATAACCTGAACATTACTCTAGAATTTAATAAAGGAGATTGATGCAACTGTTCTAAGATACTGAATTGCAAAATATAAATCAATCAACACATAACAGGAAAGCTAATTCCTAGGAGCTTCTGGGATTACGTTCAGCTGTAGGATGAGCACAACAGTGTGAACAGAAATTGAATTACATAAAACAAACCTGACTCAGTCGACTGTTATTGATACCATTCCCAATCTCACGATTAAATCATTTACTGAGAAATCCACACAATGAATATTGCTGCTGCGTACAAACGAAAGATCAAATCATCACACAACAGAAAGATGAAATCCTAAATTAACACAGCAATCTCTGTGGAAGACGGGCCCAGTCTTCACACAGAGACGCTGGTTGAACAACGCTCTCTTTAACTCAGAAACAACTCTTTATATTAACAGAAGGACGAGTACATAGTTTCAGCTTGACTGCTAATACAAGATGAATTAATTAATTGCTGTCCAACCCCTTGATCGAGGTAATACCACATATTTATACATAAAGTTGCAACATCTAAACCTATAATTGGGCGGCCATGAAGATCTATGATCTTTAGGCGCCCTAAATAATCTAGCTGTTACAATGCGTGGCAGAACTGAAATATCCAAATATACGAGGAGTTATCAACTGTCCCAAGAGTGGCGGTCCTTCCAGCTCGCAGCTGGATTTGAGCAGCGACATACTTAAGATAGAACTTTATGTTACAGCTGTCCTGCCACGACTGTGCCTTGATTGACGAATTGAGCCCCAAGGAACCTTCCTTAAGCAATGGACGTCCCTTCCTCCGTGACTCGTTCAGCTCCGATCTTCCTGCAGTCCCTTTATCTTACTACCTTCATAATTTGCATCATGTTAGCACGAATTAAGAGATGCACAGCTTAAATCATCACAATCATAAGTATTAATACAATAAAACAATAATCGGCCATACCTTGGTAAATTGGGGGAATATATAAGGACAATAAATTGAATTGCCAAGGTAATTGGTGTGAGACAAGGTAAGGGACAGTGATAAATGATGGTCAAAAAGGGCCAATTCTGGGCTCAACATCTCCCCCCAACTATCCTGTTGCATGTCCTCATGCAACAACCTGCAGCTGAATATTGTACTGAACCTTGTCCAGGCAAGAGGAAAGAATGTAGATAAATCAGGCATCCCTTCTATCCCTTTGAAAAATTTCTGTGAGCAACCCAGCAGTTCCCAACTTTACTGTTCCCCTTCCCCCACTACTTGTTAATATCTGCAGTTCTCTTATGCTTTGCCTGGGGAAGTTGAAAAGACACACTCAATCTGAATCCAATTCAATAATACCTGTAGGAGGTGGAAGCACTGGTTCTTGTGGGACAGTGTCTTCCAGCGCATCTAATCTTATCAAGGGAGTTGCTGGTTCTTGTGTAACAGCAACATCCCTTAAACCTTCTTCAGCAGCTGCCTTTATTGCTTTTGGAGACACTGGTTCTTGTGTAACAGTGTCTTTTTTGTCAATTGGCTGCTGGGATTGGATATCCTTTTCGATTTGCAGCTCCTCCTCCAAGATTTCAGTGTCACCTGAGCAGGGTGTCTGTACCTGTTCATCATCACTCCATTGTATATCAGGAATGATCTCTATTCCCGGGTTATCCTCCAACTGCAGTTCAGGGATTCTTGCTGCAGCATCCAAGGATGTTGGTTCTTGTGTGACAACATCCTGGCTTACATCTTCATCTTTATTTTGCTGCAGCTTCTTTTCCATGAGTTCTGTATCATGAGAGCTTTCTGGGGTCACCACCCAGAGTTCATCGTTGAATGCCAGAATATCCTCTGTCCCAGTTTTTTCTTCTGTCTGCTCAGTCGGTTGGACGGTCAAGTTCAGGATTGCTGGTTCTTGTGTTGCAGCATCCTGTTTCAACTTGTCACAGTCCTGCATTTCCATTTCCCCTTCTAAAATTATTGTGTCCTGGGAACGTTCTGGGGTTACAGCACAAAATTCTTCACTATCCTCCAGGGTATCCTTTGGCTCCATGATTTCTGTGTCATGAGAACATTCTGGGGTCTCACCATACTCTTTTATAAGCTCCAGAGCATTCTTCATCTCCCGTTCTTCTCCCATTTGTTCTGTGATTTCTATGTCATGGGAGCATTTTGGAATTGCCATACATTCCTTATAAATTTCCAGGGCATCCTCCACTCCCTGTTCTTCTCCCATCCGTTCTATGACTTCTGCATCATGGGAAGTAGCAGCTGCAGCAAGGATGTTTAAAGGTGCTGGTTCTTGTGTTGCAGCATCCTCTTTCTCCATTGCTTTCCCTTCTGTGGCTGCAGGCTGTTGTGCTGAATAGGTGCTAAGTAAAATTTTATGACCTGCTTCCTCAAAGATCTCCCCACAGGTGGGGCAGAGTATTCGCTCATCCTTTTCTCCAGCTTCAGCAGAAGCTGTTTCCTCCACTTGGTCTGCAGCCTCTATTAATGTATACATCTTTCTTCCACCCTGCTTTTGGCAGCTTTCCTTCCATGTTTCCAGCTCCTTTCTAAGTGCTTGGAGGTCCTCTTTCAGCATTGCATTCTCATACAAGAGTCCCTCAACTCCCGGCTCTTCTTCTACTGGCCTTTGTGGAGCATCCCTCGGCTTTGGTGTAAGGATTGGGGGTTCAACCTGTGTCTCTAAGGTTGCCCATTTTGTTCTAGCTGCCTCTGCTGCTGTAATTGACCGAGTTCGCTTCCTTCTAATTGGTGCCACTAAATCAAACTCATTGGTGGTCCTCTTCCTTTTCTGCTGCGTTTTCTTTTGTGACTTCCCTTTCTGTAGTGTTTCTTCTCGTGGAGCTGGAACATAGGGAGGCAAAACTGAAGTCAAAGGAACATTTCCCTGCCCCCCATGCTGTTCTTCTTCAATCACAGCTGCTCCTCCTGCCCATTCCGGTGAAGACTCGATTGTGACCAGCTCAATGTCGTCCTCCATTGCTCTAGCTCCGTCATCTTCAGGTTCCATTGTCGCAGCTTTTGATGCTGCTCCAATTTCACCTTCTGTTGTCGGAGCTGCCCTGTTATCTAGGTTTTCCGCGAGGGTTTCATCTACATTGTCCCCTGGCAGCTCTGTTTGAGCTTCCCCTCGCTCTCCTTCAGATGCAGTGTCATCCCCCACTGGTTCTGCTTGTGCTGGGGATTCATATACTTCAAATGGCTCTGCCTGTGCCTCGGGCTGTTCTTCCTCTGTGGTTTTGTCAACCCCTGATGTCCCTGCCTGTGCCCTCTGTTGCTCTTCTTCCGTTTCATCCCTTCTGGATGGTCCTGCCTGTGCCCTCTGTGGTTCTTCTTCCGTTTCATCCCTCCCCCCAACTTCACTGGAGGAACTCCGGTCCTCCTGTTGTGGCGGAACCGGTAATTGCTGTAATGGAATAACCCTCAAGGGAACAGGTTGCTGTGGCCGGGTGATGAATTGCTCCCATGTTATATTATGTTGGGCCAGGGTTCTCATAATAATTAACTTGATGAGGCCATGGTGTGTGAGGGAGGATAATGGGTGTTTTGCAGATTGAACGAATGTTGCCATATGGCGCAAATCATGCAATAGATAAAATGGAATATTTAACAAAATGCCATGACGGAGATGAGAAAGCAAAGGAAGTTCAGAGTTGTACACAGTTTGGTATCTGCCTTCGCAAGTTATGTATTTCTTGAGGAAGATAGCGACCTGGTCCCATGGCTGCGGCAGTGACTTCAATGCAATCCCTCTCCTGGATGCTTCAACTTGCTCCCCTGGAAGTAAAAATTGTTCCCGTGCAGCTGTTGCAGGAACTCGACGGTTAAACCAAGGTTTTCCCACCAATGGGATAGCTGTAACCTCGGATATAATGACCTCCGAAACATCTATACACAGCCCCCACACCGTGGAGTGTGTTTTAGTGAGATTCAATGCAAATTGCAGGGCTGCGTCCCGGTCGAATCCATCCAATCGTTCAAAGAACTCGACCCAGCCAGCGGCTTGAAAAATGGCCAGAACCTGCAAATTCCGTCTAAGTTCCCGGGTATTGAAAGGTTCATGGCGAACTGGAATGCCCATGGTCCTGGCTGCAAGATAGAACTGCTGTTTCGACAGAGTACAGAATCCAGAATAGAAGTTGCAGCGCGGAGAATGCACGAATCGTTGAGCGGAGACGTTGAACAAATGAACTAATTCGGAAAGTTAAGCGCAGAGAGGAGTTTAAAATTTTCATGCCGAATTGGGGAAGGTGGCAGTTATTAGTATTACGTCGTACGAGGGAAAGGTTCAATCGGATATAAATGGTGGTACGAGTGAAGGTACGGCCAATCTCGTTTACATGATATCAATACTTAGTCACGTGATAAATGAAAGCCATACCTCATAAAACTGTGCGTCGGAAGGCTGCGGAAACTGGTGGAGCATGGAGTTGGTGACGTCGTGGAGCCGAACGCGTGTACAATCAGACGTGGAATCATGATGACTCGGATAAGGCACTGATTTCCTTCGCCGGTAAAACACAAGGCGTCGCATCCTCCGGGTTGAAATGATGAGTTCGCCGGCAGGACTGGGCTGAATCAACGTCATAATTAGCAAGTTTAAACAATCCTTCTGTTAACACGGGAGTTACCACTGCAAATTGCCAAAGAAATGATCACACGGCCGATGAAAAAGCTTGTTGCAGCTGACAAGAAAGAAGTTACAGCCATCGGGAAAGAATTCGTGGCAGCCGGAAAAAGATTCACAATATCCGGGAAAAACTACGGCTGTCGGAAGAGACTTACGGCTGGCGGGAAAGATTTTTCGAATATGGGAAATATGTCGCAGCCGCTGGAAAGAAATGACAGCTGTGGTGTGGAAGTGACTTGGTTAATGAGGTGGCGGCCGGGAAGTGATGTGGCGACTGCGAGAAAAAGATGTTGCAGCCGCCGAAATTACAGCCGCCGGGATTGCAGCTGCCGGAGTTGCAGCTATCGGAAAAGATTTGACGGTGAACGGGAAAAATTTACGGCTACCGGGAAATGGAGAATACGGTTGTGGCTGGTAAATGGAATGGCAGCTGCGGAAAATGAGATGGCAGCCGTGGAAGATGAGGTGGCAGCCGCGGAAACTGGAGTTGCAGCCGCCGATGTTGCAGCCGCCGATGTTGCAGCCGCTGATGTTGCAGCTGCCGATGTTGCAGCCGCTGATGTTGCAGCTGCCGATGTTGCAGCCGCTAAAGTTGCAGCTGTCGAAAAAGATTGACGGCTGCCGGAAAGGGCATTTACGGCTCCCGGGAAATGGAGAATACGGTCGCCGGAAAAATATGTTGCAGCTGCCGGAAAATATGTTGCAGCTGCCGAAATTTTTTTTTTTTTTTTTTTTTTTTTTTTAAACACAAGGACGGCACAGAGAGATTTTCATTATGGGCCCCAAACTGATCATTCTCCTGGCGCTTCCCTGAATTTTTTTTTTTTTTTTTTTTTTTTTTTTTCTTAAAAGACAACAGCAAGCAAAGAGATCAAATGCAGAAAGAAAGAAAACGAAAATTATACGCTACAGCAAGAAATTATTTATGTACAGCAAATATGATTTTCATTTTAAGATTTGGGAAAGGTAGAAAAATGTTCCTGCTCTGGTGCCAATTGGTAGTTTGGATCAGCAGCAATCTGTGAAATGAATGCATCTTTCGAAATGGGCTTCCGATACAGTCGCAGCCTGTGGCCATTAACAAGTAATGGCATACGGTTTTCATCAATGGTGATCAGGCGAACAGTGCCGTTGTCAAATACCCTGTCAACCAAATATGGACCCAGCCATCTTGTGCGTAATTTCCCCTTAAAATCTTTCTTGAATCTAGAGTCGTACAGTAGTGCCCAGTCTCCTTCATGGAAGATTTTCTTCTTGATGAATCGGTCATGCCAGTTAGATCTCTGTTGCTGAAGTAGCACCGTCTGGTCTACCGCAGCTAATCGTTTCTCATCCAGTTCATTCAACTGATTCAATCTTCTTTTCTGAGCTTCTGCTACATCCAGGTTCATTTCAATGGCTGTTTTCAGGGTCTTGATCTCAAATTCAATTGGAAAGATGGCACTCTTACCATACACCAGATCATAGGGAGAAAAGCCCGTGGTATTGCGCCAAGTCGTGCGATATGCCCACAGTGCTTCTGGAAGTCTGTCAGCCCAATCCCTTCGATGGCTTTTAACTGTTTTAGTAAGGATTGCTTCGATAACCTTATTAGTGCTTTCCACCTGACCATTGGCCTGGGGATGATAAGGTGAAGTTATCTTGTGCTGCACATGATATTTCCGGAGCAAGGATTCAAATTGATGTGAAATAAATTGTGGTCCGCCATCAGTAACTACTTCCTTTGGTACTCCAAATCGGGTAAAAACTTCACTGTACAGGAAATCAATCACCGCCTGGTCGTTTGCCTTAGCCAAAGCTACAGCTTCTACCCACTTAGTCATGTAGTCTGTACACACCAAGATGTAAACCTTCTGTTTGGAAGGAGGGTTGATAGGACCAACAAAGTCCAATGCCCATCTATCAAACGGTTCTAGTACCACTTGGGGCTGTAAAGGCATCTGGTCTGTCTTATTAGGTTGGCCCATCCTTTGGCAGTTGTCGCAGGACTGAACATATTTTTTAGCATCTCTGAACAGTGTCGGCCAATAATAGCCCATCCGCAACGCCTTATGTCCTGTTCTTTTATCTGCAAAGTGTCCTCCGCAAGGTTCATCGTGACAGGCCTTCAGTATATGAAAGATCTCATCTTCCCTTACACATCTTCTAATTTCAAGATCAGGTCCTGTGTAAAAGAGATGGCCTTTAAGCCAACAATACCTGGCACTTTGCTGAATAATTTTTCTTTTCTCTCGTTTAGACATATGTGGCGGAAGTTTCCCTGCAGCCAAATAATTAGCAACATCTGCATACCAGGGTGAATGAGCTGAGAGTGCGAATAAATGTTCATCCGGGAAAGCATCCTCAACAGGTGAACTGTCATCACTGTTAGTAAATCGTGATAAAAAATCAGCAACAACATTTTCTTTTCCAGGTTTATCTATAATAGTAATATCAAATTCTTGTAATAATAAAAGCCACCTGGTTACTCTGGCATTAGTGACAGGTTTATTCATTAAATACTTAATGGCAGAGTGATCAGTATGCACAAATGTAGGATACCCAGTAATGTAATGCCGAAACTTATTAATAGAATAAACAATAGCAAGAAATTCTTTTTCAGTAACAGTATAATTTAGTTCAGCAGGGGCTAAGTTTTTACTCACATAATAAATAGCATAAGGTACTTGACCATCCTGCTGTCCTAGTACTGCTCCAATGGCGGTATCAGAAGCATCTGAAGAAATGTGGAAAGGTATGGTCCAATTAGGTCCCCTTAAAATAGGGGCTGTGGACAGTTTCTCTTTAAGCTTATCAAATGCTGTCTGGCATGCTGTACTCCATGCAAACTGCACATCCTTCATTAACAATGAAAACAAAGGAGAAGCCAGTTTGGAGAAGTTTTCTATGAATCTCCTGTAATACCCAGCATGTCCCAGAAAACTTCGCACCTCTTTCTGAGTTGAAGGGGTTGGTATATTCTTTATCACCTTAATTTTTGAAGGATCCACTTGAATACCGTTAGTAGAGATGAAATGTCCTAATACCACCCCCTCACTCATCATCATGTGGCATTTTTCAGTGCTCAGTGAGAGGCGAGCCTGTTCACAGCGAATTAAAACCTTCTTCAAATTTTCCAACGCTTCATCAAAATCCCTGCCATAAGGAGTGAAATCATCCATAAAAATTTCCATGCTATCATTTACCAATTCAGAAAATATGCCAATCACAGCTCTTTGGAACGTTGCAGGTGCATTGCACAACCCAAAGGGAAGCACCCTGTAAGCGAACGTTCCCCAAGGGCAGGTGAAGGTAGTCTTATCGTGATCCTCTGGAGCAATCTGGATTTGATTGTACCCACTGAATCCGTCCAGGAAGGAGAAGAACTTCTTCCCAGATAAGTTATCAAGTACCTGGTCAATAAAGGGCAGAGGAAAGTGATCCTTTTGTGTAGCCTTGTTCAGCTCCCTATAATCGACACAGACTCTCCATTTACCGTTTTTCTTGGGTACAATTACAAGTGGGGAAACCCACTCACTATCTGAAATAGGATAGATGAATCCTGCTTCCAAGAGTTTCTGGATTTCTTCCTTCACTATATCCCTCAGATTGGGGTTCATGCGTCGTTGGGGTTGACATACAGGCCGGGAGTCGTTTTTAATATAGATATGATGAGTGCACAGACTAGAAGGAATACCCTTCATGTCTGTATACTCCCAGGCGAATGCCCCCTTACGTTCCTTCAAAAGATTGGTTAAGCGCTTTTGTTCTTCTGAGGAGAGAGCAGGATTGATGTTCAAAGTTCTTCCAGGCTCTACCTCAATAGGAATACTTCTCGAGCTTTTCAATACTGGGATTATATTTGCGTCATTGGCTAGTGCTTCCTCCGTAAGCTGTTCTTGTTCTTCTTTGCCGAGGGTACTGTTCAGAAGTTGATAAACTTCCTTGTCTACAGAAGCAGGTTCGCTAATGAAATTATTAATGGCATCGTCTTCTGTTTCGTTTTTGAAAGTTAGTGCCTTCCCTATTGTTAGTAATGGCTGAACATCTTCTTCTTCTTCTTGTTCTATCCAAAGGGAGGTTTCAGTTTCTAGACTCGGCCTTGCTGGAGGGTACAGGGTAAGATTTTTGGTTTCCATGCCATCAGATATAGTCATAGATCCTGATCGACAGCTGATGCAAGCATCAGCGGTAGCCAACCAAGGTCTCCCTAAAATCAATGGATGTCCCCCCAGCTGTGATTTTGGCTGTAATACCAGAAAATCGGCAGGGTATTCCCACGAGTCTACTGAAATAACAAGGTCGTCCAAAATCCCTTCAGGTCTGATAGTGGATCTGTCTGCCAGTTCTAAGATAGTAGGGGTCGGTCTAATATTGGTGAATCCGAGTTTTTTTACAGTCTCCATCGTTATAACATTGATCGCAGCTCCTAAATCCACTAGTACGTTGGGTATCTGCGTTTGTCCTATGTGTACAGTGACAGTAGGATTGCCGGGATCCTCATACTTAGTTACAGGGGTTTTTCCAGTCATTAAAGCGGATAAATTCCCTATAACATGAACAGTAGGAGGATCTCTGGGTTTCCTTCCCGGTCTTTTAGTGCACAGGTCCCGAACAGTTCTAGCGTAGATAGGTACATCTTGAAGAGCTTGTAAGAGGGGAATCTTAACATAAAGGTTCTTCAATTCTCCTAAGAGATTGAACTGAGGTTGCCCCCCCCCTTTGTGGCAGCATCAATCTCTCAGGGTAAGGTGGTTGCCTTACCAACTGGGCGGGCTGCGTGTTATCCACTTCATCGTTCAATGTTTCAGCCCTCCCATCTGAGGGATGCTCAGCATCTTCAATGATAGGAACCGATTCAACAGGATGCTGGGAACTCTCTCCTTTGTCATACACGGTTGGTGGAATATTTTCTGAAGTTATACGCTCTACTACCTTCCCAGACCGTAAGCGAATGTCATTACAAGGTACAGGTGAGAGAGAGTAGGCTGGCATATTGAGAGTTTCCAGTTGCTGGACTGTTTTATTATTTGGGTTAGGGTTAGGTTGGGCAGGCAGCTGAGGCCGTATTGGTATGTTAGGCACAGGATTATTTTGCAGCTGCAGCTGCGACTGCTGAGGTAGGTATTGAGGATATTGCTGAAATTGAGGATATGGAGGATACGGTAACTGTTGAGGTGGAGGTGGTTGAGGAAACTGATTCCCAGGATGGAAGTTCCTCCATCCAGGAGACCATGAGGTAGGTTGATGAGGTGGCTGTGTCCAAGGACTCCATAAATTATAACCTTGCATCGTAGGTTGAGGAGAATTCCACTGAGCATAATTTGAAGGGAATTGTGTATTCACGTTTTGCATATTAGTATTCCAATTATTCAAATTATTCAGAAATGGAAATGAATCGGGAGACATACCTTGATTCCGGGGCTGCCAGGGTTTCTTCTGTGCAATAAAGTAGGCTGAATCCACCTCTGGAGTTGATGCCTGCAGAACAGCTTTCACTTGGGGCAGCGTGGGGCATTCTTTCATATCATGATTCAGCTCGCACAATTGACATACTTGAACTTTGTCAAGGGGGCATTCTTTCAGTGGATGAGTCTTTCTACATCGGGGACAAAATACCCCTAGTGTGAGATCCTCCACTGCCTGTCTTTGCTTGGCCTTCAAGACGTCAATCTCTGAAGAGATAGAGCTCATCATTTCTGTTTTAAAGTTTTCAAGAAGATTGCCTATCTCTGCACGTGTAGCTCCTCCATTGGATGACTTCTGAGTTCTGTCGAAGACATCACGTTCCAGGTTATTTCGTTTATTCTGCTTATTATGCCTAGAAGATCCCCTGGAATATCTCTTACATAATTCCACAATTGTCTCAAAAGATTCTTTAGAGATATCCCCCTTTCCTAATAAATTGAGCATGTCTAAACAATCGTCCCTGATTCCTCGAAGCAGGATTATCTTAAGCACATCTAGTCCCATGTTCGTCTGTCCAGCTCTCTGCACATTGTACAGCAACCTCTCTACAAAATCTTCCAAGCTTTCGTCCTCCTTCTGTACCATTTTGAATAACTCTTCCCTCTTGTCCCTGTTGTTGCAATATTCTTGATATTTTTCCAGGAACACTTGCTTCATCTTGTTCCAATTAGCAACAGTTCCTCCCCCAAGGCTCATGAACCAACGTAATGCATTGTCCTTCAGGGTGGCAGGAAAAAGCTTCAACTTTTGAGCATCTGTGACATAATCATAGCTGCGACAGAGGATATCGAATTCAAACAGGAATTCGTCTGGATCTTCTGCCGCCCTGCCATGGAAGCGGGGTAACACCGACGGTGAGATGTTTTTCATAGGAGCTGTCCCCTCGAGCTGCTGTATTGGGAATTGCAATGTAGCCATAGTTTCCGGCGGGGAATTATCTTCACGATGGTATTGTACCACTGCTTCTTCCTCTTCATTCTCATGTCTGTTATTCATCTTTTCTTCTGTATCTTCTCCTTCGTTTGTTCCTTTATCCCTTACCTCAGTTGTAACAGCTGCGTATTGTTCGGATGTAACAGCTGCGTATTGTTCGGTTGCAGCAACTGCGTATTCTTCGGTTGTAGCAGCTGCGTATTCTTCGGTTGTAGCAGCTGCGTATTCTTCAGTTGTAACAACTGAGTACTCTTTAATTGCAACAGCCGAATCAGCTGTTCCTTCTTTAGCCGGAGTATATGCAGAAATCACTGCTGCTCCTGTATCTTCCACTGTAGATCCTGATGCTAACGCTCCAGGATCAGTAGGGCCTCTTTTGATAGGAGTCCCCTGTTGACGAGATCTGACAGCTGAATCAGTTTTGTCAACAAGGTCGTCAATGAATGTTCTTCTGCCCAGCGGTGGACCTCGACCACGACCCGAACCACCTGTACTGTTAGTAATTTGTGGGGTTTTGGGGGTCGGGAGGTGATCGCGTTTTACCCCCCTCGTATTCATACGAAGCAGATCATTTCAAAAACAACCAAAAAGACTGACTGAAAGCAATTATCAGATACAACTAATGACTAGTGTTTAATTTTTATCCTTCCCCGGCAACGGCGCCAAAATGTCAAGCACTCTAATTGCAGATAATTAAATATCAACACACAGAGCGTATGAAATTTATTGTCAACCCGAGAAAGTCTTTTTATTTCAAAGGACAAGTGCACAATATATGCTTAAACACAAACCATCAGAAGTGAATACTTTTATCTTCTATCATCTATGTTCATCCCAAGAATCTACGCAATCCCAATTGCCTTCTAACTGCTGTACTACAATCCTTTTCTATTATGCATCAAGCAAAACGAATATCAGATCTAATCAACGATTGCAGAAAGGAAAACTCAATTGCATTCTAAAGTAATCAACTGTCTAATGAAATCAAGCTGAGAATCATGAAGCATAACCTGAACATTACTCTAGAATTTAATAAAGGAGATTGATGCAACTGTTCTAAGATACTGAATTGCAAAATATAAATCAATCAACACATAACAGGAAAGCTAATTCCTAGGAGCTTCTGGGATTACGTTCAGCTGTAGGATGAGCACAACAGTGTGAACAGAAATTGAATTACATAAAACAAACCTGACTCAGTCGACTGTTATTGATACCATTCCCAATCTCACGATTAAATCATTTACTGAGAAATCCACACAATGAATATTGCTGCTGCGTACAAACGAAAGATCAAATCATCACACAACAGAAAGATGAAATCCTAAATTAACACAGCAATCTCTGTGGAAGACGGGCCCAGTCTTCACACAGAGACGCTGGTTGAACAACGCTCTCTTTAACTCAGAAACAACTCTTTATATTAACAGAAGGACGAGTACATAGTTTCAGCTTGACTGCTAATACAAGATGAATTAATTAATTGCTGTCCAACCCCTTGATCGAGGTAATACCACATATTTATACATAAAGTTGCAACATCTAAACCTATAATTGGGCGGCCATGAAGATCTATGATCTTCAGGCGCCCTAAATAATCTAGCTGTTACAATGCGTGGCAGAACTGAAATATCCAAATATACGAGGAGTTATCAACTGTCCCAAGAGTGGCGGTCCTTCCAGCTCGCAGCTGGATTTGAGCAGCGACATACTTAAGATAGAACTTTATGTTACAGCTGTCCTGCCACGACTGTGCCTTGATTGACGAATTGAGCCCCAAGGAACCTTCCTTAAGCAATGGACGTCCCTTCCTCCGTGACTCGTTCAGCTCCGATCTTCCTGCAGTCCCTTTATCTTACTACCTTCATAATTTGCATCATGTTAGCACGAATTAAGAGATGCACAGCTTAAATCATCACAATCATAAGTATTAATACAATAAAACAATAATCGGCCATACCTTGGTAAATTGGGGGAATATATAAGGACAATAAATTGAATTGCCAAGGTAATTGGTGTGAGACAAGGTAAGGGACAGTGATAAATGATGGTCAAAAAGGGCCAATTCTGGGCTCAACAAGCCCGTCAGGGTACTGAACAGGCCGCTGGCAGCGGGACAATATCGGGTAAAAGAGGTTTTGTTAATGCATTGCTATCCACATGGCTCATAAAAAAAACCCTAAGTATACAAACACATGTTCAGGCCAGTTATTTATACTGTCATTAGAGAATAGCTGTAAGTTGGACTTGGATCACTGTCATCTAATTCACACATTATCTAGGATATGTTTATCCTAGAAAAGGGACCCATAACTATAGAAGTCTCATAAACTCTACAGTGAACCTTATCTATATTCTTTGGATGACAAGAAATCTTTACAATGAATCATGGATGACTAGTTCTCCTATGCAATCTCTTTACAATAATTATCCCATCATTTTTCATATGATCCTCTTAAGCAATATTGTGTTCTTTTTTTTATGAATGTACATATATGAATCATCTATCTTTACTAGTTTATATTCTATTTTTGCAGCATTTCTAGATTCTACTGGAAAATTTTCCAATTAAAAATATTTGAATATTGATTAGCTTTTCTTTGATGGCTTGAGGACACGCCATATTTTTGGTTTGGGGGAGACTCGAAACTATTTCACTCTTTGAATAATGATGAAAAAGTTTATGTATCTCTGGTAAAATAATAAGGTGTTTTTAGGATAATGCAAAAAGCAGAAGGAAGCTCATTTTTTATCAAAGAAGAAAGAACTTGACTTAAAAGTTCCAGAAAAGCAAGTTGACCACATCTCTGGTGCGCTGACAAATTCTAGAAGATTTCTTTACATAACCAGCAATAGCCAGATCTACTAAAACATGTTTTTCTACAAAGGTTTGTATGAAGGGTTGAATGAAGGGTCATATGATGATTTGATTAAACTGACGAATGAGGCTAATGAATAGCAATATGAAAGAAGTACCAAATGAAACCACATCTTATCTCAATTCCTATAAGTATGATAAGACGTCTAAAAATATTGATTTCTCTAATTAATTAATCATAACTAGGATCGAATTAAAACATCATATTTGTATACCCATCTTGTCTTATCAAAATAAATCCACCAATCATATATTTTGGGCACTGTCCTGTGGTCTTATCATTCATTTAAAATTTATGGTGCCATCATTCATGCACTAAAAGTATTATGATCTTCAACAGGTAATTATGTCCCTCCTAAAATTTATGTTCAACTTGTCCAAAGTTTTACTTTGGACATGGTTGAATACATTACAAACCATGTAAATTCATGATTTCATAGCGCTAAGGTGGCACACAACTCAACGAAGATCAAATTATCGTGTATCATTCATACGTGTGAGATATCTCTCCATGTTTGATTCAATCATCCAAATGACCCTTGTTTTAAACCTACCTCCTGCATAGCCCCTGCCTCATTCCACTCATTCTTCATGTGCCCTGATTGAACCCTATCCTCTGCAACCTTGTGTATTTCCTTTTCCTAGCCACATCCGTTAGTTGTTGTTCACGATGTCGAACTGTCATGAACCAGGAAGCTACGAATACCTTCTTCGCATTCTCGAGTTTAAAGCTTGCCAAGAGATATTTTTGCATGTTGGATGGGGACCATTCCTTCGTCAACTTGACGGCCATGAAAATGAGATCTCTCTAATCTTTGCAAAAGGATTTGATGGTAAGATGGCCAAGTTTGGCCAGTTTACCTTCCCAATAACAGAAGAAACCATAGTTGTGGCTACGAAGCTACCCAGGGGAGGTGTCCGCTGGCACAAGCACCTATTTCTTCCACGAACTACCCATCTGTTTTCCCTCAAGGATGATTACCAGCATGTTGAAGGTACAAAAGGGGTTCACCAAGATTGGGTTAGGCCTGAGTATCTTGAACCATTGACCGCCATTATTCACTTAATCACTTGTGAAGCAAGTTCTCAGTCTTTAAAGCCTATCATTTTCGATTATTGGCACACTTTGTTAATAATCAACCCCTCAATTTCCCTTTTTATTTCCTAACAAGCCTAGAAAAGATGTCTAGCCAGATTCAAAAGAACACTGTCCACCCTGCTAGAAGTTAGTACCACCATTGCCTTATAAAAATCCTGATTACTCATCAATTGGAAGGAAAGGGTCAGACTTGGGAAAGTTTTGTCTTTGAAACCCTAAACCCTCACCTAGTCAAGAATCCCACTATTAAATCCCCCGCTTCTCTAAAACTCCATCGTTTCCTATCTCGTGGCAATGAATCGACTCCAAACTCTGCCTAAAAATAAAAAGTCCCCACAGTTGTAAGGTTTAGTGAGGATGTCGTAAAAGAAGTGTCCCCTGATCATGCATCTTCCCCTAATCATGTTCATGAGGATGCAGCCATAGAACCCTCATTCTTCTCACTGATACCCATGAATTCCAAAGGGGTAATCATGACTCGATAGTTGACCCGCCCATCATTCAGTCCATTGAGAAGACAATCAATAAGCCAATGCACCCAGATAATCCCGACAATGAAACAAATGACTCTAGCCCTGAGTCTCCTCTCCTTGCATTGGCTAATTTATCATCCAGTCTACTTGAGGAGCCTGTCATGGAGCCTACTTCTACACATACTGAAGCCAAGGCCATTGAGGCACCTATTACATCTACTAACCCTAAGCCATCTTTGAAGGGATTAAGCCCCCGACAGGACTTTATGTCCTTAAAAGAAGTCTCTATTCCACTCCAGCATATGGTGGATAGATTAACTCAAGATGTGACAGAGCTAAGAAGCCAACATGTAAAGTATGAAGAGATCATTGTTGGGCTTCGCCAAGAAAACAAAAACCTGCCCTTCCAGGTGAAATGTGTGGAGGATATAAACGAAGCGAAAACCATCTCCAATCTTTCTCTCTGTTTGAGGCATGACAATTTGAAGGAGTAGCTCTAGAATTTTAGAGTTAAAAGTACTTCCTCATCTAAGTCGAAGGCAGCTGCTACCGCAGCTCAGCCTTCTTCCTAAAAAAAAAATTCTCTATTTGCTCAGTGGGACCTGGCATATCTTCGGTTTGGGGGAATGTTGGTGCCGTTTTTGTCACCATTTTTTAATATCAAGTGTACTCTGATTGGCATTTCTCTTACCATTTTGATGTTCTTAGTCACTCTCTTTGCCATTCAGACAATCAAATGGAGTAGGTATGCGTTTTTTTACACATCATATGAATTGGGTAAACGATTTTCATATTACGATTTATTGATGTTTATTTGACTTATGTCGTAACTTTATTGTATCTTGCAGGTTATGGTTTTCTTCAATCAGACTCGTATTGAAGTTGTAAACAATTAGTCACATTCAGCCCATCATTTAACCCCGCATTCAACCCATGAGACCGTTGGTTAGGATATTTTTGGGCTGCTAGAGAGTAAACCTCCAAATGGATTCTGTTTGGGACGTGGCCCTGATGGTACGTGTTCTGATATTCTAGAAGATACTTTCTCCTGCGCGTTCAGTTCGACACCACATTCATCTCTGTTCACGTCAAGGGAGCATCAAAGCTTTAGCAACTGCGTGAAGGATCAACACCATGTAATCTGGAATGAAGCTCTGTGTGTTTTCATGAACTTTATGAGGTTGTTCCTTAGATACGCGTTGTCACAAAATGGTTAAGCAGAGCCGTCCATTGGCTTATGCGTGTCACGAGCTATGAAACCAAGCCATTATGGGCATTCATGATAGACTGTTATTTAGCAGTCGACCACTAAAGGGTCAACTTGCTTTCTTCATTATAACACTATATAAATAGACATCCCTGTAGTATAGATGAGTTAGTCATTAGTCATTCAGTCTTTTTACTTTTAGATTTTCCTATCTTTTTAGCTCCAAATGAATACTAGAACACTGTAACTCTGTCTTTTATTAATATATATCTGTTTTAGTTTTATGAGAATTATTCAAGCATGCGTGATGATTGATTGATTAAAGGCCCAACATTTGTTTGTTGAGATGGTCCCCTCAATAGCCGGTGGTTCTTCATCAGTGTATATGAATCGTTGTTGTTTTCTATAGATAAAACATGTTGTTATTTCATTTACATATCTTCTTTGTATGAGATGTTTCTGTACTGTAATATAAAATGATGTTTTGTTGTTTATATAAATAAGGTTTCTATTTTTGTTATGTATATTTTGTTTTATTAATGTCTTCGAAGTAAATGGTGATCGACCACACTTAGATTTATTTGGCTTGTTTAATTAGCTTTGGTTTAGTTTATTTCAATTACTTAAGTAGTTTAGATTGTAATTAGTTCATTTAACTACTTAAATAGTTTTCTTTAGATTAGAATAGACAGTTCAATCTTCTAAATCTGCTCATAGATTAGAATTTTGTAGTTTCTTTCCAGTAGCATAAGATTAGGTTAAGTTACATCTCCACCTCATTTCAGGATAGAATAGAAATAGTTAGTTCCATAAATTATCATTAACATAGATAACTTCTTCTCAATGTAATTCTTAACCACCTCATTCATTGCTTTTCTCTGTATGATAGGATCATATGCATCAGCCACCTGGTAAGTAAAATCATCCCATCTTCTCTTCTCTTTAGTTTAAGATGTCTTTCTTCCATTCAGACTGTCATTCGGATAAGCCTTTCGGACCGGCATTTGGACCTTACCATTTCTTTCATCAATTTGCTTAATTAGATTCCAGTTCTTAGGTTTTCTTCCAAGTATGATCTCTTTCATCCCTAAATAGTGTTCTTAGGAATCATTAAGACCTTGTTTCATTTTATATTAAGTTTTGATCAAGTTTTTTCATCTTCTTTAGTTGTCATTCCCTCTTCCTTTAAAAATTATGTTTCAATTATTTACAAGTTACCTTCTCCTTATTTGCTTTATGGTTTCAGAATCTATTAATTTCATTTTCAGTATATTAATAATATCAACATTAGGTTATGTTAGTAATTTCTTTCTCCTAATCATTTCAATATTGGATTACTCTTCTCGTGTTAATAATGGATTCATGGAATAACGTTTAGTTCAGAAATAGAATATCTTTATCAAGTTTTTTACTTGCTTCTGAATTTCATATATTTATTACATTTTCTACTTGTTTCTAGACTTCTTCAATTCAAGTCCCTCATTTATAAATAAAAGATAGGTCATTATGTTCAAAGTTAATTGTAGCTGGGTAATTTTTAACTTGCATTTATTTGTAGAAGTTAAATTGGATTTAATCCCATTTTGTTTTCTTGTTATTTTGAAAGCCACTTTGATACATTTACCCCTGTTCCCATCACATTCGGTACTTTTCCTCAAGATTCCCAACGAGAATGGAATTAGATGCTTTAGTAGTTTGTAAGTTTATAATTTGCTCTAACTTAATTTCCTGTTCATATGATTGAGTTATTCACAAGTAGGTCTGTACTTTCCAAGATTAGAATTCAAGAATTGATTAAGTAGTTTCCATTCTTACAAAGAATAGTTAGTTTTTATCTTCTCTATTGTTTAATCACATAATAGAGTAGTATTGTTTGACATTATTTTGATTTAGTGGTTCATATAAGTTCAGCTAGTTCCTTTGATGTCTTTTTGAATTTTGACTCAGTTTTTCATTTTGAAAGATCCTTTGATCTTTATTCAATATTTTTAAGGTCTGACAAGCCGAAAATTAGATACCATTCTACCTTAGCATATATTTTGCCTCAACTCTAATATTACCAACCCCGGTTGATAAATTAAATATTATGTGTTTTCATTGATATAGTTCACACACCCAACAACCAAGATTATATATTGAAAGATAACCAAGAAGATTGAAATATTACTCAATTTGTTTTGCATCTACACTCAAAAAAATTCAATTTTTTTTACATCTGCACTCATAAATTTTTACTTCTGCACTCATAAATTCAAATATATGCACTCAAAAATTGTCAATACTACAAATCTGCACTCAAGAATTAAATCCTGCAGGTCTTAAAACTTGTAACTTTAGATTGCACCTATGAAACTTAAGGAACTCAAGAATTAAAACCTATAGGTCTTAAAACTTGTAACTTTAGATTGCACCTATCAAAACTTAAGGCACTGAAGAATTAAATCCTGCATGTCTTAAAACTTGTAACTTTAGATTGCGCCTATCAAAACTTCAGGCTAGCATAGACTGAAACTCAATAAAGAAAGATTCAGGAGTGCAAACTGCAAAACACTATATTCTATGAACTAATTTCAAACAACAAATAGTTAATGTCTAATTTACATAAAATTTGCAATCTGAAAATTATGAAAAAAAGTACATTAGCTAAATAGTGTTGGTCTACATCACATAGTGATCTAAACAGGCTCCAACAACAATCACACATCAACTTTATATTATTCATAAAATAAAGTACTTTAAGCATTAAAACATGTGTACTAATATCTTTTAAAACCATTTCAAAATTGAACATTATTTAACTAGATATAAAATTGACTATCATTATGAAAAAAATTTGTAACTTGTACATACAAATTTAATAATGCATACATTTATAAACATCATGCAAAATCATATTCTAAGCATTTACCACACAAAATATGCTAAATAATTAGCCCCAAAAAAATTTAGATCATTCAAAGCAAATACAGAATATGTAAGTTCAATGTACATGTATATAGTCCAAAAAAAATGTTCTTGAACATGTGAGTTCAATGTACATATATATAATCGAAAAATAAAGTTCCTAGATATCAACAAAAACAGAGCAATAAAAATCATTCTCTAAATGGAAGTCTGCCACTATCCTCCATTGGGGTCTTGCAGCTTGTCATAGTGAGATCTACAAATTTCAAGGGTCATTTGTTGAACACCACTTTCCCATGGAAGCTCCTGAGGTAAATCAGATGGATAAGTCATTATGGGTGTACAACCCACATCTAGTTCAACATATGTCATCCTGTCTTAACCTCTGTCATTCTGTGTAGAATAGCGAGCCTCTTTTGAACCTTGCTCTACACCCACATATGTTTCAACATCTGTCCCCCTTGATTGATCGTCTCCACTCTCTTCCAAACCTTTCTCTACTTCAAATACAAACATAGTTGTGTGTAAACATGTACAAACATTTTGAACACACAAAAATACAATTGATACATGTATTAAAACATAAATGTTCATACCAACAGAAGGTCAATATCGACATTCTCCCATAGAAGATATAGGGGAATAATCTGTACCCCTTTGGCCTTGCTGATGATCAGATGAATGTGAAGTATACAATAATCTTGAATCCTGAAGTGAAACTGAAAACATTTGATTATCATTTGAGACACCAATTCCTGATGACCATGAGGACCTCCCATGATTTTGCCTCAAAGACTCCTCTCTTTCCATTTGATATGATATCTACATTTACACAACTATCAACTCATAACATATTCAAATTCTAAATGTTTCATTGAAGTACCATTAGCTTAGGCCGTTAACAATTGTTCTATCAAATCTAATATAATAACATTAAGAATATTAACAATACTAAAATAATTTAATTAAATTATGTTTTTCTATACTATTGTTCATAAACTTCATCAATAAACAAAAGTTTCTATAGGAAAATATCTTTAAAGTGGTCGAAACTCATGCTTACCTTATCATAAAGGTAATTACGCAGAAAAACGATATAACATAAATGAAGAGCGTAATTACCGAACAGGTATATCCTCATTATTTTAGGTTGCAAGTTAAATGCACAATCAGTGTGGTAGGGTGTTAAGCCTCAATAAAAGGCGCTTTACAGTTGATCCAATCTCTGGATGGCTAGAATCCATCTCTGGTCTGTTTGATGCCTTTAAAAGTCTGCCTAGCGTAATTGCTTTCTAATGGATACAAGATCAGTTCTTGATAGATACTAACAAAATGGTAATGCATAAAGGTTTTAAGACCTTAGTATTATGGGTATGTTACAATCTCGATAACGCTTCTGCATTAGATGGTGGAATGTTTTGAGAGGATTTGAGAAAGTGGGAAGAATTATGGTAACAATGATGTTGCGGAATGTAACTCTATATTTTTTAGGTTGCCCACATGACACATAGGGAAGGAAAGTTCATGAACTCTATTCAATGCATCCCATGAAGACATTTAATAGGAAACCCGAGGTGTATAATATCCCAAGTAGTATCTAACAAAGTCATGGCCTATAAGAATATTTAATCCTCATTAAATTTTATGGTCAAAGAGGACATATTTCATTCACACCTAAGGGGAGGAAGGGGATTTTTTACCATGAAGGTTGAAGGTTCATTTTAAATATCCAAGCCTAAGTGGATATAAGGTGGTTATGCATTTAGAAAAGGCTTATGCTTAGTGGGATTGGATATTTAACAAATTGTGGAGATGGTAATATGATAAATCTATGAAAAAGGCTTGTCCAATAGGAACATACTAGAAATGGGCCACATATAAGACATTACTATAGGTCAAAGGTGGTTGAGGCTCATAGAATGACCGCTTATTTAAGATAATGTTGATGTATTTGTAACTTCAAAATGTATTTCCTATATGTATATTGTATTCCTATAGAGATGTTATTATTCCTCTATACTGAAGTGTCGTCATTTATTTTGTAAGTGTCGTAACTTATACTTGATGGGTTATTAGACCACCTTGGTGGGGTCGGTCTTGTATAAGTCATGTGGTTCAAAGGGTTATTAGACCACCCTATTGGGGTCGGCCTAGACAGTATTATGTTAGGTGGTTAAGTTAAGGCCAACCTAGTAAACGTTATTAGGCAAGTCAAGTCAAGTATAAATAGAGTGCGGGAAGCACTCTATTTGATCATTCATTTTCTCACTCACACTCTCATTGGAGATTAGCGCACTTGTGGAGGAGGACAAGTTGTTGCTAGGAGAAGACTACCTCTTATGCTTGGGTTGTATCATTGCTCTATCTATCTTTGAGGAAGTTGTGGGGTTTTTTCACCTTTATGGTTTTCCCCAGTGAAAATCTGTGTGTATATTGTCTCTTATGTGGTTGCATTATTATGTCCATGATTGATATGCTGTATATATGTTGTACATGTCGTTCTCTCATTTAAGATCCTAGATCAGAATGAAGTAAATTCTAAAAAACTAACAGATAACAATACATTATTCATGTGGAAATGACATATCACAAAATAAAAATACACCATAAAATTTATGGTAACACATAATCATGTCCTAAGAGTAAGTAATAGTAAAGGGGGATTGTGAAAAAATGACATCAATTAATACATTCTTACCATTTAATTGGATTGGAAGCTGGGTAGAAATTATATTAACTCGCACAATCTACCATAAAATTGCAATAATTTAGTTGTCGATGAGATTAGGGCAGGGAAACCAAATCCTTGCCATGTAGAAAAAGATATAAAATATGAGGATGTGGAAGTAAGTCATACTTGTCTCTGCTCATGTGTTTCATAGCTCAATAAGTACAGGTATCTCGAACACTCACTATGCTCATTTCCCTAATGAAGTTGAATACCAACCTTATAAATCTCTAAGCTAATATGGAAACATAGAAGATCAAAGGGTAAAAACTCTGTATTCACTATTATAGCTTACCTATCATATCTATTGATACAGCTTGATATAGGATAGATGAATATGCTTTCATTACAGTTACTGCTTAGTTCTACTGGTGTAATGACCCATGAAATTACACTTAGAGTATGGTATAGGTTAAATTAAAGAGAATACGTAATACTTTATGCAAATAATTACAACTTACTAATCTCACTAGAGCTAATGTTCTATTAGTGTGATTACAATGAAAGGTTGTGTTTAAATCATAGAATACAGGAAACATTGTATATGATTACATTGAGATATAAGCATAGATACATAGATATGAGTAATTAAGGTTGTTCATTAGTTATGGTAAGATATAGGACCATACTTTATTAGTCATTACTAGCATACAAATTTTACACAGGTCGATATGAATTACAACTAGTATTTATTATGGAAATATAAAGGATCTAGCTTATGATGAGCTTCAACAGTAATTACTAATTACTCAATAGGAGCAGGTCAGTATAATACAATATGAAATTAGAGCATTTTCATTCATTATGCTTTTATCGTAACATAGATTTATTAGTACCTTACTTACTATCCTTAGTAAAAGCATGTATTCATATTCAATATGTAAGCTTATATACATTATTACTTAGGGAAATGCTTATACGATGTAGAGTAACCCAATATGTGTTGTTTACTAATTACAAGCAAGTTATGACATATCAGTTATTATGGATATGAAAGAGGTGTAAGTAATAAAAACAGCTGAATACTTGACACAAAGTATGTTACAGCATTTAACCTTGTTAACACATATATATACTTTAAACAAGCTATTTAAGCATAGTGATTACCATTTGTTCTATATAACTAAGCATAGAACTATTAACAGTGACCTAGCCATATGAACGCTCACCTTTAAGCATAGTAATATGAACAGAGATCTATGTTCATGAACAAAGTTAATCTATGTTCATGAACATAGTTAATCTTTGTTCATATGCAATAATTATATCCACAATCAATCAAAAGAGCGGGCAAGAAACTGCCTCTGACCTTATTATTTTATTTGGTATATATTTTAAAGCTTATATAGAATTTTGTAAAATCTTTTGAGGCACTCGTGACTATAGTTTTCAAATTTCTTTGGAAAAATTACCTTTGGGGATTTAGCAGGTTTGAACAAAATTTCTACCTTTGATCTAAAAATGGTAATGGATATGACACTATGTCTGCATTTATTGCCTAAAATATATGGTATACTAGGAGTAAATGTATATTCGAGGAAAAGAAACCTGTTGTGAAGGAGGTCTACATATCCACAATGAATTTATTCAAGGATTATATGAAAGAAAATATAAGAATAGATGACATCAGACAGGTTCATTTTTTTAGGTTTTAAATTATGCATCAGGATTCTTTGATGGGGCAGCCAAGGATGGGATTTGTGCAGTTGGGTTATTCTTCCTCTAAATGATTCTCATATTTTCAAGTTCCAATGAAGATGTCAAGAATATTTGGAATAGACACTCTTCATGTATTTGTTGAATCTAAGGTTATCATAAACTAGGCATGCAACAGTTCAAATTTGCAGGTAGTCTCTCTTCTAAATTGGTGCCAATATAGAGAATACCTTATTAACTCTTTCCTTTGGATTGAGTTCAGACATATATTCATAGAGCTAAACATAGATGCTATCATTACATAGTAAATTTTTTTTATCTATCTTAGATTAGATTGCTTTAAGGTATTTTTGGTTCTCAATTTACTGTTTTTTAGTACTATTCTCACATATCCATTCTATTGAAGATAAATTGAAGACTTTTATCTTTACACTCTTTTCGTCTATTGTTTTTTAGGGCTAGATATTTATAGTCTAAGACCTATCGACTATATCCTAGACTTGATAAGTATTTTTTTTATTCACGTATATTTTTTTATTCTCCTACTGAAAAAAAAATGAGAAGTTATTACAATATCTTCAAAATCTTATAAATTCACACTTTTCAAATAGACATTTGATTGCATATAGACATTTGAGATATCATAATTTATGTGAGACACTGGTCTCTTTTAATGTAATTCTTAATTTATATGAACATAAGAAGCAATAATAATGTGACAACACATTATGAAGGAAATAAAACTTTGTTTCTTTCTTATTAGATATTAACAAGGAAAACATGAACAAAATTCTCTATTCATGAACAAAGAATCAACGCTTATTTCCATAAAAAAAATTCAACAACAAAGCCGCACACTCAATGGGTACCAGTAATGGAAATGTTGAACACCAACGACGAAGTCGAACACCAAATAACCAAAACCGAAACCTTCCAAGAATCAAAACACTCATTAACATATAAAAATAACTAAAACAAAAAAAACTGAAAATGCAAATTTGACGAATTTTACCTGCAAACCGGACGTTGTCCTACTGCACGCTAAATGCCAACCTGCAAATTCGAATGTCAACTTCGCGCTCCACATCAAGAGGGTGGCGAAAGGGGTGGTGTTGGCTCGGTTTTGCAACCAAGCTTAGTGCTATGGGAACCTACTAACTAGTAGCAGCAGTTTCAATAGAAATAAAAACAATAAACTAAATAAACAATACTTTTCATGGATCTAAACAAGAATCTAAGCAAATAATTTAAATATTTCAAAAATCAAGAACAAGAAACATAAGAAATAATTTTTGTATTGAAAAGTGGGGGGCAAGCAAGTGCTTGCGATATTACCTTCAATGGTGAAGGTTGATGTTGAGCAACTCCCAAGATGAGTAGCTCCAAACTCCAATAGGTCTCTTTCTCCAAGGTTGCTTCAATGGCTAAAAGTGCTCAGGGGAGATTTCAGCAGCATAAGGATGAGATAATGGAAGGATGTGAAATGAGGAGCCCCTACCACCTTTTTATAGGTTTTGGTGGTGAGGAATACCATTTGTGGTTTTGTGGAAACCAAATGGTATTGACCAACATGGTTTAGGTACTTTTCCCTCCTTTTTCTTTTTTGAATAAAAATAATATTTTAATTCCCTTTTTAATATTTTTGGGAATTTGGACCCTTTTTGAGGGTTTTTTATGATTTTCTTGGAAAAATAATCTTTTTTAATGGAAAAAGGGGTGTACTAAGGTCTTTTGGTGACCTTTTGTTGGTTTCGGAGGCTCAGATGGTGAAAAAGTGGACAAATGGGTCATGTGAATAGGGAAATGAGCTAGTGAGCACTTTTTGGGTGTTAACAGATTGCCCCCTGATGTGTGAGGGCAGGAGCTCATCGTATGGCCGATAGACATCATAGTTCTTTTGTCTTTTTTTCTGGGGTTTAGGGGAGAGAAGAGACCGGTTGGAGACTGGAGCCACGGCCCTTGGAAGCTGCAAAAACAAAAAATATTACATGGCCTCAATATGAATGAGGTATAATCTCTGATAAAGGACGAGGCGGGCATTCCCATGCTCGTATCAAGACATATACAAAACAATTAGTCCCAAGAAGGGGGATCTAATACGTAAAGAAATATATTGGTACATCATAATGGTCCAGAGGGGACATGATTGTGGGATATTCTCATGATCATGGCTGATCTCAATAACTGATAGACTGGAATAACTGTTGAACTGCTGAAACTGAAGGTGTCCAACATCTGTATGGACTCAATGACTGTGAGCCATCTCTAGGCAGTATTGTAACTGTATACTCAAGGGAGTATGGAACCTGGGTAAATCTGAATACTGTCGCCATGCGCAGCCCGGATATCTATAGAAAAAGTGTAACTGGTGTTATCCATAGGAAGACTCTCAAATGTGGAGGAGTCAGGAGGTATCCGAGGTCTTCGACTAATAACTGAACGGACCAATACCCTGTGCGAGTCTCAACGATGCGATCAAGGTGTTGAAGTCGAGCATGTGATAAACAACCATTGGGAGAGGTACTGAGGATTTCTCTCGAAATGATTCGTAGGCACTCATCATAAATGGTAATGAGTCCAAGACACAGGGGCCTCTAGGTCTATCCTCTGGAATCAATGTGGTTGTCGTCGACAGAGGGAGACCAGCAACTAACAAGGCAATGATGTTTCCTTGCTGGGAGCGCGAGGTGTAAACTGAAGTGATGTAGTACTGCTGGTAGGACTGACATACTTGTGGGGATGGGAAATAACTGGGTCAAAAATGGGTAGACTCAAACTTCCTTTGTTCAGAGCAAGATGATGTGGTTGACCTGGCAGCGTAGGGAACTGACTTGTAGGTGTGGGGATCATCTTTTAGGGACTGAAGGGTATGTACTGACTCTGGGGGGGGGTGAAGCTGATGGTAGCTGTCGAGGGAGTTTCCGGGTGACATACTGCAGAATACTCTGAACAAAGGCGACCAGAATGGGGAAGCTGCTATGTGAGTAGATATGATCTGTCGTGGCGCCAAGAGGCACCCTTCTTCCTTCTTCGTAGTTTTAATGAGCTCCAAGAAGGGATAAAAGTGTGCTCTGAAATGGTACTGTCTTGTGGATTTTGTGAGCCCAGGACGGCGCATGCTCATGGTTTTCTATCATGTTTAGAGAGTCTGAAAGCGGTAAGTGGACTCTATTGGTGTTCTTTTTCGTGGTTTAGTCTCCAAGGCCCAAAAAAGCATAAAATGATGCGGATGGAGAACTCTTCTAGCCGATGTGACTAGAGTATACCTTTTTCGTAATTAGTCTACGAGGTCCGGAAAAGGGGTAAACTTATACCAGGTAGACGCCCTTTCAGATACGTTTAGCGAGCATGAAAGGAAGCAAGATTGCTCGGCGATCTTTTCATTGTTTTAGGAGTCAGAAAAGAGCTTAACAGAAACTCCCTAAGTGCCTTTTTCGTAAGAGGGGTTGCTCGGCCCGAAAAAGGGATAAAATTATACCGAACAAAAATGTATTGATGAGGGCGAGGAAAGGTTTCAAGCATCGTCATCAGTGCGGAAAGCTGGATCCGGTGACATAATGATTGTCGAAAAATGGAGAACGGTCGATGTGGCACGCAAACCGAGGTGATGAGGGGGCATGGAAAAAATGCCCAAAAAATCTAAAGGTGAGAGCGAGAAATGATCTCGAGCATCATCACGAGTGCGGAAAACTGAATCCGGCTATATAAGACACGTCTAAAACGGAGAACGACCGATGTGGCACGCAAACCGAGGTGACGAGGGGGCATGGTAAAAAATGCCCAAAAAATCTGTGCGTGAGAGCGAGAAATGATCTCAAGCATCATCACGGGCTCGGAAAAATGAATCCGATGATATCAAATATATAAAAAACAGAGAGCAGCCGAAGTGGTACGCAAGCTGGGGCGACAAGGGTGTCGGGACACAATGTTGATATTGGTCCTGGTGAGAGCGAGAAATGATCTCAAGCATCATCACGGGCACGGAAATATGAATCCGGCAGTGCAAATGGTGCGAAAAACGGAGGTCATAAGGACTCCGGAATGGTTAAAGGAAAGAACTAGGTTAAAAAATGGCTACAAATAAAGGTGATCCCACCAAGCGAAGGATGCAGTGGTGGGGAGAAATGATGACCCGTGGGGGCAAAATACTAGGTGTATCAAGTCAACTGAAATATACAAGTGACACATGACCTCAAAAATGGTTGAGATCACGAATATGAAAAAGTGAGCAGGGTTAATGACCTGCCCCCATGCTATGTGCATGGGGTTTGTGATTGTGGATCACATGTGTGTTGGTTTGAACGATGGGCTCATTGAGGTGTTGAGATAGAGATGATGGGGAAGGTTCAAAATGATTGATCATGCCCCCTATCCCGGGGTCGAGGTAATCTATTATGCCCCCTAACTCAGAGGTGTCAATGTGGTGCAGATGTTGTCTCAGAGAGAGATCAATAGGGCATTGAGCAACTGCTGGCAGGGTGTTATACCATGAGGCTGTGGGTCGTGGTGGCATATTGAAGTGATGATATGATGATGGGGGATTCCCTTTGTGGGGTGGATGCCCCCAGTATCTCCGATGAGGATCACGATGATGATGAGTAGGCAAGGTTTTGGGCCTGCCCCCATGTTGTGTACATGTGGTTTCCTGGTCGATTTGAAAGGGTTCAACCTGTGTGTCAAAGGGATCAATGGAAGGGGCTGACCGGACAGAGGGGTATCCAGTGGAGATCGTATAAATGGCGGGGGTCAAGGCCAGGCATTTCGGTATCTGACCAAGTAAAGACATCAGTGAATTCTTGGAAGAGTTGTTGGTATTCTCCGATCTCATGCTCACTGTGGGAGGTTCCTAATGTGATGGTATGAAGGGCACCAAGTGGGTCAGAGATGTCAATGTGGATGACGGGAGAAATATCGGCCATGGGATCCGTTAACCAGTCGATTTTAGTAGGAAGGAAATCCTTGGACTCAACCGCGGATTCGGTAGCGGTGGTGGATGAAGTCTCTTCCAGGAGGAAGTATGGACGATGGTGCATGTCTTCCCCGGGATAATCAAAGGTAGTATGAGTCTCGAGAACCTCTTCGTCATTGCGGGAGCTTTGAGTGGTCAAATCGAGTGATGAGGTAGTGGTAGTCGAAGAGATCATATAGATGGTGTTAATCTCTCCGGATGAGGATGATGCGGGAGGGTAGATCTCCTCGATAGTAGAGGGTGCCGTCTCTAGGTCCAAATTGTTCATCTCGTAGAGAGCTGCTCTGTAGTCTGGGATGTCAGGACAGTTATGCGAGTAGTGGCCATAAATACCGCATATCGCACATGGGTGGTTGGTATGCAGTGATTTATCACGAGGCATAGGGTTTGGATCTAGTTTGACCACCGGGATGTTGGGGTCGTCGTCCAACATTTGCATGTGTTCCTGCAATGCAGGTAACTGTGGGCACTGATGGGTTGGATGGCCTAACTCATCACACAGCGAGCATTTTGGAGGAGCACGAAATATGGGGGGAGGTTTAACTGCCTTGGGTGGGGGAACTGCAGTGTATGGTTGTGGGCCTCTGCCCCCAGTGGGCCTGACGAATGGAGGGGGATTCGTCGACGACGAAGGAGTCGTGATACCGGGAGGTGGTTGGGTAGAAGTAAAAATGGGTTGCACCGGTTGTAGGATGACATTTGGTGTCGGTGGAGGAACGGGAGGCGTAATATACCACACGGGTAATCCTAATGTTAACCCGGGGAGACTAAGGGTAGCCATAAACGGGGCGCTTACTACACCCGAAGGAGGAAATAGAAAGGGGATTGTGTGGATAGGTGTAACACCGATGTGACTAGGGACCAATGGTGGTTTGGGTAACAAGGAGGGTTGATTACCGGGTGTTTGTGAAAGAGTGCAGAGGTTAGCGACCTGGGTCTCCGGTGACGGTGGTGGAATGGCCTGGAATGTAGAGGTTATCGACGCCTCGGAGTAAAGTCTGGGTCCTACTGAGGAAATGAATGAGGTAGTTGCACCACAAACAGGTTGTTCAACCATGGTGAGACCATTTTCAGGTGTGGTAGGGGCCTTGGGATCGTAATAGGTGAGCTGGTCGACCTTGACCACGCGTCCCTCATGGGGGAACATCATGGTACGAAAAACGGATGAGGCAACCGCTTTCATGGCGTACATGTAGTTGCGACCAAGTAAAAGGTTATAGTCTAGTGGGGCATTGATGACCTCAATGTCAATGAGCACGGTTTTACCCTCCAGCTGGACAGGGACATTGGCTAACAGACCTAGGGGTTGAGCCGAACGGCCGTCATAAGCTCGTAATGCAGTGGTGGACTGCTGGAGAGTACGGGATCCCAACTTCTGCCAAACAAATGTGGACATGACGCATGTGGAGGCCCCTTCATCGATAATGCACCGATGGATGACAAGATTCCGAACAGAAACGGAAACTTGGAATGCTAAAGAGGAAGGCAGGCGGGGTTCATACTGGTCTGAATCGAATGCGATCAACTGTGAATCATTGGGGTCAATGGCGCCAATGGCAGAGAGCAAAGTTTTGCGCTGCGAAGGACAGTTTTGCAAAACTTCTAAAGCAGACATGGCTGCAGGAGACTGGGCTAAGTCGTCTAGGATGTTGTAATTCGACGCAGCGCGAGCATTGGGATTACTGTTGATGCGACAAAGTGGGAAGCGAGGTGCTTTGGAAGCGCCATCAAGTGAAGCCGGAGGTATACGTAACGTTTGATCTGTGGGATTAACGTTAGTGTTCTTGTCGGCGGGAGGGGCTTCAGAGGTGGAGCCATATTGGTTCCAACGAGTTTGGAGGTTAGCATCGGCAGTCGACATCATCAACAAATGGTGAGTACCTGAATCGAACATGGGTTGATCAGGGGCTGCATAAGTGATCTGCTGTGGTGGCACGTTTCCCTGAGGGGGGGCTAACGGCTGAGTGTTCACTACACCCTGGTTTGGAAAGGGGTTTTGCAGCACCAAAGGTTGATGTTGAGGTGGTGGAGGGTTGGGTGGTGGCTGAGGAACCGCTTGCCCTTGACGATGGGCATCGTTGGTCCAGAGTTGCCGAGCTCGCTCCAAATGTGGGCAAGAATGCGTGTAATGACCATAGACCCCGCAAATAGAACAAGGGTGGTTTGTTCTGAGGTTATTATTTCTAGGCTGCTTAGGATTCCGATCCGGATTGCGGTTGGGAGGAGCAGCATTGTTATTTTGCGGAGGATTGGGAGGTGGAGGACCTTGCTGATGTTGTTGGTTATTACCATGGTTATGACCTCTACCACGGTTCTGTTGCGCACCTTGGTTGCACTGGTTGTTTTGGTATTGGGGCTGATGTGGGAACTGCATGGGGGTCTGTACCGTAGGTTGAGCATAGTATGTAGGAGGTACATATGCTGATGGCGCTTGGCCATAACAATGTTGTGGACAAGAGGGTCCATGAACGTGATGGGTCTGGTTTGTTGGAGCATAGGAAGTCGTCGCTCCGGAACTAGATGTAGCCCTAGAAAGGTCTGGGGCGGGCATGGTGCTCACCATACTGAAAGGTTTTGCTTGCGGTGTAATTTGGCCAATAATGCCATCAGCGGCATGTGATGCCCCCGGTGTGTCACCGCGTGCAGAGTCACCTCGTGGGGCATCCGGTATGATCGTGTATAAGTAACCCGATTGGGCGTAGATGAGATCAAACTGTTGGGCCTTGAGGATGGCCTCTTCCTCAGACTGGGGTCTTTCAGATGCTACATCCTTCGCAATGAGAGGAAGGAGGGATTTAAGGAACCAGTCTAAAAAGATTCGGTCGTCTAATTTGATCTTGCATAGGCTTCGGCGCCGACGCCAATCATGGATATGGTCAGTGATATGCGTGGCCGTGTTCTGTTTGCAAGACAGTAGGATCTCGACGCCCGCATCGTAACGGACAGGTAACTGGAAGAATTGTAGGAAAGTCGAGGCAAGGGAGGTAAATGTGGCATGCGTCCCATGGGGCTGCTCGATATACCATTTGGCTGCGGAGCCAGTGAAGGTGCGTTGTAAAATCCGTAGGCGGATTGAGTCATCCACTATGGAGTTTGAGGAACACCATAAATGGAAGGACATGATGTGATTTTGGGGGTCTTCTCTAGCCTTACCCTCGAACTTAGGGATGTTAGAGGGAAGCTTAGTGGGCATATGGGGCCAAGTGGGATCATGCCTGATGGGGTCATTTGTGAGCCTAGCTAAATCTGGCAGGTTGAGACTTGCCATGTATGGTAGACTAGCGGATGTGGTGACCGGAACCGGCACTTGCCTAGCCATGGTGGTATGGTGTAGGGGTCCAGTAGTGCCTATAGGTATGCTAGGTATGGAGGGTATGTGCCCTCCAAAAGGTGTGGCCTGATATGGGTTAGCGCTCCCAAGTGCAACTTGGGTTATACTTGGGTTAGGAATCGCACTAGGGATTCCTGGTATAGCACTGCCAAGTGCAACATGAGTTGCACTTGGGTTAGGAATCGCACTAGGGATTCCTGGGATAGGGTTTGTGGAACCCGAAGGGGGTATGACCCCCATGTTGGGTATGCCCATGACAGGTGGTGGTCCTGTGCTAGGCATTCCTGAATGTGGAGTGGTACCCATATTGGGCATTCCCAAGGGGGTGGCTGTTGCCATGGATGGTACTACCGCAGAAGGGTTTGCGGATGTCTGACCTATGGTTAATGTAAATTGTGGATCATCTGGTGTTCCAGACATAACTGTGGTTGGTGGTAACTCGGTGGGGTTTTCGGATTCTACCTCCAAATCAAAGGTGAAGTGGGGTATGTCAGAATCGGATGACCGTCTAATTGATTGACGATGTGTCGAATCAAGGGATAGTGCTCTGCGTCCGTGACGTGGAGAGCCAAGTGGACTAAACTCTGGGAGTTCTCCCTGTAGACGACGAGAACGTCTAGAATTCTCAATGGTGAGAATATGTTTTATATATTTTTTTTATTTTTTATTTTTATGTAAAAAATTGTTTTAAGTATCAGGTGGTGATATATATGTAAAAGACTCAAAACCCTAATGCAACCAAGGGTGCAAGAAGGGGAGTGAAAAAATAAGGCTCACAGGCCAAAAAAATCAATCCTCAAAAAATGCACTTATCCCAGCAGCTGTGCTACAATAAGTGGAGGAATGCAACAACCGGTCAGAATACCAACATGCAAGCGGCTCCTAGAAAAAATAGGTGTAACTAGACTCAAAAGGTGGTAAAGATCATGCAAACACCTAATCTAAAAGTATTGTGACTCAAACAGACGATATCCTCTGCAAGGTGATGAAATCCAAGTCAGACAATATGAATGTAGAGACAACGGCTAGATATCCCCCTACCGGGAGGGACACCGGGTAATCAATCCTAAAAAGACAGGCTACTAGGATACTCCGTTCATGACGCGTCGAGAAAAGGTAAATCTGCCGTTTGGTCCTTTGATCGCAATATCCCTATACAGGGATATCCCGAGAACTGCGAATGGTAGCCCTTCGGTTACTGAATGGGTTTCGGTATCCCACTCAGGCTTCCGGAACCATCCTCGCGACTTCAACCCTCCTAAGGGAGAGGCCTTCCCACAAACCGGTTGTGACCGCGCCAAAACGTACTAAGAGATTTTAGCTCCCTAATTGGACAACTTCTATGTCTCAGATGTATGAACTGAGGGGTGTTATTGGAACACCTATCCCCCCAATACTACCTAGCTACAAGAATTCTTTTAGTGTTCCCCAAGTGGGGTTAAAAGTGTGTTCAAATTAAGGTACATTTTAAGGCTTAGTTCAATTAAGTGATCGTGTGAGTGCACGTGAGGTGTTGTAAACTGAACTTGAAAAAATTAAATGCTTTAAGGGAAATTTTCAAAAAATAAAGGACTTTTCGAAAATACAAAGCAAATATCTAAGACTTTTTTCACTAAAAGGAATTAATATGCTTTTTCAAAAAATAACTCAAAAAATAAAGGATTTCTTGGATTTTATGAAAGCAAATAATAAACTCCTTTTTAAAAGAAATAAATGGATTTCTTCGTTTCAATAAAAATTGCTAAGGGCAAGATTCTAAAGAAGTAAACAAGAAAAAATTTGAATCTAGATAAAGAATGCAAAATGAGTCTTTCTTTCACTTTCTTGAAAATTTTTAAAAAGATTTCTAGGTATGCATTTTTTTTAAATAGTAAAAAAAATTTTCAAATCTGTAAACTATGCAGAATTTAGTACTGTAAAAAATGTGCTATGGGCAGAAAGTACAGTAAAAAATATTTTTCAAAATCGGGATGGCCGAATGAAAAAATTCAGCCGCGCGGGTTTCGGACGAACAGCCGCGATGGCCCGCGCGGGTTTTGGCAGCACAGTCGCGATGGACCGCGCGGGTTTTGGCAGCACAGTCGCGATGGACCGCGCGGGTTTTGGTCGCACAGTCGCGATGGACCGCGCGGGTTTTGGCCGCACAGTCGCGATGAGCCGCGCAGGTTTTGGCTGCACAGCCGCGATGAGCCGCGCAGGTTTTGGTCGCACAGCCGCGATGAGCAGCGCGGAAAAATGCAGAAAAGTCGCGATGGACCGCGCGACTGTCTGTAAAAAATCCGCGATGGACCGCGCGGAAAAAGGCAGAAAAGTCGCGATGGACTGCGCGACTGTCTGTAAAAAATCCGCGAGGCGGAAGCTGTGCACGGAAACCGAGAAACGAACCCGAAAATTGAAAATTTCAGGCTGTTTATGGGGCCAAATCTCAGAACAGCAATGGATCTGCTGTCTAAGATAGTAGATCTATGGATCTAAAGGTTAAAAATTCATAAAAACTAAGATTTAATGGCAAAGCTAGAGATCTAAAGTTCAAACCAAAGCGGAGTCGCCAAAAACTGTTGGCTCGGTTTTGCAACCAAGCTTAGTGCTATGGGCACCTACTAACTAGTAGCAGCAGTTTCAATAGAAATAAAAACAATAAACTAAATAAACAATACTTTTCATGGATCTAAACAAGAATCTAAGCAAATAATTTAAATATTTCAAAAATCAAGAACAAGAAACATAAGAAATAATTTTTGTATTGAAAAGTGGGGGGCAAGCAAGTGCTTGCGATATTACCTTCAATGGTGAAGGTTGATGTTGAGCAACTCCCAAGATGAGTAGCTCCAAACTCCAATAGGTCTCTTTCTCCAAGGTTGCTTCAATGGCTAAAAGTGCTCAGGGGAGATTTCAGCAGCATAAGGATGAGATAATGGAAGGATGTGAAATGAGGAGCCCCTACCACCTTTTTATAGGTTTTGGTGGTGAGGAATACCATTTGTGGTTTTGTGGAAACCAAATGGTATTGACCAACATGGTTTAGGTACTTTTCCCTCCTTTTTCTTTTTTGAATAAAAATAATATTTTAAATCCCTTTTTAATATTTTTGGGAATTTGGACCCTTTTTGAGGGTTTTTTATGATTTTCTTGGAAAAATAATCTTTTTTAATGGAAAAAGGGGTGTACTAAGGTCTTTTGGTGACCTTTTGTTGGTTTCGGAGGCTCAGATGGTGAAAAAGTGGACAAATGGGTCATGTGAATAGGGAAATGAGCTAGTGAGCACTTTTTGGGTGTTAACAGGTGGTGGAAAGGATCTCCACAATGAAGGCAACATGAGGAAGAAGGGAAGGGACGGTTTCATGCAACACGTCGTGTCAACCAAGAGGCGGGGACTAGTAGGCGGAGGCAATCAATGTGCTGTCCAATAGGTGGGGACCAATAGGAGGGATCAATGTGAAGGCGGAGGCAATCAGTGCGACGTCTAGTAGGTGGGGACCAATAGGAGGCATCAACGTGAAAGCGGAGGAAACCAATGAGGGGTCCAGTAGCTGCAGGTGGCGACAACAAGCGAAGACCATCAGCTACAGACCAAAAAATGCAAAACGATGGTCGCAGTCGAGCTTTTACGCTGAATAATTATTCGGTCGAATAATTATTCAGCCGAATAAGTATTTGGATGAATAAGTATTCGTCCAAATAATTATTCAGCCGAATACTTATTCGTCCAAATAAACATATAAACGCTAGACAATTTTCCCGGCCGGCACTGCGTCGCATGCAGTTCGAGGTCTTTGTTATTTTAAATAGTGAACCGTTAATAGTTATTCAACCAAACAAATTATATATTATTTAGCAAAATAACTATGGTTATTCCACCTAATAGTTTCCGCTATGTTTCTCGGCCACCCGATTCTCACGAAAGTGTTACCAACTTCCCATTTTTACCCATAGCTACCACCATTCTAGGTCCTTTTATTTTACAATTTCTTCTGTTTCATTCATTTAATAGAATCTAATTTTATTGTATCATTGTGTTTCTTGCCATATATCTGTGTATGTGAATATATATGGTCTTTCATTTCATTCTCACATGAAGTTGGATCAATGGTATCAGAGCCTTCTACTCTTGTTATTTCTCAATGCATGTCTCCAACGAGATCTGAATATCGAGAGTTGGGTCTCGAACTAGTTGAGCTAGGGGAAAACCCTCCTCATCGACCCAAGCAGGATTCCATGGAGGGAGAAGAAAAGAGAGATGACGGAGCAGAATATCCTATTAATTTGTTGCTCGAGGAAGCTTTCACGTGACAGAGGAACGAGATGATGGATAATTTTTCATAGATCCTTCAAATAATGCCGACAACGGTGGATGCACCTTCATCAAGCAGCTGTTTCGGTGGTGTGAATCCCTTCAAGGCACAAGTTAACATTGACATTCCCCTATTTGAAGGAAAGATAGATGTAGACACTTTAGAGAAATGGTTGAATCTATTAGAGGTTTACTTCCCTGTTCAAAAAAATTTCGACTGTGAAAATATCAAATTCGCACTCCTTAAGTCCCTTCCACATATTAAAGATTGGTGGGATGGGTACTGCGAGAGAGATGAAAGAGATGTGTCTGAACTATTAAGGACAAACCCCACTTGGGATACTTTTATCAATGTCGTTGATGAAGAATTCTACCCTGTCGAAACTATGATGACTAGTACACCAGATGGACGACTTTGCGCCAAGAGAGAGACCAAACAGCTCCATAGTTTACCAACATGTTCCATACCTTGCACTCCAAGATGGGTATTAGAGGCTCTGAATGACACTTGGTCCTAAAGTACAGAAGTGGCCTACACAGGTACATTCAAACAGAGATGGATTTCCTAGACATATCCTCACTAGGAGAAGCTTATAGATACGTCGTCAAGATCGAGCAGAAGTTTAATCAAAATAAAAAGAGGGATTTTGAGTTTGCAAATCAGCAACAGAAGCCTGGAAAAAGTGGCCCTAATTCACAAAGAAAAGGACATAGCAAGGATGGCCAAAGCCTTTATAATTATCCCAAGCCGCAGGAAAAGAAGGGTAATGGGGAATCAAAGAAGGACACTTGCAAGTGGTGTGAATTCCACAAGATCCCTTGGCACGACACTCATGAGTGTCACTCAAGACAATCCTTATTGGCCGAGACAAAATCCCTGGATCCCGACTCTGACTCAGATCCTGATGGAGAGAAATAAAAGGGAAATTAGATCATTGAAGTGGAACCTAGTGCACCATCGCAACTGCAAAGATTCAACCAGATGAGCCAGAGGAGCCAGAGGAAGGGGGGCGCCTCTTCCATTCACAACTGTGGGTGTAAGGAACTTCGCTACAGTTCATTGTTGATAGTGGTAGACAGAAAAACCTCATCCCAGCTCAGGTCATCAAAATATTGGAGCTTCCGACAGTTCCACATCCCCAACCATACAACATTGGTTGGTTGAGCAAGGGACAAGACATCCACATTAGTCAATAATATTTCCTTTCCTTCAGGATCAATCCCTTCAAAGATGAGGTAATGTGTGATGTTTCCCCACTTGAATTTTTTGATGTTCTTTTACGACAATCATATATGTGGAAATGTCATGTTGCGTATGAGTCTAGACCTCATAGTGTCATTATTACTTTGGGAAAGAATCTTTACAGGATGCTAGGGACACTTCCCACCACTATAGTGTCCCTCATCACGGCTAAGCAGTGCAGGAAGGTAATCTCCCACATAGGTAAATTCGTCCTCTTCAAGGTTCGTTCTGAAGGTGAATGAAAGATTGCAGCGAGATCCACCACCTCCATGCAGAACCCCTCTACGTAGTAGAATTGGGTGGAAAAGATCATGGAATCATACAAATACATCTTCACCACACCCATCGGGGTGCTAGTACATTTCCAGGTCAATCATTCCATTGATTTTATCCCATGTGTGCCTTTACATAATAGGCCAGTATACAGGTGTTCCCTCATCGAAAATGAAGAAATCAAATTCCAAATTCAAGTATTGATCCAAAAGGAGAACATTCGACCTAGCTCCTCACCTTATGGGAGCCCAATTATGTCGATACAAAATAAATACGGGACATGGCGACTCTGTATTGATTACCAAGCTCTAAACAAGATCATAGTTTGGAATTAGTATCCCATTCCCCATATCAATGACCTTCTTGACCATCTCAATGGTTCCAAATATTTGTATGTTGTTTGAGAACCTTTTGTAATTTCAATTCATTCCTTCTCAAGCATCTGTGAGTAGCAAAACTCAATGGTTAAAGGATCCTAGCTTGCCCAGACTCTATGCTAACCTCCAACCATCTATTTTTCCCTCAAATTTGTAGTTCATCTTCCAAATTTGATTTTTTTGCTATGCGTACTGAGGTAATTGATGATGCAATGTAATGAACTACAAAATCAAGAAGTCTATGTAGTGTAAAAAATGTTGTCCCAAAATATGCATAATGAAAAATGGATGGTAGACTCCAAAATATGAGAGAATGGTGGAAAAGACAATTGGAATAACTTATGAACATATAAGAGAGGACTCATACAATAATCATAGAAGTATATTCATCTCATGCTTCCATAACTACATGGGAAGACTTTCATCACCAACCTCACACATGCATTCAATGATTGTATTTATGAGTCAAAGGGAACTTATTGACTCATTTAAGGGAAATGGTAGTAATTGGATGAGTTTTAAGGTTGACACTTGGGAATAAAGGATTAATATCCCATAGGCCCCCTTTCCTCTTCCCCTCTAGTAGAATCATAGTCCCTTTAGTGCCCTTTACACAACCATCTTGGATGATAAATATTATTTTCCAACATAATATTTACCTAGATTTTACGTCATCAAGACTATCCAACCACGTAGTCCATATAAATATAATTATATCATACATGCCTAGCCATTCACTAGTTGGGTGGGCCTTGATCTCCACATTCGAAATCCACAATAGCACATTTACATCATTTTACATAATCTAATTCAATACATTACAAGGGTCAAAGTGGGGGTATTATACAAATGAAATCCTTAGAGCTATACTATGGATCGAATTTGATTGAGATATATCCAACCGAAAGGACAAAGGACCCAAAGGAATGTGAGTGACTCTTCCACTCACAGATGTGAGTGAAGGGGATTTCTTTGTTGATAGTGGTAGCTAGAATAACCTAATCTCATTTGACGTAATCAAGATATTGAATATTGTCAATGAAGCGTCATCCCCAACCATACACCATCATTCATATGAGCCATGGGTGACAAATCTACATCAGTCAATAATATATCCTATCCTACGACATCAAGCCCTTAAAAGATGAGGTATTATGTGATGTTTCCCCACTTGAATTTTGTGATGTTCTTTTAGGACAAACTATATCTGGAGACATCATGTTGTTTATGATTCCACGCCTCATAGTGTCATTATTAATTTGAGAGGCCAACTCTATAGGGTACTTAAGGTAGTTTTGACTACTCTAGTTTCCTTGATCTCAGCAAAGCAGTATTGGAAGGTAATCTCTTAGACTAGGAAATTTGTCATATTTATGATTCAATGAGAAGGAGGATGGAATATTGATGTGACCACCATATCCTTAGTGCAATGTCTCTCTACACAACAAAAGAAAGTGGACAAGATTGTAGAATAATCCATATATATATTTTACTTACCTAAAGGGGTGCCTATGGAATGCTAGGTCAAACACTCAATCGTTCTGATTTAGGGTTCTCATTTACCTAATGTCCCAATCTATAGATGCCTAATGTCCCAATATATAGAAGCTCGCTTCTAGAGGATGAAGAAATAAAATGTTATATTCAAGAGCTCATCCAAAACAACCACATTTAACCAAAATCTTCACCTTATGAGAGCCTAATTGTGTTGGTTCATAAGAAGGATGGGACATGGATTCTTTTCACTGATTACATAGCCATGGACAAGATCATTGTCAAGAATCAATACCCAATCCCTCATATTAATGATATTCTTGATCAACTTAAGGGTGCTAATTTTGTCAACAAGATTGATCTGAAGTCAGGATACTACCAGGTCTCAATCGATCAACCAATATTTTGAAGTCAACCTTCAAGTCTAAAGAATGTCTTTTTGAGTATTTGATCATGTATTTTTGGCTTGAGTAATGCTCCAACAAAATTCGTGAGGATGATGGATGATATCTAGCATTTTTTCACAAAAACCTTCATGGTCATATATCGGGATGGCATCCTCATATTCAATAGAACTTGGGTGGAACATTTGCAATACATTCATCTTATCCTACGAAACCTATGACAATACAAGTTATATGCCAATTTGGATAAATGTTCAGTTAGCATGGACATAACTCAATATCTAGGATACATCACATATGAACATGGGTTGCATTCGGACCCAACCAAGATTCAATTCATTCATGATTGGCCAACCCTGATGACTCTAACAAATCTCCACAACTTCTTCGACCTCACTAAATTTTACTAAAGGTTTGTTTTGGAATTTTATAATATTACTTGGACCTTAAGCTAGGTGACCAAGGGTGGATCCAAATCCAAGTTCATTCAAGGTGTGTCTCAAAAAAAATTATTCAAGGATCTGAAATGACGCCTCTGCTTGGTTCTAGTCCTCACTCTAGTAGACCTGCAATAACCTTTTGAGATTGATATATATTCCTTTGACTATGCTATCGGTGTAGTCCTCACTAAAAACATATATTGTCTTATCATAGAAATCCACTCTCTATTTCTGCTCACCAATATCCCACCTATGATAAGAATATGTACTACATTTTGTAGATATGTCACCAATAGAAACATTACACCCTATTAGGGAAGGATGCAATCATCTACACTAATTACAAATCTCTACAATTCATGTAGACACATGGAAATTTATAGAATTGATGCCATTAGAAGTGGTCTACATACCTACAACAGTTCCACCTGAACACCAAGTACAAGAAGGGAAACACAAATCGAGTTGTAGAATTCCTTAGCTAACCTTCGATTGTTGCAGTAACGATCAGGCTCAACTCTTGTCGAAATGAGACCTCCAAGTGATCCCAATTGTAAAAAGATGACCTTGACTTTGTTGTTACCTATCAAACATTGCGCATAAAAAGAGTGGTAAAAAAATTTCATATCTAGGATGAACTTTTATGCCATCTGGACCACCTCTGTGTTCCTTTAGAAGAAAGTGAGAAGCTGATTTGGGAGGTTCATTACAGTTGAGTGGCAGGGAACTTCAGCAAAGAGAATACAATGAATGTATTACAAATAACTTATACTAGCCAAAGATTTGACAAAATATTGGAAAGTACATCAAATCATGCACCATCTGTGTCATTTCAAAACCTACCATCAAGCAACAGGGGTTATACACTCCATTTCCTACCCAATATAGACCTTAAGAATCTATCTCCATGGAATACATATATGGCTTTCCTTCAACCATGCATGGAAAAGGATAAGTATTTGTGGTTGTTTACTAGTTCTCTAAGATGGAAATTTTAACTCCCTATAAGAAGAGAATCATAGTAGAGGCCACTACTAAGCTCTTCTTTGAGAGTTTTTCGGTTCACTTTGGCTTCCCATGTACCATTATTTTGGATCGAGACAGGAGATTCTTGATTACTTGATGGTCTATATTATGGGTTATGATGGACTCCAAGATGACTAAATAAACTACCTTCCACCCCCAAAATTATGGACAGAGAGAGGTGGTCAACAAGATGATTATGCATATATTGAGAATGTATAAATCCAAAAATACATGCACTTGGTATGAGAGCCTTCCTTACATTTAGCATGTCTACAATAGATCCCTTCAAGGCTCTATTTGCCACAACCCTTTTCAAGTGTTCTTTGGGTTTCATCTATTATTCCCAATTGACGTAGTGTTTCCCATTGCTTCTACACATGATGAATCCTTCCTTGCTCAAAGTAAGGTTGATCGAGAAACAAAATTTGTTGAATGGATCCATCACATCCAACAATGAGTTCAATCTATTTTTCAAAAATCCAATGATAAGTATAAGTGGCGCCACAATCAACACCAAGTTCCACACAAGTTCTAGGTGGTAGACAAGGTATGGTTGCATTTGCACAAAGAGCACCTCACATGACCCCTTTGGAAACTCTAACCACTCTGACATGGACCTTACACCATCCCCAAGGTTGTGGGTGAGAATTATTTTGAGTTAATTTTTCCCCCTTTCCTCGAATTACACCCTATTTTTAATGTGGAACTACTTTGACCATATTTTCCACCTCTCTTGGAAACCTCAAATGTAGTCGAGCACTTGAACCCTACATAAATCAAGCATAACTACATTGAGTAGGTGATAATCAATCAAATCATGACCAATGAGATAAAGAGAACTCACCAATAGAACATCCAACTGTATCATATCATCAAAGCAGGGAAGCTTATTCACTAAGAAAAGTGGCTTACCAGGAGTCAAATTCAACAAAATCTTCTGCATCTGATGGAGGAACTTGACGCAATAGGGATCATTGATCCCTAAGGGGGAGGACTGATCCAAGTATATATTGGTGTAAACCTAGCTGCTTGTCATGTCCCCTCATTGATTTTCATTGGATTGAGTTCCTAACAGAATAAATCCCTTGCGTTGAGGGGAAAGTTTCATTTACTTGGGGTTAATTTTGAAAGTTTGGGCATTAATTAATTAGAAGATGTTGATTTTATTTTCTTAAAGTTTGAAATGCACTTGATGAAAATTATTTTTCATTAATAGATATTTTATTTCAATGGAATAAGTGGATAATGGTCCATAAGGGAACATTAGAGGATAAGGTTGACCAAGAGGTAACTTGCAAGAGAAGAAAAGATTAAGGCAACCAAAGCTAGGAAATCAAGAAAAAGAAAAAAAAGATAGCACAAGACAAAAAAGCAGCAAAGATCAGGAAAAGAAGAATAAAACAGAAAGCATGATAAGGCATAAAAGAAGGAAAAAGCAGGATAAGGCATAAAAGTAGGAATAAAGCAATCAAGTGCAGAAAAGCAAGATAGAAAAGCAAAAGGAAAAGGAAAAAGGAAAAGGAAAAAGGAAAAGATTGAAAGCAAGATATCCTTATCCACTCCATGAGGGCGCATTAGCTTAGGTGAATTGTTCAACAAGCTACCTCCAATCTATAAAAGAATTAGTGTGCACCACTAGTCCATCTTTTGACAGTTTGAGAATTGGATTGAGAGCAATTTTTACTCTTTGACTTGGGAGACATGCCCCTAGTCCAAGTTGGGAGATGTGACCTTGCTTCTTCTGAGAGGATGATGACATCCAGTCTTCATCATTGAGTTTATTGTAGGTCCTAAAGTCTGATACAATGAAATTTAAGCTTGTTTCATATATTAGAGAGCCTTCCATTCATAATTATGATGATATATAGTCTTTATATGATGGAGAATCCTATTTATTATGTATTTGTTCCCTGAGAGTTCTATGAGATGTATTTCAGATACTTATGGATGTTATTGATGTAAAGTTGAACCTCTGAATTCCATTTTCCAGTTTGAATAAAGAAAATTCTATCTTTCATATCTATCTTTTGCACCTAGTCTAGATTGACATGGAAAATAGCTTGTTTTCAGTGTTTAATTAAAAAATGAACTTCTACAATGCCAAATTGATTTCTTTATGTTGATACTATTACTTAACATACCAATATACTCATTTCATGTATGAAACTGATAATTTGAAGCCTTATCCCACTATTAGGAAAATCCTGAAGTTAAACTAGTTGTGCAATCTCAGGAGACAATTTTAATTGTTTGTTTGTGAAGCCTCCTCAGAACTTATTCAAACCTTTTGGACCAAAAAATAGAGTGATATTTTACTATCATTTAATGTTTTCAATCCTTCCTGAGTAAAAATACTTCACCATTGGTTCTCAGGTAGTACTTAGTTGAAGATCTAGTTTGCATATGATGGGGTGCCCAGGATCCTTGGAGTAGATTTCAACCTAGATAATGTTTGAAACATTAATGTTCCCAGTACATTTTTCAAAGGATACATTATTTATCATGATCCTCATCCCTTCTAGATTTGTTTGAAATTGCCTTCCTACAACCAGTCAAATCACTAGTTTCATTATTTTGTGTTGTCTTATAGGGAAGTCAATTACTGCATCATCATATCTGATTGGTACATTATATTGTTACATTGAGCTACAATACTTATCCATCTTCTTGGAAATTTTCTATAGTTTTTTGGAACCCAAACTTCTGGGGCCATTTCGAGGCCCTAAACGGTGTTTTTTTGCCATTTGGTTGCTAAGGGTTACCATGGAATTCCCAAGCCCTTGCCAAAAGTTGTACTTCTCAATTATTTCTTTCCAACAAGCTAGTGTGTTCCTTAAATAGAGATTGTATGCAAAATTTGTGCCCTGGGGAAGTTATCTAGCCACCTCGAGGCACGTAAATCCTTTTGGTGTTTCATCTGCTAGGGTTAGGTTTTTGGATATTTAGGGTTTTTTCCTCTATGCTTATGATAAAAATCCATTTTTGATCTCTCTATAATTATATTTTGGGAATGAGCATAGCTGATGCATCTCTCTTCATAGATAAGCTACCACCATTTGAGCTAGTTTACATTACTTGTAGTTTACAATGTTTTTCCATTCCATTCAACTATAGAATTTGCATTTTATTGTATTATTGCGTGCTCTGCAAAATATTTGTGTGTGTGTGTTTCCATTGTTACTCTATTTCCCTCATTTCATTCTCTAAATAATCTATATCACTCATCTCTTAGTCTCATTCATACGACATTGAATTTTGGAAGGGGGCTTCCCCACTCTCCCATGTCAAATCAATTGCTTGCGATAAAGGGATCCTTAACTTCGCTTGTAAGGAAACTGACTTTTTGAACTTTAATTCTACATATGAGGAGGCATATTTATTTCCCCTTGATCCTGATTTTCTCACTCTACCAATGATCTATAGTTGCATGGTTTGTATATTCTTTTATGGCAATGACAGGCTTGTTCTTCTAGGAACTATTGTGAACCAATATAGATTTTGGGGTTGATAGATGCAACTAAAGAGGTAAGGCGTAGGAATGTGCGGGATCCTCTTCTATTTGGTAGTCTTGTTGAATCATCTTATAAGGCCTATTTTTTGGTGATAGTTCTAACCTCTATAGCCCACTTATGACATCATTGTTGTATAGTATCAAAGCTCAAATAAATTTGAAAGAGGTTTAAGTTGTCTAAGAAGTTTTTTGGATATGTCTATTGTGTTGCCTCTTATTTCACCAACTTGACGTCCTACAAGGGAAAATAAATATTGGATGCAGTTGTTTCATAAGGGATTCAAGAGAAAGTTATTAATCTCTATAAAATTCAAATACATCTTTTTCATTTACAAGGTTGAGAATAAAAATCCAAAAATTCTTTGAAAATACTCTCAGGCAAAAATATAAGAATTAAAAGCTTCTTTTGACGATGTCGATGTTGTCAATCCCTTGCTATAATGTTGATTGTGAAATATTTTCCTCAATTAGAAGACAAGAAAACATCAAAGTTCCACTAGTACAAAATGAGAGATAACTGACTAAGTGACTAAAAAAGTTAGTCACCTTAGTTTTTTCAAGGGATAAATGACTAAAATTGAGTAATTTTAAGTGGGCCAGCAAAAAATGACTAAGATAAACAACTAATTTAGTCATGGGATAAAATATACAACTAAATAAAAATGACTAATTTAGTCACAGGAATACAAATATGACTAACTAACAATGACTAAGAATATTAATTAGTCATTTATGAGAGTCATTTTTAGTTGTCACCCTGATAATGGAAAATTACAATTTTGACAATGACTTTGTACAATTTACTAAACTTTAACACTGCAAAGGGGGTCTCTTAGTCCATCTGTAGTGTTAAAAGTTAGTAAATTGTATCATCGTAATTTGCAGGAAGGGGTGGAGGGTTTCTGAGAGGCCATTACTTTTGAATGGGGTTTGAAATGTGGGTTTGGGGCATTTATTAACCCATTAAATTGGCTTCAATTGAAAATTGAAATGATGCCAATTATCCATTGTTGAGTGACATAGGGGAGTTCTAAATCCATTTGCAGTGACAAAATTTAGTAAATTGTATAAATTCATTGTCAATATTGCAATTTTCCATTCTTGGATTCTGTCAAGCAACTTACCAGAAAGGGATGAATGAGGGATTGTTGATTTAATAAATTGAGCGATTACTATTTAATGTGAGGTTACTATAACATGTTAATGGAGTAGAGGTCCATTGTTTAGCATGTATAAAAATATCACTGACATATCACCGTTAACCTCCATAAGCTCTCCTATGCCAATGGACAATTGTTGAAACTCCTCCACATATCACCTCCCATTATGTGATGCATGTGTTGGAACATGCATATCTTATCTTGCATGTAAGCTCCTTCAATTGGTGGCAATGTGGTGGTCGGATCCAATGCCACCAACCTAAATCCTAACTGTTCAAAAGTCTTCCTCAACCCCCAATCCAAGGGAATATATATATTTAATGATTAATAATAATATAGTATTATACCATTAGAATGTCGTCTATCTGCAAGCAACGAGGTGAGCGAACTTGTATTAATGTAGAGACTCAAGTTCAAAGCCTTGCTTTGACCTCATTGTAAAAATAAACCTGTAAATATAAGAAATATATCTCATATATATATATATATATATAATAAAATACTATCCAAATTATTCTATATAATTGTTATTATTATTTTATAATAAGCTATATTGAACACAAAATACAAATAACAAAAACATATAAAATAAGTGCAAAAATATATAAAACAAAAACAAAAAACACAAGGTGTCAAATGGGGGAATTTTTCAAGGTTCTTGTGTGTTTTTTGAGCTGCGCTCTGATCTTTAGGATGAGCTTGCTTGGATAAGGCCCCATAACCAAATCTGATCACTTCATTTCCATAGATCATGCTTGATTGATTGTTGGGAATTAGTTGTTAGGAGGGGGTCATTTCTATCAAATCACGAGAAGAAATGGAGGGCATAGAGGCTTAAGGACGACATAGAGCCCATATATTGAATCATATTATCGATGCTCTCTTTCAAAGAGGACCATGGACTGCTGGGAAAATTATGTGGGTGATATACTGCTCTCAAACAATGATTGTTCTCTTATTCCTGGAGAATTTCCATTACCATCAAATCATATTCATTTATGGTAGCATATCGATTTGAAGAAGGGCATAATATTCCATGTGAGGGTCGAATATGATTGAAACACATCGCTTTCCCTTGAATAATACATGTGCATCAGTTTAAGGCTGATTCTTCATTGTGGAGGTCGTATGATTTTGCAGAAGGAGTGTTTAGTTGGGAAGAAGGTTGTAGGTTCATCTAGGAGGGCCTCATATTCATTTGGAGGGACAAATCAAGTTGGAAGGGCAACGAATTGCTGTGTGGAGGTCATTTTATGCCTCTAGGACCAAGTATTCATTGGGATGTCGCGTGCTGCACTGTAGGGTGACTAATGGAAGGGCACATCAACTTGGAAGGGCATAATGTCTATGGGGTGAGTTTCTAAAGTGATTTGAGGTTATATATCTTGTCTCTGTTGCCTGTGCTCATCATTTTTCATGGTATCCCACATCTTTTTCTTTAGTATGCTCTTTATTTTTCAAGTACAAAAACCTTGCTTGATTCATTATGGATAGTTGTCAAACCCCTTAGTTCTCAAACACAATTCAAATAAGTTCATGAATCAGAATCTAAAACAACATCTGATAAATTGCATTTTAAAAATCTTGAGCTTTCCTTAATAGCTCTCGTTAATTCTTCCACCCCCAAAACATTGCCTCTCTTACAAGGATTTCCACATATTTTACAATGGATTTCCCTTACTCACAAATACTATAAAAATGATGTTAAACAATTTCTAACAAATGGTTAGCTAATATGATAGATTAGATCTAGTTTTTATTATAATTTTTCAATTTTCTGGGTTTTTTAATAATTTTTCCAATTCTGAAGATGGATTTGGCATGCAACTATAGGTTCCCATGAGATGATGGGACAACATCCTTTGTCACTCATGTACCTTTCTAACCTCACATAGAGGTACATCTATACTTTGTGGGTTGATGTGATAGTTCCCTCCCTCACCCTGGTACATGTGTCACATTGATGTATCTATGTGCTTTGTGGGTTGATCTAATAACATCCACCTTCAAACATTAACTAACATAATTTAGAGTTTCCTGTGTGTTTTGTGGGTTGATGTAATATTATCCTCCCTTGTGCCACTACTAATATTGCTTAGAGATACATGTGTGCATTGTAGGCTAATGAGATAACATTCTTCTTCACTCTGGTACTACTATCACTAGATTTACCTTTGTGGGTTGGTGTGATAATATCCTTCCTCACAATGGTACTAAACTTGCTTAGAGATGTCTGTGTGTTTTTTCTATTGATGTGGTAGCATCCTCCCTTACTCTGGTAATAAGATTACTTAGAGGTGCCTATGCGCTCTGTGCAACCCCTTTCCTGCGATTCTTATCTTTGTGGTGCCTTCTAAAATACAATACTATTACATCACAGTGGCATATCACTTATTGAAGAGTTTAATCCACATTGATATGCCTATTTAATCCTAATGCTAAATACAAAAAAATTAAAACAAGAGCATTCACTTACAATTTATTCTTCATAACCACACCCCTGGTCATAGTTGGGTTTCTCTTCGACGTAGTTGTTGAGCATTGCTTGTTTGGGTGATCAATTGTGTACATTGCATGAAATCAATTAAGCTCTTGATGTGCCCTCTTAAACACCCCTTTTTCTCTACAACATTCTCCTACTTCTTTAGGGAGGCTCCACAATGTACAATGAAGTTTTTAGATATCTACCATTTGTGCTATTGAAGTTGGTTTTTCCAAGAGAGACATGTAACTGCTTTAGACTTTTCCCGACAAGCTCCTCATCTTCAAATTCTTTTATAGATGTGTAAAACATTTCTTCAATAATTTACACTGCAAGTCCTTGTGTTGCAATGACTCAGTGATTGGATTCACCCCAACTGTTGTCATGGGTGCTTGGATGAGTAAGTGTTTTCTTCTTTAGCCACCTCTTTATAAATGGTAAGTTGTAATAATTTGAGAACAAAAATGGGTTCATGGAATTGCATCTTAATGATCAAAACATGATTTGCATTGGCATTGGAATTTTGAGAGAAACATTGGGTAGGGGGATACTTAGACTCCATTTTCAAGAATTCACTGACACCTCTCACTTCCTAGATGAAATAAGTACTGAGTTTCTCTTTCAATCAAGAAAGAAAATCCTACCTGAATGTAAACTCACTAAATACAATTTTGATTGCATATTTTAGATTTTAATTATTTCTTCTGAAAGTAGGCCCAAAAGAAGATTTACCATGTATTCTACCCATTTTCTATGTCTGAATATGCACCGTTTACTCCACATTCTGATCAAGGTTTATGAATTGCATATGTGCTCCTGCTTTGCATGTTCTAGGATTGAAACATATTTTCATTATATGTGGTGTCTAGGGATAGGATTAGGTCCATAACTAACTAATTACATAAATTGTAATCATGGAAAGGATAATACACAGCATGATGCCAACTACAATAGTTTCCTGAAGGATTTCACGTATTTCTTCATGCCTCTGTAATTCTTTTTCCTTGGGTCAGGTGTTCCTCCCTTAAAAATGGATTCTGGATGGTCGACGAGTTCTCTTCAATGTTGATTTGGTTGTGTGAATCCCTAATTGCAGATGCAATGATTTTGTACCTCTTTGCAATGCAAAAATTTGTCAAAAATTTCAAGAATGGAACTGACTTGAATAGAAATCTTGGACATTTTTTAATTCAATTTTCATTTTTATATGTAAGGAGGCCTTTCAACACTCGAATCGACTTGATGCTTTATATTAACACTAGTGGCTTGCCATGATATCTAATATATAACCTTCTTTTGAAGTCACATGAAATGCTTGATTTAGGTAGAGGAGCAGGGAATGATTCCTAAACATGTATAAACATTTAGGATGATTTGGTATGGTGACTAAGGGTCCTTGAGTAACAACACATTACCATGCACACACTAGTCGAGAAGAATATACATATCAATTGGAGATGGAAGTTGAAATATCAAAGACTAAAGAACCGATATGTATAAAAAGGACACAGTAAAAGTTATATTTTTGATATTTGAAGTTATCAGCCCAACATTAAGAACGTCTCATTAAATTCAAGAACTCTATGGCTTTGTGAGGGAATTATTCATATTCTTGAATTTATATCATATTCAGTGATACCTAACCAGATGACCTTTTGGAGAAATTTAGTTACTAAACATGTTCATTTTGCCTTATTCTAGGTGAGCGACACTTATTGTTGTAGTGTTCAACAATGCACAAATTTCTATTATCTGTCAACAATATGGATAAATCATTTAACAATAATTTTTTCATTTTCAATCGTCATGGATTGGTAGCCATAGGTATTTAGGAATCCATGTCAACGCTTGTAGGAGGAGGTTAGTTGAGAATTGAGTTACTATTATGATTTTTGTATCTTTAAGTTATATATCTAGATTTTATCACCAGCTGCCAGAATCCAACATTCTTGATAAGCCTCTAGAGACTTTCAGCTGCCAAGGATTTCCCAAATGGTGTTTGTTGTTTAACCCTTGTCACCCCAAGAGAGATATGTAACTATTTTAGAATTTTCTCGACATGATCCTCATCTTCAAATTATTTTATATATGTGTAAAATATTCCTTCAAGAATTTGCACTGCAAGTCCTTGTGTTTCAATGACTCATTGATTGGATTCATCCCAGCTATTTTCATGGGTGCTTGGAAGAGTAAGTGTTTGCTTCTTTAGCCACCTATTTATAAATGGTAAGTTGTAATAATTTGAGAACAACAATGGGTTTCATGGAATTACATCTTAATCAGAAAAAAATGATTTGCATTGGCATGGGAATTTTGAGAGAAACATTGGGTAGGGGGCTGCTTAAACTCCATTATCCAAAATTCACGGACACCTCTCTCTGCCTTGATGAAATAAGTACTGAGTTTCTCTTTCAATCAAGAAACTAAATCCTACATAAATTTAAGTTCACTAAATACAATTTTGATTTCATATTTCATATTTTAATTATTTCTTATTAAACCATGCCCAATAGATGATTTACCGTGGATTCTACCGATTTTCTATGTTTGAATATGCACCATTTACTCCACAATGTGAACAAGGTTTATGAATTACATATGTGATATTGCTTGGCATGTTCTAGCATTGATCCATATTTTCCTTATATGTGGTGTCTAGGGATAGGATTAGGTCCATAACTAACTAATTGCATAAATTGTGATCATGGAAAGGGTAATACCCAGCATGATGCCAACTCCAATAGTTTCATGAATGATTTCACCTATTTCTTCATGCCTCTATAATTATTTTTCCTCGGGTCAGGTGTTCCTCCCTTAAAAATGGATTTTGGATGGTTGATGAGTTCTCTTCAGTGTTGATTGGGTTGTGTGAATAGATGATTGAATATGCAATGATTTTGTACCTCTTTGCAATGCAAAATGTTGTCCAAAATTTCAAGCATGGAATGAATTGAATAGAACTCTTAGACATTTTGTTATTCAATTTTCACTTTTATCTACAAGGACACCTTTCAACACTTGAATCCACTTCATGCTTGATATTAACACCAGTGGCTTGCCATGATATCTTATACATAACCTTCTTTTGAAGTCATGTGCAATGCCTTATTTAGGTAGAGGAACAAGGAATGATTCGTAAAAATGTAGAAACATTTAGGAGGATTTGGTATGGTGACTTAGGGTCCCTGAGTAACAACTCATTACCATGCACACACTAGTCAAGAGCAATATGCATATCAACTGAATATGGAAGTTGAGATATCAAAGACTAAAGAATTTATATGTTTGAAGAGGACACAGTAAACGTTATATTTGTTATATTGGAAGTTCTCAACCTAACATTAGGAAGGTCTCATTAATTTCAACGACTCTATGTCTTTGTGAGGGAACTATTCAAATTCATGAATTTATATTAGATTCAATGATATCTAACTAGATGACCTGTTGGAGAAATTTAGTCACTAAACATGTTCATTTTTTCTTCTTCTGGTTGAGCCACACTTATTGTTGTAGTGTGCTACCATGCACAAATTTATATTATCTGTCAACAATATGGATCAAGGATTTAACAAGCATTTTATAGTTTTCACATGTCATGGATTGGTAGCCATAGGTATCTCGGAATCCATGTCAAAACCTATAAGAGGAGGTTATTTGAGGTTTGAGTTACGATTATTCTTTTTGTAGCTTTAAGTTTCCTGATAATTTATGATATTTTCCCCAATATTTCCAATAAGTTAGATTCCAGACTCTCACCAATAAATTCACTGAGAAGATAAATGTAACATTTCTTAAAATAGGTTTAATTATTATCCATATGCAATAATGGATTGATAGGGTAGATATATACCTAAATTTTATCACCAGCTACCACAATCCAACATTCTTGATCAGCCTCCATAGACTTTCAACTACCAGGGCTTTCCCAAATGGTGATTATTGTTCAACCCTTGTCACCCTAGGGAATTAGGCATGCTAATATTTTTCCGCTTGATTAGATGGATGCCCCCTTTATTTTTACTTCCCTTCCACATAAATTTGAAAAATTTTCCCTAATTTTTTCCAATATACCTACTAAGTTATATGTCAAGGATTGACAGTAAACTAGTATTGTTTCAAATACAATGTTCACTAAAATTAAAATCCCTCCAAGAGAAAATCACCCTTTTTTCCCTAGAAAAGCACCATATTTTATAATATTATATTCAAAGTAGAATATGAAATACCTTGTGAAGGTGTTGTTGCACATTTTAGAGAAGGCTGAAAGAAACAACCATCAATAAATCATGCCATAATATCTGTCTAGAGGATGACCACTGATTCATATAAAAAATGTTAAATATGAGTTTACATCTGCAATGGATAAGGATATCTTATTTTTGTCACCTTTTAAGCCTTAGAATACTAGGTTAAGAAAAAGAGACAACCACCTTATCCAATAGATTGTAATTCCTTTCTCAACATTTTGATACAACCATATCCTTTCCTTAAGCCCATAGTTATTTTCCTTTAGCACAAATCCTAGACTGGGAAGTTGATACCTGTTTTTTAACACGAGCTACCATAGTCCAGTATTCTTGATAATCCTCCATATACTTTTAACTGTTAAGTCTTTCCTAGATGGTGAATGTTGTTCAACCCCCATCACGCTAGGGAATTAGGATTTCTATGCTTTTTCCACTTGATTAGAGTGATTCCCAAAAGGAAGGAAAGATATCTAAGAAAAATCCCTAGAAGAGGGATAGACTCACCCATTAGTGAAAAAAGTAGCCTCCAAAATCTAGTGCTCTAAGGAAATGTTGTCTCTAAGAATTGAAATAATCCTAGATATAGGTGTTTGATCCCTAGTTCTATTCTAAGGCCAAACGAGCCCCTTAAAATGTGCATGGATTACCTCAAAGAGTGGATACTAGGGTAAAGAAGACATGCCAAGTGTGGAAGAGTCACTCGAATGGTGAATTACACCTCTCAAAATGGAACAAGTAATGACTAAAGAACCTCCAAAGGTGGACACTTTATGGATCAAGAATGAAAAGATGCTCCAATAATAACAAATATGCCCCTCCAAATTTGGAACAACTTCCAAAAATCCTCTAAATATGAGACATATAAACCCTTCTAATGTTGGTCTCTACCTCAAACAGAGCCATGAATGAAACCTCTAAGGAAAATATTGGTGCAAAAAAAGAACCTCCAAAGGGAAACAACCCCCTCAATTATGGTATACAATATCATCAAAGTGGGACAGCTGCACTAAAAGGCTCCAAAATCGGCTAGATGACCTCCAAAATTGCCCCTAAAAGCATGCAAGGTTACCTCCAAAGGTTGTTCGCTCTACAAAATGTCCAAGAGAGATGACCATTATCTAAGAACAAGGAATATACTTCAAAAGAGACACCACAATGTTGAATGTATTCACAAAAAATCCTCTTACAATTTGTTTGTTGCATAGGTTTGCTCAAAAAGACTTTAAATCATGCAACAAACCCTTATCACTATGATGCTACTACATGATGTCATTATATTTGGTCATTTATCTAGATGTTTGGCACCTTTTACCACAAGAATACTTATTTGAGGGTTGTTGCTACATAAAACTACTACACAGGCTACTCAGAATGTGCCCAGACTTGGAAATAATTCCTTTTTATTTTTTACTGTTGTTTTTCTGCACATATTTGCTAAGATCTTGTAATGGTGTTGCTTACGACTGTTCGAAGGTTATAAATAGGGTTGTATGTTACATTTTTTTGAGGTACAATGATTGTTGTCATTTCTAGGTGACAGTATGATAGATTTCCCTAGAATTAGCCGATATATGTCATGGAAAAGGCTAGATTAATTCCCTCACTCTTTTTTTCATTCAAATCAGCAGTCATAAACTCTCAATAATTCAGAATTATTGTACCTTTCAGCATCCAGAATCATGCATTTTATGATATTAATCCATAAGAAGAAGCCATATTCTAGGGCATCATCATCATTAACTACAAGCATCCAATGAGGCCATCCAACCATGAAAAAGTAGCTAGCCAATAAAAACACCATCGCCACTTCATTCATCATCAACCATGGCATGAAAATTTATCGTATACTAAAATTATGATGAAAACCAAAGGTGATTACCCATGCAATATGGGGGCTAACATCTATCTCCAATTATGGCACGTGCTCCTCTTGGGAGTGCATGAGAACCTCAAAATCTCAACATGTACATGATAACAATAACCATTTGAAAACACCAAAACCAAAATCCATGTGGTGTAATGGATGACCTCAACATCCCTAAACACCACATCATATCAATTGTTCATTACATCAAGATTTAGATTTAGAAAAAAGAAACCATCGACATGAATTGAAATGTATTTTAATTCTCATGCAAGACAATGTCCTTTTGATCAAATTCATCATGGACCTCTTCAAGGGTTTCTTCAAGGGTTTGATTTTTGATATTCTCTTCAAAAGTATGGTCATCCAAGAAAAATACCTAGAAGAGGGACAACCTCCTGCAGTGCCCCCTAACTGGAAGGCCACTGAAGTTCTAGATTTTGAAATCAAGTTTTGTAACCAGCTCCTAGCAGTTGCTTTTCCTTCTTTTTATTTCAATAATAAATGAGTATCATTATGCTTTCGTTATGCTAATTTTCTGCATAATTTTAGTGATTAGAAAAATGTCTAACAGCATAAAGTGCACCTACATATAGTAATTCTAACAACATACATATAATTGTAATTTCTTGCATAATTGTAATTTTTCTAACTACCAGTAGAATACCTGGACCGATGTAGGTTGTAGATTGCCCCTATCCACTTCGTAGCTCCTTTGGTCCAAGCCTTAGTAACCAAAAATAGATGATCCACCCTACCGACCAGCTCTTATCATGCTGGCCCTAGGAAACCGACGGGTTTCCTAGCCCCCGAGCCCACAAACCAATAATCCCGACAGCATCCTTCCGTAGTACCTTTCCATAGTTCAAGAGTTAACCCCACCTCATTCTTTTGAGTTTCCCACCTCCTCAAAGCTTCGAGTTATCCCCCTCCTCGACATTCCTCCTTTTCCTCAAAATACTAAGTGTACTTATCCCAAAAACCCACCCCCTCCTATCTCCGTGAGACCATTGCTTTATAGATCCATTTTCCTCCTCCACTTGCCTTCTTGTTTACTCCACCGCCCTCCATAAGAACCCTCGAGCCCCCAAAACATTAAATTGATTGCTTGTTTTACAATCCAATTCATAAATAAATATTATTTTATAATACTTTTCTCGAGCAGTTCAATTGTATTAAGACTAGTTAGGTTGGATTTGATGGGTTAAAGGTACATTATTTAATGATTCTTGAAATATTCATTTTAAGTCATTCACGAAGGCGGTGGATTCAATATTAGTCTTATCCTTCATTTAATAGGTTGAATAAATAATAATTAAATACTATCATGTTGACCCTTTCAAATTTGAAGTGGTAGTTTGTTTTAATTATAAATATATATATAAAAATCCAATCTCGGTTTTGTGACATGACACCAATTTATGAATATAAATTTAATTGAGTTTTATCTTAACCTTCCTCACTTAATAATTTAATAATACTCCTTTCTCGTTTCATAACAATAAATTAATTAATTTAATAATTCAAACATGTTCACTTACCCACTTATGATTTCTTTCATTCCAATAACGACGCATTATTATTATTAACATTAGTTAAATAATAATAATAATAATATTAAATAATCATAATAATAATAATAATGATAAATATTAATGGTGATTTAAGTACCTTAGCACTAATCTAACATACTTAATTAATAATAAGTACCTTAGCACTAATCTAACATACTTTCATTGATAAACGAGTACTCTTAAGGGTTTAATTAATCAATATTAACAATTAGATAATACATGCTTCCAGCATTAATGTTTATCTGCTATACTTCATATTTCGATACTTTCACTTGACGAGAATTACAATTGGAGGCAATTATTTTAATTGTTCAGTACAATGTTTACATATAAGATTAATTAACTTATTTTATACATAAACCAATCGATCATCTATTACTCATGTCGTTTACCCAAACCTTAACTGAGTTATCTATGACAACATATAACATTGTCAAATACTGATAAGTATGTCGTAAACAAATATTATTGCACATGTACAAAATGTGCATGCGTGGCCAGCGTATGCACAGGTCTGACAAGTACTATAAACATACATCATGTTTCCTATGCTTAACAACTAACTAATACTAATAATACCTCATGCAAACATAACAAGTATATATATTTATCATAACATTACTAAAACATCATCGGTCATTATATCAGTTAACCTTTAATATTTCATTTCATTATCTTTATTATTACATTGGTTCAATCAATCAAGTACAAGGAAATCTACCTACTACCACTAACTCGAGATCAACGAATACCCAACCCTCAACAGTACTAACTAAATATCCTCCCATCCTAACCTACATTAGCATCCTCCCTATCCTTCCTCTGCTAGTACAAAAGTGGATGTCAGCTTTACTAACCTAGCCACATAGAACATGAGAGCGGTAGCGTCGGCTAACTAGCGGACCTAACCTCTCCTAGCAGGCATCCGACCATCATCATCACAACAACTTGGGGAGCGTGTCTCAGCACGGCCCTCCCATGACCTCGGGTATCATAGAAACATAGGGTGGGCAATACATCCATCCCTCTCAACATACTGGGTCTACGCCCTTATCGACTCATACTTTGTTGCTCTCGAGATTATTGGTTTGTGTCATCGTATCATCAACATTGGTAAACAAGGCTCTCTGCAAAATAGGTACTATACCATACTTCGTATCAGGTATCCGACTATTACATAGCCCTGGTGTCCTGCGGATTAGTACTTTGCAGCCATACATTTATAACAATATTTCCATTCTATCATCGTCTGATCCATATTGTCAACATCATTTATTTCTTCACATAAAATCATTAAATTGATCACAGCATAAATACCACATCATATATATCACATTTCATCTAGGACGATTATTAAACATATACTGTCATTATGAAATAAAAGAATCTCATGATAACTACAACATAGTAACCACATAAACCAAATAATATCATGAGGATGGTAACATCATAACATCATAACCATAGTATCAGCATGGGAACAGTAACATCCTAAACATAGTAGCAATATATCATCATGTCTAACATGCTGAGAATATAGTTCACTCTGTCTAGCTAAGTCGAACAGATAATAAGCAAAGAAAGTGAAAGGTGTCTAACTCACAAACATGCCTAGTCAAAATATGGGGCGTTACATACACCCACCCTTCAGGAAACTTCGTCCCGAAGTTATGGTCAAAATAGTGAGGGAAAAATATCGACGCATAATCTATGTGCCCTCCCAGGTAGCAGATCGTGGCTATACTTGTCCCACTGGACCTAAAATTGACCAAACACATTGATGGCACCTTACAGTTTTACTTATTTTATCCCATGATATGTATTCTAATAATTAAAAAAAACATTTAGATTAATCCTTCTATCGAATCTCAATATTATATCTAGAATGCCTAAGGTTATAATCAAGTGCTACCCACCTTAGTATCCTACTTCTTACCGTTTAGCAATATCCTTTAAGTTATAACATCTAGAGGGGTTTACTCATCACAAAAGCTTATATTGATCCAACTTAGCATGAAATAATCAACGATTTAAAATGGAGGTCTTTAGAACTCGTAATTTGTATTCGCTCAACATGCAACTACCAAGGAACCTTAAGGTTGGCATACCTCTCTTAGGGGAGAAGGTTCATGTACTTTAAATCCTAAGGTCCTACAATATTATTCCCTTATTGATAATTAGCAATAACCAAACTATCGTAACATTCACTAAACTAGGACAACTATTATTGTTACAAGGCTTTTGGGACTATACCATATTAGAATGCAACTGTTATCAATTTTAACCATTGATCTCTCATTTTCCATGTGATATAATTAGAAGGGGAACCATTACTTCTAATAAATTTATAGCTAATTTGTTCTTGTTCGCACAACGTAAAGGCTTTTACTAGCATCTACCATACTATAAACTTGTATTTGTTGTCGTAAATCTAAGTTTCCTATACATACGCTCATTAATCTCCATGGATCTTATGGATACCTACACACATTATGCACTTACGTGGCATCAAGCTTTGTTCTTATTTTGTGAGATGTTGATGTCAACGGAGACATATAATCCTTTCTTCATAACATTATACTTCTCATTTTGTTTGTTTTTCTCAGTTAACAACAATTTTTACCTCTCACATGATGATCGATTTCTTCCATCATATATTAGGGGTTTGAACATCATAACTTATTCATCTCAATGCACATCGGTTCCCTATTTGTATTCATTTATTATTCTATTTATTATCACTACTTCTCTTAATCTCGTATATGCTTACTCAAGCTAACTTATTAGTTCCCCACCAATTTTCGTACTTTTTATATTTTATTGCTTGTTCACTTTGTAATTATTAAATCGTAGTTGTTTCCCAACAATATTTTCCCTCAAATCATGATAATTTAACATAAGCAAGACCAACGACATATAACTGCTACCCTTTTCTCGCACATACTTAGTTCCTTCAATCTCTTTCCACTTACTATATTGAAACACGACTAATTGCACACAATGTGGAAGAATGCATCATACTAATTAATTAGCACTATCAAGCATCAACCCCCAACACTTGTGCACATAAATTTATTTACCAATTTGATGCCTAGATTCATCTATGTTAGCTCATACTATGGTGTTTTGCCAATACAACTAGACTATTTAACATCTCCTCATACATGAAGGTATTTTAAGGCGTAATGTAACTCATTCATTATACATAAGTTATGGGTTATAGCATATCCATTCCTTACCGCATTGTATCGTTGCAACACTCGAACATAAACAAACATGAAATTTAGCTATGCATTTGTTTATACTTATGTGTAAGGAATAGCTTGTTGGGATTGTCGTGTTAACTCTATGGTCGTTTTTATTAATTTGTTTCGTCATGTAAACTTTTCAGTGTCCTAGTGTTCATCTCGTCGTGTTGGTCTCACCAGTGTCTTGCTTGCGAGATTCTGCATTCGTCTCTCCCTTTCGACTATAGTTCGAAGTCTCGACAGAAGGCATTTCGGGGTCTTAATACTTAAAGTTATGTTTAAACATGAATACTTACATTTTAGTTCACTTTTAATGCCAACCCTTAACCTAATTAATCTAATCTATATTGACCTTATGAACATTAAGTGTCAACCCTTAATGTTAACTTTTATGTTCTAGGAACACCCGTTCTTTAGTGTCAATTCATAAAAGTTTCATAGTTAATTGTATTAAAATTTTAATTTTAATTTTAAAAAAAAACAACAAAATAGAATTGATATCATTTTATTTTATTTTTATACAAGTTTTATATGATTTATAAAATGATATATATATAATCAACCTATGTAGTTTATATGGATTATCAAAATATATATATAATTTAAAATCTAATTTAAATAAAATCAAATTTAAATGAAGTCAAAGTAATTTAAAAAAATAATGATATTATGAAAATCTATGTCACAATCCACGCCTTTATCACAATTTGTAAATTATTATTATATTATATTTTATTTTATGGCCTCTCCACCTATCTCTCCCCTTCTCCCCGCACATATCCAGCTACCACCGCTAGCCATCCCCCGCTTCCCCTCCACGTGACAACCCTGCTACTCACCTCGCCTTCCCTCCATTCGCCTAAGGGAGCCCACAAAGAGGCGACCTGCATGTCTGCCATGCGTCGACTCGCATGCCACCAGGTGTTTGTCCTCTGGATCCTGGAGCCTGGGTGGAGGGCATTCTACCTCTTTTAATCAGCCCTCCTCATCCCCGCGCGCGAAGGAGAGTTTTTTTTTTTTGTTCCATGAGGTCCGTAGTTCTCTGCCTTTTGACAACAGTCATGGCGAGCTCGGCTTCGTGTATTTGGGGGCTCGAGGGTTCAAGTAGCTAAATTTAAATCGGAAAGATGACTGCAATCCTCACTATTCATTAAGCTCAAAGGACAGACCCTACTGGCTCTTCTGATTCACGACTCTCCACCAAATTCTCATTTTCGGAGATGCCCACTTGCAAAATCTTCTCCTCTTGGCGCTCTGGTGTGTAGATCTTATTTTATTTTTTTATTTTTATATATATATATACATTTTTTTTTTATCTACATATATTTCATAATCACAACAATGACCTAACACTGAGTTGCGTTTCTGTTTGTTTTTGTTTTGTGTCCAATTTAATAATGTAATTTATCTGGCATTAAGCTAGGTACGAGTAGTTTGCTGGTCAAAAAGATGTTTCCTACAAAGATAGTTACAATTATTCTGCAATTGCTTGCATAGAGGCTTCTATTCTAGCTATTAGCCGTAGATGGTTATGGCTACCTCGCTCAGCCAACTGATTACCCTTTTGAAATTTGGATTTGTCTTTTGTTTCCAGCTTTAGTGATATTCATTTTCTGGCTTTTGCATTAAACTTAACAGCGATGGTTTCTGATTTACAAACTGAGTAGTATTCCCTTTTTATCTTTATATATATATATATATATATATTTTGAGAGTGCTCATCCCCAACTCAGTCAGAGAGGGTGCAGCTCAACCCAGAGGGAGCGCAGCTCCGCTCAAAGAGGGCGCACTCAAAGAGTGCTCATCCGAGTTTTAAGGCTGTACATCTTAAAACTTAGAAGTTCACGATAAGAATCCCTCCAGTTCGAATATTTGTTTAAAACTCCGATGAGTAGACCACACCAACTCAAACATAAAGGGGATGTTCCGAGGTGAGTATTACCTTTGGGTGTGAAGTAGAATGGGCGAATGATCTGACCCTGCTCCTGGTAAGGTCGAAACTTTTTGTTGATACATTTGTGTTGGAGAGGAACTGGTGTAAAAGTAAGAAATGGTCCAGCCTTTTCCATTACGAAATAGGCCTTCTCTTTTCTTATTCCAGGTAAATAAAACATTTTGCGGTGGTAGGTCGACTAAATTTAGGGGACCAATGAGTTTCTGGAGATGCTGCCCTACTATCTCATGTTTTCTAATGCCTTTCTTTTCATCGACATGAAGAGTGGTATTAAAATCACCGGCGATTATCGATCGTTCCCGGACGCTAAGAAAATAGAAATTTTCTAAGGAAGACACGCAAGCTGGTATATCTTGATGTATACATGAGTTAGTTTACTTGGGATATCAGAAGTATATTCCAAAAAAAAAAAATTCATATCAAAGCTCTGTTGCTACTGGGATCTGAAATTTTCACATTTTTTTGATCCCACAGAATAGCAATCCCGCCCAAGAAGCCTCCAGGGCTGTTGGCAATTTCGAAATCAACTGAACAAAGGGATTCATCTTATCGGTACCACATTTAGTCTGTTGAAGGCAAACAATATCGAGATTATCTAATGCTTATGCTTGAATATTCTACTCTTGTCAGGGGCATTCAATCCTTTTACAATCCAAGAATGAGAAAGAATGTTTGGGGATGGGAAAGAAAAATATGCCCCTAGTTTTGCATTGCTCAGCATCTACCAATATTGCGACCCTCTTCATCTCTCTTATAGACATGGCTAGGACGTCCTCGAGACACCATTTTCGACCGATTCCACAACCAAAGAGGACAAAACTCTAAAACTTTAACAAAACTCTCCCACGAATTCCCAATTGCTTTTAGAATATTTTCAGGCCAGAATTCCATTGGAAGAGCATAGAGTTTGATCCATACCAGTGCTTCTATGAATTTTAGCTGGATCATCCAGTAGAGACTGACTGAGTTCAGAACGAAAAGGCCCTGCGTCAAATATCTCTCTATCGAAGAAAACCTTGGCAAACAATTGGAGATCGATCGAACCCTTCACCTTTTAATATTTTCATATCGATTTAAATCCTGCTCGCATCATTGCAGACCTGGTAAGTAAATCAATCTTCGGATACTGTCTCTAGCGCACAAGGGTTTGACCACGAGCTTGCTGGGCAGGATTTATACACGATACTTGGATGATGTTGAGCATTTCAAGTGATGTTTGGTGGCATCTTAACGTTCGCTAGGGATTTGGTGAGTTCGATACAGGAAAAACCCAAAAATACTTTTCTCTAAATCTCTGTTAACGGACCAAAATAAATTCTCAAAAAGAGACTTCAAATTCAATCATACAGCCAACCTTCTGTGTTCAACAAATATTTTTGTGCAGTTTGACTGTGGTGGGTTCCTGATGTCCATGGTGACAAAAGTTGGGTGAAAACCCAATAATTTCTTTATATTCTGTTTCTACCCTATCTGCGCCCTCTCCAAGTTGGGCTGGGCTGGGTTTTTTGTTTGTTTGTAACGTAGGAGAAAATTTTGTCAATTCCACCATCAGAAATAGTCCAGCTTACTTAATAAGCTTATTTAAGGTTTTATTCAGTGCGTAATAATTGGAGATGCAGCAGCCGCCTTCGGTTACCCCAAAAAGGGAAAATTAAACCAAGAAGAGGCCGAGGCAGCTGACATTTTATTCTATTCTTTGCACAAGTTTTTATTTATTTATTATTATTACAGCTTCATGCTCTTCTCCCCTACGAGAACCGAATTCTTCTTTTTAAACCATTAGAAGGATTTCTACGAGTCTTCTAAATCCCATCATTTCTATTGTCGTGGCTCCAGTACCAACCCATTCTTCTTATTATTGAGCTGGGTTTTTTTGTTTGTTTGTTATTTATGATTATATTTGGTGTTCTCCATGATGCACTTTTTGCAGGTATTTGAGATTGTTTCGATAAATGTTTTGCAAATATTTCTGGACAGAAAATTACTATTTAAAATTAGCCATAATCTGGGGTGGCGTTGTGCCTTACAGTTTCATAATTGTATGCCTAAAGCAATAATTATATGGATAATTAAATTCAGAGCTTCTCTTGAAGATTAATTAGCAAACCTTAATTAGCATACCTATATGTATGATATAAACCAGTAGCGAGAATGACTGAGATGCATAGTTTGAGATTAAACGATATCGATCACTTGTACCAGTCACATTGTACCAGCACCAACTCTTCTTAACAGAAGAAATCTTGTATTTTACATAATAATCAATTTTTTTTTTTATATATAGCGAGGAATTCTATTTTTTTGTGTTCAATAGCAAATGGAACGTTGATCAGAATTGTCTATGTTGCTCCCTCCCGTGTTATTTAAAACCCCTTACTCTATGTCAATCAGGTTCAGCCATCTTTGGAAGTTAATATATTTTGTGCATGTCGCCTTGTTATCTTATACCAGTCAACATATAAAACTACAGAGCTTTTAGACATAGTTTAGAGATTGATTGCATCCTCCCCTATTAAACTAGTGTACAACTGTAATTATATATTGGTCACTTTATGGCATCTGGAAATGTTGATATAATATGTGCATTATGTTGTGGTGAATTAAATATAGATATGCATTCCAGTTAAATTACATTAACATAGCTCACGCTAGAAAATAACACTAAAACTTTACGTATACAATTTGTACTTGTTATCTTGCTTCAACCTGCAAATAATTGTATTTTTTTTTTTCCACTAAAACTAGGGTGTGATTGGATTCACTTTGTTATATTATGTAAATATTTTTATCCCAAGAACATTGCTAGAGGTTAAATTTCATTCTTAATGAGTAATAGATTTTGATGACAAAATGTTTTTAATTCTTTAAATATATTTGCAATATGTATCTATTTTGAAATACAAACACACATATATTTACATATATGCAGTTTTTCTAACCTATCCAACTTTTAATGGTGTTTGTGTTTGTGCAGGTATTTCTATCAAGGTTCATGTTCTAAGTGGTTCTAAGTTATTGTAGGCTTTAACATGGTGAAAAGTCAAGGTAGTTTAGGCGTGTGCAGGCCCTAAAGGTCTAAGTGTCCGAGCCTTAAGCTCTGATACCAAATGCAGTGCCCCCTAACTGGAAGGCCACTGAAGTTCTAGATTTTGAAATCAAGTTTTGTAACCAGCTCCTAGCAGTTGCTTTTCCTTCTTTTTATTTCAATAATAAATGAGTATCATTATGCTTTCGTTATGCTAATTTTCTGCATAATTTTAGTGATTAGAAAAATGTCTAACAGCATAAAGTGCACCTACATATAGTAATTTTAACAACATACATATAATTGTAATTTCTTGCATAATTGTAATTTTTCTAACTACCAGTAGAATACCTGGACCGATGTAGGTTGTAGATTGCCCCTATCCACTTCGTAGCTCCTTTGGTCCAAGCCTTAGTAACCAAAAATAGATGATCCACCCTACCGACCAGCTCTTATCATGCTGGCCCTAGGAAACCGACGGGTTTCCTAGCCCCCGAGCCCACAAACCAATAATCCCGACAGCATCCTTCCGTAGTACCTTTCCATAGTTCAAGAGTTAACCCCACCTCATTCTTTTGAGTTTCCCACCTCCTCAAAGCTTCGAGTTATCCCCCTCCTCGACATTCCTCCTTTTCCTCAAAATACTAAGTGTACTTATCCCAAAAACCCACCCCCTCCTATCTCCGTGAGACCATTGCTTTATAGATCCATTTTCCTCCTCCACTTGCCTTCTTGTTTACTCCACCGCCCTCCATAAGAACCCTCGAGCCCCCAAAACATTAAATTGATTGCTTGTTTTACAATCCAATTCATAAATAAATATTATTTTATAGTACTTTTCTCGAGCAGTTCAATTGTATTAAGACTAGTTAGGTTGGATTTGATGGGTTAAAGGTACATTATTTAATGATTCTTGAAATATTCATTTTAAGTCATTCACGAAGGCGATGGATTCAATATTAGTCTTATCCTTCATTTAATAGGTTGAATAAATAATAATTAAATACTATCATGTTGACCCTTTCAAATTTGAAGTGGTAGTTTGTTTTAATTATAAATATATATATAAAAATCCAATCTCGGTTTTGTGACATGACACCAATTTATGAATATAAATTTAATTGAGTTTTATCTTAACCTTCCTCACTTAATAATTTAATAATACTCCTTTCTCGTTTCATAACAATAAATTAATTAATTTAATAATTCAAACATGTTCACTTACCCACTTATGATTTCTTTCATTCCAATAAGGACGCATTATTATTATTAACATTAGTTAAATAATAATAATAATAATATTAAATAATCATAATAATAATAATAATGATAAATATTAATGGTGATTTAAGTACCTTAGCACTAATCTAACATACTTAATTAATAATAAGTACCTTAGCACTAATCTAACATACTTTCATTGATAAACGAGTACTCTTAAGGGTTTAATTAATCAATATTAACAATTAGATAATACAAGCTTCCAGCATTAATGTTCATCTGCTATACTTCATATTTCGATACTTTCACTTGACGAGAATTACAATTGGCGGAAATTATTTTAATTGTTCAATACAATGTTTACATATAAGATTAATTAACTTATTTTATACATAAACCAATCGATCATCTATTACTCATGTCGTTTACCCAAACCTTAACTGAGTTATCTATGACAACTTATAACATTGTCAAATACTGATAAGTATGTCGTAAACAAATACTATTGCACATGTACAAAATGTGCATGCGTGGCCAGCGTATGCACAGGTCTGACAAGTACTATAAACATACATCATGTTTCCTATGCTTAACAACTAACTAATACTAATAATACCTCATGCAAACATAACAAGTATATATATTTATCATAACATTACTAAAACATCATCGGTCATTATATAAGTTAACCTTTAATATTTCATTTCATTATCTTTATGATTACATTTGTTCAATCAATCAAGTACAAGGAAATATACCTACTACCACTAACTCGAGATCAACGAATACCCAACCCTCAACAGTACTAACTAAATATCCTCCCATCCTAACCTACGTCCGCATCCTCCCTATCCTTCCTCTGCTAGTACAAAAGTGGATGTCAGCTTTACTAACCTAGCCACATAGAACATGAGAGCGGTAGCGTCGGCTAACTAGCGGACCTAACCTCTCCTAGCAGGCATCCGACCATCGTCATCACAACAACTTGGGGAGCGTGTCTCAGCACGGCCCTCCCATGACCTCGGGTATCATAGAAACATAGGGTGGGCAATACATCCATCCCTCTCAACATACTGGGTCTACGCCCTTATCGACTCATACTTTGTTGCTCTCGAGATTATTGGTTTGTGTCATCGTATCATCAACATTGGTAAACAAGGCTCTCTGCAAAATAGGTACTATACCATACTTCGTATCAGGTATCCGACTATTACATAGCCCTGGTGTCCTGCAGATTAGTACTTTGCAGCCATACATTTATAACAATATTTCCATTCTATCATTGTCTGATCCATATTGTCAACATCATTTATTTCTTCACATAAAATCATTAAATTGATCACAGCATAAATACCACATCATATATATCACATTTCATCCAGGACGATTATTAAACATATACTGTCATTATGAAATAAAAGAATCTCGTGATAACTACAACATAGTAACCACATAAACCAAATAATATCATGAGGATGGTAACATCATAACATCATAACCATAGTATCAGCATGGGAACAGTAACATCCTAAACATAGTAGCAATATATCATCATGTCTAACATGCTGAGAATATAGTTCACTCTGTCTAGCTAAGTCGAACAGATAATAAGCAAAGAAAGTGAAAGGTGTCTAACTCACAAACATGCCTAGTCAAAATATGGGGCGTTACACCTCCCCTATTAGTGAAAAAAGTAGCCTTCAAAAGCTAGTGCTCCAAGGAAATGTTGTCTCCAAGCATGAAAGGACCCTAGATCTAGGGTTTTGATTGCTTGGGTATGTGCCTCTTCAAGGGAGTGATTTTTTATATGCTCTTCCAAAGAATGGTCTTCCAAGAAAAATCCCTATAAGAGGGACAACCTCACCCATTAGTGACAAAAGCATCCTTCAAAATCTAGCACTTGAGGGAAATGTTGTCTCCAAGCAATGAAAGAACCCTAGATCTAGTGTTTTGATCCCTATGTCTAATCCAAGGCCAAACGAACCCCTTAAAATGTGCATGGATCACCTCCAAGAGTGGATTCTAGGCCAAAGAAGACATGCCAATTGTGGAAGAGTCACTCCAATGGTGAATGCCACCTATCAAAATGGCATAAGTAATGAATAGGGAACCTCCAATGTTGGACATTCCATGGACCAAGCATGAAAATAACTCCAATAATCACAAATATGCCCTTCCAAATGTGGAACAACCTCCAAAATGCCTCTAAATATGAGACATATAAACCCTTCTAATGTTGGTCGCTACCGGAAACAGAAGCCATGAATGCAAGCTACAAGGAATATTTTGGTGCAAAAGAAGAACCTCCAAAAGGAAACAACCCCTCCAAGTATGGTATACAATATTATCAATGTGGGCCAACTTCACTAAAAGGCTCCAAAACCTACAAAATGATCTCCAAAAGTGCCCTAAAAACTTAAAAGCATGCAAGGTCCCCTCCAAAGGCTGATTGCCATATCAAATGTCCAAGAGAGTTGAGCGTTGGCTGAGAAAAATGCATATACTTCATAAGTGATACCCTAGGGTTGAATGTATTCACAAATAAATCCTCTTAAAAGCTGGTTGTTGCACAGGTTGCTCAAATCGACTGTAAATCATGCAACCCTTATCACTATCAATTTGCTACATGATGTCATCATATTTTCTCATTTATCCATCTATTTGGCACCTTTTACCATAGAAAGACCCATTTGAGGACTACTGCTACAAAAAACCACTACACATGCTGCTCAGAATGTGCCCATACTTGGAAATAATGCCTTCTTAGTTTTTAATACTATTTTTCTACATAGGTTTGTTGAGATCTTGTAATAATATTGCTTACTATTGTTAGAAGGTAAAAAATAGGGTTGTATGTTACATTTTTCTTGATATCTATTTTTCCTGTAGATTTCTTTGCTTGTTCTTTTTGGTTTACAGATTCTGTATACAAACTTTTGCAAACAAGGTATTTTTCTGGAATAGAATAATTCTCTTTTTTGTAGCAATAAATTTTCAATGATTTTCATTCTAATGGTGTCTATCTATGTGATGGAGCCCTATATGTCTTTCTTTTTTTTTCATTGTAAGTGTGCCTTAGTGACAACTATCCATGGAAAATGTTGGTGTCCTAGAGGGGTGAAGGAAAATTTTCTCCTCTTATGCAACATAACAACTTCGAAACATTGAGGATCTGACAAAATTATCCATAGTGGCATTTCACAAAATATAGAGACATGGGAAAATCAAGGGTGAATAGAGACATGGCATTTCAACAAACCCTTATCACTCTAAATCATGGAAGTTTATTTTTTTGTTGTCGGACGTAATTTTTGCGCAGGATGCTGCTTTAGGGATCTGATTTGGTAAAGTATTTTACAATCCTTTTAATTTTATTGTTTGCAATCAGGAAACAATGAGATGTTTATTTGCAACAACTAGCTATCGATTAAGTTCAGAAAGGTTTTTATTTATATTGTAAGTACCTCATTTTAATAAAGGGGAAAAAGAGCGGATGTCTTAAGACAATCTTAATTGAATAACTTACTATATTTAACACTGTATATTAATGACCTGTTTATTTGAAATAACTCGAGATAATTATGTGTCTGGTGGTGGTTAGACTAAACGTCTTCCTTGTCTTTCTCAGTTGCAAATTTCTACTCCTACCAAATGCCTATCCTAGGTCTGAAATTTTGGTCTCCTACTAAATGCCTCTATGCCTCTATGTCTTTGGTTAAGTCTTGGATCAACCTATATAGTATATTAACATGGTATTCACAAGGTTTAGGTCTTGGATCAGCCTAGATAGTATACTAACATATATCAACACACCAACCATTATAAGTAGTATCCATTAGATGGGATGAGGTGCTTTCAAGTAGTCAGTATACCAATCTAGTATGCCTAGATGGGCTCATGTGGTTTCAAGTAGCATCTTCTATTATTCCCATATAGCATTAATCCCATACAGCTAGACACTACTGTGGTTTCAAATTGAAAACTAACAATCAACTGTTTCTTTAGTAAACACGCCTGAGTAGTTTTCCATTGATTTGCATGTGTGTGATTGACAAGATGATAATCATGGCATTTATTGCAATTTGTATGAATTTATGAATCCATATTGGAGGAATGTAGTTGTCATTGCAAGAACTAGGTATTTATTATAATGCTAATAGTAGCAATAATAACATTATTGTGAGCTTTAATGCCTTCAAAGGTATTTCTATGAAAAGGAGTCTTCCCATTAGTGCTTGGGTTGATACATGATTCGAATGGTTAAGGAGTGTATGTATGATCATTATTGGATATTTGAATATTTAGGAGGCCAGCTAGATGTTCACATGGATTTAATGTGGTGTGAAGTTCTTTTTGGATTTTTGGGTATCATGAATCCATGATCTGGAACTGTTTCGCTACAACAACATTGAACTTATCAATAAGATCAGGGAATGAAAACCTATAACTTGGGTTGATACTTTCATTGCCACAATATTTATTGGTGTTTACTTGTAAGAAACATGGAAGAAACCATGTTTGGAGTACCTGTTTTTGTTTTCTTGATGAGAAACCTAATCCCTGTGAACAACTCCTATTTGTTTATTCAATATACAATATAAATGGATAGAAGGGAAATCTCTACTAGTTTGTCACCCAAAACGTATGTGATATAATTTTTATAGACATGAAAATGTCACTATTACTGCATTTTTGTGAAAGAATGCCATCATTGAAAAATGAAAACACTACGGTAAACTTAACTATGAAAAAATGTCTATAAATCCCATAAAAATACCATTGCTGTCACACATATTTTCCATTATAGAAACATTTATATTTGTTATTTCATTGGATAAATCAAAATAAATATCCTTACCCATAGATATCTGTTTTTACCTTCCAAAAAGCTACCATAGGATTTCCTAAACTAATTATTAGTCCTACTCACCATTTAAAAAAGAAAACTTTGTTGGAAATAGTGCAACTTCGGAAGCTGTCCTTATTGATTTTGATCATGTAAAACCCTTAAAAGAATCAATGCAAACCTTGGGGTGAAATCACACAAATAAAATATTTATTAAATATAAATCTTGTTTTCCCCAAGACAAGTGAACTCACTAGGTTTCTACTTGTACATGGTTTTCTTACCCATGTCATGTTTGCTTGTTGTTTACATGGAATCCGAAAAACTACGTGATTTAGGGTAGTTCATGCCTTTTTAAAATGTTTTATGTAGTTGTTGTGCTCCTGGTCTGGTTTCGACATATGTCCACGATGCTCTTGGATGTCAAATTATGTCTCCCATGCCCTTGATGTTTTTGATCTTATGGATGTTAATGTATTTTGCTTCTCCACACTTTGATTTGTTTTAGAACTTGATATTAGCATGTTGGTATATCAAACTTGGAAATTGCCTGTAGCTTATTAGCATGCTAGTACATAATAGATTCTCCTTCTCAGCCACACAAATAAGGCATAAATTGATGAGTTTTTTCCCTATAGATGTCAACCTACTAGTGTGTAATTGACCATCTCCCTTTGGCACACAAAAATGTAGAAAAAACATGATGTGGACAACTCCTAGCCACAACAATCAATCCCAGTGATGAATAATTCCTCCTTGGCAACTCAACCTATTGGATAGCAATGTATATCAGCTGATTTAGAAAGTGAATATGCCCAACAGTATAGTGAGTTTCCCCTTTTGACCTCATTTTCAAAGATCTAACTAGTAGAAGGGAAGAAATTAGTTACTAGGGTTCGATGGTTAGTAGTCCTAGGGCAGGAAATCTGCGAAAGAAAACAAAATCTAACAGGCAGGCTCAAAGGGAACCAACCTTACACTAGGTGGTCATAGAAGACCATAGCAGGGTATGGGTGGTAGGGCCTCCACACAAAGGAAATGACAAATGGTAGTAAGATTGATATAGGGAGGCAGTGGTACATCATGCTGAGCCAAGCCAAGGAGATGAGCCAGTAAGCAAGGTTGAGATATGTAAGAATGTAGTGCCATCTATGTATTCTTGCTCTGCCTCACCAAGTTGTCTATGTTGTAAAGGAAGTGATGTGGTTTATACTTCCCACATGCAAGCTTTTGATCACCAGTAGTCACGAGTTCAAATGGAAAGGATCCTCCCTGAATGAGTTGTCACAATTTGAATTCTTGTATTCCTATCAGTTGCACACTGAAAAATATGTCATAAATTTCAATGCATGATATATTGCTAATCATTTATCTCAAATGCAAATGCAGCCATTGATTCTCTGGATTGAAGTTTGTGTTGTAGCATGGGTTGTAAATTTTAAAGTTGTGATGGGTTGTTGTAGTTGACAATCAAAAGTTCAATGCAAAGACAATCATTGATCAGTGGTAGCTGTGGATTTGATTGGTATAGAGCTATGTGAATGAGTATTCAAGGGTTTAATTCTTGCACCGATGTTCTATCCTAAGTCGTGAGTTCAATGCTTGAGCAATTTTATAGAGTTTGAATGTTTCTATGGGTCCTCTTGATTGAAGTTTGTGTTATGGCCATGGTTCTAATGTTGTTATGGGTTCTTGTTGAGTAAATTTAGTTTGTTTGAACTTCTTAGTGAGACTATTGTTATTCAATAATCAAAATTTCAATGCACAACTGATTTTGATAAGTAGTTATGAGTTTGATTCCATAGTGCAATTGTCAATCAGTAGTTCTATGTTCAGTGCCCAATATTTTCAATTAGTAGTTGTGAGTGGTAATGTAGCATGGGTTCTAAAGAAGTTGTGGGTTCTTGTTGGTTTTAGTTTTTGATCCATGAAACAATTGTCAATAAGAAATCAAAAGTTCAGTGTGCAAATAATTGTTGATCATAGTGCAAAGAGCTGTGTGAATGAGTAGTTGGGTTCTTGGTGACTAATTTATTTGATGGAACATGTTTAAATTTTTGAGTTTTATATCTCTAGACTAATTCCCACAATATGATTGGTCATATTGATACATAAAGATAACATTCAACAGGTCATGAATAAAGTTCAAATAGAATTCAAAGTAGATAAACCTGGACAACATACTAATGTGTGATGTAGATGACTAAAATTCTCAATTTTTTTAGCAATAATTGTAACATCTACAATTACATTGGATTTCTAAAATGTATCAAACCTGGAAATTACCTGTAGGTTATTACCATGCTAGTACCTACTAGATTCTTCTTCTCAGCCACATGTATAAGGCATAAATTGAGGAGGTTTTTCTCTATAGATGACAACTTGCTAGTGTGGAATTGACAATCTCCCTTTGGCACACAAAAATGTAGAAAAACATGATGTGGAGAACTCCTAGCCACAACAATCAATCACAGTGATGAATAATTCCTCCTTGGAAACTCAATTTGTTTGATAGAAATGTATATCAGCTGATTTAGAAATTGAATATGCCCAACAGTATAGTGAGTTTCCCCTTTTGACCTCAGTGTCAAAGCTCTAACCAGCAGAAAGGAAGAAATGAGTCCCACGACCCTCTTGGGGTTGTATCATCCACTAGAAATAATGTGCGCTCTCCTACTAATCAAAGTTGCAGCTATTATTGTGGTTCCCATGGTATCATTGTAAGTTCCTATTTTGCTTAAGTGGATGCTTACTTTGGTGCTACATTGGTAATTTTGTTGTTCCTGTCGATGAATAAATCCTTGGATTTACTAGTGGTAGCCTAGAGCTTGTTTAGTTGTGGGGATCTTATTAATGTGTTGTTGGTATCCTTGGTATACTCCATTATTTATTTAAATTTATGGTTTTATAATGATATTTTTCTTCTGTTGGCAGGTTGTTGATGATGTTATTGATCAACAGAGCTTCAATAATGTGAAACAATGGTTGAATGAGATTGATTGCTATGTGAGTGAGAATGTCAACAAGTTGCTTTTTGGAAACAAATGTGATTTGACTGCTAATAAAGTTGTTGATTATGATACATCCAAGGTAATGTTAAATGTTGAGTAGCTGTTGATTGTTGGTATCCTTGGTATACTCCATTATTTATTTAAATTTATGGTTTTATAATGATATTTTTCTTCTGTTGGCGGGTTGTTTATGATGTTACTGATCAAGAGAGTTTCAAAAATGTGAAACAATGGTTGAATGAGATTGATCGCCATGCGAGTGAGAATGTCACCAAGTTGCTTGTTGGAAACAAATGTGATTTGACTACTAATAAAGGTGTTGATTATGATACAACCAAGGTAATGTTAAATGCTAAGTAGCTTTGGTATCATGTGCACTGCTATGTGTTTCACTGTATGCATCATCGTCTTTGACTTGATGAGGATTTAAATATGAGTGTTCCTTGAAGTTGTTGGTGCTTTGTTTTTTTGTTAATTGAAACACTATGGCAGTTTGTAGTCTTAAGTTTGTTTACTTGGCTTGTAGATTTTTTTTTTATTAATCTCAAGGGTTAGTTTTTTTTGTCACTTTTCAGTCTACATTTTTCTTGACATGCTTTCTGTATTTTTCTCTTCAAGGCATTTGCTGATGAGATTGGAATTCCATTTTTGGAGACAAGTGCGAAGAATGCAACAAATGTGGAGCAGGCTTTCATGACCATGCCTGCTGAGATAAAGAACAGGTGCACTTTTTTGTTATGATGTTTTCCAACCTTTAACAAGCGCCTATATTATACAATTGTGATGTTATATGTTTGTTTGACTCCTTAATTTTTATTGTGTGTAATGGTGTAAACTTGTGCCAGAAAATCCTAATGAAACTTATTGAGATTCTCCTTTTTCTATGATCCTGTTGTTTTATGATAAATTTAAGTGGTGATACATAATTCAAATTACATGTCACGACTATTGGTGATCTTGTTGGTTTGAAACATGTTCCTATTGTATATTTTATTGGGCATAGTTGATATAACATTGGGAAAATACTCGTTTTTTCTCATGATAGAGTGTTGTAACTATTTACCTTATCCATTCATTGCTTTGAAATCAACACTGTAGATGAACTCGCAAATTTTTATGGCCAAGTGAATTGTATATAGAAGTTTGTATTTTGCAAGCATATAAATACTCATGCCTATCATGTATTTATTTGAAAATTTTGTTGCATGTGTATCGAAACTTCATCTATATTCTATTATTGTTTGCTTGTTTACTTGTGAGGGCATTAACGTATGACTTGTCTCTGTTCTAGTGACTCATATATTTTAACATCAAATTTGATAAACATCATTGATTGCATTTGATAAGGGGCATTAAAGAACTACGTCCCACACTCTACTTGTTATTCCTAAACAATTTCTTGTATGTCTTGTCTCCATAGAGAAACAATGCCAATGATTATGCCATTTTTAGTTCTTGAACCTGGACAATTTAATTTTTGGGTTGCATGCATTCACATCACTAACCCTTCTTCATAACAATTTTGGTCAGGCTCCAGCCTTCCAGGCTATAAAATCTTGTAATCATCTTGATTATATCTATCAATATGCTCAAGATATTCATGCCCAAGTGAATTGTATCTGGAATTTTGCATGTTGCAAGCATATAAAATTATAAATACTCATGCCCATCGTTTATTTATCTGAAATTTTTGTTGCATATGGATTGAACCTTCAACCATATTCTATTATTGTTTTCCTCTTTACTTGTGGTGGCATTACCATATGAATTGTCCTTGTTCGAGTGACTCAGATATTTTAACATCAAAAATTTAAATATCAAATTTGATTAACCTCTCATTGATTGCATTTGATCCACGACATCAAATAACAATATCCCAAACTTTATTTGTTGTTTCTAAACAATTTCTTAGATTCAACCGTGCCAATGATAAATCCATTTTCACTTAAGCTTTTTCCTGGGCCTATACATTTGTAATTTCTGAGTTGCATGCATTCGCATCACTAACCCATCTTCGTAACATTTTTTTTGAGGCTCCAGGCTTTAAAATCTTTCCAGGATCTTAAGTATATTTATCAAGCAAAGCCTTATTTTCACAAAATTGTTGAACCATAGAGAGACTAATATGTTTCTCTTTTTACATGGCATTGTTTCCTAAGATGTAGCATAGCCTTGAAAGAGGGTTTTCCACAAAACAACTTCACCTATACTCTAGAATGGAGCATCCTATATAGAGTCCTCATTGTGACATCTTGCTTTTAAGGAGTTTATATTACCTTTTTTCTATGAAATACTATTGACTTAACTCCATTTATTTTGTATTGCAGAATGGCAAGTCAGCCTGCCATAAATAGCAGCAGACCTGCTATTGTACAAATGAAAGGGCAACCTGTTGTTCAGAAAAGTGGATGTTGCTCATAAGACAATTCCTAGAATAATTTTTATTGCAACTAGTTTTGAAGAAGTGAAGTTGAAGATAACTGTATGTATTTTGGATCTCAAACAGGAAAACATCTCTAGCTGTGAAGAGATCAACAATTGATAGACAATTAAAACAAATTCATTGCAAGTTGGATCTTGTATTCTTTTCTGTCTGTGAAGGGCAGCAACTTGCTTTTGTTCCTGATAATTTGTAAATCCATGGATTATTGTACTCATGTGTAGTTTGTAAGATCATCCTTCTTTGAATTTTCATCATTGTCACAGTTAAACTGCTATATCTTAGAATTCTTTTTGTACTTGAAGCATTTTTCTTGAATATGTTTGACATTCATTTTGTTCCCATGCAAAAGTTGTTTGAATATCATCATTTTCAAGCAATAACAACTTCTTAAAGGGTGCTAGCTCAATGGTAGAGCACCTTCCTAATTATAGGAAGGAGGTTGGTGGTTTGATTCCTCCGTACCTTATCATAAATTAATGACTAAGAAAACGACTAAATTTGCATATATACGACTATTAGGTAGCTAATTTCTAGTATCTTATAGAACGACAAATGTTTATTTATATTCAGCTTAGTCATTAATATGTTATCATCTAGTAGTTTATTTAGCCGTATATTTGATCATTAATTGTGACAATCAATGACTAAATCAATGACTATCAATGACTAAATCAATGACTAATAAGTCAACCAATTAATGACTAGTGAAATTCGACTAGCCATAAGATAGTGGAAATCGGATACTATTAGTCACTGACTCAAAAATAATCGTTTATAGTCGAATTTTAGTCATCAATTTCTCATACTAGTGTTCCAACTGATGCCTCTTCTTTGTATTCTCTCTCTATTTATTGTATTGGTATCTAAAAGTACTAAACCAATATATTATGTCAAATGTGTCATTAACAACATTCATATTGGTGAAGACCAAAAAAATACATGGCAAAAGGAGAAGATGAATGAAGTTGTGCAATCAACTTCACACCCTTTTGCTGAGAAAATAAATATCACCTAATAAACTTGCAAAGGTTTTTGGTATTCTCTATTATTATTTTCTTGCAAAAAAAATTGAGCATATGAATTTACAACTACTAGCTCCTAATCTACATCCCTAAAGGCTATGGCTTTCCAATGGGTTCTAGCTTTGGATATCTAACCCATATTGCTATATCTAAATTACTATGACGATCACTAAAATGCGCTTGCCTCTGTCCCACCTATTTTTCTTTGTTTTGGAGTAGAATATCTCCAACGTTTTTGGGGTAATCAAGGTCAACTGACTATGAAAATAAATATCGCTATGGAACCTCTCTAGTGGCTACCTCCCCCTCTTCATCTACCTCTATTTATAATCTTGGACCTCTTGTGATTACGCTGGAGTGACTGAACTGATCGAGTTGTTGTTGGCTCAAATCAAACTCTAAGGTCTTGAATAAGTGCTATTTAAATTCCCTGATGAGGATTGAATTATGCATTTCGCTACCATGATCATAGCCCCAATTATATGGTGGGATTTCTTTTTTGCAATTTGGTGAATGTGCAAAGTTATCTCAGATGTATTGACCAAAGATTGAAAGAAGTTCTCCATCAACTGAGTATCATGTGTGCCAGCTCTTTGAGTAGGAATTCATGGTTTGTAACCCAAATAGGGGTGTCCCAATAGATCCAATGAGATATGTACAATGACTTCATCCAAATGAGATATTTATTTGTATGATGATCATCGACATGGGTATTCTAAAAATAGAGTCAATGTTGAGCATTGGGAAGCTTCTCCTTTTGAAGAATACTTTGCAAATATAAATGTGTTCACATTCTATAAGCTCAACTTGATGAATTCAAAGACCCTACAATGTCATAGGTGTAAGTACCAATTTATCAATACACTTTAGTAATATAAATACATTTTTTCTTCAAGTATGTATCCACTAGCACAACCACTTAACATGTGGCTAGTGAACACATATTGGTCACAAGTTAAGTGCCATGACAAGTTATCTATTACGTGTTCTCCATGCCTAGTTGTAATCACCTACTTGTAATCAATAATAGTAACGCATAGTTAGAGCAGGAGCGAAGAGTTTTGTTCAAATTTTGGATCCATCGAACTACATCCCGGTGGTTAGCATGCAGTTAATGCATGGAGATGATAGGAACAGTCTCTGTCAGAATCCTAGCGGCGACGGGGACCCACAGTGATCGGGGGAAGAGTCGGAGGTGGAAGGAAGATGACTGGTGGGAGAGGGGACAGTGTTGAAGGGCTCATGGCATGAGGGTCTGTCGACGGCACCCGGTGGGCCCCAGGTGCATTCGGTCGAGAGAATAGCCCACTTCTTGAAAATAAATTGATTACAAACCTTTTAATATAAAAAGATTAAAATAGAGTTATGTTAAAATATTATCAATTTTATGTTATGTAATGTGGTTTTTTTAATTAGATTTTTTATAAAATTATATTAATTACTATTTATGGTTTTTGGTTTGGTTTCTTGCCAGGATTCAGAAGGGAGGAAATCTACGGTGGGATCAAAATCAACGTGAATTTTCCAAATAAACAACATCCCCATCATTTATAAGGCTTGTTATATTATGTTGTATATGCCTTGAAAACCGATTTGCTAATCACCCTATCCTATAAGTTTCAGAAGTGCAGTGTCCATATCCCTTCTCAATTTCCTAACAATTGCAACTTATGTGTAATTTTTTCTTTTCTGATTTTACTATTTAGATATTTAATATAAAGCAGTAATTTTCAAATAAGAACAACAATTGTAGATAGTCACCTCTTACAAGCAAGAAAACATGAAGAAAAACTGCAGAATTCAGTTAAGTTGGGATGTATAACGATAAACTTACAACTAGCAAGAAGTGGGCTATAATACCATGGATGTTTAAGCCTGAACTTCGTGTGAGCATCTTTGTTTGATATGTAATGATTTTAGTTATTTCCATGATTCAATACTTTCAGTTGGTTTGAATAGATATTTCACATTTAAAATTCATAATAGACTTGTTTCAGTCCCCTTTGGTGTGTAAGAGTAGAGATATTAAATTTTGATGCATCAATAACCAAATATGTTACAGAATGTGTGAGCCTAGAGTCGAACTGGGTACCTTTGATGTCTGAGCAAATTATATTACAAAATGGCTGAGCCCAGTTTTGAACTGGGGACCTTTGGGTTCGAAGATGCTCGTATGGATGTTTATTGAGCGAATCTCCAATTACCTAGAGATGTTGGCATGCAGGGATAAAAACAGAACACAGTAAAAACAAAAAGATGGAGAATCCGGCTTACCTATTTAATAGGGAGAGCCTTTTGAATGTAGGAGGATCAGGAGTAGGAACTTGTTGGGTGCAAGGTAACGTAGAGTTAGTGCAGGAGCAAGAGCTATTGGGTACATAGTTTGGAAGTGGGCAAAGTAACGCAAAGATAGCACAGGAGCAAAGAGTTTCATTCAAATTTTGGCTCCATCGAACTACATCTCGGTGGTTGGCATGTAGTTAATGCATGGAGGTGACGGAGATGGACTCTGTCAGAATCCTAGCGGCGATGGGGACCCGCAGTGACTGGGGGAAGAGATGGAGGTTGCCAGCGCCAGAGGGGGAAGGAAGATGACTGGTGGGAGAGGGGACGAGGTTGAAGGGCTCACAGCGTGAGGGTCTATCGATGGCACCCGATGGGTCCCAGGTGCATTCGGTCGAGAGAATAGCTCACTTCGTTCATATAATAGTCTTGTGTATATACAAGCAATGATGCAACCATCTTCTCTAAAGGTAATGGAAAGAATGGCGTAAATGTATTTAATATGTGCACTAAATAATATGCACATTGTACATAATAGTTATAATGATTTTTTTTAGGCCCTATTGTACATATGACATGTGAAGTAAAGATTTTGATCATTGTGTATCACGTGAAGTGAAAAATCTGCACGTTGTCTATATATCAAGTGAAGTGAAAAATCTGCACGTTGTCTATATATCAAGTGAAGTGAATACTACGTATAGTTAAGAGTACTACATATAGTCATATAGTTAAGATGTGTATTAAGTTGTTTAAAGAAAGTTTATATGTATATATATATATTGGTTTTTAGGTTATGTTATAATAAAAAATGTATATAGTATTTTTTTTATTTTTAATAAAGTATAATTTTTATTTTAATATGAATTTATTCTTTAAAATTTTAATTGTTTTTTAAATATAAATAATAATAATTAATTAATTTTTGTTTTTTAACTTATTATATAAGTAATTTAATTAAGGAAAAATTAGAAATTGAATCTATGCAATCACTTTCACGTCCTTTTAATTAAGAAAAAATATTATAACTTCGGACAAAGTTATGAAAATGTTTCTATTCAATATTCTAGATTAGTCATGGTTCAATATAAATAATATGGGAAATGAGAGACTACCTAAAATTGCTTTAAATTCAAGTCAAAACCAACTACGCCTCAAGCAGAGTTGGTTTAAAGATACGATAGCTTGGTTTGACAATTGGGGCATTGATGAAAATGACACTTTATAGTCAAAAATATTATTACCTTTAAGTTTAAAGAGAAATTGTGGTCCGAGGAAAATTTAGCGGTTAAGAGAAAACTAAGATACTATGAGGAGGTCATTAACCTTAATTTGGAAGATCGGAAATATCTCTCGATAGTAACTAGTTCAAAGAAGAAAATTAATATAGCCAAGATTAGACCGAACTCCCGTGAGCTTCATTGCGAAACAGGGCACTGGTATATTCCCAAAACTTTGTGGGCGGAAAGGGTTTGCCATCTTTGTGAGTCTATGCACGTTGAGGATGAAAATCACTTTCTCTTAGAGTGCCCTGCTTACACCCACATTAGATATGAGTTTCATAGTATTTGTTGCAATACAAACCTTGCTAACCTCCTAACTTGCCAAAACTATAGTGAGCCTGAAAATCTTCTTACCAAGATTTTTGAGCATAGGAACAACCGTTTAAAGCAAACCAAGTAATAACCTTCTTCAGATCCGATAGACCAAATTTAGTCTCAATGGACGTTAATCATCGTCATCATCAATTGAGAGAATCAAATATTATATTATGCTTTTACATGACGTGTTTATGTTTTTCTCATACTTGTATAGACCTAACTTGCATAATTATATATTAGTATGACCTAACTTGCATAATACACAAAATATCGTAAACCATATTATGCTTCTCATTGTTGATGTACTTTTATGTTGATTTTTGGGTTTTTTTTCATTATAAAACAAATCTCATTTAATTTATATGGCATTATATATAATAATGATGACAAATATTTATTGAGATTAATTTTGATTTATTCAACTTTAAGAAAAGTAATGAATCATTTGTTTTTTTAAAAGTGTATTGTTATGTTTAAAAAGTTTTAAGAAACACATTATTAGATCACCATAATGACATAAAAATAACAAATTGTTAATGTTAACAATATTTTATGAAAGGCTCAATATCTATTTTACTATAAACCTGATAGGACTTTGTTTTTATTTTATCAATGCTAATTTTTTTCTTTATATTCATGAAACAAAGAGATCGAATAAAGTAAATTCTATTATATAAAAACATGTAAATAAAAAAAACTTGGTGATGATGACGACGATGATGATAGATCAATCTTGGTCTATTAAACCTTAAGAAAGAAAAGTAAGAAACAACTTGGTTTTCTTTAGAATTTTGAAATTGAGATATTATGTGGGTGTACTCAACGAATCTAGGATAAGCGCTTTTCATGCTCAACACTTGTAGTCTCACAAAGCTGACAAATCCTTTTAGCCCACGGAGTCTTCGGAAATGTCCAATGCCTTGTTTCACTATGCAACTCATGAGAGTTCGTTCTTATTTTAGCTATGTAGATCTTCTAGTTCTTTACACTTGTTAAAAGAGAGAGATACTTTTACTCTTCTAGATTAGGTTTAATTACCTTTTTATAATATCTTAATTTTCTTTTATTCTCTAGATTTTTAATGCACCACAACTTCTCTTCAAACTTTAAAACTTAATAATATTTTCTATATTTTCTATATTTTGCAAAATGATATTTTCATCAATTCATCGATGCTTAGCCAAAATGTGGCATCTTCATATCAACTCCAAGACAAAAAAAAAGAGTTATTTAGTTTTTATAAACCTATTATTTTATATTATCAAAATTATAAATAACTATTTTAAAATTAATTAATTTATTTATTTTAAATATAGTAATCCTAAATTTTTAACAAAAGTTTATTAATAATTATAAATATACTTATTAATATAAAATTATATTAAAAATAAATATTTTTATAATTTCATCAATAAAGATGTTTTGAATATATATATATATATTATACAAAAGTTACTTGGTTGGCTTCCTTGGAGGAAAAATCAACTTCACACATTTTTGCCGAGAAAATACATATCACCTAATATATATATTATACAAAAGTTACTTGGTTGGCTTGCTTGGAGGAAAAATCAACTTCACACCTTTTTGCCGAGAAAATACATATCACCTAATAAACTTGCAAAGGTGTTTGGTATTATCTACTATTATTATTTGCTTGCAATAAAGTTGCAAAAGTGTTTGGTATTCTTTGTTATTATTTGCGTCCATAGAATAAGATATCTTATGCTTTTACATGGCGTGTAAGTATTTTTAACATTCTTCTCCTAACTTTAATAATTGAGCTACTTAAAATAAATTATAGTATGCCTACGATTGTCTATGCATTATTAAGTTGATTTTTATGTATTGTTGGTCCATAAATACATATCATGTGCGCCATGTGGCCCCATAGGACTCGTGCTATGTGCGCCATGTGGCCCTTTGTATGGGAAATTATATTGTAATCAAACAATATGTTCATATATATTAGGAGCATGCAAAAACAGAAACGTCGGAGAGAATCCATTGGAATTTTGTAATTTAATGTTTAATACTTCCAAAATCACTAAGACGTGTCTTGAGGTTGTAATTTCTAAAACATTTTCAAACCTAAAGTAACTTTAATACATTTTTTTTGGAAAAAGAAAATTGCAACTTGTTATTCATAAACATAATCAAAGTTACATAATTTCATCCTTCTAATGAGCAGTACTAAAACCAAAATAAACCTCATACAAAACTTTATCCAAAAACATCATGACACAAAATCGCCATATAACCTAGGACTACCTCTCCACCCAAACAAAACCTCTAAATACTAAGAAGAAAAAAAAACTAAATACTACCATCTATACAAACTAGTACAAAAAACAAATGGGCCTAAAAAAAACATGATAAAGATGAGACTCTATAAGCTCTTATGCATTATAAGGACGAATATGGTTTAATGTCATTTGAAATTCATTTCGAAGAGCAACACTTTGCTTAGATTTTGAAATGAATTAACGAAAAGGACAAATATGGTTTTATTTCATTTGAAATTAATTTCGAAGAGCAATACTTGCTTAAAATTTGCATTGAACTAACGAAAATGTGGAGGGTATTTTGGAAAAAGGTGAACTCTCACTTGAAGAGACAAATGGGGTAAAAATGCTTACCGTCACTTCTCTCTTTATTAAGCAAATTAACATAGTTTAAACAATTAATAATATGAACAATAAGGGAGGGAGCCCCCTTCGCATCATAAAGAGAAAAGGGATTAACTCCCCTTTAACTTCATATTCAAGTTGTCTCGATTAATTCTAGTGGGATGAGTGACCAAGTGTTTTTGTATGCCATTCATTTTCATCCCATGTGGAAGTTTAGGTACCGCTACATTGTTTTAGCGAGCTTATGGCTTTGGGTTTTTGGGAGTGTTTTTTAAGGGCCATTCTTACTTAGCTTTTTTTGTTGGTTTCATTATCGTTTTCTTCATGGTCTAGTGTGGTGGTTCCCTTGCCTTGGTGGCAATTCTCTTGATTTGGCATGGTGGTTATATTCTCTTTCCGGTATGCATCGTTTACGTTTTGACTTATTACCTTGGCTCTCTTTAGGATTATGGCATATTAGTGCTACTTCTACCTAAAGGAGGAACTTCGCGGCTGCAAAAAGGCATGTGATAATGAAAAAAATATATTTTAGAGACTCATAATAATGTAATTTATTTAATATTTATGGATCACACATGGAAATCTTAGTTCAACTCTTGTAATACCTAACTTTAAATTTTTAACCTCGTGATGTAATTTTGTAAATATTGATGTAAAGGGCTACAAGCCATAAACAAAAGGTTCAAGGTGGCCAAGCTATTGTAAATATGTACATTTTCATCATTAAAATAAAATCTCTTATGGTTGCAAAGGAAGAAGGACAAATAATATATTGGGGTCTTAATGGCTGTAAGGGAAGAAGGACGAAGAAAAGATTGGGGGCTATGATTCCACAAGTGGAGAAGTGATAGTGGGATAAAGGAAACCTAGTTGTCTTTAGCTTATATCCTTATCCTTAGAAATTTAACTAAGGTTCCTAAACCATGATTAAGAGACATGATTTGAATAAGCATGATTTAATTATCCTAAGAGGGGATTAATATGTGGAAAATGGTCCCATGAGAAGTAGCCACGTGACAATATAAAACATGCATATAAAAGTGACAAAATATGCTTTTGAGGGGTTCATTACTTCATGGATTGGAATAGTTCATTCCATTCATCCTTGTTCTGCCATCATATTGGACTATCGAAGAGTGATACCTGAGAGGCATTTTCATGCTATTAACCCAAAGAAATGGGTGCTAAGGATGTGTACCCTTGTGAGAGGAACCTGGCCTGCAATTGTGTTTTGTGGAGTCCCACTTCAAGGACTTCCTATCCAACTTGTGCTAGAGTGTTGAAAGGGAATTGGAGGATGCCTGAGGAACTTTAGCTCTAAGAAGGGGGTATGTTCCCTACAGTGTGGAGGTTGATGGGGAATGAGAATTGAGGTTTGGGACAATTATGGAGGGGGTTTCTGCACCAAGGGGGTTGCATGAGTGTTGGGTTGTGTAGAGATATTGAGGAATTGCTTTGTCATTGTTGACTGATATCCTCAACTTGAGGGTGGCCTTTATCAAAGAAAGATATATCTTGAGAGAGAGCTTATGGTTGGTAGAAAAATCCCTCACCTGCAACCAATTGGAGGATACTAGATAAGTATTTCAATGTGTATGAATTTCCATGGTTATATTTGTATTTTCATATTTTAATTTAACGGTTGAAATTGTATAATTACACGAATTGCTTGGCATGGTATGAGTGTATTCATTCTAGAATTTCCTATAATTTTTTAGTAAATCCATATGATAATTTAGGCGACCAAACATTTATTTTCCATTGTAAGTTGATAATGAAATTATGAAAAATGAATTTGGGCGTCTGTGTTGAATTGTGTACATTATTTGAGTACCTTGTGGTATCCATGCTTGAAATAGGCTATAAAGTATGTGAGAGAGTGGTATCAAAGACCAAGGTTGCAGCATTGGGGTTGCATGGGTTGAAATTTTACTTTTCCTATAAAATCGGAGGTTGCACGATAATTGTTCGACAAAATGTGTATGGTTGCACAAAATTGAGACTAGGTTCTTATGCATGGGACAACAAAGGAATCATTGTAGTCTAGTATGTTGGAATTTTCAATGCCCCCATAGAGAAGGTCTCACTCGAAGCACAACCAATACCGGTGTGGGATACATAATAGTTAATAGTAAGGATATAGTTTGTGACAGTTCCTATTATTCGGATCACAAAATATTCATCCTAAGATATCATAACATTATCTATCTCATATCATCACAACATTAATATATAGATTACTTATAGAAATTAAAGAGAAAACACATGAAAGATAAACGATTTCAAAACAACTAATTGAGGGGCCCAAAAATCCTTCTTTATTATAGTAAATAAAATCCATTATATCATGGCTTTGCGGCCTTACAATCACCACAGAATTATCCATCACAGCATATGAAAACATGTAAGCTAAACCCAACTAACCAAAACCCAAATACATTATCCTTTGCTGTGGATCTAGCTATCTATGTCGGTTGCTACTCTGATCTTCTTTTGATCATTCACATCTCTTTCACTCTTGTTATTCTCTCTCTTTTTGCTTATATTTCATTTCCTTTTATACTTGCAGGGGCAGGTCCAAAACCATTGCAACCATTAGCACCTTTTATGCAACTCTCGCTCCTTTCCCCTACTCTTCATTCTTTGGTCCTTTCTTCTTTTTCCTTTTGTAGTCCTCTCCAAAAATGAAGGATCCAACCTTGTAAGTAGAACCTACATATTCATAAACTGCACACAAAGTGTTTGATAAATGCGTGTAAGGAAAATTTTGTAAAAATGACAATATGCATGCTAAGTGTTTGACATAATGCAAATGTGGATTTGGTATGTAATTAGAAGGAAAATTCACATATTATTAATAAATAGTTCGACGGAATGCTCCTATGGAATGGTTGGTTAAAATACCTGATATTATTATCAAATTAAACATGCGATTTGGTAATGTAAAAATATGTAACGGAGTACTACAAGTCTGAGAGAGAGAGATTGGTAAAAGACGAAATTCCGCACCAGTTCCATGGAGTTACAATCTCTATTAACAAATGGAAGGATTCTAGTCAGAGGAAAGTAAACTATAATTTCCCGTTGGCCAGGTGTATGTTTCGTGGCGATATATTTTGATGGGATTACGCCAAGTGTAACCCTATTTCAACCATATATTAACACACACATATAAATTGTGAAGTTAAGTGTTTATGAAAATTCTCAAAACTTTTGAAAAATTTGATGCAAGACCCACAATTTCCATGTGGACAAAGGACGACATGGACCAGCCACATGGCCAGGTGTATATGATGTGATCCATCCACATGGGTTCAAAGTGTGTATGTGGCAGTATCAGAAGGGGATTTGTATGTATGTGTGGAATCTAGGTGGGATGGGGCGGTGTTCTATTCAACCAAAAGCACATGAAGATCTGTCAGATTCCAGTAATATCTATAACAAGATCTTAGGCTTCTCAAATAATCTTAGATACCCAAAAAATATCCAAGAATCCAAAAATTATGGAGGAAGAATACACCCAATGCAAATGGCTGATATTGCTTCATGCAAATCCCCATCGAACGATCCTAATTATTCACTACAAGTAAGGTACGCGGGTCTTATCAAAATGAGTCTCCCCACGAATGGTCCAGATTGAGAGGGAAAGTTATATCTGTGAGATACACACCATTCACACATCGAAAAGTAATGACAGGTCAATGGAGGGGTTCATGCCACGAATGACCTAGATCGAGAGAGCATGTTACTCCAAGGTATATCTGATCGTTTGCACAAGTCAAATTGCACAGGAGTTAACAAGGGTACCCCTGCAGTGAATGACTAGGATTTGATTGCACAAGTTCGACCAAAAAATATAGACTATTTGTGCATGGAGAGTTGAATGCGGCTTATCCTTATAAGATTTCTATGAAAGGATAGGATTAAATTGCACATGTTTCAACATTTGATCTTGACCATTCGTGCAAAGGGAAGTAATAGCACCTTAGCTTAGCGGTAGTTGCACGGACAGCTAAGAATTAATTTGGGCTCATGGGGAAATCATATCAGAACCATTTTTGTAGGTCATGTCTCGCATATGTGAAGGCCACATAAAAGGAGAAAACTACTCAGGGAAATCAGTTATTGTCAAAAACTATTTGTGAAAAAGGGTAAAACAACACCGTGAATGTATCAAAGAGAGAGAAAAAAAATAAAGGAAGTGATTTCAATGTCGAAATTTAGGTGCCCGAAAATGAAAAACATCTCGAATCTTATGCAGCAGATTGCATGAAATAAAAATACTTTAAAAAAGATGCAAGGGGACAAGCCCCCTTAACCCCCATTTTTTTATATCTACACAATTAGTATTTGAGTTTCAGTGCAACTGCAGTAAAAATTGTGAATTTTGGAAGTTAATATTTCATCTTGGAGCTCCAAATGGAGCATGGCTATAGTCATTGGAAATCTTATAATAAGGAGAATAAATATGAATAGATTTATTATAAGAAGGAATTACATATCCTTCCAATAATTAAATATAAAGAGACCTATAGGTTTTATTTGACAAAAATATAAAATATGTGCTTTCCATAATATATATATATATATATATACACACACATAAATTTTTATTGAATTTTAAAATTACATTTTGTTTAACTTGAAGGTAAGAACATGAACACATTGTAGATAGAGTTTGACATTAGACCTATTCATAGGACAAGATTTCAGAGAAGTATAATGGAGGAAGGGGAGCTTCCATATAGGTATGGATAAGATGTTAGAGGTCAGGATATCAATGTGGGAAATGCATGAACAAAAACAAATAAGCATAGAGTAAATGTCAATGCACTGGAATTTGTGGAGGTTGTGAGAAGTCTGGGGATGGACATACAGAGTTGTATGGAGGATGAGAGGATTCTAAAGGCCAAGGAACAACAAAATCATCTAAAGGCTCAGTTGATGCAAAGTATAAATATGTTACGGAGGGAAAAAATGGGCTTAACCTCAATTCAAGAAAAAGAAGGAAGAAAAGGTTCAAGGAAGACATCACATGAGATATATGATCACTCTAAATGTGTTACCAGGACTCATAAGAAACTCTACTCACCATATTATGCAATTAGGAAGTCATATATATCTGAGGAAACAAGAAGTAGTCCATAATTGTCTCCAATATATTAGTTTTTCTTACTTGTTTAGCATAATAACATTAAACAATCTAATCGTTGAAAGGAAGACAAGCACAACATACACAATGAACACAATATTTCTCTTGGGGAAACCTCAAGGGAGAAAACCCCAGAAAAATTTCCTCAATATAGAATTCACAAAGTACAAGATAAACCCCAAGAAAAAATCAACTTCTCTACTTCTCTTATGTGAGATCCTCTCTCTCCTATGCGAACTTGAATGAGTGAGATGAGTGTTGCAAATGAGCAACTCAATGTCCTATTTATACTTTACATTTGACTTGAACTTTTAATAACTAAGTCATCTCTAACGCACCTAACTGGGCTGACATGTACTCTTTACAATAAAATATTCTTTCTATATCTTTCCAGGGTGACTTAATGAGTTAGGTTTTACATTGATTCTTTCAATGACTCTTACATTATCAGTTACATCAATGACATTTCTCGAAGGAGGAATACAATAGTACAATATACAAATACATTTAGAATATCTTCTGTACTTACAATTTTTTAACAGGCCCTCTTAACTAGGAAGGTATTCTGCAGGTAACATCAACAGCATCAACAGTTGTCCAGGTGACTTGTGAATTTCTATATGTCGTAGGAATTTTTTGAATCATCATATGTCCGGAATATCATATCATATGCTGGAACATCATCATCAACATCGTCTTCTGCTGGAACATCACCATAAACATAATCATTATTTTCTACTGGAATATCACCATCTGTATCATCATTGTCTTCTGCTAGAATATCACCAGCAACATCATCATCATCTTCTGCTGGAATAACACCATCAGCATAATCATTGTCTTTTGCTGGAATATCACCATCATCATTGTCTTTTGCTGGAATATCACCATCATCATCAATGTTAGTGTATGAACACTAGAACAACATCAATCATCAATCGGCAAGTACTGGAACAACATTCATCAATAAGTAAATACTGGAACAACATCAAACAAAAACCGCCAGTAAACAAGTACTAGAACAACAATAACCATTTGTAAACAAGTACTGGAACAATAACCATCACTAAGCCAATAGTGGAACACTATGACTCAACAAGTATTGATCTTTAGTCAGAAAGGACTAGAATCTCTATCAATCGGCAAGTACTAACCTTCATCCTACAAGGACTAGCATCTCTATCAGCCTGCAAGTACCGATCTTCATCCCACAAGGACTGACATCTCTATCAGTCGGCAAGTATTGATCTCTAGCCTACAAGGACTGGAAGCTCTATCAATCATCAAGTATTGATCTTCTTCCTACAAGGACTAGCATCTCTATCAGTCGGAAAGTATTGATATTCATTCTACAAGGACTGGCATCTCTACCAGTCGGCAAGTATTGATCTTCAGCCTCACTACAACAAAATAGCCCTTTAGGGGCGGTTTTGGCTTGTGGGGGTCTTGGTAAACCCCCCCCCAAAAATAAAATTTTCAGACATTTGGAGGTGGACTTTGAAAACCGCCCCTAAAAGTCATGGAAATTGGACTTTTGGGGGCGGTTTTTTTAAATCCGCCCCCAAAAGTCCTGAAATTTGACTTTTGGGGGCGGTTTTTGGAAAACCACCCGTAAACGTCATGGGAATTGAACTTTTGGGGGTGGTTTTTTTGGAACCCCCCTTAACAGTCACGAGAATTAAACTTTTGGAGGCGGTTGTTTGAAAACCCCCCCTAAAAGCCCAATTCTCATAATGTTTGGGGGCATTTTGTCAAACCCCCCCCTAAAAGCCCAATTCTCATAACTTTTTGGGGCGGTTTGTCAAAACCCCCCCTAAAAGTCATGAGAATTGAACTTTTGGAGGCGATTTTTTGGAACCCCCCTTAAAAGTCATGATAGTTGAACTTTTGGAGGCGGTTTTCTTGGAACCCCCCTTAAAAGTCATGATAATTGAACATTTGGAGGCGGTTGTTTGAAAACCCCCCAAAAGTCCCAATTCTCATAACTTTTGGGGGTGGTTTGTCAAAACCCCCCTAAAAGTCATGAGAAATGAACTTTGGGAGGCGATTTGTTTAAAACCCCCCTTAAAAGTCATGAGAATTGAGATTTTGGAGGCGGTTGTTTAAAATCCCCCCTTCAAAGTCATGATAATTGAAACTTTGGAGGCGGTTTTGTGAAACCCCCCTTAAAAGAAATGAGAATTAAAATTTTGGAGGCGGATTATTGAACCCCCCTTAAAAGTCATTCGAATTGAAATTTTTGAGGAAGTTTTTTGAAAAATTCCTAAAAGTCATTTATGTATGTGGGTTAGGTGTGTCACATGGGTTCAACAATGCATCTCATCAAAACATTGGAGCTAAGCGCACACAAGCTATTGTAGTGTTAGGAAGGGTGTGCATCATCATTCAAGACCATATCACCATTAGAGCTCTACAATTGAGGTAGTCATGCTAGGTTTTTCACATCAAAGATGGTTCTCACACTCCAACTTTCCATGATCCATGGTCAAAATACAAACTCAGATGCCATAACATTATCCTTTATGGCTAATGGGCCATGTGTAGGGACCTAATCACCACATGATTCCTACACAAGGAATATTTAGCTTGCAAGTGGGTATGGTGGCCATTTCAATATTTACAACATCATGGATGGTTCTTGAAGCCTAATCCATGGTGTCCATGGTGTTAGATCAAAATCTTGTTTATAATGACGGGTAGTTACCTCAAGGTCTTGTGACCTATGGGCGTTTCTCTGAACCACCACATAGGCCATAGGCAAGGAATATTTAGCTTTTGAGTAACACATTGTCATTTTTCTTAGTATTTTCATGTCGTGGATGGTTCTAGGAGCCTATGTTATGGTCTAAGGCCAAAATATAGGTTCTTGGGAAATACAAATTTATTTTGAGACTCATGGGCCATGCATAGGAACTTGAGTCATCATACATACCCTAGATAGGGAATATTTTGTTTATAGTCTAAGTTCTTGTGTTTATTTTTGCACTAATTTTGGTTTGATAAAATCCCATACAATGATCATTCAAACCTTTATGTCAAAGTCTTTGATCTAAAACCTTGGTTATAAATAACCCAAGGTCAAATTTTATTGTGTTAGTGTGTTGATTTGGTGCAGTAGGTATGTTAGTGATTGGGTTAGGGGGTAGTGGGTTAGGGTTAGGGGGACACTGGCTTAAGGGGATATTTTCTACAATTTCATAATGTGGTAGGCTTCAGGGGGTTTTTGGATTAGAAGCGAGGCACCTAAGGGATGAGTGGATTAATGGGAAAGGGGTTTTGGTTTTGTTAGTACTAGTGGTTAAGTGGTTTATAAGTTATCATGTTATTCGGTTTGGGGACAGATGTTAAGGCTAGGTACGAGGTGAGGGGGTTAGAGGTTGAAGCTTCAACTAGGTGCATGAATTCATTGCATGGATCAAGTGTGCCAATTGCATGAGTCATTTATATGGGTTGGTTGTGTTAGGTCAATGTCTAATTAGTGACGTTATTTATGGTGGCCATTTCAATATTTGTAACACAAAGGATGGTTCTCGTGGCCTTGACTATGGCATGTGAACTAAATTTAGGGTCTAATGCCATATTAATTTTCCATGGGGTCGATGGTCTATGCATGTTAACCTAGATTACCACATAAGAATCTCTAGCCTACATGTGAGATTGTCATGATCATCATTATCACCATCGATAATGTCATTGTTGTTGTTGGTTTGTCCATGGTTATGTAAACCAATAAACCAACCATGGTTTGATATTTATAGGTTATGTAAACCAATAGTGGTTCTCATAACCTAAATAATGGTCCATGGTTAATAAATTTACTATCTGATTCATGGTCCATGTGTAGGGCCCTGCACATAATTACTTTACCTTACAAGCAAGATATTGTGGCCATTTCAATATTTGTAACATTGACGATGGTTCTTATGACCTATAAACTAATTTTAGGGCCTAATACCATATTAATTTTCTATGGGGTTGATGGTCCATGCATGTTAACCTAGACTACTACATATGACCTACATATAGAATATCTAGCCTATATGTAACAATTCCCTCTGTTTCTCTTGAGTGATGATTAAGGTGTTGCGACATCACATAATCTCTAAAGAGTGAATCTAATTTCAACTACAAGTGGGATATGTTGGTAATTTTTAGATCTGTAACACCAAAAATGAAAATTTTCCTACCGATTTCAACATGCTAGTAATTTTCATTCCATCACCCTTTCTTCTCATTGTTTTCCCCTTTTTGTGAAGGGTGACTCAAGTCTGCACCTCCCATTCGACGTCTAATAAATAATCCATTATTCCACATATACATAGCTAAATGGAGAAAGTATTCATGCACTTCTAAAACACCAAAAAACACCAGAAAGTTTGAATTATGAATATATCATGAGATCTTGAGATACTTATAGACTCACCCACCATTGACTACTAGGTAGTGGTGATGGGTGAAGTTTTTGGCCAACTATGATTACAAGTTATTTCACATAAAAGGGGAAGAGAATCAAGTGGCATATGCCTTGAGTTGAAGATGCCATACATATGCAATCTCCCAAGCTTAATAAACTTTAAGGACAATTATAGGAGGTGATCCAATGATGACAAATTTTATCAAGAGGTGTGTGAAGCTCTATTGAGAAATGAGAGTTGGATGGAGAAGGAAGTCAAAAATATGAATAGACACTCGAGTTCAATAAATTTGAAATAAACACTTGATTTCAATCACAAGTTCACACAAATGGCTGATATATCAAAGGTTAGAACATGAGACATACAACCTTGTGGTGAATGTTGGACCCAGGTCTAGATGGCACTGGACTAGTGTAGTTTCATTGTTGTCATCCACTGCCTTGATGTTTATGTTATTTCCTTGGCCACAGGTCATGAGCTTGATCGCATAGAGTAGCATCATTTTCAATTAGAAGCATTGAACTGTAACACTACCTTTTCACCTATGTTTTTTTTTGGGGGGGATTGTTTCTCAACCATATACAATTTAAGCATGGAAATAACAAAAATAAATTATATCAAATCAAAACTAGTTTTTTTTCACATAAAAGATGTTGATACTTCATATTAAAGTATTAAAAGATACATGATCAACATAAATAGAATGTTGTAATGACTCCAGGAGTAGCCACATAGAAACAGAGCAATCTCAAAAAGAGAAAATCTCAACCCACATACCCATAATCAGAACTAGTTTGATTACCAAGTTATCCAACCGTAAAAGAAAAATGTCCCTAACTTTAACTAGAAGAGATTGTATACATGGCATAGGTTATAAGCATAAGATTAAAGAAATATAAGCCAAAGCACCCTAGGAAAATTCTAGGGATGAATGAAAAAGATACATTGAATAAAATAAAATGAAACATGGATACATTAACATGTATTCATTGTAATAGATCTTGTTCACTAAATACTAACTAAAATAAACTTTGGCCATCGTGCAATCATTAAGGCATATAGAGACATGACCACTACCTAAAAGTACCATGCATGACTTTGGAGAAGTATCTATGGAACTATGTATCTAGTTCTTGTGGCCTTGGGGCCTTAGACATAGCCAGTGAAGGAGGCTTGAATCTTGAGCTCTAAAGGAATATTCTATCCATATAGGGATAAGAATATTTCCTCCACCAACCATGCATTCCCTCTTTAGGGTATCATTGGACTAGGATTGATTATGCCATTTTCATTAGGTATTTTTGAGTAGTATGTACATGTCTTAAAGCATTGTGAATGATGTTTCAACAAAAATGACCATGCATTTGGCCCTAAATAAACCATTGAGGCATCTAGAGCAATGGACAAGGCCTAAAGCACCATGCATGACCTTGCATGGATATTTGTGCCACTATGTATCCATGTCTTGGGGGCTTGGGGTATTCAGGCCTTGGACATGCTCAAGGGAGGATACATAAACCTATGGCCCTAACAGAATATTCTATCCATCCAAGGCTAATAAGATCACCTCAACGAACGATACATGGCCTCTTGAGGGTATCATTGGCCGATGATTGAGGATATTAATGTTATTATGTGGTTGGTGGAGGAAAATATGTTTTCCATTGACCATGTTGAAATCCCTAAGGCCATAAGAACTAGATACATAATGCCATGGATACCCCGAAAAAGTCATTTGTGTGGTGCTTCGAGACATTGTTCATGGCTGTGTATGTCTCAATTATTTCTGAAGGTCCAAATACATGGTCTTCCTCCTTACAAATTCATCCCCAATGCCTTGATACATGTATATACCACTCAAAATCACCTAGCAGCACTGGAATCCTCAATCATAGTCCAATGATACCCTCAGAAGACCATGTGTGGTTGGTGGAGACACCTTTCTTAGCCCTAGATGGATAGAAGATTCCTTTGGGTCTTGATCTTCATGAGGGTATCATTGTCTAAGAAGTTTTTCTCCACCAACCACTCATGGTCTCTTAAGGGTATAATCGGCCTATGATTGGAGATGTTGGTGCCATTAGGTGGTTTTAAGCAATACACACGTATCTTGGGGTCTTGGGAGTGACATTATATAGAATAAGGTCATAACTTTGGCCATGAATAAAGCATTTAGGAATCCAAAGCCATTAATAATGCCATAATGCTATAAAGCACCACACATGGATTCACAGTGTGTGAATGGAACTATGCATCCAAGTCATGGGGACTTGTGGCATTGGACATGGTCAAGGGAGGATTCATCAACCTTAGTCCCTAAATGAAACTTCTATCCATGTAGGGATAAGAGGGATACTTAAACCAACAAAACATGGACTCCTTAGGGTATTATCACCTTATGATCGATGTTTTTAGTGCAATTATATGGTTTTGAGTAATATCTATGTGTGTCAAGGCCTTGGCCAGAATTATATTCTACGAAATTCAACTATGTTTTTGGCCATACATTAATTCTTAGGGCATTTAGAGAAACGAAGAATGTGTTAGAAAAACAAGATCGCAGAGCAATAACAATAAACAGAAATGCAAATATAATCACACATACACATTACAAGAGAGACATAGATATATCGTGGTTCACCCAACTTGGGCTACGTCCACACTGAATTTGCCAGTCCTTTTATTATTATTACCATCCAGCAAGGTGAAGGGATACAACCTGCAGCACAACCGCTGCACTTCCTCTTCTCTATTTTACAGTCTCTCTCATGATCTCAGAGATCTTTACAATGCATAAAACCTAATACATCCTCTGCCCTAGCCGTATTACAATGTCTTTCTTTTATAAGGGAAATACAATGGAAAAATACCACGGGATACCCAAAACCATGGGCCCGCAAAAACAACTGGCGAAAACAGCCCCAAAAATTTCCTTCGAGGGCGTTGCCCCTGAACCCCCATTTCTCGGGGGCGCTGCCCCCGAACCCCCGCCGGGGGACCGCTGGCCCTCGGACCCCCCAGCCAAGGGGGATGGTCCCCCCTAGAACCCCGTGGGGGGGCGATGCCCCCCCACACCCCCCCGCTGGGGTGAGTGTACAGTCCACCTACATATCATATAAAACTGGGGTACAAACACGGCTGATACAATATCATCTATGAGACTAGAAGATCTGGCTCCACAACCAACAGAATGCATCAAGGAATGGCAGGAATGGAAGGATCACTATAAAGGGTAATCTTTTTAATTTTTTGGGGCCATGGAACACAATAATTAATCAAAATTGAAGGTACTAAATGTAAAAGAATCCTTAAAATTACTCATTCTAAACTGGAAATTAAGGAATACATTGATCTTTGCATAGGATGGGTGATATCTCCCTTTGTTGTTCTCATGTGGACTAAATAACTAGATTGATTAATGTTTGCCAAGATTGAATAACTAGATTGATAACTGGACTGAATCATTAATGTTTTCCAAGAACGATTACCCATTGCAGGTCAACCACAATTTAATAAAAGTGGCATATATAGAATGTTGAACCTAGGAAACCATATATAGAATGTTGAACCCAGGAAACCACAAGCCTCAGATTGCAAAATATCCCAAATTGCAACAATTATATTGCAGAAAGAAAGGAATACATTGATCTTTGCATCGGATGTGAGATATCTCACCTTGCTTTTCTTATGTGTAATGAATAACTAGATTAATAACTGGACTGAATCATTAATTTTTTCCAAGAACGATTACCCATTATAGGTCAACTACAATTTAATAAAAGTGGCATATCTAAAATAGGCTTCCAATGTCTCTTATTCATTAGTAAATTTTCTTTCAAACACAGCGTCTTCAACTTGGAGACCTCAAGTAACTAGGGTTATAACCTAAAACTAAAAAATGGATCCTGTAGTTTTACCAAACTCTCCTCCACCTAGTACACACACACAAATCAAAGCAACATGGCAGAAATAGGAGGTTGACATGTCAAAACATTTTCTCTTGTTTCCTTTCCACTTAGAGTGAGAAGATTATTGTTGGATATTTTTGTTATGGGTTCTATATAAGTTTGAATTTTGGTAGTTAAGCTCTCTAGACATTTGAACTTGTAGTATTATCTTGAAGACACTTCCTAGGTCTAGATAGTATTTATTTTGATACTACATGTTTTCCTTGTGTTTAGACTTCTAATCTTATTGTATACTATGTGGAGTGAAATCTATGTAATATCTTGTTGTGGCTAAATTTTTAGCAAGCGTTGCATAGAGCAGACCTGTATAGAAGGTGCATTCACATAAGGGTGAGACTATAGAATCTTGAGTGTGCAGTTCCACCAAATCCTTAGTAAGTAAAAGAAAAGGAGTTCTCTTATTCATCCTTTACCTCTAGTACCATTGACCCTCTACACATGTCCTTAAAGGAAAAGACCCCTTTTGTAAGAGTGTGTTATAGCTGAAAAATTCTCTAGTATAATAAAATGTTCTTTTGTAACCACTACAGTCACCTATATATATATATGAGAGTTTTAGTTGTTATTGTGACATTTGTTAACAATTAGTAGTTGTAATGAGGAGATTTATGAGTTAGGTACTATTAATTTTTCAGAATTTACTTCAATCTAATCTAGGATCTTAACTAAGAGAACAACATGTACAGCCTATCAATCATGAACAATAATGCAAGCACACAAGAGACACAGAGTTTACTTGGGGAAAACCATAAAGGTGAAAAACCCCAATAACTTCCTCAAAGATAGATAGAGCAATGATACAACCCAAGCATAAGAGATAGACATCTCCTAGCAGCAGCTTCTCCTCTTCCACAAGTGCTCCACTCTCCCGAGAGTGTGAGAAAGAATAGAATGATGAAATAGAGTTCCTCCCGCACTCTATTTATAAGTGACTTGACTTGCCTAATAACCTTTACTAGGTCGGCCTTAACTTAACCACATAACATAATGCTAACTGGGCCGAAATCCAATAGGGTGGTCTAATAACCCTTTGACCCACATGGCCGACCCCCAATAGGGTGGTCTAATAACCCTTCGACCCACATGACTTACACAGGGCCGACCCCAACAAGGTGGTCTAATAACCCATCAAGTATAAGTTACAACACTTACAAAATAAATGATTACACTTTCGTATAGAGGAATAATAACATCTCTATTGAAATACAAACACTTCCTTATAGAAGATTAATACCATCTCTATAGGAGTACAATATACATATATGAAATACATTCCGAAGTTACATATGCATCAACACTCCCTCTTAACTAGGAAGGTATTTCTCGACACAAGTCTTCTAGCACAAGTCATCTTCTCTGGATCATCGTCACTGGATAATCATCATCGATTCATCGTCATCGTCACTGCTGCTGCTATCTCAATCAATCTTTGAATCTACTTGTCATAGTAAGTTCTACAAAGCCAGTCCTTTTTCATACTGGATGTAGGCCCACCACCTATAGGTATTCATCATCAATGGCCATACTATGGAACCTAGGACTGATTACATGCATCAACAAAACCTAGCACAGACTATAGGTTATTTTACATGTTGACCTTCACAAAACCTACTCAGAGCATCCCAGGCTGTTAGGAGCAAACCGCTCTACCTGTCTGGATCTCGATAGAGCATCCTAGGCTGTTACGAGCACAATGCTCTACCTATCTGGATTATAAAGGATATTTTCTATGCAAAACTGTAGTAAAACCTACTCAGAGAATCCCAGGATGTTACGAGCACACCGCTCTACCTATCTGGATCTCGATAGAGCAACCCTGGATGTTACGAGCACATTGCTCTACCTATCCGAAGGGTCTTTTCTATGCTACGTGTAGCAAAACCTACTCAGAGCATCCCAGGATGTTACGAGCACACCGCTCTACCTATCCGAATCTCGATAGAGCAACCTAGGCTAATACACACCAATAAACCTGTCTGGTTTTTAAAGGATATTTTCTATGCTACCTGCACAACCTATACATGACCACAGAGTATCAAACCAATACTCACCATACATCATCCTGATGTACATCATCATATGATCAACCTGATCATCATCATACCATCAACCCGATGCATATCATCTGGAGCAACATCCTGAAGCTCTTCATCTGTGATCATCCTGATCATCATCATAGCATCAACTTGATGCATATCATCTGGAGCAACATCTTGAAGCTCGTCATCTGTGATCATCCTGATCAAACAGTATATCCATCTGATACATACAAAGTATCTACCTGATACATATCATCATGCATGATCTACCTGATCATACAAATGCATCCATCTGATATACATAATGCATCCGCCTGATACACATAATGCATCCACCTGATACATACATAAGTACATGACCTACCTAATCATAAAAGTATCCACTTGATACATATACAAATACATGATCTACCTGATCATACAAGTATCCACATGATAAATATACAAATACATGATCTACCTGATCATACAAGCATCCACCTGATACATATACAAATACATGATCTACCTGATCATATCCAGCATCCAACATGATGCATACATATATACATATAAATGATCCAACTAATCATATAGAGCAGAAACTAGAACATCATCCTAATGCTTATCATCCAGCGCTTACATCCATATCCATGTGAAGGGTCCTCCTTCCACCATGCTTGGAATAGCTTTAGCAAATGTGTCCATCACTTATTCCTCAAAGTGTCATCGATCTGAAGAAATCCAAGCATCTCTCTGAAGTACTTGAACTTCACTCTGGCTAGTGGCTTCGTCAGCACATCTGCAATCTGCTCATCCCGTCGCAATGTATAGGAGCTTCACTACTCCTCTCTGCACCATATCACTGATATAGTGATATTTGATCTCAATGTTGTTCAACCTATCGTGGAACACTGGGTTCTCGAACAACTTCACACAACTTTGGTTATCACAAAAGATACTAGTAGTCTCCGGTGGGAGATCAAATAACTCTGGCAGTAGCTTCCAAAGCCATACTGCCTCACAACTAGCCAAACAGGCTGCAACATACTCTGCCTCGGCTGTACTCAGTGCTACGCAGGACTGATTCCTACTAAACCAAGAGATCACACCTGATCCCATACTGAAACAACACCCAGATGTGCTCTTCCTATCTACAACATTGCCTGCCCAATCTGAATCAACATAACCCTGTAGGTTAAACTTTTGACTTGCTTCATACTTGAGCCCATAATCAACTATACCCTTCAGGTACCTCAGAATATGCTTTACAGCAACTAGGTGAACACTCATTGGATCTATCAGTAACTAGCTCAATGTGTTCACCGCAAAGAAAATATCTGGTCTCGTGTTTGTCAGGTACATCAAGGACCCAATAATCTAATGATACATAGAGACATCAACCGGCTCAGATGAAGCATCACATAGAAGCTTCAGGTTTGATGCCATAGGTGTGGCCATGACCTTGCAATCCATCATCCCGAACCTCTTCAGGATATCTACTGTATACTTCCCTTGTCCAAGGAAGATCCCCTCTGCACTCTGCCACACCTCCATACCTAGAAAATAGTGCATCATCCCCAAGTCCTTCATATTGAACTCGACAACAAGCTTCCTCTTTGTATCGACAATCAATCTATCATCTCCTATTACAAACAGGTCATCCACATACAAAGGTAGTATCACTTGATTGCCTTCCTCAACCTTGTAGTAAAGGTTGGAATCCGCTTTACTCTTGGTAAAGCCCAAACTGGATAGAAAGCTATCTATCCTACCATACCAAGTTTTGCACATATATGAATCCCTATTATATGTCTCAAAACCAAGTGGCTGCTCCACATACACTTCTTCTTCAACTACACCATTCAAGAAGGCTGTCTTGAAATCCATCTGGTGTATCTTCAATTTCATCACTGTAGCTAGAGCAAGTACGGATCTAATGGAAGTGTATCTGGCTACAGGAGCAAAACTCTCTATGCTGCCACCTGTAGCATGCTTGATCTTGTAGATCCTCTTGGAAGTCACTACAGACTCCCCTTCAGTTCTTGGGACTGCATCCCAAACATCTTCATGATCGACTGGTACTCCTCAATCATGGAATTCTTCCCAGATCCTGGGAACTTCAATATCTTCAATATTTTTAATAGATAACTTTGTTGCTGAACAAATGTTGTATTCCTTGTTTTGTATGTGATGGTATATGATCTTTCCTACACAACAAGTTAAATTGCATGATTAGAAAACATCTCATAGTTTTCAGAACAAATTCTTACCCATAAAGAAATATGTCATACAGTCATGCAATTATTTTAGCCAATGCTTCAATACAACATTTATCCATATCCAGTAACTTTCTAGATGCCTTCTAATCTCTACCAGAACATTTTTAAGAGTGTGCACAACTCCCAACATGTCAACAAAGAGGTTTCATTCTAGATAAGTAGCAATGGAATGTTGTACAGTTCCATAGGCCACTTACCCATGTATATTAGTAGTATATTGTTCATCAATGCAACTATGCATAATACATAACCTAATTCTAGGAACATGAGTATATACATTATTGAATAGTATTATTTAAACAATAAAATATGCAAGGAATGATAATTCAAGTACTTATCTTTGTTTGTTTGTTGGGTTGACTCCCTGTCAGTCTCTGCTTCTTTTTTGCAACTCCATTCTGATGTGGATTGTGAGAAGTGGTCAACTCCCTCTAAATATCTGCATCCTTGCATAAACTACTGAAGTGTGCTCCTTGTTGATCTTTGATTCCTTGCAGGAACAACTGGAGTGTGCTCCCTCTTGATCTTTGCTTCTTGGATTACCTGTCCTTGAACTTATATCCATCACTATGCATGCTTATTAGTATCATCATTGTGTTATCCTCGAGGTCTCATACATAATCACACATTCATTAGTATAATCTTAATACTATCAAAACACAATAATCTTAAACATGTATAGTCATGATCATTTCAAACACAAATAATAAACATTAGTATTCAAGGTTTCAGGGAAGTCTTCTTTTACTCATGCATATTCTTATTTGATCATAGGACTCTTCTGGTTAGTTACATCATCAATCAAGATAAGAGACATAAAATGCATAAACCCTTGATTACTTACATTTCTAACTTTATGAATAAACATAACCAATCATACCAAGTATACTTATATAATGGATCCTAACACAAGGTAGGATTCTAACTTTATATAGGAAAAACATACCTGGATTGGTATGTTAGCTAGTTATTTCTAACATACCCACATGATGTCTTCTTGCTCTCTTTAATGACTTGTGCTAGTAACCTACATATCTCATAGGTTAATTATTATAGAACCAAGTTATACATACCTCACAAATAGATCTTCTAAGTGATTCATGACAATGGATGAATTCCTTGTCCTCATGTCATCATGATCATATGTTCTTGAACTAGAAGATGATTTGTCTTTCTTGGTGTACCTTTCATGTTAGCAGACAACATAAACCTCATACAACACCATAATGCATTAGTACAATCATAAGTGTCAACACCCTAATCAATGAATATCTTCTATCATGCACTCATAATTTTATTAAGGTGATACGACAAGTCTAAATTTAATCAAGATTGTACTAACTGTAATAACATGAAGACAAACATACCATAAACTTAATCATGAAAAAATCTTGAAACATACCTGAATAAGTTATACCTGTCGAGAATGCTTGTAATCTTCTTATGTAAGGCCTTAGCCTCATCTCCCTCTGAAACAGGAACTTCTTCACTTATGCAGGTGACCAATCCATTCTCTTCTAGGATTAACGCAATCCACTTGATTTGCAGGAACTGGATCTGGAGATGGATTAGGGTTTGTCAGAGAAACCCTAAAAATTCAAACTTTGAATATCAAACTTTCGAAAGGATAGAAATTATGTGCCTTGATGAGTTGATCAAGCTGGTATACTCAGAATTTGAAAACTGCAAAGTTTCACCCCTCAAATCTTCCTTTGAAACTTCCAGATTCACTACACATGACCCCGAACTAGGGTTTGATCAATCCCACCCTTCTTTCCAATCAAAAGGTTTGATCCAAAGCTGTAAGCTTCTAGTTTCCTAAGGAGCTTCCAGCCGTGGTAACAGATTTCAAAAATTCCCATTTTTGCAGAATCCCTAATTTTCCACTTTTCCGATCAAAGTCCTGAACTAGGGTCTGATCAAGCCCGGCCTTCTGCCCAACCAAAAATTATGATCTTGGTCTCTAAATTTCGATTTTGATGAGTATCATTCAGCTATAGTCTCCGATTACAAAAATTCCAACTTTCTTTGAAACCCTAAATTCCAGAAGCCATGAATGAAGGTGCTAAAAAATAATTATGTTTTGATAGAAATATGTATCTGATTGTTTCTGGTGTAACTCGAAACTTTTGGATCCATAGGGTCTGAAACAATTTCCCATGATATCCCAACCTATCATATTTCCAACCCCATAGGTCTGACCTGAAATGGATTCTCTGAGAGAGTGTTATTCCAAGTGTCACAATGTGACATGTTTATGGGATAAAACAGGAGAGCGAACTTGTACGGCGTGGCACATGTCACTGGTTCAGTTTTGGCCTCTGACAACGTTACCTAAGAAGGTACAGTCCCTGCACTACCTGCCAATTTTTACGAAATTTCATTTGGAGCTTCCTAGCCCAAGTTATGACCTTTTTTCCAAGGTCACCTATTTATGGCTGAGATCTGGAAGAGGCCGAAACCCTATGTTGTACAGATCATACATCACAAATTGCAACGAATTAGAGGTTTTCCTTTGGACACAAGGTACATGGGGATCTTATCTTCACCCTGTACGATTTTCAGACCCTGAAATCTCGCTGAAATTTATTTATAGCGAAAGTTCTACTATGACTGTATTTTTCTATATCAAGCCCTAGCTTCACAATTGCAACAAGTGTCATACATGCCATACATGTCTTCTTTCAGGCTAGCTCTGATACCATGTTAATTTTTCAGAATTTACTTCAATCTGATCTAGGATCTTAACTGAGAGAACAACATGTATAGCATATCTACAACATATCAATCATGAACAATAATGCAAGCACACAAGAGACACAGAGTTTACTTGGGGAAAACCATAAAGGTGAAAAACCCCAATAAGATCCTCAGAGATAGATAGAGCAATGATACAACCCAAGAATAAGAGATAGACATCTCCTAGCTAGCAGCTTCTCCTCCTCCACAAGTGCGCCACTCTCCCGAGAGTCTGAGAGAGAATAGAATGATGAAATAGAGTGCCTCCCGCACTCTATTTATACTTGACTTGACTTGCCTAATAACCTTTACTAGGTCGGCCTTAACTTAACCACATAACATAATGCTGACTGGGACGACACCCAATAGGGTGGTCTAATAACCCTTTGACCCACATGACTTATACAGGGCCGACCCCAACAAGGTGGTCTAATAACCCATCAAGTATAAGTTACAACACTTACAATATAAATGATGACACTTCCGTATAGAGGAATAATAACATCTCTAGAGGAATACAAACACTTCCGTATAGATGAATAATACCATCTCTATAGGAGTAAAATATACATATATGAAATACATTCCGAAGTTACATATACATCAGCAGGTACTATCCCATGAGTTGTGAACATGAACTAAACTATATTGGTAATTCTCATATGAAGGTAAACTTGTTCTACTTATTTTATTCATTAATGTTGTATCTTGATTATTTATTTGTTGTTATAATTGAGGTTCATGTTGTCTATTCAATTAGCATAAGTGAATGTGATTAAAGGATACGTAATGGAATACACACCCCAACTCAATCTGTAATAATATAATTATTAACCATATGAAAACTATCATATGTGCCTTAGATGAGACCCCTTCCTTCTAGAAATTTTAATATGTTGGCACACTAGACTTCATCAAACTTGTGTTGGACACCCGAACCCAGGAAACCATATCTAGAATGCTAAACCCAGGAAACCTTAGGCTTCAGATTGCAAAATCTGTCAAATTGCAACAATTATATTGCATAAAGCAAGGAATACACTGATCTTTGCATAGGATGGGCGATAGCTCCCCTTGTTGTTTTCATGTTCGTTGGAAGTATTCTCTATGGATGTGAATGTTGGAATTAAATGTTAATTTGGATTAAATGGAGCTATAAGTTGATTTACTTCTAATACATGCCACATGAGTGATTGATAAGTTCCTAACCATGTAATTAAGTTATACAGAGAATTGCCATAAGTACACCGGAACAATATTAGTCATAGTTGTTCAACATAGGGTCTACGAATACTATATACCCACTGAGTTAAGATGATTAATGAAAGTTATTTGATAACCACCATTGGATCTTCAAAATGAGAGATAAGATAGTCAAGCTATTCTTGATAGTCACAATGCTTAATTAACATCCTCTTATTTGATTGGTCTGTGTCACAACACTTAATTTGCGTCAATTTGTGCTCTTTATTTAAAAAGATCCGGGGCCACACTTCTAGCATGTATTGGAGCGCTAGTTGACAGCAGTAATAAATATTTAATGTGGCACAATGGAGTGTATACCCTAGCAGGCTCTCCACTTATATCTAGTATCTCAATCTATCATTGTTTGTGATTTATTCCTCCTTGTTGTCCAACCATGTGATTATAGACTCCTTAATTTCTAACATGGTATCATAATGCTTATGACATTAGCTTCATTTTTTATCAAGACCAGGGTAGCTTTCAACGATATGAAGGTATTTTATGAATGTTACATAAGGACACACCCCCTTGCTCCCATGATGTGCAGGCTACTCCATTTGGGACATTCCCTTTAGATGGAAACACATGAAAACACAAAAGGGGAACATTCCCTCCCTAAATCAAACACTCCCACATCCTTTGTCTCTATCGTGGTTGTGTGAGAAGGGTTGGAAATGTATGGTTGTGTTATTATGTGGAATGGAGAGTGGCATGATATTGTTGTTGTGTAAGAGGGTTTTATTTTACCTCAAACAATGTGAGATTTATGTCCTAAAACGATTAGCTATGTGAGATGTAGACAACTTCAAGTTTGAACCCTTGGGATATGTGTTATCCAAAGCCTTCAACTTGTGGCTGTGTGTTATTCTCAAATCTTCAACTTGTGGCTACTAGAGTGTTTAGCAGGTGAGGGAGTTGGATAGTGGATAGTGGAGACATTGCCACTAGACAGTGTTAAGTTGGAGACATTACTTGTCAGTTTAAATTGGAGACATTGCCAGTGACTTGATTTTTAAGTCCTTTGACATTTAAATTTTGAATCTTGATATATCAGATTGAGAGTTCACAGTTTTCACTTTATTATGATCATATTTAAATTTGTTCACTTGATATGTGTTGTAAATTTATATGAGTTATCAACTTATCTTCACATTATATCTTTTCATTTTTCAAATTTTTAAATATTATAAGAAATACAATGGTGATAATCGAATTCTAATTTAAATTTTCAGTACTTCAGGCATGGCCTCCTATGTTGAAATCCTTGACCTTCCCTAAAATTTGGGTAGTAAGTCTAAATATACCTCAAATGATTTTTCTTGCTCCCATGTCCCAGAAACTTGGTGGAACATTTCATTTTGTGTATGCTAAAGTCTCTTTGTTCATTTGCATGATCTGTCCTACAAATACTCAAAATGTCGATAGTTGTTCATATTTATGCTCATAAAACTCAAGAGTGAGCCCAGGGTGAAGTCAATGAGGTCTGTTTCACTCTGTATGAAGGCCACAAATATCCTTGGAAGATAATTTTATACCCAAAATGTCATAAAAACAACAAGACTGCAGACTCAAAGACTTCATTAAAAGACCCATGCAAGTAGGGGGGTAACATTATCAAAATTAAGGAGCAAATTTAAGGACAATGATAGGAGTTGATCCAATGATGAAAAATGTTACCAAGAGGTGTGTGAAGCTATATTAAGAAATGAGAGTTCATGGATGGAGAAGGAACTCAAAAATATGAAGATTAACATTTAGTTGAAGTGAAGTACTACTGTGAAGAAATTAAATGTATGTGCCAAAGTTAAGAGGGTTAGTGTTCCATGGGACCCATGATGCTTGTATTCACTAGGGTACTTAGGATATCAAAATACCTACCTAACTATAAAGATAATCAGGATTAAAGGAATACACCATAGATTTTTCTATGGATAAACTAGATTTATGTGCCAAATTAGACAAATTTAAGAATGTTAGTGTTCCATGAGTCTCATGGTGCCACTTATTCATTGGAACACTTGGGATATCAAAACACCTACCTAACTATGAAGCAAATGTAATACTAGTCAGGATTCAAATCATATACCACATTTCATGTGGCCATGTACGTTGATTTCTATTAGATAAAAATAGACCATCAACACCCAACTAGAAAATTGAATTCCCTAAGCATACATAACATTCCTTAAGAAACAACATTACTTTTTGAGGTTCATGGTACATACTTGAAGCCCTAGAATATCACACATTAAAGCTCATTTGATAATTAGAGAATTGATAATTAAAGCTCATTTGTGGGTGGAGAGGATAAACTACTTACAATTATAGAGTTTTTGCATAAATAAATGACAAAGTTAATGAAGTTTTTCTTTATACATAGTAGCATTGTAGTTAACATTTTTTATTTAATATATGCATATAAATACAATAGTATAAATCATATAAATCCATTAAAATTTTCACTTTAATTTTTCATTCTCTGTAGTGATTAGATCCAAAGTTTAAAAAATTATTAAATCATCATGAACCTTAGTTTTATTTTGATTTTCATAGCCACTAAATTTAAAAAAGAAAATCCCAATATTTTGGGCGCTAAAATTTGTCAAAACTACTTGCTACTGTCATCTTCATCTTCTTTGGGGGTTTGTTTGGCCCAAAGGGTATGTTTGGTTCCGCAAGCCTTTTGGGTAGATGAGGGAAAATATGGGAGTGGGAATGCTGGATGATGAGCCATTTTGTCGATCAACATCATTAGCAGTTGCACCAATAATATAGAGTTGTTTTTCCCTCTGCCACTTGCGTAGATTTGTGAAATTGATTTCTCCAGAGCTGCAATTCTCTTTGCTCCTATTCTCGCCTACTATTCCATTTCACAGTAGATAAAAATCGCTAGAATAATGGTGTTCAAGCTTGAATGAATCAATCCAAACACCATTTCTTAGGTACGCTTCTGCCTTTTTCACTATTATGCTATAAACTATTCAAAATGGTTCTCAAAATAGGTTTTTATTATGAATAATGTCATCGGGATTTCGATTCCCATTGTTTGATTCAATATGTTTGTTTTGATTCTAAGTTTCTTTGTATATTTTGTTGATATCACAAATTTCGAGGAAACTGAATCACATGGAGTACAAGGAAAAGTCAGGCTCAAAACCCTTGGCCACACCTACAGAATCTGTAGGTACATTTGTGTCTTCTGTTAAGGGAGAACCTACTCTTTTTTTTGAAGATGTTGGCATTTATTTATCTACATTTGCAGGAACTTCAAATTATGGCGATTCTAAGAACCAATGTGAGTTTGGAATTTCTTTTAGTTCTATTATAATGTGTAGCATTTACAACTCCAGAGATATATCCTTCAATTTTGGAGAATTCAACAAGTTGCGGGATCTCTTCACCCATTATGTCAAAGAAGTGGAGAAACTAAGTAGAGGTATACTAAGGAAGATACTATAAATTGGATGAGAAATCTGAAAAAGAGGATTAGGGGCTCCTCTCCCATTTCGCTAGGGTTTATGAAAGTTTTTAACTGGATGGCAAGAGACCTTACTTGGAAAGTGGGTTTTGGGGAACATATCTTAGTAGGGATTGACCCTATTCAAAGGATTGAAGAAAAATACACTTTGTCCGAGCCTATCCTTACTCAGCTCATGGTATTTGAACTTTCTACTCTCAACAAAAATAGAAAAAGGAGCAATATTGCGTCTGGTTACTGGATGAGTGCAAAAGATTTGGGTTTCTTAGGAGGATTTGCACAGGAGTGGGATTATTATATTAATTTTCTTACTTGTGTGGGATGCATACTTAGTTTTTCAAAGGACACACTCATTTGGAAAGGAAATCCTATAGTTGGAAAGATCACAACAAAACCTGCTTATGAAAATCTGATTATGGACTGGTGCTTCTTTCCCCAACAGTGGTGGTATAAGCGTCTCTGGAAGTGGAGCATTCCACTGAAATATAAATGATTTATGTGGTTTTCCTTATCTGACAAGTTGAATACTTGCGATAATTTAGTTAAGAGGGGATGGATTGTCCCTAACATATGTCTGCTCTATAAAATTGACACTGAATCTGGCAATCATATTCTTGTTCACTGCTCATTTTCAAGAGATACCTGGAGGAGGATATGTTGTGCATTAAATATTGGGAATGTCTAGGGACATGATTCTTTCGATATATGCACACTAAATTGGTTTAGACAGTGCCATGAACATCCTATCCTTCCTACTATTATTTCATGGACTATTTGGTCACACAGAAATTGTGCTATTTTTGAAAATCAGATTCCAAATGTCTCCCGTGTGTGTGAACAAATTATGAATTTGTATAAGGTTTTTTCAAAGATTCCTATGCCTTTGAAATCTTAGAAAATTGGAATTTTCAATTGCTCCTATAATTGTCCCGTTATTTTCTTTGATGGGGCTGCGACATATGGACTTTGTGCAGCACGAGGAGTCATTTTTCTAAACCATAAGCATTTTTTACCTTGAAGATTAACTGTGGTTCAGGTACAAATATGAAGGCGGAGATACTGGCATTATAGTGTGTGCAGAGGGTGGCTCATATCTTTGGTTTTGTGGAGCTCAAAGTGTATGGATATTCTTGAGTCACCATTAAATGGGCGGAAGGGGAATATAATATTAAAGTGATAGCACTCATACACTGGTGCAAAAGGATCATAACAACAATACAATGCTTCGAGAAAATATCTTTTATGCATATTTACAAACATTACAATCCACATGCTGACAAGCTCTGAAAGTTAGCTATGGAGGGAGAAACAGGTTATTTATTTTGGGAATAATTCCAGGAGGCCCAGATCTACGATTCGAGCTCAATGTGGTTCTTTGATTAACTTTTTTCTAGATTTGGTATCTGTAAAATATGGACTGATATTTCTGTTTGGTTTTTTTGGCGATATTGATGAACCTTGTGTGCTTTGAATGTCCATGGATATGAAAAGTCTCTTCTAACTCTGGCTTTTGATGTAATGGTCTTACAAAAAGACTCAAGACTATCGACATACTATTTCATTCCCTGGAATAACAATAATATGCTTTTTTTTTTCTTTTCAAAAGAAAAAAATAGTTAATAATATGTTTATTATTATATATCATACCTAATATATATAACTAATTTAGAGATTAAAAATAAATTAAATAACAAAACACAAAAATGAGTTACTATGAACATAGATGAATCGATCCGAACTTGGGAGGCGAACTTGCGAGGCACATAGACGAAGAATTACATCAATTGGCACTTAAATTTGATATTTTAGGAGGTTGAAACGATTCAACAGCTGGAAGCGATCCCACAGCCAAAAACACACCAACCATACTAGGTATTCTCAGTTTTTTTCTTAATACCCATCTATTTTTTTGGGTTACAAAATATTTTATGAGAATAAAAACCCTGCGTTTACAAAATATTTTATGAGAACAAAACCCTAAATCCTTATATTTTATACACCAAGTGATTTGAGAGGGGGGGATGGGTTCAACTTTCTGAATAAAAACCCTGCGTTTACAAAATATTTTATGAGAACAAAACCCTAAATCCTTATATTTGATACACTAGGCAATTTGAGAGGGGGCGATGGGTTCAACTTCCTGAAGTATGTTGTATCGGTGACACCCTCCTCAATGAGAACAATAGGTAATAGCAGTACTAGCATCTGTCCTGTCAGCAAGTGTGATTCCAGTGATTGGAAGGCAGTGGAAAAGTTCTATGGGGAAGCCCCACGTAAAACAAAATCTAAGCTACCATATGGTGATAAGTCAAATATGAGATGGAGACCATTCTCAATGTAGCAACCAATTAGTGAGGTTGTATTTTGATGGCAGACATGGCCAATTATACCCAATTCTATGAGAAAGTCTTTTTCCCTTTGTTCATCTATATTTCCACCGTCCAATCTCTTAACTGCTATTATTTTCCCATATTGGATCTCTGCTATGTAGACCTCTGCAAAACCACCTCTGCCAACAGTGTTGTCTACCATGCAACAAGATTTAGAACAATAGAATATTCAATCAAAGAGTGTCAGACAAGAAACATTTGTCTCATATTGTTATGTTTCTTGATGTGAACTTATTTATTGAAAATATTGTGAATCTCATTATAGAAACAAATTCTATAGGTCAATATAGATCGGGATGAAAATTGTTGGTGGCTTTCAAAATCTCTTCATAGGTAAAGCATTTCCATGATGGTTTTGATATAAGATGTGGAGTGGCGCTTCCATTTGTTCTATCTGGCTCACATATTTCTTCGTTATACTTTGTAATCCCTTGTATTCATTTGCGGCCAAAAGATGAAGAGAATAGTGGTGGAAATTCCAAATTAACATTTTTCTAGATGTTCAAGCAGTTCTACTGATTCGATCTGGAATCTAGTTCTTCATCAGATCTTGAAGATGCTTCACCAAAGAGGCCCATCTTTGTGAATAAATTAGAGGGCCCATCATGAAGCTCTTCCATATTTGTTGTTGAAGAGAGTTTGTCCTTCGGTATGTGAAAAATATTGGAGCTTTTATTGAATCCAAATGTTATTTCTCCATTTCCAAATGAAATTTTTGAGAAAAACCACTTCTGTAAAGAGGTGAATGCTTTTACGAAATCCTTGTGATGCCATATAAGGTCTAGCTTGTGAGTTCCTGTAAGCAATGCCAATGAAGTGAAAATTCAAATTCTCCCGAGCTGGAAAATAAATTCAGTAGTTGGTAACATCAATCTATTATGTCCATGTGTGTGTAAACAGATTGTACAAATTCAAGGCTAATCAATAACAAAATGATGCTCTACTAGTGCATATTCTACTAACTAATATTTGAGGATTGTTTACTTAGGGTTGTTAGTGATACCAATTGCTCTTACTTATTAATTGACTGATACTGTCTATACCAATCTCTTAAAGCCAGTCAGATAGAAAGAGATCTTATAAAACTTGATTTATTGATTGACTTGCCTCGACAAAGCTTTATTGATTTGACTTGCTTTTACAAAACGTGATTGATTCTCGCCTTGATAAAGACTAATTAGTTGATTTATTTTCCCACCTTACAGGTTGAAGCACCTACAGCGAGCGGGGATAGAAGGGGTTACATATGTGGTGGAAAATATAGATCAGATCCTGTTTATCCAGTTGACTTAGTAAAGTTACGGATTAAGATTGAGACAGAGCATCTAAGCCAGCAACAGAGTCATAGACAAGAGCAGAGGTACCTGTTGTCCCAAATCCTGTTTGAAAGCAAGTAGCCAGGGTTGATTCAAAACCAATATTTTAGCATATATTGTTTAGGTAATGGAAAGCACTAATTATTGGAGTACTTGAAGCTCTGCTTTGAACTCCATTCCTTTTGTAATTAAGAGTATCTATACTCCAATGGCCACATAGTGTTCACATAGGCCATTTTCAAATTTTCATCTTATAAAGGTTGGGATTTCATTTTTCTTACTATATTTTTCAGTTTGTAGAAAAGGTTTTGGGCTGGTGTCCGAAAACCCAAGGCTTGTGATTCGATGATTGGAAAAAGTAAATAAATCCATCTCTATGAAATGAAGGTTTATGGAAAATGCAATGAAAATAATGCATTCTTTCAGATCATTATTAGAGAAAAGTTAAAACAAGGAAAAGATTCACAATATGAATGCCATATACCATGAAGAAATTTCAAGGCATCAAAGAACAACCCTTCAAAATCTACGTACCCTCCTAATAAAAGACTGAATTATTAGGGATTTTAGGAAAGCTTTCTGCATGTAGGGAAAGTCCCCTGCTTTTCACCGTAATCACAGAACATCTAGTTGGAGCATGTTGAAGGCAATACTTTGTCACTCCAAGTGTAGGCTTGCTTAGAATGAGATAGATAATCATCTTTAATAAATCAGACTTTAGTTTATGACTGTGACATCAATGTATTGTGACTAAGGAAGGCTATAGTCCATACTCTCATTGTTGCTTATCACTGCTGCTTATGTTGGATCGTACTTACTTTTTTGGGTGGTTATACTTCTCTACTAGAGTGAATCTACATGCCAAGTCCTCATTTCCAGTGTTGGAGTACTAAAGAAGGGACCGTGGACTAGAATTTTGTTGGTTTATAGACTTTATAGGCAGTGTATTCCACTTTGTGCAGACTTACTACAAGCTGGGTTGATTTATCTTTGGTATATTCACTATAGGAGCATATGATTTAGTGCTATGTTAAAAATATTCTACTAGACATTATTGTTAAGGGAATCATTTAGAGGATAGAAGGAATTTTAGGAGTTGACCCTGGACATTGTATATTTATGGGTTTGATTCTCTAGATATGGGTATATTCTAAGTGCTTCAACTACAATATTGTACCATCCGGAAGGCTCTAAATCATCACCAAATGGCTCATTTTCCTTGCTAGTCTACCAGGTCAGTATTTCCCAAATATTTGATTTTGGTTGATTTGTGTATTGTTTTTAGGTAGTATTAAATTATACAGCAGTCTTCCAGCTTTGCAAACTTAAACTCCTAGATATTGATTAAGATAAATTCTATCTTTGGAGCATTTTATATTTGTTGTTACATTTATGTACATATCAGTGCTAGTTTGTTATTCCTATCATCCTATATCCTTTACATGAAACATAAAAACCCCAAACAACAAACCTAGATTGAAAACAACAAAGTGTGTGTCAAAACTTCTCAACCGTGAATGCCAAAAATACACCCGTAGTAAAGGAAATTTTTTAGCAGATTAGGGAAGGAACATTACATAGAAGGATTGACATTCAATTGAAGGAAAAGATTTGAAAAACTTGAGAAGATGAGCATTAAATGCTCATTTTTTAAAAGATACACATATGGTCCTCACCTGTGATCTAGTGCTTCATAATGCATACAGATAGATTATAAAATTCTTGGTCAAAAAGGTCCAAGTAGATATTCATCAGAACTGAGGAAAGAATATTTGCTTGCAGAAATCCTTGGCCCTTTCGGAAACAACCAAATTCTACATTTAGAACATTTGCATCAAACATTTGGCAAATAAATTTATACACGCTATCATCTTGGATATTTTCTTTCATTGAAGCTAGTATTTTCATAAATACCGAAGCATCAAGTTTTTTTTGTATGATAATGCTGAACCACCAATCATGATTATGAATATGATTTTGAATGTATTTGATTGTTGAATGTTGTCCTCTTCCAATTCTACAACTATGTGAAATTTTGGAAACCTCAACCTCCAAAACCATTCTAATTGCCTCTTGTACAACTTTTAATTTTAAGTTGGGAAGCGCTAAGTATTCACATTTATTTTTGGATGAAGAAATATTTGAATATTTGATTTTACATCAAAATGTCCATCTACCAGCTGCTTTTCTATAGAATTGAAACAAATAGTGTTACCATCAACTGTAGACAATCCAGTCATGTCTGACATTATAAGGCTCAAGTTATACATTACACTTTCATAAGCTATTTTGAGAACTTCTAGGGTTGCAATCACATTTGTTAGAAGATCATTGAACTTCCCATTGGTGTATTGTTGTTTAATATACTTCTTCACATGCATTTCAAAATGTCTTTTACAACCAATATTTCTTGGAATTTCTCCATATCTTGAACTAATGTCCCAGAAGAAGGGACATTATGCCAAGGTCTGACCCTCCACTAGTTCCAGTCCTAGTTAATCTTGATATACAGAAGTGATGATAAATTCATTACACTTGATATTTCGAATCTGCATAATAAAACCCCCTCATTGTAAATGGTAAATGTTTGGTTCATCCCACTTCATCTGACCCAAACAATAACCAAACCTAAAATCCATGTATAGTTCCATCCAGTACAAATAAGAAGAGTATAATAAATTCATACTCAGTTCTTCAAGCAAATGAAATCATAAAAATAACATAATAGGAATGGAACCACAAGACAATAATTTTTTCCAATTTATGCTAAAAACAATTGCTGAAACTTTTCACAAGGTCATAAGCTATTATATTGGCTTTAGAAGATTCCAGAATCCAAATACCTTGAACTTCCAGATTAACAGACATTCACAGTACGGACATTGAAGGTCATAAACAAAGACACACACCGAAACAAACAGATGCAAACACTATTTGCTGTGATAAGATTTTTTCATAGGAATGGTGAACAAAAGGGAAATTTTTCATCACTAAAGAGAGAACAAAAATGTTTTAATGGGTTAAAAAAATTATATTTGGTGATTGTATACCCAAGATCTTATGGGATTATTTGAGGAGGCATAGCTTATATTTGTTTATCCAGGGAAGGAAAACATGGATCATATGGGGTTTCATGTTGATCACAGGCTGGAGGAATTCTTATCCACATAAACGACGTCATTGTTAAATACTTTGACTAGGAAAATACAGTCCTCTCTGATGATGAGAAAAATAGTAGGGGGCTTCATTTCCCGAAATCGGCATGTTCTTCCGTTGTGTGTTTTTGTTTGTGGGGGTTTGACAACCCTGCTTGGTCTATTTCCTAGCTAGGGAAACTTCCCACCTCCAAAATTGTTGAGGGAACTTCCGTTCCTGGTAGACACCCAGCAAATCATAGGCGATACTGGAAAAGCGCCCAGTTAGCAAATACCCCAAATGGGTGTTTTGGGTACAGATCCCTGCACTTGGTGTCTGCTCAGTATGGGTGTGGGTGTGGACACCTGCACGGGTGCCTAGGAGGCTAGATCTGGCCACCTAGCCATGAAGGTATATGCATTCCATCCCCAATACCAAGCCTATGAGAAAATTGTTGTGATGGAAAGCCATGATCTTCAATTACATGGATTCCTATTCAAGGAGTTTCAAAGGCTTCTTCTGAAGGAAATCAAGTTTGCGAGGATCAACTTACCATAGTGTCTTCCATCGCAATTAAGGGAATTTTGAAAGCAATGGAAATGAAAGGCTTGACCCCTGACTGTGTTACTTATGATGCAGTAAATGACAGTAATTGTGGAGTTCACTTTTAGAACAACATATGATTGGAAAAAAAAATGTTGTGTTACCTGGTGAAGGTGCAGATGGTTGATTCTTGCGTGGATGAACTGCAGTCCTTGTCAAAATTGCAATGCCGGGGTTATTAATACCGTTGATTATATTGGGTTCATCATTTTGGAATTAATGCATGAGCTTTCTCTGTCTTCTTCATTCCTTGCATCCGCATCTCCTCTTAATTTTTTTATTGGGATGTACTTTTTTATTTACAAGGATCAACATCTGAGAATAGAAGTATTTTTGTTGATCTTGATCCGAGGAATGTTGCAAATGCAAGATCTAGAGCTTTCTCATTAGTAGAGAGGATTTTCCATACTCGCAAATATTTCAGGAAATTTTTAAGTCACACAGTTCTAAAGTTTGTTCCACTATCTACCAATCATTATCGAGTTTTGTGAGGTATGATCCCTAGGTTTTGAGTGAAAGATAGATGAATATTCCAGCAAGTATTGTCCTTGGGTAGTTTCAAGAAAATGGTTTAACTTGTCATTTTTCCATGTGGGATATTTTGTTGTTCTTTAAGAGAAATTTCCTTGAATCTTGAAGTGATGCTAGTATTCAAAAAGTCAAATTACCTCAACTATGGTGTTTTCTTAGACATGGTTGTTGTGGGTCACAACCAACATCACATACCTGCTTGCTTCCTATGTTAGTTTCTATGGCTTCTATAATTTTGGTTGAACAATTCTTTATTGATTCCTTCTAAAACCTTCGGGCAAGGAATTCCATGTATCTTACTTCACTGGTTGATCAAGCTGCTCTTTATAGAGCCTTCAAAGAATGATATTTGTGGACTATAAATAATGCATCAAGATATGTCAGAGAAAGGGTAGGCCCTGTTGAAATTTCATGTTAGAATTATTGAATGCATTATTTTTAAATTGTTGTGGTGGGATTACATCACAAGGGAAGGTCATATATGATAATGGAGTGAATAAAGATGGTGTTCTCTCCAACCTCTTCAATAAGCTGCAACAAGCATCTCCTAGGTCATTTTAGGACAACCTTTGCTTAAAATTCATGTTAGGAGAGATGGGACACAATCATGGATGCTAATTACATATCTTGACAATGATCTGTGAATATTTAGAGTAGACGGCGGTTGACTGTTTGTACTAGTCAAAGAATTTATTTATTTTTAAAGTTCATAATCGTTGTAGATTGGAAAACTTTACTTTGCATATTGTGGTGTTCATTCCATCAGTTTTTTACAATTTTTGGAGAGGCCATGTTATACTATAACTTGAAAGCATCTCAAATTTACGAGAGTGCATGCATTCAGATATGTGTTATGCATTCTTATTTATTCTTGACACGTTTTCTGGGGTCCTATTATAGCAAACATGAATGATTATTATTTGGCTCTGTAAAATTTAATTGTTCTGAGCAATGCTCCATTCAGCCATTCTTGGTTTCAGTTATGCAATTGCTCTTTGAAGTTGATAAAAAACTACTTTTAGTCTGACAATACTTAATAATACAAGCATGAACTTGTTAGTCCTTTCCATGCAGAGAAAAAACAGGGTCAAGAGATTCATTGGTATTCTATTAGGAATGGGTTTGAATCAAATGCTCATGTAATTAATTCTCGTGTAGCTATGTGTCCTAATTTTTGTAAGATCGATTTTTCATACCATATGTTTCAAAAAATGCTTGAGAGAGACTTGATTTCTTGGAGTGCCATGATTGTTGGGTTTGTTGGGTTTGCATAGTATTCTTAGAGTGCCATGATTCTGGAATATTTATGTCCATATTATATGATCAAGGTATTCCCTAAATCTAGTTTTTGTCATGCAATTTTTTATGTAAACACTTGTTGAAATGAACTTTAAACTAATGCAAAACTGTGTATCATTATAGAGGATGAAGAATGCTTGATTCTTGAGAAAGAAAGAGTTAGTCATTATTTACATGCAGATAGTTAACAAAAGTTATTACTGGTAAGATTCCATTTCTAATAGTTCTTGTGAGTGCATAACTTGTTGTCAACAAATCTCTCATTTTTATTTTAAAATTCATTTTCTCATGTAATAGAACACCAAAATTATTTTGACTTTTTTAGTTAAATCTCTCACTTTTTTTTTTTACTTGTATTTTTGGATATTTATGAGTAGAAAGTAGAGCATGAACTCCTTTCCCAATATCAAAACCAACTTCTGTATATGGAACATTCAAGGTGTTATTCCCTGCTAAGGGACCAGAAGGTATGTATTTGAAACATGAACAGTGTGAAAATGTGAGGTACTTTTTCTAATATGCTTTCTTCTAATGAAGATTATGAATTGAAATTGATCTTTCAAGGAGGTATAGGTTTTTGGAAGGATACCCAAAGGTCTGGAACCAATAGCCCAAATTTTCAAATAGGTACTTATTTTTTCCTTGATACTTGGTTGAAAATTTGCCTAAATGAGATGCTTTTAGAGCTGGAAATAAAGTTTTCAGAAGATAGGACTTTTTTCAGAAAAGAGGACCTTTTCTTTCTTTCAGAAAATTTAATTTAATTTTCAGAAATTTATGAGCTGTACAATCTATATTTTGGCACTAGATAAACTTGAATAAAGTTACTAGGTATACAACAAAATTACCATGTATGAATTTGGGTGCAGATTTGAGTTTGATATGATTTGGGAAAAGAAGTATTGGAAAAATTCTAATTCGTAAAATATATTAAGTGTACATCTCATTAATATGAAAAACACATGCAAATTATTTTAGAAATATGTGTATCTTCTCTAAAATGATACTTCCATAATATATATAGAGTTAAGAACATGATAGAATTCTTATCCATCTACATTTTTTCTAACAAACAATGTCATATTTATTTAGGTCAGTAAGCTATAAACATATGCATATGTATTCAATAATTTATTGGCATCCATTGCTCCAAACGTTATAAGGATAGCTATGAGCACCTTGAGAGCACAATATATGGAGATCAGAAGAAAAAACCCAATAGAAGGAGATCTCCACCAGTGCATATATTGGGTCATCACAGGAAGATCAAGGGATTATTCCTAGCTCTAATTTGCAAGAGGTTTTGTGTTTGGGTTGTGAGGGAATACAATTACGAATGGTTTTTTTTTTAAAGGGTCTCAAGGCTTTCCACCTTTTCCTTCTTAGTGAAGTGATGGAGGAAGCCTCAAAGTTGAGCTCATGATTAATTCGACCCCTCTCATCTATCTACATTCTTTCTAATAGACAAAGGCCATATGAACTATCACATGTAAACCTTGATTTTTTTGTTGGCATGTTATGATTGTCTTATGAGTTGAATCCGAACATTGGAAAAATTCAAGTGAATTTAATCATTGGTCGAATTTCCATATGGAACTACCAAATTTGGATAAATTATTTTACCATGGTGTACAAGCTACAGTTTGGCACTAGATACATTAATTGGATCTGTGCAACACGTTTTCATGCAATATGAACCACAAATCCAGCATTGTATGGCTATTCGACATAAACCTCTATTTGTTTAAAGAAAAAATGTATTTTTATTCATAAGAGAATGAAAGCCATATTCTTTAGGTGCTTAAAGAATGATGCAAAATATCCTATAAGTATATTGTATTAATTATATCAGGTATACATATATGTCTAATATACATAAAATTCTATGAAAAACTTCAAGGCACAATTATCCATATTATAGACGAATTATCCCAGCTCATCGATGTCTAAGTATCTATTCATTAATGGTCTTTGTACATGATACATACTCATCTAATTGTTTGCAGTACACTTGTTCATGACAGTGTAATTTTCCTTCCTGGTGCACACAATGCATTCAAATTCAAATATTTCTGAATTGAGGGAATTTATTTCGCAAATTTCCTATCAAGAAAATCACATGGAAATCAAAGAAGATATAATGAAAAACATAGGTTAGGTTATGTTGTCTTATTTACATCCCCCAATTCAGATCTCCAATATGATTCCATCCACATATATAGTTGTCAGGGAGAATTAGTACAAGAGAGACTCCTACAAACTTCTCTACCACAGCACTAGACATTGTCTAAACGTGGAGAAATAGGAGGAACATTGATTTTCCTTGCACTAGTAGGCATTTCCTCAGAAGCATCCTTGTAATTTGATTCTGAGTAGCAGGATTCTCTATTTACATAGTTGAGTAAAGCCTCCCCAATAAGGGCACCTAGTTTAGATGTATCTGGTTGGTGATGTGGCCCTAGTTCAGGTGTCATGATCGGGCTCAGAGAGAGTGCACGTGAAGGGATCTCTGATGGAAAGTGGAAGCAATCTAGGTTCGAGATTTTGGGTTTCCTCAATGAAGGAAGGAAGACACAGGGATTTGTAAACTCATTATTTCTAGACACCAAAGTTGTTGGATTTATCTGTGAAGCCTTAATGAAATCATCCTCGTGAATAACATCATTCATTCGAGACAGGATATTGAATGCCAGGCTCTCCAACACCCTTGAGTAGATCTCCAAAGTTGAGTGGCCAACATCCTGTAACATCATAATTGACCAAACAAGCTGTAAGATTAAGAGTTTGCATCCTTCTTGTATAATTCTCTAAGTGCCTAGATTTGATGTTAGTTAATACCAATACATCACAGAGAAGCATTTTAAAATCATGAATTGAATTGATATATCTAAAGAAAATAAACAAACCCAATTGTCAACCCATCAAAACAACATTTGAGCCTAATTTGAATATCAAAAACAACATTTAGGGATGCTGCATAACCCACTATAGATGGAAAAGCACAAGCTATGAAGCAAGAGAGATGAAGGATGTGGTTATAGTGTTAGCTTTACTTCTTTCTCAGTTGTTGATTTTCCTCTAGCATCGACATGCTTCAACAGATCTTTCTCTTAGTTTCTGTATGCAACCATGATGGCTGTTAGTTCAGCCCCATTAACGAGAAGGGTGCAGTCACGTAGAAATTTTTATAGGGTACATGCATGCTTGTATTTATTTAGCATGCTTCATTAGAAGTATAAGTTTTTTGTTTCAATATTTAGTTAGTTGTTCTAACTTTAGACAAGATGAACAAGAGAGGATTCTTCTAGATTTTGATGGGGCAATTTTCCCAATGCTAAAGGATGCATACATGCAGACAATCTTCTCTAGTTGGCTGCTCTACTCTAGGCATTCTCTCACATAGGTTGTCACATTGCACTATGCAGATTTAGGGTGAGGGTTTCCTATCTTAGCCTAGGAACACCACAATGATGGTTGGAATTAATTGTAAACCCTAGGCATCCTATTTTGTAAAGGAGAGATGGGGTTCAACATTCATATGATTATACATATAGGTATTTGAGCTATTGCATTGTATTATTCTTCTTCTAGTTAATGGAAGACATATGTGATTGATTGTTGTAGTTTTGTTATTTTTGTCCTCATTTTCAAATTGTTATGTCCTCTATGGTTGATGCTTCTAAAGAATTGCAGAAAATATACAAAAAAAAGTTCCTAGTGATCCGCTAGATATTTTTGTTGAACTTATAGGGGAGGCAATCTATCTTAGGTAAATCAGTCTCGAATGTCCTTGGTTGTCTTAAACATCTCTAAATATAGGGTTTGTGTATGTGATTGTGAGAGGATATTATTCTTTGATTGAGATAGCACAGCAAAGAACACTTACATTTTTGTTGTCTTAAGCATGGTTGTCTTTGGATATTATTGTCTTTTCTTAGAATTATAAATGATGCAATCTGGGTGTTCATATGCTCCTCTCCCCAATTCTGAAAGGGTTCTAGCTCAATGGATGAGCACCTACCTTACAAGTAGGATGTTGGTGGTTCGATTCCTCCGTGCCCTATTGATATTGCAATATTGGTATTTTTAATAAAATGTATTTTATGATGATTTATTATGGCTATAGAGGGGGTTTCAAACCGTCTTTGTATGTTGCTACAAGGGGGGTTCTAAACCGCCTTCATATGTCACTACGAAGGGGGTTTGAAATTGCCCCTGTATGTTACAATGAGGTGGATTTAGAATCTCCCTCGTAGGTATCTATGAGGGGGGTTTAGAAATTCCCTCATAGGTACCTACGAGGGGGGTTTGTAACCGCCCCCAAAGGTTTGTAATAAGAAATTTTAGGGGGGGTTTCAAATCGCCTCTGTAGGCCTCTACGAGGGGGGTTCCAAACCTCCCCTATAGGCATCTACGATGGGGGTTACAAACTGCCCCTATAGGAATCTACTAAGGGGGTTCCAAACCGTCCCTATAGGCCTCTTTGAGGGGGGTTTCAAATTGCCTCTATAGGCCTCTACTAGGGGGGTTCAATACCACCCCTATAGGCCTCTACGAGGAGGGTTCTAAACTACCCCTATAGGTCTCTACAAGGGGGGTTCCAAACTACCCCTATAGGATGATATGAGGGGGGGTTCACAACCACCCCTATAGGCCTCTACGAAGGGGGTTTTAAACCACCCCTATAGTCCTCTACGAGGGGGGTTCCAAAATGCCCCTGTAGGTTTGTTTGAGGGGGCTTATGAGGGGGGTTCACAACCTCCCTCATAGGTCTCTCTGAAGGGGGTTCAAAATAGCCCTCGTAGGTCTCTATGAAGGGGTCTATGAGGGGGGTTTAAAACTGCCCTTGTAGACGTTTATAAGGGGGGTCACAAACCACCCCCCAAAGTCACTTTTGGGGGCAATTCCAATCTCATCAAAAACCTCCCTTAAAGGGAAAAAATTTTAACATCGGTGCCTTTAGGGGCGGGTTTTCCAAAACCACCCCCAAAGCCAAACCCCCCCCTATAGGTCACTTTTGGGGGTGGAAGTCAACCCCCCCTAAAGGCCAAAAATGTAGTAGTGCCTACAAGGACTGGAAACTCTATCAGTCGACAAGTACTAGTATTCAGTCACCAAGGACTGGAATCTATGAGTTATTAAGTACTGATATTTAGTCACAAAGGACTGGCATCTCTATCATCATCACTCCCTCTTTTGAGGGAGTTCCTTTCAGACCCCACTCCTTCTTTTGAAGGATATCCAATCATTATCATCAAGGTGCTCATCCTGCCTTCTGAGCCCGTACAAAGTCTGCTTCAATTTGCACACATGTGGTTCTCTATAGAGAGTCTTGAGTCCTGGAGGTTGCTCAATATCTTCTTCTATTTTGATTCCACCATCTATCTGGCCACTAGAGAAACATCTCGTCATAGTCGACTCCCTCTTTCTGAGAGAACCCTTTCTTTGTACTTATGTAGTATGCTTGATTTCATAAGTCTTGTTCTACAAAACCAATTTTATCGTTCTTCATTTGTAGGTGATTGTTCACGATATTTCCTACAAGTCAAATTCATTTTCATGGTTAGACACATTTCATAGTTTCCAAAACATATTAATAATGACAAAATTCACATAGTCATGCAACTATCTTAGTTAATGCTTCAACACAAAATTCATCCATATGCCATATTCATAGTAACTTTCTACATGCCTTCCATCTCTACCATAACATGATTAAGAGCATGCACTACTCCCAATATGTCAACAAAGAGGTTTCATTCATTATAAGTAGAAATGGAATATTGGACACCACTATAGGCCACTTACCCATCACATGCATGTTAGTAGTATTATGTTCATCAATGCAAACATTCTAACATGCATAATACACATACTAAATCTAGGAACATAAGTATGTGAACAACAAGACAATACAGAAATGAAAATTCAAATACTTATCTTTGCTTGTTTGGTAGGATCTCTCTTGATCCTAGTCTCCTTGCAGGAATATCGAACAATGTGCTCCACTCCATCATGTGGGTTCTTCATCAACAAGATTACACATCAAGGCTACATAATTGGAATATGGCCTTGGTCTCTTGCTTCCCTCTGGGACACCATATCTTCCTGCATATTGTATTGTTTCTCATGCCTAGGCTAGTCTTCTCTTTCGTGGATTTTCCTCATGAGCTGTCTTCTTAGGTCTCTGAGGTTCTGTCATGTCATGATCCTTTGGAATAGGTTCCTCTCCAAGATTTATGTTTGGTACATCATTTGTTTTGTATTTCTAGGATCTTCATGCTCCTCTTAATCCTCATGAGTCTTCTTAGACTTGTTGAAGGTTGTGTCTTCATCAAATGTAACATATATGCTAAGCTCAATCTAATTATATCCTAGGATGTAGATACGATAAGCCTTTGATTTCTCATTGTAACCCACAAATATTCCCTTCTTTCCTTAAGGATCCAACTTTGATCTTTTCTCTTTTGGAATGTGAATAAATATTGAATTCAGGCTTCGTACTGGTAAATATCTCTTTTGGGGTCTTGTTTCCAAGAGCACTGTGAGAGATTTTGTTCTAAACATTAACTATGGTTCTAGCTGGTTCATCCCATAAGAGTATGGGTAGGTCCTAATCATGGATCATGGCCTTCACTACTTCCATGATAGTTATGTTCTTCCTTTCAACTACACCATTCTGCTTGCAGATTATAGGGAATGGTAAGCTCCCTATTAATCCCTTCTTGTTTACAAAGTCTTTGAAATTACCTGAAGTGTATTCTCATCCATTATTTTTCCTTATAATCTTGATCCGCTTTTCAGAGAGTTTGTCTAGAAGAGGCTTGAACTCTTTAAAATTTCCAAAAAATTCATCTTTACTCTTTAGAAAATAAATCCATGTTTTGTGGGAGTAATCATCAATAAAATAAGTATAGTAAACATACCCGCTTAATGAAGTGCTAGACATGGGTCCACAAATGTCGAAATGAATAATGTCAAATATGTCTTTAGCTTTGTTGTCACTACTTGGAAATGGTTTCTTCATACTTTTCCTTCTGCACATCCTTTGCACACTCCTTCATGATCAAACTAGATTTATAGTAATACAGTGACTACCTTGCTTACTATTGGTAAGGCTTTGTAATATACATGAGATAGCATTCTATGCCATAATTCACAGGGACTCATGGTACTGGTCATCAATGTTAAATCTGCACGACCCTTAAGTTTATAAATTCCTCCTTATTCTATTCCAATAACAATTGCATCATCAATAGTCTTCCCCTTTGGCCACATAAGAAATTCACCATCTACAAATGCAAATCTAAGACCTTTCTTATCTAATGCTGAAATAGATAGAAGGTTCTTCTTCAAATATGGAACATATAAAACTTCATTCATGTTCATGGACTTTCCAAATTCCAACTTCTAAGAGGCTTCTCCCATAACTTTGATAGGGTATTGATAATCATCTCCAAGATTTACTTTGTGTGGAGAGTCTTTCTGCATGAGATGTGAAAGAGACTCCTTATATAACAGTCATGTGTTTTGAGGCTCCATTGTCCACTAGCCAAGTATCACTACCATGCAATACTGAACCAGTGAGGTCTAAGATTAGTACATATTCTTCACTGGAGTCATCATCTTCTTTGGTTTTGTCTTTGTCATCATACTCACTATCTTCGGCTGCATGAGCATGAAATATTTTATTTTGCTTCTTAGTTTGTCCAGATTTAGATGGACAATTTCTTGCAATATATCTTGTCTTGTGACAAGAGTAACATCCAATTGAGGAGAGGTATCTCTTGAACCTCTTGTTCCTTTGAGATCTTTGAGATCTTCTGGGAGAGTGGTCACAGGTACATACATCATTTTTTTTTCCTTCCACCTTTGGCATGAGATTCCGAAGCTCTATCTTCATTTAGTTTATCCTCTCTTACTGTTATTCTTTCTTCCTCTTGTACACACTCTTCCCATAGTTTTCTGAACTAGATTAGTTTCTTTCTAGGATATATGACACAAACAAAGGGTTCCCAATCTCTAGGAATACCATCCATAGTGCTCATTACAACTTCAACATCCTCCACCATATGTCTAATAGCTTCTAATTTTTCTTTGATCCAGGACACTCTAGAGAAGTATGAGTGCATAGTCTCAGACTTCTGTATCTTCACACCCTTGTGTTTATTTCTCAAGTTCATCTTCCTGTTAATATTCTTTCTTTCAAATAGGTTGGTCAAAGCATCAAACATTTCTTTCAGAGTCTTCTTTGAGGATACTTGAGGAATCAAGTGATATTTAATAGAGTCAGCTATGCTCCTCTTAGCCTTGATCATATTCTTATTGTGTATTGCTTTGGCCTCATCTCCTTCCAGTTTCGTAGGTCCCTCTTTTATAAAAACACCTAGGTCATTTTATTCAAGTATGAGCATGACTCTATATTTCCATGCCCTGAAGTTCTCAGCTCCTCCAAGCTTCTCATCAAGCTTGGTATTGTTTGTAATTTTGATACAATGAGAACCTAAAATGGAAATAGAATAGATGTAGAGCTTACCAATTCGACCCTTAGGATAGTGATGCCTCAAATGCTTCCAAATGGATCCCAAGGAACTCAAATTGGGTCTGAAGTTATTTGAAAGTAAAGACATAAAAATGAATCTTATGGGTTCTTGGACGATCTGAAAAGATTTCTACAACATTCATTTAACTTCAGGAGAAATTGGGGAATTTTACTAGTAATTTCAAGGTTCAAACCCCCAAGGGTAGAGGTCACTAATGGATTCCCAAATGCAGTATGAACCTCCCAAATTTAAGAAAAGAGACATGTATTAGTTATAGGACTTCAACGGGAACCCAAATGCATCATTAATTAGTTCCTAAAGGTTGCTTCAACTCCTAGAAATCAGAGATTTGTAGACATGTCTTCACATAGGGGAAATGATAGAAAAACTTCACAACTTGCTATGAATTTTGAGATAAATGTTCCAAGTACTTGTGTAATGTGTATGAAACTTATTCATTACATTAATTTCTCTCCATATAGAAATAAAATAACATATATTGATTGAATCAAATCGAAACCAAACAACTGCAAGATCTCACAACAATATATAGGGGAAAATGGCACCATTCATACATAGTTTGGCATTTTTACATAGTTTCACTTGGAATTTCTACCTGAGGTTCTTATGAGAATAAAATACATATTAAATACATCATATTACAAATAAATGGGGCCCCTTGTACTCCCTGAAAGAGATCATCATCTCACCATGTGTGCCCTTCCTCCAAGAGCGAAAATATGAAGAGAAATGTGAGAAGGATGTGGGATAAAGTTGAAGAAGAAAATATCATGAGCATCCCTATAGCTTAAAGCTGCAACAAATGAATCCATTTTAGCTCCAAACAGAAGGTTTGAATGGCCTCTTCAATTTCCAATTAGTATGGGAATCTTGCACCCTCGAAATTGGTACTAAGGCAAGTAGAGTAAACACTCCACTAGCATGGAAAAGCTATGCTCTCCAATTTGCAAAATGAGAAATGATCAAAATACCTATTCCTGATTTTTTATTGTCCTTTATAAACTTTCCAATTCCTCCATGGTTCGAATTCCTTCAAGATTCATGCCAAATCGAGTTGGGAAGAGATTCTAGTGAGTGCCACTTGTCGAACAATATATTCCTAGTCTCCATCTTCCATCAATTCGAATGGGGAAGCATATTGGCTTCCATAACTCCCTTCTATGCCCTCTTGGAGGATATTTTTAGCTCTGACATGTCATATAGGTCATATGTCATCAATAAGTTCTAATCCTTTACATAAGTGTCACAACATCTTCATCATTGTTTTCATAGAAGCTAGGGAATCTAGCCCAGTTGTCTCAATATCTCTAAGATGCCTCTTCCTCTTCCATGGGAGTTACTCTTCCACTCCAATTCGACCTCATTGATTCATTCCAAGTATATTGACCTTCCAACTCCCCTAAGAACATTAGACTCCACCTTGTCTTCGAATGGGTGAGAGTAGGATGCCATGTGGCATGGATAATCTTGCTTTGTATGGGTCCCACACCACCAATGTTCCATCATGACGAAGTGCCACCTTATTTTCCTATTGTAAATATGTATTTAGCACCTTTTAATAAATTTATGTCAAGCTAATGTCCATTTTGGGTTTAATAGCTCCCTTATTCAAAATCTAAATGTTTCCACCCTAACCTAGGGAACTAGTAGATTGGTGGAATGTTCCCTTCTATTGATTTATTTGGATGGGGACATTATAGTCCTCCCCACCCAAGATTGCTTTCCCTCAAGAAATTCTAAATTTGGATTCTGCAAAATTTGTTTCTCGTCCCATGTGGCATCCTCACTTGGCAAATCTTTCCATTGTAATAAATATTCTCTTATGGTTCTGCTCCTATATCTCCTTTCTATTGTCTTCAAACATTTTTCTGGAATAAGTATGATTCGTCCTTCATCATCTAATGGAGGGAGTGTTTCTAAAATAGAAATTTTTTGACCAATATCCTTCTTAAGGCATGGGACATGAAATACATTGTGTATTTTGCTTCCTTCCGGAAGTTCTAACTCATAAGCTACCTCCCCAATTTTTCGAACTATCTTGTATGGACCATAATACCTTGGTTTAATATTTTCTGATCCTTTCCATTTTAATGAGGTTTCTTTATATGGCTGCAGCCTCAAATAAACCAAGTCATTCACTTGAAAATTTATTTCCTCCCTATGTTCATCCACATATTGTTTTTGTTGATTTTGGGAAACCTGCAAATTGTCTTTTAGAATCTTCAAAATCTCTTGAATTCCCTCAACCCAATCCTTAGCTTTTGGGGCTCTACTATCACCAAAAATTCACTCAACAAAGGTGAGTGCTTCATAACCATAAATTTCTTTGAAAGGAGACATGCCAATGGACATATGGAAAGTAGTATTGTAGCAAAAATCACCCAAGTGTATCCATTTAATCCATGCTTTTTGCTGCTCACAAACATAGTTCCTCAAGTACCCCTCCAACCATTGGTTCATTCTCTCTACTTGGCCATCAGGTTGAGGATGATAGCTTGTTCTTGGAGTCAATTGAGTTCCCACCAACTTGATGAGTTATTGCCAAAAAGCACTCATAAATCTGTTATCCTTGTCACTCACAATGTTTTTGGGAAGTCCATGCAATCTTAAAATTTCTCTGAAGAATAGATCAGACACCTATGAAGCAGTAAAGTGTGATGTAATAGTAAATAAATGAGTGAATTTGGTGATTCTATCCACCACAACATAAATACAATCCTTACCCAAATCATTGGGCAGACCTGTGATGAAATCCATTGAGACACTTTCCCATTTTTGTTCTAGAATGGGCAATGGTCTCAATAGACCTATAGGATGTGTGTGTTCAACTTTGTTTTGCTGACATTTCTTGCATTCATTCACATACTTTAGAACATCTTCCTTCAAGCCTTTCCAAGAGAACCTTTCCCTTAGTTTCCTATATGTTTTGAAGAAACTAGGATGGCCTGTTAAAGGAGAATCACAAGCTTCCTTTAAAATATTGTGCTTTAGATTCGAACCATGAACCAAGTATATTAAGTCCTTATAGTAGATTAGGCCATTCAATATCTTGTATCTATCATCTCCTTTGACCCCATCTAACATATCACAAGGAAAACTATCTTTGGCATACTCAACTATTAGCATATCTTTCCAATCTTTCGAAATGTCCATAGGAAAAAATGAAGGTCTCCTACACAATGCATCTGCTACAATATTATTCTTCCATTTTACATATTCAATGTCAAAATAAAAATCTTGGACCTTACTTACCCATTTTGGTTGCCTTTCAATGATATCCTTTTGTGTGAGAAAATGCTTTAAACTGTTATGATCAGTTTTGACCACAAACTTGTTTCCCACCAAATATTGTCTAAACTTACCAAGGCATGCATGATGGCTAACATTTATTCGTCATATATGGAGTATATATTCTCATTTATCTGCAATTTTATTCTCTCAAAAGCTATGGGGTGTTGATTTTGCTTTAGGACCGCTCCTATTCCTTCTCCTAATGCATCACATTCCAAAACAAATGGTTTAGAAAAATATGGTATTGCAAGTACTAGACAACTAATCATTACCTATTTTATTATTTGGAAATAATTTAGATCCTCTTCATCCCATTTGAAATTATGCTTCTTGGTCAAATAAGTAAGTGGAGCAGTTAATTTGGAAAACCCCTTCACAAACTTCCTATAGTAAGTGCATATCCCAATGAAGCCTATCAATTCACTGATGTTTTTGGGTGATGGCCATTCAAGAATAGCCTTGATTTTCTCCAAGTTCACCTTTAATCCATCTTTCCCAATGATGTTCCCAAGATAAAAAACTTATTTCAACCCAAATTCAAACTTGGATAACTTAGCAAACAAATATTGTTCATGCAATATTTTCAATACAACATCTAAATGGTGCAAATGTTCCTCCCATGTCTTACTATAAATCAAAATATCATCAAAGAAAACCAAAACAAACTTACGGATCTTCTTGAAAAATATTTTGTTCATGCATGATTACAAGGTGGCTGGAGCATTGGTCAAACCAAAAGGCATGACAAGAAATTCGAAATGGCCATAGTGACATCTGAAAGCAGTTTTCTTCACATCCTCCTCCTTCATTCGAATCTGATGGTAACCATATCAAAGATATATTTTGGAGAATAAATTTTCCCCAAATAGATCGTCCATGAGCTCATCTATTCTAGGGATGGGATATCTATTCTTAATGTCATATTGTTTAGAGCTCTAAAATCAATGCACATACTCAAGGTTCCATCTTTTTTCTTCACCAAAACAACTAAAGAAGCATAGGGACTAGAGCTTGGTCTAATGATTCCCAACTCCAAAATCTCTTGAATCGCCTTCTCAATCTCATATATGAACCTTTTTGGGTGTCTATATGGTGGTATTTGTATAGGTGAAGTACCCACCTCCAAAACAATGGTGTGCTCAACTCGTTTGTGAGGTGGCCTTCCGGGAGGAAGGCCTCCAAAAACCTTTTCATATTTGTCTAGTAGTTGGCTTATCTCCCTTGGATGTTCTGCAATATTTATGTTTGGATTGGGGGAAGTGATGAAACATTCAACATCCGATTCAATATCCCCATGCCTCAATATGGACCTCATATTGTGGGAAGACACCACTTGATTCAGATAGGTGTGCATTCCTCTCACTACCCTTTGTTTTCCTTCCGAATCTTTGAATTTAAATTTAGGTATTTGGTATTTCATTATATTTTCCCTTATAGAGTGCAACCATTTCACTAACAATACCACATATGTATCAGCAACATCCACCACACAAAAGCTATCAGAAAAATGTGTAATTACCTATGGTGAGTTGTAGCTTTGGAATCCATGTTTTGCACTCCATAGTGTTGTGACCTGGAACGATGACTATGAACCCATCAAATGGTTCAGTAGGTAACCTTCTCCTCTCCACCATGGCTGCATCAATGAAGTTATGATTTTCTCCTCCATCTATCAATACCGAAACTCTTTTCCCGTGTACCACTCCCTTGCATCGAATAGTGTGAAAATGAGGCACTCCTGAAAGCACTGCCATTCTCCCTTTTCCAGGTGATGGATGATCTTCTTCTTCTGTGTCATATCCCTCTTCTTGGGATGAAATATTTCATTCTTCCTCCATATCCTCTTCGCCTAAATCATCATCAGAAAATACTTCAATGCATTGTGCTTTCCCCTTATCACATTTATGCCCTAGTACCCATGGTTGGAAGCATGTGTAACATAGTCTCTTTCTTTTGATTTCTTCCTTTCTTGGTCCCTCTTTCTTGTCCTTTCCAAATGCATATTTTTTCCATGGGTTCTTGTCAAATCTGAACTTGGAAGGATATTTGGGCTTGGGGGGATACCTTGTCTTGGGCAGCACATTTTGTAGATCTCTTTCCAAGTTCATGGAATATTTCAATGAATTAGGTCTGTGGGATTTAACTAAACCTTTCAAATGTCCATCCAAACCCTCCAGTAAAGAGAAATGCCAATCAAACCATAGATATAAAAACCACCTTCTCTAATAGTGTTTGAAATTCCAACATGCACTCATTAGGGGTTCCAATTTGATTCAACTGTGCTAGTTCCTTGAAAGGAATTTCAGGGTCTTTTTCCTTGAATCTTTCCAATAAAGAGTTAACCAATTATTCATATGTTGTGACCTGATCATGTCCCAAGTTTTTAATCCCATGGAACCACCAATCATTGGCTTCTCCTTCAAGATGAAAAATAGCCATTTTTAGAGCATCCTCTTCCACCATTGGATTCAGCTAAAAATATACATCTAAATTTTGTATCCAAGTATTTGCAGAACTTTGAGATGAGCCATCAAAGGTGGTAATGGGCATTTTAACTATGGAATAATTCGATTCTTTGTTTTAGAAAGGAGTTCTATTGCCTCCCCTCATCTTGAGCTTGTTTGATACAATAAAGAATTGATCAAGTGGTAAGGTCCTCCTACAATCTTCACTCAACTGCTGCCATTCTGCTAGAACTTCTTTCATTCCAAATGGGGTGTGAAGGCCCTCTTTAGTTTCATGAAACTTAGGTGTGGTGGCTCTTATTGAGATCTGAAATTCCTTGAGTCGATTATGAGTCCCTTTCCTTGAGAAAGTGCTTCCACCAATTGCCTTCTTTTCCTCACTAGAGGAACTATTGTTGCCTCCTATTTCCAATTTGCTACCAATTTGATTAGACATAAATTAGAACCCTTGCATTATGTTCCTTTTCATGTCTTCAAAAAATGGTTTTATGAATTTCCTAAACTCCTCTTCCTCCTCCATATCAAAATTTCCTTTCTCATCTTTAGCCATAGTCTCAATAGAGTGCACCTCTTATCCTTCTTCTTCGTCTTCACCAAAGGTACTTTCAGTTTCTATCTCTAAGGGTGGGGGATGAATTATTGACCTCATAAATGGTCACTCAAAATAGGTGCAAGGACCATGATCTGATACCACTTGTAGTGACCCTTTTTAAGAAATTGGAAAAATTGTGAAAAATTGCAATTTTTGGCCAATTCGACCCTTAGACTAGTGATGACTCAAATGTTTCCAAATGGCTCCTAAGGATCTTGAATTGGGTCTGAAGGTATTCTAAAGGTATTAAGACATAAAAATGAAGCTTATGGGTTCTTGGACACTCTCAAAATACTTCTACAACATTCATTTAACTTCAGGATAAATTGGTAAATTTTACTAGTAATTTTGAGGTTCAACCCCTCAAGGGTAGAGGTCACTAATGGCTTCCCAAATGCAGTACAAACCAAGGATAATTTTAGGGGTGAAATTTCTCCCATGGGCTATTTTTCCATGTTTTTTCCAAAAAATGATTCGCCTATTTGCATTTTTTGAAGCCCTATTTCACCCAATTTTGATGGGGTATACTTTTTTCACTTTAAAAATCGCCAAATTATTATATAAACTACATAAAATCCTTAGAAATTGAAATAATTTTAGAAAAATATCGCCAAATATTTTATAGTTGAAATTTTAAGAATTGGTAAGATTCACGAAGGTTTATACACTTTTAAAAAAGTATGGATCCTTAAAATTATCCCTGGACTACAAACCTCCAAAATTTCAGAACAAAGACATGGATTAGTTATAGGACTTCAATGGGAATCAAAATTCATCATTAATCAATTCCTAAAGGCTGCTGCAACTCCCATAAATCATATATTTGTAGACATGTCTTCACATAGGGGGAAATGATAGAAAAACTCCACAACTTGCTATGAATTTCGAGAGAAATGTTCCAAGGACTTGTGTACTATGCATGAAACTTCTTCAATAAATTAATGGCTCTTCATATAGAAATAAAATCACACATATTGACTGAAAGAAATCGAAACCAAACAACTTCAAGATCTCACAACAAGATATAGGTAAAATGGCACCATTCATACATAGTTTGGCATTTTTACATAGTTTCATTTGGAGTTTCAACCTGAGGTTATTCTGAGAATAAAATATAGAGTAAATAAATAATATTACAAATAAATGGGGCCCCTTGGAATCCCCCAAATATATCAAAATCTCACCATGTGCACCCTTCCTCCAAGAGCCAAAATATGAAGAGAAATGTGAGAGGGATGTAAGAGCAAGTTGAAGAAGAAAATATCAAGAGCAGACCTATAGCTTCAATTTGCAACAAATGACTCCATTGTAGCTCCAAATGAAAGGTCTAAATGGCCTCTTCAATTTCCAACTGGGATGGGAATCTTGCACCCTCTAAATTGGTACTAAGGCAAGTAAAGTAAACAGTCCACTAGCATGGACAAGCTATGCTCTCCAATTTGGAAAATGAGAAATGTTCAAAAGCCTTATTCCTTATTTGCTCTTTTCTTTTATAAAATTTCCAAGTCCTCCATGGTTTGAATTCCCTACAAAATATTCATGCCAACTCGAGTTGGGAACAGATTCCAATGAGTGCCACTTGTCCAACAATTCCTAGTCTCCATCTTCCATCAATTCGAATGGGGAAGCATATTGGCATCCATAACTCCCTTGCATGCCCTCTTGGAGGATATTTTTATCGCTGACATGTCATATAGGTCATATGTCAGAAATCAGGTTTGATCCTTCCCATAAGTTTCATAGCATATTTATCATTGTTGTCATAGAAGCTAGGGAATCTAGCCCAAGTGTCTCAATATCTCTAAGATGCCTCTTCCTCTTCCATGGTAGTTACTCTTCCACTCCAATTCGAACTCATTCAGTCATGCCAAGTATAATGACCTTCCAACTCCTCCAATAACATTATACTCCACCTTGGATTCGAATCGATGAGAGTAGTATGTCATGTGGCATGCCTAATCTTTCTTTGTATGAGTCCCACACCACCAATGTGCCCTCATGACCAAGTGCCACCTTATTTTACTATTGTAAATATTTATTTAGCCCCTTTTAATAAATTTATTTCAATATAATGTCCATTTTGGGTTTAATATCACCCTTATTCCAATTCTAGATGTTTCCACCCCAACCTAGGGAACTAGTACATTGGTGGAATTTTCCTTTCTATTGATTTATTTGGATGGGACATTACATTCTACCTTGACCTGGGGTTTGACAGAGAAACTCTAATTTTTCAACTTTGGGATTTTGGAAAACAAATTGGATGAAAATATGCACCTCCTAAAGGCAATTTGAGCAAAGTACTCCTTCTCCTGATTCTGTGAGAAGATGATTCAAAAACTTGATGCCCTAGTTTCTCCGGGATGTAGTGGGGCACCCAGAAATGAAAATTATCATAATTGAATTCTGCTTTGATAGAAAGATGTTCCCTAGTTGGGTGAGTTAGATGCACTTTATTTTTCAATTTATTTATGGAGAGAGCTCCAGAATAAGAATCCCTAGTTTTTGCAGTTGCGGAGGCTGCACAATGTTTTCTTTTAGGCTTGCTTTGATTCCATGTTAGTTTTACTTACTTGTTTAGCATAATAGAATTAAACAATATAATCATTGAAAGAAAGACAAGCACCACATACACAATGAACACAATATTTCTCTCGAGGAAACCACAAGGGAGAAAAACCTGGCAAAACTTCCTCAATATAGAATTCACAAAGTACAAGATAAACCCCAAGCAAAAATCAGCTTCTCTCCTTATCTTATGCAAGCTTGTCTCTCTCCTATGCGAACTTGAGTGAGTGAGATCAGTGTTAAAAATAAGCAACTCAATCTCCTATTTATACTTTACATTTGACTTGACCTTTTACTAATTTGTTCACCTCTAGCTCATCTAATTGGGCCGACCTGTACTCTTTACAATAAAATATTCTTTCTAGATACTTCTAGGCTGACTTAATCGGTTAGGATTTACATTGACTCTTACATTATTAATTACATCAATGAAATCTACCGAAGGAGGACTACAATAGTATAGTAGACAAATACATTTAGAATATATTCTGTAGTTACATTTCTTTAACACAATAAAACATCATAAAAGAAGGCAAGTGAAAGATGACCTACAAGGGAAACTTAGAAAAAATAAACCTCCCAAATTTGATGGTGAGAACAAGAGGGGAGAAGATGCATAAGCTTGGTTGCTGGGGAGGATAATATCGAATCTAGGATTTCCATTTATAACTTACAGGGAAAGAATTCCATTTGTTGGGACTAGTATGTTCAAGTGAAGCATATAAGTGAAAAGATGATTTCATGGAGGCAATTCAAGAAGTACTTCCAGAAAAATCACTTATTAGAAAATTATTATCATAAGAAGATGGAAGATCTATTTGAACTCAAATTGGGAAGCATGGGCATGGATGAGTATGAAAAGAAATTTTTAGAATTTCTAAGATATGTTGGGTTTATGAAGGAGGAAAAGGTAAATACACAAAGGTTTTTAAATGGTTTTCCTTCTTTTTATAAGGATAAAATTCAATATGATGAACCCAAGACCCTTGAAAAAACAATCTGGAAGGAAAAACACATGTATGATTAGAACAAAGGAAGGAAAAATTTTAAGAATTCTTGGAGAGATAAGAAGAAGGATAAGGATTCAAACCATCTTTCTTCAGAACCAAACGAAATTCATATCAACAAAGTAATCCAACTAAAAATGGCCCTAGGATGAAAAAATATCTTGGAAAAGGAACCAAACATAAACTAAAATGTTGGGATGTGTTCAAGAAACCATTTATATAAATATTTTCCTCACCGAGGAGACAGAATGAGGACTGCACACAATTTATAGGATGTAGGTACCATGGAGGATGTATCTAAGAACATTCCCAAAATATATGCATCCTTGGACAACAGATAGCCAGATCATTAGTCCAACATGATTGAGGTTGAAGGTAAAATTTCCAATCAACCTATTGTTATTGTCATTGATTTAGGAGAAATTCATAGTTACATAATTTGTCCTAATTTAGTTGAAGATTCAACTAAAGAAAATTAAGCATGATAGATCATGGATGGTTTAGATGGCTACTGGAACAAATAACAAAAATAATGAATTAGTAAATTTTTGTTTGTTGGAAATGAATGGACTGAACACTTTTCCAAATTTAAACATAATACCACTTGGTTCATATGATGTACCCATTCAAATGGACTAGTTAGATTCACACCATGTGATCTTAGATTGTCATAACAAGACATTTACTTGTATTGATGATGAAGGGAAACAAAATATAGTGAATGGAATTCCAAGACTTATTTACATAAGGGAAAATTCATTTTTCAATTCAATAAATGCTTTAGAAAAGGATGTTAGATGTATGAAACTCATGTGCAATAACCATAGAAGTGTAAAATCCCAATCTTGGAAGACTTTCCAATATTACAATATTTTGTAGATGTCTTTGAAAAACTACTAGGATTACCACCGAAGAAGGGATAATGATCTCTCTATTGATTTGATTCTTGGATTTGTCCAAGTTTCCAAAGTTCTATACATAATGAGTATAGCTAAGTTAAAAGAGTTGCATATGCAGTTGGAAGAATTGTTGAAGAAAGGGTATATACACCCAAGTGTGTCTCCTTGGGGAGAACCAACACTATTTGTAAAGAAAAAGGATTGAAATTTGAGGTTGTTTATTGACTTCATGCAGTTGAACAAGGTTGCTATGAGGATTACATATCTTTTTTCTAGAATCAATGACTTGTTTGATGAGCTCAGAGGAGAACAGATTTTCTCAAAGATAGAATTTAGATTTGGTTACCATCGGGTGAGGATAAAATAATAAGACATTATCGTGATAGCCTTCAGCACTAGATACGGTTAGTATGAGTTTGTGCTTGTGCCATTTGGGTTAACTGAATGCACTAGCTACATTTATGTGCTTGATGAATCGGATATTTAGGAAGTATTTACATAAGTTTGTCATTGTATTTCTATATGACATTTATATTTATTCAAAGTCATAACTAGAGGAGTATGGGGAGCACTTGAGATTGATACTACAAGTGTTAAGAGAACATCATCTTCATGCAAGTTTAGTAAATGTTCTTTCTATTAGAGGAAAATTTATTACTCGGGATATATCATCTATGAAGAAGGAATAGAAATGGATCCATAGAATATAGAAGCTAGTATGGGACGGCCTACACCCAAGAATGTATAATAAGTAAGTTCATTCATGGGATTAGTTGTATACTATATAAGGTTTATAGAATTTTTCTCCAAAGTGACACATTCAATTACATCATTGAGGGATAAATGAATCAAGTTCCAGTGGATAGCATAGCGTGAAGAAAGTTTCCAATATTTAAAGGGATTTCTCACTAGTACACTAATTCTCAAGATTGTTGATCCAAATGAATATTTTGTAGTATGTATAGGTACCTTACAAGAAGGAATTGGTGGAGTCCTTGTGCAAAATGGGCATGTGATTTGTTATGATCTACAAAGATTAAAGAGCATGAGAAAAAGTATGTCACACATGACTTGGAACTTGTTGCTATTGTGCATGCATTAAATATATGGAGGCATTATCTCATGGCTAAAAAATTTGAGTTGAGAACATATCATAGTGTGTTGAAGTATTTGTTTGAAAAGCAAAATTTGAATGCAAGACAAACAAGATTTCTAAAATTTTTGAGCGAGTTTGGTTTTTATATCAAACATATTAAAGGAAAGGAGAATAAGGTTGTGGATGCACTCATTAGAAGAGTTAATTACATGCACATTTCATCAATTAGTATGTGGAAATCATATTTAAATACCAAAATTATCAATATTGTAATCTCAGATGAACATTACCTTCAGGTAAAACAATAATTACAATAGGAAAATGCACAACATAATTATGAAGGTTACAGGTTGGAAGACGATGGAATTATTATATGCAAAAGTAGATTTTATGTTCCTAAGTCAGGGTAATTAAGGAAATTGGTAATGAATGAGATTCATAATGTTACATATGCAAGTCATATTGGGTACCAAAAGATAGTTGTAGCAGTAAGAAGTTAAAACTTTTGGCAAGGAATGAAAAAATATATTGCCAAATATATAGCAAGGTGCATTGAGTGTCAAAAAGTAAATGTTGTGCATAGACATCAAGCGTGATTTCACCAACCATTGGAAATACCTGAGTGGAAATGGGATGTGGTGACCATTGACTTCATCACTAAGTTTCCCAAGATGAGAAAGAAACACGATTCCATCATGGTGGTGGTGGATAATTTAACAAAATTTTATGACTTTATACTAGTCAATTCAACTCATAAGACATCTAATATAGCATATATTTATATGAAATATATTTCTAGGTTACATGGGATACCTAAGGAAATAATTTCATACAGATATCCAAATTTTACTTCAAACTTTTGGAAGGGCCTATTCAAGGGATCTGGAGTTAATATAAATCTAAGCACAACATATCATCAACAGATAGATGGGAATCCTGAGAGAGTCAATCAAGTTATTGAAAATATGCTAAGAATGTATGTGATGAATCAGCCATCAAAATGAGAAAAATACTTATATTTGTTAGATTTTTCATATAATAATCACTACAACAAATCCTGGAATTAGCATCCCATTTAGCATCCCTTTTCAGTGTAATTTTTTTTTTTCATTGAGTGGTTGAAGTAGACGCTAAATGGGACACGTCATGTAGAAAATGTAAAGATTCTAAAATAGAGTCATTTTTTGCTTCTTAGATAGCATCCTTTTCGACATCCAAAATAGCACCCATTTTTTTTATTCTAGAATAGTGTCCAATTTTGTTTCTGAAACAACGCCGAGGTTTGCTTCCTAAATAACATCCTATTTTTCTTCCTAGAGATTGTCTTGTTTTTCTTCCTAAATGGCATCCCCATTAGCACCATATTTGCATACTTAAAAGCACCATGTTAGCATTTATGTTTGCATCTACGTTGGTGAAATATTTGCATACAAATTAGCATCCAATATTCCATCCATATGTGCTACCACTTTAGCATCTCATTTTGCACCACATTTTACTTCCAAATTTGTGCCAATTTTTGCTTCCAAATTTGCACCAATGTTTGCTTCCATTTTGCATCATGTTTTGCTACCAAAATGGTGCCAAATGTTTCTTCTATTGTTGCACCATATTTTTCTTCCTATGTAGCACCTTGTTTTTCATGCAAAGTAATGACTTATTTTTCTACCATATCAACACCATGTTTGGATTCCTCAATAGCGCAAGTGTTGGATCATTTTTAACACCTATTTTTTCATCTCTACCGATGTACACATTATCACCATGCTTTGCTACCACTTTAACGCCCAATTTAGCATCCATTTTTACTCCCACACTAGTGCCACATTTTGCTTCGCATTTAGCATCTAATTTTTCTTATTTGTTGGCCACTAGTTTAGCTTCTACTTTCAGTGTCCAAAATAGCATCATAATTGACTTCCAATTTAGCGCCAAGTTTTTCATCCAATGTTGCTTCTAAATATGCGACATAATGCGATTCCATTTTAGATCCTAGTTTTGCTTCCTTATTAGCACCACATTAGGCTTGCTATTTAACACCTACAACTATATCCAATTGTGTGCTAATGTATTTATTATATCAAATTATTATAATTATTTCATTAATTTCAATAGTTATCATATATCAATTAATTCATAGTTTTGAAATAACATAAAGAAACATTCAAACTAATTGTAGATACCATTATTGAAATTAATTGCATAGCATTTATGAAGAAATTTAACACAAACATAGACCATTTATCCAAAGTAGTAACATCATCATATATATTAATTTTCCATGAAAATATCATCGACAACTTCCAATATATATAAATTTACAATATAATAACTGATCCACATCATAGTTGGCATTTGTTGTTGGATGCTAACTTCGACACATTATCGACTAGTCTTCACAGTTGATACAACTTCGACAACTTTCGACGCAAGAAGACTTCGGAAACTTCAGCACTTCGACATGCTGCGACATGTTCCACACCTGCGACATGTTCCACACCTTCGACATGTTCAGCAACCTCACAATTCGTGAGATCGACATGCAGCGTCGACATGCAACCAATGATTGTTGAACTTCGACAGACTGTCTCTCTGTCTTCTATTCAAATGCAATGGTTGAACAGTTGAACCGCTCTAACTTCTTCTTTGTAACTGGACATAACGGATAGGCACCCAAGCGTCTCATATTTCTATATAAGCATGTATAATAATGTAACATATGTCAACCAGAATTAGTTTTGATTTTTTTGCAAGTAATAGAAGAATAGTTTGCATTCCTGCATATTGTCTGTGCATATATGGGTTTATTTGTATTGGGTATTCCTGCTTTTGCTCATTCTATTTATTAAGCTTCTGCCATAGCAGAGCCGACTCATTCAGTCGAACTATTGTCCCCCTCGTGCTTCTTGGACACAATACAGATCAATAACGATAACACCACAATTATCTTTCATCAAAAGAAGTAAAATTATAAAAAAACATCACATCAATAACCTATCATACAGATCATCATAATAAGGTTAAAAGAACAAGTGAACGATATATATAGTGAAAATACCAATATCACAAGAATTTTTTCTTTTTTTTCTTTTTTCTGATATCCATATCTAGAAATGTCAAAATGATAGGGTAATTCAAGTTTATATGTCAACATAAATCCACCATATAAATCAAAATGGCCTAGAATGTAATATGAACTTGGATCATCACAAAAATAACAATATGTGTCTAGTAGCATGGAGAAAGCAGTAAACATCCACTATCTCAATAGTAACATCAATGGCTACCATCATCATCATCATCATCATCATCATCATCATCTATCCAAATATCATATCCATCATCATTTTCATCTGATCCATTTGCATCACTATCAACAATATCTTTCTCTGGTACATTGGTGACAACATAATATGGATCCTGTATGGAGTCATCTTCACCATTTTTCTACAAACAACAAGAAATAATCAATTTAAAACATTAGTATTAAATTCATTACATAATGCATATTTTGTGTTATATTGCAAATATTAGTGTGATAATTTATGCATTCTCATGAGTTTTCCAACCATCAATATAAACATCATCTCATCAATAGATAGTCACCACACATATCAAGTATATCCACAACCATGCAGAGACTCACACATACACACACATGTACACCATACATTTTCATATCACAATAGAGAAAGACATAGAGGCAAGCAAAAATAAACATCCCAATGATTATATATAAAGTGAAGAAAAATATGATATCACATATACTATTTGATTTGAACCATTTTTTTGCCTAAAGTTGTTATATCATTAAATCTATATATACAACATGTTATTCAATCTACATCTTTAAGAGCATATTAACCATGGTTTTTATCTCTCAATCAAGTTCATGAATTGCTTACATTAAATCTACAAGTAAATTTAATATAAAAAGCTTGATAATATCCCCTTATAAACATGACTAAAAGAATATTATCATAGATATAGTTTTTAACATATTAATCATATCATTGGTATAATAACAAAAAAGTTTACAAAGCTTCATTGGATTCATGTTATCCAAGTACCTGAAGCAGGTAACAAAACTCAATAAACTAGTAATTTTTTTAATCTTTAAGGGGGGTTGTGTTCTGCCCCCAAAAGTGACTTTTGGGGGCGTTTTTGGGAGTGAAACATCATAACATTCCTCCTAAAGTCAACAAGTTTGTACTCTTACGAGAATTAAAAGCAAGGCTCTTCAAGAAAATCTATTTAAAATTTGAAACGGATCCAAATGCATACAAGTTTCATCTCTTTAAATCTTACATTATTTCACTATCTTCTTTATAGTTTGTTGATGCATACAAGCACAATAATACGATTTATGGTAGTTGATCTCTTAAGCTTATGGGTGCATATATATTTAGAATAATTTCCATGCATTATAGCCACATGATTGGTATGTAAAATATAACTTTTCATATGGAGTTAAATTATTTTGAAAAAGGTGAAAATTTTGACACCTTTTCTTTTTCACACAACAGACCTGCACATGTATCTATGTTCAAATTTGTGTATTCCTTGAAGCTAACAGACAAATCGTATGTTTCTCAGATATGGAATATGGGATTGAAAGTAGATACATATAGTTATCTTTATAACCTAGAATATAGATAAGGGTGACAGTTTTAGAATTTATGTTCTAAGGTTAGAGGCTCATGTTGGAAGGATTTGAAAGGATCCTTGAAGCTAACATACAAATGGAAGGTTTCTGAGATATGGAATTTGGGATTGAAAGGAGATACATATAGTTGCCATTATAAACTATAATATAGATAAGGGTGACAGTTTTAGAATTTATGTTCTAAGGTTAGAAGCTCAAGATGTAGGCAGGATTTGCAAGGATCAAGGGAGATAAAAATCCTTGTATACATTCTTAAATATTTCTGTTGTAAATTGGAATTATAGCTAGCTATGATGATTCCATAGCTATTTTAGGCAAGGCGTGCAGGTATCAGAGAAGATAAAATTTCTTGTAGGAAATATTGAATATTTCTATTGTAATATGGAGATATAGCTAGTTGTGATGATTCTATGGTTATTCTATGCTATATTGAACAAAATAGTATCATAAACAGAGGTATTTTCATTACTATTAGAATCTTGCCAGTCAATTTTCCATGCAACTAAAATTTCTGCTCTTGTTATTTAATGTGGAAATTAAATAAGTATACTATATTTTCACTAACTAGTTACTTCTTGCATTAGTCTTTCCCAAATAAAATAATTACAAAAATTCAAACACTTGAAAGAACTACAATGTATTCCTCTGCTAGTTTATGACGGATAGGTATTTGAAACAAATATAGAAATAACCTCTGGTTACTTGCAAATATTACCTTCTCCAAAAGGTTATACACTTCATAATCATCATATCATGAGTCAAAACCTATCATTAAGGTTAGTCCTACCAAGTTTCAACGTTTTCAAATCTATTTTTTAAGATTTTGAATCCTAATTTGTATTCCTTTTTTGTCTAAATAGAGAATTTGAAAAGTGAAAATAGAGATTGAGATGATGGGTGGTCTTTTGGAGGACCAAATTAACAACCAAACGTAAGAACGCAAAGGCCAAAAAGAAATATTTTTGTTTGTAACTTTGTTTTGATAACTCAGATTGCTCAGAATGAGATAACAACATTTTGATTTGGAAAGGACTAATAGTGAGCTAACAACCTTTGGAAAATAGGACCAGCACTTATGCCTTTGACTTATGATAAATACACAAGTGTATACTGCTCCTCATAAAACATATAGTATATATATTATACATGCAAGATGCAAGTTAATAACTTGAAGCCTATAGGTAGACGGTGGGCATATTTACAAGAGACTCCAAACTCCAATCCCCAAGCTTCCCATTCTCAAGACTGAAGATGCAAAGAACTGCAGTATTCAAGCAATCAAACTCTCAACCAATGAAGATTCCAAGCAATCAAACCCTCAAGCAATCCTCATGCTAACTTCTACTGTCAACAATAAAGAACACTAAAAATATCAATAGCTAGTGCAATATTTTCCTAGAAAATGTTAGAATTTTATGGAAAGGAATAACTCCCATTTTACTATTCTTGGAAACAGAATATACATTAAAAAATATCACACCAATGTTCCTTTTCAAAAAACATGAGATCATTGTGGCTAGCACAATTTTTTCCAAATGATGTCAAAGTTTTTGTAGAGAAGGATCATATTGTTGATGTGTCATTCTGTCCCCAAAAAAGTCATAGTTCCCATAAAGAAAAATTTCACAACCAGGTCACACTTTTTGAAAATAATATCTGAATGCTTTATGGGCTCAAAAAATTCTAAATGAACCTGCTCGGTGAAAAAAAATTTGGGGATAAAATGGTGACTAGAGGTTTGACCAATCCTTCGGCTGACTAGTTAAGGATTGAAAATTACTTGTAAATATGCATCATGTGCCTCACTAGGTTTGATCTTAGTGATTTTCTTACTACTCATTAGGGTTATATCCTCCTTTATACTATTATGATATTGTTTCTACTCACCTACACTTGACGTTAAAGTTTTGCTAAATTTAAATTCCCGATTATTGATGTAATTGCCTACTCTACTGTTTAGATCTATTTAATCTACATTGGTTCGATATATCAACAACAGTTGGAGATCAATCAATGATTGGAAATCACCATGTCACTATTGTTAAGGTTTATCATTTGATGTTTTATTGCAACATTAATGTAAATACAACCCTAGAACCAGTTTGTGCTAGAGAAACAAAGTTGTAAAAGCTTGCATACCAATATATGTGAAGATCAAGAATGGGATGTCAAATCTTGTTAAACAAACATAGCAATAAAGCAGGTCATGGGAGAAAAATTATAGAATCTTCCGGTACCATATTGTGAGCATACAAAGAACAACCTAGCTTATATTCAATAGCATAGGAGAATTCCAGCTACATAAAGATAACTATAACACATTATGGACTCAATTGAGAAGTGCATACCGACTTGAGGAGAGGAAAGTCATAGAAAAATGCACTTAGCTACACTAGTAAGAAAACCTTTGAAGTTATCTAGTCCATGTGTAAAAATCAACATAGACATGCACTTCCATGTTTTTGGGAAGAAACATCATTTGAACTTAACCTCTCTAGAATCCAAACATAATTTCGAGTCCAAGTTGACTACGAGTTTAACATTTCTATTTGAGTAAATTGAGTGGAATCTGACTCAAATATCCAGTCAAATAAGGTCATATTTGTGATCACACTTAGTTTCCTATCTATAAAAGACAAGGGAATATTTTTTTTTGAAATCTCTCATTGTACTTGTTTTCCTAACCCAATTTCACAATAGACAACCAATAGACATGTTATCAATGGGGTCTTGGTATAATTGTTAAGTGTCGTTAGTCATATGCATCCCACCAAGGTTCAAATCTGCCAAACCCTATCTAGGGTGGCCCGAGCTAATTTCCTCCTTCAATGTATAGATAAACCCTGCTTCCATGTGATAGCCACTAGGAGAGGATATAGACAAGGAAAAAGTGGAGAGCGCAAGAGTTAGAGCATAGTGTTAGTTTTTAATCATTTAATTCAATATGATCTAGGATCTTAACTGAGAGAACAACATGTACATCATATCAAACACAAGAGACAAGAGACACAAAGCATTTCACTGAGGAAAATGAAGACGGAAAAAAACCCCGCAACTTCCTCAGAGATAGAATGAGCACCAATACAAAGATCACAAAGATCAAACCCCACAACAAGAGATAGTCTCCTAGTAGCTGCTCCTCCTCCACTTATACGCACTCCTCCTCTCTCTCACTAATGCGAAGTGAGTAAGTGAGTGAATGAATAGAATGAGAGAGACACACTCTCTATTTATACAATGACTTGACTTGCCTTTTACTCTAGCTGGGCTGACTTCATAAGGAAGCCTAATAACCCATCCACATGTCACTCAACCGACCCCACTAGGATGGTCTAATAAACCTTTGAACCACATTGGGCCGACCCCTCTAAGGTGGTCTAATAACCCATCAAATATAAGTTACGACACTTACAATATAACTTGCGATACTTGCAAATACAAATGACGACACTTATGATTGGAGGAATAATACATCTCCATCAGGAATACAATAATGTACAAATGTAATACATAAGAGAATATCTTCTTAAGTTCCAAATACATAAACACTCCCTCTTAACTAGGAAGGTATTCTCTTGACACAGGTCATCAATACATACAGGCACAAGTCTTCAATTATGGAGTTGGATCATCGTCACTGGATCACAGAGCATCATCGTCACTGTTGCTATACTTGTCATCTTGATCACTGGTGCTATCTCTCAATTCTTCTCGTCATAGGAAGTTCTACAGAGCCATCCCTTTTTCATGCTGGTTGTAGGCCTAGCCTCCTATAGGTATTCATCATAGCTAGCTATCCCGTGGAATCCTCAGGGATGATTAAATGCGTCAACAAAACCTTGAAAGAGCATCCCAGGACTTTTACGATCTTACTGCTCAACCTATCGGATCTCCCAGGATATTTTACATGTGACCTTCAAAATACCTTAAAAAAGTGTCTTGCGACCTGCAAGATCTCTAAAGAGCCTCCCAGGATCTTTTACATGCCTAGCACAACTTGTACGGGTATTGAGGACTAATTACATGTGAACTCACAAAACCTTAAAAGAGTGTCTTGCAACCTGCAAGATCTCTAAAGAGCATCCTAGGATCTTTTACGTGCCTAGCACAACCTGTCTGGATCTCCAAGACTGATTACATGTGAACTCGCAAAACCTTAAAAGAGTGTCTTGCAACCTGCAAGATCTCTAAAGAGCATCCCAGGATCTTTTACGTGCCTAGCACAACCTTTCCGGATCTCCAGGACTAATTACATGTAATTCTTGCAAAACCTTAAAAGAGTGTCTTGCAACCTGCAAGGTCTCTAAAGAGCATCCCAGGATCTTTTACATGCCTAGCACAACCTGTCCGGATATCCGGGACTGATTACATGCACCTGCACAACCTATCTGTGGCCATGGAGTATCATCCTGATACTCATGATCATCCTGTTCATCCTCGCACAGAGCATAATCCTGATTCTCATGATCATACTAATCATCATCATACAGTGCATCATCCTAATGCACATCATCATCACATCATCATCATAGCATCGTCCTAGTGCATATCATCATCACATGATCATCCTAATCATCATCATAGCATCGTCCTGATGCATATCATCACATATGATCATCCTGATCATCATAGCATCATCCTGATGCATATCATCATATATGATCATCATCATGTAGAACATCATCTAGAGCATCATCACAATGCTTATCACACAACACTTACATCCACAGCCATGGGAAGGATCCTCCTACAACCATGCTTGGAATAGCTTCTGCAAATGTGTCGCATCACTTCCTCCTCGAATTATATTCTATCTAAAGAACACCAAGCCTCTCTTTGAAGTACCATAACTTCACTCTGGCTAGTGGTTTGTTCAACACATCTGCAATCTGCTCATCTGTCGCAACATACAGGAGCTTAATTGCTCTTCTATGCACCATATCCCTGATATAGTGATACTTCATCTTGATGTGCTTTGACTTGTCACGAAACACTGGGTTCTCTGACAACTTCACACAACTCTGGTTGTCATAGAAGATACAAGTAGCATCTAACTAGAGATCAAACAAATTAGACAGTAGCTTCCTTAGCCATACTACCTTGCAACTGGCCAAACAAGTTGCAACGTACTCTGCTTCGGCTCTACTCAGTGCTACACAGGATTGCTTCCTACTAAACCAAAAGATCACACCTAATCCTATACTGACGCAATACCCCAAATTGCTCTTCATATCTGCAGCACTACCTGCCCAATCTGAATCAACATAACCCTCTAAGTTAAACTTTTTATTCGCATCATACTTGAGTCTATAATTGACCGTACCTTTCAGGTACCTCAGAATATGCTTTACATCAATCAAGTGAACAGGTCTAGGATCCGTCATGAATTGGCTCAAGGTGTTCACAACAAAGCAAATATCTGGTCTCGTGTTCATTAGATACATTAAGGACCCAATCATCTGACAATAAATCGTGGCATCAAACAACTCTGATGAAGCATCACTCAATAGATTTAGGTTTGATGCCTTAGGTGTGGCCATGGCTTTGTTGTCCATCCTCCCAAACCGCTTCAGGATCTCTATTGCATACTTCCCTTATCCAAGGAAGTTTCCATCTGCACTCTGCCACACCTCCATACCTGGAAAGTGATGCATCATACCCAATTCCTTCTTCTCGAACTCGACAACAAGCTTCCTCTTCATGTCAGCAATCAATCTATCCTCACCTATCACAAATAGGTCATCCACATAGAGTAGGAGTATCACTGGATTTCCTTCCTTAACCTTGTAGTAAAGTTTGGAATCCGCTTTACTCTTGGTAAAGCCCAAACTGTACAGGAAGCTGTCAACCCTTTCGTACCATGTCCTGGGTGCTTGTTTCAAGCCATACAAGGATTTCTTTAACTTGCACACATATGACTCCCTGTCATGTGTCTCAAAACCGAGTGGCTGCTCCACATACACTTCCTCTTCGACTACACCTTTCAAGAAAGATGTCCTGGTATCCACCTAGTCTATCCTCCGCTTCATCACTACAACCAGAGCAAGTACTATTTTGATGGAAGTGTATCTGGCTATAGGTGCAAAGGTCTCTTCATAATCTATCCCTTCTTTCTGGAAGAAGCCACGAGCCTCAAAAATTGCCTTGTATTTCTCTATGCTACCATCTGCAGTATGTTTGATGTTGTAGATCCACTTGGAAGTCACAAGAGACTTCCCTTCTGGTCTTGGGACCACATCCCAAACATCATTATTCATGATCGACTGGTATTCTTCAATCATTTCATCCTGGATCCTAGGAACTTCAAATTCTTCAATATCTTCAATAGGTAGTTTTCTTGAACTTTGTTACCTGGAACAAATGTTGTGTCTTCGTCGCTTGTTCTTCGAAACAAGTCTCTCTTGTAGGTGATGGTACACAGTCTTTCCTACAAGACAAGTTCAATTGCATGATTAGAAACATCTCATAGATTTCAGAATAAATTCTTACACATAAAGACATATGTCATACAGTCATGCAACTATCTTAGCCAATGCTTCAATAGAACATTTATCCATATCCCATAACTTTCTAGATGCCTTTCATCTCTACCAAAAAATTGTTAAGGGTGTGCACAACTCCCAACATGTCAGCAAAGAGGTTTCATTCTAGATAAGTAGCAATGTAATGTTGTATAGTACCATGTCCACTTACCCATTACTTGTATATTAGTACTATCTTGTTCATTAATGCAACTTTTCTAAAATGCATAATATACATCCTAAATATAGGAACATAAGTATATACATGACTAAACAACATAATTTAAGTAATCATATACAAGAAATGACAATTAAAATACTTATCTTTGTTTAGTTGTTGGGTGGAATCCCTCTCGATCTTTGCTTCCTTGCAGTAACTACTAGAGTTTGCTCCCTCTTGATCTTTGCTTCCTTCCAGGAACTACTAGAGTGTTCTCCCTCTTGATCTTTGATTCCTTGATTATTTGTCTTTGAACTTATATCCATACTGGATTATTGTGCATGCATAAGTGTGCACTAGTGTCATCATTGTGTCATCCTCAAGATCTCGTACATAATCATACATGCATTAGTATAATCTTAATACTATCAAAACATTATGATTCTAAATAATCTTAAACATGTATGGTCATGGTCATTTCATACACAAGTAATTTATCACAAGCGTTAGTATTTCAAGGTTTTGGGGAGTACTTCTTTTACTCATGCATATTCTTATTTGACCATAGGACTCTTATAGTTTGTCATATCATTAATCAAACTAAGAAGCATAGTACGCATAAACCCATGATTATTCAAACCTAAAACTTTATGAATAACCATTATCAATCATACGAAAGGATACTTATATGAGACCCTAACATAAGGTAGAATTCTAAATTGATATAAGAAAAACATACCTGGATTATCATGTTTGCGAGTTATGTCTAACATACCCAAGCAATGTCTTCTTTGTTCTCTTCAATCATTTAGAGACCTTGTGGTAGTAACCTACATATCTTTTAAGTTAAGCATTGTAGAACCCGATTATACATACCTCGTAAGTAGTGCTTCTATATGATCAATGGCTATGGATGAGTCTTTGTCCTCATGTCACCATGGTCATATGTTCTTGATCTAGAACTTGATTTTTCTTTCTTGATGTACCTTTCATGTTAGCAGACAACATCATCCTCATACAACACCACAGTGCAGTAGTACAATCATAACCCTAATCAATGAATGTATTATATCATTCACATGCATTCATACTTTTACTAAGGTGATAATACAAGTTTAAAATTAATCAAGATTGTACGAACCTCAATAATATGAAGAAAATCTTAATCATGAATAGATTTCAAAAAATACTTGTATCTCCTCAAGTCATACCTATCAGGATTGCTTGTAGTCTTCTTATGTAAGGCCTTAGCCTCATCTCCCTCTGGAACTGGAACCTATTCAATTATGTAAGTGTCGAATTCATTCTCTTCTACGATTAACCCAATCAACTTTGAACTATTGAATCTGGACCTGGAGCTGCCTAGCTTTTGACAGAGAAACCCTGTGAGTTTCGGCTCTACAACTTCTATCAAATTCTGGTTTTTTGGTAAAAATCCCGAACTAGGGTTTGATAGAGCCCGGGGTTCTACCCAACCAAAAACTTCGATATTCATCTCTAAATTTTGATTTTGATGAGGAGCATCAGCCGTGGTCTCAGATTCCAAAAATTCCAACTTTGCAGAAACACTAATTTCCCGCAGCAATGATAAGCCAAAAATTAAAGTGCTCATAATCCAATTCTGTTTAGACAGGAATATATGTCATATTGTTTCTGAAATTTTGAATCCTTAGGGTCTGAAACTTAGGCATGTGGTATATTGACCTATCTTTTTTCCAACTCCATAGATCTGAGCTTTAATGGATTCTCTAAGGAAGAGATATTCCAAGTGTCGCAATGTTACCTAGTTATGGGATGAAACAATATAGCGAACTTTTACGGTGTGCCACATGTCACTGTTTCAACTTCGACCTCTGAAACCCAAACTTGTGAAACTAAAGTCTGTTCCCTAACTATCACTTTTTACAGAATTCCATTTGGAGCTTCCAAGCCCAATATATGACCTTTGTTCCTAGGTCACATGTTTAGGGATGCATTCTAGAAGAGGCAGAAACCCTAACTTGTACGAATCATATCTCACAATTTACAATGAATATGAGGCTGAGCTTCAGACACAAGGTACATGATCATTTCATATTCAACCTGTAAAATGTTCAAATCCTGAGCCTTTTCCAAAATGGGTTTATAGCGAAAGTGCCGCGATGACTGGTTTTTACTATACCAAGCCCTAGCTTCCAATTTGTCGCAAGCGCAACAAGTGTCATAAATTCCATAACATGCCTTCCTTTAGGCTAGCTCTGATACCATGTTAGTTTTTCATCATTTAATTCAATATGATCTAGGATCTTAACTGAGAGAACAACATGTACAACATATCAAACACAAGAGCCAAGAGACACAAAGCATTTCATCGGGGAAAACCAAGAAGGTGAAAAACCTTGCAACTTCCTCAAAGATAGAATGAGAACCAATACAAAGATCACAAGGATGAAACCACACAACAAGATATAATCTCCTAGCAGCTGCTCCTCCTCCACTTGTGTGCACCCTTCCGCTCTCTCACTCATGCGAAGTGAATGAGTGAGTGAATGAATAGAATGAGAGAGACACGCTCTCTATTTATACAATGAATTGACTTGCCTTTTACTCTAACTGGGCCGACTTCCTAAGGAATCCTAGTAACCCATCCATATGTCATTGGGATGACCCCACTAGGGTGGTCTAATAACCCTTTGACCAACACTGGGTCGACCCCTTTGAGGTGGTCTAATAACCCATCAAATATAACTTACAACCCTTACAAATACATCAACACATCGAGAGGGGAAATTACAAACATTATGTATATAATAGATCTTAGTGATTTTAATGAACTTATATGTTATGTTTTCATTATGTGCCCACTTCTGACTTATATGTTATGTTTTCATTATGTGTTCATATTCCCTCTCTATACATCGATTTTATACTATGTTGATAGATTATTGTGTGTTGTTAATATTCGTGGTCCCATGGAAATTGAGGCTTAGATTAATATGAGAGAAGATCAATCGACAAATATTCATTAAATATTTCCCTGGCACTAAGCAATTGGTGATGTATTGGGAATCGAATTTAAAGAACAAGAAGTAGCTTGAATTCCCTATTGATAGTAATCATCGCCCACCTCAACTCCTGTTGTAGAAAAGGGGAGACTGGTAAAACAGAAGAGGATCGTGAAGGGAGGCGTATAGCTCCAAAATATTGTGATTTTCCACTTGCAACAATAAAAAGTTTGATAATTTGAAGAAAGAGTTAATAGATTCCAAAGACATGGTTGACATGGTTGATGTTCAAAGTTTGCAGCATTTTTGGTATTCAAGGATGAGCTAAATCCAAGCGGCTGTAGCGTAAACAATAGATCATGCACATAGCCTGTCCACTCTTAGTCAGGATTTTATGGCACAAAATATATTGAATAGGACTGTACTGTAAATTTGGATATTATGGGCATGATATGAAGTGGGAATTGAACCACCTCAAAGGCGCAGAGAGAAAGAGTGCATCCAAATATCAGAAATTGTGGACTGAATATACACAGGCATGTAACGTCTTGGAGCAAGGAATGAATCCACCAAAATCGCGAGTATGTAGTGATAATTTCTATGGGTTGGTTTATGCCTTTCCACTAATGTTTTTTTATAGTTTGAACACACAAGAACTAGTTAGACAATACAAATTACATGAGCATAGTAGTTGACCGGTAACATACCAATTAAAGGATTGAAATGTGTCCTGTGGCGTTGAGAAAATAAGTTTTTAAATCACATCAGTTTTCTTGTTGGCTATATATGTTTGTTCCTTGGTTAAATTGAATCAATATTATCCCTTGTAAATCTGGGTGTTCTCGTTTTATGAGTCAGAAATTCCACCAATAGTGCATCGCTGTTAAGTGTTGTTAGCATGCTCAGTATTGAGAAATAGGAACACTGAATCAGAGAAATTATGTTGAGTGACAGAATTTTTGAAGGTATAAGATATTGTTCTCAAAGCGAGCGAGGAATGAGAAAATCTCATGCATCCATGATCATGGCTCAAGGCTAAATTTACCATGAAAATAAAATACAAATGAGGGATTTCAAGTACATATGGGTGCATATTTTGAAAGAGAAGATGAGAATAATCTATTGTAAGGAATTACTTTGCAAATTGGTGGTAACAACATTAGTGGCATTTATTTCGAAAGGAATCCACAAGTAGAACAAAGAACAAGTGTTGATGTCCCTAAAGGATCAAAGCAAAGGCCACAGGAGGATGTAGAGGGTGCTATTGATGATGAAGATCCAAATATAAGCAATAATTCAGATGACATGTAGTTACCCATTGTAGCATGACATTTGGTGGACTCTTGAGGCCATTGAGACCCTTGACGTTTATGCAATGTACCACCAAGTTTCGAGGACGTAGGGAAGTGGCAACAACCTATGAATAAATTTTCCCCAAATTTTAGGAAACATGAAAGGGGACATGGGGGTCTTCAACATAGGCTATCCCACCACAAATAATACAAATTTTAAATTAGACTACATAAAAATTGGAAATTGGAACATCATTCATTGAAGTTTGTTAGTTTTATAATCTAAATATTATTACAAGTCTTTAACGGCAACAAGAGACAAGATAAATACTCCACACAACAACCTATAGGATGTCACGGAAGCAAAAATAAAACAAAACCCACCACGTGGAAGCAGAAATGATAAATGAGATAATGCAGGCAGCAAAAGAGCTAAGGTTGAAAGCGAAAATGAAAAATCATGGCTAGAAAGAAGGGAAATAGCGGACAGCATGGCCATTTATCATTTTTTTTTTCTTGGTAAAAATCGGTCAAAGGAAATGTGGGGATGCCATTTTTAGTAGGGAAACGTTTCCCTTTTCCAGGAAATGACATCTTTTGTGTTTCTTGGAGTTTCCTTCAAACAGAGACATGGGGGGGACGTTTCCAATGGAGTTTCCAAGTTTCTGGGACACATAGGAGCATGGAAGTGCATTTCCTACCCTTGGGGACACATCCTTGTGTGAAACTGTGTTTATGTATTTTGTTTCAAATATGTATTGCACTTGGTATTGTTTTTTTATACTCACTCTTACATGTCACCCTTACATGATACATACATGAGCAAGATTGGCATATTTGGTGTCTAATGGTTTGGATTTACATTGATATACATGAGTATACATATTTTTTAAAAAATTTGCATATTTATGCATTTTAAGTAGATCAATTTTTCAACCTGTTTTCTCTCCACTGTCGATCCTATTATAGTCTATTAACCCTCGACAAGTTTTAGTTTGATAACATTGTAGGAGACTCAACAATATTTTCATCTATGGACTAAAAGGAGGTGGTTAGTTTTAGTTTGATAATATTATAGGAGACTCAACAATATTTTCATCTATGGACTAAAAGGAGGTGGTTGAATTGAATTGTCATAAGATGCCATTACCCAAACCATCTCTTTATTGAAGGAATATGGTAGGTAACTTGCCTCAATCAAGAGAAAATGACATAGGAGTCAAAAGAGGGATTAGGCTAGGTGAGCTAGTGCCTACAAAACAATCCTTTCAATGAATAGATGGAATTTAGGGTAACTAAGCTTCATCATCACTTGAACATGGATGAAATGTGTAGTGTTAAGGGGGCTCATCTTCAATCCATACTCCATTGGATCAAGGTAAAGAATAGGTCAATGAAGGACTTTTTAAAACTCTTAGCTTTGAAAGAAGATTTGAGAATATCTCAGCAATCAAAACACCTAACAAAAGGATTACCTAGCTAGAGGAAGTTGAAAAACAATTTGTTGCACAATATTTTCAACATATTATCAAGCTTTTTATTAACTTCACATATGGATGCATATCCATGATGACATGTGGCTTTGAGGTGATTGATCCAAGTATGGTGTAGGAATGATAATAAGAGAATATTCTTTTCTAGTAATGGTGAGGATTCTAACATGTTTCAATGTTAGTTTTAGCAAAGATTCAAGGGTGGTGAGCTGATCAAGAGAAGAGCACTCCATGTTGTGAGTATTTGGGTAGATAAAAAAAAATTTATCTACTTGAATGGAGTGCTCCCATTTCATATCATGTAAGAGAGATTACTAGTAGCAAAGGAGGAATCTTATCCATTTAACTGAACACTTATATTTCATTGAGATAAATTAAAAAAAAAAAAAATCTAGTTTATTTTGAGCCCAACTAGTGCACCTCACTGGAGAGAGTTCAATTTGTAACTTATCCCTACGACACCCAAACTATTCTAGGTAGGAGAATCCTGATGGAGAGCGCACTAGTTCAGTTAATTTTCCATGCAGGGAAACAAAAAATGCATTATATGAGATTCACTCCAAGTTGGATTATCCTCCTTTCACTCAAATTTATTTTCCAATAGTCGGTTGCATCACTTGAGAACTATTCCGGGCATTTTTCCTCTTTCTCTTCAGCTTAGGGTATCCATGCAGTAGTTGCAATGACCATTCACATGAAAATTCTCCCATTATCTCTCCTTTATTCCAAGGCAAGGATGGTGTATCACTTTTGGAGGTTTTAATATTCAATGCATGTTCAAAGCTTGAATGAAGGTTCATTGATTTTCCAAATCTTCCATTTCATTCACTCTTCTCTTCCAGTGGTCTTTTCTTCCTCCTTTAACAGAGGATCTCTAGTCTTGAAGAAACACACATTCGCATGAAGCCATCAAGATTCAACAAATATTATATGGAAAAAGCCTCTAATTCATGTCATTTTTAGGCTCCCAAAGCACATTTGTAACTCCTTTGTGTGTCTCCAAAGCAGATCTAATTTTTGATGTATTGATTGGTAGAAAACTGCATCTTACATATTCCTTCATGGTAATGCAATATCAGAAATATTTGTTGAAGATCGATGTGTTCGTCCATATGAGATCTAAGTGAATCCTCTCTTTCATAAGAGTTGAGTTAGTTTTTGGTGTGCTAAAAGAGTTAAGTGAGATTCAATACATTTTGCCTCACTAATTTTCTTAATTTTTAGACTACATTTTCTCCCCCATGAGGAGTTGGGAATCTAGCAATGTGAAGTTACACCTCAAGAAACAAAATAAAAGGTCAAAATCTGCCTCTTTGAGAGTAAAGCAACTCAATGTTACATGATTTTAATTGTAGAAACAAGGGAAAACTCTAGTAGATTTGTGTAAATTGTGGTTGTAGTTGATAAATTTGAGATAAATATGAAACCTTTCTTTACTCTTTGGTTGAATTTGTTGCATATTTCAAGATGGCAGTGAAGTTCATGAAAATTTTTGGACCCTATGCTAATGGTGGAAGTGCTTATGGTTCAAGTTGAACCACTAGTTCAACAACTAGTGCTTAGTCAACTTCTTAGTCTTAGTATACATATGCTTAATATACTACTTCAATTGAATCTGCTCCTTCCACCTATGTTGATGGTTATTGATCCCTAGACTCAGAATATTTATCCCTATCATGAGCATCATAATATGGCTCTTGAAACACTGCACTTGGATCATGAGCTTCATATACAGCCGAGTCCTCAACAACATTGACAGGCACGGGTCTTGTTCTATATAAGGATATTCCTTATGAAATGCAAGCTCTTCATCTCTATAACTACGTTTGGGCTCTCAATCTAGAAAATCCAAATCGAACACTTGACCGAGAAGGTATGACTTCTCTGCTCCTATCTCACCAAATTATGTAGTACGTGTAGCTTGTGCAGGTTATATTTTCCAGTAAGCAGTTACTTCAACAATCATGAAGTGGTAGAAGCTAACAGGGCCATGATGAAGGTGGTTGGAGAAGCCATTGAATTTTCTACTGCGGGGGAGATATATGTCTTGGTTTATGTCACGAGCCACTTAAGGACCATTCACCTGAACAAAAGTATCAGATATTTGGAAGTGAAGATTGTGAATTTTGGATCACATAGTCATTTTTTTTCTCCATTGCACCAGTTCCTCATAACATTTATTTCCACATCTTGAAAACTATTTTAGAAAAATAAATTGTACAACTGAAAGCAATAATATGTACGAAAAACAAGTTAGCTCAAGTGCCTGAAGAGAGAATAATTTATGGATCTTGTCCCCCACTCGAGTATATATACCATAGTTTTGGCAAGTTTGCAACCAGTCCTACACTCTTCAGTGAAGATAAGAGGGATCTGTTTTTTTCAATGCAATATTAAGCACCAAAGGCACTAATAAAACATGTAACGAGGATGCCTGCAAGAATTCCTTCAGAACTGTTCTTCAACATTGAGAGAAGGAAAAAGGTAAATATTTCTAGAATACTGTAGCTAGGGTTTTACCCCTAGCTTGTGCAAATTAGCACCTACTAAGGAGAATGGACTCCTTAGTAGCAGTTCAGTAAATGCAAATATTAAGCTAAAACAAAAATATAAACTATTCTAAAACATGTGCATGAAAAATAAACAACAATTTGTAAACAAGGGTTTTGTATTGATATTACCTTCAATGTGAAGGTTGTTGAAGCTCTTTGCAATGTCCAAGAGGGTTGCTCCAAGCTCTAATGTGCTCCTTCTCTTTCTCCAATGGTGGAAATGGGCCAAAAGGGGCTCTCAAGGTGAAAGTAGTTCAATGGTGAACTAGGGTTTCGAGAGAGATTTTGGCAGAGTAAGGGTATACTTGATTGTGGATATGAAATAAGGGATCTCCATCACCTATTTATAGTTTTTTGGTGGTGGAGTGCTGACCCATGGTTTTAGGAAACACATGGTTTAGGGCAGCTGCATAGGGTTTTTTCCTCCTTTTCCTCATTATTTTATATTTTTTATTCCCTTTTTAGGGGATTTTTTCTATTTTTGGAGGAAAAGGGGGTTTTTTAGCCTTTTTGAGGCTATTTTGATGGTTTTGTGTCCTTTTGGAGGCATTTTAATGGGATTTTAAGGGAAATATGGTAGGAAAATGAACAAATGAGCCATATAATGTGGTGGATGAGGTAGTGAACACTTTTTGGGTGTTAACAGATTACCCCCTGGTGTGCGAGGGCAGGAGCTCATCGTATGGCCGATGGACATCATAAGTCATGAATGGTTTTTCCTGGGTGTGGAGAGAAGAGAAGAAACAAACCGAAGCCCGGAACGACGATCCCGAACAACTGCAAGAACTAAAAGTACATAACCTCAATAATGGATGAGGAATCATCTGATCATGTGGACGAGGCGGGCATACCCATGCTCGTATCAGGATATAACATAATAACAATGGGGTCCAAAAAATGGGGACCTGAAATATACATGACCTCAAATACTGACTGAGGAATAATCTCAATCTATGGACGAGGCGGGCATACCCATGCTCGTATCAAGATACATAAACATAACTGTGAGGCCCGAAAAAGGGGGACCTGTAAGATACATAACCACTGTGTACATCATAAGAGTCCAGAGGGGACACAAAGCTGGGACATACTGCTGGGCTGATCATGTGTGAACTAAAGAACAGGTGCACTGGAACAGACAACAGTGCTACTGAGTGTGGTACCAAAGGGGCTGATGAGCTTCTGGATTAGAGTGACAAGGGGTACACTCGCAATGGTACACTGAACTGGAACTGATCTGGGACTAAAATGGGTACTCAAGGAAGCATGTAACTGGATGGCTTCCGAATACAATCGCCAACGCAGCCCGGACATCCACGGGAACATATAACTGGGTGTTCCGAAGTGACTCACCAATGTGCTAGAGTCGGGGAAATCCGGGTCTTCGACTAAAAATGGTAGGAATGTAACCCTACGCGATTCTCGACGATGCGATCAAGGTGCTGAAGTCGAGCATGTGAGAAACAACCACTCGGAGAGGCAATGATGACTCCTCTCAGAATGGTCCATAGGCACTTACCACAGATGGTGATAAGTCCAAGGCGTAGGGACCTCTGGGCCTATCCTATGGAATAGAGGAGCTGTCGTCGACAGAGGGAGACTTGCAACTATCAAGGCAATGATGTTTCCTTGACAGGAGCGAGAGGTGAAGAACCGAAATGTGATAGTACTGATGGTAGGACTGACAAACTGGGAGGGAAAAACTGGGCAAGTAGAGTAGGTGGACTCAAACTTCCTTTGTTCAGAGTATGATAATGGGAGTGATCGGGTAGCATATGGAACTGACTGAGGGGAAAGGGATCATAGTTGTATGGGATCTGGGAAGGGTGACTGGTCTGAGGGAGAGTCAAGCTGGTATAAAATGGTAGGAGACTGCAGAATACTCTGAACAAAGGCGACCTGATTGGGGGTGCTGCCGAGATGATCGATCATAGTGCCAGGAGGCACGGGTGGGGACTTATTCATGGGTTAAGGAACTAGAAGAAGTTTGTGTAAAATGATAGTGTCGTGTGGATTTTACGAGCCCAAGACAGTTCATGCTCGTGGTTTCTTTCAATTTTAAGGAGTCTGAAAGCGATAAGAAGACTCTGAAATGATGGAATGGTACTGTCGTGTGGATTTTACGAGCCCAGGACAGTTCATGCTCGTGGTTGCTTTCAATTTTAGAGAGTCTGAAAGCAAATAAGAAAACTCCAGGGGGTTGGTTTTTCGTAGATTTAGTCTCCAAGGCCCAAAGAAGCATAAAAGGATGCAATGAAGAACTCTTCTAGCCGGTGTGACTAGAGTATTCCTTTTTCGTAATTAGTCTACCAGGTCCGGAAAAGGGTTAAACTTATACCAGATAGACACCCTTTCAGGTACTTTAACGAGCATGAAAGGAAGCAAGATTGCTTGGAGATCTTTTCATTCTTTTAGGAGTCAGAAAAGAGCTTAACGGAAACTCCCTAAGTGCCTTTTTCGTAAAGGACTTGTCCGGCCCGAAAAAGGGATAAAATTATACCGAACAAAAGGAATGGCCAGGCAAGGAGGAAGTTTTCAATCAAGGATCAGTAATGATGATCAAGAACGAGGGTAGGGGGGAACACTGGTGGGCCTCCTTGCGGGGTAGATGAAATGGTGGCAAAATAACGGAACATTTGCAGTATGACAGGAGTGAATGGCTCATGTGAAAATGTGGAACAATCCGATAGCAGCCGATGTGGTGCGCAAACCGAGGCAGCAAGGTGTTTGGGGCACAATGTTAAAATTGTACCAAGTGAGAGCGAGAAATGGTTTCAAGCATCATCACGAGCTCGAAAAAATGAATCCGGCAATATAAAGGGTGTCAAAAACGGGTAACGGCCGATGTGGCACGCACACCGAGGCGACGAGGGCGTTTTGGAAAAATACCCAAAAAATCGAGGGGGTGAGAGCGAGAAATGATCTCAAGCATCATCACCAGCTTGGAAAAATGAATCTGATGATATAAAATATGTAAAAAACGGAGAACGGCCGATGTGGCACGTAAACCGAGGTGACTAGTGGCGTCTGAAAAATGGGCAAAAAATGACGGGTAAAAATAATGCAAAGAGATGACCATCATGACGGTCTCGGCGTGCTGATTCCAATGGTGGAAAATATGTGTAAAACAAAAAAGGAAGAAAACAGTACAATGCAGACCAATGGGGCCGCGAGTTATTTAAGGATAAAAGCGTTTAAGGTACAACCCGTTATGCGGGTTGCGCAAAGGATGGCCTTCGGAGTCGGCGAGGATGTATGCCCCCTTGCCTAGGTAGGTCTGCACGATGTAAGGGCCTTGCCACATGGATTCAAACTTCCCTTTGCCAGTTTTGTCGTGGGCTTGGTCATAGGCGAGGACGAGGTCCCCTTCATGGAAAGTTCGAGGGTGAACATGTTTGTCGTAACCGGCTTCGGAGCGGTTCTTGGCAGCTTCGATGTTCTGGAGAGTGGCCCGACGGTCTTGATCAGCTTATTCAAGTGTCAGCAAACGCTGCTCGAGGGGGAAAGTGAAGATATCACGGAACTCGTGGAAGAGTTGTTTGTAGTTCTTAATCTCCTTCTCGCTGCAGGAGGCTCCTAAAGTGATGAGTTCAAGGGTCTCAATCGTAGCTTTACCAGCTGGGAGCTTTGAGGGCTGAATGGGACGCTGTTTCTGACGAACGGGGGGTACATCAGGCCATGTGTCAATGTGGTGCTCTATAATGGTGGGGTCGAGACCGGGCATTTCGGTATAGGATAAGGCAAAGACATCACGGAATTCTCGAAAGAGTTTTCGGTACTCCTCAATCTCTTGTTCACTGCAGGAGGCTCCTAAGGAAATCCATTCATTGACGCCAGGGGGGTCAGAGATATCTATGTGGATAACGGGTGAAATATTGGCCATGTTACCCTCCTCGAAGGCGTCAGGAGCAGGAATAGGGTCCTTGAACTAGTCGACCTTGGTGGGGAGGAATTCTTTGGACTCAACCGTGAATTGGGTAGCTGTGCTAGAGGAGGATTCTTCTGGGATGAAATACGAACGATGGTGCATGTCATCCCAGGGATACTCCGGGGCAGTGAGGGCCTCAAGAATCTCCTCATCGGTACAGAAAGTTTGCGTCGTCAAATCGGTTGACGAGGGGGTAGTGGTTGAAGAGATCATATAGATCATATTAACCTCTCCAGAAGGGGGAGAAACCGGGGGGTAGATCTCCTCAATGGTGGGTGGTGCCGTCTCAAGATCCAGAGTGTTCATCTCATAGAGAGCCGCTCTGTAATCCGGGAGATCAGGACAATGATGGGAGTAATGCCTGTAAACACCGCATATGGCACAAGGGTGGTTGGTACACAGGGATTTGTCTTTGGGCTTAGGGGTGGGGTTTAGTTCGACAACCGGGATGTTGGGGTCATCGTCGAGCATCTGCATGTGTTTTTGTAGGGCTGGTAACTGTGGACACTGGTGAGTCGCATGGCCCAACTCGTCGCACAGCGAGCATTTGGGAGGAGCACGGAATACTAGAGGGTTTTTGACTGTCTTGGGAGGTGGTACAATAGTGTAAGGTTGTGGACCTCTGCCCCCAGTGGGTTTGGGAGTAGGAGGGGGGGTCATGGAGGACGAAGGGGTAGAGACACCGGGAGGTGGCTGAGTGGTAGTAGCCATGGGTTGCACCGGTTGGAGGACGACATCTGGTGTCGGCGGGCGAACGGGAGGCGAAAGATACCATACGGGTAATCCCAAAGTTAACCCAGGGAGGCTAAGGGTAGCCATGACCGGGGCACTTACTACTCCCGATGGAGGGACTAGGAAGGGGATCGTATGGATAGGTGTAACACCAATGTGTCTAGGTACCAATGGTGGTTTAGGAAACAAGGTTGGTTGATTGTTAGGTGGTTGGTTGTCGTGGGACAAGGTATATAAGTCAGACACGTCCGTGGGGGCTGATGGAGGCGGAATAGATTGGAAGGTGGAGGTCATCGGCGCATCTGAGTAGACTCCAGGCCCCGTAGAGGAAACAAACGAGGTGGTGGCATGAGAAACAGGTTGTTCAACCATGGGGAGAACATTTTCAGGTGCCGCGGGAGCATTGGGATCATAGTAGGTGAGCTGGTCAACCTTGACCACGCGTCCCTCATGGGGGAACATCATGGTGCGAAAAATGGAAGAGGCAACCGCCCACATGGCATACATGTAACTGCGGCCAATTAAAAGGTTATAATCCAATTGGGCATTGATTACCTCAATGTCAATAAGGACGGTTTTACCACCTAACTGGACGGGGACATTGGGTAGGAGGCCTTGGGGCTGGGCCGACCGACCGTAGTAGGCGCGTAACGTAGTGGTGGACGGCTGGAGGGTAGGGGATCCCAACTTCTGCCATACGAATGTAGACATAACACATGTGGAGGCACCTTCATCGATGATGCATCGATGGATGACAAGATTCTGAACGAAAACAGAAACTTGGAATGCTAAGATGGAAGGCAGGCGAGGTTCAGACTGATCTAAATCAAATGCCATCAAATTCGAATCATTTGGGTCAAGCCCCCCAATGGCGGATAGTAAAGTCTTGCGCTGGGAAGGGCAGTTCTTAAAGACTTCCAACGCAGACATGGCTGCGGGAGATTGGGCTAGGTCGTCTACAATGTTGTAGTTTGACGCAGCGCGCGCATTGGGGTTATTGTTGATGCGGCGAAGTGGGAAACGAGGGGCTTTGGGAGCGCCATCTAGTGGAGGTGGAGGAATACGTAACGCTTGATCGGTGGGATGAGCGTTAGTAGGTTTATCAATGGGAGGTACGTAAGTGGTGGAGCCATACTGGTTCCGACGAGTCTGGAGGTTGACATCAGCGAAAGACATCATCAACAAGTGGTGGGTTTCTGAGTCAAACATGGGTTGATCAGGAGCAGCGTACGTGATTTGCTGTTGGGGTTGCACGTTGGCTTGAGGGGGAGCTAACGGCTGAGTGTTCACGATGCCTTGTGTTGGTAAGGGGTTTTGCAGAACCAAAGGAGGCTGCTGAGGCTGAGGGGGGTTAGGTGGTGCCTGAGGAGCCGCATGCCCTTGGCGGTGGGCATCGTCAACCCAGAGCTGCCGAGCTCTCTCTAAGTGTGGGAAAGCATGCGTGTAGTGTCCATAGACCCCACAAATAGAACAAGGGTGGTTCGTTCGCAAATTGGGGTTTTTAGCCTGCTTGGGCAGGCGATCAGGGTTTTGATTAGCGGGGGCCGCATTGTTGTTGTCGGGGGGATTAGCCGGTTGACCAGCTTGGTCTGCAGGTTGGTTGTTTCCATGATTACGGCCCTTGCCGTGGTTCTGTTGGCCCTGGTTGCATTGGTTGTTCTGGTTTTGCTGCGGGTTTTGTTGGGCGTAAACTTGCCCTTGGGAAGCAAGTGGATTCTGAGGCTGCGGTGGATGATATGCAGGTGGAGGCTGAGTAGGTGCAGCAACTTGAGGGGGTTGCTGATATGGCTGCGGAGCGGGTTGTGGATTTTCCGCAGGGGCTGCCTGTGGCGGATAATAAGCAGGTTGGGCCTGTGAAGGCGCAGGAGCTGGGGAAGCCTGCTGATGGTAGTAAGGCTGAGGTGCGACTGGGGGGGCATAAGCGGGAGTCGCATGACCGAAGCATTGAGGAGGACATGAGGGTCCATGGTGATGGTGATGTGCCATGGGAGCATATGAGTTGGTTGCTCCAGACTGTGAGGTAGCCCGTGAAAGGTCGGGGCCAGGGGAAGGACGTGTAATAGAAAATGGTTGGGGATGTGAAGAAACATGGCCAATGATACCGTCTGCAGCGTGGGATGCCCCCGACGCATCATGCGGGGAGGACTCGCCGCGAGGGGCGTTAGGTATAATGGTATAAAGGTAACCCGGCTGGGCATAAATGAGGTCGAACTGTTGGGCCTTAAGGATGGCCTCTTCTTCAGACTGGGGTCTTTCTGATGCCACATCCTTAGCAATAACAGGGAGAAGGGATTTGACGAACCAATCTAGGAAGATACGGTCGTCTAGTTTGATCCTGCATAAGCTACGGCGTCGACGCCACTCATGGATGTGGTCCGTGATATGGGTAGCCGTGTTTTGTCTGCAGGATAGGAGGATTTCAACGCCCGCATCATACCGAACAGGCAACTGGAAGAACTGCAGGAAGGTCGAGGTAAGGGAAGCAAAGGTGGCATGAGTCCCATGAGGTTGCTCGATATACCACTTGGCTGCAGAGCCAGTGAAGGTGCACTGTAAGAGACGGAGGCGAACAGAGTCGTCCACTATGGAGTTAGAGGAACACCATAGGTGAAAAGACATGATATGATTTTGTAGGTCCTCACCGGCCTTACCCTCGAATTTAGGGATGTCAGAGAGGAGCTTGGTAGGCATATGAGGCCACGTAGGGTCGTGTCGAATAGGATCGTTGGTCAATCTGGCCAGGTCAGGTAGGTTGAGGCTAGCCATGAATGGCAAACTGGAAGAAGGATGTGACACAGTAGTGGGGTGGTCCAGGTGGGGGCCAATGCCCCCAAGTGGAGGGGCAGGATTTGGGATGGTGCCCCCAAGCGGGGGAACTAAGGTGGTGGAGGATGGTCCAGCACCACCGTGGGTAGTGTGAGTCACTGATGTAGTGGGGATAGGGATTCCCGCTGTGGGAATAGGTACCGTGAGGGGAACGGTAGATGGGGGTCCCATGGAGGGCATACCCAAAACAGGTGTAGTGACTGGTGTAGTGGTGGATGTGCCACCAATGGTCCCTATAACAAAAGGAGTGGAAGTCGTGTCAGCCATGGGGCTAGTAGGGGCAGTGTAAATAGGGTTCTCAGACTCTTCATCAGAATCAGAGGTAAAGTAAGGAGCGTCAATATCTGGTGACGGAGTCCTATGTCGCTGACGAGTGGAGTCAAGTGACAAGGCTCTAGATCTGTGATGAGTGGTATCAACGGATGATGATCGGAATCTATGACGGGAGGTGTCAAGAGAACCGTGCTGTGGGGGCTCGCCCTTGAGGCGCCGAGAATGTCTCGGGGACTCAATGGTGACGGATGGTGTCAAATCTCTGTGGGTTGAGGTGAGTAGAAAAACAGCTCAAAAAAGCCTAATGCAACCGAGTGTGCAGAAGGAGAGCTAAAAAACAAGGCACTCAGGCCAACAACCAACTCAAAACACCCACTGCAACAGTTGTGCTACAATAGGTGGAGTATCAACAAAGATGGTCAGAATACCAACAAGCAGAAGGTTTCCTAAAATTTAAAAATGGTGGACTCACTAGACCAAAGGGAGGTAAAGGAGCATGCAAACACCTAACTAAAAGTATTCTGACTCAACTAAACATATCCTCTGCAAGGTGATGAAATCCAAGTCAGACAATATGAGTAGAAAAGCCAAGTGGCTATGATATCCCCCTACCAGGAGGGACACCGGGTAGTCAATCCTAGAAGAATGGAAACTAAGATACCCCGTTCATGACACGTCCAGAAAGGTGAATCTGTTGTTTAGTCCGTTTACCGCAATACCCCTATACAGGGATATCCCGCGAACCGCGAAAGGTAGCCCTTCGGTTACTGAATGGAGTGCGGTATTCCACTCAGGCCTTCGAAACCAGTCTCCCGACTTCAACCCTCCTAAGGGAGAGGCCCTCTGATAAACTGGTCGTGACCGTGCCAAAAAGTACTAGGGGATTTTGGTTCCCTATTTGGACAACAACTATGTCTCAAGTGAAAGTAACCGAGGGGTGTTATTGGAAGCCTATCCCCCCGATCCTACCTAACTACAATGATTCTTTTGTGTTCCCCAAATGGGGTTAGAATGTTGGTTTAGTTAGGTACTTTTTAAGGCTCACTTGAATTATGTGACAGAGTGTGTGCTCGTGAGGTGATGAACCCAAAATAGAAGTGCCACAAGGGGGGCAACTTCCAACTATCAATAATGCTGGAATTGAAACTTTAACTTGCAAAATTTTCTGAATTAAAAATACTGAAATTTTAAAAAGATTCTGTAAAGGGAACAGAAATTATGTTGCAGAAAGGCTGTAAGGAAGTGGGGCTGCAGGTAGGACAGGGGTTTGTTTAGATGCATAAAATATTGCAGCAAAAGGGGCTGGGCTCAAAACAGGAGAAATGCAGAAATCAGACCGCGGGTCTGTGGCGAATCAGAACAGGCAGACCGCGGGTTTGAGGGAAACAGACGCGGTCAGGTCGCGGCTTTCGGGCCAACAGACGCAGTCGGGATGCAGGAAATAGGGAAAAAGATGCAGTCGGGTCGCGGCAAAAAGGCTAACAGATGTAGTCGGGACGCGGGAAAGAGGCTGAAAGCCGCAGTCGGGATGTGGGAAAGAGGCTGAAAGCCGCAGTCGGGACGTGGGAAAATGGCCGACAGGCGCAGTCAGATTGCAGCAAACAGGCTGATTAGCCGCGGTCGGATCGCAGGTAACAGACTTGAATCCGCCGGCAGGGCGTCGGAAACCGTCTGAGAGCCACGGTCGGGTCGCAAGTAAAGGCCTGAAAGACGCGATCGGGACGCGACTGCAGAGGGAAAAAACGCGATGTACGACGGCCGAAAGGGACAGCCGAAAGGAAAAAATGTTTAAACGGAAACCAGAAATTCAAAATCTAGGGGAGTCGCCAAAACTATAGCTAGGGTTTTACCCCTAGCTTGTGCAAATGAGCACCTACTAAGGAGAATGGACTCCTTAGTAGCAGTTCAGTAAATGCAAATATTAAGCTAAAACAAAAATAGAAACTATTCTAAAACATGTGCATGAAAAATAAACAACAATTTGTAAACAAGGGTTTTGTATTGATATTACCTTCAATGTGAAGGTTGTTGAAGCTCTTTGCAATGTCCAAGAGGGTTGCTCCAAGCTCCAATGTGCTCCTTCTCTTTCTCCAATGGTGGAAATGGGCCAAAAGGGGCTCTCAAGGTGAAAGTAGTTCAATGGTGAACTAGGGTTTCGAGAGAGATTTTGGCAGAGTAAGGGTATACTTGATTGTGGATATGAAATAAGGGATCTCCATCACCTATTTATAGTTTTTTGGTGGTGGAGTGCTGACCCATGGTTTTAGGAAACACATGGTTCAGGGCAGCTGTATAGGGTTTTTTTCCTCCTTTTCCTCATTATTTTATATTTTTTATTCCCTTTTTAGGGGATTTTTGCTATTTTTGGAGGAAAAGGGGGTTTTTTAGCCTTTTTGAGGCTATTTTGATGGTTTTGTGGCCTTTTGGAGGCATTTTAATGGGATTTTAAGGGAAATATGGTAGGAAAATGGACAAATGAGCCATATAATGTGGTGGATGAGGTAGTGAACACTTTTTGGGTGTTAACAAATACAGAGATATTAATTGATGTAAAAATATTTGAACCATGGATATCTTGGGTTCAGTTGATCTATTGGGCTTGGAATCTAAGGCTATGGGGACATGGATTCACATTCTAGCTTTCGTTCTTCCTATCCAAATATCCCAAGTAGAAAACAATGAACTTCTGGCTCTCAAGGATGGGTTTCAGATCCCACCATAGCTGAGTTATACAGACAACTTATCTCTGACAAATTTGGTTTCTTTTTGCATTTGTGACATAGTTCTTAGTAACTGGGAGGGTGAGATTATGGTGATATCATTTATGGGAAAATAATGCAACATAAAATCTTATTTGTTAAACCACTTTTAAAGGTATCTTTTGGATGTGGCAGGTGGAGTGGATGACTGCGAGAGAAACGGAGAAACGTATCTATGTTGTGTTGTATTTTGAAGCACTAGGTATTTTTGAGAAAATAGAGAAAATAGGTAGTTTGAAGAGTATTTTATGAATGTTCCCAGAATAATAACAAATGTGAGACACTAGTATGGAAGAAACCAATCAGTATGGAAGAAGCTAGGCATATCAATCCGATCATAGGTGTGAGCAGCGAAATAATCTTAGTACACCTTAATCGGGTTTACAGGAAAACTCGCTCTTCTATAATAATAAAAATACCCCAAACTTGCAGACATACCTGGAATCCTAGTACCGGCATTGATGGAAAGATTCACAAATTGCTACCATGTAGACTACCTTTCAACCATATCCTTTGCAAATTCAGGATCAACCAATAGACTAACACTACAAGATTTGAGGCAAAAATCCGATGACAACATCTGACGAAAAGGTCTGTGCCGTCGAATTTCACCTTCATAGTTATGAAATTTGATGAAAAATAAATAAATTGATATAATTGGAAGTCGGATATCCGATGGCCTACGGATATCAGTGAAAAGAGACGTGGTCACTATATGAAGTGCATGAAAAAATTTAAACACTTGGCAAAATTTAACTAAAACCTAAAATCGAAATGTACCCAGCTAGCTAGTGTGGCAAAACTCCATGATTTGGTTCCTTGGCTTGTTCATTTGTCATTTCGTTGTTTTGAGTTTTGGGAGGAGGAAGAGCTCCTGTAGTGGTTTAATGTTGGCTGTGGTCATGGGGCCTGCGCCATGAGCATAGCTCAGGCCTGCCCTGATCGTTATGGTGGTTATAGTTAGTGTGGCAAAACTCCACGATTTCGTTGCTTGCAGGCTTGTTCATTTTTCATTTCATACTTGTTTTGAGTTTTGGGAGGAGGCAGAGCTCCTGTAGTGGTTTAACGCTGGTGGTAATGGGACCTGCGCCATGAGCATATCTCAGGCGTGCCCTGATGGTTATGGTGGTTATAAGGAATGCGTGCCGTTCATGGAACAATAACCTGGTAAATTGTTCGTTCAATCTAACTGATCTATCCATAAATTTCATTTTGATTCATTTATTCATTTGTATTCATGATGGAATGGTGTTAACCCTATTATGTTTCTATGGCAGGGTGAGTGGTTATATTTTAAGCAGCGAGTTAGGGCATGGGTGGTTCTTGTATGCAAGGGTTTCGAAGATGTTGAACGGCCGTGGTAAGTTTGGACCATTGCGACCCTCCCGTTTCATCTGAAGCTTGATAGAATTATCCTTCCCAAAAACACCAACATTGATCTCCATCCCAAAATATTGGCATGGGAAATCCTCCACTTGCAATCCTCTTCTAGTGTGGGAAAGTGGGAAATCCTCTTTTGGCGTGGGTAATCGACAGGAGCAAAGGAGCAGAGGAGATACCCTAAACCCTACAATTTATTTGGTAAAATGCTCACACCTCTACAACTTTTATTGTGTTTGAAGAATTTACATGATTGAGTTTGCAAAGTCGACGGGCCTTACACACTTCTCCCATCTCCCATTTTTTCTCTCTCAAACCTAAAATCACATTAACATCGACATGCATTAACATTGACGGGAATTACACACTTTTTCCATTACCCAACTCCATCTTGGTGTGGGAAATCCTCCAAGATGGAGGCAATTTATCCCATCCATACGATTTTTTCCATGGTATAAAGAACCTCCCTTCCCTTGACTTTACAGCAACACCCTTATTTTGATCTTGGCGGCATTTGCGTTCAACTTCCAAATTTATGTCTTCACCTAATATATCAATTGTTTGAGATACACTACTATCACCTTTATATTCATGCTTCTTAGTAGTAATTTGAATATCTATTTTAGCTTCCACCAATTCACATTTGGTGCCTTCTTGCACCCCATCTTGACTGATTTGAACAACTCCGTCAAATTTTGAATCATGTTATGTACAAAAGTCTAAATTTATAGTAGGATCAAAGAGACAATTTCCCCCCTATCGAAGATAGATTATTCCATGTGGGAGATTAATACTCTGGATTGATTTATTAGTCTATGGAAAAATACAGTGGCCCTCACGGTGTTAATTTTTTAGCAATATTTTAAGATACTCTAGGATCTTTACTGAGAGAATAACATGTATAGTATATCAATGCATATCAATCATAGCAAGCATGTCAATCATCACAACAAGCAAACATAAGAGACAATAGACACACAGAGTTTTCATGGGGAAAACCCTAAGGTGAAAAACCCCACAACTTCCTCAGATATAGATAGAGCAATGATACAACAAAAGTACACAGAGATAGACTCCTCCTAGCAGCTGATCCTCCTCCTCACATGTGCGCCACTTTCCGAGTGAAGGAAGAGTGAGTTCTGAAGTGATCCAAATAGAGATCAGGAGACCTCTATTTATACTTGTCCTGATTTCCCAATAACCTTATGGGGCTGACTTGTCTATCTTAGTACAATAAACCAATAACTTAATCAGGGTTGACCCCACACATGGTGGTCTAATAACCCATCGGCAAGTTACGACACTTGCGACACTTGTCAATACAAATGACGACACTTCCGTATAGAGGAATAATAAATCTCTATAGGAGTACAATAAATATATATATGAAATACATTCCAAAGTTACATATACATCAACACTCCCTCTTAACTAGGAGGGTATTTCTTGACACAAATCTTCTAGCACAAATCTTCTAGCACAAGTCTTCTTCTCTAGATCATCATTAGCGAATCATCATCCTCGAATCATAGTCATCATCACTGTTGTTGCTATCTCAATCAATCTCTGAATCTACTCGTCATAGGAAGTTCTATGGAGCCAGTCCTTTTTCATACTGGATGTAGGCCCACCACCTGCAGGTCTTCATCATCACTGGCCATACTATGGAATCCTCAGGAATTATTACGTGTGTCAACAAAACCTCGAAAGAGCATCCCAGGACTGATTACGAGCACACAACTCAACCTATCGGATCTCCCAAGACCTTTTACATGCTATTGCACAACCTGTCCATGGCCACAGAGTATCACAAAGCACAACCTAGATGCACACACACAGCACTTACACTCACCACCATGGGAGGACCAACCTACCACCATCCGTGAAAGGCTCACAACACTTACATCAATGACCGTGGGAGGACCAACCTACCACCATGTCAGAATGACACAACACTTATATTGCAGCCATGGGAGAACACATCTACAACCATGATCAAATGGCCCAACACTTATATCGTAGACATGGGAGAACACATCTACAACCATGCTCGAATGGCCCTAGCACTTATATCACAGCCATGGGAGAACACATCTACATCCATGATCCAATGGCCCTAGAAATTACATCACGACCATGGGAGAACACATCTGCCACCATGTCAAAAAAGCCCAGCAATTACATTGCGACCATGGGAGAACACATCTACAACCATGTCCGAAAATCTCATGTGCATCTGTGTCTTCGGAACTCATCACACATAATCCAACTGATTATGTAATGTATCCACTTGATACATGTCATCACATATGATCATCCTGATCATCATCACTACATCGACCTGATGCATGTCATCCAGAGTATCGTCCTGATACTCATCACGCATGATCATCCTGATCATCGTCCTGATGCATGCCATCTGGAGCAACATCCTGATCATACAATGCATCCACCTAATGCATACCAAGTATCTACCTAATACATATCATCATACATGATCCACCTGATCATATAATGCATCTACCTGATACAAACACAGATACATGATTCACCTGATCATACAATGTATCCACCTAATATATATCAACATAAATGATCTACCTAATCATACAATTGTATCCACCTGAAACATATACAGATACATGGTCTAAGCATCCAACTGATCATATCCATCATCCAACATGATGCATACATAAATAAATGATCCAACTGATCATATCGAGCAGAAACTAGATCATCTTGATGCTCATCATCCAATGCTTACATCCATAGCCATGTGAAGGATCCTCCTTCCACCATGCTTGGAATGGCTTCAACAAATGTCTCCATCACTTCTTCCTCGATGTGTCGTTGATCTGAAGAACACCAAGCCTCTCTCTGAAGTACTCAAACTTCACTCTGGCTAGTGACTTTGTCAACACATCTGCAATCTACTCATCTGTCACAACATACAAGAGCTTCACTGCTCCCCTCTACACCATATCCCCGATATAGTGATATTTGATCTCTATGTGTTTCAACCTATCGTGGAACACCGGGTTCTCAGACAGCTTCACACAACTTTGGTTGTCACAAAATATACCAGTAGCCTCCAACAGTAGATCAAATAACTCAGACAATAGCTTCCTCATCCATACTTCCTCACAACTAGCCGAACAAGCTGCAACATACTCTGCCTCGACTATACTTAGTGCTACGCAGGACTGCTTTCTACTAAACCAAGACATCACACTTGATCCTGTTAAATTTTCAGAATTTACTTCAATCTGATCTAGGATCTTAACTGAGAGAACAACATGTACAGCAAATCTACAGCATATCAATCATGGACACAATAATGCAAGCACATAAGAGACACAGAGTTTACTTGGGGAAAACCATAAAGGTGAAAAACCCCAATAACTTCCTCAAAGATAGATAGAGAAATGATACAACTAGAATACAAGAGATAGTCTTCTCCTAGCAGCGAAGCCTCCTCCTCCATAAGTGTGCCACTCTCCCAAGTGTGAGTGAGTGAATAGAATGTGTAAAATGAGAGAGACACACTCTCTATTTATACACTAACTTGACTTGACCTTTACTCAACTAGGTCGGCCTCAACTTAACCACTTAACATAATGCTGACTGGGCCGACCGCCACTAGGGTGGTCTAATAACCCTTTGACCCACAAGGGACGACCCCCAATAGGGTGGTCTAATCACCCATCAAGTATAATTTACGACACTTACAATATAAATGATGACACTTCCGTATAGAGGAATAATAACATCTCTATAGGAATACAACCACTTCCGTATAGAGGAATAATAACATCTCTATAGGAATACAATCTACATATATGTGAAATACATTCCGAAGTTACATATACATCAACACTCCCTCTTAACTAGGAAGGTAATTCTCGACATAGGTCTTCTAGCACACGTCATCTTCTCTGGATCATCGTCACTGGATAATCGTCATTGAGTCATCATCATCGTCACTGCTGCTGCTATCTCAATCAATCTCTGAATCTACTCATCATAGGAAGTTCTACAGAGCTAGTCCTTTTTCATACTGGATGTAGGCACACCACCTGCAGGTCTTCATCATCACTGGAAATATTGTGGAATCTTTAGGACTTATTACATGCGTCACAAAACCTGGCTGCAAAATCCCAGGCTATTACGAGCACACAGCTCTACCTGTCGGATCTCCCAGGAGCACATTACATGTGACCCATCACAAAACCTGGCTGAAGCATCCCAGGCTGTTATGAGCACACAGCTCTACCTGTCATATCTCCCAAGAGCACATTACATGTGATCTCACCACAAAACCTGGCTGAAGCATCCCAGGCTATTACGAGCACAAATCTCTACCTGTTGGATCTCCCAGGAGCACATTACATGTGGTCCACCACAAAACCTAGCTGAAGCATCTGAGGCCTTTTTCATCCTGTCCAAATCTCCCAAGAGAAAATTACATGTGGTCATGGCAAAACCTAGCTGAAGCATTTGAGGCCTTTTTCATCCTGTCTAGATCTCCCAGGAGCAAATTACATGACATAGGACAAAACATCGCAAGAGCATCTAAAGATGTTACGAGTACACAACTCCGACCTAAAGATCTTCCAGGGCACAAATTATATGTCCTCCCAGAGCAATGTCTCGAAAGAGCATCCCAGGCTGTTACGGGTACACAACTCCAACCTAAAGGATCTCCCAGACATGCTCATCTGCACAACCTAATCCATGGCCACAAAGCATCATCCTGATAGTCACCATGCATCATCCTGATGTACACATGATCATCCTGATCATCATCACTACAACATCCTGCTGCATGTCATCTGGAGAAGCTTGTCATCCACGATCATCCTGATCATACAATGCATCCACCTGATGCATACAAAGTATCTACCTGATACATATCATCATACATGATCTACCTGATCATGCAATGTATCCACCTGATATATATCAACATACATGATCTCAGTATCCACCTAATACATATACATATACATGGTCCAAGCATCCAAGATGATGCATATACAAAATACATACAAATGATCCAACTAATCATATCCAACATCCAACATGATGCATACATACATAAATGATTCAACTGATCATATCTAGCATCCAACATGATGCAAATATATAGAAATGATCCAACTGATCATAATAAGCATCCAATATGATGCATATATACATAAATAGAGTAGTAAATAGAGCATCATCCTGATGCTCATCATCCATGATCCTCCTGATCATCATAACATCGTCCTCTTCAGATCATCTCATCGTCCACGAAGCACAACCCAGATGCACATCATCCAACACTTACACCACCGACATGGGATAACACATCTACCACCATTCAGGGAAGGCTCCAGCCCTTACGTTTTCACCATGGGAGAACACATCTACCACCATGTGAAAAATGGCTCAGCAATTACATCACAACCAAGGGAGAACATATCAACCATGTCAAAAACGTTCATGTGCATTTGCATCTTCTGGACTCATCACTTCCCTTTTTAAGGAACCTTGATCTGAAGTGGACCAAGCCTCTCTCTGAAGTACTCAAACTGCACTCTGGCAATCGGCTTGGTCAATACATCTGCAACCTGCTCATCCATCGCAACATAATCTGCTTCGACTGTACTCAGTGCTACGCAGGACTTCTTCCTGCTAAACCAAGAGATCACACCTGATCCCATACTGAAGCAGCACCCAAAAGTGCTCTTCCTATCTATAACACTGCATGCCCAATCTGAATCAACATAACCCTGTAGGTTAAACTTTTGATTCATATCATACTTGAGCCCATAATCAACCAGATCAGATGGAGCATCACATAGAAGCTTCAGGTTCAATTCCATAGGTGTGGCCATAGCCTTGCAGTCCATCATCCCAAACCTCTTCAGGATCTCTACTGCATACTTCCCTTGTCCAAGGAATATTTCATCTGCACTCTGCCACACCTTCATGCCAAAAACAAATAGTGCATCATCCCCAAGTTCTTCAACTCGAACTTGGCAGCAAGCTTCCGCTGCATGTCGACAATCAATCTATCCTCACCTGTTACGAACAGGTCATCCATATACAAAAGTAGTATCACTGGATTGCCTTCCTCAACCTTGTAGTAAAGGTTGGAATCTGCTTTACTCTTGGTAAAGCCCAAACTGGATAGAAAGTTGTCTATCCTACCATACCAAGTTCTGCACATATATGACTCCCTGTCATGTGTCCCAGAACCAAGTGGCTTCTCCACATAAACTTCTTCTTCAACTACACCATTCAAGAAGGCTGTCTTGAAATCCATCTGGTGTATCTTCCACTTCATCACTGCAGCCAGAGCAAGTACAGATCTAATGGAAATGTATCTGGCTACAGGAGCAAAAGTCTCTATGCTACCACCTGCAGCAGGCTTGATCTTGTAGATCCTCTTAGAAGTCACTACAGACTACCCTTTGTGACTGCATCCCAAACATCTTCATGATCGACTGGTACTCCTCGATCATGGCATTCTTCCCAAATCCAGGGAACTTCAATATCTTCAATATTTTCAATAGATAACATTGTTGCTGAACAAATGTTGTAGTCCTTCTTTTGTAGGTGATGGTATACGATCTTTCCTACACAACAAGTTAAATTGCATGATTAGAAAACATCTCATAGTTTTCAGAACAAATTCTTACACATAAAGAAATATGTCATACAGTCATGCAATTATCTTAGCCAATGCTTCAATACAACATTTATCCATATTCCGTAACTTTCTAGATGCCTTCCAATCTCTACCAGAACATTCTTAAGAGTGTGCACAACTCCTAACATGTCAACAAAGAGGTTTCATTTTAGATAAGTAGCAATGGAATGTTGTATAGTGCCATAGACCACTTACCCATGTATATTAGTAGTATGTTGTTCATCAATGCAACTATTCTAATATGCATAATACACAACCTAATTCTAGGAACATAAGCATATACATCATTGAATAACATTATGTAAGAAATGACAATTCAAATATGTATCTTTGTTTGATTGCTCGGTGGACTCCCTCTGAATCTTTGCAACTCCATTCTAATGTGGATTGTGAGAAGTGGTCAACTCCCTCTGAAAATCTGCATCCTTGCAAAAACTACTGAAGTGTGCTCCTTTTCTTTCTTGCAGGAACAACTGGAGTGTGCTCCCTCTTGATCTTTGCTTCCTGGATTACCTGTCCTTGAACTTACATCCATCCTTAATCACTATGCATGCTTATTAGTATCATCATTGTGTTATCCTTGAAGTCTCATACATAATCACACATTTATTAGTATGATCTTAATACTATCAAAACATAATAGTCTTAAACATGTATAGTCATGATCATTCACAGATAATAAACATTAGTATTCAAGGTTTCAAAGAAGTCTTCTTTTACTCATGCATATTATTATTTGATCATAGGAATCTTCTAATTAGTTAAATAATCAATGCATAAACCTGTGATTACTGAAACCTATACCTTCATGATTCTTCTGGTTAGTCATATCATCAATTATGGTAAGAAACATAACATGCATACAGCCATGACTATTCAAACCTATGACTTCATGAATAATCATTATCAACAACACAATAGTATAGGATCCTAACACAAGGTAGGTTTCTAGCTTGATATAGGAAAAACATACCTGAATTAGCATGCTAGCTAGATATGTCTAACATACCCGCATAATGTCTTCTGGTTCTCTTCAGTGACTTGTGCTAGTAACCTACATGTCTCATAAGTTAACCATTGTAGAACCAAGTTATACATACCTCGTAAGTAGATCTTCTATGTGATCCATGACAATGGATGAATCTTTGTCTTCATGTCACCATGATCATATGTTGTTGAAGTAGAACATGATTTGTCTTTCTTGGTGTACCTTTTATGTTAGCAGACAACATAAACCTCATACAACACCATAATGCATTAGTACAATCATAAGTGTCAACACCCTAACCAATGAATATATTCTATCATGCATTTATAATTTTGTTAAGGTGATACGAAAAATCTCAAATCAAGATTGTACTAACCATAATAATCATGAAGACAAACATACCATAAACTTAAACATGAACAAATCTCGAAACATACCTCGATGAGTCATACCTGTCAAGATCACTTGTAATATTCTGATGTAAGGCCTTAGCCTCATCTCCCTCTAAAATAGGAACTTCTTCACTTATGCAAGTGACCGATCCAACTTCTTCTAGGATTAACCCAATCCACTTGATTTGCAAGAACTGGACCTAGAGCTAGATTAGGGTTTGTCAGAGAAACCCCAAAAATTCAAAATTTGAATTTCAAACTTCTGAAAGGATAGAAATATGCGCCCTGATGAGCTGATCAAGCTGGTATATTCAGAATTTGAAAACTGCAAAGTTTCACTCCTCAATTTTGCCTTTGAAACTTCAGGATTCACTGGACGTGACCCCGAACTGGGGTTTGATGAAGCCCACTCTTCTACCCAATCAAAAGGTTTGATCCAAAGCTCTAAGCTTCTATTTTTATGAGGAGCTTCTAGCCAAGGTCACAGATTTCAAAAATTCCCATTTTTGCGGAAGCCCTAATTTTCCACTTTTCTGATCAAAGTCCCGAACTAGGATCTGATCAAGCCCGGCCTTCTGCCCAACCAAAAATTATGATCTTGGTATCTAAATTTTGATTTTGATAATTATCATTCAGCCGTGGTCTCCGATTACAAAAATTCCAACTTTATCTGAAACCCTAAATTCTGAAAGCCATGAATGAAGGTGCTCAAAAATAATTATGTTTTGACAGAAATATGTACCTGATTTTTTATGGTGTAACTCTTAACTTTTCGATCCACAGGGTCTGAAATTTTTTCCTAAGATAGCCTGACCTGTCATCTTTTCATCTTGATAGGTCTGACTTCAATTGGATTCTCTGAGAGAGAGAGTTATGCCAAGTGTCGTAACGTGACCTGTTTATGGGATAAAACAGGAGAGCGAACTTTTACGACGTACCACATGTCACTGGTTCAACTTCAGCCTCTGAAAACTTTTACTAACATAGTACAGTCTATGTACTACCTGTCACTTTTTACGAAATTGCATTTAGAGCTTCCTAGCCCAAGTTATGACCTTTTCCCAAGGTCACCTGATTTTGACTCAGATCTGGAAGAGACAGAAACCCTATATTGTACAGATCATAAATCACGAAGTACAATGAATTAGAGGTTGTCGTTTGGACACAAGGTACATGGGCATCTTATCTTCGACCTGTAAACATTTCAGACCCGAAAACTTCACCAAAGCTGATTTATAGCGAAAGTGCTACAATGACTGGTTTTTTCTATATCAAGCCCTAGCATCGTAAGTGCAACAAGTGTCATACATGCCATATCATGCCTTCTTTTCAGGCTAGCTCTGATACCATGTTAAATTTTAAGAATTTACTTCAATCTGATATAGGATCTTAACTGAGAGAACAACATGTACAAAAAATCTACAGCATATCAATCATGGACACAATAATGCAAGCACACAAGAGACACAGAGTTTACTTGGGGAAAACCAGAAAGGTGAAAAACCCCAATAAATTCCTCAGAGATAGATAGAGCAATGATACAACCAGAATACAAGAAATTGTCTTCTCCTAGTAGCAGAGCCTCCTCCTCCACAAATGCGCCACTCTCCCAAGTGTGAGTGAGTGAATAGAATGTGTAAAATGAGATAGACACACTCTCTATTTATACACTAACTTGACTTGACTTTTACTCAACTAGGTCGGCCTCAACTTAACCACTTAACATAATGTTGATTGGGACGACCCCCACTAGGGTGGTCTAATAACCCTTTGACCCACATGACCAACCCCCACTAGGGTGGTCTAATAACCCATCAAGTATAAGTTACGACACTTACAATATAAATGACGACACTTCCGTATAAAGGAATAATAACATCTCTATAGGAATACAACCACTTCGGTATAGAGGAGTAATAACATCTCTATAGGAATACAATATACATATATGTGAAATACATTCCAAAATTACATATACATCAACAGATCCCATACTGAAGCAGCACCCAGAAGTGCTCTTCCTATCTGCAGCACTGCCTATCCAATCTGAATCAACATAACTCTGTAGGTTAAACTTTTGATTCGCATCATACTTGAGTCCATAGTCAACTGTACCCTACAGGTACCTCAGAATATGCTTTACAGGTGAACACCTCTGGGATCCGTCAAGAACTGGCACAATGTGTTCACAGCAAAGCAAATATCTGGTCTAGTGTTCGTCAGGTACACCAAGGACCCAATCATCTAATGATACACAATGACATCAACCGAATTAGATGAAGCATCACACAGAATCTTTAGGTTCGATGCCATAGGTGTGGCCATGGCCTTGCAGTCCATCATCCCGAACCGATTCAAGATATCTACTGCATACTTCCCTTGTCCAAGGAAAATACCATCTGCACTCTGCCACACCTCCATTACTAGAAAATAGTGCATCATCCCCAAGTCCTTCATCTCGAACTTGACTACAAGCTTCCTCTTGGTATCGGTAATCAAACTATCATTACCTATTACAAACAGATCATCCACATACAAAAGTAGTATCATCGGATTGCCTTCCTCAACCTTGTAATAAAGGCTGGAATCTGCTTTACTTTTGGTAACGCCCAAACTGGATAGGAAACCGTCCATCCTACCATACCAAGTCCTGGGAGATTGTTTCAAGCCATACAAGGCTTTCTTCAATCTGCACACATATGACTCCCTGTCATGTGTCTCAAAACCAAGTGGCTGCTCCACATATACTTCCTCTTCAACTACACCATTCAAGAAAGCATTCTTTACATCCATCTGGTGTATCTTCCATTTCATCACTATAGCCATAGCAAGTACTGATCTGATGGAAGTGTACCTGGCTACAGGAGCAAACGTTTCTTCATAATCTATTCCCTCTTTCTGAGAAAATCCATGAGCTATGAATCTTTTTTGTATTTCTCTATGCTGCAGATCCATCTCCAGCATGCTTGATTTTGGAGATCCATTTGGAAGTAAGAAAAAACTTCCTTTTAGGTCTTGGGACAACATCCCAAACATCATTCTTCATTATCGATGGATCATGGTATTCTTCCCGGATCCTGGGAACTTCAATATCTTCAATAGATAGATTTGTTATTGGAACAAATGTTCTAGTCCTTCTTTTGTAGGTACTCGTATACGATGTTTCTTATCTTTGTTTGTTTGTTGGGTGGACTCCCTCTGAGTCTTTGCTTCCTTGCAGGAGCTGCTGAAGTAGCTTCTTCTACACCTTTCTATTGTGGAATGTAAAAGATGGTCAACTCTCTCTGAATATTTGCATCCTTGCAAAAACCACTGGAGTATGTTCCCTCTTCATCTTTGCTTCCTGGATTACCTGTCTTTGAGCTTATATCCATTCTTGATCACTGTATAGATTCTTGAAATCACCTGAAGTGAATTCTCCACCATTGTTGTATATACTCAAAGAACTGGATGACATCGGACCACATACATCCAAGTGGATGATTTCCAAGATTCCTTTAGTGTTGCTTTCACTGCTTGGAAATGCCTTATTTATGTTTTTTCCTTTTTCACATCCTTTGCAAACACCTTCATGCTTGGTCTTCATTTCAGGAAGACTTTCTACAGCTTTACTTGCAATTGGTAATGCTCTGTAGTGCATATGTGCAAGTCTTCTATGCCAAAGTTCACTTGGCTCCATGGAATCATGCACCATGGCATGTTCAGGTTGTCCCTTCAATTTATACAATCCTCCCTCTTGCTCTCCAATAACCACTGCATCATCTACGGTCTTTCCCTTTGGCCAAATTCGAACTTGTCCATCCACAAACGCAAGCCTCATACCTTTTGCATCCAATGCAGATATGGAGAGTAGGTTTTTCTTGAGCCCAAGTACATAAAGAACTTCTTTCATCTTTAAGGATTTTCTAGAATGTAGGTTGTAGGAGGCTTCACCACTTCCTTTGATAGGGTATTGATAGTCATCTGCAAGTTTCACTTTATGGGGTGATTCATGTTTAGATAAATTTACAAAAGAGTCTTTAAACCCAGTCATGTGTTTGGAATCCCCACTATCAATAAGCCAATCATTACAACCATGAGAGATAGTACCTATGAGAGTAGAGATTAGAACATACTCTTCTTTGCTTGATGAGTCATCATCATCACTTTTAGATCTAGCCTTCTTCTTGGGACGTTCATCATCCTCAGTAGCATGAGCATGATATTTTCTTTTGTTTCCCTTCTTCTTTTTGTTAAAGTTGTTATTGTTGTCCTTTTTTTTCTTGGGACAATCTGAGGCAAAGTGCCCTTTCTCATTAGATGTGAAACATTTTAGATGTTTCCTATTTTTAGAGTGGTGAGAAGGTCTCTTAGAATGAGAATGCTCCCCCTTGAACTTGCTTCCCTTCTTGGTGTGAGCAGTGAGAGCTTGATCTTCATTTCCCATCTTTTCTTCTTGAGCCACAAGCCTTTCTTCTTCTTGAGAGCATTCCTCCCACAGTCTACTGAAAGAGATCAATTTCTTTCTTGCACAGATTCCTTGAATAAAAGAGTCTCATGACCTAGGTAGGCCATTTAGAGTGGTCATAACAACTTCACCATTGTCCACTAATTCATCCATAGCTTCAATTTGTTCCTTGATCTAAGAGACCTTGGAGAAGTAATATTGAATGGTCTCTCCATTCAACAACTTGACCCCTTTCAATTGATTCTGTGGAGTCATCTTCCGATTTATGTTCCTCCCTTCAAATAGCTTGGTCAAACAGTCAAACATTTCCTTGGGTGTCTTCAGAGATGACACATTTGGTATGAGATGTTCTTTGATAGAATCAGCAATGATTCTATTTTCCTTGACCAAGTTCTTCTTATGCAATACCTTAGCCTCTTCATCCTCTGGGATAGGGACCTCATAGCTGATGTAGGTGTCCAATTCATTTTCTTCCAAGATTAACCCAATCCTATACTTCTAGGCTCGGAAGTTATCAGCCCTTTCAAGATTATCCTCAAGCTTGGTGTGGTGAGACATCTTAAAGAGTACTTCAAATGGAAATAGAGAAGATTTAGGTCTTACCACTTGATTTGCTGAAAACTGGATTTGGTCTCGGATTAGGGTTTGTCAGAGAAACCCTAAAAATTCAAAATGTGAATTTAAACTTTCTTAAAGAATAGAAAGATGCGCCTTGATGAGCTGATCATCCTGGTATATTCAGAATTTGATATCTGCAAAGTTTCACCCTTCAGAAATGCCTTTTAGTCTTCCCAGATTCACTTGGGAGGACCATGAATTAGGGTTTGATTTTCCTGGATATTTACCCAACCAAAAATCTCGATCCAAAGCTCTAAACTTCGATTTGTTCCAAGGAGTTTCTAGCTATGTCTTTACATTTCAGCAATTCCTATTTTTGAGGAAACCCTAATTTTTAGGGCCAAAACTAAAAGTGCTCAGAATTGAATTCTGATTGGACAGATAGACTCTCATTTATGAGTACAGTCAATCTACTTGAATGCTTTTCCAAAATCTGTGGAGAGAAACCCTGGTTTCCGTCACTGCACAATGTCTTATTCTCAGGTTAGCTTTGATACCATGTTAATTTTTTAGCATTATTTCAAGATACTCTAGGATCTTTACTAAGAGAATAACATGTATAGTATATCAATTCATATAAATCGTAGCAAGCATGTCAATCATCACAAGAAGCAAACATAAGAGACAATAGACACAAAGAGTTTCTGTGGGGAAAACCCTAAGGTGAAAAACCCCACAACTTTCTCAGAGATAGATAGAGCATTGATACAACCAAAGTACACAGAGATAGACTCCTCCTAGTAGCTAATCCTCCTCCTCACATGTGCACCACTTTCCGAGTGAAGGAAGAGTGAATTCTGAAGTGATCCAAATAGAAATCGGGAGATCTCTATTTATACTTGTCTTGATTTCCCAATAATTTTATGGGGCCAACTTGTCTAGCTTAGTACAATAACCCAATATTAACTTGATCAGGGCCGACCCCACACATGGTGGTCTAATAACCCATCGGCAAGTTATGACACTGGTCAATACAAATGACGAGACTTTCGTATAGAGGAATAATACATCTCTATAGGAGTACAATAAATATATATTTCAAATGCATTCCGATGTTACATATACATGAACACACGACCTCTCTCAAACTTTAGCTGCAAAAAATTCCAGCCCTTTACTTGTCTGCAGTACCATACTTTATGCTTTCTTGTATATTTAGTTTTTTGCTATGTTTGTCCAACCGAATTTCCAAAATAGAAACAGTGTTGAGCTTGCTTGAGGTGGCTTGACTTATTACGTATTTGGTGTCTCTCTCTTTAGTGAAATAAGAGAATTTGATGACCATCCAACTTTTGGTTTTCCAGCAGTTCCACCTTTCCCAGAAATTGAGTAGCTTTTGATGCTTTCCCTAATCTCTCCACAAATATTTACAGAACCAAAATGACTTTCCACCTATTTACTATGCAGACAATGAGGGATTCCTCCAATTTCATTTAGAAAAGAGGATAGCACCTGATATTTCATTGCTTCACATTACAGAAATCGAACAATTGATTATGAAAATAAGGAAGTTGGTTTTTAGAGAAAAAATAATTCACTTCAGGGCATCTAAAATAGGAAACTCAACAACGACCAATGATTTATTTGAAGGATACAAAACATGCATGGGGTCCATCAAATTTTCAATTTCTCCGAAGGGTTTTGACAATATCTTGTCATTATCCTCTACCATTGATGATTTCCAACTCTAAGACCATTTCTTGGCTGAGTCCAATGTAGTCAATGCCATAGCCATAGTCATGTTTCCATAATCCTACTAAATGAGGGCCACAAAAAGTTGAGCCCTTCCTTTCTTTTCAAATTTATGCAAGAAGATCCTTCACATATCTACTATCAAATCCATATTGGATGAGCCACCTTTATCTTTAGATAATGTCAATACAGTATCTATCTTAAGGTTTTCAACCAAGTGGCTCAACCCTTATCCAAATTATGTCTAGAAATTAGCCTTAGAGATTTCCTAAAAACTATTTTCAATCTACCCTTGAGAACTAATCCAATTCTATCATAAGACAGTCCACAAGTTCCCTTGAAAGTGTGCCAATGGGTTTCAATGTCTACTATGATCAAATAGTGTATATTCCCACTTTATTTTAGTAATTGTTGCATCGTATGTCATTTCCCATTCATGTGTAATAGTTTCAGGATTTGCAGTTCTCTTATTAGCATATATGTGAGACTGGAAATCCACTCGTTCACGATGATGCTAGACAAATTCAAGTCTCTTAGGAAAATGTTGAACCCCATCAACATTTAACTTCAAATTTGATTTTTGTTTGCATGCATTCTTTGAAATTCGATTTCCCTTCAAGAGTGGTGGTCATTTCTTCATTACCTGGTATACATTTCCTCATGCTTGGAGGGAATTTCATCATCAACAATGGCCATTGTGTACATTTCCTTCATGAGTAGTGAGCATTTCTACCTTCCTGGTGGGAATTTCCTCTTTTCTGGAAAGCATTTCTTATGCATGGAAGGAATTTCCCATTGCTCGTGGGTATTTTCTCATGGCATACTAGCATTTTCTCATGGCATGTAGGCATTTTCTTGGTGGACATTTAGCTTGGTGGTAATACTCCTTAGCTTGGCAAGTATTTTATTAACTTGGAGAGCATATTCAATGACTGGCACATATTTCTCTTTCATGTGACACCTTGGTGGGAATTTTAATATTTGCTTGTGTAGGATCTTCATTCATGTGAATGTGCTATATAAGGAAAGCTTCAAAATTTCTTCCAGATCTGAGACTATTTGCTATCATGCCTTGCTGCTATAGGATTGTTGTACACGCCACAATATGTTGCCATAAATTTATGCCAGTTCAACTCTTTAGATTGCACTTTTCAAGATGTCATAACTAGTCATTGTTCACCTTGGGAAAGAACATACATGATTCTATAAGGCTTCTGATCAAATACAAGATTAAAATCCTCTTTCTTGTTTTCCAGCAGTTCCACCTTTCTCATAAATTGGGTAGCTTTTGATGCTTTCCCTACTCTCTCCACAAATATTTACAGAACCAAATTTTTAGTCTTTTCCAAAATACCTTTCAACATCTTTACCATGCATACAATGAGGGATGCCTCCATATTCATTTAGAATAGAGACATACCAACCAAATTCACCAACTAACTTATACACATACTTGTTGCAAATAAGGAGGATAGCATTTCTTGGTTAGAACCATTTTATGATTAATATGTGCTTAGAGAATGACTTATTTGTTAATAGAAGGAAATGGTCTAAAGGTGCTCTACTCCAGGATGGAAGACAAATACATGAATTATTTGCAAACTTTCCACTCCATTCAACTACTCTACCATAAGATCAACCTTCAAACTCAATCTTTCATGTTACAATAAGATTGCGAAATGAGTAGCTACAAGACTAGAGTATCTATCATTTTTCTCCTACATTCTCAGCTTCCAAGTTTTTAATCTTTATTAATTCACACATGCAATGCACATGATATTTAGTTCGATTGGTATGATTTGAGGCTTAGTTCTTGCCATTGCTTAAAATATATGAAGTTAGAGATGTTTTTTTTTCATTTTTATACATCATCAATCACATACCAATAAAATAAAGCAATCACTAATTGATGAATCCACTCTTCACTAATTGTTAGAATTTCATATTATATTATATAATTATTTTTAATTATACACTTAGATATGTACAAAAGTACAATATCACCACTATTAAGAGAAAATGTATTGTGGTGTTTAAGAAAGGTGCTTTTGTAGGATTTGCATTTCTTTGATTTTTAAGTAAGATAAGATTCGAACCTGCGATCTATGTCTAGTCCCAAGGCTACCACCTTCAAGCTTGAAGTGCAGCTGACAATGGGAGACCACCTTCAAGCTTGATTCATTCTGTATGCATTTCACAATGGGAGATGTCGGGCTACCACCTTCAAGCTTCATTCATTCTATATGCATTTCACTATGCAACCATCTCATATTCTCACTGTGTTTTCCCTCAATTAGTTTATCAATTCAGTATGACGCACACCTGTCGTCCGAGGAGTGTTGCCAGCGGTCTTGAGTTTCATCCTGGCAGTGGTGACGATTCATGGTATTGTGTTTCCCTTCGGCTGTAATATGGCAAACTCAAAATTCACTACGAAGTTTTGTCTGAAAATTTTGACGGTCTGGGTTCCGTAACCCTAATGCCATTCAGGGACACTTTGAGGAATTTCTCCTGGGGGATAGAACCCAAACCATCACATTTGTCAGACAAACCTTCGTAGTGAACTATGAGTACTTTTCCATATTGCAATTGAAGGGATTAAACATAATACCATGAATCGTCACCATTGCCAGGATGAAACTCAAGACTACTGGAAACACTCCTCGGACGGCGGGCGTGGGTCATACTAAATTGATAAACTAACTCAGGGAAAACACAGTGAGAATATGAGACGGTTGCATAGCGAAATGCATACATAATGAATGAAGAGTGGGTATCAAGAGAAATGGCTGTGGGATGTCGTATGAGAGGAAATGGCGATGGGAATTGAAAGGCCAAATTAAATTCGCATGGTGGTAATAAACTACACTTGTGTCTTCCATTATCAGTTGCACTTCAAGCTTGAAGGTGGTAGCCTTGGGACTAGACATAGGTCACAGGTTCGAATTTCCTCAGTTTAGTTCGTACCCTATTTTTTTTTATGCAAATTATATGTTTTCTTTAATTTCTTTAATTTTCTTTTTCCTCACTTTGACTCCATTTTGTAAGACAATTAGGAGGGAAGTGGAATCAACATTGAAAATGGTTTCCTTCCAAACCTATCAAGTGTACTTTTAGGTCAACAGTATTCTTGACTCCAAACTGTAGCAGCTGTTAGGCCATTTTCACCCTGTAAATTGAAGGATTCCTGCAAAAATAAACCACTATGTTACGCGATCTTCTTTCTGGGATTTGTTAAATTTTCTTCTAAGATCTTTCAGGGCTTTGTTACATTTAAACACCATCGGGCAACTTCTTTCAAGGCGTTGTTTGCAGGAATCCTTCAATTTATAGGGTGAAAATGGACAAGCAACTGCTACAGTTCAGAGAAAAGAATACTGTTGACCTAAAAGTACACTTGATAGGTTTGGATGAAATAGATCACCGTGGAAATACTCTTTATCTTCATTCTCAAGTTTTGAGAAAATCAGAGATATATGAAACTATGCTTTATGAATGTTCGTCTTTACAGTCGCCTCTTGAAATCAAGGTAAGAAATGGTTTAAGGATTCAGTGTAGTAAATGGTTACCTTTATTGAATGTTAGCTTTTATTGAATGAATGTGTTCACTGAATGAATGAATGGTTTAATGAATGAATGAAACAATGGTTTAAGGCTGTAGTAAACTGTGACCTTTATTGAATGTTAGCTTTTATTGAATGAATGTGTTGACTGAATGAATGAATGGTTTATTGAATGTTATCTTTTATATATTGAATGAATGTGTTGAATGAATGAAACAATGGTTTAATGAATGTTAGCCTTTATTGAATGAATGGTAGATGAAAGTTCATGATGAAATATGGATGAATTTGCATGTTCTTTTTTTGTCAAGTACATGCATTGGGTATGGGGAATTGAGAGTGATGTGAGGGGGGAAGGGGCCATAAGAGCTTTAACCTTCACGTGGTTGGCCCTTTTCAGTAGAGAATATTAAATTATTTTCAAAACAGAGAGGAGCTCAATGAATGGCTACGAAGCTGTCTTTCTACAACCCACTCGCGTGTCATCTAAATTTTGACAATTTATTGGAGCTTGTTGTGATGTTTGGTTGCTCCTCATAACCAATTTCAGGTTTCCAGATGATGAAAGATCACTTGTGTAACTATTTGTGGAGTATAGTGAGATCTTGTTTGTAATGGGTTTGTTGATTTGGCATGAAACTCTTAATGAAGATGAAGTGTCTAGTACTGGAATAATATCAGTGCTAATTGATGTCCTTCGAGATAAGCAGGAAAAAGTGAGATGTTTTTCATTACAACACTAAGTGAGCTTTTGTTCTACATCTCCACTGAAAGAGAGAATTATCTGACAGCTATTATTGGTCAGAAAAGTCGAGCAAACGATGGGTGAGATTCATCATCTACATATAAGGTTAGATACTAAAAAAATTTATGATGTTTTATTCTATTATTATGAAGATATTATTCTGATAGAATTGATGCAATTTTGCTTTTTTTTTTTGCAGGATTGACATATGTTCACATGTCTTTCAATTTAGATGTACTAGCTTCAAACATTAACTTAGACACTTGGTACTTGTGACAGGTTCCTAGTGCATTGTGGAAATCCTTGAAGATGGGTTGAAATCCTAGGATCAAATGCTGAGTAATAAATGATCTATGAAACCCCTCCTAGCCAAAAATCCTTAGATGATCTATAAAAAAATACAAATTTGAAATCCCTTGGACCTCTACAAGAAGGCAATGTCACCATATTGTAGTCACAAAAAATGCATGCCACTATTTGTCTCTAGACTGTCGTTGAAGAATCAAATATGGAAACACTAGTTTATGTTGTGATAAAAACGTAGTCTATCCAATAAAGTCTCTAAACCACTGTTGAAACACTAGTTTAATAGTTTATTTATAAAAAAAAAATACCCAACGGTCATCGGATATCCGACTACTATGCCGTAGATATCTGACATTCTTCCCATACCATCGACGACAAAGAATGTTGGATATAGACCATTTCAACATGGACGGATCATCTGATATCCGACTACCTTTCCAGAGATATCCAACTTCCTAATAAGTGAAAGTGGTCGAAAATATGACTACATAGTGGAGTTGGTTATCCGACGACCATCCTACCGTCGAATAACAGCCAAAATTGGACCGACATTAAAGAAATATGAAAGTGGTCGGATGGTTGAGCACAAGATGTAGAAAATTCGGCTTTTTTTCCATCAAATTTTGGGTCAAAAAAACCTAGTGTAGCCAGATCTGGATTCCTATCATAGGCCTTCTTGATCTGATTGAGGAAAACTGTGCGAATGATGAAACCACCCTTCAGGATCTGAGCGATCTCTCCGAGTTTCAAATCCCAACATACAAAATGCAATTCCCTTCCTTCATGTGAGTAGATGGGGTTTATATATTTTTTTCCACAAGGGTTCCTTCTTTGACGAGTAGGATTATAAATCTGGGCTCCTAGATTGAATACACAAAATCAAGCCAGCCCCATTCTCAACAAATCTGTGGAAGCCATTCTTCCTCCGCTTCCTAATGTACTTATGGGCCTCAAATTTAGTTTGGTGTATTCCGAACCTCAGTAGATGAACTGGGTAGGTACCTAATCTCCCAATTCTGAGCATTGCAGTGGCTATTAGTACCACACTTGATTTTCAGCTCCCCTTTCAGTCTCTTCTTGCATTTTAATTTCTATGTTTTAAATTTTCCCTCTCTAGTTTTCTTAGTCATCTTGGTTTATTATTTTTTATTCCTGTGTTTTAAATTCTCCCACTTTTAAATTCTTGGTGATCCTTGTTTCAACCTCGCTTTATTATTATATTGTATGCCTTATGTCATTTATTAAAATTATTCCTAACTTCTAAAGAAAGCTCGTTGTTTTTCATTATTCTAATTAATCTTAAATAAAATGTGAACTTTATTTATTTATAATTATTTATTTTGTTCTTATTATTCTCCTTTATAAAATGTTAACTTTATTTATTTATAACTAATTATTTTGTTCTCATGTTCTTCTTTTTAGCTATATTAATTACCCATTTTTTATGCTATCAAATCATTATTATAAATTTTTCATTTCTATCTTAATGTTCATTTATAAGTACTATATAATTCTAACTTTTTTAAATTCTCTCAATTTAATTTTACTCCTTAATTTATTAATCTAGTCAATATTTACTCCTTTCCTTATTTTATACCTTATTATTTAACAATTTTATAACTTTTCTATACGTTTTTTCCCTTGAAATATCATTCATCCTCCTAACCACTAAATGCCCTAACAACAAGACATCATGGCCATTTTGAGGTTTAGTATACCATGGATGGTTCTTTAAACATACGGCATGGTACATGGTCAAAATTTTGGGTTTTAAATCATAACATTAGTTGTGAGCTTGAAGGCCATGCATAAGGCCAAAATCCACAACTATTCCTTGCATACATAATATTTATTATGTAAGGGAGATATTTTGTAAGTTATAACTATCCGTAGGTAGATCCTAATTCCTATGCCCTGGTATTTATGGATCATGGGCCATTCATTATGTTTTAAAGCACTATATAGGCCTAACATAGGGTATATTTATCATATTAGTTATATGTCTTATCAATTTCCAGGATTGGGACACTAGGGCTTGTTCCTAGAATCAATTCCATGTAAAAGGAGTATGGTGCTTACTTCATGGTTTGGCACTCCAAATATGGTTATGGTGGCCTAAGCAATTATCCAAATTTAAAATATAGATTCGTGCACCATAAAAAGTTCATATAACTCATGAGTTATGCACAAGGTATTAAGGCATTAGATAGTCCCCATATAGGGAATATTTGTTCTGGAAGGAAGATATTGTCCATGTGCAATCCTCAAATCACCACACATACCCTACATAAGGAATCTTCAACCCATGAGCGGGATATGGTTGATGTTTTTAGGTTTCAATTACTAGGGATAGCTATCAATGAATATGGAATAGTATTATGTTAAAAATTGAGGTTCTTATACCATAACATTTGCATTGGCCCTAAAAATGAAATATTTTTCATGTGAATGGGATATGTTGGCCATTTCAAGTTTGGAAAATAATAAATTGTTCTTTTAGATCAGTCCAAGGTAAAAAGATCGTAGTTTTAGTCGATAACATTTTCTTATAGTTCTTATAGATGGTCTATATGTATGGCATCAAGTTAGGATATAAGGGATGTTTAGCTTGCAAGTAGGAAATGATTTCCATTTTAATATTGTTAAGTACACTATGGATTGTTTGCATAGTATTTGCAAATATTTAGGGCCAAAATTTATATTCTAAGGTGATACTAATGACCTAATGGATTCATGGGATGTACATGATTCTTGAGGTCCATTCCTTTTTATAGGGCCAAAAGTTGGGGTTTGAAAACATACGTTTTTTCTATGGGACTTATGGGTCATATAAGGTGCCCAATTCCTCTACAAGAGCAATAAACAAGGAACATTTAGTATACAAGTAATATATCTTGTTCATGTTGAGGTTTAACACACCATGCATGATGGCATCATGTAGTTTGTATTTAGGTCGCTTTGGTCTCCATATCACTATTGTGCTTAGTAACTACCTTTCTATATGTTATATACTTGAAGGGTCATGTAAGGATGGAATAGTTGAACCTAAATTAGGAGGAAGAGGTATCACAAATATTGAAATGGACACCATATAATTCCTGTAGCCCAAGAGTTCCCTATGAAAATGTTTTTATGATGGTTTGGAGCCCACACATAGTCCATGAGTCTTAGATGAAAATTTTATGGCTCCAAAATATATATTTTGACCTTGGTCTATGTCTAAAGTCATGATCACCATCCTCAATGTTCCAAGCTCAAAATGGACATAATATCTTGGATCACATGATAAATATTCCCTTTATAGGACCTTTGTGGTGTCCAAGGGACACAAGGATGTCTCATGAACCCTATAGACAAATATTATGGTATAATACCCTATAGTTTGGCATTGAACCACATCATGGTTACCAAGAACCATGTATAATGTTCCAAAATTTAAAATGAGCACCATATCACACTTCCATGATCCTCGTTGTAATCATCACCATCGTCATTACCATTATTGCCATCATCCGAGACATCGACATTATCGCAATAGTCATCGTCATTGTCATCATAGTCTATAATCGCAATCAATGTCATGATTATAATCGTCATAATCATTGTGATGATGAAAAAGGAATCCAACCGCATATTAATTAAATGGGTTGCTTAAAAGAGGTTTAGCATAATACTGGGAATATAGGAATCAATTTTCATCGTTACCATCTTATAATCAGATAATCATAACTAACATCGTCTTTGCCATCGTGCATCATCACTGTTGTCGTCATAATGTTAGGGACACTCATATTTTATTAGGGTTACTGAAATGTTGTTGGGGAAACTTGAATGTCATTAGAATCATTTAGGTGACATTAGGGACACTTAGACACCGTTACAGTCATTTAGGTGCCATCCAGATTAATCAGGCTCCAAAAGTGCTATCACATGCATCATCATTGTGGACATCGACGTCATCATCATTGTAAACATCATATGGTACATCAAAATCAACACCATCATCATCATTTTCATCATCGTCATCATCATCATCATCATGCACATCATTAAAAACATAAGGGTTTATGGATTCAATATGCAAAAGAGAAGCATAAGGGTGTTTTTCATCCTTCTCTCCCTTGTCATGCTTCCACTTGCCTCTTTTATACTTTTGGGGAGGAAGTTAGGGAATTTCTATTATTTTTTTATGCGAAAATGACGATTGAATAACCATGAATTTTTTTTCACATTTCATGAAATTTATTTTTATTTTTTACCTTCAAAATAGCAGGGACGCGGGCTAGACACTATAGAGTCGCGTGGACATGGGATAGCCATGTATAGGTCATGTCTGTGTATAAAATTGGGATTTTTTGAAGGTTTAATTGAGAATGGATATGTGAATTGAACCATAACAGGGTATGGGAGTCTGCAATGATGTAAATAAGCTAACAAAAAGGCATGTTGAAGAGATGTGGTAAATCATGCTATAACAAATACCTTACAATAATTCCTTAAAGGATTTTTCCCCTTGCCTAACTAGTTTGATGGGTGTTGACACCAGGTCTGAAGAAAATTGAAATTTTTGCTAAAAAACCCTAAGAGAAAGAATCATCACAAAAAGGGTTAAGTTGAAGGGTTTTTTATATATAAAATAGGAGAAAAACCCATATGTATAAAGTCCGCTAGCAAAAATAATATAAAGGTTAAGCCCCGGTCAGGTTTCGTCGGCGGAGATAGCATAGATCCAAATCAACGGTTCATATTAACCCCGCGTCGCCAAAGTGATCGTCAACAAATGATGGAGAGTGGTAGCGGACATAATACCACCAAGGCACGTGTCCCACATTCATTCATCCGCGCTTGGAGAAAGTGGTATCAGAAACCACCATAACACCGCGCGGAACCACCCATTACAGAAAGGTGGAAAGATCTCTTACGTGGCAAGGTGGGACCTAACAGGTGGCGAGCGAGGAATGGATTGATGAGACCGTGGCACGTGGCACTATACTTTGCATGGATCGGAAGGCCAATACATGTTTCAATCAAATCAACGGCCAGCATTTCATCCGCGGCCAGGAACATGCGCTCAGGATATAAAGGAAAGCGGTCGCGGAAAATAAACCGTCTCGACAGGTGTCAGCAGATGATGCATCCGCGCGGGTACCAAACTGGAAAAAGAAACCACCTTTTCGATCGCGGATACCGCCGGTGCAATAAAGATAGACAAGATCTGACGGTCCAAAATGATGTTTCAAAGATCAACGGATGAAAATGACCCACGTTCGTAAAGGTGCAAGGAGGTTAATCTAAAAAGGCTTATATAAAAAGAAAGGGCTCCACATAACGGCATTTTGTATGTGTCGTTATCCCGGAGAGCTCCGAAGACTGGTGGAAGCCGGCGATTGCGACAGAAGGCGAAAAGCAAGCGCTTACAGGTAGGGTCTGGTGACCTGTCACTCTCTTTAAACGGAAATTTGTTTAAAAAGAAGCATTTTGATGGAGACTGTACAAGATATAGACGTTTTTAGGTCGAAAGATGCCCTAGAAGACAGAGATGAAGACGTTTTCGATACCCTTATTAGGTTCCCAGTCTCCGAGATAAAAGTGAAGTTATCTGAGTTGTTAAAAGAGGGTATAGACCCGCATAGAGTTCACCAGTCATCTCTGATAGCTTTTTGCCCTGACCAATTTCCTGCTTTCCCAGAATTCGTCTCCTGGTGTGCTGAAAACTATTCACGGGAAGAAAAGGTTGTTTTAAACAGTCAGAAAACTAGAGCCATCTGTAAAATTGAGCCAGCCGAAGTGATTAGAGCCCTAGAAATAGATTTGCCCCAAACCCTCGACCCTGAAGTTTTTTCTGATGTATCAATTATCGAAAATTTTCACCATGCCTCTCAGAAGGATAGGGAAGTATTTCTGTCGACGTGTCTCAGACCAGAAACTAGCCTTTCTGAACTCCCTTACCCTTTAGACATCAACCTTTTTAATGAGAATACCCAGTTGGTCTTGACACTGTTGGCCGTAGTTTTAGGGTTAGATTCGGATTTGTATATAACTGAGTTTCAATTGAGTTTATTGTACAGAATAAGTATAGTCCAGTCGGGAGTTGATGAAAGTCAAATTCCCCGACTAAATTTTGAAGCTTTCATAGCCGAAACGATGCATGACCAGATGGTCAATTTTTCCACGCACAGACATTTCAGGTTTCAAGCATTTTTAATGAAAATGATTATGGTATCCAGCCAGGAAGAATTACAGTTCCCAGAGATTGTTTTTGTAACTCCTCTGGAAAACAATATTTTCAATTTCATCAATTACATGCTCTCGACGATCTTTAAGATGATTTTCGGAAAAAGTTTGCCTAGGGTATTGCCAGAAATGCAGGTATCAATGCAACTGAATACAGAGTATGCTACAGGAGACTGGTTTTTATCAAAAGATAGTACAGTGGTCAGATTGTATGGATTCAAGCATAAACCCTATGTGCTACCAGCATTCCTCACCTTGAGGATTTTTGCCTTAGAATTTTTAAGACAGAAATTGATTGTAGAAGATAACAATTTTTTAGTCCACAGACAAGCAACGGACATTAAATACCCTTTCACACTAGGTCCGTTTACAATAAAGAATAAGAACGCTGCTGTATATATAGAGAAATTGTTAAAAGACATGAATTTTGAGACAGATGCAGCCTTGGAATATGACCCATTGAATATCATATCCAAAAGAAGAATTGAGCGTCGTATTAAGGCTCTGAATCATCAAACTGTTGAAGGGATGGCAGACAGAGCCAACTGGCTCGAATACAAAGAAGAAATTATCCCAGACAAGTCCGACATAGAAAGGTCATTGGAAGAAGCAATGGCAAAAACAGAAAGCGAAATCAATACTGCATTAGTGGGGTCCAAAAGACCTATACAGGACATTATGATTATTGATGATGAAGAGACAGAAAAAGGAAAACGATTGAAGACTGATGATTCACAGGAATTGACAACCATTTCAGAAGAAGCAGAAGCTACAGAAAATGAAATACCAGAGGTTACAGTGAGGGAATACAAAATTGAAGAAACCCCTGTAGGGGATGATGTAAATAGACCTAAAAATTTCATGGACGTATTTAATGAACATAGTAAAAACAAACAGGAATCTGCGAAACAAACAAGTCTGTTGTTTCCAAAGGTCAGAAGTATATCAAACAGTGAAGTAAGCTTATTCACCAGCAGGAACATCAAAGAAAATTCTTTAAAATTTTCAGTTGTAACCAAAGACAAAATCTCAGAGATGAGTGTAGATTTGTCAAAGATAAATGCCCCTGACAAAATTTTGTTACATAGACAAGCTGGAGAGGTTATATACTCAGACTATTTGGGGGCCACATTAAGAGCAAACAAACTAAAGAATTCAGTAGAAAAATTAAATAATCAGTTGAGACAAGAAAAGGCAGAGAATAAGTCTCGACAACATCAAATTAAGAAGCTGCAAATGGACTTAATTAATAAAGATGGAGCTGCAGCTACCAAACTGCTACAGGAGAAGGAAGAAATGATTTTGACATTGAGACGAAAGTTAAAAATCCCAGATGCTGTACTCATTCAAGGTGCAGAATTGACTATATTAGAAAAAGAGAAAGAAGAGTTAGTTAACGAAGTCAATGATGTCACAGCTAAATTGTTAAAGCTGTCAGATGAAAAGGACTACTGGGAAAAAGAAAGGTTCATTCTAGAAGAACAGTTGGCAACAGTGAGAAAACAACTAGCAGAGAAGAGTCAGCAACAAGTACAGGCAGGCCCAGAAGAAGATAAAAATGGTGTAGATGGGATTTTACAAGCAATGTCACAAATAAGTTTAAAGGATAATGAAATCAAATTATTGAAGGCAGAAATACAGAAATTAAAAGAAGAAAATGAAGCAAAAGAAAAAGAAATAAAAACCTTGCAGGCAAGTAATCAGGAATTGATCAGCAATAATAAAGGATTGACTGCTCATGCAACAGGACAAGCTGCTATGCAGGGATGTAAACATATGGTATGGGACCAGATCATTAAAGAAGCTGAAAAACTTAGGCCGTATCTGGATTATATAAGAGTTAAGGAAAAAGTAGCCAAAGATGCCTTTAACAGTTGCCAGGCAGTCAGGGAAAGCTTAAACAGAAAGCCGAAAGAAATAGCCCAGAGAGCAATTACATTTTTAAACAGTTTATCCGAGGCAGACCTGACGGCCATGAGTATAACAAACAGAATTTCTGTTATCACTTGGGCCAGAAGGATCTTGGGCAAATACTCCCATATCGAAAACATCGAGACCAAAGCAGGAGAAATAAGGAAGGAAGTAATCCAGTTCAAAAAGCAATTTGACAAGTTAGTGAACAAGGGATTCCCATCTTTCTGGGACGAAGATCATGAATTAATTCCTCAGAATGATTATAAAAGATTATTGTTTGATATCAGGATGGATCACCGAAAATTCCAGCAGATAGATCATATGCTCACAGGAAAAATCCTAATGGAGAAAATATCAGGGGAATTTGAAATTTTAAATATGCTGATTTCAACTTGCGCAAACCTTCTTCCTATTTCTTATGCAGGTCATATCGAGATGCGAGTCTTGGTGAAAGAAATGACCAGTTATGACCTACCCATGGCTGACCAGTGGAATTATGTTGAGAAGTACGGAAAGACCAGATATTATGTTCATACTTAAATGCATTTGAAATTCTTGCCATGTGGCAAAATGATGATATCCAAAAAATCTTGCCAAGTGGCAAAAAAGACTTTTTATTTTAAATTTGTAATATTATTTGAAAGACAGTTATGGGTTACTCGAAGACAGTTATCTTTAGTTAAATATTTTTAATTATTAGTTAGAAGAAGCAGTTATGTGGAGCTTCTTCTAAAAAAAAAAATTTGTATAAAAGACAATGGAGGTCATTGTTGAAAGGGTTGGAAAATTTTTGAGAAACAAGTATGTTTTGAAGTTCATTTTTGAAATAAAGGCAGTACAGTGATGATACCTATCCTTTGATACAGAGATTCATGAGTTAATCGGTCTTGCAGTCTGTTATTTTCCTTATCCTTATATGTGCATGTTATCTTCTTCGTTATATCTCCCATGGTGTTTTTCTTCTATGTTTAAATGAACATTTGAAATAACTTGAGATTCATACTGGTTATGCCTCATTTTATCTGCATTTAAATATCCATTTTATTCTCCAAAGTTGACAATAGATTTATCCTGGATAGATACCTGTTGTTAATGGAATGTCTTTACTTCTTTCTATGTCGCCTGAAAAATCAAATTGACTGTAACATGATTACTATCTTGCCTCTGCGAAAATCTTTATGGTGAAAATCTCTTGCTGGTTTATTATATATTCTGAAAGCTTCGACTCCATGCCCAATGTTTCTTGTTTACCTTTTCGACCAGAAAATATCTTTTGAGAAGTTTTAAGGAAACCTTTATATATTTTAGCCTTCATATATATATCCTGAGAGAGCCCTCTCTGGTAGAGAAAATGGCTAGTTCTTCTACCTAAAGATTGGTTTGAAAGAGGTTACCTTAGGTCTTATTTTCTTACAACCGGAATAAAATCTAAGTGCTAACATTTTGGCGCCGTTGCCGGGGAACGAAAGTGAAATTTTCCCTGGGAGAAACGACAAAGAAAGCTCAAATTTCTTGGGCAAGGAAGTTTGAAACAAGTTGGTTGTAGATATTGCCCTGGCGACTTCACTTGTGACAGTTTTTAGAAGTTTTGAGATTAAGTTGAGAAAGACATTGTGGCTACAAGAAGGAATCCCGGTTCGCAGTTCTTTTCAGGCGTAGATAATCCAGAAAAACTCCTCAAGACGGAGAAAATCAAAGGCAAGACGAAAGAAGGTATTTCCCAGTTTTCAAATATATTTCCTTCTTTGCAAGAACATTTGTCTGAGGAAGAAAATATCGGTTCTAGTGAAAAAATTTTGTTTAGAACTAAGTCAGATTCTGATTTGAGAGAAACAAAAGTTGATCCACAAAGTTTGTGGGACTATTCTTTAAAATCTGTTTGGGAAAATTTACAAAGGTCTGAGAGGAAAGCGCCTGAAATATCCAAAGCCCAAAGAATACCTGTACCGGGTAATAGACAACAGGCGACTGTAGTTGCACCTTATAACCCCCCACCCATGGCTGCCAGATTTGCTCCTTTGGTTTTGCCAGCAGTTTTACATGATTTGCCTCAAAATTATGCACAGAGGATCTTTACTTTTGATAATGAGGGAAATTATACAGCACAGCAACATGTTGATAATTTCAGCGATTTTATTGATTTAGAAGAAGTAGATTTTGATGATGCTAAAATGAGGTTGTTTGCCCAAAGTTTGAGAGGTGAAGTGAAAAAATGGTTTAGAGCTTTGGCCGCTGGATCTATTGCAAATTATGATGCCTTTACAACCCTTTTTATTGAAAGATGGGAAGATCAGAAGAATCCTTCACAGGTATTGACCCAATACAACAATTTGAAAAAGGGAGGGTTTGAGTCAGTTCAGGAGTTTTCTGCCAGATTTATGAAAGTCTATAATTCAATCCCTACAGATATAAAACCTCCAGTAGGAGCAGCCAAGTTACATTATGCTGATGCTTTTGAAGGTGATTTTTCATGCACATTAAGAGAAAGAAGATCTACTACTTTGGCAATAATGATGAAAGATGCAGTAGAAGTTGAGGCTAATATGATGGCTTCTGGAAAAATGAGACATAGAGATATGGATAGAAAGAAAATTAGAGAAGATAATCAAAATGTGGCTTCTTCTTCTGCTCCTTCTTCCTCTACTGATATAAAGTTCGAAGCGATGATGAAAACTATGGAAAAATTGCTAGAAAGATTAGTAGTGGACAATAAAACTCCAAATAAAGAACCAGCAGATCCTCAAATCAGAAACCCTAACTTTAGGAGGCCTTTTGTTCCAGCTGTAAGACCGAGAGGGAAGACAAACCCAAGGAATGCAGAAGACGATCAAATCCGACCTCCTTTTCCTGAGAATTATATTGCCGGAGAATCTGAAGCCGAAATGCCTGAAGGAGATATTCATCATTGTGGCAGTTCTGATCCAGAAGTATATTTGACTAAACAGGAGCATGATATGTTCATGGCAGAAGGAGAATGTTGTAGTTTGGAGATGGGGAGTGATCAATACCAGATTGGTTATCAAAACGCCATAAATGATCTTCAAAGAAAGATGAATCTAAGGAACCGAGATGTTGTAATTGACAAAGGGAAAGAACCAATAGGCAAGTCAAAAAGAAATGTTGATAAAGCTTCTACAAGTCAGTCTGAACCACAAATTAAGAGAAAGGAAAATGAAGATGTACCCAAGATAATTCCAGATATCAAGAAAGATCCAATGAAAGAAAATGATAAAAGTTTGGTTCCTTTCAACATACAGAATGAAATGTCAAAAGTCAAGATTTCAGTACCCTTTAATGAAATACTGAAGAACAAGGAATACAAGGAACAAATTTTCAAGATGATGCAGGTAGAAAATCGGGTGGAAGTAGACACTTTGGAGTTAGATGATGATAATCCTAATATCTGTTTAGGATCAAGAATGGAAGACAATAGTTTGGAAGAAGTTTCTCCTTTCTATGTGAATTTGGATATTCATGATAAAGTGGTACATAACTGTATGTTGGATTCCGGAGCTTCTCATAATTTGATGCCTAAACTTGTAGTAGATTCTCTAGGATTGGAGATCACAAGACCATATGATGACTTATTTTCTTTTGATTCAAGGAAAGTTAAATGTTTAGGGTTGATTAAAGATTTGACAGTCAATCTCAGTAAAATACCAGCCAAAGGTATTCTCATGGATGTGGTGGTTGCTGATATCCCTGCAAAGTTTGGTATGTTATTGTCTAGGTCGTGGGCTTCAAAGTTAAAGGGAACTCTACAAATGGATATGTCTTTCGCTACTATTCCAGTGTTGGGAGTACACAGAAGATTGTATACTGAAAAGAGAGCTTCTTATTTGGTAAGTGATCTAAAAGAACCCGAGAAACATGCCATTTATGCTTTAGACACCGATCTGGGGTCCTGCATTTTATACAATGATGTTGAATCTAAAGAAAAGATTGATTTAATTGAACCTAAAGAAAATAAGGAGGAAAAATTGTTGAGAGAAAAGATCAGAAAAGAAGGTACTTGGACAATGCACTTTGATGGAGCCAGAAGCAGAGAAGGAGCTGGAGCAGGAGTATGGATAATTACACCTGACAGAGAATTTTTAATGTTTTCTTACCAATTGAATTTTGAATGTACCAACAATGTTGCAGAGTATGAGGCCTTAATTCTGGGATTGAATGTGTTGAAGGATTTGAAAGCAAAAAAGATTGAGGTATTCGGAGATTCTGAATTGGTTATAAATCAAGTAAAAGCTATTTATCAGACCAAACACCCTAAAATGAGGTCCTATAGGAATGAAGTGTGGGATTTACTGGAAAACTTCTTTGATGAACACGATGTTATCTCAATTCCCCGAGTCAGCAACACTGTAGCAGATTCTTTAGCCACTGCAGGAGCTGCATTCAAAACTCCCGCCTTTTCTAAAAAGGAATATAATATCGAAGTCATACATAGACCATCTATTCCAGACAATGTCAAGCATTGGCAGGTCTTTGAAGATGACCAACAGATCAAACGCTTTTTGGAAATGACAGATGAGTTCCACTACAGATCTATTGACGCAGAAGGTGATGAGATGGGTCCAGACGAAGTGGATTCTCCGGAGGAAGCCGAAAAATTCAAACAGAAGATCGGAGGTAAGGATATTATTCAACTGAAGAATAATGTTATCCCTAGAGGTTTAATTCCTTTAGAAAAGTTATTTGATAAAAATGATGTGGTAAAAAATCCAAAGATTGAACCAAAGCCTGAAGATGTGAAGGATTATAATCTGGGTTCTGAAAAAGATCCCAAATTAGTAAAACTTTCAAAGAAATTACCAAGAAAAGAAGAAGATAAAAGTGTGGAAGTAATGAAAAGGTTTTCAGATGTTTTTGCTTGGAGCTATGAGGATTTAAAGGAATATGATATTTCTGTTATACAACATACAATTCCAATTAAACCAGGTGAAAAGCCTTTTAAGAAAAAATTGAGAAGAATAAATCCCAAACTACTGCCAGTGATAGAAAAAGAGGTGAGGAAGTTGTTTGATGCTAAGATAATTGTGTCTCTGAGGTTTTCCAAGTGGTTAGCAAATTTAGTACCTGTGAGGAAAAAGAATGGAGAAATAAGGCTGTGTGTGGATTTTAGAAACTTGAACAGAGCTTCGTTGAAAGATAATTATCCACTCCCTAAAATGGACCAGGTTTTACAACAAGTTGTGGGAGCTGAGAGAATTTCCATGCTAGATGGTTTTTCAGGTTATAATCAAATCAAAGTCCACCCAGAAGATCAAGAAAAAACTGCTTTTACTACACCTTGGGGAACGTTTATGTACGCCAAAATGCCATTTGGTCTAATGAATGCAGGAGCAACATTTCAGAGAGCTATGGATATTGCATTTGCAGACGAAAGGGACAAAATTGTGGTGGTATACATGGATGATATCACTGTTTATTCAAAGAACGCCGCTGATCACTGGAAACATTTGGAAAGAGTTTTCATAAAATGTAGAAGGTTTGGAATTTCGTTAAATCCTAAGAAATCACATTTTTGTATGGAAGAAGGAAGGTTATTGGGACACATCATATCCAAAGAAGGAATTAAGATTGATCCAGAGAGAGTATCTGCAATACAAAAGGTGGGAATTCCTAGAAGTAAGAAAGAAATTCAGTCATTCATAGGAAGGGTAAATTGGCTGAGGAGGTTCATCCCCAGTTTTGCTGAAATTTTAAGAAATATCACTGAAATGTTGAGAAAAGATAGAGAAATCAAATGGAATGAAGAAGCAAGAAAATCCTTTGAAAACATCAAGAAAGCTTTGACCGAAGCACCGGTATTAATTAGTCCAGATTATACAAGGGATTTCATTATGTTTACATATGCATCGGAGCACACAGTGGCTGGAGTACTGTTGCAGAAGAATCAAGAAGGTATAGAACAGCCTATTGCATTTTTTAGTAAAATTCTGAGAGATGCAGAATTAAAATACAACATCATGGAAAAACAAGCTTATGCTTTGGTGAAAGCATTGAAGGATTTCAGAATATATATTTTGCATTCTCATACAATAGCGCATGTTCCATCATCAGCAGTAAAAGATATTCTTACACAACCAGATCCTGAAGGGAAAAGAGCAAAATGGATAGCAGTATTGCTAGAATATGACCTGGACATTAAACCCACCAAATTAATAAAAGGTCAAGGTTTAGCTAAGATGATGACAGAAACAAATTTGGATTCCCTCAGTATAAATTTTATGGCTGAAACTTCATCCGAAGATGTTCCAAAGTCACCAATAATTGAAGATTTTTCTTTATCTCCCTGGTACTCAGATATTGTATATGTCTTGCAGAATCTCCAAGCACCTGCAGACATGGAAAAAACAAGGGCCAGGTCAGTAAAACTGAAAGCTGCAAAGTTTTGCATATTAAATGGAAATTTGTTTTGGAAAGATCCAGGAGGAATATTGTTAAATTGTCTTTTAGAGAATGAGGCACAGCATATTATGGTGGAATTTCATAAAGGTATGTGTGGAGGACATCATTCATGGAAGGCTACAGTGAACAAAATTCTTAGAGCTGGTTTTTACTGGCCTAGCATGTATTCCGATGTGTATAAAGAAATAACTAAATGTCATGAATGTCAAATTTTCGATGGAAAAAGAGAATTATTACCATTTCCACTGAAACCCATTTCAGTTGAAGCACCGTTCCAACAGTGGGGGTTAGATTTTATTGGTGAAATTAACCCGAATTCTTCAGGACAACACAAGTGGATTTTGACTGCTACTGATTATTTCACAAAATGGATTGAGGCCATACCAACCAGAAATGCTACAGAGACGGTGATTATGAACTTTTTGGAAGAAAATATTTTGTCCAGGTTTGGTTGCCCTAAAAGGATAGTGACAGATAATGCCCCAGCATTCAAGTCAAAAAAGATGATAAATTTCTGTCATAAATATCATATACATCTGAATCATTCAACAGCTTATTATCCACAAGGAAATGGATTAGCCGAATCTTCAAATAAAAGTTTGGTGAGAATCATAAAGAAGTTGTTAGAGGATAATAAGAGGGCTTGGCACACCAAACTGAAATATGCTCTATGGGCAGACAGAATCAGTACAAAAAGAGCAATTGGTACTTCTCCTTTTCAGTTGGTATATGGTACAGAAGTAGTTTTTCCTGTCTCTTTAGGATTGCCAGTCATGAAACTGTTACAAGAAGTTGATGAAGAACCAAATCATATGCAAAGAAGAATAAATCAAATGATAGAATTGCATGAAGTCAGAGAAAAAGCATATAACAAGACCCAAATACATCAAGAAAAAATGAAAAAGACTTTCGACAGAAAAGTTAAGGAAAGAGATTTTCAAACAAATGATTTGGTTTTGAAATGGGATTCCAGGAAAGAAGAGCACCATGGAAAGTTTGAACATTTATGGAAAGGTCCATATATTATTGCAGGATGCCAAGGAGAAAATGCTTTTATCCTAAAAAATTGCAATGGAGAATTTTATCCTGGGGGGCCAATAAATGGGAGGCACCTCAAACATTATGTGTCCTAACAGATGGAAGTGAAAGAAAGTTCTTGTACAGTGTAAATATTTCAAAAAAAAAAAAAAAAAAAAAAAAAAAATTGAAATTTGAATTTGGCCCAATGGATCAGGCACTTGGTCTACGATGTTCTTTGCTACCTCGCAGGGAGGATAGCATCCCCAGTTGGAGCCAGTTGTTGACACCAGGTCTGAAGAAAATTGAAATTTTTGCTAAAAAACCCTAAGAGAAAGAATCATCACAAAAAGGGTTAAGTTGAAGGGTTTTTTATATAAAAAATAGGAGAAAAACCCATATGTATAAAGTCCGCTAGCAAAAATAATATAAAGGTTAAGCCCCGGTCAGGTTTCGTCGGCGGAGATAGCATAGATCCAAATCAACGGTTCATATTAACCCCGCGTCGCCAAAGTGATCGTCAACAAACGATGGAGAGTGGTAGCGGACATAATACCACCAAGGCACGTGTCCCACATTCATTCATCCGCGCTTGGAGAAAGTGGTATCAGAAACCACCATAACACCGCGCGGAACCACCCATTACAGAAAGGTGGAAAGATCTCTTACGTGGCAAGGTGGGACCTAACAGGTGGCGAGCGAGGAATGGATTGATGAGACCGTGGCACGTGGCACTATACTTTGCATGGATCGGAAGGCCAATACATGTTTCAATCAAATCAACGGCCAGCATTTCATCCGCGGCCAGGAACATGCGCTCAGGATATAAAGGAAAGCGGTCGCGGAAAATAAACCGTCTCGACAGGTGTCAGCAGATGATGCATCCGCGCGGGTACCAAACCGGAAAAAGAAACCACCTTTTCGATCGCGGATACCGCCGGTGCAATAAAGATAGACAAGATCTGACGGTCCAAAATGATGTTTCAAAGATCAACAGATGAAAATGACCCACGTTCGTAAAGGTGCAAGGAGGTTAATCTAAAAAGGCTTATATAAAAAGAAAGGGCTCCACATAACGGCATTTTGTATGTGTCGTTATCCCGGAGAGCTCTGAAGACTGGTGGAAGCCGGCGATTGCGACAGAAGGCGAAAAGCAAGCGCTTACAGGTAGGGTCTGGTGACCTGTCACTCTCTTTAAACGGAAATTTGTTTAAAAAGAAGCATTTTGATGGAGACTGTACAAGATATAGACGTTTTTAGGTCGAAAGATGCCCTAGAAGACAGAGATGAAGACGTTTTCGATACCCTTATTAGGTTCCCAGTCTCCGAGATAAAAGTGAAGTTATCTGAGTTGTTAAAAGAGGGTATAGACCCGCATAGAGTTCACCAGTCATCTCTGATAGCTTTTTGCCCTGACCAATTTCCTGCTTTCCCAGAATTCGTCTCCTGGTGTGCTGAAAACTATTCACGGGAAGAAAAGGTTGTTTTAAACAGTCAGAAAACTAGAGCCATCTGTAAAATTGAGCCAGCCGAAGTGATTAGAGCCCTAGAAATAGATTTGCCCCAAACCCTCGACCCTGAAGTTTTTTCTGATGTATCAATTATCGAAAATTTTCACCATGCCTCTCAGAAGGATAGGGAAGTATTTCTGTCGACGTGTCTCAGACCAGAAACTAGCCTTTCTGAACTCCCTTACCCTTTAGACATCAACCTTTTTAATGAGAATACCCAGTTGGTCTTGACACTGTTGGCCGTAGTTTTAGGGTTAGATTCGGATTTGTATATAACTGAGTTTCAATTGAGTTTATTGTACAGAATAAGTATAGTCCAGTCGGGAGTTGATGAAAGTCAAATTCCCCGACTAAATTTTGAAGCTTTCATAGCCGAAACGATGCATGACCAGATGGTCAATTTTTCCACGCACAGACATTTCAGGTTTCAAGCATTTTTAATGAAAATGATTATGGTATCCAGCCAGGAAGAATTACAGTTCCCAGAGATTGTTTTTGTAACTCCTCTGGAAAACAATATTTTCAATTTCATCAATTACATGCTCTCGACGATCTTTAAGATGATTTTCGGAAAAAGTTTGCCTAGGGTATTTCCAGAAATGCAGGTATCAATGCAACTGAATACAGAGTATGCTACAGGAGACTGGTTTTTATCAAAAGATAGTACAGTGGTCAGATTGTATGGATTCAAGCATAAACCCTATGTGCTACCAGCATTCCTCACCTTGAGGATTTTTGCCTTAGAATTTTTAAGACAGAAATTGATTGTAGAAGATAACAATTTTTTAGTCCACAGACAAGCAACGGACATTAAATACCCTTTCACACTAGGTCCGTTTACAATAAAGAATAAGAACGCTGCTGTATATATAGAGAAATTGTTAAAAGACATGAATTTTGAGACAGATGCAGCCTTGGAATATGACCCATTGAATATCATATCCAAAAGAAGAATTGAGCGTCGTATTAAGGCTCTGAATCATCAAACTGTTGAAGGGATGGCAGACAGAGCCAACTGGCTCGAATACAAAGAAGAAATTATCCCAGACAAGTCCGACATAGAAAGGTCATTGGAAGAAGCAATGGCAAAAACAGAAAGCGAAATCAATACTGCATTAGTGGGGTCCAAAAGACCTATACAGGACATTATGATTATTGATGATGAAGAGACAGAAAAAGGAAAACGATTGAAGACTGATGAGTCACAGGAATTGACAACCATTTCAGAAGAAGCAGAAGCTACAGAAAATGAAATACCAGAGGTTACAGTGAGGGAATACAAAATTGAAGAAACCCCTGTAGGGGATGATGTAAATAGACCTAAAAATTTCATGGACGTATTTAATGAACATAGTAAAAACAAACAGGAATCTGTGAAACAAACAAGTCTGTTGTTTCCAAAGGTCAGAAGTATATCAAACAGTGAAGTAAGCTTATTCACCAGCAGGAACATCAAAGAAAATTCTTTAAAATTTTCAGTTGTAACCAAAGACAAAATCTCAGAGATGAGTGTAGATTTGTCAAAGATAAATGCCCCTGACAAAATTTTGTTACATAGACAAGCTGGAGAGGTTATATACTCAGACTATTTGGGGGGCACATTAAGAGCAAACAAACTAAAGAATTCAGTAGAAAAATTAAATAATCAGTTGAGACAAGAAAAGGCAGAGAATAAGTCTCGACAACATCAAATTAAGAAGCTGCAAATGGACTTAATTAATAAAGATGGAGCTGCAGCTACCAAACTGCTACAGGAGAAGGAAGAAATGATTTTAACATTGAGACGAAAGTTAAAAATCCCAGATGCTGTACTCATTCAAGGTGCAGAATTGACTATATTAGAAAAAGAGAAAGAAGAGTTAGTTAACGAAGTCAATGATGTCACAGCTAAATTGTTAAAGCTGTCAGATGAAAAGGACTACTGGGAAAAAGAAAGGTTCATTCTAGAAGAACAGTTGGCAACAGTGAGAAAACAACTAGCAGAGAAGAGTCAGCAACAAGTACAGGCAGGCCCAGAAGAAGATAAAAATGGTGTAGATGGGATTTTACAAGCAATGTCACAAATAAGTTTAAAGGATAATGAAATCAAATTATTGAAGGCAGAAATACAGAAATTAAAAGAAGAAAATGAAGCAAAAGAAAAAGAAATAAAAACCTTGCAGGCAAGTAATCAGGAATTGATCAGCAATAATAAAGGATTGACTGCTCATGCAACAGGACAAGCTGCTATGCAGGGATGTAAACATATGGTATGGGACCAGATCATTAAAGAAGCTGAAAAACTTAGGCCGTATCTGGATTATATAAGAGTTAAGGAAAAAGTAGCCAAAGATGCCTTTAACAGTTGCCAGGCAGTCAGGGAAAGCTTAAACAGAAAGCCGAAAGAAATAGCCCAGAGAGCAATTACATTTTTAAACAGTTTATCCGAGGCAGACCTGACGGCCATGAGTATAACAAACAGAATTTCTGTTATCACTTGGGCCAGAAGGATCTTGGGCAAATACTCCCATATCGAAAACATCGAGACCAAAGCAGGAGAAATAAGGAAGGAAGTAATCCAGTTCAAAAAGCAATTTGACAAGTTAGTGAACAAGGGATTCCCATCTTTCTGGGACGAAGATCATGAATTAATTCCTCAGAATGATTATAAAAGATTATTGTTTGATATCAGGATGGATCACCGAAAATTCCAGCAGATAGATCATATGCTCACAGGAAAAATCCTAATGGAGAAAATATCAGGGGAATTTGAAATTTTAAATATGCTGATTTCAACTTGCGCAAACCTTCTTCCTATTTCTTATGCAGGTCATATCGAGATGCGAGTCTTGGTGAAAGAAATGACCAGTTATGACCTACCCACGGCTGACCAGTGGAATTATGTTGAGAAGTACGGAAAGACCAGATATTCTGTTCATACTTAAATGCATTTGAAATTCTTGCCATGTGGCAAAATGATGATATCCAAAAAATCTTGCCAAGTGGCAAAAAAGACTTTTTATTTTAAATTTGTAATATTATTTGAAAGACAGTTATGGGTTACTCGAAGACAGTTATCTTTAGTTAAATATTTTTAATTATTAGTTAGAAGAAGCAATTATGTGGAGCTGGTTTATTATATATTCTGAAAGCTTCGACTCCATGCCCAATGTTTCTTGTTTACCTTTTCGACCAGAAAATATCTTTTGAGAAGTTTTAAGGAAACCTTTATATATTTTAGCCTTCATATATATATCCTGAGAGAGCCCTCTCTGGTAGAGAAAATGGCTAGTTCTTCTACCTAAAGATTGGTTTGAAAGAGGTTACCTTAGGTCTTATTTTCTTACAACCGGAATAAAATCTAAGTGCTAACAATGGGTCTTAACAATTATTAGTTGTCATTATCCTTATCTTCATCGCCATCATTGTTGATATCATCATCGTCATCATCGTAGACATAAATATTAACACCATAATCATCATCATTCTCATCATCATATATGATCATCATATTCAATATGATCATCATCCTTGTGATAATGACAACGACATCAAACCACCTAATCACATGAATTTCATAAAATATATTTTGTCTCTAACTCGGAATGTAGGCATCAACTTTGATAGATATCATCTTATAATTATCAAATCATCATCAGGCCCATCATAATTTTCATAATGCATCATTTCCATGTTGTTAAAGTCAATCAGATGCCATTAGGGTCTCTCAAATGTTGTTAGGGACACTCAAATTCCATTAGATCTATTTCAGTGACATTAGGGTCATTTAGGTTCCATTAGGATCAATCAATATCCATAAGTGCTATCACATGCATCATGAACATTGGCATTGACATCGTCGTCATCATCAGCATCCTAATCATCATCGTGAACATCATACATTACATCAGTATCATCATCATCACTTTCATTGTCATATATCATTGTGATCATAGTCATTCATGTCAAACACATTGTGATGATGAAAAAGACATCTTACTACCTTTCAATAAGTTCATAAAGGACATTTTCCCTCGCCTAACTAATTGATGGGTCTTAATCATTAGTAATTGTCATGATCCTCACTATCATCATCATCACAGTTGTTATCATCATTTCCATTGTCCTGGACATTGAAATTACCACCATATTCATAACCAATTTCATCATCATATATCATTGGAATCAATGTCATGATTATAGTCATCATGATCATTGTGATGATGAAAAAGGAATCCAACCACCTATTAATCAAATGAGTTTCAAAAAAGAGATGTTGCCTCTGACTGGGAGTGTAGGCATCAATTGTCATCGTTATCTTCTTATAATCAAATCATCATAAACACCATCATGCTTGTCATCATGCATCATCATCGTCATGATGTTAGGGTCACTCAACTTCCATTAAGATCGCTCAATTGTTTTTAGGGATGCTTAGATGCCTCAGGGTCATTTGAGTGACATTAGGGTCACTCAAGAGCCATTAGAGTCATTTAAGTTCCATTAGGATCAATCAGGATCCGATAGTGCTATCACTATTGATATATTTGTAACTTTGGAAGATATTCACTTGTATATTGTATGTATTACATTTGTACCTTATTGTATCCCCATCGGAGATGTATTATTCCTCGGATTGGAAGTGTTGTCATGTGTACTTGCAAGTGTCACAAGTTATATTGTAAGTGTCGTAACTTATACTTGATGGGTTATTAGACCACCTTGATGGGGTCAACCCTATATGAGTCATGTGGGTTAAAGGATTATTAGACCACCCTAGTGGGGGTTGGCCCAGTTAGCATTATTTTAAGTGGTTAAGTTGGGGCCGACCTATCTAATGTTAAAAGACAAGTGAAGTAGTGTATAAATAGAGAGTGTGTCTCTCTCATTTTACACATTCTATTAATTCACTCTCTTCACATTAGTGAGAGAAGAGGAGGGTGCACACAAGTGGAGGAGGAGGAGGATGCTAAAGATATCTATCTCTTGGTTTTGATCATGGTGATCCTTGTATTGATGCTTATTCTATCTCTGAGGAAGTTGTGGGGTTTTTCACCATCTTGGTTTTCCCTGGTGAAATGTTTTGTGTCTCCTATCTCTTGTCTCTTATGCTTGATATGATGTAGATGTTGTTCTTTCAGTTAAGATCCTAGATCTATTGAATTAAATGATGAAAATATAACATGGTATCAGAGCTAGCCTGAAGGAAGGCATGATATGGAATTTATGAGACTTGTTGCACTTGCGACAAATTGGAAGCTAGGGCTTGATATAGAAAAAACCAGTCATTGTGGAACTTTTGCTATAAATCCATTTTGGACAAGGTTCAGGTTCTGAAATGTTTACAATTCAAAGATAACATCCCCATTAACATCATCAAAATCAAAATTTAGAGACCAAGATCGAATTTTTTGGTTGGGCAGAAGGTCGGGCTTGATCAAACCCTAGTTCGGGATTTTGAGCGGAAAGGTGGAAAATTAGGGCTTCTGCAAAAGTTGGAATTTTTAAAATCTGTGACCATGGCTGGAAGCTCCTCGGAAAAATTGAAGTTTAGAACACAAGATCGAAACTTTTGGATGGTCATAAGACTGGGCTTTATCAAACCCTAGTTCGAGATCATGTCAAGAAGATCCAGAAGTTTCAAAGGCAATTTTAGGGGTCAAATTGTGCAGTTTTCAAAATTGAACTATACCAGCTTGATCAACTCACCAAGGCACATCTTTCCATCCATTTATAATTTTGAAATTCAAAATTTGAATTTTTAGGGTTTCTCTAACAAATCCTAATCCAGCTCTAGATCCAGTCTCAACAAATCAAAGTGGATTGGGTTAATCCTAGAAGAGAATGAATTGGACACTTGCATAAGTGAAGAAGTTCCAGTTCCAAAGGGAGATGAGGCTAAGGCCTTACATAAGAATTCTAGAAGCAATCTCGACAAGTATGACTTGAGGAGATACAAGTATGTTCATGATTAATTTTATGATATGTTTATCTTCATACTACTTAGGTTAGTACAATCTTGATTAATGTTAGATGTGTCTTATCACCCCAGTAAAAGTATGAATGCATGTGAATGATAGAATACATTCATTGATTAGGGTTATGACACTTATGATTGTACTAATGCACTGTGGGGTTGTATGAGGATGATATTGTCCGCTAACATGAAAGGTACATCAAGAAAGACAAATCAAGTACTAGATCAAGAATATATGACCATGGTAACATGAATACAAAGACTCATCCATAGTCATGGATCACATAGAAGCTCTACTTACGAGGTATGTATAATTTTTGTTCTATAATGGTTAACTTATGAGTTATGCAGGTTACTAGCACAAGTCTTTGAAGAAGAACAAAAAGACATTATATCGGTATGTTAGACATAACTAGCAAGCATGATAATCTAGGTATGTTTTTCCTATATCAAGTTAGAATCCTACCTTATGTTAGGATATTATACTTTTGTATGAAGGATAATGATTTTCTTGAAGTTAGAAGTTTAAGCAATAAACGGTTTATGCATATTATTTTTCTTACTTTGATTGATGATATGACTAACCAGAAGATTCCTATGGTCAATAAGAATATGTATGAGTAATAGAATTCCTCCCTAAAACCTTGAATACTAATGCTTGTGATAAATTACCTGTGTGTGAAATGATCATGACCATAGATGTTAAGAGTATTTAAGATCATAATGTTTTGATAGTATTGAGATTATACTAATATATGTATGGTTACGTATGAGATATTGAGGATAACACAATGATGACACTAGTGCACACTTAAGCATGCATAGTGGTCCAGGATGGATATAAGTTCAAGGACAAGTAATCCAAGAAGCAAAGATCAAGAGGGAGCACACTCCAAAAGTCCCTGGAAGGAAACAAAGATCAAGAGAGAGAACTCCAGGATGCAATGATCAAGAGGGAGTCCACCCAACAACTAAACAAAGATAAGTATTTGAATTGTCATTTATTATTTATATGATTACTTAAATGATGTTGTTCATTCATGTACATACTTATACTCCTAGATTTAGGATGTACATTATGCATTAATGAACAAGATACTACTAATATGCAAGTAATGGGTAAGTGGCTTATGGTATTGTACAACATTCCATTTCTACTTATCTAGAATGAAACCACTTTGCTGACATGTTGGGAGTTGTGCGCACTCTTAACAAATGTTTTGGAAGAGATGGAACGCATCTAGAAAGTTACCATGTGAATACGATATATGGATAAATGTTGTATTGAAGCATTGGCTAAGATAATTGCATGATTGTATGACATAGGTCTTTCTGGATAAGAATGTGTTTTTGAAAAACTATGAGAAGTTTCTAATCATGCAATTGAATTTGACTTGTAGGAAAGATCGTCTACAATCACCTACAAAAAAAGGACAACAACATTTGTTCCAGCAATGAAATTCAAAGAAAACTATCTATTAAAAATATTGAAGAATCTGAAGTTCCTAGGATTTAGGATGCAATAATGGAAGAATGCCATGATTGAGCAATACCAGTCGATCATGAAGAATGGTGTCTGGGATGTGGTCCCAAGACCTGAAGGGAAGTATGTTGTGACTTACAAGTGAATCTATAAGTTCAATAATGCTGCAAATGGTAGCATAGAGAAATACAAGGCGAGGTTTGTAGCTCGTGGCTTCTCCCAGAAAGAGGGAATAGATTATGAAGAGACTTTTGCACCTGTATCCAGATACACTTCCATCAGATCAGTACTTGGCCTCGATGCAGTGATGAAGTGTAAGATACACTAGATGGATGTCAAGATATCTTTCTTGAATGGTGTAGTCAAAGAGGAAGTGTATGTGGAGCAGCCACTCGGTTTTGAGACACATGACAAGGATTCATATGTGTGCAGGTTGAAAAAAGCCTTGTATGGCTTGAAGCAAGCTCCTAGGACTTGGTATGGTAGGATAGGAAACTTCCTATCTAGTTTGGGATTTACTAAGAGTAAAGCGGATTCAAACCTTTACTACAAGGTTGAGGAAGGCAATCCAGTGATACTACTACTGTATGTGGATGACCTATTTATGACAGGTGAGGATAGATTGATTTTTGAGTCAAAGGACTTGGGGATGATGCACTACTTTCTAGGCATGGAGGTGTGGCAGAGTGTAGATGGAATCTTCCTTGGACAAGGGAAGTATGCAGTAGAGATCCTGAAGTGGTTCGGGACGATGGATTGCAAGGCCATGGCCACACCTATGGAAACAAACCTAAAGTTTATGTGTGATGATTCATCTGAGTTGGTTGATGTCACTGTGTATTGTCAGATGATTGGTTCCTTGATGTACCTTATGAACACGAGACCAGATATTTTCTTTGCGGTGAACAGATTGAGGCAGTTCTTGATAGATCTGAGAGGTGTTCACCTGGTTGCTGTAAAGCATATTCTGAGGTGCCTAAAGGGTACGGTTGATTATGGGCTCAAGTATGATGCAAATGAAAAGATTAACCTGGAGGATTATGTTGATTCAGATTGGGCAGGCAGTGCTGTAGATAGAAAGAGCACCTCAGGGTGCTACTTCAGTATGGGATCAGGTGTGATCTCTTGGCTTAGCAGGAAGCAATCCTGCGTAGTACTGAGTACAACTAAAGCAGAGTATATCACAGCTTGTTCGGCTAGTTGTGAGGCAGTATGGCATAGGAAGCTACTGTCTAAGTTATTTGATCTCCCGTTGGATGCTACCTATGTCTATTGTGACAACCAAAGTTGTGTGAAGTTGTTAAAGAACCCGATGTTCCATGACAAGTTGAAGCACATCGAGATCAAATATCACTATATCAGGGATATGGTGTAGAGAGGAGAAGTGAAGCTCCCGTATGTTGCGATGGATGAGTAGGTTGCAGATGTGTTGACGAAACCACTATCCGGAGTGAATTTTGAGTAATTCAGAGAGAGGCTTAGTGTTCTTCATATTGAAGACACTTCGAGGAAGAAGTGATGGGACACATTTACATGAGCCATTCCAAGCATGGTATAGGAGGATCCTTCCATGGCCGAGGATATAAGCACTGTGTGATGAGAATCAAGATGATGCTCCAGTTCTTGCTTTGTATATGCATCAGCTTGATGTTTTATATGATCAGTTGGATCATGTACGATGATATGCATCAGAACGATGTAGTGACGATGATCAGAATGATCATGTGTGATGAGTATTAGGATGATACTCTGGATGATATGCGTCAGGACGATGTAGTGATGATGATCAGGTTGATCATGTTTGATGAGTATCAGGATGATACTCTTGATGATATGCATCAGGACGATGCTATGACGATGATTAGGATGATGCTGTGTGATGTGTATAAGGATGATACTCTGGATGATATGCATCAGGACGATGTTATGATGATGATCAGGATGATCATGTGATGATGTACATCAAGAAGATGTATGGTGAGTATCAGGTTGATAGTCTTTGGTCGTGGACAGGTTGTGTAGATGAGCATGTAAATTTCCCTCGGAGATCTTGTCGGTCATGCTTCGGCACATAAAGGATCCTGGGATACTCTTTCGAGGTTTTGCTTTGGGAGGACATGTAATATTTCCCTAGGAGATCTTGATGGTCATGTTGCGGCACATAAAGGATCCTGGGATACTCTTTCGAGGTTTTATCCTATGGAATATAATAGTTCCCTGGGATATCCGATAGGTTGAGCAGTACACTCGTAGTCAGTCCTTGGATGCTCTTTCGAGGTTTTGACATGACCACATGTAAGTAGACCTGGGAGATCTTGTTGGTCGTGCTTCAGAACATAAAGGATCCTGGAATACTCTTTCGAGGCTTTGTGGTGGGGGTCACATGTAAGTTGACCTGGGAGATCTTGACGATCGTTCTTTGGCACATAAAGGATCCTGGGATACTCTTTACAAGAATTGAGACACACATATTAAGTCCTGAGGATTCCATAGTATGGCCAGTGTAGATGAAGACTTGCAGAAGGTGGGCCTACATCCAGCATGAAAAAGGGTTAGCTCTGTATAACTTCCTATGACAAGAATAATTCAAAGATATTCCAGTGATCGAGATGTTGGGTACAGTAGCAACGATGATGATGATGCTCCATGATGCAGTGACAATGATCCAACTCCTGAATTGAAGACTTGTGCCTATATGTATTGATGACTTGTGTCAAGAGAATACCTTCCTAGTTAAGAGGGAGTGTTGATATATTGGTAACTTTGAAATATATTCACTTGTATATTGTATGTATTACATTTTTACCTTATTGTATCCCAACGGAGATGTATTATTCCTCCGATTGGAAGTGTCGTCATGTGTACTTGCAAGTGTCGCAAGTTATATTTTAAGTGTCGTAACTTTTACTTGATGGGTTATTAGACCACCATGATGGGGTCGGTCCTGTATGAGTCATGTGGGTTAAAGGGTTATTAGAACACCCTAGTAGGGGTCGGCCTAGTCAACATGATGTTAAGTGGTTAAGTTGGGGCCGACCTAGCTAAAGTTAAAAGACAAGTGAAGCAGTGTATAAATAGAGAGTGTGTCTCTCTCATTTTACACATTGTTAACACCCAAAAACGACTCACCATCTCATCTCCCTCATTACATGACTCATTTGTCTATATTTCCTACCATATTTTCCTCCAAAACCTTAAAAAACCATTAAAATGCGTCCAAAAGGCTAAAACCCCCTTTTTCCCCCAAATAATTTAAATTCCTCCAAAAATAGCAAAAACCCTCTATAAAGGGCCCTAAATTCCCAAAAATCAAATAAAAGGGAATAAAAAATAAAAATAAAAGAGGAAAAAGGGGGAAAACAGGAAGCAAAAACCCTATACAATTGACCTAAACCATATGGTGCCAAAAACCATGGGTCAACACTCCACCACTAAAAACCTATAAATAGGTGATGGAGGCTCCCCATTTCACATCCACAGTCTATCCTATCTTCACTCTGCCGAAATCACTCTTGAAACCCTAGCTTACCATTTTGAGCTACTTTTTCCCATTTGAGTGCCCCTTTTGGCCCATCATCCAAACACCTTGAAGAAGGAGAAGGAACCCATTGGAGCACAGAAGTAGCCCTCCTGGACTACTACAAGAGCTCCACCAACCTCAACACTTGAGGTAAATGTAATTTTGATCATAGCATAATACAAAAGAAACTTTCTCTTATATTGTAATTTTTCATTTATGTTGATGCACATGTTAGCTTAGATTTTACTGTTTTACTATTTAAATTTATTGTTTATTGAACTGCTACTAAGGAGGCCCTTCTCCTTAGTAGGTGCTCATTTGCACAAGCTAGGGTGAAAACCCTAGCTACATTTTTGGCGACTCCACTAGTATTCCTTTGAATTTCTAGTTAAAATTTTTAAATTTTTTTAGTTTTTTGCAAGTATTTTTCTGTTTTCCCCGTCCAGCTATGGCTTCGGCTAGTTGGGTTTTCCGCCATAGATCACAGTTCTACTCTTTGCAACCACGACCCAGATCGCATCTTTCAGCTGTCTTTCCGCGATCCAAATCGCAACTGTTTTCTCTTTTCCTGCAGCCCAGACTACAGTTTTCGACCTCTTTCCCATGACCCGAGCCCAGCATTTTGCCTCTTTCCCGTGCTCCAGACCATATTTTTTAGCCCCAGTCCTGCGATCTGACCATAGCTTTCTGCCCCTTTGTCATGCTCCAAAGCACGCATTTTGGTCGTAAACCCGCGATCCGACCACAACTCTTCCCGCTTTGCCGCTCTCCAAAGTGTCCATTATGGCTGTAAACCCATGATCCGACAACAGCTCTTCCCCCTTTAGTCGCGCCCCAAACCGTGCCTTTCGACCACAGACCCACGATCCGCCCGCAGGGTTCAGCCCTACAGCCGCACCCCAAACCGTGCCTTTCGGCCACAGACTCGCAATCCACCCACGGGGTTTATCCCTACAGCCGCGCCCCAAACCGTGCCTTTCGGCCAAAGACCCATGATCCAATCGAATGTTTCACCCATACTGCTGCGCTCTAGGCCACGCATTTCAATCACAGACCCACGCTCTGTTTTCTGCATTTTTTACTCTTTCTTGAACCAAGAACTTTGCTGCAATATTTTTTGCACCTGCACAGCCACCTGTTCTGTCTATAGCCATACTTACCTATAGCCATTTTCTGCGGTCTGCTTTCTGTTCCATTTACAGAGTTTTTTAAGTTTAAGCATTTACATTGAAAAAATAAAATTTTGTATTGCAAGTTAAATTTCTGCATTATTATTATTGGTTAAAAAGTTGCCCACCGAGTGGCACTTTTGATTGGTCTCATTACCTCACACGCACACACTCTGTCAGCTAATTCAAGTGAGCCTTAAAACACTACTTAACGCAACCAACATTCTAACCCCACTTGGGGAACACATAAGAATATTGTAGTTAGGTAGGACAGGGGGGATATGCATCCAAATAACACCCCTCGGTCGCTTACACTTGAGACATAGTTGTTGTCCTTTAGGGTACCAAAATCCCCTAGTATTTTTTGACACGGTTTAATGCCAATTTACCAAGAAGGCCTCTCCCTTAGGAGGGTTCAAGTAGCAAGACTGAGTGGAATACTGCAATCCATTCAATAACCGAAGGATACCTTTTGTAGTTCTCGTTGTACCACCCTCATGGCAGTACAGCGGCGATAGAACCAGACTATAGATTCACCCAACCGAACATGTCATGAATGGGGTATCTTAGTTTCCTTTCTTCTAAGATTGTCTTACTCGGTGTCCCTCCCGGTAGGGGGATATCTTCAGACACTTGCCTCTACTATCCATATTGTCTGACTTGGATTTCATCACCTTGCAGATGATATGTCTGGTTGACTCAAAATACTATTTAGCTACGTGTTTGCATGCTCCCTTACCTCCCTTTGGTCTAGCGAGTCCACTATTTTTTTTTTTTAGGAAACCTGCTGCTTGTTGGTATTCTGAACATTGTTGTTGATGCTCTGTTTATTGTAGCACAGCTGTTACAGTAAGCATTTCGAGCTAGTTGTTGGCCTGAGTGCCATCTTTTTTGTGCTCTCCTTTTGCACACTAGGCTACATTAGGGTTTTTGAGTTGTTCTTCACTCGACACAACCCCCAGATAACCGACAGAGGCAGGAGGGCCACAGGAAACAGGGAAAAATACGCAGTCGAATCGCAGGAAAACAACTAACAGATGCTGTCGGGACGCGGGAAAAGGACCGACAGACACAGTTGGGTTGCGGGAAAAGGACCGACAGACACAGTCGGGTCGCAGTAAACAGGCTGATTAGCCGCGGTCGGATCGCAGGTAACAGACTTGAATCCACCGGCAGGGCGCCAGAAACAGTCTGAGAGCCATGGTCGGGTGGCAGGTAAAGGCCTGAAAGACGCGGTCGGGACGCAACTGCACAGGGAAAAGATGCGGTTTACGATAGCCGAAAGGGACAGCCGAAAGGAAAAAACAGGAAATTATTGCAGAAAACTAGAAAAAAAATTTAAACTGAAACCAGAAATTCAAACCTACGGGAGTCGCCAAAAGTGTAGCTAGGGTTTTACCCCTAGCTTGTGCAAATGAGCACCTACTAAGGAGAAAGGACTCCTTAGTAGTAGTTCAGTAAATGTAAATTAAAATGCTAAAATAGAAATATAAATTACTCTAAACATGTGCATGAAACAAAAAAAATAAGATGTAAACAATGGCTTTTGTATTAATTTTACCTCCAATGTGAAGGTTGGTGAAGCTCTTGCAATGCTCCAAGAGGGTTGCTCCAAGCTCCAACTTGCTCCTTCTCTTTCTCCAATGGTGGGAATGGGCCAAAAGGGCCTCTCAAGGTGAAAGTAGCTCAAGGGTGAGCTAGGGTTTCAAGAGAAATTTTGGCAGAGTAAGGGTGCTTATGACTGTGGATATGAAATAAGAGGTCTCCATCACCTATTTATAGTTTTTTGGTGGTGGAGTGCCGACCCTTGGTTTTGGGAACCATATGGTTTAGGTCAGTTGTATAGGGTTTTTTCCTCCTTTTCCTCATTATTTTATATTTTTTATTCCCTTTTTAGAGGGATTTTGCTATTTTTAGAGGAATTTTGGATTTTTTTGAGGAAAAAGGGGTTTTTTAACCTTTTTGAGGCTTTTTTGGTGGTTTTGTGGCCTTTTGGAGGCATTTTAGGCCTTTTGGAGGCTTTTTAGCGGGATTTTCAGGGTTTTTAAGGGAAATATGGTAGGGAAATGGACAAATGAGTCATGTAATGGGGTAGATGAGGTAGTGAGCACTTTTTGGGTGTTAACACATCCCTAAGTTTGAGGGCAAGGCAGGTGAATACCCCTAGAACCACATTATGTCCTTCCATCTATGGTGTTCCTCCAACTCCATAGTGGATGACTCTGTCTGACTCCATCTATTACAATGAACCCTCACTGGCTCTGCAGCCAAGTGGTACATCGAGCATCACCATGGGACCCATTCCACCTTTACTTCCCTTGCCTCGACCTTCCTATAGTTCTTTTAGTTACCTATCCACTATGATGCGGGAATTGAGATCCTTTTGTCTTGCAGACAGAATACGGCCACCCACATCACTGACCACATTCATGAGTGGCGTCGACGTCGAAGCCTGTGCAAAATCAAGTTAGATGACCTTATATTCTTAGATTGGTTTCTAAAATCTCTCCTTCCTGTCATTGCCAACGATGTGGCATCCGAGCGACCCCAGTCCGAGGAAGAGGCCATCCTAAAAGACCATCAATTTGACCTTATTTACGCCCATTCTGGTTACCTATATACCATTTTTCTCAATGCCCCTCGCGACGATTCCTCCCAAAATGATGCGCTGAGGGCATCCCATGCCGTTGATGGCATCATTGGCCATATTGCCTCGCATAACTAGCCTTTTTCCATAACACATACTAGTACTAGCCCCGACCTTTCATGGGCTACATCCCACTTTGGAGCAACCAATTCGTATGCTCCCATGACACATAACCACCATTCCCATGGACCCTTGTTCCCACCTCAGTTCTTCAGCCACACATCCCCCGCTTATGTTCCTCTGGTTGCACCTCAACCATATTACAACCTGTAGGTCGCGCATGTTGTTGTATCCTCTCAAGCCTCCCCCACTTATTATCAGCCACAGGAAGCACCTACGGCACATCCACATCCCGTCACACAGACATATCAACAACCCCCACAAGGTTCAGCACCTGCACCGCCTCCACCCACTTATTATCTACCGCAGCCTACTCCCACACCTGCACAACCCCAAAACCCACCTACCACCCAAGGGCAAGTGTATGCGCAACAAAATCCGCAGCTTAACCAAAATAACCCACGTCACCAAATCTAGCAAAACCATGGAAAAGGACATAATCGCGAGAACAACCCCCCTCCAGACCAAGGTGGCCAGCCACCTAATCCACCAAAAAATAATAATGCGACACTTGCTAACCAAAACCCCGACAAGCCGCCAAAGCAAGACAAAAACCCTAATTTGTGAATGAACCATCCTTGTTCTATTTGGGGGTCTATATCCATTACACACATGCTTTCCCACATTTGGAGCGGGCACGACATCTCTGGACCAATGATTCCCACCGCCAAGGGCAAGCGGCACCTCGGGCGCCACCTAACCCCCCACCACCTCAGACTCAACCCTTGGTGTTACAAAACCCTTTACCAACCCAAGGTGTGGTGAACACTCAACTGTTAGCTTCCCCTCAAGGAAACGCGCCTCCACAATGGAAAATCACTTATGCAGCTCTTGACCAACCCATGCTAGACTCAGGTACCCATCACTTGTTAATGATGTCATCTACCGATGTCAACCTTCAAACCCATCAGAACCAATACAGCTCCACCCCTGAAGCCCCTCCCACTGACAAAAACACCAATTCTCTTCCCACTGATCAGTCGTTACGAATACCTCTAGCCCCATTAGATGGCGCCCCAAAAACCCCTCACTTCCCACTTCATCGCATCAACAATAACCCCAATGCTCGTGCTGCATCTAATTACAACATTGTGGACAACTTATCCCAGTCCCCCGCAGCCATGTCTACATTAGAGGTCTTAAAATAATGTCCTACATAGCACAAGACTTTGTTATCAGCCATTGGTGCTATCGACCCAACTGATTCACGAATGATGGCCTTTGATTTGGACCAATCCGAACCATGCCTGCCTTCCACATTACTGTTCCAAGTTTCTGTATCCATTCAGAATCTTGTCATCCATCGGTGCATCATCGATGAAGGTACCTCTACATACGTTATGTACACATTCGTTTGGTAGAATTTGGGATCCCCTACTCTCTAGCTGTCCACCACTGTGTTGCGAGCCAACGACGATCGTTCAACTCAACCCCAAGGTCTCTTAGCTAATGTCCCAGTCTAGTTGGTTGGTAAAAATGTACTTATTGAAATAGAGGTCATCAATGTCCAACTTGATTATAACCTCTTACTTGGCCACAGTTACATGTATGCCATGCGGGCGGTTGTGCCATGCGGGCGGTTGCCTCATCCGTTTTTTGTATCATGAGGTTCCCTCATGAAGGACGCATGGTCAAGATTGATCAACGCACCTATTATGATCCCAATGCCCCCGTTGCACCCGAAAACGTTCTCCCCATGGTTGAACAACCTGCTTGAGATGCATCTACCTCGTTGGTTTCCTCAGTGGGACCCAGACTCTATTCAGATATGTCAATGACTTCCACATACCAATCCATTCCACCCTCGTCACCAGCGACCGAAGTATCTGACTTATGTACCCTCTCCCATAATACACAAACACCCAACCATCAACCTTCCTTGCTACCTCAACCACCGTTAGTACCTAGTCATGTTGGTCTTACACCCATCCATACAATCCCCTTCCTATTCCCCCCTTCGGGAGTGGTAAGCACCTCGGTTATGGCCACTCTCATCCTCCCAGGGTTAACTTTAGGACTACCTATGTGGTATCTCACGCCTCTTGTTTCCCCTCCGACACCAAATGTCATCCTACAACTGGTGCAACCCATCACCACTACTAGTAAACCACCTCCCTGTATCACTACTCCTTCCTCATCCACCAATCCATTCCCTCTTATCAAGCACATTGGGGGCAGAGGCCCACAACCGTACAGCGCTCTACCCCCGCACAAAACAGTGAACCCCCCCCCCACGTTTCGCGCTCCTCCCAAATGCTCTTTGTGTGATGAGTTGGGCCATGCTACCCATCAATGTCCACAATTACCTACATTACAAGAGAACATGCAAATGCTTGATGGCGACCCTCACATACTAGTTGTCCAACTCAACCCTACCCCTAATCCTCGCAATAAATCACTACGTACCAATCACCCATGTGCAATGTGCAGTATTTACGACCATTACTCACATCACTGCCCTGGTCTCCCAAATTACAGAGTCTCTCTCTACGAGATGAATAATTTGGACCTCGAGACGTCTCCCCCCACCATTGAAGAGATCCACGCCCTGGAATCTCCGCCAATAGGTGAGATCAATACCATTTTTATGATCTCTACTACTAGTGATCCCTCATCAACCGATTTGACGACCACCAGTTTCCACAATGACGAGGAGATTCTCGAGGCTCTTACCGCACCTGATTACCCCTGGGAGGACATGCACCATCATTCCTATTTCCTCCTGGAGGAGTCCTCCCCCACCATAGCCACCCAATTTCCGGTTGTGATCCGGATTTATGTGGGAACGAAACAAAAGATAGCATATACAGAATCATATACAGAGATATATTGCAAATAACACAGTGATATAGTAAACACATATTCTATTAAATAGCGAAAATAGAACAGACTGTAAAATACAATAGCTAGAATGGTGGTAGCTATCTCTGAGAAGAGATGTGGTCGCTATGCTCATTCATGCCAAGATGAATACAAAGAGAGGCCGAAAGGGCCTATTTATCATAAGCATGAGGGAAAGAATCCCAATCATCCAAAAACCTAACCCTAGAAGATGAACCATCATAAAGTTTGCAGCCCCAAGGTGGTTAGTTGAACAGTTAACTTCCCGGGGTCATAACTTTTGCATACGATCTCCGTTTAGGGCGTTCGGTAGCCCGTTGGAAAGGTCTAACCGAGATTTACAACTTTCGACTAGACCCAAATGTATGTCGATGGCAACCATTTGCTCCCCCAAATCTCCAAAAAATGTCGTTTAGGGCCTCAAAATGGCTCCAGAAGTTCAGGACCGAAAAACTGCTAAAAATAGTAATTTACCGAAATTGCCAGAAGACTATTTTGAGCCAGTTGGAAGAGGTGGGCCGCCACCGATATCCAGCTGGATCAATCCTCCCTCCTTAGGAATCAATGGTCTCCATTGTGTTAAATCCCTTATCATGTGTCGAGCTGTGTGTCGAATTGAGCTCTTGGTGCGACATTTACTGAAGTGGAAAGGTTTCCTTACTTTGACATCTTCAGAGGGTTGTAATTGTTGTTGATGGATGCGCTGGAGCTGTTCAACAGTTTTGGTTGTTGTGGTATCCTTGGTATGCACCGGTGTGGATGGTTTCTTTTTGGAGGAGCACCTTGAATGCGTGGCCTTGCACTGTAGAGGTACCCGAATAGGCGATGCTGCACTAACTTTGTGTTTTTCTTGTTTCTGCTGAGTAGAAGGATAATCTGCAGAGGTTGTGGATGTCTCTGCCATCTGATGTTCACCTTTAGTGGCATTTTCGAATAGGGAAAATTTCCCAGTGTGGGAGATTATCTTCCTGCCCTACTTGGTTGGGGTAGGTGAAACTGTCTCTGGTATCCGATAGAGTTGCCCTCCCAAAGTGACAATGACACTATGAGGTCGGGATTCATATATAGCATGACGCTTCCACATATATGGATGTCCTAAGAGAACATCACATACTTCAAGTGGGGCCACATCACACAATACCTCATCTTTGAAGGGCTTGATGCCATATGGTAGGCGACATTGGTGACTGACACGGATCCTTCGTCCTTGGCTTAGCCATCCAATGGTGTATGGTTGTGGGTGTGGCGTTATTGGTAGCTCCAATCTGTTGATGACTTCTTCTGAGATCAAGTTCTTCTGGCTGCCACTGTCCACAACAAAGTGTAGGGGAATTCCCTTCACCCACATCTGTGAGTGGAAAAGGCACTCCTCTGCCTCCGACTCTTCAAGCTCCTCTGGCTGAATCTGTGTGGTGGCAACAACAGCACTGGGTTCTGCATCAATGATCTGCTTCCCTTTTCACGTGGCTGTGAAATTAGGTTCCGAGTCAGAATCGAAACTGGGATCTGATTCTGAAGCTTTGATCTCAGCCACTAATGACTGTTTTGAGCGACAATCATCACTGTTGTGCCAGGGGCTTTTGTGGAACTCGCACCACTTCCCGGTGTCCTTCTTTGTCTTTTCTTTACCCTTCTTCGCCTGTGGTTGGGACTGGTTGTCCTTTTCCTGCCCCATGCTCTGCGAGCTAGAGTTTCCCTTGCCCTGCTTCTGCGCAGGTCCGAAGTCACGCTTGTTCTTTTGCTGAAATTTCTGCTCAATTTTGACAGCATATTGATAGGCGGATCCGAGTGAAGATATTTCCAGGAAATCCATCTCTGTTCGGATGTACCGGTGTAGGCCACTGCGATATTTCAGTACTAGGTGCCGCTCGGAGTCCTTGATACCTAGCTTTGTGCGCAAGGTATGAAATTTGTTGGTGTACTCTGACACCGTTTGGTCCCTCTCTTGATGCAGAATGGTCCATTTTGTGTACTGGTCATCATAGTTTCCAACAGGGTAATATTGTTCCTTGATGACATATATAAAAGAGGCCCAAGTGGGATTGGAATATTAAAACAATCCAGACTCGTCTGATGATTTTTGCTCACAATAAGTTTCCCACCAATTTTTGACATGGGGGACGGCCTTAAGGAGCGCAAAGATGATCTTTCCCTTTCGGAAAATTGGTGGACAGAGAAATACCCTTCTAGTAGATTCGACCATTTATCTAGAGCATCGGCATCAATTTGGCCTTCAAATAAAGGGATATCAAAATTAACTTGTACCTTGAAGGGAGTTGTATCTCCGAAATGGCTGCTCGTTGAGGGTGCATTTGCCGCTGTTGGCATGCGTTGAAGGATTTGGGCGAAATTATCCATCATCTCGTTCCTCTGTCGCGCGAGGGCTTCCTCGAGCAACAACTTGATAGGATCTACTACTCCGTCGTCTCTCTTTTCTTCCGCCATGGGAGGCCGTTTGGGGTGGCGAGAGTGGTCTTCCCCAAGTGAAACTAGTTCGAGACCCAACTCTCTGTATCCTGACCTCGTCGGGGACATGCACCGAGAAACAATCAAAGAGCAGACCGCTCTGATACCACTGATCCGGATTTATGTGGGAACGAAACAAAGGATAGCATATACAGAATCATATACAGAGATATATTGCAAATAACACAGTGATACAGTAAACACATATTCTATTAAATAGCGGAAATAGAACAGACTGTAAAATACAATAGCTGGAATGGTGGTAGCTATCTCTGAGAAGAGATGTGGCCGATATGCTCATTCGTGCCAAGATGAATACAAAGAGAGGCCGAAAGGGCCTATTTATCATAAGCATGAGGGAAAGAATCCCAATCATCCAAAAACCTAACCCTAGAAGATGAACCGTCATAAAGTTTGCGGCCCCAAGGTGGTTAGTTGAACAGTCAACTTCTCGGGGTCATAACTTTTGCATACGATCTCTGTTTAGGGCGCTCGGTAGCCCGTTGGAAAGGTCTAACCGAGATTTACAACTTTTGAATGGGCCCAAATGTATGTTGTTGGCAACCATTTGGTCCCCCAAATCACCAAAAAATGTCGTTTAGGGCCTCATAATGGCTCCGGAAGTTGAGGACCGAAAAACTGCTAAAAATAGTAATTTACCGAAATTGCCAGAAGACTGTTTTGAGCCAGTTGGAAGAGGTGGGCTGCCACTGATATCCAGCTGGATCAGGTTGAGTCCAAAGATTTCCTCCCCGCCAAGGTCGAACGGTTTAAAGAGCCCATTCCCACTCTTGATTCATGCGAGGAAGGTAACATGGCCAATATCTCACCCACAATCCACATTTATATCTCTTCCCTAGGTGGTGCCCCTGAAATCATTTCTATGGGTGCATCCTGCACCAACATTAGAGGAAATTTGGGTAAAAAATGGGCTGCCTAAGGAAAATAATAAGAAAATAATAAAATAATAGTAGAGAGAGAGTAAAAAACTAATTTTTTGGATCGTATTTTCAACTTATCTCTTTGTAGGTTTACTCAAATTTCAAGCGAGGGGACTTGTTGGATGCATAATTAAATTAGGCATCCAACAAGTACCCATGTTGCATACTTTTAACAACATCCACATCATGAAAAATCAAAAATACATTAAAAAACGTGTTTCTAGTGAGAGAAAACACGTTTTTTAATGTATTTTCAATTTTTCTTGGTGTGGATGTTGTTAAAAGTATGCAACATGGGTACTCGTTCGATGCATAATTTAATTATGCATCCAATGAGTCCTCCCGCTTGAAATTTGAGTAAACCTACAGGGAGATAAGTTGAAAATACGATCCAAAAAGGTAGTTTTTATTTTTTCCCTCCAATTTTTTTAGGTGCTCCCTTGTTGAATTTTAAAGCATTTTGATTGGCTAATACATGATGACATGGAATTTGTATTATTTTTGGAAGGCCCATTTTAAATTGAAATTTCCTCTAATGGTACAAGATCGGAGAGTACAAGAAACTTTTCCAAGAGTTCCACGATGTCTTTTCCTGGTCCTACACCAAAATGCCTAGTCTTAACCCTGCTATCATAGAGCACCACATTGACACGTGGACAGATGTGCCCCCCGTTCACCAAAAACAACGCCCCATTCACCCATCAAATCTCCCCACTATTAAAGCAGAGATTGAGAAACTTCATGCAGGAGGTTTCATTTATCCTATTGCATACACCACTTGGGTTTCTAACCGTGTCCCTGTTAACAAGAAACAAGGCACCATCAGAGTATGTACTGAATTATGCGATTTAATGCAAGCATGTCCCAAAGACAACTTCCCTACGCCATTTATTGACCAACTCATCGATGCGTGTGCGGGGCATGAAGTCCTATCCTTCATGGATGGTTTCTATGGAGACAACTAGATTCAGATCCACAAAGAAGATCAATACAAGATTGCCTTCACCACCCCATGGGGCACCTTTTCCTATCGAGTCATGCCTTTCGACCTTAAAAACGCTGGTGCCACCTTCCAGTGGGACATGACCTATTGTTTTGATGACTTGGTCCCTATACTATTAGTCTATCTTGATGATCTCACAGCACATTCCAAGAAACGATCCGACCACCTGAATGACCTCGGGCAAGTTTCTCTACATTCTCGCAAGTATCAGATCCGCTTGAACCCACTCAAGTTTGTCTTTTGTGTTCTGGCAAGCCAATTGTTAGGTTTCATTGTTTCCCATAAATAAATTGCTGTTGATCCCCTCAAATTTCAAGCCATATCAGACATTCCCACACCACGCACACTCCGGCAGCTACAGAGCTTATAGGGGAAATCTAATTTCCTCCACTGTTTCATTCCTAATTATGCCACCACAGTTCATGGTTTCTTATGTCTACTTCGTACTTACATACCCTTTGTTTGGGATGACCAAGCGCAAGCTGCATTCGAATCCCTTAAAAAATCTCTCACGCAAGCCCCTTTGATCTCCCCTTCAGATTTCTCCCAGGACATCATCCTTTACGTCTAAGCATCCGACCACACCGTGTCATGGGTACTTGTTCAAGAAGACGCTGCTCACCAAGAGCATGTCATCTATTATGCCACCCAAACCTTGTTTGGACCACCCCTACGTTACCCATACGAGGAAAGACTGGCCCTTGCTGTCATCTTTTCCGTACAAAAATTGTGCCATTACATTTTACTCAGTCATACTATAGTTGTCACCAACTCCAACCCCATGGTCTACCTTTTGGACCAGCGAATTCTGCAAGGTCGTGTCACTAAATGGGTAATTATCCTCCAAGAATATGACCTAACTTTTACAACCCCTAAGAGCACTAAATCCCTCGTGCTTTCCCAGCTCATAACCAACCTCCCATCCCTTTTGCCGTCCCTGCCAATCTCTGATGAGTTACCAAACAATCATTTGTTCATCATCTCGTAAGATGACCCATGGTACAGTGATATTCTGCTATACCTCCACACGCAGAAGCTTCGGCCAGACATAAATTGCGATAAACGACGCTATATCTATCACCATGCCTCTCAATATCTCCTCTTGGGAAACATCCTTTACCGGCAAGGAGTTGATACTATCCTCCGTCGTTACCTTACACACGAGGAAGCCGAACAAGTCCTCAACGACTGTCATATCAGCGCCTGCGGTGGACATTTCTCAGGAATGGACACTTCCTAGAAGATCATCTGCACCGGATACTTCTGTCCCACACTATTTACCGACTACATCACAGCAGTCAAACATTGCCATAATTGCCAACTCTTTGCCCCTAAGGCCCAGACGCCACCCACTTAACTCCACCAAGTCGTCACCGTTGTCCCTTTTTGCAAATGGACCATCGACTTCATGGAATGTAAACCCTCATCTGCAAACGGCCATAAGTACATCATTGTCGCCATCAACTACTTCACCAAATGGGCTGAAGCCATGCCCACCTTCAACTATAAAGCCATCATTGCTACCTATTTCTTCTTTAACCATGTTATTACACGATTCGGGGTCCCAAAATAACTTGTCTCAGACCATGGTTCACATTTTGAAGATGCCATTTGGTGCGAGTTGTCAACTCTCCTAAAGTTCAAACATCAGTATGCCTCTGCTTAATACGCCTAAGAGAACGACCAGGTTGAGGCCATTAACAAAATTTTGAAAACAATCCTCCAACGCATTGTTGACCGACATAAGTCCAATTGGCTTCACATGCTTTTCCCAGCATTATGGGCTTACCGTACCTCAACTAAGACTGCCACCATTTTCACCCCTTTTCACTTAGTTCACGGTGTCGAATCTGTTCTCCCCATCGAGTGTTGGATCCTTGCCCTACACATTGCTATTGAAATCCTCCCCAACACCTCCCCACTTGAACAACATCTACTATTGTTAGAACAAGTTGACGAGGACCATCGCGCGACCCTCCAAACCATTGAAGCTGCCAAGAACCGCTCCAAAGCTGGTTACGACAAACATGTTCACCCATGCGCTTTTCGTGAACGAGATCTAGTCCTCGTTTACAACCAAGCCCATGACAAGACCAATAAAGGGAAGTTTGAATCCATGTGGCAAGGTCCTTAGGTCCTTACATAGTGCATACTTGCCTTGGACATGGGGCATATATTTTAACTGAATCAGAAGGCCACCCCTTGAGCAATCCTTGTAATGGGTTGCATCTTAAATGCTTTTATCCTTAAACAATCCCACGAACCCGTTGGTGTGTATTGTACAGTTTGCTTTCTTTTTGTTTTTCACTTTTTTACCGCAACCTTACATTCATCATTTTTTCATGATCACAGATGGACCATCTTCCACCTTATTACATTGGCTTCGCCAATGGAGCAAGCCGCTGGTCTCCAAACTTGGACTCTGCAACATCGGTCTTATATTTCCCTTCACATTAGTTGATTCACCTTGACAGAATATGCATAGACGCTGCTACCAATAACCAGGCCGAGTATGATGTTGTGACCAGTCTCCTGACTGCTTCCCTTCAGATCGGTATCTGTCACCTTCATGTGTTCCTTCACTCCTAGCTGCTTGTCTCCCAGCTCAACAACTGCTACCAGGTGCATGATCCTTTCCTCTTTAGAAAATTCCTGTGCACAAAACAGCTAAGCCGACAATTTGAATCCATAACATTCACTCATGTCCCAAGAGCTCAGAATAGTGTCACAGATCAAATGGTTAACAACATCCTCGACTAGCATATCAAACACACCATGTAAATCATCCATCATGCATAGTCATCACATTAAAAACATAAAAATCCTAAGAAGACTGCATCTACAACAATGGGCATCCACATGCCTATCATAACCAACCATTTGCATCCACGTGCAATAACATAACACAACACTATACAGGGGAATCCACGTGCCTATCATAACACATCATTTTCATCCATGTGCAATAAAATAACACAAGACAATATAAGCGCATCCACATGCGTACACCAAAATAATCACCGCAAAAAATGCATCCATGTGCATATATATATAAATATCTCATCGTCATATACATGTCATGAGTGTACCAGCACTCAACTATACAAAAAATATACATCAAGGAGCCCCAACAGCATCCCTGCCATAAAATACATGTCGTATATACAAAACATCCCAAATGCCCATATGCATTGGGGGGGAGTCCCCCGCACTCCCTAATGAGAGTCATATCCCCCATATAAACCTTCCTCACTAACCTCCTCTGCTGCAGATTGCTCCTCTCCTCGCTCCTCCTCCGGATCCTCCTCATCCCCCTGTCGCTCCTGACCCCTACTAGCCTCAGCCATAACTGCCACCCGAATCAAGATAGACCGCCAATTCCATGGAGCCTCGTGATAGGCCTCGACTACATCCCAATCTAGCTCCCTTCACCCCTCGTCGGAGACCCCAACCAGTAGCCGATCGAAGGTAACTCGCAGGGCCTCCAAAGTCCCCTCCGCATCTCATCGTCGTACCTCCCCCCTATCTGGCAAGGCTGGCACTACTATATGCCCCTGACGCTCCCTGTGCCTTGGTGGTGGCAGCAGTCCCACATCTACATTAAATCAAATCACAACTAGTCAGAATCATCATATATCTCTAACATCAAAACATCCAATATAAAACCATCAAGCACAAGCTAGATACATACCATCTGGGCTCCAAGCCTGCCCTGGGGGTCGTCGTGCCTCTAGATCCCGCCAGTAGTCCATACCACTGTATGGATAGTCACCAAATGTCAACGATAGCTCCAACCACTGCAAGTAAAGCTCCTACGCAAAGTACCGCCCCACCTCTCCACCACCCCGCCAGAACATCATCTCACCCAACCGTACCATCTGCGACTCCCTCAAACCCCCAGCCCGGACTGACACTCGCGGTCACTGTGTCGTAACTCGCTCCATGAAGAAAGAGCACAGGAATGACCCATACCAGTACCCCTTTCCAAATACCTTCATCGAGCTCAGCTGCCGTTGAACAAAGGTGAGGAACATCTGGCCCCAAGCAAAGTAGGTCCCTTGTAGCACCTGCTCGACCAACTGCATCTATCCCGCAAACACTTGGTTGAGCTCCTGCGACCCCAACACTCGGACCACACATGCCACGATCGCCCGAACTGATGGCTCCTCCAAGTCACAAATCAAGAGTTCATTTTTATGCACTCTTGCCTTTGGGAGGCAGTACCGATCCAGCATCTCCTCCTTGTCAACATCTGCGAAAACCCATGGATGTGTATCCACCACCCTACACAGACATAGTAGTCCATTCAGAAAATACACATCTGACAGGGTGAGCTCTAGTCTCTCCCCCTGGACCATGAAGCACAGACTATCAGGCTCCCAAAATCCCACCAACCTATTCAGCAGTAGTGCTGCTGAATGCATCATCGACACTTGTGGGAACTTCAATAGTCCGCACAACCCTAAGGTCCCCCGGACATGACGATCATCCCGTATGTAGTCCATCAGGTTGTTCGGTATCTCCCGCTCTCTCCAAAGTACTCTCAGCATCCTGTCAATCCCACAATGAAAACTCATCATACCATCATCAAATAAACCATCACTCACCCCCCTGATATGAGTCCACAATCCCGATCCAGATCATGGTTATGGGGCTCAATGTCACGATCCCAAATCATGGTTATCGGGACTACAGCCGCAGTCCAAGATCGTGCCTGGGGAGCCATAGGTGTGATAGAAAATCATGGTTGTTCAGGCCACAGTCACGATCACAGATCGCGACTGTCCAAGCCACAGCCGCGGGCGCGGATCGAGACTACCCAGGCCATAGCCGTGATCCTGTATCGCAGCTGTGGAGGCCACAGTCGTGATCGCAGATCATGGCCATCACCTCGAAACCCATGATCCACACCCACGTGGACCATACAACCCCCCCTGAGGACCCACTACCCACCCGAATCAAGAAAAAATTAAAGGCATGAGTTCAATGAAATACCTGCAACTTGCGGAAATGAATTCCATCAGTCCAATTGCATAGAAATCTCAAATCCACTCTGGCCCACCACACTCTCCTGTCAAAGTCAACCACACAAATGACACTTGGCATTATGGGTCCACTTACTATTTATAGATAGTTGAATTTTTCTTGATTTGGTCATTATGGATCCATACAGAATCCGTTTTCCAAACCATTTCCACCACTAGAATTAGAACAACAAGACCATTAGAATGATTGCCTCGGTTTCTATTTTCTCCGAACCCCTTTTTTGGGATTTTTTCCATGTACGTCGTCATCTCGATTTACGTGCCACATTGGCCGTTGTTAGTTTTTAGCATTCCTTATACCATCGGATTCAGTTTTATGATCCTGTGATGATGCTTGAGATCATTTCTTTCTCTCACCCCCAAATGTTTTGGGCATTTTTCACTAGCCCCTAGTCATCTCGGTTTGCATTCCACCTCATTCATTATCCGTTTTTGATGCTTTTTATATCCCCAAATTCAATTTTCCGAGCTCGTGATGACGCTTGAGATCATTTCTCACTCTCACCATAAATAGTTTCAACATTGTGTCCCAACACCTTGCTGCCTCGGTTTACGCACCACATCGGCCGCCATCAAATTGTTACACATTTGTACATGAGCCATTCACTCCATTCATATTGCAATTATTTCGTTATTTTGCCACAATTCATTATCCCGCAAGGAGGCTCACCAGTGTTCCCCCCTAACCCTCATTCTTGGTTCTCATCGATGTCCCTTGATTGAACACTCTCTCTTGGCTTGGCCATTCCTTTTGTTTGGTACAATTTCATCCCTTTTTTGGGCCTGACAAGTCCTTTACCAGAAAGGCACTTAGGGAGTTTCTGTTAACCTCTTTTCTAACTCCTAAAAGAACGAAAATATTATCGAGCAATAGTGCTTCCTTTCATGCTCGTTAAAGTACCTGGAAGGGAATCTATCTAGTATAAGTTTAACCCTTTTCCGAACCTGGTAGACTAATTATGAAAAAGGAATACTCTAGTCACACCGGCTATAAGAGTTCTTCATTGCATCCTTTTATGCTTTTTCGAGCCTTGGAGACTAACACACGAAAAAGAACCCCCATGGAGTCTTCTTTTTTTCTTTTAAACTCTCTAAAATTCAAAGCAACCATGAGCATGCACCATCCCAGGCTCATACAAATCCACACAACGGTCCCATTCCATTATTTCAGAGTCTTCTTATCGCTTTTAGACTCCTTAAGATTGAAAGTAATCATGAACATGAACTGTCCTCGGTTTGTATAAATCCACATGACATTACCATTTGGAGCACACTTCTTCCAGCTCCTTAAACCATGAAGAAGCCCCCGATGCCCCTTGGCACTATGATCAATCATCTCGGCAGCACCCCCAATAAGTTCTCCTTTGTTCAGAGTATTCTGCAATATACAACCCTCAGAGTCTCGTTCCATCTTACACCAACTTGCGTATCACTCATCTCAGTCACCATCTCTGATCCATTAAAGTTATGATCCCCTTCCCACCAGTCAGTTTCATATGTTTCCCGATCATCCCCACCATCATACTCTGAACAAAGGAAGTTTGAGTCCCCCCACTCTATTTTCCCAGTTATTCCCCACCTCCACAGTATGTCAGTCCTACCATCAGCACTCTCACACTTCGGTTCTCCACCTTATGCTCCTATCAAGGAAATATCATTTCCTTGCTAGTTGCAGGTCTCCCTTTTTCGACGACAACCCGTCTATTCCAGAGGATAGGCCCTGAGGTCTCCGCGCCTTGGACTCATCACCATCTGTGGTGAGTGCCTACGGACCATTTTGAGCAGAGTCATTAGTGCCTCTCTGAATGGTTGTTTCTCACATGCTCGACTTCAACACCTTGATCGCATCGTTGAGATTCGTGCAGGATATATATCCATTCAGTTATTGGTCAAAGATCCTGGACTTCCCTTGACTCTAGCACATTCGTGAGTCACCTTGGAACCCCTAGGTATATGTTCCCATGGATATCTGGGTTGGGTTATCAATTGTATTTGAAATTCATCCAATTATATGCTTCCTTGAGTACCCAGTTCAACTCCAGTTCATTGTACCATTGAGGGTGTGACTCCCCGTCATTATGATCTTCTAGTTCATCGGTTCCCATAGTACCATACTCAGCACCACTATTGTTATTCCAATGTATCAATTCTTCAGCTCAGACATGGTCAGGCCGGCAATATGTCCCAGATTTGTGTCCCCTCTGGACCCTTATGATGTACACAGTGGTTCTCCATGTATCTTGCAGGTCCCCATTTTTGGGCCTCATTGTTATTTTATATATCTTGATACGATCATGTGTATGCTCGCCTCATCCATATATTGATATTATTCCTCATTCATTATTGAGGTCATGTATTTTCAGTTTTTGCAGTTTGTTCGAGAACGTTGTTCTAGGCTCTAGTTCATTTCTTATCCTCTCGACATCCCTGGAAAACCATAAAAGACCTATGATGTCTATTGGCCATACGATGAGCTCCTACCATATTTGCCTCCAAAACCTTAAAAACCCATTAAAAAGCCTCGAAAAGGCCCAAAAACCCCTTTTTCCCCCAAAATAATTTAAATTCCTCCAAAAATAGCAAAACCCTCTAAAAAAGGCCCTAAATTCCCAAAAATCAAATAAAAAGGAATAAAAAATATAAAAAAAGAGGGAAAACAAGAAGCAAAAACCCTATACAATTGACCTAAACCATATCATGCCAAAAACCATGGGTCAACACTCCACCATTAAAAACCTATAAATAGGTGGTGGAGGCTCCCCATTTCACATCCATAGTCTATCCTATCTTCACTCTACCAAAATCACTCTTGAAACCCTAGCTTACCATTTGGAGCTAGTGTTTCCCATTTGAGTGCCCCTTTTGGCCCATCATCCAAACACCTTGGAGAAGGAGAAGGAACCCATTGGAGTACGGAAGCAGCCCTCCTGGACTACTGCAAGAGCTCCACCAACCTCAACACTTGAGGTAAATGTAATTTTGATCATAGCATAATACAAAAGAAACTTTCTCTTATATTGTCATTTTTCATTTCTGTTGATGCACATGTTAGCTTAGATTTTATTGTTTTACTGTTTATTGAACTGCTACTAAGGAGGCCCTTCTCCTTAGTAGGTGCCCATTTGCACAAGCTAGGGTGAAAACCCTAGCTACAGACATTCTATTAATTCACTCTCTTCGCATTAGTGAGAGAAGAGGAGGGTGTGCACAAGTGGAGGAGGATGCTACTGAAGATATCTATCTCTTGGGTTTGATCATGGTGATCCTTGTATTGATGCTTATTCTATCCCTGAGGAAGTTGTGGGGTTTTTCACCTTCTTGGTTTTCCCCGGTGAAATGTTTTGTGTCTCTTGTCTCTTATGTCTAATGCTTGATATGCTGTACATTGTGTTCTTTCAGTTAAGATCCTAGATCTATTGAAATAAATGATGAAAATCTAACAATCACATGCATCATCATCATTGACATTGACATCGTCATGATCCTCATTGTCATCGTTATCACTTTTGTTATCATAATTCCCATCATCATAGAGATCAACATTATCACCATAGTCATCATCATCGCTATTTTCATTATCAATGTAGTGATAATAATTGTCATTGTTATCATCTTGTAATTAAATCATTGTCAATGCCATCATCAGTGTCATCATGCATCGTAAACATCATCCTCATGTTGTTAGGGTGACTCAAGTTCCATTAGGGTCACTCAAATGTTGTTAGGGACAATTAGATGCCATTAGAGTCATTTAGGTGCTATTAGGGTCACTTAAATGCAATGAGGGTCATTTAGGTTACAATAGGATTATTCAAGATCAAATAGTGCTATAATCGGCTACATCATCGTTATTGACATTGACATCATCATCATCATCAACGTCCTAGTCAACATAGTACATATCATCAATGCAAATATTTATCATTTTCAGGATGCAATGACATCATCATCAACATGTCATTAGAGTCACTCAAATGTCATAGGGACACTGAGATGCTATCAGCATCATTTAGTATTAATAATGGTCTCTTACTTTCCAAAAGGGCCACTTAGATTCCATTAGGGTCACTCAAGGTCAAATAATGCAATAACATGCATCGTCCTCGTCATCATCATTATCATTGACATCGTGATCATCACCATCATCGTCATTATCATCATAGCCGTCAATATCAATGTCTAACACAACCCTCCCAAATCTAACCCTAAACTCCAATAACCAATAGCCTCTATCCCATCAATTAAGTAACTCATATATTGAACTAGGCTCAATTCTAGGAGGAAAACTAGGTGTTATTTTGGGAGCAAATTTAGGCACAATACTGGGAGCAAAACTAGATGCTATATTAGACATTATTGTATATGCAAAACTTGGTGCTAAACCTAATGACAATTAGGAAGATAAATTAAGCGCTAAACATGGTGCTAATCTTGGCTTGAATCTTGGCGCACCTTTGGGAGCCAAACTAGGCACAATTCCGGGTTTAAATAGTGGCACAAAAGAGGAAGCTAAACTTGGCCCTAAGCTTGGCACTATGGAGGACGCTATTTTTGGCACTAAAGGAAGCAAAACTAGGCACTATTGAGGGTGATATGCCTAGCATTATTACTCGCGTTAAAGTGGATGTTAAAGTGGAAGCTAAAGTAGATGCAATTATCGTCCAGTTTAGCGCCTAATTTCAAAACAAGACGCAAAAAACACCAGGAAAAGCTCCATCTTGTGAAATAGCACCAACTTTGCCTAGAAATGAAGAAAAATACACTAAAATTGTTAGTGGATGCCAAAAAGGGAGCTAAATGAGACACTAATCATAGGGTTTTGTTGTAGTGAATGGATATCATGCTTCTCTAAAGATGAGTTCATTTGAATCCTTGTATTGTAGAAAGTGCAATACTCCAATCAATTGGGACAATCCAATTGAGAAAAGTAGTAAAGTGGGCCAGAGTTTCTTAAAGAGATGGAAGAGAAAATGGTTAATATCAGACATAATTTGAAAATAGCATAGGACAAACAAAATAGTTATGCATACAGAGGAAGAATAGAAAAATAATTTAAAGTGGGGGACCATGTTTACATGAAATTCATGCCAAAGAAGAGTTCCATGAAATTTGGAATATGTCCAAAGCTTGCAGCTCAATTTTGCAGGCCATTTGAAATTTTGGATAAGATAGTGCTTGTAGCTTATGAATTAGCACTGTCTACTTCTCTTTGTTTGCACAATGTATTTCATGTGTCATTATTAAAAAAATATGTGTATAATCCTAACCACATAATTGCTTAGGATTTAATTCATGTGGGACCGGAAGGATATTTTTTGGTACAACTGCTACATATCCTCGATCATAAATTTATGTTGATGAGGAAAAGGGCCATCATATAGGTAAAGGTCTAATGGACCAATTATAATTTTGAAGAAGCAACGTGGGAGCTAGAGGATGCGATGTGGGAAGCATGCCCATATCTATTTTGAAGTTTTGATAAAAAAATTGTAAATGTACATAGTGTTGATGATGCATCGAAGACGGTGCATAAATTAAGGGGGGGGATGTAATACCTCAGTTTTGGTTATGTAGTGTAATTTTATAAATATTGGTGTGAAAGGATAGAAGCTAGAAACAAATGGTTCAAGGTGACCAATCTATTGTAAATATGTTCTTTTTCAATATTAATATAAAATCTCTCATGGTTGTAGCGGAAGAAGAATGAACAAAACATGGGGGGATATGATTCCACAAGTGGGGAAGTGATAGTGGGATAAAGGAAATGACCCTAGTGGGATTTAGCTTATATAATTAGACCGATAAATTTAAGCAAGGTTCCTAAACCATGATTAAGAGACATTCTTTGGATTAAACATTATTTAATTAACCTAATAGGGGATTAAGAGAGGAAAATTGGTCCAATGAGCAGTAGCCATATGGAAATCTAAAACATGCATATAAAGTGAGAATGTATGCTTATGAGGGGTTTATTCCTTCATGGTTTGGAATAGTTCATTCCATTCCTTCTTGTTCTATCCATCATCTTGGTTTCCAAAGACTAGTACTTGATAGAGCTTTTCATGCCATTAACCCCGGGAAATTGGTGCTATGGGAGTGTACCCTTGTGGAGAGGAACCTGACCTGCAATTGTGTTCCCTAGAGTCCCAATTTGAATCCCCGTCAAACCTGTGAAAAAGCGTTGTAAGGGAACTAGAGGTTTCTAGAGGGACTATTAGCTTGAGAAGGGGGCTTGTTCCTTGTGTTGTGCAGGAGGTTGATGGGGAATGAGAAGTGAGGATTGGGACAACTATGGAGGGGGTTTCTGCACCAAGGGGGTTGCATGAGTGTTGCGTTGTGTAGATATCTTGAGGAATTGGTTTTCCCTTATGTATTGATATCCTTAGCTTCGGGGTTTCCTCTGTCAAAGAAATATATGGTTGAGCCTATGGTTGGGAAGAACATCCTTCACGTGCAACCAATTGGACAATATTCAAATAAGTATATCATTGTGTATGAATTTCCATGTTTATATTTGTATTTTCATATTTTAATTTGCTAGTTGTAATTGTATAAATGCATGGATTGCTTGGCATGGTTTGAGTGTATTCATTCTCTAATTGCATGTAATGTTTTACTATATGCAAATATAATTTGGCTAACCATACGTTTATTTTCTTTTGTAAATTGATAACGAAATTATGAAAAATGAATTTGGGTGTCCGTAATGAATTGTGTACATTATTTGAGTACCCCATGGTCTCCATGGTTGAAAGAATCTATTGTGTATGTGACAACCCTACAATTTTTTAGGGAAATAAAGATACCTAGGTACCTTTAATCTAGAGCCAAGGAGACTTCTACTAGCCATATGCAAGTGGGAACTTGAGTCTTAGATATCTTTGATCTCCCTTTGCATGAAAGTTATGAAAATAAATGCTTCCCTCAATCCCATGTAGATCATTGTAGTTCACCTCTCTAGCTTTCTGAAAGTCCCACCTCAATATTAGATTATGTCATCTCCTCACTGGCATTCATGCTATGAACAAACCCTAGATATAACCAACTCTTCTATGCAAGTGGAATCTATAGCTAGTACCTTTGAGACTTCTACCTTTTAGATTTTTTATGTTTTATTGTCATATAGTTTCACGAGATAACATGTTAAGTAATATCCTTGCAATTTTTTGAGCATGTGGGCTTGGATATGTAGGATTAATAATTTCATGGAATATTTGCAATTTTCTACAAAAATTAGACGTTTTCTTTTTTAATATTGTAAAAATTATTGTATGGGTTTGGCTTCAACATGTATATGTGGGTAACTCTCATAAAATGAAATCAAAACACTTAAAAAGATTAAAAAAAAACATAAATTCATTTCCATAAATTACAAGTTAAAATAAATCTATGCTAATAATTGCATTGAGAGGCACTTTTAAGAGGTGGGTGAGATGTGTCACTTCTTTGGCTAAGAAAAAAAATAATATAAAAAATAGATAAAGTAAAATTACTATCAAATTGAATTAAATTATATATATATAAACATGTTATTATGAAATAGTTCTATCTTAAATTATACCCAATATTTAAGAGATTGCAATATTTGTACCAATAGGTTGGCTCAATATTATAGAGAGCGTAAAATTTGTACCTATATGTTGGTCTAATATAATATTTTATAAAATTGAAAATAAAACCATAATAATAATGTTTGAACCTCATTTGTTTTTTTTGTTATTTCTCTTTGTTGTGTGTGTGTTACAAGTGCGAAGATGGATCGAATCTCTTGAGGTGAAAACCCTTTTTATAGTGCAAACTTTGAAAAATGGTTTGCACCTCAAGGAATTTGATCCCTTTGGATGTTTGGTAAATCCAAAATAAAAATGATAAACAAATTTCCTATCACAATTATTAAAAGTTACAAAATGTTTAAAATGTTTAACCATTAAAATATTAATATTAATAACTTTTGATAGCTTGTATTAAAGTAAAAAAGCATACAAATTGGCAAATTGAATTTGTTACAACAATATGTGTTCATATCTTAGAATTTGGGGTGGAGTAGCAAGTATGATTTTCCTATATTGCACGAGGATGAGACAAGTGTACTATCCTGATTGATTTTATGGGCATCGTTCCAAATTTGAAATAAACAAATTAAAAAAAAAGTATAAAAAATAACTAGTAACTAATGCATGAATAACTGGTAAGTGATGCATGGACATTGGCAAACAACCTGTTTAACTAGAAGAAGGAAGGTGATAATAGTAGTCAATGCATAAAGAATGGGTAATTATAACTCACATGAAGAACAAGTAACATATAACTTGTTCATTGCACTTAAATTGTGGCATATCAGGCCACAAGTTAAGTGGTTGTGCTAGTTATTAAATTGAAGTTAAGTATGGTGAATAATTTTTTTTTGTAAGTAAGCTATATTATATTAACATAATATACAAAAAATGTTACAATATCCACCATCCTGATAGCTTTTCATGGTAGTATGAAACAGGCTTCTACAAAGGTCTAATAAACCATATAACAAGCATTCCTACAGCCCCTCTCCCGAAGGAGAAAATAGATCCTACAAGCAAAACATTGACCATTGTTTCCCTTCATGATGACAACATACATAGTATTCCACAGACAAAACTCGGTAGCTTCGACGCTTTCCATATCATCGATACCATTTTCTAGACCAAAACTAACATACCTAAGCAAAAAACAAAAGATTGACCACTAACACTAAACAAACAGTAAAAGTTAAAATAGTGAGGCCGAACCCCCACCCTTATGGTGTGGTGTTACCCGATTCTAAAGGAAACAAACTATCATTGTGTAGACATCCAACTTGGTGCACACTCATCATCTGCACCCCGTCACCCACCGAGTCATCATACCCCATTTTCGGGAGGAAAGGGATCACTAGCTCCTTCCCAACAATTCCAATATTCATTTTCAACACCTGCGTGTCCAAATCAAACTCCTTCCAAAACACCACCGGGGCTTTGTCTACTCGCTCCTTCTCCTCACGTTCCAGCAGAACCCTATTGAGCAAGCTTTTCACAACCTAGTATAGGGTGACAGTTTGTTCATACAACCCTTGATGACCACATGAGGAGCCAAGGTCATGAATCCAAGGTTCCAACTCTACCTTCTCCACATACGGTCCCACATCCTCCACCTCCCTCCACATTCCCCTTTTTATCATTTTCACATTCACCCGAATCAATGCAGGGATCGACGAACAACAATTCTAAGCAGCTTGAGCTGCTCAAGTTGCTCGCAACTCACCCTACACCGCCCCCTAGCTTCCATTGCTCCCATATTCACCTCGAGCTCCATAAAAATCTTGACCCACAAACCTGGCATGTTCCCACCACCAACCTTTCTACGAGAACCCTCTCCACCGCCCTGCACGATGTCTCAAAGCACCACCCCGCAACGGACGCACAAAAGGAAACGAGGACTAGAGGAAGCAAGCAAACCATCGCAGGAGAAATCCCCAAAAACAGTAATGCCCAGCCTCATGTATCTCTGTTTATCAGCAATCCCCCCACCAAAATCCATAATGGATATTGTCCCTTCCCACCTACATATCATATAGCCCATCACCTCAGCCTCCCACAAACTAACTCCTTGCATGAGCCCTCCTCGTTCGAAGATCTCCTTTATCATACCACGGCGGACTTCATAAATGAAAACACCTTCCACCATTAACATTGGCATGCTCCATGTGTTGGGTTAGGCTCGCCACATATTCCCATCGTGATGTCCCTCCTCCATGTTAAATTTTGAGCATTAATTCACAATACTCTAGGATCTTTGCTGAGAGAATAACATTTACAGTATATCAATGCATGACAATCACAATATGACAAGCATCACAAGAATCAAAAGCATAAGAGACAAGATCCACAGAGTTTCCGTGGGGAAAACCCTAAGGTGAAAAACTCCACAACTTCCTCAAAGATAGAGAGAGAAATGGCTCAACCAAAGTACAACCAAATAACACTGAGATAGTCTCTTGATAGCAGATGATCCTCCTCCTCACTAGTGCGCCACTTTTCAAGTGAGAGTGAGTTACTTTTCTGAGTGAGTAAAATAGAGATCTCCGATCTCTATTTATACTAACCTTTTTGCCCAGTGACATTATGGGGCCGACTTGTCTATCTAGATACATCCACATTATATTATATATAATTCAGGGCCGACCCCACATGGTGGTCTAATAACCCATCGGCAAGTACACACACTTGCGACACTTGTCAATCCACATGACAAGACTTCCTTATAGAGGAATAACACGTCTCTTATAAGGGTACAATAAATATATATAAAATACACAGATGAAATACATTCCGAAGTTACATATACATCAACGCTCCCTCTTAACTAGGAAGGTATTTCTCGACACAGATCTGCTAGACAAATCTTCTTCTCGGGATCATCGTCATCGATGCATCATCACTGCTGCTGCTATCTCAACCAATCTCTGACTCTACTCGTCATAGGAAGTTCTACAGAGCGAGTTCTTTTTCATACGGGATGTAGGCCCACCATCTGTAGGTTTTCATCATCACTGGCCATACTGTGGAATTCTCAAGACTCATTACGTGCATCACAAAACCTGGCTGCAGCATCCTAGGCTATTACGAGCACACAGCTCTACCTGTAGGATCTCCCAGGAGCACATTACATGTGACCCATCACAAAACCTGGCTGAAGCATCCCAGGTTGTTACGAGCACACGGCTCTACCTGTCAGATCTCCCAGGAGCACATTACATGTGATCTCGCCACAAAACCTAGCTGAAGTATCTGAGGCCTTTTTCATCCTATCCAGATCTCCCAGGAGCAAATTACATGTGGTCATGGCAAAACCTAACTGAAGCATCTGAGGCCTTTTTCATCTTGTCCAGATCTCCCAGGAGCAAATTACATGCCATAGGACAAAACCTCGCAAGAGCATCTGTCAGATATCCCAGGGCACCTAATTACATGCCATAGGAAAAACCTCGAAAGACTATCTGCAGATCTCCCAGGGCACAAATTATATGTCCTCCCAAGCAAAACCTCGAAAGATCATTTGCTAGATGTCCCAGGGCACCGAATTACATGCCATAGGAAAAACCTCGAAAGACCATCTAAAAATCTCTCAGGGCACAAATTACATGCTTTACCTGCACAACCTGATCCACGGCCACAAAGTATCATCTGATACTCACCATACATCATCCTGATGTACACATGATCATCCTGATCATCATCACTGCAACATCCTGCTGCATGTCATCTAGAGAAGCTCGTCATCCATGATCATCCTGATCATACAATGCATCCATCTGATGCACACCAAGTATCTACCTGATATATATCATCACACATAGTGTATCCACCTGATACATAGATACATGATCTACACAATGTATCCATCAACATACATGATCTACCTGATCATACCTGATACATATCAATATACATGATCTACCTGATCATACAATGTATCCACCTGATACATATACAGATACATGGTCCAAGCATTGAACATGATTCATACAAAATACATACAAATGATCCAACCGATCATATCCAGCATACATACACATGAATGATCCAACTGATCATATCCAGCATCCAACATGATGCATACATACATATAAATGATCCAACAGATCATATCCAGCGTCCAACGTGATGCGTACATACATATACATGTAAATGATCCAACTGATCATACAAAGCAGAAACTAGAACATCATCCTGATGCTCATCATCATCCAGTGCTTACATCCACAGCCATGTGAAGGATCCTCCTTCCAACATGCTTGGAATGGCTTCAGCAAATGTGTCCATCACTTCTTCCTTGAAGTGTCCTCGATTTGAATAACTCCAAGCCTCTCTCTGAAGTACTCGAACTTCACCCTGGCTAGTGGCTTCGTCAACACATCTGCAATCTGCTTGTCTATCGCAACATGCAGGAGCTTCACAACTCCTCTCTGCACCATATCCCTGATATAGTGATATTTGATCTCTATGTGTTTCGACCTGTCATGAAACACTGGATTCTCGGACATCTTCACACAACTCTGGTTATCACAGAAGATACCAGTAGCATCCAACGGGAGATCAAATAACTCAGACAGTAGCTTCCGTAGCCACACTACCTAACAACTAGTTGAACAGGCTGCAACATACTCTACCTCAGCTGTACTCAGTGCCACGCAGGACTGCTTCCTGCTAAACCATGAGATCACACCTGATCCCCTGCTGAAGCAACACCCAGATGTGCTCTTCCTATCTGTAGCACTGCCAGCCCAATCTGAATCAACATAACCCTGCAGGTTAAACTTTTGATTCGCTTCATAATTGAGCCCCAAATCCACTGTACCCTTCAGGTACCTCAGAACATGCTTTATAGCAACCAGGTAAACACTCCTCAGATCCATCAGGAACTGGCTCAATGTGTTCATAGCAAAGCAAATATCCGGTCTTGTGTTCGTCAGGTACATCAAGGACCCAATCATCTTATGATACATAGAGACATCAACCGGCTCAGATGAATCATCACATAGAAGCTTCAGATTCGATGCCATAGGTGTGGCCATGGATTTGCAATCCATCATCCCAAATATCTTTAGGATATCCACTGTGTACTTCCCTTGACCAAGGAAGATCCCACCTGCATTCTACCACACCTCCATACCTAGGAAATAGTGCATCATTCCCAAATCTTTCATATCAAATTTAGCAGCAAGCTTCCTCTTAGTATCTACAATCAGTCTGTCATCTCTTTTTACAAATAAGTCATCCACATATAGGAGTAGAATCACAGGATTCCCTTCCTCAACCTTGTAGTAAAGGTTGGAATCTGCTTTACTCTTGGTAAAGCCCAAACTAGATAGGAAACTGTCCATCCTACCATACCAGGTTCTGGGAGCTTTCTTCAAGACATACAAGGCTTTCTTCAATCTGCACACATATGACTCCCTGTCATGTATTTCAAAACCTAGTGGCTACTCCACATATACTTCCTCTTCAACTACACCATTCAAGAAAGCAGTCTTGACATCCATCTGGTGTATTTTCGATTTCATTGCTGCAGCCATGGCAAGTACTGTTCTGATGGAAGTATACCTGGCTATAGGTGCAAAAGTTTCTTCATAATCTATTCCCTCTTTTTGAGAGAAGCCACGAGCTACGAATCTTGCCTTGTATTTCTCTACACTACCATCTGTAGCATGCTTGATTTTGAAGATCCATTTAGAATTTACAACTAACTTCTCTTTAGGTCTTGGGACAACATCCCAAACATCATTCTTCATTATTGATTGATATTCCTCAACCATGGCATCCTTCCATTCTTTCTTTTCCGTTGTTTCTTCATAACTGGAAGGCTCTTTGTTCATAATGTCACATAGCAAAGCAACATAGCTGGTTTGTGATCTGGTTCTCTTCTTTGCTCTGTGTTCTTCTTCTGGAATGCCAAATCTTTCTACATCTTGAATGAGCTCTCTAGCCCATGCAGGTTTCTTCTTGTGAGAGTTATCCTCATGGGGTGGATCTATAGGCTCTTGTGGATCTTCAAACTCACGAACAACTTCTGGAACTGCTTAAGTCATGGTAGTGTCTTGAAATCTTGTTTCCTTAGGTTCTTCATAAACTTCGATAGGTGCCTTCCTTGATTTGATGAATGCTGAGTTTTCATCAAATGTTACATCCCTGCTGACATCAATCTTTTTGAACCCTGGAAAGTATATTCTGTAATCCTTCGAGCTTTCACTGTAACCCACAAAGATACCCTTCTTTCCTGAAGGATCTAGTTTAGTCCTCTTTTCCTTTGGGACATGAGTGTATACTGGACAACCAAATATTCTGAGATGACTGACTTTAGGTTTCTTACCAGAAAAGACCTCTTCTGGTGTCTTGTTGTCCAATATCTTGTGGGGGTTCTATTCTGCACATATACAACTATTCTAGCTGCTTCTGCCCATAAATGCATAGGTAGATCCTGGTCATGTAGCATTGTCCTTGCTGCTTCCATGATGGTTATGTTCTTCCTTTCTGCAACTCCATTCTGTTGAGGATTATACGGAGCAGTCAACTCCCTCTTAATCCCTGAATCACTACAAAGCTTCTTGAAGTCACTTGAGGTGAATTCTCCACCATTGTCGGATCTGAATGTTTTGATCTTCTTATCAATTTGATTCTCCATCAAGGTTTTGAATTCCTTGAATTTATCAAATACCTCATCTTTTCTCTTCAAGAAGTATACCCAAGTCTTCCTGGAGAAGTCATCAATAAATGAGACATAGTAAACATACCCACTTAGGGAACTGGATGACATAGGACCACATACATCTGAGTGGATGATTTCCAGGATGTCTTTTGCCTTGCTTTCACTGCTTGGGAAAGCCTTTTTTATGTTCTTACCTTTTGCACATCATTTGCAAACACCTTCATGTTTGGTCTTGATTTCAAGAGGACCCTCTACTGCCTTGCTTGCAATTGGAAGTGCTCTATAGTGCATATGAGCATGTCTTCTATGCCAAAGTTCACTTGGATCCATGGATTCATGCACCATGGCATGTTCAGGTTGTCCCTTCAATTTATACAAACCTCCCTCTTGCTCTCCAATCACTACTGCATCATCTATCGTCTTTCCCTTTGGCCACATTAGGACTTGTCCATCCACAAATGCAACCCTCATACCTTTTGCATCCAATGCAGAGATGGAGAGTAAGTTCTTCTTGAGCCCAGGTACATAAAGTACTTCTTTCATCTTCAAGGATTTTCCAGAATCTAGGTTGTAGGAGGCTTCACCACTTTCTTTGATTGGGTATTGATAATCATCCCCAAGTTTCACCTTATGGGGTGATTCATGTTCAGATAGATTCACAAAATATTCCTTAAACCCAGTCATGTGTTTGGAAGCCCCACTATCAATCAACCAATCATTGCAACCATGGGAGATGGTACCTGTGAGAGCAGAGATCAGAACATACTCTTCTTCACTTGATGAGTCATCATCACTATCACTTTCTGCCCTAGCCTTCTTCTTTGGGGGTTCATCATCCTCAGCAGCATGAGCATGAAACCTTGTTTTGCTGTCCTTCTTCTTCTTGTTGGAGTTGTTGTTGTCCTTCTTCTTCTTGGGACAATTTATGGAAATATGTCCTTTCTCATTACAGGTGAAGCATATTCTTCTTTCTTTGAAGTGATGTGAAGATTTCTTGGGGTGAGATGGCTCTCTCTTGGACTTTCCTTTCTTGGTGTGAGCTGTGAGAGCTTGATCTTCATTTCCCATCTTTTCTTCTTGTGCCACAAGCCTTGCTTCTTCTTGTGACCATTCTTCCCGTAGTCTACTGAAGGAGATCAACTTCTTCCTTGCACAAATTCCTTGGATAAAGGAATCCCATGACCTGGGTAGGCCATTTAGATTGGTCATCACCACTTCACCATTCTCCACCATTTCAACCACTGCTTCTAGTTGTTCCTTGATCTAGGAGACCCTTGAAAAGTAATATTGAATGGTTTCTCCATTCTGAAATTTTACTCCTTTCAATTGGTTCCGCAGGGTCATCTTCCGATTTATGTTCTTCCCTTCAAACAGCTTGGTCAAAGAGTCAAACATCTCCTTGGGTGTCTTAAAAGAAGACACATGGGGTATGAGATGGTCTTTGATAGAATCAACAATGATTCTCTTTGCCTTGACCAATTTCTTCTTATGCAATACCTTGGCCTCTTCATCCTCTGGGATAGGGATGTCTTCTTTCACATATGAGTCCAACTCATTCTCTTCCAGGATTAACCCAATTTTATACTTCTAGGATCGGAATTTATCAGCCCCTTCAAGATTATCCTCAAGCTTGGTGTGGAGAGACATCTTAAAGAGTACTTCAAATGGAAATAGAAAAGATTTAGATCTTACCACTTAAGTGCTGAAAACTAGATCTGGTCCTGGATTAGGGTTTGTCAGAGAAACCCTAAAAATTCAAAATGTGAATTTCAAATTTCTGAAAGGATAGAAAGATGCCCCTTGATGAGCTGATCAGCCTGGTAAATTCAAAATTTGAGATCAACAAAGTCTTGCCCTTCAGAATTGCCTTTTTGTCCTCCCGGGGAGAGCCCTGAATTAGGGTTTGAGTTTCTCGGAGATCTACCTAGCCAAAAATCTTGATCCAAAGCTCTAAACTTCGGATTTTGCAAGGAGCTTCCAACTGTGTCTTCAGATTCCATAAATTCTTATTTTTGTGGAAACCCTAATCTTTAGGGCCAAATCTGAAAATGCTCGGAATTGAATTCTGATTGGACAAATAGATGCGCCTTGATGAGTAGAGTCAATCTACTATACTGATTTTCAAAAATCTGTGGAGAGAAACCCAATAAACAAGGAACTCAACCTTCCATCACTGCAAAATGTCTTCTTCCCAAGTTAGCTCTGATACCATGTTAAATTTTGAGCATTAATTCACAATACTCTAGGATCTTTGCTAAGAGAATAACATCTACAGTATATCAATGCATGAGAATCACAATATGACAAGCATCACAAGAATCAAAAGCATAAGAGACAAGAGACACAGAGTTTCCCTGGGGAAAACCCTAAGGTGAAAAACCCCACAACTTCCTCAAAGATGGAGAGAGCAATGGCTCAACCAATGTACAACCAAATAACATTGAGATAGTCTCCTGATAGCAGATGATACTCCTCCTTACTAGTGTGCCACTTTTCAAGTGAGAGTGAGTTACTTTTCCGAATGAGTAAAATATAGATCTCCGATCTCTATTTATACTAACCTTTTTTCCCAGTGACCTTATGGGGATGACTTGTCTATCTAGATACATCCACATTATATTATATATAATTCAGGGCCGACCCCACATGGTGGTCTAATAACCCATCGGCAAGTACACACACTTGCGACACCTGTCAATCCACATGACGACACTTCCTTATAGAGGAATAACACATCTCTTATAAGGGTACAATAAATATATATAAAATACACAGATGAAATACATTCCGAAGTTACATATACATCAACACTCCACACATCATCACCCGCATCCGAGAAAGTATAGTGAATAACTTGTATGTGATATACATTGATATTAAAATAAAAAAAATCTCTTACGAAATTTTCTTTTAAAAAATAAAGAAATATACAAAATTTAAAACTAAAATGGTTAGAGGGAAAGAGAAAAAACATTTATAATTTTATAATTTTAGGTAAAAAGCTTAGTGAAAAAAACCGTTTGAAATGACGATATAAAGAAGTAAAGGGAAAGAGTAAAAACATTTTACAAACTCATAATTTTAGATAATAAAAAAAACTTAGTGAAAAAGACATTTGAAATAGCGATATGAAGAAGTTGATGGAAGGCCCACTTTTGAGATTCTTCATAATAATGAAAGAGGCCATAAGAAGATAATATATTTTTGAATTTCATAGTCTATTTGATATTTTACAATATGTTATGGTAAATTTATTAAATATTAAGAAATTAATAAATATATAATTTTTATTATTATTGAATTTAAAATGTAAAATTAAAGAGTTATACTTATTTTTTATATTAATACATATTTATATCGATATATCTATTTAACTAACATGTGAATATCTATGTTAAGAGTGTGTTAAAGAGTGGAGAGATTGAAAAAAACATATTAAATGTTTTCTCATATAAAATTCATCCATCCACGCCATTTACACTAGGCATCTTCATCTTCATTCTCAAATATCTATCTATGACTTAAACACTCTTACAACCCTTTTAAAATCTTAAATGTAATAATCTAAATTTATCTATGAAACATATATATAATTTTCGTTATTTATTATAATAAATTAGGACAATTCATATAGAAGTGGGCTATTCTCTCGACTGAACGCACCCAGGGCCCACCGGGTGTCGTCGACAGACCCTCACACTGTGTGCCCTTCAATGTCGTCCCCTCTTCCACTAGTCGTCCGACTTCCCCCTCCGGTGACAGCAACCTTCGGCTCTTCCCCCTATCACGGCGGGTCCCCATGCCGCTAGGATTCTGACAAAATTCGAGAATGAATCACAGATGCAGGTTGGTCCACCACTGTCACCTCCATGCAGTTAATGCATTCCAACCACCTCAACGTAGCCAAAATTCGAATGAGGTCCTTTGCGTGACGAGAAGGGAAGAGTAGCCACATGTTCACAGAATCATTGGTGGAGGGCGAGGGATAGAAGCAAGTTCGAGGCCACTGAATCTGCGAATCTTCCAGATAATTTTCTCTTCAAGGTATGGCTTTATTGAATAGTTCCCAAATCGAATTTACTATGAATGCAAATAGTGGATTCACAGCCAGACTCAGTTCAATCACGATGCTCAAAGCTTTTCATATTGCATTTGCTTCCAGTATTTATAATTAATTTCACGCAATGAGAAGAGCAGATTAGCCACATGTTCGCAGAATCGTTGGTGGAGGGCAAGGGATTGAAGCAAGTTTGAGGCCACTAAATCTGTGAATCTTCCAGATAATTTTCTCTTCAAGGTATGGCTTCATTGAATACTTCCCAAATCGAATGTACTGGGAATGCAAATAGTGGATTCACAGCCAGATTTAGTTCAATCACAATGCTCAAAGCTTTTCATATTGTATTTGATTCCAGCATTTATAACTAATTTGCTGGAAAGGGAATTTATATACAATGCAAATATATGTTCATAAATGTTACAAATTTCACAAAGCCAGACTGAAAATGCAAAAGCGGGCATGAAACATTAGGGTTGGACAATACAAAAAGGGTTCAATGCATAGGTGTTTCAGGTTTCTTGCTAGGACCTCCTTGAATCCAACCTTATTGGGGATTAAATAAACTTTTGATTTCATGGTAATTGTGCAATCCCTTGTCTTTTCTATTGCCTTACCGCTCAACAATTAATAAATTGGATTTTTAGTTAATTTTTTTTGTTTGCAATGTGAAGTTTTTCTCCAGCATAAAGTTTTGTTTCTTTATTTGATAGAAAACAATTCAAAAATATTTAATCACCATATACAAAATAATAGAATCTTAGAAAAATTGATGAACGATCATGGACCAATTGAGTTTTAAGCCACAGATCAAGGGTAGGTATGATCTAAGAGAAGTTGATCCATCGGATCACAACATATCGTGACCATCGAATTAAATATTTACAAATGCATACTAATGCATACTAAAGAAACACACTTTTTCTAATGGATATATTAAACAAGGTGATCTTAACTAACTCCTAAGTGTCTAAATATCCTAACATCCCCCCTTAAGAACAACTTGGAATAGGATTGAAGGATTTACAAAAGTGACACTATTAGGAGAAGGAAGGAGGCATTAGAGCCTGTCCCCCCTTAATGACAAATTCCTGAACTCCTAACATAGGTCGAAGTTTAGAAAACTTTGCTTCTGTAAGAGACTTGGTGAAGATGTCTGCAACTTGATCATCTGTAGGACAAAAAAGAACTTCGAGAACACGATCATCAACAAGATTTTTTATGATGTGCATATGAAGCTCAATGTGTTTCCTGTGTTGATGTAGGACTGGATCTTTGGAAACCTTGATGGCACTTTGATTGTCGCACCAAAGTGGAGTAGGTTGTTGTTACTTGAATCAAAACTTTGAAAGGATCTGTCGAAGCCATAAAGCTTCCTGACTGGCATTAAATGCGACTCGATATTGTACCTCTGCTGAAGAAAGAGCAAGAGCTTGTTGTTTCTTACAAGCCCAAGTGACAGGTATAGATCCGAAACTGAAAACATAACCAGCTTTAGACTTTCAATCATCAAAATCGTCGGCCCAATCTGAGTTAGTGAAACCAACCAACAAAGGTTTCCCCCCTGTACTGTAATGAATCTCAAACTGAATTATACCTCGAATATATCAAAGTATTCTTTTAGCTGCTTTCCAGTGACTTTCATGAGGTGTTTGCATATAACGGGAAACACGACCAACGACAAAGGAAAGGTCAGGATGGGAATGAGTCAAGTATAAGAGATTACCAACAAGCTAACGATACAAGGTGGCATCTACTTTAGTTGAAGTACAAGTGGCAAAAAGTTTGACTCCACACTGGAAGGGAGAACGGGTTGGTGCACAATCTTCCATGTGAAAGCGACGAAGAAGGTCATAAGCATACTTAGACTGAGAAAGAAAGATTCCTTCTTTGGTTTACAGGACTTGGAGACCAAAAAAATGATGCAAATGTCCTAAGTCTGACATTTCAAAATTTTGCTTAAGACTGGATTTCACATGCGTTATAAGCTTAGGGTCACTACCAGTAAGAATAAGGTCATCAACATATAGAACAAGTATGATGAGATGGTTTCCTACTTTCTTGGTATAGACATTGGGGTCAGAATGACATCTAGAAAAACGAGTGTAAAGGAGAAAGCTATTCATTTTGGCATACCAAGCTCTAGGAGCTTGCTTAAGGCCATATAAGTATTTCTCAAGGCAGTAGACAAGGCTAGATTTATTCTGAACATATCCAGGAGGTTGTTCCATGTAAATTTCCTCCTGTAAATCAGCATGTAAGAAGGCATACTTGACATCCATTTCATGGACTTCCTAGTTATGTAAGGCTGCAAAGGAAAGAACAAGGTAGATGGAGTTCATTTTTGCAACAGGAAAAAAGGTTTCATTGTAGTCAATCCCTTCAACTTGGGAAAAACCTTTAGCAACTAACCTTTCCTTAAGACTTGCAACACTTCCATATGATGCATACTTAGTTCTGTAGACCCATTTAGATCTAACAAGTTTTCTTCCTTTTGGAAGAGGTACAAGATCCCAAGTATCGTTCGCCATTAAGGAACAATATTCTTCATCCATAGCTACATCCCAATCTGGATTTCTTGAAGCTTCTGCAAAGGTTTCTAGATCATGATTTTTGGAAACTTGAGCCAAAAGAGAAGAGGCTCGCTAAAACTGAGGACGTGTTCGACGTTGATCTCTAGGATCACCAGAAAGATCACCAACTGCTCCACATGTTGAACGGACACATCGAGGAAGCGTTTGTGCTGGTGCAACTAGAGGAACATGAGCAGGCGGAGGTGGATTTTCATCCTCACTGTCATCATCAGAAACTAGAGTTGGAAACCTATCAAGGAAGTTGGAAGAAGAAGAAGGCGCAATCGATGAATCAGGCTTACAGGACAAAGATGGCACAATCAATGAGTTAGGCTCGGAGACCAAGAGATTTTCATCAAGTTTAACATCTCTTCTAATGATTACATCATGAGAATGTGGTTGAAGAAGTCTATAACCTTTTACATCTTCAGAATATCCAACATATATGCACTTTTCACTTTTAGGCTACAATGCTTTCTGTTTTTCATTAGGAATGTGAGCCCATGCTTCACTACCAAACACACAGAAGTCACTTACATCAGGTAGAGTTTTACTCCATGCTTCTTCCGGTGTGATACCTTGTAAAGCTTTAGTGGGGGTGCAATTAACTATGTAATTTTCACAACTAATAGCTTTAGCCCAAAATTGAAGACTTAGTCCCTTAGATTGGATCATACAATTAGCCATTTCTTTTAAAGTGTGGTTTTTTCATTGAGCTACACCATTTTGTTGTGGTGTATATGGAACAGTGTGTTGTTGTTGGATTCCTTGTTCAGTACAGAAAGTAGTGAACTTTTTGTTAACATATTCTCCTCCATTTTCAGATCTTAACTTAATAATTTGATGACCAGATTGTTTTTCAACAAGGGCCTTGGAGGCCAAGAACATGTTAAATACTTCGCTCTTAAGTTTTAGGAAATAAACCCAAGTGCATTTAGTGTAATCATCAATGAAAGTTGAGAAATATTTGAAACCAGAAAAGGAAGCAGATGGAAGAGGACCACACAAGTCACTATGCACAAGCTCCAAGGGAACCGAGGCATGCCAAGAAGCACGTTTGTCAAAACTGTCCCGATGATGTTTTTCAAGTACACAACCAGAACAGACACCATACCTGCAAGATACCATCGGAAGACCTGTCACCATATTGTCTTTACATAGTTGTTGCAATGAGCAATAATTTAAGTAATCAAATCACTCATGCCGAAGTTTACTCAAGTTATCAGTATGAGCAACAAAAACTGAAGGAAAAGGTGATGACCCAAAGTTGTTAAATTTGTACAACCTAGTAATATCATTAACAATTCCAGTAGCTAGGACCTGTTGAGGATCTTTAAAATCCTTGATTACAACTTGTGAGGTGTAAACATCACAGTTTTACCTTCACTAGAATGAGTGATTTGATAGACTGATAACAAATTGCAGGAAATTCTTGGAACACATAGTACATCACTGAAATGACCATTATCTAATGGAAATGTTCCAGCGCCTACAACACTTAGAAATCTATCATCACCAACAAATATTTGTTTGGTGTTACATTCATGCATAGTAAAAAATATTGCTTGATCCTTAGCCATATGATAAGATGCTCCAGAATCAATGAGCCATTCATTTGAAGTCGAAGAAGAAGATGCATTATAAGAATAACCAGAAGCACAAAGTGCATGTCTATGAGGTGTAGATTCTGAAGGAAAATCTAAGTTGATGTGGTGCTTCTTCATTGCTGCTTCCAAGGCTGCCATCTTCTTGAAACACTTAGATTCATAATGATTATCTTTCATGTAATAGTTGCAATGACGCTTAGTCTTCTTTCCTTTTGGCTTAGATCCTTTGTCATTTTTTAAAGAAGGAGCTTACTGAGAGGGTTTGGGACCCTTGTTTGACTTATTATTATGAAAATTTTGTTTCTCAGGAGGCTTGGACTTTTCTTTCTGTTGGGACAATAAGACTTTCCTAGATGTATCTGCTTTGTTAATTATTCAAAGATGGATGAGCTTATCTTGCTCTCTAATTAAGGAATCACAAAAGAATTCAATACTGGGCTCTTGATAGCTAGCTGCATTCAAGGATTCTTTCATGGAGTAAAATGTAGATACAAAAACAGAATATGCAGGTCCAAGTTTGGAAAGAATATGATAAATGCATTGTTTGTCTTCCCTCTTAATCGTGCATTCTTCACATAAGAGTTTAAGAGTTTTGTACTTAGATAAATAATCTTGTATGCATGAAAAATCACTTGGATTTAAAGAATACCACTCATTTTTGAGTTGGTGACCTCGAATTTCATTGTGTTTACCAAACATAGATTCTAACTTTTCCCAAGCAGCATCAAGTTCATCAATTCCAGATATGTGGAATCGCAAATCAGCACAGATTGACATCCCAATCAATCCATGAGCTTCGTCACATCTATTTTTCCATTTGATTTTCTTATCATCGTCAGTGGCTTATGTTTCTTTCCCTGAGGTAATTCTGAAAAGTCTTCTACTTCGTAGAACATCATCCATATCAGATTTCCATGAGAAATAGTTGGAACCGGTAAGTAGAATATCACAAGGGGAGGCCATATTTTTAAATTAATGGCTGTAAAATCATAAACCAATAGTTTGGATGTGAAGAGCTTGAAAAAATAGGTGGTTTAAAAAAAACAGCACTAAAAACTGACTTTGTATGATTAAGTTATGCTTGATCAAAGAAAATGTTGAAGATGTCCCCAATAGTGACGTGGCAGATAGAGAATGACCAGCTAAAAAATAGGACCTCCCTCTTCCCAAGATGAACCTTTGATAATCACTTTACAAGAAAGTTGTTTTAAGTGAATCACTTTTGTAAAATAAGTGATTTCACTTTTACAATGATGTTACTTTAAATAGTGCAGAAATAAAAAGGAACTTAAATGACTCACTTTTTATTTTTATTTTTTATTATTATTTAAGTGAGATGCACTTTTTTAATAAAGTAACTTGAAAATAGAAATTGCATGCACTTTTTCTTTTGAAAGTAACTTCCTAATACTTAAACTCAAAACCTATTAAGGAATAAAGCAACTTTGAACCAAGTGAGCTAGATTAAAAGGTATGTAAAATATGGGAAGGAGGAAGGTTTTTTTTTTTCCTCTTCTTGCTCAGTTTCCGTGCTAGCCTCTTCTCCTGCAAATCACACCACAAACCGAAACAAAAAAACGTTTCCACGCTTATGGGGTTAGATCTCGTTAGCTTGCCCAGAAAGTCTACGTTTTCTCTCTGTTTCTGATTTGTCGAGATCGCACAAGATGTATGGCAAGGATCATATGCAGTCGAGAAAAACCCATTCCCTTTCTGTTTTTGATTCGCCAAGATCGCACAAGGTGTACGACAAAGAGCATATGCAAACAGGGAAAGCAACAATCCGAAACTAAAAAAATCTAATAATAAAAACTCATAAAATCTGAGGTTTTTTTTTTTTTAAAGAAATAAAAAAAACATCACTATAACAGTATACCTTCATATCTGATGAAATACGCGTTTCTGAAGCAACCGAGAACCATTTTCGATAAAATAAAAACTATTTCCCAATGAAAACGACACTCCGGACAAAATCGGACACTTTCCATAGCCTAGAAATGCACAGAAATACTAGAACCAGAAACTATTTCAAGTTTTGGAAACAACAGTTCAAGATCTAGATCATAACCGGAAGCGACTCTTCATAAAAGTTATGATACCATGTTCGGGTACATATGGTACTCCCATAAGAAAGAACACCTAGAGGAACCATTTCACACAAACAGATCGCATATCGATACACTGATGTTTTTACGTGGTTTAAACCCTCGAGAGGGAAACACTCCACGGCCCTGGCCAAATAGCTTCTACAGAGCAATTTATTATGCAAAGAAAGAAAGTTACAAATGAGTTTCTCATAATCGATCAACTTTTCAATGGCCCTCCATGCTCTTTAAATAGAGATCATGGACCAATAGAGTGTTAAGCCACAGATCAAGGGTAGGTATAATCTAAGAGAAGTTGAGCCGTCGGATCACAACATATCGTGACCGTCGGATTAAATATTTACAAATGCATACTAATGCATACTAAAGAAACACACTTTTCCTAATGGATATATTACACAAGGTGATCTTAACTAACTCTTAATTGTCTAAATATCCTAACATCTATTGCTATGGAATTCTCATTATTTCTGAAATGAAGCATATTTCCCTCTTGATCAGTCTCTTCAACACTTTCTACTTCAAGTATTACAATTTATGCCTTCCTTTATGTTCTCATCTAGCTCCGCATTTTCATTCATAATATTCATGCATTCAATTTTGATCTCCTTGAATTGATCTACTCTTGAATATTTCACATCTGCAATGTTTTTATCAATAGAAATTATAGTATTGGTGGTGCTTTTGAAACATGCCCTTGAACTTCTTGTCATGATTTTATCTTACATATTCGACCATGGGTTCCTCCTAAATGATTCCATTTTGATGATATCAGAACCAAGAATCTGATATGATTCTCAAGTGTTTTAAATAATCCCTAATACTCAGTTCATCTAGTATACGGTAAAGTTGTCATCGCAAGTTTGAAAGGTCAAGTATGAGTAATTTATTTGGCCCGTGCAATAAGAATTCAATTGCAAGTTTTAAGAGTTACATGCTCTGTATTAACTATGTTACATGTTCAAAACTTTTTAAGAGCTTTTTTGTAATATGTTGTATGAGAAATTTTCATGATCAATGCATACAATCACAGATATGGAAGATAATTGTATTCAGTCTATTTTGAAGCTTCTTTCAGTTTGACTAATAGCATATTGAGTTCAAAGATATATTTGATTAGTAGAAAATACAATTTATATTATATATTTTCGAATCTTGTTGTTTATTGTGAAGAAAATGGGTGTACTATACATCATTTTCATCTTGATGTAAGATCTCATATTTGATATATAGATTAGTGAAGATCTCTATTTTTACAACAACAACAAAAAATTGACATGAAGAAAATGATTATGTAGTGATGTGATGGAGTAGGATGTGGTAGATTTGGGTTTGGTTTCAAAATGTGTGATACCTCACATGATTTGTGAGCAAGAAAAATATAAAAATATGTTATTTCATCTATCTTTAAATATTTCACAATTTTTCACGAAGATAGATTGTGTGCACATTCATTATGTAGACTATGCACTTTGTAGTTTCATGTTCCAAAGATATACAACAGAGGTGCAACTTAATCTTTCCATATGCCTTATGGAGTTTGGCATCCGAACTTAGTGATTTTGCACAGGGATTTTATTCTTTTGTCATGCTCTGATCTCTATGGCTTTCATGTCATGGTGCGAATCTATTTATCTCTGTTGTTATGTTCTTTTTCAATTGCCAGTTCCTTGGTTCTATTGTGTTATTTAACCTACATTTTCAATCAACGTGTTTGACAAAATGATGAAGCATTTTCTCCCTTCATTACTTAGTTTTTGGTAATAGTAGTTTGAGAAATGACCTGTCACTACTGTTTGAAATAAGTTCCATAGACTAACAGTAAAATCAATCTCTGTGCGTAGTACTAACATCGCTTTCTATTGTGGTGTTATGCCTATTGTGGTTGTTATCTATGTGATGTTGCAGGCTATATTATTACAGTGTCATATCCTTATGTCAGGTTCCACATTAAAACTTCCCCTTCTCTCTGTTTTTTTTAATTCCCTTTTATTGATGGGAAGTGCTTTGAGAATAAGTAATTGAATATGTTTATTTGCACGTTTTCTCTTTGGATTTTTTTAATTCCCTTTTATTTATTGGAATTTCTTTGAGAATAACTAATTGAATATTTTTATTTGCAAGTTTTCTCTTTGGATTGTGGTTGTTATCTATATAATTATATTACTAGTGTCAATCCCTATGTTAGGGTTTTCATTCCACATTAATACTCCTCCTCTCTGTTTTTTAATTCTTTTTTATTGATTGGAAGTGCTTTGAGAATAACTAAGCATGCTTATTCACAAGTTTTCCTCTGTTTTAAAATCCTTTTTATTGATTTTCCTCTATTTTAAAATCCTTTTTATTGATTGGAAGTGCTTTGAGAATAACTAATTGCACATGCTTGTTTGCAATTTTTCCATTCAGTATGAGGTCTTGTAATCCCATTGTTTTTTCATACTTTTAGCTTTACAGTAAGCAATGCAACCTCTCATTCAAATAGACAAGGAAGCCACACAATCTCTCATTTAAATAGACAATTCCATACATAATTAACACAAATTTTATTTAAACTAACAATACAGGGGTAAAAAAAGACTCAAGTTTTCATAAAAATAAGCAATACCTCTTTTTTTTCTATTTCTCTTTTAAAAGAGTGCAGAATTGCTCCTTCAAAGTATCATAATCATGCTCTAGCTACTTAGTTTCCCACTTGTTCTGAAACCAGATTGCCACTTGGCACCTCTGTAACTGTAGGTGGTGAGCAAGTTGCAGTTTCTTCTCCGTTTCAAGTTTTTCTTTTTATTTTGAAATCAAAATTCATTTCCAAGGACCAAACCTGCTCAACTGTCGGCCTTCTTTTCTTCCCTACTTGATGCAAGTTGTCAAAAGAGTTATCGATGTCATAAATAGCATTTCTAAAGTATGTATTGTGCATGGTTGAAGTGGAATTTTTGAACTTGACTATAAGAGATAGAAGCAGCATGGAATTGAGCATGCCCAAGATCACATCTCTGTAACTGTCATCACTTGGTTACTTTGTTTGAGGTAGCATGTTCCACACCATAATTAAATCACCATTTTTTTCTAAAACCCTGCCTTAATTTTATGTGCGATTGTTGGTGAACAGAACACCTATGGGTAATAGGTGTCTGTCAATCTGCTTCCTTGACCCATACAAGATGATATGGTTGGGGATTTCATGTGGTAAAAGACTGGAGTGAGTCAACCAATTGGTGAAAATCCAGGATCTTGTGGCTGTCATTGTCCTTGCTCAACTGTACAAGTTCTTGCTTGATCTGGCAATTGTGAGTAAAAAGTGTTTCCTTCTTGTTGTCAAACATTTTTGGCCTTGAGAACCAACCAAGTCGGTGGAGACTTGATTTGTTGACATAAATTTCCTTCTTTTGGTTATCAATGTCAGTCACTTATATTGCCTATTGTTGTCTAGTGAGAAGGGCCTTAACCTTTTTGGCCTACAAGGCATGTGATTAATCATTGGAATGAACATAATACCTATGATAGGAGCATTATTTCTTCTTCCCTTGGCCATTGGAACTGATTTTTTTCTTGATTGTTACCATAGTGGTTGAGAGAGAAAGGGAAGAAAATCCATTTGTTTGAGAGGGTTGTGAAGATTGGTTAGTGGGTTGAATAGCCTTGGGCAGTTGAGTTTCGATCTTGGAAGCTAATTGGAAGGCATATTCCAATGAAGAAATAGGGAAGAATTCTAGATTTATTTTGATGTAGGTCTGAAATAAACATGATTCAGTGAGTGCCCTTACATCAAGCTTGATAGAGAGTTTGTTCAATGTTGAAGATCTTAATGAATTGTTAGACAGTCTGTCCAGTAATCTATTTGAATTGCAACATGTTACCCCTCATGTGGTATGAGGAGTAAACACGTGATTTTTAAATTTTATCACATTTGATGGGGATTTGCAGCTAGTACCTTTAATGGACCATTGGATTGACTTGGCATTTGATGGGGATATTTGGGTGGAGGATACCCACTTCTCCTTGTTGATGATCATGGTGGGTGGTTTGATGGAGGTTGCTTCAGCTGTGCATGATGTTCTTTGCAGTTTGATAGAGGCATTTTTCAAGTTGGATTAGTGTTTGTGAAATCACCTAGTTATTTCCTCATGCTCTAGTTACAAATTTCGCTTGTTTGTTGCATGTCAGTTCATATATTTCATAGTTGTTAGTGTCATCTAGTATGGTGGTGCATTTTCCTAGTGTTTTCCTTGTATCATTTATATTTCATCACATTTCCATCATTTTACCTAGGTAATTTGTATATTTCATCATATTTTCACTTTCAGTCTAAGTAAAATGCATATTACATTTCAACTTCATCACTTTCCATTTCCTAGAGGGCACATGGCACATTTTAATTATATTTCCCTAAGTTTCATTTCATATTAACCCTTCATTTTTTCATATTCCACATTTCATCATTTTTAATGTGGAACTGGTTTGGGATATTTTCATTTATTGATTAATTAAACCCAAACTTTAGGCTGAGCACTACATTGATTGGCCTAAAGTTGTAATTAGGATTTGAAACCTCAATCCCTAAGTTTTAATTCAATTAATCACTAGGGAATGCAACTTTAAGTCACATGGTACACATTTGAGGGTAGTGCTCCCCCTTTGGCACACATTTTGAGGCAAACAATAAAAATAAATAATATCTAATTGTTGCTTCTCTTCACAAATTCATTGGGGGCCTAATATTATTCTTGTTAACATGTGCCAGTCTACACTTTTCATTTATCCCATCCTTGGAAAATGTCTTCAGAAGGTGATTGAGCTTGCATGATGTTCAATGGGTTACGTTATGCATGTGCCCTAGGGTTTTTGACCATGTCACTTCATCCATTCACATTGATCCTTCCATTTACAAATTCTAGTAGAACATTTGGTGTTGGAATCCTCTAGGAGGTCAACTTGCATCTTTGAATGGGTCTTGTTCATACCTTGCACACCTTGTAAACTTTAAAGTGACTAGAAACTCATTGGTCCACTTCTTGGAGGTCCACTTGCACACATTTAGAGGAGGATAAATACCATTGTCACTCATTTTGAAGAGCACCCTAGATCTAAGGGAGGACTAAAGCCACATGTGCTACATGAAGAGTTTCTTTGTGTTACCACTCAAACTAGCACCTCTTTGCAAATAAAGGCTATGTAGGCCTAGTGCTATGCCGATTAGCTTGGGAGAGAACTAGACCCGATGTCACCACAGTCTAACCTCTCAACAGTTACAGTAACGCCAAACCCCAAGGGGAGATCTTAATCAATGAAAGATACTTGCAACCACCAACAAACCACAAATACCTTCCATGAAACCTTAATAGCTATGATCAGTGCCTTATTGGAGTCAAACAATATCAAATAAAGACACCATAATCATGCAATAATGGAGTTATTCACTCTATCATAAATTCCAAATAATATCATGCCTTTCAAGGAAATTTCATGTCTCCCAAGGAAATTTCACACTTCCCAAGGAAGTCACTCCAAAAAGTGCACCCTCAAGGAAAAAAGGACAGTTGGACTAGGGCGAAGTTGTAGGACAAGCTAGAAATACCACACACCCTATAATTCACTAACTACGAGGTTTTCACATATCCCAATGCACTTGCTTAGAAGAGGATGCCCTCTAGTGTTTGTGGATAAAACCCCGGGGCAAAATTATAGGGTGGACCTGAAATACCAAATCACGTCTATTTTTATTTATTTTTGTACCTTTTTCCAGGCCTTTATACCAAGCAAGGGCCTTTACTTGCAAATGCAACATAAATGATTTCATGTAGACGTCTTCTTCCTTGATACTGAAATCTAGAGCAATTGCAAGAAACTCTTTGACATAGTCTATGGGATAATCACCTTGATTACAAAGTTCAACCATGAACGTCTCTAGTAATTCATCTGAAGTGCTTGAAAAATCAAGAGGAGCATAACGGTCTTCAAGGATTTCTTGGATGTGCTCTTTCATGGGAAGGGAAATCATGGCCTCCATAATTTCTTCATCAAGATTATAATCCCATGCTTTTCTGAATGCCTTGACCAATTGCAAGAGTGAAGATATCCCCTTATGAGGAATATCATCATTACCAATCTCCCACATACTTGTTATTCTACCAATCTCCCACATACTTGTTATTCTACAAATCAATAGATATTGCGAACCTCTTCGTTATGAGATCCTCGTCCACAATATCCTAGGCCACAAGAAATTATATGAACATCATAATATGCTCTGCAAATGTATCTTCATATTCATGAAATATTAGGATGGACTTGACCCAACCACATTTATCTGACTCATTTCGATATCCTGAAATATTGGAGAAATCCAGTAGAGCATATCGATTATGCATCTATGTTTCATCAAAGGACGTTGTATCATCTTCTTATTAACAGTTGAGGTTTGTTGTTTTGAATTGCACTTCTTCGATTTGTTTTCTTCAACGGAGTTTCCAAATAGGCCTGCAAGGTTATCCCTTAACAATAATCCTATCGAAGTACACAGCGAAACTATTAGACTCGTTCTTGTAGAGTACCTCTTTATTTTTCTTTAGTGGAGTCGCCAAGTGAGTCAACTCAGGAATCCCTTGTCAGTGGAACATCATCACTATTCTTTGAGGTCCCCGAAAACGATGCCCAAATGTTATAGCGTTTTTGGACTTCACGAAATGATTTTTTACAAAATCTGTCATTCATGCCAAGGAGATGAAAATTTTGACCTGAGAAATGTGCCCCAACTATTATGCAACAATCCTCAAGCATCCTTGGAAACAATGCCAAAATGTTACCAATCAAACTAGCACCTCTTTGCAAATCAAGGCTATGTAGGCCTTGTTCTATGACGGTAAGCTCATGAGAGAGTTAGACCCGATGTCATCACAATCTAACCTCTCAACACTTAGGGTAACTCCAAAACCCAGGGGGGAGACCCTAATCAATGAAAGATACCTGCAACCACCAACAAACCACAAATACCTTACACAAAAACTTAATAGCTATGATCAGTGCCTTATCAATGTCAAACAATATCAAATCAAGACACCATAATCATGCAATAATGGAGTTATTCACTTTATCACAAATTCCAAATAATATCATACCTCTCAAGGCAATTTCACATCTCCCAAGGCAATTTAACACTTCCCATGGAACTGTGCCTATTAGGAACTTTTCCCAACATGAACTATGCCTTTTATGAACTCTGTTTGGCCAACAAGAACTGTGCTTGACAGGAACTTTTCCTGTTAGGAACTTTGCTCAATGGGAACTTTCCCTCAGGAAATTTTCCGAATAGGAACTCTGTCTGTTAGGAACTTTTCCCAGCAGGAACTATAACTGTTAGGAAATTTTCCCAACAGGAACTATTCCTGTTATGAAATTTGTTTTCCCAACAGGAACTGTGCCTGACAGGAACTTTTTTTGTTAGGAACTTTACCCAATAGAAACTTTGCCTCAAGAACTTTTCCCAATAGGAACTCTATCTGTTAGGAGCTTTTCCTAATAGGAACTATGCATGTTAGGAACTTTTCCCAACAAGAATTGTGCCTGTTATGAACTTTGTTTTCCCAACAGGAACTATGCTTGTTATGAACTTTGTTTTCCCAACAGGAACTGTATATGTTAAGAACTTTTCCCAACAGGAACTTTGCCTCAAGAACTTTTCACAGGAACTTTGCCTGTTAGAACTTTTCCCAAGAGGTCTGCCTGATAGGAACTTTTCCCAACAACAAATGTGACTTACAGGAACTTTTCCCAACATGAACTCTGTATGTTATGAACTTTTCCCAACAGAAACTATGCCTGTTAGGAACTTTTCCCAACAGGAACTGTGCCTGTTATGAACTTTGTTTTCCCAACAGAAATTGTTCCTGTTATGAACTTTGTTTGCCCAACAGGAACTGTGCCTATTAGGAACTTTTCCCAATGGAAACTTTGCCTCAAGAACTTTTCCCAATAGGAATTGTTCCTATTAGGAACTTTTCCCAACAGGAATTGTGCATAATAGGAACTTTTCCCAACAGGAACTATGCCTGACAGGAACTTTCCCTGCTAGGAACTTTGCCCAACAGGAACTCGATCTGTTAGGAACTTTTCCCAACAAGAACTATGCCCGTTAGGAACTTTTCCCAACAACAACTGTGCCTATTATGAACATTTTTTTCCCAACAGGAATTGTTCGTGTTATGAACTTTGTTTTCCCAATAGGAACTATGCCTGTTATGAACTTTGTTTTCCCAACAGGAACTGTGTCTGTTAAGAACTTTTCCCAATAGGAGCTTTTCCTTAGGAACTTTTCCCAGTAGGAACTGCTCCTGTTATGAACTTTTCCCAACAGGAACGTTTCTTGATAGGAACTTTTCCCAATAGCAACTGTGCCTGATAGGAACTTTGCCTATTATGAACTTTGTTTTCCCAACAAGAACTGTGTCTGTTATGAACTTTGTTTTCCCAAAAGGAACTGTGCCTGTTATGAAATTTGTTTTTCCAACTGGAACTGTGCCTATTAGGAACTTTTCGCAATAGAAACTTTGCCTCAGGAACTATGCCTGTTATGAACTTTTCCCTACAGGAATTGTGCCTGACAGGAACTTTTCCTATTAGGAACTTTTCCCAACAGGAACTTTGCCTCAGGAACTTTTCCCAACAAGAACTTTGTCTATTAGGAACTTTTCCCAACAGGAACTATTCCTGTTAGGAACTTTTCCCGATAGGAACTATGCCTGTTATGAACCTTGTTTTCCCAATAGGAACTGTGCCTGTTATGAACTTTGTTTACCCAATAGGAACCGTTCCTATTATGAACTTTGTTTTCCCAACAGGAACTATGCCTGTTATGAACTTTGTTTTCCCAACAGGAACTATGCCTGTTATGAACTTTGTTTTCCCAACAGGAACTATTCTTGTTAGGAACTTTTCCCAACAACAACTTTGCCTCAGGAACTTTTCCCAACAAGAACTATGCCTGTTAGGAAATTTTCCTAACAGGAACTATGCCTGATAGGAACTTTTCCCAAGAACTATTCATATTAGGAACTTTTCCCAACAGTAACTATACCTGTTAGGCGCTTTTCCCAATAGGAGCTGTGCCCAGCAGAAAGTGTGGATGACAGGAACTGTTCCTAGAAGGAACTATGCCTATTAGGAACTTTCCTCAACAGGAACGTTTCCCAACAAGAACTGTGCATGTTATGAATTTTCCCAACAGGATGCCTATTAGGGACTTTTCCCAACAGGAACTGTGCATGTTAGGAACTTTTCCCAACAAGAACTGTGCCTGATAGGAACTGTGCCTAGCAAAAACTATGCATGACAAGAATTGTGCCTAGCAGGAACTGTGACTGTTAGGAACTTTCCCCAACAAAAACTTTTCCAAACAAGAACTGTGCCTATTATGAACTTTCCCAACAGAATGTCTATTAGGGACTTTGCCTAACCAGAATTGTGCCTATTAGGAACTCTTCCCAATAGGAACTGTGCCTGATAGGAACTTTTCCCAATAGGAAGTGTGCCTAACAGAAACTTTGCCCAATAACTATGCCTATTAGGAACTTTTCCTAGCGGGAATTGTGCTTGATAGGAAATGTGCCCAGCAGAAACTGTGCATGATAGGAACTGTGCCCAGCATGAACTGTTCATGTTAGGAACTTTCTCCAATAGTAACTTTTCCCAACAAGAACTGTGCCTGTTATGAACTCTCCCAACAAGATGCCTATTAGGGACTTTTCCCAACAGGAACTGTGCCTGTTAGAAACTTTTCCCAATAGGAACTGTGCCTGATAGGAACTTTTCCCAACATGAACTGTGCCTGACAGGAACTTTTCCTAGTAACTATACCTGTTAGGAACTTTGCCCAGCAGGAACTGTGCCTAACAGGAACTGTGCCCAGCAGAAACTGTGCATGACAGAGACTGTGCCCAAAGGAATCATGCCTGTTAGGAACTTTCTAAGTTGCTAGAAGTATCTTTATAGAGATAAGAATACCCACACATTCATGAAATTTTGTAAGAGGAATTAATAAGTGGCATTGTTTTGGTTTACATAAAGAAATCAAATTTATGGTTGTTATTTTTCTAGTTGAATATTTGAGATGCCATCGAGTTGATACTTATACATTTGAAGGATATCATTTATTTCCCTGAAACAATTGTATCTTTCTAACTTGTCTTTGAACATTTTATTAAACATTTTATTGCTATAAACTTAGAATTATGAAGACTAGTGCTAACGCTAATGTTTAAAAGATACCATTCTTTTTGTGCAGGGTTTTGCTTGGTTGGAGGAATTAATTATAATCACATATTTGAATAAGATGGCCACATTACAGATTTTTATTCTATCTAAACATCTGAAGCATTGAGTCTTATTGATGTGATGCATTACATGTACTAAATGCATTATTGGGTAACCATTTCAAAAGGATCTAACTTATAAAGTAATAAAGGACAGTAATGGTCACAACATCTTATGTGGTTTGGCTAGTGAATGCAATGGTCTGCGATGCATAAAGTGTTGCATGTTCAATAAAAATAGAGAGGAAGTACATTCTTGGGCACCCATAAAATTGCATGTCAGTGGACCGCGAGGACATAATTACAAGTTGAGATCTGCAAAAATATTGGAAATGATTGTAAGAGAAAAATTATGACATTGAATATCGGTTCAAGAAGAATAGGAAGGTTGTTGAAACTGCTGCCATCCGAAAAGAGATCAAAAAAGCAGTAAGTTGTTTTTTATTGATGTTTTATTTTTAGATGTATTCACAAGATTATGCTTTACTCATGATTTTTGTTTTGTTTTAATTTTTATAGGGGGTGAAACGTGTGCGAGAGTTGAGTGCAGATGCATTGGAGCACGTGAGAATAATTGTATCTGAATATGATGCACTCTCAAAGGAGAAAAAATGCGTTAAAAAAGGTTGTCCGTAAGAAAATTATACAAAACAAATACTGGAGTATGTTACGCAAAATCTTCAACGAGTCACCACTGGTAATTTTTTCCAATTGCTATTCAAATTTATATTTGTTTTGTCCATATAATAGCAATATTGCAAGGTATTTAAAAAAACTAACTTTTTAAAACATTCTTTTGTTGCAACAAAGAAATGTATGCAACTCTTCACAAAGTCCTGAGGACAATATCATGTCCGTTGAAGAGACATTCAATGTAAGTTTTATAAGCTGCTCCTTGTATTGTTTCACATTGGAAATACTTTATTGAAAACCATTTTATTGACATGGTTTTCTTATAATGGCAGAGAAATATTGTATATGTTGGTGACTCGTCTTCATCAAATCTAATGAATGTATTGAACAAGGGGAAGGAACGAGTCAAACCCCTGATTTTGGTGAAGATGTGGATGTTATTCAGTGTTCGTTTGATAAATTTTCTAGGTCTATATTTGATAGGACACTGGATAGTGTTCCTTTAGGCCCGCCAATATTTGACAGGACTCTCGAATGTGTTCCTTTACGCCCGCCAATATTTGAAAGGACACCCAATAGTGTTCCTTTAGGCTCACCAATATTTGACAGGACACCCGATAGTGTTCCTTTAGGACCACCAATGTCGAAAAATGTCCAAAAGACTCCAAAAGAAAATGTCCAAAATGTGCTAAATGAAGAAGGTGACAGAGATGGGGAGGACAATACTATTGTAAATCATGGAAAGGTCTAGAATGCAAATACACAATGCAAGGGTCGCAAACGAACCTTTCTCACCCCAAATAAAACAAAGGATAAGAAATTGCAATATCATCACCCTTCATTCTATTCACAATCTATCGCCAAAACAAAAAGGCCACGCACATGCACTATGAAGAGAAATAGGTGTGAAGTGTTTTTTTGTTTGTACTTTGTGTTTATTTTTTCAAATTTAAGTACATTGTTTTGTATATTGTTTAATTTTTTACATTTACAAATATTGTTTTTTGTTTCTTTTGACAGGTAGCTTGCTAATCCAAGGCGAGGTTGACTAGTTCTATCCAAATTTATAGTCTTGGAATTTTGTTGCAATATGAAGATGTTTTCTGAGTCTTTGCAGCCTAATTCCATTCTCTTTAAATCTTTCTTCCTTTGAGGCCATTGTTTCCCTGTTCATGTTTATTCTTAGCCCTGATGGTGATAAAATATATACTCAGCAGAGATATCCTACAAAGGAAGAGCATCTCAACCATTTGCAATTCAAGATTTTTATGCATATTCCATATTGGTGACCAATTATAAACAATTTGGAAACATTCTCATTCTATTTGATTACTCTCACAGAAACCATTATCAAAATTGGTGGGTGCTATGTGGCATGATCTATAGAGATACAGAATACAGAAGATCTATTGTACATCAAATCACTGCAATCTATTCAGGATGCCCAATAAATGAAATTTTTTTTTACATTAATTTCGTATGAAGGGGATATGTGTTGCTAAAATTTCATGCAGTGGTAGAACCAGAGTAAATACATTGTCCTTTAGGAAGGTAAAATACTTTGTTATGTGCCTTGGATAAAACCATTATTGCGCAGGCTCATACTGTTCTCTATATCCCTTGTTTGCAGACCTGAAAATTCTGCTATAAAACTAGGTCATAAAAAATCTTTATGTTTCTTACTTGAATGCATGTACAGATATCACCAAATAAAATGTCAACTAATCATCAATCTGAGTACAAACTGTAGCTTATGCGAGTTTATCTCAGCTTATTGGGTAATTTTTCTCTATTTTCATATTTAAATTATGAGCAGTCTTATAAGTATATGTTGAGAAGTCATCTAGAGACTAAAATTGCAATTTAAGTTTGAAGTTATTAGCTCAATTTGTGGGTGACTCTTTCACTCTGTTTTGTGAATTCTTATGACATTTATGCATCGATCCTATAATTCTATACTCACTTAAGGAATATCTCTAGCACCACTTTACCAAGTTTTGAGTGGCAGAGGAAACTTCATCAAGTTGAGGAGAACATTATGCTTTTTACCCGCTCGCATTATCAATTTATCATTATGTTCATCCTCCTATAAAATTGTGACAGATAATATCATGTTACTTCCAAGAGAGGTCTATGTTATTTTTATCCAATAAGTTGAGGATATGTGGAAGTTCCGATCTCAGAAATTTTTTTTTCCAAATCAATGATTTACAGAAAGACTTTATCTTTGTATTTTTATGTTGTTTACTACTTTTACTTTGATGTGATAGCATCTTATTTTCCTCTGAAAATAAGATCATGTTTTTGGGACCGTCTTTGACTTATGGCAATTAAAATCTTATTACAATAGTAGCATATCTTATGTTGAAATTTCATTCTACATGATTGCTCTCCTTATTTGTCTAGATGCATAACCAAAACCAAACCCTAGATTATAAATGGTTAAGTAGACTTCATTTCTATTTCACCTACCAAGTCAACCATATTGTTGCATAACCAAAACCAAACCCTAGACTATAAATGGTTAAGTAGACTTCATTTCTATTTCACCTACCAAGTCAACCATAATGTAACAAATCTTGCACAGCCACACTTGTGCAAATTTTGCACCTTATCATGTTAGTATGTAAAATTTCATTTTATTATTATTTTTTAATTTTCCTTTTGAATATGTAAGCATTTTTTATTAATTTTTAATATTTTATGTACCCTAACTTTACATTAATGTGGTATCAATATCTACTTAACATGGTGTGGGATATTTGAATGCAAAAAATTTATTACTTGATGATAGGTAAACCAATAACCATTTCGCTAGCTTGAACCATTATATAAATATATAAAATTACACTAAACTTGCTTTCACCTTGTCACGTTTCCTAACACAGAGACCATCTTGGCAAAGCGAATTAGGATACATCCCAGGATGTGAAACCCTGATCAAGTTAGAAGTGGAAGTGAAGTTCCGGAACATGAAACAACCCCTTATCTTATAACTAAAGATTTATCACCACATTGGAGTTTGAATGGACATATAATTGTAGACTTTTCTCCTGAAATCATGATCCCTAAGTCGATGTTTGAATAAATTAAGGAAGAATGGGCTTACAGTGGGGAAGCTCATGAACATTTAAACTTTGAAGGTTTTTCCCCTTTATATCTGGATGTTCCATCATTGACCAAAATCATAAGAGGAAGAACACAAACACAATTTTCTTACTGCTCAACAGATACACATTTAAGTGTCACATTTCAAGGTGACCTTGCTACAATTAGGACTCATGCTAGCTAGTTATAAGTAGGTAATCAATTTTCAGTGAGGAACTTGTCAAAGAAGCTGGAAAATCCATCCTATTTAGAAGTAGTGGATGTGTGTTGCAGTCTGAACTCTGTATATAAGTCACTAAATTTACAATATCTCCTTTCAAGAGAAGACTTATAAATTATAATAGTATTGTTGAGACATATTCTTTTATTAGCTCACAACCACTTTAGTATGTTGGCTTTCTTCTAAGACATTCAATATAAAATTCTAAGGCAGAAACATGTCAGAGGGAAAGGGATAGTGGAAATTGAAGAATTTGTAGAAAAGAATCCCAACTCAAAATGGAAAGAAACTGAATTGCAGAACATGAAGGGTGTAACACCTCATTGTTAAGAGTGTCCACAGTTTCATAATCTGAACAACAATCTTCCACAAGTCCAGTAAGTTTATTTTCACTCTGCATCAGATAGAAATGAACAAAAAGAAATTGTAAGCTGCAAGCATATCTGTCAAATATACACCGCTATCTTCCAACAAGCAAATTAGATCACTACAAGTTACACACGCAAATTTGGGAAAGTATGAGAGTGTTTATCAATGTAAAGTTGTGTTTTCTTTGTCAACAATGATTATCGTTACTTTCAGCTCAATTGTTACATTTTTTAAGCATGTGGTTTTATTGTGCCATTGACATCTCATCAAAAATTATTTTATTTGTTTTGTTCCTGTAGCTCATTCGAACAGACAGGATGGTGCATAAATGGACGCTTTGTATTCAAGTGTCATGTTACCCCAACCGAGGGCAAGCAAACATCGAATATGTCTTGAAGAGTAATGATTCGAATAAGGTTTTCCAAAAAAGGAGAGAAATATGTGGGGTGACAACTAACAATGAAGCATACTACGTTGCCCCTATTCAAGGGCTGAAAACAACCAAACGTTATGGTGCTAACAACCTTTTTGTCTTCACCAACTCAGAACTTCTTTGTAACCAGATGAAGGGAGAGTACCAATTTAGAAAATCCAATCTAAAACCACTTTATAGAGAAGCAAGAGCCATTGTTTCTCAATTTCATTTCTTTATGACAGCTCACCATTCAGATATTAAGAGAATGTCCAGTGGTCTATTGTCTGTGAAAATCTCAAGTCTAGGTGAAGGTGTGAAAATTGAAATGGTTTCAACATATGTTCCTTCAAAAATTATTGTTGGATGTTGTTACACATCTTTATTATGTGTATGTTTTTTTCTTATAATTGTTTTGGTGTCCCTCGTGGTGTGGGACTTTCTATAAATAAGAACCCAATACTATAGTGCGTGTGATAAGGCCACCATGTAATGGATGGGGTGTAATGTCTGGGTGACAAGTTCAAGAATGGCTTGTATAGAATGGTGGTGCCTACGACATCTTTTGTCTAAACTTTGTGGCACAAAAAATATTGAGTATATATTTATGGAGTTATTTTTTACTATTTTTGGTTACCACATATACTAAAAGTATTCTCTTATTTTCTTCAATGGAAAGTTCCATTTTATCTAACAAGACTTCAATCTTGTCTTCAAGTTACAAAAGAAAATGATTCTCTTGATGTTTATTTTCAAATGTTTCATTGTGTATGTATGCGTGGAAATAATTTAACCTTACTAGTTGGAGATCCAATAGAAGTAGTGAAAACATCTATTTGACAACATAGTGTTATGTTGGTATTGAGTGGGTTGGATTACCTTATCAATGATTTGTGACATGCTAATATACTTTGAAATTTTATTTTTTTTCAACTAGCCTTGATTGACCCCATTTCCCAACTTCATTCCTAGGCACTAGTCACAAATTTTCCAGCAATAAAAAATTAATTTCAAACTCCTTTCAATTATGTTCTATTAGATCTAGGATTGTCTTTGCTTGCATCCATTAAGAAATAAAATTCAAGCTCTTCATTTCATGGTCCTTGACCATCTTTTCTTGCCGTATTTTTCTAGGAATCAAGTATGCTGTCATAACCCTCATAACTTTGCAAGAAAAATAGAATTTTAAGGATCTACCCCTATTTGGCCTCCAATACCTCTCCTACATAACATCCTTTGAGCTGAAATAAATTTGCTGATAATTATGATCAACAAAACAAAGTTTTCATATCTAAAATCAACTCTAGATCCTATACTAAGTACCAAAAATAAGAAGTTAGGTCAATCTTTTATAGGTTCATCGTATACATATTCAACAACAAATCATTACACTCCATCTGGCATCTTCAATTGCAACTTTCAGAGTTGAGATCAAATTCGACAAATAAGATCATTTAGCAGATTTATCTCTGTAGCATATTTAATCTCTAGCATCAACCTACAGTCCTTTGATTTTAGTTTGCATCCTGCATTTTTACCATGAATAAGTTTATATTTTCTAGAATTCTTAAAATTTCCAGAATTTCCAAAAATTGTAGATATTGCAAGCATGGATAAATGATCAAATTTTCATCTATATTGTTCAATAAGCATCAACATTCAATGTCAAGCATAAACATTTGTGCTATTGGCCTCATCTTTCACTAGTTGCACAGTATTTGTCCAGCTCTTCAAGGGTTTCTATTTTTCTAGTACCAGAACTACATAGTGGGTATTGGAATACTTGTAGATGCATTTTTTATATTTTTCATGATTTGAATAGATCTATAGGACAACAAGCATTAAATTATCAATGTCCAAGAAATACATAATTTTACTATATCTTCAGATGTACTTCATGCAAAATCTCAAAAGTCCAATCGCTCACATCAAATTTCTCTTTAAGTAGCAACCTTCAGAAATTTGGGTATGGTCTTCAACAACTTCAATTCTCTTGCATAAGGCTCGGATTCAAGGTTACATTTTTTAAGTGTTAGTATTGATATTGATAGTATCAAGATTTTGAAGCACATTCAGGTTACATTTTGTAAGTGTTAGTATTAAGATTGACAGTATCAATATTTTGAAGCAAAGTGGCATGGTGTCGACAACTATACACAACATAGAACAAAAAATCCATAGGAACATGTCATATCTTTAGCAAATTTCAAAATACTCAGTCTTGTCTGTTCCTTAGTTTAAGTTTAACTGGATACAATCTGATGGCAAGTGAATTGAATCTATGTGAGGAGAGAAGTCAGGGATCAACAAGATCGAAAAATTAACCCATAATGCATTTCACTAGTAATTGTTTTGAAAGAAACAAATAGTGGATGGTGCATGTCAACATCATAGCACTTTAGGATCATAAAAGTTGTCAATATTAGTAAAGTAGAACAATGTCTACAAGTAGCAGGGTGTGCTTCAAGATCTATATAAAGTAGAACAATGTCTACAGGTAGCAGGGTGTTTCAAAAATAATTTTAGCAAGCTTAAGAACCATGCATCTCCTCTATGACAAAGCCATTGTCTTACTGGCCAGAAGTATTGAAAATATGAATTGAGTAACAACAAACATGTGATCAAGAGATACCGCACAATGCTCATTCTAGAAAGGATCCAAATATGCAATTATCTAGTAATCAACTTCCCACCAAACTCAAATTACATCCATTGTAAGATAGGTGCACTGCAGATGATGGAAGGCATATTTCAGAATAAAAACAAATGTAAATTAGTAGAATTTGACAAATGGTCGAGAAAATGTAGAATTTATATATTATCCACTGCTATCCTACTCCATGGCTGTGAACCACAGGGGGTAAATTCATCAAAAGAAAGCTAGTACAGAATTGAAAAGGCCAGAAATGTTTCATACTAAACACAATGGAACTCAAAAACATGACACCCTACCCGATTTTTCTCATAGAATTTGAAATGATACCAGTGGAAAACAAAGCAATAAAAGATTCCAAGTTAATATAAAAGGGCATATTAGAGCTGCTAGAATAAGGAAGTATCCATCTTAGTGTTCTTTTATATGGGTGAGAGAAGTGACTGCATTATGTTGCCACTTGAATTTCAAGTTGTAGTTATTGAAATAATCGGAGATGTGTTTTTAAGATGGATTGCTACTGTATGAGAATTTTAAATCCGATTAATAAAGATCCAACTCAGGCAATGGTGTATGTTTTTTTGGGTATTGAAAGAAATTGAATGATTTATTTACAAAGCATGGTAAAGAAGAAATAAATAAATTATGGTGAAGAGAACTATGATTTAAAAATAATCATGTAGACCTAATTTTACAGTTAAAATGGTATCACAGTGTTTTCATATACAAACAATATATGCATCAAAATAATGTAATTGAATCCAAACTCTTCTCCCACATCTTCCACGTGACGCACAGTTTTCCAATAATGTAACCCACAGTTTTCCCAACCTCGTTAGATCGGCTTCTTACAATGGGAATGTGCTCAGTCAAACGCTTTTTTAAATGACTAATTCTAAATGGACGAACAGAATGGACGATATGTGGAATATTTTGATATTTAATTACTAACAATCACATTAATAATAATTTTAATGAGATTGTGCCAAAATATTAAAATTCCCTTGAATCTTGTTTCAGACATAGATCAGAAATGATAAACAAATCCCACTCAACCTAGTTTTTTGTATATCACATGTAAACAAATATTGAGTTTGTAGCCTATATTATTAAAAGTAAAATTAGGAAAAACAACCAAAATATGAGCATTCCCCAATCTATGATTCCTGTTCAACTTCTAAAAATGCATTTGTATTCCAAATTGTATAATGTATTTTATATTTCTTCTTTTTTATAGCTATTTAGTTTGAATTTTGAATAACAATAAAATCAATTTAACACTTGTTTAGGAAAACATATATGGTTGTCCACCCCAAATTCTAAGATATAAACACCTATTAGTATAAGTAAAAACCAAAAAGCAAACATCATTCCTAATTATAATCTAATACAAATTTGACTTGTAACGGTTTGATTGAGTCATATTCTTGCCACCAACACCAACCAAATCATTCCTTCATTGTTATATATACAGGAATGCAGTGATCATGGCAATACACAAGGCCAAAGGTTCTTGTCTTTCGAGATTTGAGATAAGAGTATATCTAGAATATTATAACTGTGAATCATGGTTGCAAAGAAATATTGGAGTTGGCTCGATTTATCATTTGGGGATTGTTGGGACTGTGTATAAGCAAATGATCAACCCAACTTCGTGAGAATTTTTTGAATGTTGAATCTGTTCTAAAAAAGGTTGTTTCTCAAAAATTTGGGCAGACATTTGTCATAGTAAACAAATAGGACAAATACCAACTTATATTATTAATCAGTACTAAAACAATTCATACTCTGTACATGCCTTTGCTATGTAGTATTTGAAATCTGCGTATCGTCTATACCGCAGGTCAGGTTAATTCAATGACCACTTTCTCAAAATTGTTGCTTTTATAAGCAGTAAAACATAGAGAGATACATATGTTTTACACTACAAAGTGCAGAGAACAATGACCATAAATTCAAAATAAGTCTCTGGATTTTGTGGCCCGGTGAAGATCACATCCTCAAGTTCAAGGAGTCTATTTCGGATCTTTAATGTTTCCTATAGTGAGGATACCTGCAGAAAAATTCCCAACATCAATTTAATCAATACAAATACTGGAATTTCATAGTTTGTATGTGTTGTTTCTTACTCATCCATGAAACTACACCTGTAATGAGGTTGAAAACATACCATGTGACAATTAGATTTCCTTGAAAATTAGTTTGATGGTGCAGTAATCCCGCTGTCATGATGTTGCAGCTGGGCAAGTCCTTCGATTGAATGATCCATAGAAGTGGCCTCTGTAAACATGCATACACTGTAATTTAAAAAGTAGAGGCCATCTAAATACACTATTTTAAGCACATGCACTGTCCTATTCTATGAAACTCACCTAGGTCAATAGAGGATTGTTTTTTGAAGGATGCTTTTTTGGATTGTGTACACCCCCGCTTCTTGAGGTACTGAAACTGATATGGTTCATATTCTGATGCATGAACATTTAGATCGATATCTGAGCCACTATTTTGTTTTCTTCCTCTATTTTTCTTTTTAGGGCTAAGAAAACCGTTCTTTCTCTTCAAAGAGGACTCATATGCACCCAATCCAAGGATGAAGTCATAATCCAAAAGAGAACGATTATTGGCCTCATTCAACATTCGTTTAACAAGACTAATCATTTCTTCAGTTTTTCCCAAAGTGACAGGAGGACTATTTTGAATTAGCTGAAGATAACCGAACAACTCCTGTCTAGCTAATTGTAGTGCATCAACATCATTAACATCATTGTTAGTAGCCATAATAGTGTTTTCAGCATCCACATCATGGCTTGGTTCATCCATGCTTATCTCAGGAGCAGCATTGCATGAAGAAGGTGTTGCATCATTATCCAATAACGTATCTGAATCCCTTGAGGAGCAATACAACCAATCAACTTTTATAACGTGCTTGCAAATATTTCCACGGATAGACCATGGGAAAGTACACGTCATAAAATTTGGGTGATACGAAGTGACAAGGTACCGCTTTCCAGGAGTGGTTTGACTCCTCACGCAATATGCATGAGATATGCTCTCATGAGGGCAGCAGTCACTATCTGGAATTAGTTTGGATCTGTCAGTTGATGAGTCAAGTTGCTTCTCTTTCTTATAGTTGTTCAAATAGCCTTCTTTTTTCAAAATTTATTTGAATCGATAAAATGGTTCAACATTTATGAGCAGTACATACAAAAACTAGTCCATTCTACGGGAAAACTTCTTCCTTCTATCAACAAGAAACTTTGTCTTCAGAAAGCAGTGATATGACTCCACTGCGTTATTGGTCTCTTGATTTGCATGCAGAAAATCTCGACAACCTTTTAGCCACATCCCTCCAAGTAAGAAACTAAATTAGTGCATACATCCCATCTTTATGATATAAAAAAACAAAAGATACAAGGAAAAGTATGTACACTCACAAATTTTGTCACCTCAAACCCAATTATTGCGAGAATAGTCCACGAAATTTTACTCATCAACATATTTGTTGAAAAAGGAATTAATTCCATCAGTGACATCGTCATTCAAACAATATTTCTTGATATGGCCCAAGCCTTTCAACATTTCACTCTCTCTTTCATCAGTTGTGGCCAACCAGATCGCGTTTTTTGACCATGCCCTTTGTACATGCCAAACACATAAGAGAAATTTGGAACGTGTGATCCTCTTGCCACATGTAATTTTTTTAAATGTGGCATTCAATAAATAAGTACAAGTTATATTGCAAAATAAAAAGATTGGAATTACCTCAGGGCTGCTATTTCAGCCAACGCGTCATCTACCATGAAGGTATTTACTTTCCAATCTGGATGAACTTGGTAACACCTTTGCATGAGTCGATCCAACCATACTGAAATGTCATGTTTTGTATTCTTGGATGATACAACCCACGCAACTGGTACCCCACTTTGTTGCTCATCGAATGCGACAAGTGTGTATAGTTGGTACTTCTATATCCATAGATCATATTGTAGTCAAACTTAAGTCATCAATATCATTGAATGGATACAACTAAAATGATCATGCTAAATTAATCATTGACATCACGCTTACCTCGTATTTATTAGCATTGAATGTAGAATCCATTGCTATTAAGCTATTATGAGATAGCTTCACCATTGTCTCTAGCATCCACTTTGTTTGGATTCCCATTATAAATGGGACATCTCTACCAATGGGCTTTTGATAGAAAAAAATATCATCTTTATGTTTTTGGTGCCAAAGATTCACACTCATCTTGTCTTTTTGGTGCAATTGATACTTTCCATTGATCAAGCGATTGTATATGTTTACGACATCTTTCCCCTTCAAGAAGAAATCTCTATCCCAATCTGTTGCGTCCATGTCAACATGTTTCTTGATGTGCATTTTACACATCGAATCAAATGACACATCCCAAGAAAAGCAACTTTCTACATAAGAAACGATGTCCCTTGACAACCTTGGCTTATGCATGGATCTAGGCTCACCCGAAGCGCCATTATTTCCATGACAATGCCATCGTCTCGTGTCTTCATGCTCGTACATGTTGTAAGTTAGTATTGCTACCTCGGGATATTTTGCCATGACCTTAACAATGAAATGGCATTGGTAGCCCCTTTTTTTCATAAATGAATTGACCCTTCGTTTAGCCGGTTTGTCTCCCCTTTTATCATTTGGGCCATATGAACAATTATATCTGCATAAAATATTGTCAAATGTTAAAACATATGATAGGTGATAAATGTACTATGATTGCTAACATCCAAACAATTAAATTTTGAAATACTTACACTTCATATTTCAAGGCTGCAGTATCCCTCTTTTTTGGGGATTTGTTTTGGCTACCATAGAAAGTACAAGGAGCATCAGGATCCATTTCCTCCCCTTTAATAAAGTGGGGGACTCGATGCAATGGGATTTTGGCAACTCGATCAATTCCATTCTTTCGATGTATTTCGGACCAAACAAGATATTTACCAAAAAAGATGGTTATGTCTTTGGGATCTTGCAACTCTAAGCCCATTAACGTCTCCCATATGTTCTTCCTGCCCATTTTTTATTGAAGCCTACAAAAAATGAGCGAAAACTTGAGATAAGAAGACAAAAAGTAATGCTTATCCTCCTTTGATACACAAAATCAAAGTATTTTAGCTTTGTATGAAAAAATCAGCAAAGCGAGGATAATTGCAACAAAAAAATAGGATAATTGAAAGAACAGATTATGCATAAGGTTTGCAACTATGAACATGAAGCTCTATCTTCAAATGAGGTAGAACCAATTTAGGCATTCTCTACAGAAGCTGGGTTTCCTAACAGTCATCAATTCTAGTTTTTAATTTTTGTGCTTTTGATTTGAATGGAAAATATCCCTTTAAAGTGTTTATTAATCCTGCAAACCCACTTTAGTTATGTGACATCCTTGTACTTCCAAGGAATTTTATAGGAAGGGAAGGCTATAGTCAAGTGTACAAAGGATCTCTTCCTGATGGACAATTGGTGGCAGTACAGATATTGAATTATTGATCCAAAACAGAGCTAATAACAGTGGGATGCGAGTAGAAGGCGATACCTTAATTGTCACTAATTCCATTTGTTAACATTTGATTTGGAAGTGTCGAGGCAACCACATTTTCACTATGATTTTTTTTTAACTTCATATAAAATAATATCATCTTATATTTCATTTTTATTCATGATTATATAATAAAATACATATAAAGTGGCTCTCATGGGTTAATAATAGCAAGACTTCCTCCTCAAAACTCTTCAAATAATAACTTTCTCAAGCTCTGGAATATGAGTTGACTGTTAGATGATTTCCCTAAAGCTAGGACATTACTCAAATCAAAAGGTCAATCAAACTAAATCCTTAAATGGTGGATTCAGTATGGATACATGTGCAAGATAGTATTTGATCCATGTGCCAAAGAGACATTTTTTCTTAAAATATGCCAAAATAATGGAATGCTCCTAAATTAGTTTCAATTTCCACCTTGGATACTTCAATAGGTGGAATGCTTTTCCTCTGTTTAATGCATTGAGGGCATAGACTATGCCAAAAACCCCTCTCTTGGGTGCAGTGTCCTAAAACTCTCTTCCATTTCTCTCTAGTGCCTTGGATGCTTCCTTTTCAAACTCTTTGACATTGTGTTTAATACTTGTGATTGAACTTGGATATTTTACAGCTAGGATTCCCCTCATGCTATGCAGGTATAGAGTGTAACTACCCCAACTACTAACTGATGAAAGCTAAAGTAGCTCTAAAATTGTTCTGCGGTAGTGCCTTTCCTGCCACTGTTGATCTGTCTGAGAACAGATCCATATAGTCTTCATTGTTTAATGATGCTGGGTTGAGGTACCAAGTAGAAACATATTAAATTCCTCTAAAAGTCACATAAATGGAGTTAAATAGGGTCCCTTGTATCTCATAGATGAGGGTAAAAATTTCCAGTACAGGATGAAAAAGGAACCCCTTCCCCATTCAAAATGACAATGCCTTTGGATTGGAATTCCTCTCATCATCAAGCATTGTCAATGTCCTAGGAGTACCATCATCCAAACTAAAAATCACATATGTTTCTTCTAACCATCATACTTAACACCAGCCAGTGATCATGCTTTAGCAAACGTTTTTGTAGAATTTCTTCTCATTTCTTCAGGTATGTCATATGCATTGGATTCATCTATGTTGTCTCTTGATCATTATGTGGACTGACTCCAAGGCTGTAGCTTCCTAATGCTATTTCTATTAGGTGGACTTGTGCACAAGCATTAGATTTTCTTATGTGTATAGATAAAAAGTTGAAAACACCCAAATAATTTATATCATAATAATACTAGAAAAATATATAAAATTCAACAATGATGTTGATTATTTTGTGAACAATAGATAGAACTTAGACATAATTAATGGCCTATTTCACAAGGATTTGGTAGATTATGTTTCATTTTCCAAATATAAAAACATTTAGTCCCCCCACCATTTTTTAAACAGATTCATTCTCTCTTCGAATTTGAACTTAAAAACTAGTACTCATGTTGTGTTAATGCACTACAAACATTAAACTGTCCACTAATCCCTTCTTAAATATTATCTTAGAATTTCTGGAATCATCTAGCCCAAGGAATTATCAGTGGTCCACATAACATTACTTTTATCATTGCACTAAACAACTGAAAATAAGCATGAAAAATATCAAGTTATCATAGCATCAAATGTTCTATTAAATCCAACTATGATGGGTAGGGAGGAAATATGAAACTGATAGGTGCAAAACTAAATGTGATTTCCACAATTTATTTTCATGATCCAACATCAACAATTTTATAAGGAAATATCCATAAACAATTTCTGAGAGCATTAAATCCAAATGCTAGGAATGGCTAGTTAAAATGCAGGTAGATATTTACAAAACACATATACAGGTTCCATTTGTTTAAGAAAAATGTCAGAAATTCAAACCCACTGACATGGGAAGGACACTTTCCAGATGATGTAGGCGATACATGTAATCTTCCAGTCATATAGTCTGTTGATGTTTATTTATATCTTTGATCTCTTATATGTACAAATAATCCATTGCACAAAGAAAATAAAACCTGGAGTGATAACCAAGCACAATTCAAAATTATAGAGCTGAGTGTATTCCTTAATCAAGGAATTTACAATACATTTCCAATGATCAAGGCTAGTCGCTAATTTATAAAACTGATCAAAGGCTCTTTCCAAAATCAATGTTGGCTACTTGTCCAATGATCAACTCTGATTGGTGGAATTAACAACGAAAAATTTATTTGTAAGCAACAATTGACTGAGATCATTTCTCTACCACAATTTGCACTGTGTCTTTATCTATATATTCTGGGCATATTTGAATTGGTCACACCTTCCTCTAATGCTCATACCATTCCATTACATATAGAGATTCTTCATTGTTTATATATTGTAAATCATTACTCATCTTACCTTACTTTGAATACTACTTTGTTTAATGTGAAGACGGCAACACCAATCAACTAGAAAATCAAACCACTAACCCATTGATTATTCTTGGTGGGATTTGTCGTCTGAAAATTAAATTCTCTCAATGAAAACACTATGAACCCTTGCGATCAAACTGTGGTTTGAATTACAATATGAACTTACTATTCTACCAATTTAGCGTTTCAAGCTAGGAATTTGACACTTTTAACTCAACCAAATATTTCCAACAATTCCCTACAAAATATTATAATAATTGCAACTGCACACATACTATATGCTGCTAATGCTATTGGGTGGGGTAATGACTATCAAATTTTTGGGATGCTGCTGGATTTGACACTTGAATTGAAACAATAGGATCTGTATCTGAGAGAGGCACTAGCATTGTTACTTATGCTAATGATGCTAGTGGTTCATCTGGTTGGGTAGTAAACTAATGAATAAGGTGCCTTTGGCTTCCCATGCACTATCACTAACCTTCGTGATGATGTGTTCCTCCTTGAGGAAGTGAAAGTGAATGGTTTAAGTTGTGTTTTCTCATGAAAAATTGGAATGGAGAGTATATCACTACAGATCATGTGGATGGTAAAGGGGGAGCCATTTATGTTGTTTCTTCGTGGTTGGTCCAACATATTCTTTACATAGGCTTGGAATCCGTGTCTGGATGTTGTTGGGTGACTATGATGTTATCAGGGAAGTTGTGGGGCTTCTATTTGATTTATGCCTCCAATGATCTAGTTGTCAAATTGAAATATATATTAGTGGGCTTACATTAAATGAATAAATTGTGTTTTCGGCAGGGCCTTTTCCATCCATCTTTATCTTACTATTAGCTTCTTTCATGCACTAGATGATATAAAATCATAAGGATCCATGTGTCCCCACTTGAAATGGTGCTTCAATGGGCTCATGAAAGTACTCATCCCTTCGCTCCTAAAGGAATTCATGCTTTTATTTTCCTAATGAAGTGAATGTCTAAGTGGATATGGGAAGGCTACAATATTTTGATCTCCTACCTGAGAATATTCACTAACTTGAACTGCAACTTCTAGTTTTGTTGGAGGATATGAACCAACTAGATCTACTGCGGCTTATGCCGATGGAGGTGTTGATTTATTTTCACCATTGGGAATTATCCCACATTGGCTGCAGACAAAGAGTTTTATGAGTATATAGCAACCTCTCATATGCATTTCGACGTCCAGTGCAAATATAGTGTGGGAGCTTTGGGTGTTTGCTTCTCCACGAGAAGATCACCATCCTGGAGCTCGGGATGCCCAGGTAGCCCTCTATCTTTTGGTACACGTGGAAACTCAGTTGTCGATGAGGATAGTGACTTGGAAGCGATGTGTCGTCGGTGTGGATAGTGATATGGCATCAGACCGAAAATGTGGATGATGATATGGCAGCCTTGAGATGTTGTAGACGTGGCAGTTATGTATGGTCGAGATGGGCAGCTAAGATTCAAAAAAATGCATGTGTTGTGTGGTCAATTGCCAAATGTATGTCTGAGTTGGTATAAAAATATTATTGAGACATCTATGTTTTGAAAAAAATTCAATTCTAGTATATATTAATTTTATTTAATTATTATTAATATCTCTTAATTTTTAATTTTAATTTTATTAAATATTGACCCATATGGATAAGTAATTGAATAAGGAATTTTTATTATTTAAAACGTTATTAAAAATTATAAATTTTAATATTTATTAATTTTTAATTTTATTATTTAATTTTACAAAGATTGAAAATAAATTGATTACAAACCTTTTAATATAAAAAGATTAAAATAGAGATATGTTAAAAGATTACCAATTTTATGTTATGTAATGCGTTGTTTTTAATTAGATCTTTTATAAAATTATATTAACTACTATTTATTTTTTTTGGTTTGGTTTCTTGCCAGGTTATAGAAGGGAGGCAATATATGGTGGGATCAAAATCAACGTGAATTTGTCAAATACACAGCATCCCCATCATTTATAAGGCATTCTATATTCTGTTCTATATGCCTTGAAAACCGATTTGCTAATCACCCTATCCTATAAGTTTCAGAAGTGCAGTGTCCATATCCCTTCTCAATTTCCTGACAATTGCAACTTAGGTGTCATTTTTTCTTTTTTGATTTTACTATTTAGATATTTAATATAAAGCAATAATTTTCAAATAAGAATAGCAACTGCAGACAGTCACCTCTTACAAGCAAGAAAACATGAAGAAAAACTACAGCATTCAGTTAAGTTGGCATGTATAACGATAAACTTATAACTAGCAAGAAGTGGGCTATAATACCATGGATGTTTAAGCCTGAGCTTCCTGCAAGAATCGATGTTTAATATGTAATGATTTTAGTTATTTTCATGATTCAATACTTTCAGTTGGTTTGAACAGATCTTTCACATTTAAACTTCAAAATAGACTTGTTTCAGTCCCCTCTGGCATGTAAGAGTAGAGATATTAAATTTTGATGCATCAATAACCAAATATGTTACAAAATGTGTGAGCCCAAAGTCGAACTGGGTACCTTTAATGTCTGAGCAAAATATATTATAGAATGTCTGAGCCCAGTTTTTAACTGGGGAACTTTGGTGTGTGAGAAAAACACATTACATAAATACTAAGTTCGAAGATGCTCGTATGAATGTTTATTGAGTGAATCTCCAATTACCTAGAGATGCTCGCATGCAAGGATAAAAATATAACACAATAAAAACAAAAACATGGAGAATCCGGCTTACTTGTTTAATAGGGAGAGCCTTCCGAATGCAAGAGGATCAAGAGAAGGTATAGGAGCAGGAGCTTGTTGGGTGCAGAGTAACGCAGAGTTAGCGTAGGAGCAGGAGCTGTTGGGTGCAGAGTCTGGAAGTGGGCAGAGTAACGTAAAGTTAGTGTAGGAGCGAAGAGTTTTGTTCAAATTTTGGCTCCATCGAACTGCGTTCTGGTGGTTGGCATGCAATTAATGCATGGAGGTGATGGGGACAATCTCTGTTAGAATCCTGGCGGCAACGGAGACCCGCAGTGACTGGGGGAAGACTTGGAGGTTTCCAGCGCCGGAGGGGGAAGGAAGATGATCGGTGGGAGAGGGGAAGGCGTTGAAGGGCTCAGGGTGTGAGGGTCTGTCGACGACACCCGGTGGGCCCCAGGTGCATTCGGTCTAGAGAACAGCCCACTTCTTTAAAATAAATTGATTACAAACTTTTTAATATAAAAAGATTAAAATAGAGATATGGTAAAAGATTATCAATTTAATGTTATGTAATGCGTTGTTTCTAATTAGATTTTTTATAAAATTATATTAATTACTATTTATGGTTTTTGGTTTGGTTTCTTACCAGGTTTCAGAAGAGAGGCAATATATGGTGGGTTCAAAATCAACGTGAATTTGTCAAATACACAGCATCCCCATCATTTATAAGGCATGCTATATTATGTTGTATATGCCTTGAAAACCGATTTTTTGATCACCCTGTCCTATAAGTTTCGGAAGTGCAGTGTCCATATCCCTTCTCAATTTCTTGGCAATTGCAACTTAAGTGTCATTTTTTCTTTTCTGATTTTACTATTTAGATATTTAATATAAAGCAGTAATTTTCAATTAAGAACTGTAGACAGTCACCTCTTACAAGCAAGAAAACATGAAGAAAAACTGCAGCATTCAGTTAAGTTGGGATGTATAACGATAAAATTAAAACTAGCAAGAAGTGGGCTATAATACCATGGATGTTTAAGCCTGAGCTTCCTGCGAGCATCTTTGTTTGATATGTAATGATTTTAGTTATTTTCATGATTCAATATTTTCAGTTGGTTTGAATAGATCTTTCACATTTAAACTTCATAATAGACTTGTTTGAGTCCCCTCCCACATGTAAGAGTAGAGATATTAAATTTTGATGCATCAATAACCAAATATGTTACAGAATGTGTGAGCCCAGAGTCGAACTGTGTACCTTTGATGTCTGATAAAAATATATTACAGAATGTCTGAGCCCAGTTTCGAACTGGGGACCTTTGGTGTGTGAGAAAAACACATTACAGAAAGACAAGGTTCGAAGATGCTCATATGGATTTTTATTGAGCGAATATCCAATTACCTAGAGATGCTCACATGCGGGGATAAAAACAGAACACAATAAAAAAAATAACATGGAGAATCCGGCTTACCTGTTTAATAGGGAGAGCCATCCGAATGCAGCAGGATCAGGAGCAGGTGTAGGAGCAGGAGCTTGTTGGGTGCAGAGAAACGTAGAGTTAGTGCAAGAGCAGGAGTTGTTGGGTGCAGAGCAACGTAGAGTTAGTGTAGGAGCAAGAGTTGTTGGGTGCAGAGCAACGTAGAGTTAGCGCAGGAGCAGGAGTTGTTGGGTGTAGAGTCTAGAAGTGGGAAGAGTAATGTAGAGTTAGCACAGGAGAGAAGAGTTTCGTTCAAATTTTGGCTCCATCGAACTACGTCCCGGTGGTTGGCATGTAGTTAATGCATGGAGGTGATGGGGACGGACTCTGTAAGAATCCTATCGGTGATGGGGACCCGCAGTGACCAGCGGAAAAGCCAGAGGTTGTCGGCACCAAAGGGGCAAGGAATATGACCGACAAGAGAGGGGACATCATTGAAGGGCTCACAGCGTGAGGGTCTATCGATGGCACTTGGTGAGCCCTGGGTGCATTCGATCGAGAGAATATCCAACTTCTTGAAAATAAATTTATTACACACTTTTTAATATAAAAAGATTAAAATAGAGATATGTTAAAACATTATCAATTTTATGTTATGTAATGTGTTGTTTTTAATTAGATTTTTTATAAAATTGTTTTAATTACTATTTATGGTTTTTGGTTTGGTTTCTTGCCAAGTTTCAGAGGGGAGGCAATCTATGGTGGGATTAAAATCAACATGAATTTTTCAAATACACAGCATCCCCATCATTTATATGGCATGCTATATTCTGTTGTATATTCCTTGAAAACCGATTTGTTGATCACCCTATACTATAAGTTTTAGAAGTGCAATGTCCATAACCCTTCTCAATTTCCTAGCAATTGCAACTTAGGTGTCATTTTTTCTTTTCTGATTTTACTATTTAGATATTTAATATAAAGCAGTAATTTTCAAATAAGAACAACAACTGCAGACAGTCACCTCTTACAAGCAAGAAAACATGAAGAAAAACTGTAGTATTCAGTTAAGTTGGGATGTATAACGATAAACTTAAAACTAGCAAGAAGTGGGCAATAATACCATGGATTTTTAAGCCTGAGCTTCCTGCGGGCATCTTTGTTTGATATGTAATGATTTTATTTGTTTTCATGATTCAATAGTTTCAGTTGGTTTGAATAGATCTTTAACATTTAAACTTATGAATAGACTTGTTTCAGTCCCCTCTGGCGTGTAAGAGTAGAGATATTAAATTTTGATGCATCAATAACCAAATATGTTACAGAATGTGTGAGGCCAGATTTGAACTGGGTACCTTTGATGTCTGAGCAAAATATATTACAGAATGTCTGAGCCCAGTTTCAAACTAGGAACATTTGGTGTTTGAGCAAAACACATTACAGAAATACCAAGTTCGAAGATGCTCATATGGATGTTTATTGAGCGAATCTCCAATTACCTAGAGATGCTTGCATGGAGGGATAAAAACATAACACAATAAAAACAAAAACATGGATAATCCCGCTTACTTGTTTAGTAGGGAGAGACTTCCGAATGCAGGAGGATAAGGAGCAAGTGCAGGAGCAGGAGCTTGTTGGGTGTAGAGTAAAGCAGAGTTAGCGTAGGAGAAGGAGCTGTTGGGTGCAGAGTAACGCGGAGTTAGTGCAGGAGCGATGAGTTTCATTCAAATTTTGGCTCCATTGAACTACGTCCCAACGGTTGGCATGCAGTTAATGCATGGAGGTGATGGGGAAGGTCTCTTTCAAAATCCTGGTGGCGACGGGGACCTGAAGTGACCGGGGGAAGAGCCAAAGGTTTCCGGCGCTGGAGGGGAAAGGAAGACGACCGGTGGGAGAGGGGACTATGTTGAAGGGCTCACGGCGTGAGGGTCTGTCGACGGAACCCAATGGGCCTCAAGTGCATTCGGTCGAGCGAATAGCTCACTTCTTGAAAATATATTGATTAAAAACTTTTTAATATAAATAGATTAAAATAGAGATATGTTAAAAGATTATCAATTTTATGTTATGTAATGTGTTGTTTTTAATTACATTTTTTATAAAATCGTATTAATTACTATTTATGGTTTTTGGTTTGGTTTCTTGCCAGGTTTCAGAAGGGAGGCAATCTATGGTGGGATCAAAATCAATGTGAATTTGCCAAATACACAGGATCCCCGTCATTTATAAGGCATGCTATATTCTGTTGTATATGCCATGAAAACCAATTTGTTGATCACCCTTTCCTATAAGTTTCAGAAATGTAGTGTCCATATCCCTTCTCAATTTCCTGGCAATTGCAACTTAGGTGTCATTTTTTCTTTTCTAATTTTACTATTTAGATATTTAATATAAAGCAGTAATTTTCAAATAAGAACAACAACTATAGACAGTCACCTCTTACAAGCAAGAAAACATGAAGAAAAACTAAAACATTTAGTTAAGTTGGGATGGATAACGATAAACTTAAAACTAGCAAGAAGTGGGCTATAATACCATGGATATTTAAGCCTGAGCTTCCTACGAGCATCTTTGTTTGATATGTAATGATTTTAGTTATTTTCATGATTCAATACTTTCAGCTGGTTTGAATAGAGATTTCACATTTAAACTTCATAATAGACTTGTTTCATTCCCCTCTGGCGTGTAAGAGTAGAGATATTAAATTTTTATGCATCAATAACCAAATATGTTACAGAATGTGTGAGTTGAGAGTCGAACTGGGTACCTTTGATGTATGAGCCCAGTTTCGAGCTGGGTACCTTTGGTGTGTAAGCAAAACACATTATAGAAAGACCAGGTTCAAAGATGCTCGTATGGATGCTTATTGAGCGAATCGCCAATTACCTAGAGATTCTCACATACAGGGATAAAAAAAGAACACAATAAAAACAAAAACATGGAGAATCTAGCTTACTTGTTTGATAGGGAGAGCCTTCTGAGTGCAAGAGAATCAGGAGCAGGTGCAAGGGAAGGAGCTTGTTGGGTGTAGAGTAATGCATAATTAGCGCAGGAGCAAGAGTTGTTGGGTGCAGAGTTTGGAAGTTCGAAGGGTAACGCAAAGTTAGAGCAAGAGCGAAGAGTTTCGTTCAAATTTTGGATCCATCGAACTACGTCTCATTAGTTTACATGTAGTTAATGCATGTAGGTGATAGGGATGAACTCTAATAGAATCCTGGTGGCGACGGGGACCCGCAGTGACCAAGGGAAGAGTCAGAGGTTGTCGGTGCTAGAGGGGGAAGGAAGACGACCGGCGGGATAGGGGACGGCGTTGAAGGGCTCAAGGTGTGAGGGTCTGTCGACGGCACCCGGTGGGCCACAGGTACATTCGGTCGAGAGAATAGCACACTTCTTAAAAATAAATTGATTATAAACTTTTTAATATAAAAAGATTAAAATAGAGATATGTTAAAAGATTATCAATTTTATGTTATGTAATGGGTTGTTTTGAATTAGATTTTTTATAAAATTATATTAATTAGTATTTATTGTTTTTGGTTTGGATTCTTGCCAGGTTTCAGAAGGGAGGCAATCTATGGTGGGATCAAAATCAATGTGAATTTTCCAAATAAACAGCATCCCCGTCATTTATAAGGCATGCTATATTTTGTTGTATATTCCTCGAAAATCGATTTGTTGATCACCCTTTCCTATAAGTTTCAGAAGTGTAGTGTCCAGATCCCTTCTCAATTTCGTGGCAATTGAAACATAGGTGTTATTTTTTCTTTTCAGATTTTACTATTTAGATATTTAATATAAAGCAGTAATTTTCAAATAAGAACAACAACTACAGACAGTCACCTCTTACAATCAAGAAAACATGAAGAAAAACTGCAGCATTTAGTTAAGTTGGGATGTATAATGATAAACTTAAAACTAGCAAGAAGCTGGCTATAATACCATGGATGTTTAAGCCTGAGCTTCCTGTGAGCATCTTTGTTTGATATGTAATGATTTTAGTTATTTTCATGATTCAATAATTTCAGTTGGTTTGAATAGATCTTTCACATTTAAACTTCATAATAGACTTGTTTCAGTCCCCAATGGCGTGTAAGAGTAGATATATTAAATTTTGATGCATCAATATCCAAATATGTTACAGAATATGTGAGCCGAGAGTCGAACTGGGTACCTTTGATGTATGAGCTCGGTTTCGAATTGGGGACCTTTGGTGTGTGAGCAAAACACATTACAGAAAGACCAGGTTCGAAGATACTCGTATGGATGTTTATTGAGCGAATCTCCAATTACCTAGAGGTGCTCGCATGTAGGGATAAAAGCAAAACACAATATAAACAAAAACATGGAGAACCCAGCTTACCTATTTAATATGGAGAGCCTTCCGAATGCAAGAGGATCAGGAGCAGGTGCAGGAGCAGAAGCTTGTTGGGTGTAGAGTAACGCAGAGTTAGCGCAGGAGAAGGATCTATTGGGTGCAGAGTCTTGAAGTGGGTAGAGTAACGCAGAGATAGCGCAAGAGCGAAGAGTTTCATGGGGACGGACTCTGTCAGAATCCTAGCGGCGACGGGGATCTACAATGACTGGGGGAAGATCCAAAGGTTTTCGATGCCGAAGGGGGAAGGAAGACGACCAGTAGGAGAGGGGACGACATTGAAGGGCTCATGGCATGAGGGTCTATTGATGGCACCCGGTGGACCCCAAGTGCATTCGGTCAAGAGAATAGCCCAGTTCTTGAAAATAAATTGATTACAAACTTTTTAATATAAAAAGATTAAATTAGATATATGTTGAAAGATTATCAATTTTATGTTATGTAATGTGTTGCTTTTAATTAGATTTTTTATAAAATTATATTAATTACTATTTATGGTTTTTGGTTTGGTTTCCTGCCAGGTTTCAGAAGGGAGGCAATCTATGGTGGGATCAAAATCAACGTGAATTTTCCAAATACACAACATCCCCATCATTTATAACGAATGCTATATTTTGTTGTATATTCCTTGAAAACCAATTTGTTGATCACCCTATCCTATAAGTTTCAGAAGTGTAGTGTCCATATCCCTTCTCAATTTCTTGGCAATTGCAACTTAGGTGTCATTTTTTCTTTTCTGATTTTACTATTTAGATATTTAATATAAAGTAGTAATTTTCAAATAAGAATAGCAACTGCAGATAGACACCTCTTACAAACAAGAAAACATGAAGAAAAACTGTAGCATTTAGTTAAGTTTGGATGTATAACGATAAACTTTAAACGGAAGTGGGCTATAATACCATGGATGTTTAATCCTGCTCTTCCTACGAGCATCTTTGTTTGATATGTAATTATTTTAGTTATTTTCATGATTCAATACTTTTAGTTGGTTTGAATAGATCTTCCACATTTAAACTTCATAATAGACTTGTTTCAGTCCCCTCTGGCGTGTAAGAGTAGAGATATTAAATTTTGATGCATCAATAAGCAAATATGTTACAAAATGTGTGAGCGCAAAGTCAAGCTGGGTACCTTTGATGTCTGAGCAAAATATATTACAGAATGTCTGAGCCCAGTTTCGAACTGGGGACCTTTCGTGTGTGAGCAAAACACATTACAGAAAGACCAAGTTCGAAGATGCTCGTATGGATGTTTATTGAGCGAATCTCCAATTACCTAGAGATGCTCGCATGTAGGGATAAAAACAGAACACAATAAAAACAAAAACATGGAGAATCCGACTTACCTGTTTAATAGGGAGAGTCTTCCGAATGCAAGAGGATCAGGAGCAGGTGAAGGAGCAGGAGCTTGTTGGGTGCAGAGTAACGCAGAGTTAGCGCAGGAGCAGGAGTTGTTGGGTGCAGAGTCTGGAAGTGGGCAGAGTAATGTGGAGATAAAGCAGGAGTGTAATATCCCTGATTAGATATCACTTAAAATTTGTCCCAAAATTAAAACTTTAAGACACTGACTATTAAACAAGAAAACTAGTTGCAGAACTAGTCTTTGGAAATCTAGTCGAGGGTTGAATGAGAAGGTTCTAGGAATGAGTTTGGAAAGGTTTAGGTTCTGGACTTTTTTATTTATGTGTGCATCAGCAATGATACCAACTTAGGTTTGTGGCACAAAAACTCAATGCTTCTCAAAATTGACTAAAACAGTGATTGTGGAAGCTAGAATTGTTGGATATGGGCAAGCTCAAAGGCTTAGGATGGATGAGAGGTTCTGATATAATTTTATACCTCTATACAATATAATGAGACCATTGATTTTTCAATAACAGCAAGCTTCAATCTAGTCCAATGCTCCTGGGCTACTCAGCATATACAGACTATAATGGGTGAGGTATTCAACTTAAGACTGTAGATGTGTATTTATGAGGTTACAGACATTAAATATCATTTATTAACAGTCATCCCACAATAATATAACATTCCATAAAGTTACAAAGAGTTCTAAGAAAATATTATAGTATAACTAGTAAATTTACAATTCAGGACTACTCAACTAGCTCAACTTTTGGGCTCCCAAACACTACTCAAATGAGATTTAATTTCTGAAATAGTGGTTGGATCACATCATGTGATATATTAGCTAACTCTATGAACTGGAATGAATTCATTTGGACTCTTACACATTGACTTATGGTTTATTCATTGAAAGCTAGTCAAATTCTAGCTAAATCTAGAAGGGGTGCATAAAATGGAGAAGAATTCAAAGTTCTGCAATTTTTATTGAAATGTATGATATCAGAACATTACATACTCTATGATTACATCATAAACAGACCATGAAACCTCTCAGAAGATGATAGAGGAGTCTCTCCTTTTGTACATGAGAAACTTGATGTAGAATAGAAAGAGGAAGAAGGATTCGAATCCTGACTTGATGAAGATGGTTCTGAACTACTGTTTCAACCTGGTAAGATTCAATACTCTATTATAACACCAGTGATAGGCCATGAATCCCCGCAGAAGATGGATGAAGAATCTCTCCTCTTGCACATGAGAAACTAGCTGTAGAATGGAAGAAGGAGGAAGGATTCGATCTCTGGCTTAGATGGAGATAGCTCTGAACTTCTGATTCGACCTGTTAAGCTCCAATACCTGCAAATAATCTCAGTGATAATGGTTGGATACCTTTATCCTCTCACAGAAAGCTGGGGCACACCTCCCATGCTTGACTAAGGGCACACCTCCCAAATCTTGGATGCACAAATGCATTCACAAAATTTCTCACACTAGCAAAAGATGTGAAAGGGAGTTTCTTGTATTCTTTTATAGAATTTCGGGTGACCTGCTGAGAAAGTTACTTGGCTTGTTGACCTGTGAGAATAGGTCACCTATGAGTGGGTAACCTTCCTTGATTGTTTGCTTGCTTTGCTTGGCTTTTCTTACTTTCCACTTTTCTGACTTTCCTTCCTTTTCTAAACTTTCCTTCTTTCAAAACTTTCCTGATTTTCCAACTTGCCTGCTTTTTCCTGGATTTATGCTGCTTTTCCTGAAATAAGCCTCTTTTCACCATTTTAGCAACATTTTTGGACTTTAGTGTTTACTTGACTTCCACCCCAAGTAATTCCACCAACCTTATCCACCAATTCGAATTAGTGGGTCATGTTCTCCATTTATTCAGCATAATAAATAAAAATATTAATTGCATCAATAATTTATAAATGCTCCATTAATTATTTATTCCAAGTGGGTAGCAACTATAGATAAAATTAAATGCACTGTCCTAAATAATTAATTGCCTAGAATACAAAATTTAACCCCATGGTTATGCAGTTGCCTCCTCAACCAAAGGGTTAGGTTGGGTTAGGAACTTGTTCCAATGATCAATTTTGTGGGGACATGAGAAGGAGCGAAGAGTTTCCTACAAATTTTGGCTCCATCGAACTACATCTTCGTGGTTGGCATGCAGTTAATACATGGAGGTGACAGGGACGGACTCTGTAAGAATCCTGGCGGCGACGGGGACCCGCAGTAACCGGGGAAGAGCCAGACGTTGCCAGCACCGGAGGGTGAAGGAAGACGACCGGTGGGAGAGGGGACAGCGTTGAAGGGATCATGACATGGGGGTCTGTCGACGACACCTGGTGGGCCCCGGGTGCATTCGGTCGAGAGAATAGCCCACTCCTTGAAAATAAATTGATTGCAAAGTTTTTAATATAAAAAGATTAAAATAGAGATGTGTTGAAAGATTATCAATTTTATGTTATGTAATGTGTTGTTTTTAATTAAATTTTTTATAAAATTATATTAATTACTATTAATGATTTTTTTTTTGGTTTCTTGCCAACTTTCAGAAGGGAGGAAATCTATGGTGGGATCAAAATCAACGTGAATTTTCCAAATACACAGCATCTCCATCATTTATAAGGAATGTTATATTCTGTTTTATATGCCATGAAAACCAATTTGCTGATCATACTATCCTATAAGTTTCAAAAGTGTAGTGTCCATATCCCTTCTCAATTTCCTGGCAATTGCAACTTAGGTGTCATTTTCTCTTTTCTTATTTTACTATTTAAATATTTAATATAAAGCAGCAATTTTCAAATAAGAACAGCAACTGTAGACAAACACCTCTTACAAGCAAGAAAACATGAAGAAAAACTGCAACATTCAGTTAAGTTGGGATGTATAACGATAAACTTAAAACTAGCAAGAAGTGGGCTATAATACTATGGATGTTTAAGCCTGATCTTCCTGCGAGCATCTTTGTTTGATATGTAATGATTTTATTTATTTTCATGATTCAATACTTTCAGTTGGTTTGAATAGATTTTTCACATTTAAACTTCTTAATAGACTTGTTTCAGTCCCCTCTGGCGTTCAAGGGTAGAGATAATAAATTTTGATGCATCAATAACCAAATATGTTACAAAATGTGTCATCCCGGAGTCGAACTGGGTAACTTTGATGTCTGAGCAAAATATATTACAGAATGTCTGAGCCCAGTTTCGAACTGGGGACCTTTGATGTGTGAGCAAAACACATTATAGAAAGACCAGGTTCGAAGATGCTCGTATGGATGTTTATTGAGTGAATCTCCATTTACCTAGAAATGCTTGCATGCAGGGATAAAAATAGAACACAATAAAAACAAAAATATGGAGAATCTGGCTTACCTGTTTAATAGGGAGAGCCTTCTGAATGTAGGAGGATCAGGAGTAGGTGCAGGAGCAAGAGCTTTTTGGGTGCAGAGTAATGTATAGTTAGCGCAGGAGAAGGAGCTGTTGGGTGCAGATTCTGGAAGTGGGCAGAGGAATGCAGAAATAGCGCAAGAACGAAGAGTTTCGTTAAAATCTTGGCTCCATCGAACTCTGTCTCGGTGGTTGGCATGCAATTAATGCATGGAGGTGATGGGGATGGAGTCTATCAGAACCCTAGCTGGTACGAGGACCCGCATTGACTGGGGAAAGATCTGGAGGTTGCCGGTGCCGGAGGGGGAAGGAAGACGATTGGCGGGAGAGGGGACGGAGGTTAAGGGCTCACAGAGTGAGGGTCTGTCGACTGCACCCGGTGGGACCCGAGTGCATTCGGTCGAGAGAATAGCTCACTTCGTTCATATAACCGTCTTGTTTATATACAAGCAATGATGCAACCATCTTCTATAAAGGTAATGGAAAGAATGGCTTAAATGTATTTAATATGTACACTAAATAATATGCACAGTGTACATGATAGTTATACTGATTTTTTTAGTCCCTATTGTACATATGACATGTGAAGTAAAGATTCTGCTCATTGTGTATCATGTGAAGTGAAAACTCTGCACGCTGTCTATTATATCATGTGAAGTGAATACTACATATAGTTAAGAGTACTACATATAGTCATATAGTTAAGATGTGTATTAAGTTGTTTAAATAAAGTTTTTATATATATATATATATATATAATATATTGGTTTTTAGGTTATGTTATAATAAAAAATGTATATAGTATTTTTTTATTTTTTAATAAAGTATAATTTTATTTTAATATGAACTTATTCTTTAAAATTTTAATTGTTTTTTAAATATAAATAATAATAATTAATTAATTTTTGTTTTTTAACTTATTACATAATAAATTTAATTAAGGAAAAATTACAAAATGAATCTATGCAATCACTTTCACGTCCTTTTAATTGAGAAAAAATCTTATAACTCCGTACAAAGTTATGAAAATGGTTCTATTCAATATTCTAGATTAGTCATGGCTCAATATAAATAACATGGGAAATGAGAGACTTCTTAAAATTGGTTTAAATTCAAGTCAAAACCAACTATGCCTCAAGCGGAGTTAGTTTAAAGATACGATGGCTTGGTTAGACGATTGGGGCATTAATGAAAATGAAACTTTATTGTTTAAAATATTATCACCTTCAAGTTTAAAGAGAAATTGTGGTGCAAGGAAAATTTAGCCGTTAAGAGAAAAGTAAGATACTATGAGGAGGTCATTAACCATAATTTGGAAGATCAGAAATATCTCTCGATAGTAAATATTTTAAAGAAGACAATTAATATAGCCAAGAATAGAATGAACTCCCATGAGCTTGATAGCGAAATAGGGTGCTGGTATATTCCCAAAACTCTGTGGGCAGAAAGGGTTTGCCATCTTTGTGAGTCTATGCGCGTTGAGGATGAAAATCACTTTCTCTTAGAGTGCCCTGCTGACACCCACATTAGATATGAGTTTCATAGTATTTGCTGCAATACAAACCTTGATAACCTCCTAACTTGCCAAAACTATAGTGAGCTTGAAAATCTTCTTACCAAGCTTTTTGAGCATAGGAACAACCGTTTAAAGCAAACCAAGTAATAACCTTCTTAAGAACCGATAGACCAAATTTGGTCTCAATGGACGTTAATCATCATCATCATCAATTGAGAGAATTAAATATTATATTATGCTTTTACATGATGTGTTTATGTTTTTCTCATACTTGTATAGACCTAACTTGCATAATGATATATTAGTATGACGTAACTTGCATAATACACAAAATATCCTAAACCATATTATGATTCTCATTGTTGATGTACTTTTATGTTGATTTTTGGGTTTTTTTTGGTTATAAAACATATCTCATTTAATTTATGTGGCATTATATATAATAATGATGACAAATATTTATTGAGATTAATTTTGATTTATTGAACTTTAAGAAAAGTAATGATTTTTTTTTTAATTGTATTGTTACATTTAAAAAGTTTTAAGAAATACATTTTTAGATCACCATAATGACATAAAAATAACAAATTGTTAATGTTAACCATATATTATGAAATGTTCAATATCTATTTTACTATAAACATGATAGGACTTTGTTTTTATTTTATCAATGCTAATTTTCTTCTTTATATTCAAGAAACAAAGAATTCGAATAAAGTAAATGCTATTATATTAAAAGCATATAAATAAAAAAAACTTGGTGATGATGACGATGATGGAGGACGACGATGATGATAGACCAATTTTGGTCTTATAGACCTTAAGAAAGAAAAGTAAGAAACAACTTGGTTTTATTTAGAATTTTGAAATTGAGATATTATGTGGGTGTACTCAGCGAATCTAGGATAAAGTGCTTTTCATGCTCAACACTTGTAGTCTCACAAAGCTGACAAATCCTTTAAGCCCATGGAGTCTTCGGAAATGTCCAATGCCTTGTTTCACTATGCAACTCATGAGAGTTCGTTCTTATTTTAGCTATGTGGATCTTCTAGTTCTTTACGCTAGTTAAAAGAGAGATATTTTTGCTCTTCTAGATTAGGTTTAATTACCTTCTTATAATTTCTTAATTGTCTTTTATTCTCTAAATTTTTAATGCACCACAACTTCTCTTCAAACTTTAAGACTTAATAATATTTTTAATATTATCTATATTTTGCAAAATAATATTTTCATCAATTCATCAATTCATCAATGCTTAGCCAAAATGTGACATCTTCATGTCAACTCCAAGACAAAAAAAATAAGAGTTATTTAGTTTTTATAAACCTAATATTTTATATTATCAAAATTATAAATAACTATTTTAAAATTAATGAAATTAAATTTTTTATTTATTTTAAATGTAGTAATCCTAAATTTTTAACCAAGTTTTATTAATAATTATAAATAAACTTATTAATATAAGATTATATTAAAATTAAATATTTTATAATCTCATCCATAAAGATGTTTTGAATATATCTATATATATAATACAATACAAAAGTTACTTGGTTGGCTTGCTTGGAGGGAAAATCAACTTCACACGTTTTTGCCGAGAAAGTACATATCACCTAATAAACTTGCAAAGGTGTTTGATATTATCTACTATTATTTGCTTGCAATAAAGTCGCAAAAGTGTTTGGTATTCTCTTTTATTATTTGCGTCCATAGAATAAGATATCTTATGCTTTTACATGGCGTGTAAGTATTTTTAGCAATCTTCTATAAACCTAACTTTAATAATTGGGCTACTTAAAATAAATTATAGTATGCCTGCGATTGTTTATGCATTATGAAGTTGATTTTTATGTATTGTTGGTCCATAAATACATACCATGTGCGCCATGTGGCCCCATAGGACTCGTGTATTGTACCCTTAACGAACCCTTTGTATGGGAAACTATATCATAATCAAACAATATGTTCACATGTATTAGGAGCATGCAAATACAGAAACGTCGGTAAGAATCCAAAGGAATTTTGTAATTTAATGTTTAATACTCCCAAAATCACTAAGAAGTGTCTTGAGGTTGTAATTTCTAAAACATTTTCAAACTTAATGCATTTTTTTTGGAAAAAAAAATTGCAACTTGTTATTTATAGATAGAATCAAAGGTACATAATCTCGTCCTTTTGATGACCAGTACTAAAACCAAAATAATCTTTATACAAAACATTCTCCAAAACCAGCATGACACAAAATCGTCATATAACCCAGGACTACCCCTCTACCCAAACAAAACCTCCAATTACTAAGAAGACAAAAAATCAAAATACTACCATCTATACAAACTAGTACAAAAAAACAAATAGACCTCAAAAAAACATGATAAAAACCAGAGTCACAAAACTTTCTCCAAAACCAGCATGACAGAAAATCGTCAAATAACCCAGGACTACCCCTCTACCCAAACAAAACCTCCAATTACTAAGAAGCTAAAAAAGCTAAATACTACCATCTATACAAACTAGTACAAAAAAACAAATAGACCTCAAAAAAAGATGATAAAAACTAGAGTCTATAAGCTCTTATGCATTATAAGGACGAATATGGTTTTATTTCATTTGAAATTCATTTCGAAGAGCAACACTTTGCTTAGATTTTGAAATGAATTAACGAAAAGGACGAATATGGTTTTATTTCATTTGAAATTAATTTCGAAGAGCATCACTTGCTTAAAATTTGCATTGAACTAACGAAAATGTGGAGGGTATTTTGGAAGAAGGTGAACTCTCACTTGAAGAGACGAATGGGGGTAAAAAGGATCACCGTCACTTCTCACTTTATTAAGCAAATTAAAACAGTTTAAACAATTAATAATATGAACAATAAGGAAGGGATCCCCCTTCGGATCATAAAGATAAAAGGGATTAACTCCCCTTTACCTTCATATTCAAGTTGTCTCTATTAATTCTAGTGGGATGAGTGACCAACTAGTTTTGTATGCCATTCATTTTCATCCTATGTGGAAGTTTAGGTACCGCTACATTGTTTTAGCCAGCTTATGGTTTGGATTTTTGGGAGAGTTATTTAAGGGTCATTCCCACTTGTTTTTTTGTTGGTTTCATGATCGTTTTCTTCCCGGTCAAGTGTGGTGGTTCCCTTGGCTTGGTGGCAATTCTCTTGATTTGGCATGGTGGTTCTATTCTCTTTGTTGCATGCATCGTTTACATTTTCACCTATTACCTTGGCTCTCTTTAGGATTATTGCATATTAGTGTTACTTATACCTAAAGGAGGAACTTCATGGTTGCAAAAAGGCAGGTGATAATGAAAAAAAAATATTTCAGAGAGTTATAATAATGTAATTTATTTAACATTTATGGATCACACATGGAAATATTAGTTCAACTCTTGCAATACCTAACTTTCAAGTTTTAACCTCATAATGTAATTTTCTAAATATTGATGTAAAATGCTAGAATCCATAAACAAAAGGTTCAAGGTGACCAAGCTATTGTAAATATGTACATTTTCAATATTAATATAAAATCTCTTATGGCTGCAAGGGAAGAAGGATGAAAAAGAGATTGGGGGTTTCATGGCTGCAAGGGAAGAAGGACGAAGAAGAGATTGGGGGCTATGATTCCTCAAGTGGAGAAAAGATAGTGGGATAAAGGAAATGACCCTAGTTGGATTTAGCTTATATCCTTAGCCTTAGCAATTTAACCAAGATTCCTAACCATGATTAAGAGAAATGCTTTGAATAAGCATTATTTAATTATCCTAAGAGGGGATTAATATGGGGAAAATTGTCCCATGAGAAGTAGCCACATGAAAATCTAAAACATGCATATAAAAGTGAAAAAATATGCTTTTGAGGGGTTCATTCCTTCATAGATTGGAATAGTTCATTCCATTCATCCTTGTTCTTCCATCACATTGGATTGTCAAACACTGATACCTGAGAGGCATTTTCGTGTTATTAACCCAAAGAAATTGGTGCTAAGGATGTGTACCCTTGTGAGAGGAACCTGGCCTGCAATTGTGTTCTATAGAGTCCCACTTCGAAGACTTCCTGTCCAAATTGTGCTGGAGTGTTGAAAGGGAATTGGGGGATGCCCAAGGAACTTTAGCTCTAAGAAGGGGGTTTGTTCCTTGCATTGTGCAGGTGGATGGGAAATGAGAATTGAGGTTCAGAACAACTATGGAGGGGGTTTCTGCACCAAGGGGGTTGCATGAGTGTTGGGTTGTGTAGAGATCTTGAGGAATTTATTTTCCATTGCTGATTGATATCCTCAACTTGAGGGTGGCTTCTGTCAAAGAAAGATATGGCTTGAGAGAGATCTTATAGTTGGGAGAAACATCCCTCACCTTCAATCAATTGGATAATACTAGGTAAGTATTTCACTGTGTATGAATTGCCATGGTTATAACTGTATTTTCATATCTTAATTTAGCGGTTAAAATTGTATAATTGCACAGATTTCTTGGCATGGTATGAGTGTATTCATTCTAGAGTTTCCTGTAATGTTTTAGTGAAGCCATATGATAATTTAGGTGACCAAACATTAATTTTCCATTATAAATTGATAGTGAAATTATGAAAAATGAATTTGGGCATCTGTGTTAAATTGTGTACATTATTTGAGTACCTTGTGTTCTCCATGGTTGAAAGAGCCTATCAGGTATGTGACAGAGTGGTATCAGAGCCTGAGGTTGCAGCATTTGAGCTGCATGGGTTGAAATTTTATTATTCCTATAAAATCAGAGGTTGCACGATAAGTGTTCGACAAAATGTGTATGTTGGCACAAAATTGAGACTGGGTTCTTATGCATGGACCAATAAAGGCATCGTTGTAGTCTAGTTTGCTGGCATTTTCAATGCTCTGACGGTGAAGGTCTCACTCAAAGCACAACCAATACCGTTGTGGGATAGGGATTGGTTAATAGTAAGGATATAGTTTGGGACAGTTCCTATCATTTAGATCACAAAATTCATCCTAATATATCATAACATTATCTATCTCAGATCATCACAACATTAATATATAGATTACTTATGGTAATTAAAGAGCAAACACGTGAAAGATAAATAGATTCAAAATAAAAAAAAAAATGTGGGGCCCAAAAATCCTTCCTTATTACAGTAGATAAACCCCATTACATCATGGCTTTGCAGCCTTACAATCACCATAGAATTATCCATCACGACATATGCAAACATGTTAGCAAAACCCAACTAACCAAAACCCAAATGCATTATCCTCTGTTGTGGATCCGGCTATTTATGTCAGTTGTTGATTTGATCTTCTTCTAATCGTTCACATCTCTTTCAATCTTGTTATTCTCTCTTTCTTTCCACTTATCTTTCACTTCCTTTTATACTTGCAAAACCATTGCGGTCATTAGCACCTTTTATGCAACTCTCGCTCCTTTCCCCTACACTTCATTCTTTGGTCCTTTCTTGTTTCTCCTTTTGGAGTCCTCTCCAAAAATGAAGGAACCAACCTTGTAAGTAGAACCTGCATATTTAGAGGTTGCACACAAAGTGTTTGATAAATGCGTGTAAGGAAAATTTGGAAAAATGATAGTCTGCATGCTAAGTTTTTGACATAATGCGAATGTGGATTTGGTATGTAATTAGAAGGAAAATTCACATATTATTAATAAATAGTTCAACGAAATGCTCCTATGGAATTGTTGGTTAAAATACCTAATATTATTATCAAATTACACATGCAATTTGGTAATGTAAAAATATGTAATGGAGTAGTACGAGTCTGAGAGAGAGATTGGTAAAAAAGGAAATTTCAAATCAGTTCCATGGAGTTACAATCTCTATTAACAAATGGAAGGATTCCAGTCAGAGGAAAGGCAACTATAATTTCCTATTGGTCAGGTGTATGTTTCACGGAGATATATGTTGATGGGATTACGTCAAGTGTAACCCTATTTCAACCATATATTCACACACACATATACATTTTGAACTTAAGTGTTTATGAAAATTCTAAAATATTTGGAAAAATTTGATGTAAGACCCACAATTTCCATGTGGACAAAGGATGACATGGACTAGCCACGTGGATAGGTGGATATGACGTGATCCATCGACATGGGTTCAAAGTGTGTAGGTGGTAGTATCAGAAGGGGAGTTGTATTTATGTGTGGCATCTAGGTGGGATGGGGTGGTGTTCTATTCAACCAAAAGCACATGAGGATCTGTCGGATCCCAATAATATCTATGACAGGATCTCAAGCTTCTCGAATAATCTTAGATACCCGACAAATATCCAAGAATCCAAAAATTATGGAGGAAGAATACACTTAATGAAAAAGGCTGATATTGCTTCATGCAAATCCCCATTGAATGATCCTAACTATTCGCTCCAAGTAAGGTACGTGGGTGTTATCCAAAGGAGTCCTCCCACAAATGGTCCATATTGAGAGGCAAAGTTATATATGTGAGATATACACCATTCACGCATCGAAAGGTGATCGGAGGTTAATGGAGGGGTTCATGTCGAGAATCGAGCGAGCATGTTCCTCCAAGGTATATTTGATCATTTTGAAAAATCAAATTGCACAAAAGTTAACAAGGGTACCCCTGCAGTGAACGACTAGGACTTGATTGCACAAGTTGGACCAAAACATATATATTGTTCGTGCATGGAGAGTTGAATGCGGCTTATCCCGATAAGAGTTCTATGAAAGGATATGATTAAATTGCACATGTTTCAACATTTGATCTTGACCATTCGCGCAAAGGGAAGTAATAGCACCTTAGCTTAGTGGTACTTTCACAGATGACTAAGATTTAATTTGGGATCATGGGGAAAGCATATCAGAACCATTCATGTAGGTCATGTTTTGCATATGTGAAGGCCACATAAAAGGAGAAGACTAGTCATGGAAATTAGTTATTGTTGACTAGAAACTATTTGCGAAAAAGCGTAAAATAACAACGTGGATGTATCAAAGAGAGTGAAAAACAAATAAAGGCAGTTATTTCAATGTCAAAATTTAGGTTCCAGAAAATGAAAAACATCTCGAATCTTATGCAGGAGGTTGCACGAAATAAAAATAATTAAAAAACAAATGCAAGGGGACAAGCCCCCTTGACCCCCTTTTTTTATATCTACACACTTAGTCTTTGAGTTTAAGTGCAACCCAGGAAACTTTGTGAATTTTGGAGGTTAATATTTCATCTTGGTGCTCCAAATGGAACATGGCTATAGTCATTGGAAATCTTATAATAAGGAGAATAAATATGAACATGTTTATTATAAGAAGGCATTATAGATCCTTCCAATAATTAAATAGAAAGAGACAAATAGGTCTTATTTGACAAAAATATAAAATATGTGCTTCCAATAATTTATATATATATATATATACACATCAATTTTTATTGAATTTTAGAATTACATTTTGTTTAACTTGAATGTAAGAACATGAACACATTGTAGGTAAAGTTTGACATTAGAGCTAGTCATAGGACAAGATTTCAAAGAAGTATAATGGAGGAATGGGATCTTCCATATAGGTATGGATAAGATGTCAGAGGTCAGGATATCAGTGTGGGAAATGCATAAATAAAAACAAATAAGCATAGAGTAAATGCAAATGCACTGGAATTTTTGGATACTATGAGAGGTCTAAGGATGGACATACAAATCTGTAGCGAAGACAATGGGAGGATGTTAAAGGCCAAGGAACAACAAACTCATCTAAAGGCTCAATTGATGCAAAGTATAAACATGCTACGGAGGAAAAAAAATGGGCTTAACCTCAATTCAAGAAAAAGAAGGAAGAAAAGGTTCAAGGAAGACATCACATGAGATATATGATGACTCTAAATGTGCTACCAGGACTCATAAGCAAATCTACTCACCATATTATGCAATTAGGAATTCATATATATCCGAGGAAACAAGTAGTAGTCCAGAATTGTCTCCAATATGTTAGTTTTTCTTACTTGTTTAGAATAATAACATTAAACAATCTAATCACTGAAATAAAGACAAGCACAACATACACAATGAATAAAATATTTCTCTCAAGGAAACCACAAGAGAGAAAACCCCAACGAAACTTCCTCAATATAGAATTCACAAAGTACAAGATAAACCCCAAGACAAAATCAACTTCTCTCCTTCTCTTATGCGAGCTCCTCTCTCTCGTATGCAAACTTGAGTGAGTGAGATGAGTGTTACAAATGAGAAACTCAATATCCTATTTATACTTTACATTTGACTTGAACTTTTACTAATTAGGTCGGCTCTAACTCACCTAACTGGCCTGACCTGTACTCTTTACAATAAAATATTCTTTCTAGATATTTAAAGGCCGAATTAATCAGTCATGGTTTACATTGACTCTGTCAATGACTCTTAAATTATCAATTACATTATTGACATCTCTTGAAGGAGGAATACAATAGTACAATAGACAAATACATTTAGAATATCTTCCACGGTTAGATTTTTTTAACAGTGCCTCTTAACTAGGAAGGTATTTTTTGGGTAACATCAATAGCATCAACAATTGTCTAGTTGACTTGTGAATCTCTATATGTCGTACGAAGTTTTTGAATCATCATATGTCTTGGGTATCACATCATATCCTAGAACATCATCATCATTTTCTGCTAGAATATCACCATCAGCATCATCATTATCTTTTGCTGGAATATCACCATCAGCATCATCATTGTATTCTACTAAAATATCACGAGAAACATCATCATCATCTTCTCCTAGAATATCACCATCAGCATCATCATTCTCTTCTACTGGAATATCACCATCAGCATCATCGTCAATGTATGAACACTGGAACAACATCAATCATCATTCGACAAGTACTAGAACAATAGTCACTAGTAAGTAAATATTGGAATAACATCAAACAACACATGTCAATAAACAAGTATAGGAAAAACAATAACCATCAGTAAACAAGTACTTTTATAATAACCATCAGTAAACAAGTAGTGGAACACTATCAGTCAAAAAGTATTGATCTTCAGTCGGTAAGGACTGGAATCTCTATCAGCCAGCATGTACTGATATTCATCCTACAAGGACTAGCATCTCTATCAGTCGGCAAGGACTGGAATCTCTATCAATCGGCATGTATTGATCTTCAGCCTACAAGGACTAGCATCTCTATCATTCGGAAAGTATCGGTCTTCATCCTACAAGTACTGGAATCTCTATCAGACAGCAAGTACTGATATTCAGCCTACAAGGACAGGAATCTCTATCAGTCGGCAAGTACTGATCTTCATCCTACAAGGAATGGCATCTCTATTAATGGGAAAGTATTGATCTTCAGCCTACAAGTACTGGCATCTCTATCAGTCAACAAGTAATGATATTCAGCCTACAAGGACTGGAAACTCTATCTGTCAGCAAGTATTGATCTTAAGTCACCAAGGACTGGCATCTATCACTCATCAAGTACTGATATTCAGTCACCAAGGAATGGAATCTCTATCATCATCACTTCCTCTTTCGAGGGAAGTCCTTTCGTACCCCACTCCTTCTTTCAAAGGAGCTCCAATAATTATCATCACTCCAAGTGTCATCGTGCCTTCTGATCCCATACAAAGTCTTCTTCAATATTCACACATGTGGTTCTCTGTAGAGAGTCTTGAGTCCTGTAGGTTGCTCGATATCTTCTTCTATTTTGATTACACCATCTATCTAGCCACTAGAGCAACATCTCATCATTGTAGACTGCCTCTTTCTCAGAGAACCCTTGCTTTGTACTTCTGTCATATGCTTGATTTCATAAGTCTTGTTCTACGAAACAAATATCATCATTCTTCGCTTGTAGGTGATCGTTCATGATATTTCCTACAAGTCAAATTCAATTGCATGGTTAGAAAAATTTCATAGTTTCCAAAACATATTAATAATGACAAAATTCACACAGTCATGCAACCATCTTAGTCAATGCTTCAAGACAACATTCATTCATACGCCGTATTCATATGGTAACTTTCTAGATTCCTTCCATTTCTACTAGAACATTATTAAGAGCATGCACTACTTCCAGTATGAAAACAAAGATGTTTCATTCTAGATAAGTAGCAATGGAATGTTGTACAGCATCATAGGCCACTTACCCACCACATACATGTTAGTAGTATTATGTTCATCAATGCAAACATTCTAACATTCATAATACACATACTAAATCTAGGAACATAAGTATGTGAACAACAAGTCAATACAGAAATGACAATTCAAATACTTATCTTTGTTTGTTTGGTAGGATCTCTCTTGATCCTAGTCTCCTTGCAGGAATCTCGAATAGTGTGCTCCACTCCATCATGTGGGTTATCCTTCAACAAGATTACACATCAAGGATACATAACTGGAATATGACCTTGGTCTCTTGCTTCCTTTTAGGGAACCATATCTTCCTGCATATTGTATTATTTCTCGTGCCCAGGTTGAACTCCTCTTTCATGGATTTTCTTCATGAGGTGTCTTCTCAAGTCTCTGAGGTTCTTTCATGTCATGATCCTTTGGAATAGGTTCCCCTTCAATATTTATGTTTGGTACATCATTAGTTTCTGTAGTTCTAGGAGCTTCATGCTCCTCTTCATCCTTGTGATTCTTATTATACTTGTTGAAGGTTCTGTCTTCATCAAATGTAACATCTCTGCTAAGCTCAATCTGATGATATCCTGGGATGTAGATACAGTAATCCTTTGATTGCTCGTTGTAACCCAAAAATATTCCGTTCTTTCCTAAAGGCTCCAACTTCGATATTTTCTCTTTTGGAATGTGAATAAATACTAATTTCAGGCTTCGTACCGATAAACATCTCTTCTGGGGTCTTGTTTCCAAGAGCACTGTGAGAGATTTTGTTCTGAACATAGATTTTGGTTCTAGCTGCTTCAGCCCATAAGTGCATGGGTAGGTCTTGATCATGGATCATGACCTTCACTACTTCCATGATAGTTCTGTTCTTCCTTCTAGCTACTCCATTATGCTTGCAGATTATAGGGAATGGTAATCTCCCTCTTAATCCCTACTTGCTTACAAAAGTCTTTGAAATTACCTGGCGTGTATTCCCTCCATTATTTTCCCTTAGAATCTTGATCCTCTTTTCAGAGAGGTTTTCCACAACAACTTTGAACTCTTTAAACTTTCCAAAAACTTCATCTTTACTCTTTAAAAAATAAATCCATGTTTTGCGGGAGTAATCATCAATAAAATATGTATAGTAAACATACTCGCTTAATGAAGAGGTAGACATAGGTCCACAAATGTCGGAATGAATAATGTCCAATATGTCCTTAGCTTTGATGTCATTAGTTGGAAATGGTTTCTTTGTAATTTTTCCTTGTGCACATCCTTTGCACACTCCTTCATGATCAAATTGGATTTCTAGTAATCCAGTCACTACCTCGCTTACCATTGGTAAGGATTTGTAGTGTACATGAGCTAGTCTTCTATGCCATAATTCACAGGGCCTCATGGTACTGGTCATCAATGTTGAATTTGCATGACCCTTAAGTTTATAAAGTCCTCCTTCTTCTAATCCAATAACAATTGCATCATCAATAGTCTTCCCCTTTGGCCACATATGAAATTCACCATATACAAATGCAATTCTAAGACCTTTCTTATCTAAGGCTGAAATATATAGAAGGTTCTTCTTCAAATATGGAACATATAACACTTCCTTCATGTTCATGTACTTTCCAGATTCCAACTTGTAAGAGGCTTCTCCCATACCTTTGATAGGGTATTGATAATCATCTCCAAGATTTACTTTGTGTTGAGATTCTTTTTGCATGAGATCTGAAAGAGACTCCTTATATCCCATCATCTGTTTTGAGGCTCCACTGTCCACTAGCCAAGTATCACTACCATGAGATACTGAACCAGTGAGGGTTGATATTAGTACATATTCTTCACTGGAGTCCTCATCTTGTTTGTTTTTGTCTTCGTCATCATACTCATTGTTGCTTGGTTTTTCAACCAAGCATGTGCAAGGATGCACCTATTAACTTGTAATAGTAGTTTCAATATAAAACAAAAAAAACTATGAATAAAATAATATAATGAGATCTAACATTAACATGTGCAAATAAATAAAAAACTAGATTTCAAAACATATGCAATAAGATCTATGGAAAAACAATAACTTGAAAAATATTTGATTTTGTATTACCTCAAATGGTGAGGATGATGGGTGTTGAGCAGATCCAAGGTTGAGAAGCTCCAATATCCAATGGTCTCTCCTTCTCCAAAGCTTCAATGGGGATCTTCAAACTCGAAATGGGAGGCAATGGCTCTCAAAGGGAATTTGGCAGCATAAGGATAGGATGAAATGTGGATGTAAAGTGATGAGCCCCTATCACCTTTTTATAGTTTTTGGTGATGGGGAATACCATTATGGTTTTAAGGAAACCAATGGTATTAACCAACATGGTTTAGGTCTCTTCTTCCCCCTTTTTCATTTTTTGAATATTTTTTATATTTTTATTCCCTTTTAATATTTTTTGGGAATTTTGGACCCTTTTTTAGGGTTTTTTGAGGAAAAATACATATTTTGAGGGGAAAAAGGTGTATTATGGTCTTTTTGGTGACCTTTTAATGGTTTTGGACAAATGGGTCATGTGAATAAGGGAATGAGCTAGTGAGCACTTTTTGGGTGTTAACAGATTGCCCCCTGATGTGTGAGGGCATGAGCTCATCGTATGGTCGATAGACATCATAGTTCTTTTGTTTGTTTCCTGGGGTTTGGAGAAGAGAAGAGACCAATTGGAGACTGGAACAATGGCCCCTTGGAAGCTGCAAAAACTAAAAAAATACATTGCCTCAAAATGAATGAGCAATAATCTCTGATTATGGACGAGGCGGGCATACCCATGCTTGTGTCAAGACATATACATAACAATTAGGCCCAAGAAGGGGGTCTTGAATAATACATAAAAACTATTGGTACATCATAATTGTCCAGAGGGGACACCATGCTGGGATGTACTCATGATCATGCCATGGCTGATCTCAATAATTGATACACTGGAAAAAGTGACAATCGTTCTGAATAAGGTATTAGAAGGGTTGATGAATTGCTGAAATTGAAGGTGTCCAACATCTGTAGGGACTCAATTAGACTCTCAAATGTGATAGAGTCATTAAATGAGTCAACTTCTGAGGATTATTTGTAACTGTATACTCAAGGGAGTATAGAACTACGGTACATCTAAAAATTGTTGCCAAGCGCAACCCAAATATACATGGGAAAATGAAACTGGTTGTTTCCTCAATTAGGCTCTCCAATGCGGTAGAGTCAGGTGATATCCAGGGTCTTTAACAAATAACTGAAAGGACAGATACCCTGTATGAGTCTCAATGATGCGATCAAGGTGTTGAAGTCGAGCATGTGAGAAACAATCATTTGGAGAGGCACTGAGGACTCCTTTCGAAATGATCTGTAGGCACTCATCACAAATGGTGATGAGTCCAAGGCACAGGGACCTTTGGGTCTATCCTCTGGAATAAATTTGGTTGGCGTTGACAGAGGGAGACCGGAAACTACCAAGGCAAAGATGTTTCCTTGATAGGAGCACAAGGTGTACAACGAAACTGTGATAGCACTGACGGTAGGACTAATGTACTATGGGGATGTGGAAAAAAATGGGGTCATACAGTGGGGTCATACATACCTAGCAGCATAGGAAACTGAATTTTAGGTGTGAGGATCATAGCTTTAAGGGATCAGGGGTATGTATTGCAGACTGGAGTGACTCTGGGGGACAAGCTGATGGATGCTATTGTGAGGCTCTTAGGGTGACATATTGCAGAATGCTCTGAACAAAGGAGACCATACTAGGGAAGCTTCCATATGAGTAGAGATGATCTGTTGTGGTACTAAAAAGTACCGTTGGGTCCTTCTTCATGGTTTTAATAAGCTCTGAGAAGGGATAAAAGTCTGCTCTGAAATGGTACTGTCCTGTGGATTTTGCGAGCCCAGGACTGTTCATGCTCGTGAGTGCTTTCATTTTTAAGGAGTATGAAAACGATGAGAAGACTCTGCATTGGTGGTGGAGTACCATCCTGTGGATTTATATGAGCCCAAGACGGTGGTTGCTCGTGGTTTCTTTCAATTTTAGAGAGTCTAAAAGTGGTAAGTAGACTCCAATGGTGTTCTTTTCCATATGTTAGTATCCAAGGCCCGAAAAAGTATAAAATGATGCAGATGGAGAACTCTTCTAGCCAATGTGACTAGAGTATTCCTTCTTCGTAATTAGTCTACAAGGTCCGGAAAAGGGGTAAACTTATACCAGGTAGACGCCCTTTCAGATACTTTTAGCAAGCATGAAAGGAAGCAAGGTTGCTCGGCGATCTTTTTATTTTCTTAGGAGTCAGAAAATAGATTAATAGAAACTTCCTAAGTTCCTTTTTCGTAAAAGAATTGCATGGCCCAAAAAAGGGATAACATTATACCGAACAAAAGGTGTTGGTGAGAGCGAGGAATGATCTTGAGCATCATCACGAGTGCGGAAATATGAATCTAGCGACATACAGATCGTCAAAAACGGGAAACAGTTGATGTGACATGCAAACTGAGGTGATGAGTGGCATTTTGAGGAAATGCCCAAAAATTATGGGGGTGAGAGTGAGAAATGATCTCAAGCATCATCACGAGTGCGGAAAATTGAGTCCAACAATATAAAACTCATCAAAAATGGACCACGACCGATGTGGCATGCAAATCGAGGCGATGAGGGGCATGGAAAAAATGCCCAAAAAATCTGGTGGTGAGAGCGAGAAATGATCTCAAGCATCATCACGAGCACAGAAAACTGAATCCAGTGATATAAAACTCATCAAAAATGCACCACGGCCGATGTGGCACGCAAATCGATGCAACAAGGGGCATGGAAAAAATTCCCAAAAAAATTGGTGGTGAGAGCGAGAAATCATCTCAAGCATCGTCACGAGCGCGAAAAACTGAATCCAACAATATAAAACTCGTCAAAAACGGACCACGGCCGATGTGGCACACAAATTGAGGCGACGAGGGGCATGGAAAAAATGCCCGAAAAAGGGACCTAGTGGAATCAGGAAAAGGAGTGGACTATCATGAAGCTCGCTGCGTTGATTCCAATGGTACCAACAGTTTGAAAAACAAACATCGTATGATGCCAAAATGGTTGTTTGAAAATGGTCAAATTTCTATAAATAAGAAGTGGGCCCAATGTGACAAGTGTCATTTTCACTGTTGAGTTTCACAGAGTAATTGAGGTGGTTAGAGTATTTTCTCGATTTGTGGGGAATTCGACCAGTTGTTTTTCATTCTGTGAGTTCCAGGTAAGCCTATGTGCCTTAGCCTTTTAAATTATTTCCTTTCTGGTTAGCATCGGGGCCCTGTAGGCTACATAATTCCACGTTGGCTTCCCAATGTGGAATATCGTGGGTTTCGGCTTATTTTCTGCAATGTACATCGCGGGTATGGGCTTGATATCCGCGATGTGCATTGCGACTGTGGGTCCGATAGTCGCGATGTTCATCACGGCTGTAGGGTATGGCAGTCGTGATGTTCATCGCAGTTGTAGGGCTTACAGCCGCGATGCCCATCGGGACTGCGGGGCTAATACCGGCGATGTTCATCGCGACTGTGAGGTTGAAAGTTGCGATGTTCATCGTAGCTAAGAACTTGAAAGTCACGATGGGGATTTTGGTGAAAAAATTTTGTTTTCTAAAAAATTTTCCTTTGTTTTTTCCCAGGATGTTGAGGAGGCCGCTGGTGTCGTGGATGGAGAGGGAGATTGATGTGTAGTTGATGGGAAGGATTCGGGATGACCCGAATGTGCGGGCAACCTTGGCTTTGGGCGGACTACTAAAGTTTGCTCAGGTTCCTATTATGCATTCAGTCAAAGATCTACTGAACAAGTTAGTTGACTTCTGGGTCCCGGAGGAGGTGGATTTCATGGTGCAAGGTGAGCGGATCGATATCACCTTGACTGATGTGTACTTTCATACTGGCTTGCCCCGTTTGAGTAAGATAAGGGAGCTGCAGCTGAGGATTCCGGCTGGCATGGATATTGACGATCTATTAGAGTGATTCTGCGTTCCGGGGGCCCATATACAGAACAGTGCATTGAGTGTCTCTGATTATCGAAGCCGGAGATGCAGGTGGTGGTGGCTTGTGTTTTGCGGGTTCTTGGTGCACATGCGCCCCATCGTTTGTCTGGGGGGAAAACGATGATGGTAGATAGTGTCCTGAGGGTGACATATTTTGCTTGGGGGTATATTTTTTGGCCTATGTTCGGCGAGAGCTAAACAAGGTTAGACGGGAGAGAGGAGAGTTGAGCTATGCTTCTTTCCTCTGTTGTTTATTTTTTGAGTGGGTACCTACTTTGCGACCGAGTGTGCTGGTTCAGGATGGGTTGAGGAGAGAGCCGCGGATGGTGCAGTGGCGGGAGATGATGCCCCAAGGTGGTGTTGGTATCCGATGATTCTTCTCGTCGGAGATGTATGACCAGTGGGAGCAGGTGCCCGTTGGTATTGATGATTATCCGTATGCTAGTATGGACTTCCGGGGGGACCCTAAGATGCCTCGAGCTCAGGGACAGGCTTGGGGGTTAGATGGTACGTTTTTGTTTTTTTGTTTCTCTATTATATCATGTTTAGATGTTTTTTTTATGAGTATAGTTAGAGATGTTTTGTATGATACTGACTTGATTCACTGTGGGTTGTTTGCAAATGTTGGTCTGAGGCCACCAGTGGATCATATAGGACGTCGGGGATGGATGATGGTGGTGGCACCTCCACCGGTAGCAGCACCACCACCTCGTGTCCGAGGAGTTGTGCGCCCGCGAGATGATGCCCTAGAGGACATACGCGATACCTTAGAGGGGCTTCTAGTGGGTGCACTAGAGGAGGGTTGGAGGGATCTAGACCGGCCTACTATCGAGCGTTGTTTCGATGCTCCCCGTGAGTGGCAGTCAATCCTGCTGAGAGTAGCTGTGGTGTCGGCTGAGAGGAGGGCTCAGGATCAATATGATCTAGAGGAGCCAGAGGAGCAGGATCCAAAGGATCCCGGTGATCATGATGATTAGGTGATCTTATACCTGCCCCCAAATGTTGATGAGCATATGGGGATGTATTTTGTTGATACACATTTTTGTATGGATAGTGTCTTTTTTGTATATTTGGATGCTGAGGGCACTCCTAACATTATGACTCCTATGATGATATATATATATATATGTTTTGGTATATAGTCGTGTATGCACGTGGATGCACGTCTTTTCTTTTCGTTTACATTTTTTGTACGTGGATGCAATTGTAGTTTGTTTGTTTTCCCGTGGAGGCATGTTTGATGCACGTGGATGGAAAGTTATGATTTTGTACGCCTGTGGAGGCATATGTTATGCACGTGGATGTAATTTTTTGATTTTTTGTACGCTCATGGAGGCATATGTTATGCACGTGGATGCAATGTTTTGATTTTTTGTACGCCCGTGGAGGCATATCTTATGCATGTGGATGCAATGTTTTGATGATTTTATAATGCCTATGTGATGCATGTCGTGATGTCCTACATGTTTTGGTTGATGTGCCAATCTAGAATGTTGTTAGCCATTTGGTCTGCTACAGTGTTTTGATTTCTTGGGACATGAGTGAAAGAGATGGATTCAAAATGTCGAATCATTTGTTTAGTGCGCAGAAATTTTCTAAATAGACAGGGATCGTGTACCTGGTAATAGTTGTTGAGTTGGGAAATGAGGAGTTGGGAGTCCAGGTAAACATTAAAGTGACTTATGCCCATTTGGAGAGCAACGGCCAGTAGACCGGTAACGACATCGTACTCAGCTTGGTTGTTTGTGGCAACCCCTATGCACACTCCGTCGAGGTGGATCAACTCATGTGAAGGGGAATAAATTACCCAAGCCACTAAAGTGAGATTTGGAGACCAACAGCTTGCGCCATCGGCAAAACCAACGTGGTAGAGTGGGACAAGATCCCTCTGTGTTCATGCAGGAAAGAAAGAAAATGTAAGGTTTTGAAAATTTACAGTGAAAAAATCAATTTAAAAAACTGTACGATATGGACTATGGTGTCCAGGAGTTTTTATGGGTAGAATATTTTGAGGTACAACCCATTACGAGGGTTGCGCATGGGATTGCCTTCCGAGTCGGTCAAATTGTATGCTCCATGTCCAAGGAAAATCTGTATGATATATGGGCTTTGCCACATAGATTCAAAACTTTCCTTTGCCTGTTTTGTCATGGGCTTGATCGTAAACAAGGACCAGGTCTCCTTCACTAAATGCTCGTGGGTGAACATGTTTATCATAATGGAGTTTAGATATGTCCTTTGCGGTTTTGATTGTTTGGAGAGCTGTGCAACGATCTTCATTGGCCTGTTCTAAAAGAAGTAATCATTCTTCAATTAGTGAAGTATCGAGGAGAAGCTCTACGGAAATTTGTAATGTTGGTATTTAGCATTCAATAGGGAGGACAAATTCCACGCCATGAACTAAATGGAATGGGGTAAAACTGGTGGCAGTTTTGGTCAACGTGCGATAAGCCCATAATGTGGGAAAAATCATATGATGCCAATTGGATTTATGTTTGTCAACAGTGCACTGGAGGATAGTCTTCAAAATTTTGTTAACGGCTTCGACTTGGCCGTTCCCTTGGGGGTAGTAGGCGGAGGAGAAATGATGTTCAAACTTACTAAAGTATTGACAATTCTCTCCAAACGGAGTCCTCGAAGTGAGACCCGTGGTCTGAGATGAGTTACTTTGGTACTCCAAAACGAGCAATAACATGGTTGAGGAAAAAATGGGTTGCAGTGTCGGCTTTGCAATTGTAAGTAGGCATGGCTTCTGCCCATTTAGTAAAGTAATCGATAGCCACTATAATGTGTTTATGGCCACCTGCGGATGGGGGATTGCAATCCATGAAGTCAATGGCCCATTTGCAAAATGGCCCAATGGTGATGACTGGATGAAGGGGTGCAGGGGGGGGTTCTTGCCTTGGGGGCAAAAAGTTGGCAATTTTGGCAATGTTTGACTACTGTGATACAATCAGTGAATAATGATGGCCAAAAATAACCTATGCAAATTACCTTTTGGGTGGTGGCCATTCCGGAGAAATGGATGCCGCAGGCACCGCTATGACAGTCGTTAAGGACTTGTTCTACTTTGTATTGGGAAAGGCATCGTCATAAGATTGTATCAATGCCACATCGATAGAGGACATCACCCAGGAAAAGATAATGGGGGGCATGGTGACGAATGCAACGGCATCCGTCATGGTCGATGTTGGGTCGAAACTTCTGTGTGCAGAGGCATACCAAAATTTTGTCGTACCAAGGGTCATCAGACGAGATGATGGACAAATGTTCGTCGATTATATCAGTATGGATAGATGGGGATGATGATGAAGATGGTAATTATGTAATGAGTTGAGCGAGTGCTAATGCTTTGGTGCTCTTCGGGGTTTTAAAAGTTAGGTCATATTCTTGTAAGATAATCACCCATTTGGCAGCACGGCCTTGTAGAAGGCGGTGATTCAAGAGATAGACCATTGGGTTGGAATTGGCCACAACCGTGGTGTGGCTGAGGAGAATGTAATGTCACAGCTTTTGTACTGAAAATACGACGGCGAGGGCCATTTTCTCTTCATGTGGGTAGCACAGTGGTGGGCCTGACAAGGTCTGGCTCACATAGTAAATGACGTGTTCTTGATGAGTGGAGTCTTCTTGGATGAGTGCTCCGGAAACGGCATAATCTGATGCCAAAATGTACAGGGTAAAGTATTTCATGAAATCGAGAGGAGAAACCAAGGGGGCACTCGTAAGCACTTTTTTCAGGTCTGTGAAAGCCCCTTCTACTTGGTTGTCCCAATAAAAACAAATATGAAGGCGAAGTAAACGGAGGAAACCATGTACTGTGGTGGCGTAATCTGGTACAAAGCGACGAAGGAAGTTGGACTTCCCTTGGAGGCTTTGTAGTTGTCTTAATGTATGAGGTGACAGTAGGTCTACTATGGATTGGACTTTTAGGGGGTCGACAGTGATCCCTTTTTTTGAAATGAAAAATCCCAGTAAGCGACCTGCTGGAATGCAAAAGGCACACTTGAGTGGGTTCAAAAGGATGTTGTATTTTCGACAACGCAAGAAGACATGTCAAAGATCATCTAAGTGGTTGGATCGTTTCTTAGATCAAGCCATGAGGTCGTCTAGATAAACTAATATGATCTTATTCAGATTGTGGAAACAATAAGTCATGGCTCGTTGGAAAGTGGCTCCAGCATTCTTGAGATTAAAAGGCATGATGCGATACGCGAAGGTGCCCCATGGGGTAGTAAAAGCGGTTTTGTATTGATCTTCTTTACGGATTTTGATTTGGTTGTATTCGGAGAAACCATCCATAAGAGAAAGTACCTCATGCTCCGCACAGTCATCGATTAGTTGGTCAATAAATGGTGTGGGGAAGTTGTCTTTGGGATAGTCTAGGTTGAGGTCATCGAAGTCAGTACATACGTGGATGGTGTTGACTTTCTTACTGACTGCTACTAGGTTTGAAACCCAGGTGGTGTATGCAATAGGGTATATGAAACATACTGCTCGAAGCTTCTCAATTTCTGCTTTGATGGTTGGAAGCTTGGATTGGTGAATGGGACGTTGTTTCTAGCGGACTGGTGATATGTTGGGCCAAGTGTCTATGTGATGTTCTAGTATGGTAGGATCAAGACCAGGCATTTCGGTATAGGACCAGGCGAAGACATCACAAAATTCTTGGAAGAGTTTCTTATAAGCTTGGGTTTCTTTTTCAATGCAAGATGAGCCTAAAGAGATAAGCTCGGGTTTTCCAGGGGTGGTGGAGATGTCGATTTTTATAATGGGAAAAATGTTAGCCATATCACCTTCTTCAAAGGCTTCTGGAGCTGGGACTGGATCTTTGAACCAATTGACCTTGGCTGGTAAGAAGTCCTTAGTTTCAATGGATAGTTGGTTTGCCATGGTGGATGTAGATGCCTCGGGGATGAAGTACGATCGATGGTGCATATCATCCCAAGGGTAGTCCGATGTAGTGAGTGTTTCTAGAATTTTCTCATCAGCACGGAAGTAGTGTGTCATTAAATTAATTGGTTTGGGTTTATAGGTAGTTGAAATCATATAAATGCTATTGATTTCTTCTAAATGGGAAGATTCTGGGGGGAAGATTTCCTCAATAAGCGGGGGTGATATCCCTAGGTTGGCATTATTCGACTCATATAGTGCTGCTCTAAAATTTGGGAGATCGGGGCAGTGATGTGAATAATGGCCGTAGATGCCACATATTGCACAAGGGTGGTTTGTGCACAATGATTTATCGCGAGGATGAGGGGGGAGTTCTAGTTTGACGACTGGAACGTTGGTGTTGTCATCCAACATATTCATGTGTTCTTGAAGTGCCGGTAGGTGTGGACATAGATGGGTAGCGTGGCCAATATCATTGCACAAGGAGCACTTAGGGAGCACATGGGTTGGGGGATTCTTAGCTAATTTGGGAGCCACTAGGGGGGTGCGAGTTGTGGGTGTAGTGTTGTAGGCTGGTGGACCTCTACCCCCAGTGTGGCGGGATTGAGGTGGGACATAACTAGATGTCGATGTAGTGCCCCCCATTGGAGTTAATCGGTTTTGAGGGTTTGAACCACCAGGTAGTGGGCAAGTTTGGGGGTTTGGTATGCCATGTGGTGGATGGTTTGAAATATTCATGGGTTGCACTAGTTGTAAAACAACGGTTGGAGTTGGTGGGGGAGTTGGGGCAGGTAAGTACCATACAGGTAATCCTAACGTTAAACCTGGAAGGTTGAGTGTAGCCATTACTGGCGTGCTGACAACTCCTGAAAATGGAAACAAGAATGGGATAGTGTGAATCGGTGTTGTTTCGATATGACTAGGCACGATGGGTGCTTGTGGCGGTGGTTGAGGTTGTTGAGGATGTTTTTGTTTGTTGTGCGATAAGGTGCACAAATAGGATACTTCAGTTACCCAGAGAGGGAGTGGGATAGAAGGGAAAGTGGTGGTCATGGGATTATCCGAATATATCCCGGGTTCGACTGAGGAGATGAACAATTTGGGTGCATTCTGAACGGGTTGTTCTATAATGGGAAGAACGTTTTCAGGCACTGCGAGGGCATTGGGATCATAGTATGTAATCTGGTCGATTTTGACTACGCATCCTTCATGAGGGAACATCATGACGCAAAAAACTGAAGAAGCGACAGCTTTCATTTTATACATGTAGCTTCATCCCAGAAGGAGATTGTAATCAAGTTGGGTGTTAATGGCCTCTATATCTATGAGAACCAATTTGCCCCCAAGTTGTATGGGTATGTTTACTAACAATCCTTGAGGTTGAGTTGCACAGCCATCGTAAGCTCGCAATGCGGTAGTTCACAGTTGTAGCATTGGGGATCCAAGTTTATGCCATACGAAAGTCGACATAATGCAGGTGGAGGCACCTTCATCGATTATGCATCGATGAACGACAAGGTTGTGAATGGACACAGAAACTTAAAAAGCTAGAGATGAAGGCAGATTAGGTTTGGCTTGGTCTAAGTCGAAAGCCATCATGTTGGAGTCGTTAGGGTCTATGGCACCGATGGCAAATAACAACAATTTTCTTTGTGCAGGACAATTTTTTAGGATTTCTAGAGCAGACATAGTGGTGGGGGACTGAGCTAAATCCTCTAAAATGTTATAGTTGGAAGCTGCACGAGCATTAGGTTTATTTTTAATTCATCTCAAGGGGAAACGAGGCGCTTTTGGACCGCCGTATATGGGCACATTGGGTATGCGGAGTGGTTGATCGGTTGGGAGAGTACTCGGAGATGGGTCAGTAGGTGTGGCGTCAGGGGCTGATCCGTATTGATTTCAACGGGTTTGAAGATTGACATCATTTGATGACATCATTAGTAAATGATGAGTGTTGGACTCTGTGTGCTGGTAATCTGCTTCTGTACAGGTAATTTGTTGTTGTGTTGCAACGGATCCTTGTGGGGGATCATTTGGGCGGGTGTTTACCACGCTTTTGTTTGGTAGGGGATTTTGAAATATCATGGGTTGTGGTTGAGGAGGAGGTGTTGGCTGTGTATCATGTCCCTATCGTTGGGCGCCATTGGTCCAGAGTTGATGCATTCGATCTAAATGGGGACAATTATGTGTGTAATGGCCATAGACTCCACATATGGAACACGGGTGGTTTGTTCTCAAATTATTATTTTTGGCTTGTTTTGGTGGACGTTCAGGGTTTTGGTTGGGGGGAGCAACGTTATTATTATTTGGGGGATTAGGTGGTGGTCCACCTATGTTGTGTTACTGGTTGTTTACACGGTTACGTCCTCTTCCGCGGTTTTGTTGACCTCCTTGGTTACGCTGGTTGTTCTGGTTTTGAGGTTGGTTTTGCTGTGTGTACACATGCCCTTGGGCAGTAGGTGGGTTTTGAGGTCATGGAGTCTCTGGATCAGGTTGCGGTGGGTAGTAAGCAGGAGGGTTATGAGGTGGAGTTTTTGCTTGTTGCGGTTGTGGGTAACCTTGAGCTGCTGGAAGTGTTGGAGCAAGAGATGCGGCCTGTTGAGGATAATAAGCCGATTGGGCTTGTGGCTGAACCGGAGTCTGATGGGCTAGCTGGTTATAGTATGGAGGTTGTGCATAAGCTGATGGTGCTTTCCCATAAAACTATGGTGGACATGAGAGTCCATGAGTGTGGTGGGTGTGCGTTACTGGAGCATACGAAGTTGTAGCTCCAGAATGAGATGTAGCCCTAGAAAGGTATGGTGCGTTGTTTGTACTCATAATGGTAAAAGGTTTGTTTTGTACCATAACCTGGCCAATAATACTGTCGATAGCGTGGGATGCCCCCGGCGCGTCATGGAGGGATGGATTGCCACGTAGGGCATCAGGTAAAATGGTGTATAGATATCCAGACTGGGCATATATGACATCGAGCTGTTGAGATTTTAAGATGGCTTCTTCTTCTGACTGGGGTCGTTCAGAAGCTACATATTTGGCTATGAGAGGGAGGAGTGATTTGAGGAACCAATCCAAAATGATATGGTCGTCAAGCTTTATCTTGTAGAGACTACGACGCTTACGCCACTCATGGATATGATCAGTGATATGTGTAGCAGTGTTCTGTCTATAAGACAAAAGTATTTCCACTCTTGCATCATAGCATATAGGTAGTTGAAAGAACTGAAGGAACGTTGAGGAGAGGGATGTAAAAGTGGGGTGTGTCCCATGTGGCTGCTCAATGTACCATTTGGCTATGGAGCCAGTGAAAGTTCTTTGTAAAAGTCTGAGCCAAATGGAATCATCTACTATGAAGTTTGAGGAACACCATAGGTGAAATGACATGATATGGTTCTGAGGGTCTTCCCCAGCTTTTCCTTCAAACTTTGGGATGTCTGAAGGGAGCTTTGTGGGAATGGGGGGCCAAGTAGGGTCATGTCGGATGGGATCATTTGTTAGCCTAGCCAAGTCTGGTAGGTTAAGGCTAGCCATAAATGGAAAACTAGAAAAGGGGTGTGATGTTGTCATGGGGGCATACGTGCTGGTGGTGGCGTTATGTATTATGCCACTGCCCCCTAGGGGTATGTGTGTGAAAGGGATATGTCCTCCAATCAAAGGGGTATGGGTGGGAGCTGTGTTTCCAAGTGTAGCTTGAGTTACATATAGGTTTGGATTTGGTATAGTAGACCTAATATTTGCTATGCTGGAAGTGGTTCCAGTCAAAGGTATACCTATAGCAGGTGTAGGTCCTATGTTGGGCATCCCTACAGTAGATGTAGTTCCCATATTAGGCATGCCTAGAGTAGAAGTAGTTCCCAGGTTGGCCATACCAACATTGGTTGTGGGAGTGGTGGTCAATGTGGTAGCTGGGATGGTGGAAGACGTTCCACCAACAGTCCCTGTGTTGAAAGGATTGGAAGAAAAATCATCCATAGGGCTAGTGGGTGTAGTGTATGTGGGATTTTTGGATTCTACCTCAGAATCTGATGTGAAATGAGGCACGTCAGAATCGGATGACGGGGCTCTATTCCGATGACGTGTGGAGTCAAGGGAACCGTATTGCGGGGGTCTCCCCGAAAGCGCCGAGAACGTCTCGTGGAATCAATGGTGACAATTTTATCAAAAGATTACCAGGTGGTGGTGAGTGGAAAGCTCTAAATCCCTAATGAAACTGTGCATGCAAGAGGGAAGCATAAAAAATAAATGGCACTCAGGACAAAAACAATCTCAAAATACTTACTATAACAGCTGTGCTATAGTAAGTGGAGTAATAAAAAAATGTGGTTAGAAAACCAACATACAAATGGCTCCTAAAAATAGAAAAAGGTGTACTAACTAACCAATGGTGGGTAATGGATCATGCAAACACCTAACTAGAAGTGGTATTATGACTCAACGAAACATATCCTCTGCAAGGTGATGAAATCCAAGTCAGACAATATGAGTAGTGGAATCAAAGGCTAGATATCCCCCTACCAGGAGGGACACCGGGTAGACAATCCTAAAATTTTGGCCACTAAGATACCCCATTCATGACACATTCGATTGGGTGAATCTGCATTTTGGTTCTATCGCCGTTGTACTCCCATAAGGGTGGTACAACGAGAACTACGAAAGGTATCCTTCGGTTATTAAATGGATAGCGGTATTCCACTCAAGCTTCCGGAACCAGTCTGGCTACTTCAACCCTCCTAAGGGAGAGGCCTTTCTGATAAATTGGTGTAAACCGTGTCAACAAATAATAAGGGATTTTGGTACCCTAAATGTCAAATCACTATGTCTCAACATGAAAAATGAGTGAGGGGTGTTATTTGGATACTTATCCCCTCAGTCCTACCTAGCTACAAAATTATTTTTGTGGTCCCCAAGTGGGGTTAGAATATTGGTTGAGTTAGGGTAATTTTTAAGGCTCACTTGAAATTATTGTGACAGATTGTGTGCTGGTGTATGTGTATACCAAAACAATGTGCCTAGCATGGGCGATTTAATCACAAACCAAAATAATGAATTTAATTTACGAAAAAATGAAAGATGTTTCAAATGTAAATGATTTAATAACCTTTTCAAAAAATATGGATCCTTTAAAAAGTAAAGCACATCAAAGATGTAAAAATAAATGGATTTTTAGAGTCTTTCTTGGGCAAAAAATGAAGCAACTTTAGAAATATGGTTCTAACTTTGCAATGTATAGACTTAGAATCTCAGAAATACTTTAAAAAATATTTCTTTCAATTATTTGAAAATTTTTAAAAAGATAAATGAAGTATTTAACAAATATCACTTTAATAATGCTGCAATAATAACACAGTGGGCTGTAAAAATTGCAGAAATTAATGCTGCAAAATTAAGCTACTTTGGGCAATTTTTTTTTCAAAAAATTGGCCGAAACAAAATAGGAAATATCGCGTCTTTCAGGTCAAAACCTGCGATGAGCCGCGCGGTGATATGGGCAAAAGTCACGATGGACCGCATGGGAAAGTGTGAAACAGTCGCGATGGACCGCGCGGGAAAAGCTCGCCCAACCGCGATGTGCAGCATGGGAAAAGGTCGCCTTGCTGCAATGCGCCGCGCGGGAAAAAGTCAAAAGGTCATGATGGATCACGCAGAAAAAGTCTCACAGTCGCGATGGACCGCGCGACTGTGATGCCGAAAGTCGCGATGTAAGGACGGAAAAATGGTCGTCGAAAAACTAACCCAAAATGGAAATTTTGGGCTACAGAAAGGGCCAATGGCTAGGGCAGCTATCAAGAAGCTGACTCGTATGGCAGATCTATAGTTTTAATTGGAAAAAATGACTAAAATAAAGATCTTAAGCAAAGATTTAAAGTTCAAAACCCAGCAGAGTCGCCAAAAACTGTTGCTTGGTTTTTCAACCAAGCATGAGCAAGGATGCACCTATTAACTTGTAATAGCAGTTTCAATATAAAACAAAAAAAACTATGAATAAACTAATATAATCAGATCTAACATTAACATGTGCAAATGAATAAAAAACTAGATTTCAAAACATACGCAATAAGATCTATGGAAAAACAATAACTTGAAAAATATTTGATTTTGTATTACCTCAAATGGTGAGGCTGATGCGTGTTGAGTAGCTCCAAGGTTGAGAAGCTCCAATATCCAATGGTCTCTCCTTCTCCAAAGCTTCAATGGGGATATTCAAACTCGAAATGGGAGGCAAAGGCTCTCAAAGGGAATTTGGCAGCATAAGGATAGGATGAAATGTGGATGTAAAGTGAGGAGCCCTTATCACCTTTTTATAGTTTTTGGTAATGGGGAATACCATTATGGTTTTAAGGAAACCAACATGGTTTAGGTCTCTTGTTCCCCCTTTTTCCTTTTTTGAATATTTTTTATTTTTTTATTCCCTTTTAATATTTTTGGGGAATTTTGGACCCTTTTTTAGGGTTTTTTGTGTTTTTTGAGAAAAAATACATATTTTGAGGGGAAAAAGGTGTATTATGGTCTTTTTGGTGACCTTTTAATGGTTTTAGAGGCTCAAATGGTGGAAAAAGTGGATAAATGGGTCATGTGAATAAGGGAATTAGCTAGTGAGCACTTTTTGGGTGTTAACACTCACTATCTTTGGCTGCATGAGCATGAAATGTTTTCTTTTGCTTCTTAGTTTGTCCAAATTTAGATGGACAATTTCTTGCAATATGTCATGTCTTCTAACAAGAGTAACATTCAATTGAAGAGAGGTCTCTCTTGAACCTCTTGTTCCTTTTATATCTTTGAGATCTTTTGGGAGAGTGGTCATGGGTACGTACATCATTCTTTATTTTCCTTCCACCTTTGGCATGAGTGGCTAAAGCTTGATATTCGTTTAGTTTCTCATCTCTTACTGCTATTCTTGCTTCCTCTTGTACACACTCATCCCATAGTTTTATGAACTATATTAGTTTCTTTCTAGCATATATGCCATGAACAAAGGGTCCCAATCTCTAGGAATACCATTCAAAGTGCTCATTACAAATTCAGCATCTTCCACCTTATCTTGAATAGATTCTAATTTTTCTTTGATCTGGGACACTCTGGAGAAGTATGAGTGCATAGTATCAGACTTCTGGATCTTCACACACTTGAGTTAATTTTTCAAGGTCATCTTCTTGTTAATAATATTTCCCTCAAACAGGTTGGTCAAAGCATCAAACATTTCTTTCGGAGTCTTATTTTAGGATACTTGAGGAATCAAGTGATCTTTAATAGAATAAGCTATGATTCTCTTAGCCTTGATCATATTCTTATTGTGTATTGCTTTGTCCTCATATCCTTCTGGTTCTGTAAGTCCTTCTTTTATAAAACCTTCTAGGTCATGTTTTTCAAATATGAGCATGACTCTATATTCTCATGCCCTGAGGTTCTCATCTCCTTCAAGATTCTCATCAAGATTGTTATTGTTTTTCATTTTGATATAATGAGAACCTAAAATGGAAATAGAATAGATGTAGGAATTACCAACAAATTTGTCCTTCTGAAAAACTGCTTCTACCTTGACATAGGGTTTGACACAGAAACCCTATTTTTCAAACTTCAGGATTTTGGAAAACTAATTGGATGAATAGATGTGCCTCCTCAAGGTGAGTTGAGAAAAGTACTCCTTCTCCTGATTCTGAGAGTAGATGATTCAAAAACTTGATTCCTTAGTTTCTTCGAGTTGTAGTGGGGGGCACAAAAATGAAAATTCTCATAATTGAATTCTTCTTCGATAGAAATATGTTCCCTAGTGAGGCGAGTTAGATGCACCCTATTTTTCATTTGATCTATGGAGAGAAATCCCATAATAAGAATCCCTTGTTTCTGCAGTTGAGGAGGTTGGACAATATTTTCTTTGAGTCCTACTCTGAGTCCATGTTAGTTTTTCTTACTTGTTTAGCATAATATCATTAAACAATTATATGAATGAAAGAAAGACACACACATCATACACAATGAACATAATATTTATCTTGAAGAAACCACAAGGGAGAAAACCCCGATAAAACTTCCTCCATATAGAATTCACAAATTAAAACATAAACCCCAATACAAAATCAGCTTCTCTCCTTATCTTATGCAAACGTGAACTTGAGTGAGGGAGATCAATGTTACAAATGATCAACTCAATATTATATTTATACTTTACATTTGGCTTGACCTTTTACCAATTGTGTCGGCTCTAACTCACCTAATTGGGCCAACCTATACTCTTTACATTAAAATATTCTTTCTAGATCTTTCCAGGCCAACTTAATCAGTTAGGGTTTACATTGGAGCTTTCAATGACTCATACATTATCAATTACATCAATGGCATCTCCTGAAGGAGGAATACAATAGTACAATAGAAAAATACATTTAGAATATATTCCACAGTTATATTTCTTTAATACAGGAAAACATCATAAAAGAAGGCATCTGAAAGATGAGCTACAAGGGGAACTTAGAAAAATTAAACCTCCCAATTTTGATGGTGAGAACAAGAGGGGAGAATATGCATAAGCTTGGTTTTTCTCGATGAGAAAATATCTTCAACCACATAATTACTCCTCTTATAATATGGAATCTAGGATTGTCATTTATAACTTATAGGAAAAGGCTTCCATTTCTTGGGACTAGTTGGTTCACGTGAAGCATATCAGTGAACAGAGGATTTCATGGAGGCAATTCAAGAAGTACTTCCAGAAATTACACTTATTAGAACATTATTACCATAATAAGATGGAATATTTATTTAAACTCAAACTGGGAAGCATGGGCATGGACGAGTATGAAAAGAACTTTTTAGAATTGCTAAGATATGTTGGGTTTAACAAGGAGGAAAAGGTAAATATACAAAGCTTTTTAAATGGTTTTCCTTCATTTTATAGGGATAAAATTCAATATGATGAACCCAACGCCCTTGAAGAAACAATCTGGAAGGAAAAACAAATGTATGATTAGAACAAGGGAATGACAAATTTTAAGAATTCTTGGAGAGATAAGAAGAAGGATAAGAATGATGAAATGAAGAAAGGATTCAAACCAATTTTCTTCAAAACCCAACGAAATTCATAGCAATAAAGTAATCCAACTAAAGATGGGCCTAGAATGACAAAATATCTTGGAAAAGGAACCAAGCATAAACTAAAATGTTGGGGATGTGTTCAGGAAACCATATGTATAATGAGGACTGCACACAATTTATAGGAAGTTGGTACCATGGAGGATGTAGCTAAGAACATTCCTAGAATATATGTATCCTTGGACAATAAATAGGAAGATCATTAGTCCAACATGATTGAGGTTGAACGTAAAATTTCCAATCAGCCTATATTATTCTCATTGATTTAGGATAAAGTCATAGTTACATCATTTGTCTTAATTTAGTTGAAGATTCAACTAATGAAACCATGATAGGTCATGGATGGTTCAGATGACTACTGGAACATAAAAATAAATAATAAATTAGTAAAGTTTTGTCTGTTGGAAATGAATGGACTGAAAACTTTTAGAAATTTAAGCATAATACCACTTGGTTCATATGATGTACTCATTCAGATAGACTGGTTATATGCACACCGTGTGATATTAGATTGTTATAACAAGTCATTTACTTGTATTAATGAAGAAGGGAAACAAAATATAGTGAATGGAATTCCAAGACCTATTTCCATAAGATAAAATTCATCCTTGCAATTAAAGAAATTGTTTAGAAAAGGATGTCAGTTGTATGAAAATCATGTGCAATAACCATAGAAGTGTAAAATCCCAAGCTTGTAATACTTTCCAGTATTACAATATTTTGTAGATGTGTTCGAAAAAATACTAGGATTACCACCAAAGAAGGATACTGATCTCTCTATTGATTTGATGCTTGGAGTTGTCCAAGTTTCCAAAGTTCTACATAATGAGTACAACTAAGTTAAAAGTGTTGCAGATGCAGCTGGAAGAATTGGTGAAGAAAGGGTATATACAACCAAGTGTGTCTCCTTGGGGCGAACCAATAGTATTTGTAAAGAAAAAGGATGGAACTATGAGGTTGTGTATTGACTTTATGCAGATGAACAAGGTTACTATGAGGAATAAGTATCCTTTTTCTAGAATCAATGACTTGTTTGATGAGCTCAGAGGACCACATATTTTCTCAAAGATAGAATTGAGATCTGGTTACCATCGGGTGAACATAAAAGAATAAGACATTATCGTGATATCCTTTAGCACTAGATATGGCTAGTATGATTTTTTGGTGGTGCCATTTGGGTTAATAAATACAACAACTACATTTATGTTCTTGATGAATGGGATATTTAGGAAGTATTTAGATAAGTTTGTCATTGTATTTCTAGATGACATTTATATTTATTCAAAGTCAGAACTAGAGGAGCATGGGGAGAACTTGAGATTGATACTACAAGTGTTAAGAGAACATCATCTTTATGCAAGTTGAGTAAATGTTCTTTCTATTAGAGGAAAAATTATTACTTGGGATTTATCATCTCTGAAGAAGGAATAGAAGTGTATCCATAGAATATAGAAGCTATTATGGGATGGCCTACACCTAAGAATGTATCATAAGTAACGTCATTCATGGGATTAGTTGGATACTATATAAGGTTTATAGAATGTTTCTTCGAAGTGACACATCTAATTACATCATTGCGGAGTAAATGAATCAAGTTCCAGTGGATAGCACAATGTGAAGAAATTTTCCAATATTCGAAGGGATTGCTCACTAGTACACTAATTCTCAAGATTGTTGATCCAAATGAAGATTTTGTAGTATGTACAGGTACTTTCCAAGATGGAATTCATGGAGTCCTTGTGAAAAATGGGCATGTGATTTCTTATGATCTAGAAAGATTAAAGAGCATGAGAAAAAGTATGTGACAAATGACTTGGAACTTGTTTCTACTGTGCATGAATTAAATATATGGAGGCGTTATCTCATGGCTAAAAAATTTGAGTTTATAACATATCATAGTGTGTTGAAGTATTTGTTTGAAAAGTAAAATTTGAATGCAAGACAAATAATATTTCTAGAATTTTTGTGTGAGTTTGATTTTGATATCAAACATATTAAAGGAAATGAGAATAAGGTTGTTGATGCACTCATTAGAAGAGTTAATTACATGCACATTTCATCCATTAGTATGTGTAAATCATATTTAAATACCAAAATTCTCAATATTGTAATCTCAGATGAACATTACCTTCAGGTAAAAAAATAATTACAACAGGAAAATGAACAACATAAATATGAAGGTTACAAGTTGGAAGACGATGGAATTATTATATGAAAAAGTAGATTTTATGTTCCTAAGTCAGGGTAATTAACGAAATTGGTAATGAATGAGAATCATAATGTTCCATATGAAAGGCATATTGGATACCAACAGATAGTTGTAGCAGTAAGAAGTCAATACTTTTGGAAAGGAATGAAGAAATATATTTCCAAATATATAGCAAGGTGCATTGAGTGTCAAAAAGTAAAGGTTGAGCATAGACATCAAGCGTGATTTCTCCAACCATTGGCAATACCTGAGTGGAAAAGGGATGGGGTGAGCATTGACTTCATCACTAAGTTTCCGAAGATGATAAAGAAACATGATTCCATCATGGTGGTGGTGGATAAGTTAACAACAATTTCTCACTTTATACCAGTCAAGTCAACTCGTAAGGCATCTAATATAACATATATTTATAGGAAAGATATTTCTAGGTTACATGGGATACATAAGACAATAGTTTCAAATAGATATCCAAAGTTTACTTCAAACTTTTGGAAGGGCCTATTCAAGGGATATGGAATGAATCTCAATCTAATCACAACATATGATCGACAGACACATGGGAAGCCTAAGAGAGTAAATCAAGTTAGTGAAGATATGCTAAGAATGTATGTGATGGATCAACCATCAAAATGGGAAGAATACTTATATTTGGTAGAGTTTGCATATAATAATCACTACAACAAATCTTGGAATTAGCATCCTATTTACAGTCCATTTTTAGTGTATTTTTTTTCATTGAGTGGTCGAAGTAGATGCTAAATGGGATGTGTCATGTACAAAACGTAAAGAGTCTAAAATAATGTCCTTTTTTGCTTCTTAGATAGCATCCTTTCTGATGTCCAAAATAGCACCCATTTTTGTCTTCCAGAATAGTATCCAATTTTTCTTCCAGAATAGAGTCCAATTTTTCTTCCTAAACAACATCGAGGTTTGCTTCCCAAATAACATCCTATTTATCTTCCTAGATATCGTGCTCTTTTGCTTCCTAAATGACGTCCCTATTAGCACCATATTTGCATCCTTAAAAGCGCCATGTTATCATTTATGTCACTAGTACATTTGGGAAGATTTTTCCATGAAATATTTCCACATTTTGAACTTTCGTGGATTAATACAATGAAATTTAAGATGTCTTTTCATTTTTTTAATCATGGCAGAAAAAACCTGGAAATATCGTCATGTTTTTAATTTTCGACTCACTTTCGTCTCTATATCGATGACCTATGGCTATCTTTGCACACATGCCAAACCAATGCCAGCTTCCAACGGCTCTTGGCTTTTTACGCACGGGTCAACTCATGCATTTGCATCGATGGATCGACGATCGTCGATTTATAAACACATAATTTTAAGACAATTTTTGACACATTTTCTATATATATTCTTCAACTTTTAAACCTTGCATCTCTTCAAACTATGCTCATGCCTTTTCGTTATCGTGCCTCTTAAAATCTGATAATTAATCTTTTATTTGTGATTCTATTTATTTCATAATTTCTATTAATTAAAAAAACTTCTTCATATTTCTTATGTCTGCGGGCTTCATCTATCTGGGCTCTCCCTATGCGGGCAACAACCCTACATGTTAGAAAAACAGGATCGCATATCAATAACAATAAACAGAAATGCAAATATAATCACACACACATTACAAGAGAGACACAGATATATCATGGTTCACCCCAACTTGGGCTACGTCCACACTGAATTTTCCAGTCCTTATTATTATGACCATCCAACAGGGTGAAGGGATACAACCTGCAGCACAACCGCTACACTTCCTCTTCTTCATCTCAAAGTCTCTCTCCTGATCTTAGAGATCTTTACAATGCATAAAACCTAATACATCAACTCTATCCGTATTACAATGTCTTTCTTTTATACGGAAAATACAATGGGAAAAATACCATGGGATACCCAAAACCATGGGCCCGCAAAACAGCTAGCAAAAATAGCCCCAAAAAAAATTTCTCAGGGGCGTTGCCCCCAAACCCCTAAAAATGCAGAATGGGTGTACAGTCCCCCGGGGTGCACGGCTAAGACAATATCATCTATGAGACTAGAAGATCTGGCTACACAACCAACAATCTCCCACTTGGAGACTGATGACAGCAACTCCACCACTGCTCCACTTGCTGGACTTGGACTTGGAAAATTTCTCCTCTTCACCTTCATGCTAGAAGGCCAACTGAAACCAAGCAAGAACTCAGTTTCTCTCTGGTCACTACCTTTGTAAACATGTCTGCAGGATTTTGGCTAGTTTGTATCTTTTCCAGCTTCAACAGTTCATCTTCCAGAACAGAGCGTATGAAATGGTACTTCAACTGTATATGTTTAGTCCTAGAATGGAATGATGATTTCTTTGCAAGATGAATGGCACTCTGGCTGTCACTATACAACCTGCTATCCTTCTGCTTCTTACCCACTTCCTCCATAAACCTCTGCAACCAAATCATCTCTTTACTAGCCTCTGTAATAGAAACATACTCTGCTTCCGTTGTTGAAAGTGCAACAACCTTCTGCAGTTTTGAAATCCAACTTACTGTTATTCCACCTACAGTAAACACATACCCTGTGGTGCTCCTCCTCCTATCCTTATCACCTGCCATATCTGCATCAACATATCCCTGTAAAACAGTGTCTGAACCTCCAAAACATAATGCCTGAGTGGTGGTACCTCTCAAATACCTGAGAATACATTGTATTGCCCTCCAATGTTCTTTACCTGGATTGTTCATATATCTGCTCACAACTCCCACTGCATGTGCAATATCTGGTCTTGTGCACACCATGGCATAAATCAAGCTGCCAACTGCTGATTGATAGGGAATCTTAGACATGTAATTTGTCTCTTCCTGTGTCTTGGGACACATTTCTTTACTTAGACTGAAATGGATGGCCAAAGGTGTACTAACTGGTTTTGTATTCTGCATTCTGAACCTCTCCAACACCTTTTGTATGTACTCACCCTGAGATAATGTCAATTTGCAATTTTTCCTGTCTCTTGTTATTCTCATACCGTGGATTTGCTTTGCAGCACCCAAATCCTTCATCACATATGAATTAGATAGCTTCCTTTTGAGTACATTTATATCCTGCATGTTAGACCCTGCAACAAGCATGTCACCCACATACAATAACAAGATAATATATCTTTCCTTGTCTACCTTCTTGAAATAAACATCTGCTATAACCTTGTTTTGTCATAAACCTGTCAAATTTTAAATACCACTGCCTTGGAGCTTGCTTCAAGCCATACAAACTCTTTTTAAACCTACATACCAAGTTCTCCTTACCTTTGACCTCATACCCTTGTGGCTACTACATATATATCTCTTCCTCCAAATCCCAATGGAGAAAGGTTGTTTTTACATCTAACTGTTCAAGATGCAAATCTTCTACAATCACTAGACTTAAGATAGTCCTAATTGAAGTCATCTTAACAATAGGAGAAAATATTTCATCAAAATCAATACCTTTCTTCTATGCAAACCCCTTTACAACAAGTCTGGCCTTGTACCGCTTCTTACCTCCTTCTTCTTCCTTCAACCTGTAAATCCATTTGTTCTGCAATACTCTTTTACCAGCAGGCAACTGAACTAGATCCCAAGTCTGATTTCCTACCAGTGAGTCCATCTCCTCATTCATGCCTTGCTCCCACTTCTTTCTAGTTTCCACTTGCATTGCTTCTTCATAACATTCTGGTTCACCAACATCAGTCATCAACAAATAATACAATGAATGAGAGTATCGTTCAAGGAGTCTACATAACCTAGTAGATCTTCTTGTAGTTGTAGGAGTTTCAGGTACTTGCTGTTGTTCTTGATTTTCTAGCACCTTTGGAACTTCATTTTCTTGAATTTCATCAAGTACTATGTACTATGTAGTTTCTTTTTCCAGTTTCTTTCCCTGCAACTGATCTTTATACATGACCTTTTCATTGAATATCACATCTCTACTCCTGGTGATTTTGTTATTTTCATAATCCCATAAGCGATAACCAAATTCAACAACCCCATATCCAATAAAGGTACATTTCTTGGATTTAGCTTCAAGCTTTGTTCTATTTTCTTTATCAATATGGACAAATGCTTCACAACCAAATGTTCTCAGAAATGAGTAGTTTACCTTTTTATCTGTCCATACCTCCTATGGAATACCACCATCCAAAGCACTTGAAGGTCCTATGTTTATTAAATAAACAACAGTATTTACAACATTTGCCCAAAACTGTAAGGGCAACCTTGCATGCTCCATGATCGTTCTGTTCATCCTTTCTGACACAACATTTATTGTGTTGTTCCTGAGACTGTCTTCTCTCTACGAATCCCATGGTTTGAACAGTAACTATCAAACTCCTTGCCTCAGTACTCACCTCCATTATCATATTTGAGACACTTTAACCTTTTCCCTGTCTCATTCTCAACCAAAGCTTTCCACTTCCTAAAAGTAGCAAACACATCATATTTTTGTCTAATGCAATAAACCCAAGTTTTCCTAGTTGCATCATCAATAAATGTAACATAATAATGAGAGCCACCAAGATATTATACTTGAGCCGGTCCCCATACATCTGTATGCACTAGCTCTAACTTTTCATTCTTCTTCTGTTTCCCAACCCTGAGAAATCTGACTCTCTTTTGTTTTCCATAAACACAGTTTTCACAGAATTCCAAACTTACCTCCTTCAAATCTGGCAGCAACTTCCTTGAGTGGAGAATCTACATCCCCTTCTCACTCATGTGGCCAAGCCTATGATGCCACAATGTTGTATCTGTTCCTATGGAAGCTAAAGAGATAGAATGGTTAGTATTATGAGCACATAAATACAACGTACCTATCCTGTCTCCTTTTGCTATCATCATTGATCCTTTAGTGATCTTCCACCACTTTTCTCCAAATGTAGATAGACAGTCGCCATCTCCCAACTGCCCAATTGTGATCAGATTTATTTTCATAGCAAGAATATGCCTAACATCTTTTAACAGCCATTCAGTTCCATTTTTAACTTTTATCCATACCTTACCCATTCCAACAATTTTACATGGCTCATCATCACCCAATAAAACATGTCCAAAATCGCCAAGAACATATCATGAAAGTATTTCCTATGGGGTGTAGCATGACATGAAGCTCCTGAATCTACTACCCAATAATAACTAGTATTATCTAATGTAAGAATCAAAGCGTCTTGTAACACATCAACTGCTACATTTGCTTCCTGGGTAGTTTCCTTCTGTGCATCTCCTTTCTTCTTTAGAGATCTACAGTCTTTCTTTAGATGTCCTTTCTTTCTACAGTTCTAGCACTCTATTTTTCTCATTTTGGACTTGGATCTTCCTGTTTTAGACTTGCCACAATTACCTTGGCTCTTTTCTCTCTCCTTTTGTTCTCCCCTTCTCTCCATGGTCAACGCATTACCTGATGTCTCATCTGTGCTTTTTCTTCGCATTTCCTCGCTAAAAATAACACCAATAACATCATCAAATTTAAAGGTGTTTGATCCAGAGACAGAGTTACTTACAGCCATGACCAAGCTATTCCAGCTTTGTGGCAATGAACACAAGATTAGAAGAGCCCTAACCTCATCATAAAAGTTCACACTTACAGAACTTAGCTGATTTGTAACCGTATTAAACTCATTTAAATGATTAGTAACAAATCCACCTTTAGACATCTTCATATTAAATAAATGCTTCATTAGAAATACCTTGTTGGAGGCCGAGGGATTTTCATACAGCTTACCCAGTGCGCTCATCATACCCTCCGTTGTCATTTCTTTTGAGATATTGAAAGCCACCGACGAAGCCAAGCTCAGCCGTATTGTTCCCAGAGCCTTTCTGTCAAGAACCTCCCATTCTTCATCCTCCATGGATACCGACTACTTTGCTCTTCCTCCCAATGGTAAGAATAGATCCTTCTGCTATAGATAGTCCTCCATTTGCATCTTCCATAACTGGAAGTTTTGGCCGTTAAAATTATGGACCTTAAACTTTCCTTCTTCCACCATTTCTCCCACTCGAACCATAAAACCTAGCTTCCTGTGGGTTTATCTGCCAAATAGACATTTGGCTCTGATACCAATTGTTAGAAAAACAGGATTGCAAAGCAATAACAATAAACATAAATGCAAATATAATCAAACACACATTACAAGAGAGACACAGATATATCGTGGTTCGCCCCAACTTGGGCTACGTCCACACTGAATTTGCCAGTCCTTATTATTATTACCATCCAGCAAGGTGAAGGGATACAACCTGCAGCACAGCCGCTGCACTTCCTCTTCTTTGTCTCACACTCTCTCTCTTGATCTTAGAGATCTTTACAATGCATAAAACCTAATACATCAACCCTAGCCATATTACAATGTCTTTATTTTATAGGGAAAATACAATGGGAAAAATACCACGGGATAACCAAAACCATGGGCCCGCAAAACAGCTGGCAAAAACAGCCCCAATTTTTTTTTTCTCGGGGGCATTGCCCTGAACCCCTAAAAATGTAGAATGGGTGTACAGTCCTTTGGTATGCATGGCTAAGACAATATCATCTATGAGACTAGAAGATCTGGCTCCACAACCAACACTACGCCCATTTCCTCTTTGTGGGCATATGCAGGCATGCTTAAGCTCATATGGCTTTAACTTTATCCCTTGCGGGCTTAACCTTACCTCCTGCGGGTATTCCCTAAGCCTCTGCGAGCTTAATCTCCGCCCATGGGGGCATCCTTAACCCCCATCGGGATTAAATTCACCCTATGCATGCATCCCTAAACCCTTGCGGGCTTTACGGGCTTTACCTCAGCCCTTGCGGGCTTAACTTCACTCCCTGCGGGAATCCCTAATCCTCTTCAGGCTTAACCTAGGCCCCTGCAGGCATAGATAAACCCTTGCGGGCATCTTTTATCCCCCATGGGAATTTCTTTAGCCCCTGCAGGCATAATGGAGCTTTTAACCCTTAAGCCTTTTTATAAATAATCAAGTTTTTCTCTGCTTTTGGGATACCAATAGCTCACACGTGAGAGAACCAAGGAGGGAACTGATACCACAGCTGGATGGCCAGATCACCAAGGAACATGCCCATGTCATCTGGAAAAATTATCATCACAAGGACACTCTTTGTTGGGCATTTCCAAATTCCTTTTCAACTTTCTAATCTTAAAACTTAGCCAATTTTTCTTTAGTTCTTAATATGCAAAATAATACTTTTCCTACTTTTGGCAGATTGATCTTTTGCATATTTGACCATCCTAAGGCCAACTGAAAGTATGGATGGATAGCCACCTCAACAAGGACCAAATCCATGTCACCTTTTGAAATTTTTGATACACACACATCATCTGGAAGGCATTTGAAAATAGAGTACTTCCAAACCGTTAATTCAATACTTAGACAAAATTGTCAAACCCTAGGTCAACATGATGAGATTTTTATTTTCATCACATTTGAAGTGTGAGACACCCAATGGGTAGAGGCCAACAAGGTGATTCTATCAAGACCAATTTCATCCTCTAAAGCTTCTTTCTCTCTCCTCGGCGAGCATTTTGCTGGAGTAGTGCAATTTAGTTTGGGAGGCACTTTTGGTAGATCAATATCTTCACCTACATAAACTCTTTGGACAAACCATTTATATGGTTGGATGCACCATACAACATTCTATATATCCATACTCTCGAAATGATTTAACACATCAACCACACGAGATGGTGGGAGTTTTACTAAGGTGACTTAGGCAATTTTAGTAATTTTACATTTAGACAATTTTTGCACTTTCCTAGACTTGGTCCAATCTACCTAAAACATTGTTTTGGCAGATCCATACCTTCTACCTCAGGCACTTTCAAGTCAAGATGAGGACATGTTCAAGTATACAAAACACCAACCTACAAGATGACCATATGGTGTGGGCAGTTTCTTCAACCCACAAACTATGGCGGGCATTTCCCTAAGGCCACCTGAGCCAGTTTTCCAACACTTAGTCATTTTCAGGAATTTCTCCAATGTTTATCCTGATACCCTATTTTCGCATACTTATAACTTTCTCCTCAAACATGCTTGAGGAAAATTGAGACCATGGTCAAGTAGACCAATCAACAAGCTACATCCTGACCATATGGTGCGATCATTTACTTTAACCCATGAATAATGCCAGGCATTTTACTGAGGCCACTCAGGTAGTTTTACTCCCTTTGGTGCAAAACAACATGAAACCCTATTTTGGCAGACTTTTAATTTTTTCATCAAACATTCTTTTTGAGAACTTAGACCATGGTAGGATAGCCTCTTCAACAAGATATAGCACGATAGTTTTAGATCATTTTTATCATTCACCTATGAGGTACAACCTGCATTTCCCTAAGGCTATTTGGACCAATTTTCCAACACTTGGCCATTTTTTCAGAATGTCTAAAACTGCTTGAACCCTTGTTTTGGCAAATCTATAACTTTAATGTCATAAATCACTCTTTTGAATAAATTAGACCATGGTTAGATAGCCTATTCAACAAGGTATATCCAGATATGATGGCGCGGTCATTTTATTCAAACCATGAATTATGGCGGGCATTCTCTTAGAGAAGTTTTGACCAATTTTCCAACATTTATCCATTTTTATTGAGTATGAACTCATTAGTAAGTATGCACCCCATCCTAATGGTTGTGAGTATGCACTCATTCTTTCTCTCCAATATGCATGGTATTCTTTATCAAGTACTAGATCTATGTGGGATGCAATATCTTCTTGTTGATCCATAGTGGTTTTAAATAGGATTTTCCTTCCAGTGGTTTAGACTGTAGTGAAGGATCCTGCTCTGGTACTAATTGTTGGAATAATTGTCAATACTGAGAGGGGGGGTGAATCAGTATTGTTAACTACTTCAAGCAAGGAACATATCTATGTCACCCTATGAATTTTATTACCACAAGGACACCTTCTTGCGGGCATTTCCAATTGACCTTTTTAACTATTGATTTGAAGTGTGAGATATCCAATGGGTAGAGGAAAACAAGGTGATTCCTTCAAGACCACATTCATCCTCTGAAGCTTCTTTCAATTTCCTTGGGCGGGCATTTTTCTGGAGCAGTGCAAATCAAGTTGGGAGGCGTTTTTGGAAAATCAATATCTTCTCCTATAGATACTTTTTGGGCAAACCAATGATATGGTTGGATGCACCAATAAACACTATAGAGACCCATACCCTTAGAATAATTTAATCGAATAACTACTGGAAATGGTGGGCATTTTACTGAGGTCACTTAGGCATTTTTACTAGTATTTTTATACTTAGACAATTTGTGCAATTTCTAAGGTGGATTTTTTATTTCATCAAAATCCTGAACCAATGCTACTAGATGATGTAGTATACCTCACTGAGAAAACCCAAGTTGATTTCACTCTCAGACTCATCTTCATTTTCCCTAGGCGGGGATTTTACTGAACTTGGTGCAAAACTGCCTAAAACCTTGTTTTGGCGAACCTATAACTTTTTCCTCATACACTCTCAAGACAAAATGAGACCATGGTCAGGTAGAAAAATCAACAAGCTATAGCTTGAACATATGGTGTGTGCATTTACTTTAACCTATGAATTATGGTGTGCATTTTCTTGAGGCCACTTAGGCATTTTTACTACCTCTGGTGCAAAACATCATGAAACCATGTTTTGGCAGGCCTTTAACTTTGTCATCAAACACTCTCTTTGAGAGATAAGACCGTGGTAATATATCCCCTTCAACCAACTACAACAGGATACTTTCAGATATTTTTTACCATTAACCTATGAGGTACGGCGTGCATTTCCCCAAGGCTATTTGGACCAATTTTCCAACACTTAGCCATTTTTCATAATGTCTAAAACTGCTTGAAACCTTGTTTTGGAAGATCTATAACTTTGTCATAAACTACTCTTTTGAATAAATGAGACCATGGTTAGATATCCTATTCAAAAATGCATATCCGGATATGATGGTGCGGGCATTTTCCTCAAACAATGAATTATGGTGGGCATTCTCTTAGAGCAGTTTTGACTAATTTTTCCATACTTAGTCAATTTCCAAAGTTCCACATACTTGCCATACTTTTCCAGAATGATGTCAAATTGCAACACTGACTTCATGATAGCACCAGAACTTAGCCTCTACGATCTTAATCTCAGCCCTTGCAGGCTTAACTTCACCCTCTGTGGGCATCCCTAAGCCCCTGTGGGCTTTACCTCAGCCCCTGCAGATATCCTTAATCCCCTGTGGGCTTAACTTTTCTCCCTACGGGCATCCCTAAGCCTCTATGGGATTAACCTCAACCCGTGAGGGCATATATAAACCCTTGCAGACATCTTTTAGCCCTTGTGGGAATTTCTTTAGCCCCTGCGGGCATAATGGAGCTTTTAACCCTTAAGCCTCTTTATAAGTAAACACATTTTTCTCTGCTTTTGGGAGACCAATAGCTCGTATGTGAGAGCACCAAGGAGGGAACTGATACCACAGCTGGATGGCCAGATCACCAAGGATAGCCTCTATGAAACCTAGCAACCAATCTCTCCCATTAGTCACTGCAAAGGTCGGTCAAGGTAAGGTCTCGCACATGGTCTTGGTCAAGGTAAGGTCTTGAGTTTGGACTCTCGCATAAGGTCTTTGACTCGTAATGTCATACAACCCTCTGTGAAGTACTTTGATATTTAATTTTGACGCTTGTGGCCGATATTTCTTCGGATCCGTGTTTAGGGTTTTTGGTTCATTTTAGCTCCTTTAAATTGGATCTTCCCCTATTCCTTGGGTTTTGCCGAAAATGTTCTCTAAAATAGATCTGTCTCTAGTGGTTTTTCCCTCCACTGGCCCTCCTCATCATTTGGTTGTTGAAGTTTCAGAAAAGGGAAGGCATTGGTTTCTGACCAGTTCTTTTCTTAGTGTCGGCGATCTCCCATACCAGAAGCTTTATTACATCAATTCTTGAGAGCCATCCCTGTGTTATATAATGCCGAAAGGTAGTAGTTGCGACCCTGTTGGAAGGACTAGTGCCATTGATGCACTCACCCGAAGAATGGAGAAGTTAGAAAAGGACATGGAAGAGCTTCGACAGAAATTGGAGGGGAAATGTGACAAAGAGGACCTGGAGTCCTTGAAGAAGTTAATCGAGGATACCATGGATCGAAAGTTCACAGATAACAATGTCAAACTAATCGTACAGATGCGAAGGCTCCTTGATGAACAACGTGAAGCCATTCAACGTCTCCAGTGCGAGGGGATCCCAACGACTGCTGTAGGTTCTGTACAGTCCCCTCTATCTGACAACCCGCCTTCATCAAGGGAAAAACCAATGGATACTGGTTGAGGGAACCACGCAGCCCACCCACCACGGTCTCTTGATATTTACTTGTTTAATTAGGTTTACTTGTTTCGTTTTCTGTTAATTTTCCAAGGCCCTTCTGTTCGTCTATATTATGTTTTGGTATGCACACTATTATCTTTTTTGTAAAATAGAATCTCATGATATTGAGGTTCTAGGGAGTAGGATTCTATCGTATTAGTGATATAAACATTTGATGTAATCAGTAGAAAATATTGGTCTATTTGGTATATAGCTATATATCGGCAATTGTAATCGAAAATATTGACGAAGATATATTAATGGATATAATATTTCTATATATTCCTCTGGCATTTAAATCTATTTCTAAAAATTCTAAATCTATTTCTAAAAATTCTAGATATATCAATGGATATAAGATTGTGTATATTCCTTAGGCATTTAAATCTATTTCTATAAGTATTAAAACACTTTGGCCCTACAAGTAGAATGCTTTGGTTAAACTTCTTGCTTGTGGTAATTTGTAGGATTACTTAATTCTTCCACTTCTCACTTTGCTACAAAGGCTAATAGGTAAAGCATGACTAGTTTCATAGTTTTCACATGAGTTGTTGGTTCAAGAGGAAGCTTCTTGAAAGCCAATTTGTAACAAATGGATACTTCTATTGAAATATTGCATTATGAATTCTCAATATTCAAATCACTATAACACTAGTAACTATTTGTTGGGCTTGTGATTTGGTTTCTTAAATGTAGTGCAATATTATTTTATATTATGTTAATTGTAATATTGTGATTTCTCTGTTATTTGATTCTATAGTATGCATGTTTAACTATTCAAATTTTTTAGCACATTACAAATTATATAATAAATTCATTATGGTTCTATAAGTAAATTAGCATCCTCTTGGAACAATTTCACGACTACTCTATACAACACATCTCTTGTTCTTTCAATCATAGAGTTGATTTATTGTCAAAGAAGGGATTACATTTGGCATATGGTATTATTCAAGCTACCCCTTTCGCTAATCACCATCCGAGGGAAATGTTTTATGTTCGTCTTTATTAATTAGGCTAGCCTTTATGATCCATTTTGTAAATTCGATGCACCTACTTTAGGGGCTTTTTAGTTAATATTTACTCTATATCTGTGTTATTTTTATGATGTTTTCAACAGCCATGGTTATGATGGTATATTAATGAATAGTGGCAAGCATTATCGGATTTATTGTAAAAGACTGCATAGTCTGTTTTCAAAGATTCTATCCTTGGGATAGGTTTTATTGTAAGTTTCTTTGATTCACTTAATGAATAACAAGGCTCTTTTTTCGTTGAAAAAAAAGGTTCTATAAGTAAATTAATCCTGAATTAATGTGTTAACTCTTAACTCCTAGATCAAACATTAATCAATATTCTAAGAACTCTTAACTCTTAGATCAAACAATCAATAAAGTCATTTTGGTTCTTTTCATGATTGGGCTTCATGATTGCACACAGGCAGGGTTGGAAATTTATTTTATCTTTACCCTTCAAATCAAATTTTTTTGACATTTTGAACTCTTACTTTAACCATCAAAAAACGTTTAGTTTCAGAACATGCCCTTCAATAGTAAAGTGTTATTAAAAAAACTACCTTTCATTATTGAAATTTTTATTAAAGATTTTAATTTTCAATAAAATATAGTAATAAAAATATCTATCCATGTTTTATGTAGTTAATCTTATATTTTAAATATTAAGATTCATGCATGCAAGATGGATTCTCTCATTGACACTAATTTAGTTGAAGAAAACAAACAATTCAAAAATACACCATAAGAAGGCAACTTCCCTTCAAAAAAAACATCAAATGAAAAATCATCCAAAAAATTTATATTAATGAAAAGCTATATATTGAAAAAAGCTATGCATTTTTAAAGAGGAAGAATTAACTTCCTCGTTGTTTGGAGACATCTTGGGCACCGTCAATTACCCTGTTTTAAAAATTACTTTAAATTGAATATTCGCATATTTAGTTTGTATATTTATTGTTTATAATTAAACAAAAAATTACATTCATTTTACTCCTAAGTTAGTTAATCCAAACTTTTACCGCCCAACTGATATAATCTAAAGATGGAACTGCATCAACTGCTGCTATTGAAGTGACATCAATGACAACCACATTCAACAATAAGGTTTTAGGTGGAGGATTTACACACATTACCATTGACTAGTTCGCGATAAAAGGTCTATGTCCAAGAAGATAATGGCCTACCAAAACATCCAATCAATACTAGATTTTTAAACTACCAATTCAACACTAAGACAAAATTGTCAAACCCTAGGTCAAAATGAGGAGATTTTTATTTTCATCAACTTGGAAGTATGAGACACCCAATGGATAGAGGCCAAAAAGGTGATTCCATCTAGACCAATTTCATCCTTTGAGACCTCTTTCTCTCTCCTCGGTGGGCATTTTTTTGGAGTAGTGCAAATCAAGCTAGGATGCACTTTTGGCAGATCAATATCTTCACCTACAAAGACTCTTTGGACAAACCGATGATACGTTTGGATGCACCAATCAATAGTCTAGAGACCTATACCCTCAAAATATTTTAAGACATCAACCACAGGAAATGGCGGGCATTTTACTGAGGTCACTCAGGCATTTATACCAATAATTTTATACTTGGACAATTTTTGCATTTTCGTAGACTGGAGCAATCTGCCTGAAACACTGTTTTGGAAGACCCATAACTTCCTTTTTAGAAACTCTCAAGAAAATTGGATACCATGGTCTGGTAGAAAAATAAACAAGCTACATCTTGACACTATGGGGTGGGCATTTACCTTAACCTATGAATTATGAAGGGCATTTTCCTGAGGCCACTTGGACAGTTTTACTACCACTGGTGCAAAAATAGCCTGAAACCTTGTTTTGGCATGCCTTTAACTTTGTCATCAAAAATGCTCTTTGATAATTGATACCATGGTATGATAGACTCTTCAACAAGCTATAGAATTATAGTTTTAGATCATTTTTATCATTCTCTTATGAGATACAGCAGGCAATTTCCCAAGGCCACTTGGACCAATTTTCCAATGCGGCCATTTTTCAAAATTTGGACCACTTTTGTTTCTCTTGTTCTTAATATGCCAAACAATATTTTTCCTACTTTGGAAAGTTAATTTCTTGCACATGTGACTTTCAGGAAGTAACCTGTTAATTCAACACTTAGACAAAATTGTCAAAACCTAGGTCAACATGATGAAATCTTTATTTTCATCAAATATGAAGTGTGAGACACCGAATGGGTAGAGACCAACAAGATGAATCCATAAATACCAATTTCATATACTGAGGTTACTTTCTCTCTCCTTACTAGCCTTTTACTGAAGTAGTGCAAATTAGGCTAAGTAGCACTTTTGGCAAATCCATATCTTCTTCCTCAGAGTCTCTTTGGACAAACTGAGACCATGGTTGGGTAGAAAAAATACCAACCTACAAGATGCCCATATGGTGCAGGAATTTTCTTCAACCCAAAATTTATGGCGGTCATTTACATGATGTCACTTGAGCCAGTTTTTCCAACACTTACTCATTTTCAGGAAATTCTTCAAGGTTTATCCTGAAACCCTGTTTTGGTAGGCTTATATCTTTCTCCTAAAAATTTATTAAGGCTAATTGAGACCATGACTAGATAGCCACTTCAACAATCTATAGCCTGGTATGGTGGTGTGGGAATTATCTTCAAACCATGAATTATGGTGGGCATTCTCTTAGGGCAGTTTTGACTAATTTTCCCATACTTAGTCATATGGAGGGCATAATTATGATGATGATGATGATGGTGATGATGATGATGATGAAGAAGATGATGATCATGATAATGGAGATGATGATGAATTGGATGATGATGATGATTTTGGATATGAAGATGAAGATGAAGATGAAGATGTTGATGATGATGACGATGATGATCAAGATGATGATGATGATATATAACAAAGATGTTGATGATGAAGATGATGATTATGATGATGATGATAAGGAAGATGACGATGATGAAGATGATCATGATGAAGATCGATGATGATGATGTCGACGGCAATGATGATGATTATGAAGATGATGATGATCACAAAGACGACGAAGACGATGGTGATGACAACGACAAGGATGATGATGATCATCATCATCGTTGTTGTCGTCATCACCATCATCTTCTTGGTCTTCATCATCATCATCATGATCATCAACATCATGATCATGATCATCTTCATCATCATCATCGTCATCATCATCATATTTGTCGTTAAAGGGACTTATGCATAGGATCTCACTATAAGCAATGCAACCAATACAAATTATGACAAATCCTAGTTAAATTAAATTAAATTGAATTAAATTACATCAAATTAAAAACATAGAGTTGTTTAACTAAAATTAATTTAAAATGGAACAAAATATAAAATATGCAAATAAAAAAAACCCAAAATAAACTAAACAAAAATAAATATGCAAATGAAAAATAAAAACAAAACACAAAACATACAAATATACAAATAAAAAACAAAAAAACATAGAGGGAAAAGAATCCCACATAGTATCTCATTAGCAGCATCCAGAGCAAAAGAACAAAGAACAAGTTCACACCCGCGCACTAGTTCATTATTAGCATCTAGAGAAATGGTAATTTGATGAACAGAGCAGTGGTAAATCGAGGAGCAGGGGATACTAGTCCAGAGGATACCATCGTTCCCAGGGGAGGCAATCCAGCGGCAGTCCAGAGGATAACAAAGGGCCAATGAATTCGGTAAGCCCATCAACTCTAGCAGCGTAGGAATTTGGGAAAAATCCCACGGTTTTGATTATTTCCACACTAAATACAAACGTTTAACTATTTACTTCGTTTTTCCTGAGGGTTTATACGAAATATAGGCCGTATTTGAGGGGAAAGATGACCCATGACAAGAATTTTTCCCATCAAATGCCAACCCTAAACCCATCCATCACCCGTTTGATAGAGAACGGGCCTGGACCATACCATCACAAACAAACAAATTCAGGATTTCCATGTTGCAGAACACCATATAAATAGTAAGAAAATGGTCTTGGGTAGTGTAAGACGATTCAGGATCCAACATCACCCTATCGGTGTCCATGTGCAAAACCACTCAAAACTACCTAAAATTGGTCTAAATTTGGTGACATTTCACCTTGTTATCCTATTTTAAAAAAATCAGGCATGGAGGGACGGAAAAATTCACCATTTTTTGTTAGTTTTCTTGTATGGAGAGAGGGGAAATGATGTCTAGAATCCTTCCCCTCCACCAAGGTTGATTCTTATCATTTAAACCCTCTCCCCATAGCTAAAGTCACTAACAAAATGTTACAAGTTTGTCCAAGTCCTTTACAATTTCAAACATGCATGGTAGGGAGTGGGAGTCATACCCAATGCTATTCCACCTCATTTCATGCTTGAAATTAAAAAAACATTGTGTGTTTTTTGCAAAATTGACCTAACCTAGCCCAATTTTGGACAATTTTTTGCATGGGCCCACTTTCCCTCCATGTATGAAATTGCATGAAATTTGGAAAAAATGGGCAAAAGATGGCCAAATTTGGTGTAAGTTAAAGCGTTCTAAGCTATTCTAAGGTGCCATATTATATGGGTTTATACGTTTTTAACATTGTATACCAAGAAAGCATACTGACTCCCCAACCAATCAACCATTATGTTATTGGAAGATACCACTTTCATGTTTATCTCTGTTTGTATAAGGGTGCAACCACGAAAATGGGTAATACATTTGCGTGTTGACGATTAAATTTGTAAAGTTTTTTGTTCATTCAACTTCAAGCTATCAAAACTCATATCTACATTGAGAATTTCACTTTGAATCAAAAATAAGTTTTGTAGAGAATTATGTTACTCTGTACTCATTTTTCTTTTATGGACATGATGTTATAAATTTCATGTGTATTAACTGCATGCACCTAAAACTTTTGGCAAGGATAATGAGTGAGTAATACACATGGCCACCTAGTTTTTAGATATAATTATTCATTTTAAGGAAAAATATGTGTTATCTTTTTGGGATTACTCCAAAAGTGCTCTCACCTCGGTAGACGAGCAATAGGTCTCCTTGGCCTTGGTTAGCAATATCAATCTCTCGGTTTGGGTGGATGCTTGGGCTTGGTTAATGTGTTGACATGGTACCCTTAGGAGATTGTTACCTAATCGACATGTCGATAAACTCATTGGGTGCACACAAGGGGGGAGTCGATTGTTTGATCAAGGGAGGTACTTACCTAGGAGGAGGAGCATTGGGCACTTAACCCTTAGAGATTGGGACCTACACACCTTGCAGGTTGGACACTTGATTTGATGATGCTTGGGTTGAGGAGGACACTTCATGGAGGTTGGTGATGGAACAAAGGACCTATGTTGAGGAGGAGAGTTGGACCTTTGTGACCACGTTGTCATACAATAGAGTACCATTGTGCACATGTAGCACATAGTTAGAGAACCCCATACCTCTTTGCATGCATTAACTAGCCAAGTGGCCCAAGAAACACACTTCTATATACATGTCATGACCAAATTCCAAATCAAATCAAAACGTGTCTTATACTTAAAAATAATTCAAATATAAATAAATCTAAAATAAATTACACCTTTGAGAGAAAAATAGCTTTTGATAATGTTTTTGGGAAGAAATAACTTTTGATATTAAAACATTACAAGTAAATATATTTGCATGCTAAATTATATCCGCTTGGTAACTTATATTCTTCTTTTATCGAGTGTAGGTACCACCAAATAGGTATCTATCAGATCTATCTTCCTCGAGTGATGATGAAGATATACTCGGAGAGGTTGAAAGTGAGACGTGTTGTACTAGATCTACCGGTTCTATATCAACTAGATATGAAAAGGTAAGGAAACGATTTCGTAGACACATGCAATATTTTATTGTCAACGAAGGGTCATGTAATTATGATGCTGAGAGCATAGATGACATTGAGTTTCCTTTGAGGTATAGAAATCTAGTGCAACGATGGGTACATAAAAAGCTACCCCAAGTGGAAACAGATTTCTACATCAATGGGAGGATGTATCGCATTGCTCCTTCATCCTTACATGGATTGGGGATATTTTCCATGGATGGCATAAAGGTCGGATATGGCATTGTAATTGAATTGATGGAGTATGTCGGACCATTATACAGATACAATAGCTGGTTGATCTTTGTCCAATATACTTGAAGTATGCGGAGATACGGAGTTGCCGCAAATTATATACAACTAGCAGAAAATAATAAAAACAAAGGGGTGACTATGTATTTTGATGGGATACGAAAAGCATCCGGAAACGTTTTTGTCTTTATAAATAGTACATGGCCAGTGATAGAAACTAAGCAACCGAATTGCGAATTTGAGGGTCGTGAAGAACATCATATATTTGTATGTGCAACAAAAAAAATACTTCCAAGTGAAGAGTTGTTGATCGATTACAACTTAAATCGAATAGATGTAGCTTCCATGGTCCAGGGTAACCGCAGAAGGTCACACGCTATGCCTCATTAGGTAAATGCTAAATATAGTAACTAAACATGACTACAAAAATTAAATGTTTCGATTTTTTCTGTCAAGATTCGATTTCCACCGAGGATATTCTCTTTTTTCATGCTTGTTATGAATATTTCCATGTGATAACATTCTTATTACACTGTTATTCTTATCTCATTTTTTTATGTTACAATTATTGACTCAACTTTTACTGATTGATTTATTTTGTTAGGGTGGCAGCAGTGGAAAGTCACATTTTGCTTCCCACAGTCTAGGGTGACTGTGGAAGGTCACAATCTATGCCTTGTGAGGTAAATATTAAATATAGTAAATAAATATGACTACAATAACAAAATGTTCTTATTTTTCAGTTAACATTCGATTTTCACTGTTACCATTCGTTGTTTTCGTGCTTTATGGCAATTTGAGCTCTGTTTTGGCACGGTTGATATAGAGTTTTCCGGAATACTTGTCCATTGCTTGTCCTCAACTTCATGCTTGCCAAGTCCATGTCACCTTGTTCTCCAATGCCATGTCATCTTGTATTTTGTCTTGTCACCTTGCCACGTCATTATTCTTCTCTTCATTTGTTCATGTCAGCATTTTTCATTACTTCAAGATCAACAATTTATTCATGCTTGCTTGCCTTCTCCAAGTCCTCATCCTTCTTGTGCTTATTTTGAATATTTCCATGTGATAGCATGCTTATTACACTGTTATGCTTATCTCATTTTTTTATGCTACAATTATTGACTCAATTTTTACTGATTGATTTATTTTTTCAGGGTGGTAGCAGTGGAAAGCCACATTCTTCTTCCATGGTCCAGGGTGACCATGGAAGGTCACAATCTATGCATCATGAGGTAAATGTTAAATATCGTAAATGCATATGACTACAATAACAAAATGTTTTGATTTTTCAGTTAACATTCGATTACCATTCGCTTTTTTCATGCTTATTGTGAATATTTCCATATGATAACATGCTTATTACACTGTGGCAGGGGTCTTCTCATCGCCATGGAGCATAACATTTATCTTCTCCTTCGGAGGTAAAAGTAAATATTATTTCCATATCTCATTTTTGTTTATGTTGCAATTATGGACTCAACTAAATATAGTAACTAAATATGACTACAATAACTGGAATCTCCAACCTCAGAAGATTTCCATGTGACAACATGCTTATTACATTGTGTCAAGGAACTTCCCATGTTCATCATGAAACATAACGCGTTTCCTCTACTTCTAAGGTAAAATCATATATTATTGCAATAACTCATTTTTTATTATGTTACAATTATTTTCATAACGTTTATTTAATGATTTATTGTGTCAGGGTGGCACCAGTGGAAAGGCACCTACTACTTCCATGGTCCAAAGTGACCATGGAAGGTCACACGATGTGCCCCGTCAGGTAAGTTTTAAATATAATAACTAAATGTTTCGATATTTTCTGTTAACATTCGATTTCCATTGTTGACATTTGCATTTTTCTATGCTTATGATGAATTATTGATTGATTTATCATGTCAGGTGAGGACCATGGAGAGGCAACTGCTGCTTCCACGGTCCAATGTAACCGTGGACAATCACCCACTAGAAGTAGATCAATACAGGATGATTGTGGGAAGTTACCAGCCACAACACCGCATGAGGTAAGTGTTAGTTCTTAATAGTAACTAACTTTCATTACAATAACAATGTTTGAATGATGTTAAAATTATTTTGCTTAATCTTATTGTTTGATGAATTTAGTAGAGTGCACTTGATCTGGGTGATGAGGAGCTTGAGGATGAAATTTACTATTCCATAGACCCAACAGAAACTATAAAGAAGTCCCTGAAAAAGGAAAACATAGAAATAATTTCCTTGGCTCGCACAAGACCCATGACATCGGATATTAGGGCAAGGATTGAAGAGTTGAAAGAACAAATAAAATATTATGGGGTAAGAGGCATCTTTACATTTTTTTTAAATATATGACATGATTTCATATCTGATATTTTGTTTTCTATTTTTCCAAGTGATCTGATAAAGTAAATTTTTTCGTTTGTAGTATTTTTTATGACCCGTGACTAGAGAAACTGCAGTGATGCTCCAATGCAGCAACAATGTCGACGAAGGAATGTAACAATGAGGCTTTTTTACACTCCTACAGTTGGCCTTGAATCCATTGATGAGAGCACTAATTTTGATCGACATGACATGTCGGAGCATGATGAGATGGAGCTTAGGACTCCACATGACTTCAGAGATTAACGTACTATATATGACCAGGAAACGTTTCCTGGAGTAGCACGAGTTAAAAGCACCGGATCACTAGATCTCACCTTTCTGGTGGATGATGCTTGTGTTCCGATCAAGGTTCAAAATATTGCAGGTATTTATTAATTAATTTATTCATTTTTATCATGAAATTGAAATGGACATGAGTTGAAATTATTATAAATTAATGGATTACATGTTTCTAAAGGAAACAATGTTTTCTATAGGAATTTGAATGACAAATCATTGGAGTTGTTTGGACCCACCATTCACACACGGTGGAATAGCCAAGATAGCGCAAAGAGAGATGAATTGATAGACCGCATGGTAAACTTGTTCGGCAATACATTCAACAATAAAGTCGTTGCAAAGTTTGCCAGCAAGAATTTAAAATATACCTGAGCCCAATATAGGGATAAATTACAACTTGACCTCAAGCATGAGTGCCCTCCCATGGTTCCAGATAAAGAGTGGAAGGCACTCATAGAGGATGCAAAGAATAACTTGCTAAAAAGACAAGGAAAACAACCACGGCCTGGAAAAGTAAGGTACAACACATATCATCTTCTTAGTGAAATATGGTCATTTATTTTTTTCTTTTTTGTTTTAAGTAAGAATTCTGATATCTAACGTTTTTCAAAATTTTAATATATAGGCTACCTGACTCCTCCAAAGCCACCAAGGCTAGAGTGGAAAAGCACGGGCAGCATAGACTAGGCGAGGGTGGCTATAGAAAACTAAGAGCTTGAATCATAAGAATTAAATGATTAACTATGGGGAATATTTATTTGACAATAGCAAACAAATATCTGTTTTTGATACTGGAAATTTTAAATGTGTTATGCATTGCAAGGAAATACATTCCAAGGTGTTTCCACCGAGGAAGACATGAAGCTTGGTTTAATGTATGCTTTTAAAAGTGTGATTGAATATCGAAAAAGCTTGGGGTAGACTCCAATCTCCCTATTGATGCAGATGCAGGTAAATAAAATGAATAAGGACACCATTGCAGTATACTATTAAACTCTATTTAGTTTTTATTATATCACCGATAACTAAATATTTATGTTTTGTTTTAAGCAACAGTGCAACCACAACAATGAATCTAGAGCTACTCACCACGTACCAGCTGATGTTGGGCTGTGCATGTCCCATGATAGTGGGGAGCAGAGTAGCCATTCTGTTATGTCTGCTTTGGAAATAGAAATATCTACCGTGTTTATAGATATTTATTTCCTGACATATACTTATAAATTTTCTTCTTTCAATGGAAGACCATGTAGCTCAGGAGGGTGAACCGCAACAGGAATTAGCAAGTAGAGAAACAATTAACACACCATCTTTCATAGCTACACAGACAGGTAAAGAGCAATATTGTAATTTTAATCAAAATAATGAACTATTAATTTCAATAATATTTCAACATATCGATATCCCCATTTTCGCTGTTGCAGTTCATGCCCCTTCAGAACTGCCTCCACTCCCTACTCAATGACGTAGAAAAAGTTATATGATACATAAGGGCATGGAAACACAAACACTAGAAGGACATGGTTCTATAGATATTCCACCAAATGATTATGATAATACCCTAATCGTTAGTTATTACAATGCAAAAAAACAGAAAACAAAGAAAAATTAGATGTATAAATTACTGACTTGTATTTGGATGTATATCAATGTTGTTAGTCTAAAACATTGTTTATATGAATTACCTCATTATGCTTCAATGTTTTTATGTCTGTATGTTTTGATGACTAGCCTAGTTATGCATGAATGTTTATATGTTTTCTATGTAAACAACATCATATATTGGGTATGGGGAATTGAGAGCGATGTGAGGGGGGGAGGGGCCATATGAGCTTCCACCTTCATGTAGTTGGCCCTGTTCAGCAGAGAATATAAAAGTATTCTTGAAATAGAGAGGAGCTCAATAAGGTATAAATACTCTTTTATTACTATGTATTAAAGATGGTTGTAAATTTTTAAATGCATGTCTATTTCTTAAAATATTGTTAATAAATTTAACATTTCACAGTTCATTGATCTCTACAGGACTTTGTAGTAGGATTTAAATGACTATTTATTTGCTTATATATTATTTACTCATATAAAAATTATGTCTTTGATGATTTATGTGAGTCTTGGTGATGCAAATGCATCTAGTGGACAACTCTTCTCAAGTTGTATGGGCGAATGGATCTGGAAAAAGGACAATGATAAGGTAAGGGTTTTGACATGTTCTTTATCCTTAATGTGTTTGTATTTATCCTTAAATTCTATTTCATTCTATTAAGATACAAGAGATACAACCAAGAGTAAATAACTACTTTTAGACTATCATCCAAACTAGGAGACAACCTTCTACATAAAACAAAAATGCTCCTTATTAACGTAAGAACATGTTTGCTAATGGGAGAGTATCATCAAGTCTGGTGTTTCTATTTCTCTTGTGAAGCTCAGTACATGCCTTAAGAAATTAAAAAAAAAATAACAAAGATATGAGAACTGCAGGTCATAATCCAAGAATGGGAGATATGGTGAGCCCTTCATAAATTGATATGTCTAGATCTTCAAAGGTATCAGATAAAGTGATGTTATTAGAAGAGGAGTGTCTCCAAGGAAATTATGATATGGCTTCTAAACTACAAATTGCATGCTCAACTATGCAACCTACTTCTCAATGCCAAAAGGTAATTTATGATGATTTTTTTGCTACATGAGATCATTACTAGTAATAGAATAGAAATAAGTTGTCAATTTTTTGTTGATTAACATGTCTCTTTCCATCATGTGCTCAAGGGACTTTTTTTTATCTTATGGGCATATTTGATACTAACTTGACCAATTTTGGCCATGCTTGATGTGGTTGCATAAGAAGGATCAACTTTTCATATTCAACTCTTCCAATAATGAGCAACATCAAAACAACTTACCACCAGTTGGCACTACAAAGATCCTACACATATTTTCCAGGTGAAAAACTACTATTTTTCCCTAGGGGTTGAGTTATTTTATTATTATTTATTTATTTCTCAATAAAGACGAATTGAGTGCACCTTATGTTTTTTGTAGTATGATGAATTCTCACTAGTATCTCTTCACATCTAGTAGAGCAAGTGATGTTGTTTCACGAGGAGTGTCTCCAAGGAAATTATGATATGGTTTCTAAACTACAAATTTCATGCTCAACTATGCAACTGGCTTATGATCAATGCCAAAAGGTGATCTATGATGAATTTTGTGTTATATGAGATCATGCATAGTAAAAGAATAGAAATAAGTTGTCAATTTTTTGTTGATTAACATGTCTCTTTCCTATCATGTGCTCAATGGACTTTTTTTTCTTCTTTTGGGCATATTTGGTACTAACTTTGACTGATTTTGGCCATGTTTGAGGTGGTTGCATAAGAAGGATTAGTTTTTCATTTTCATCTCTTCCAGTAATGTGCAAATTCAAAATAGCTTACCACCAATTGGCACTACAAAGAGCCTACAAATATTTTCTAGGTGAACAACTACTCTTTTCCCCTAGGGGTTGAGTTAAGGTCACTATAATGTTCCATATCCTATATGTATGTACAATATTAAAAACCTTTCCAGTGGAATTTATTGTACAAAATGCATGTGACAACCTGTTTCAACTTCCAGATTGTAGAATCTCTTCCTCCCTTAAGGAACTGAATCTGATCCCAACCTAACATTCCGACAATTTCCAACCAGTTTCCATGTCTTTTGCTTAAAGTTGGTTACCATATTGAAAATAAAAAATAGGAAACATGGGGATTCGTAGCAAAAAAAATGTCATGGAGTACTTCATCCTCCTAGGAACATTATGGGGATTTAACAACATCAGTATAAACAACTAAATCTGTTGGTTAGCAACTAAAAATATCCATGCTTTCACTAGATTTAGATCAACTCTTGCTCAAACTTCAATGTTGTTATGACAATTTTAGATCCCAAAAAACCTTAAGATTAGACAAAATTGAAATGTTTTGGGCATGAAATCCACTACTAATGCTAGTTTTGGATTCAATTTTTTGTAACTTGTAAGCATTCATTTCCAACCTCATTTTGTTAAATTTTCAGTATTAAATCACAATACTATAGGATCTTTGCTGAGAGAATAACATCTACAGTATATCAATGCATGACAATCATAATATGACAAGCATCACAAGCATCACAAGAATCAAAAGCATAGAGACAAGAGACACAGAGTTTCCGTGGGGAAAACCCTAAGGTGAAAAACCCCACAACTTCCTCAGAGATAGAGAGAGCAATGGCTCAACCAAAATACAACCAAATAATACAGAGATAGTCTCCTAGCAGATGATCCTCCTCCTCCTCACTAGTGCGCCACTTTTCAGAGAGAGAGATAGATACTTTTCCGAGTGAGTAAAATAGAGATCTCCTATCTCTATTTATACTCACCTTTTTGCCCAGTGACCTACTGGGGCCGACTTGTCTACTTTAGTACATCCACATTATATTATATATTAATTAGGGCCGACCCCATAAGGTGGTCTAATAACCCATCGGCAAGTACACACACTTGCGACACTTGTCAATCCACATGACGACACTTCCTTATAGAGGAATAACACATCTCTTATAAGGGTACAATAAATATACATATAATATACTGATGAAATACATTCCGAAGTTACATATACATCAACACATTTGTTCATGAAAGGTTGTGTAACGTCCCCTTCCATCATTCCCGTGCAAGGAAGGAAACGTTAACAACACACGGGCTTATTGCAGACTTAGCCCCAATAATTTGACTCATAAACGCATGACATTTAAAAAACTAATGTGTGCGGATTCGATTCAGTATCAACACAGTGGAAATTAAACATTACTTATACACACAATTCCTTCATGCGTTCAGCATTCTCATATCAACCATACATGTAACAGTCATTAATTATCATATTGCATAAACATGAGGCATTTCATTTCATTAACATGAATAATTAATCCTGCAGATTGAATGCATTGCAAAACACAGACTGTATATAAATTAAATCACAGAATACTTATCTTGAATTGTATCGGTCCAAACGACTGGCTATGGAAGAGCAACGTTCCTCCCAACCGTAGACCTCTGTCCAGCTTGTGTTCTTTCAGCTGAGAGGTCACCCCCGAGCTGGGCTGTGTATCCACTAAGGAGGAACTAGCTGGGTTCACTCACATCCATGGTTTCAGTCAAGCATCCAAGAAGATAGAGAAGGGTAATGCTAAGCCAATGAGCTCAACCACAGAGCTACAGGCCTCTCAAGTGAGTTCAACAGTCAGGCACCCACATTACCTACCACATCCAACACAAGGAAGATCCCCTTCTCTGTTACACAGTCCCTCAGGAAACTCTTCCCTCCAGTGCTCTTCAGGATGGGCATAGAAAGGTCCAGCTGTTAATCCTTGAGATCCTAGCCTTCACTGGGTTTATCAAGCACACCCAACCTCTGCATAGTCATTCCCAACTTAATTTCTCACCATCCTGCTCACCAAGTAGCTCAAATCCGTCACTCGTTTTCTGGGTTGCAAAAACTAGGTTATCCTATTGATTTCGGGGTAGCTAGTGCTCCAGAATTCACCCCAAGGTTCATGCTAATGGATTCCCCATTGGATTTCTTTGTCCCATGCCAAATCTGGGAGTTTTTGGTCTTTCAAAATCTGGTTTCTCTCAAGGTCGCGATTTTCTGGTTCTCTCACTGCTGGCACTCGTTTTTGGATCCAGACTGATGCTAGGTAGTTTCACAATGGAATGGGGTGAGAATGAAGTAACCTCCCATGAGGTTGAGTGACTTCTTTCCCAAGCAAACAGAGCCCATGCCCACCCATACGAATTTCAGGGCTGCCCATGCTCCATTGAAGCCATGGGCTGAAATCTCAACCACTTTCTTACAACAGGCATTAATGTCATCTAGGGAAGTCAATGGGTTCTCATAATGACAAATGGCAGCCTAGGGTTTAGTCCCATAGCCCCCTCACCACTCCCTAGTGGATACACGTGGCCCCTTCTCATTCGTTGCCTCCATAGCCAGTTTTTGGTATTTTATTTCAATGTTAAATATTTACATCAATTTACAATGTCCCATGGCTTAATAGCACGTGGGTAACAAAACCTCAAGCGGGTCTAATTTAAATAAAATCCGAGCATAAACTAGCGGGGCCTTGGCCTTGAGCTCCACGCTAGGGAAACATACAACGTGTGTATACAATATTTACATTAGAGCCAATATTTCCTAAGGGTTCAAAATTGGGGTATTACATTCCCCTCCCCCTTAGAACAACACCGTCCTCGGTGTTCTCAAAACTGAACAAAAATGGTAATGCCTCCCTCATGGCATCCTCCAGCTCCCATGTAGCCTCGTCGGGACTAAGGTGCTCCCATTGGACCTTTACCTTCTCGATGGCTCTGTTCCGGAGCATTGTGACTTTCTTGTCGAGGATGCGCATAGGTTCTACTTGGAACTCTCCCTCGGGTTCCACCTGTATCACATTCCAATCAATCATATGATTAGGATCATGTACATACTTCTTAAGCAAAGACACATAGAAAACATTATGAGCTCTTATGCTAGCAGGCAATGCAATTCTATATGCAACTGGCCCTATCCTATCAAGGACTTCAAATGGCCCACAATATCTGGGCGACAACTTGGCACAACTCCCCAACTTGAGGGAACTCTTCCTTGGTTTCACTCTCAAATAAACATGATCCCCAATCTGAAATTCCTTATGTACTCTTTTCAAATCTGCATAACTCTTTTGCCTGTCCTGAGCTTCCTTTAAATTCTGCCTGATCTTAACAATTTCCTGTTCCATTTCCTTGATCATCTCTGGTCCAAGCACTACCCTGTTCACTGGGCCGTCCCAATTCACTGGCGTCCTGCATCCCTTGTCGTACAATGATTCAAATGGACTCATTCCCAAGGATGCATGGTGTCCATTATTGTATGCAAATTCAACCAAGTGTAAATAATCTTCCCACTTGGATGGTTTGTCCATCACATACATTCTCAGCATGTCTTCAAGGACCTGATTCACCCTCTCCGTTTGGCCATCCATTTGCGGATGGTAAGCTGTACTGAAATTCAATTTAGTTCCCAATTCCTGAAATAATCCCTTCCAGAAATTGGAGGTGAACTTTGTGTCACGATCAGAAATTATTGCCTTAGGCAATCCATGCAATCTGAATATCTCTCTCATGAAGATGTTCGCAATGTCACTAGCCTTGTGATTGGACTTCACTGGAATAAAGTGAGCTACCTTTGATAGCTTATCCACCACAACCATGATTGAATCATGCTTCTTTACTGTCGTGGGCAGACCTGTTATAAAATCCATGGAGATCACTTCCCACTTCCATTCCGGAATGGGTAAGGGCTGCAATAACCCTGCTGGATGTTGGTGTTCTGCCTTGACTTGTTGGCACTTCTGACACCTAGCAATGTACTCAGCTATGTCCTTCTTCATGCCATTCCAAAAGTATTGCTTTCTTGCCGCTTTTATAGTCTTCTGATATCCTGGCTGTCCAGAGTACGGCATTTGGTGTATTTCATCCATCACTAGTTTCTTCAAATCTGCATTATTTGGAATGTACAACCTATCTTTGTAGATGAGGATACTGTCTTCACCCAGCTGATATCCTGCATACTTTTCATCCACATTACCATGCTGCAACTTCTCTTTAATTTGAAGGCAAGTTTCGTCACCGTTTTGGGCTTCAAGAACCCTTGTCTTCAAATCTGATTTGCACATACTTACTGCTGAAACATGAAATTTTCTGCTAAGAGCATCTGCGACCTTATTCTCCTTCCCTTTTACATGTTTAATTTCAAAATCAAATTCACAAAGAAATTCCATCCATCTAGCTTGCCTAGCGTTCAAGTTTGGCTGCTCAAACAAATACTTTAGGCTCATGTGGTCTATCCTAAGCTCGAATCTTCTTCCCATCGAGTAATGCCTCCACATTTTAAGAGCATGCACTATGGATGCTAATTCTAAATCATGTGTGGCATAATTCTTTTCATGCTCTTTTAATTTCCTGGATTCATAGCAAATCACAATTCCTTCTTGCATGAGAACCCCACCTAGTCCTTCAATGCAAGCATCTGTGCACACTACAAAATCCTTCCCTGGGTCTACTATCTTCAAAACGGGAGCGCTGGTAAGTAACTCTTTTAATTTCTGAAAACTTTTCTCACATTTTTCAGACCATACAAATTTGATGTTCTTCCTTTGCAATGAAGTGATCAGATGAGCTATCCTGGAGAATCCTTCAATAAACCTTCTGTAGTAACTAGCAAGGCCCATAAAAGATCTAACATCTGAAACATTTCTTGGAGTTGGCCAATCCATGATGGAATTAATCTTCTCCGGATCCACTGCAATTCCTTCTTCTGAAATGACATGACCCAAATAATGAATCCTCTTTTGATAGAATTCACACTTGCTTAACTTGGCATACAGCTGATGTTCTCTAAGAACTTGCAACACCATTCTTAGATGCTCCTCATGTTCTTCTTCATTTCTTGAATAGACAAGAATGTCATCTAAAAACACAATCACAAACTTGTCCAAATATTTGTTGAATACACTATTCATGAGACACATGAATGTGGCAGGTGCGTTGGTAAGGCCGAATGGAACCACAGTGAACTCATAATGACCATATCTAGTTCTGAAATCCGTCTTGTGAATGTCTTCTTCTTTAATCCTCACTTGATGGTAGTCAGACCTCAAGTCAATCTTTGAAAATAATTTGGCTTCCTTCATTTGATCAAACAAGTCATCAATTCTTGGTAATGGATACTTGTTCTTAACTGTCACTTTATTGAGCTACCTGTAATCAATACACAGCCTTAAAGTCCCATCTTTCTTCTTGAAAAATAACACCGGTGCTCCCCAAGGGGACACACTAGGCCTGATATACCTTTTATCCATTAATTCTTGTAGCTGTATCTTCAATTCCACCAACTCCGGTGTACTCATTCTATAAGGAGCTTTGGAATTCGGCGCTGCCCCTGGAACAAGATCGATGGTAAAATCAATATCTCTCATCGGTGGCAACCCTGGTACCTCATCCGGAAACACATCTTGGAACTCTTGCAATATCCTAAAGTCTTCTAGTCTTGGCCCTTTGTCCTCTAATGAATCTGGCATATGGACTGCATATAATTGACAACCCTTCTTATAAAACTTTTTCAACTGCAGGGCTGAAATCTGTCTTATTGAAACTTGCTTGGGAATCCCTTTTACCAATGTTGGCCTTCCCTTTTCATCAATGCACTCAAGTGCTTTCTCATAACAGTCCAATTTGGCTCTATGTTTTTCTAACCAATCCATGCCAATTAATGCATCATAGGATCCTAATGGTAACACATTCAATTCAGCATATGTGTGGAGTCCATTCAATTCTATGGGACACTCCATCACTACCTCACTTACTTTTCTCTTGGTTCCCGTGGCTAGTTGCACTAGCCAAGACTTATTATGCTTAATTTTTCTAAGAGAATAACCTTCAACCACTTTTGGAGAAACATAACTATGAGTAGATCCTGGGTCAATCAAAACGGAAATAGACTGCGTAGCAATCTTACCTTCGAATTCCACCACTGAGGACTGATGGTCTGCTTGATGATTGTCCAACGCTGCATAAATCCGAGGTGCTGCCCTTGCCATGTCCTCCACCGTAGCTACTCCCTTCAGGTTGTTCAACTTTCGAGAATTGTTTTTCCGATGTGGACAATCCTTCAACATGTGGTTTTCTCCACATCCCCAACACTAAAGTGGTCCCTTTGATGCTTTGTCTGCTGCCACTACTAGTTTGAATCCACTCCTTGCTTGTTGCCCCTGTGGAAAGGTTCTAGGCTGACCTCTGAATGGTGGCTTGAAGCCATCCTTCTTCTGATCAAACTTCCCTCTTGGCTTTCCTTTCCATGCTGGGTTAGCCTCTGTTTTTCCTTTATTTTGCTGATAGCAGTGCATTGCCATCCTAATGGCTTCATCCAAACTTGGTGGATTAACAAACTCAATACGATCCCTGAAACTCTGAGGTAGACCCCCAAGAAAGCATTGGATTTTTACTCTCTCATCTTTGATATAGTCAACATACCTCAGTAATTCCAAGAATTTGTGGACATGCTCTTCCATAGATTTTTGTCCCAACCTAAGTAAATTAAACTCTTTTATCTTACCGTCATAATACCTAGCAGAAAGGTATTTCTCCTTGAAGTACCTCTTAAATCTTTCCCAACTGATCCTTCTTTCATTAATTCCTTTCACTTGCAAGAGATTGTCCCACCAAATGGAAGCTCTGCCATTTAAGTTGTAAATGGCAATTCTGGCTTTTTCATTTCCTGAGTAGTCTTGAATTCTGAAGTATTTCTTCATTCCAAGAAGCCATGCTTCTGCCTCTTGGCCAGTCTTGCCTTCCCCATCAAATGTGGGAGGTCTTGCCTTCCTGAATTCTCCTTGTGGGATGCCCTTGAACTTCTTTCTTCCGTCCAATCCCTTAGGTGCATGTCTGGGACTTCTCCTAGAATATTTGGAGTCACACGACCTACTAGAAGAAGATCTTGATGAAGATGTTTTATGTTTTCTGCTCACCGAACTCTTCCTTGGGCTTGGAGTCCTCCTCCTCGAACGACCTCTAGAATGAATCCCTGCATCTCTTCCTTCTTCACCCATATTGCTTGGGTTGGACCCAAGATTTATCTTATGCTGCATATCAGTGAGGCTTTGCAAAATAGCAGCATTGAGTTGGTGTTATTGAAGCTCACCATGGTTTCAAACAAATTTTGAGGAGTCACCTGCTCCCTTCTCCCATTGGATTCAGTCTCCGCATTCCCTTCATGCACATTCTCTCCTAGAACGTCTTCTTCGTGTTCATAAGGATCTTGAGCATCATTAATGGTCACCATCTTACCTCTGCTACAATTATAAACTTTATGAGCTGCAAACACTCTGCATTATTATAATATTTGTTAAACCTCCTAAAAATGCATCTAGGAATATACAACAATCAATATTTAACATAATTAACTCATGGAATAATTCACATAGCTGTTACTTATTCAATTCTTTTGCCCATTCATGCAATTCTGAAAATTGCCCATATTGTCATTAATTTGACAAAACAGTCACCGGCACTTTTCTGCCCTGATTATTTATGATGTCTGATGACCCAATTCAAATTCTGGTCATACACCATTATTACTTCCTAGACAAGCTTTCCAATGCCTGTCCCCGTGCTCCATTCCGACATCGGGTGTGGAAACAACGTTGTTTCAAAAATGACGACTCTTACCAATAATTCTGCACATTCTACACAGTTGTATTTTGGTCCCGAAGGCCAACTTCAGCCACCTGTGGAAGAAAATCTATGCGGAATCTCAAAAACTTATCTATCGGGCGAAGTTAGTCCATATAACAAGGAACACTCATCAATTTACGGATTCCAATTCCGACGCACCATTCATCTTCTATGAATTTCTGGGTTTTACTACTCACTTTTCACATTTTTTCCAAAATTCCAAATTTTGGGCCAAAAATGGCTATCTCCCCAAACGGTGCATTTCTGGGAAATCTTCGTCTAACGAAAATTGTCCTTCTCAATGAGAATATGAAATGTCTAGTTCAGTAAAAATTTTGATCCCCACATCTAGGGTCACTTTTACTGCCCACAAACTTTTCAAAATCCCGAAAAAGTGGCCCGGAACAGTGCTTTTTGGCCTTCTTGCTCACCCCGACTCCACATCCTTTGGAGTTTGGTTCCAAGATTCGGAACTTAACATTGTGCCTTCTTCATGGCCGCGCCTGATCAATTTCAGCTCAAACCGACCTTCTGTCAAGCCTCGGGACTCTGTCCTTCAAAAGTCACTATTCCCCTTTTTCTGTCAAATTGGAGTGTAATGGGCTCGGGGTCTTCACTGGTTCTTTCATGGCCCCCGTCAATGGCCTCCGAGCCCCACAGGAATCATCCCATTCTGAGCCCCGGTGCTCCCCCTATCCAAAAATGGAGTTTTTGGCACTTTACTCTCTTTTTTTTTTTTTTTTTTGTTCTGTCTGCTGCGCGCCGCCGTTGCGGGCCAGTTCACTGAACACTCCCGAAATGCGGGGCAGTTGGCTGTGGCATTCCGCAATTGCGGGGCGCTTGGCTGAAGCCCTCCGCAATTGCGGGGCGCTTGGACGAAGCCTTCCGCAATTGCGGGGCGCTTGGCCAAATGCTTCCGCAATTGCGGGGCGCTTGGCCGAATGCCTTCCGCGGTTTCGGGGTGATTCTCGGCTCGCCTCCGTTGCGGGGCGGTTCACCGAACGCTTCCAAAATTTCGGAGAGGTTCATGGAAGCCTTCCGCAATTGTGGAAAGATTCGCCGAAGTCTTCCGCAGTTGCGGAACGATTCGGTGAAGTCTTCCACAGTTGCGGAACGATTCGGCGAAGTCTTCCGCAGTTGCAGAATGATTCGCCGAAGTCTTCCGCAGTTGCGGAACGATTCGCCGAAGTCTTCCGCAACTTCGGAACGACTCACCAAACTCTTCCGCGTTTCGGAATGATTCGCGGAATCCTTCTGAAATTTCGGAAGAGAATTCCTTCCGCAATTTCGGAAGAGAATTCCTTCCGAAAATTCCTTTCAACGCCGACACTTAGAAAAATTTTCAAAAAAAGAATTTTTCCTCCGCTGTTTCGAAGCGGTTCGCTGAATTCTTCCGCAATTGCGGGAAGGTTTGCCGAACTCTTCCACAATTGCGGGAAGGTTCGTGGAACCTTTCCGCAGTTTCGGAACGACTTCCCGAAACTGACTTAAAACAAAAATTTCCAAAAACAGACTTAAAACAAAATTTTCCATAACAGATTTGGCCCATAGAGGCCCAATGCTGCAACGCAACTCTGATACCAAACGGTAACGTCCCCTTCCATCATTCCCGTGCAAGGAAGGAAACGTTAACAACACACAGGCTTATTGCAGACTTAGCCCCAATAATTTGACTCATAAACGCATGACATTTAAAAAACTTATGTGTGCGGATTCAATTCAGTATCAACACAGCGGAAATTAAACATTACTTATACACACAATTCCTTCATGCGTTCAGCATTCTCATATCAACCATACATGTAACAGTCATTAATTATCATATTGCATAAACATGAGGCATTTCATTTCATTAACATGAATAATTAATCCTACAGATTGAATGCATTGCAAAACACAGACTGTATATAAATTAAATCACAGAATACTTATCTTGAATTGTATCGGTCCAAACGACTAGCTATGGAAGAGCAACGTTCCTCCCAACCGTAGACCTCTATCCAACTTGTGTTCTTTCAGCTGAGAGGCCACCCCCGAGTTGGGCTGTGTATCCACTAAGGAGGAACTAACTGGGTTCATTCACATCCATGGTTTCAGTCAAGCATCCAGGAAGACAGAGAAGGGTAACGCTAAGACAGTGAGCTCAACCACAGAGCTACAGGCCTCTCAAGTGAGTTCAACAGTCAGGCACCCACATTACCTACCACATCCAACAAAAGGAAGATCCCCTTCTCTGTTACACAGTCCCTCAGGCAACTCTTCCCTCCAGTGCTCTTCAGGATGGGCATAGAAAGGTCCAGCTGTTAATCCTTGAGATCCTAGCCTTCACTGGGTTTATCAAGCACACCCAACCTCTGCATAGTCATTCCCAACTTAATTTCTCACCATCCTGCTCACCAAGTAGCTCAAATCCGTCACTCATTTTTTGGGCTGCAAAAACTGGGTTATCCTATTGATTTCGGGGTAGCTAGTGCTCCAGAATTTGCCCCAAGGTTCATGCTAATGGATTCCCCATTGGATTTCTTTGTCCCATGCCAAATCTAGGCGTTTTTGGTCTTTCAAAATCTAGTTTCTCTCAAGGTCGCAATTTTCTGGTTCTCTCACTGCTGGCACTCGTTTTTGGATCCAGAATGATGCTAGGTAGTTTCACAATGGAATGGGGTGAGAATGAAGTAACCTCCCATGAGGTTGAGTGACTTCTTGCCCAAGTAAACAGAGCCCATGCCCACCCATACGAATTTCAGGGCTGCCCATGCTCCATTGAAGCCATGGGATGAAATCTCAACCACTTTCTTACAACAGGCATTAATGTCACCTAGGGAAGTCAATGGGTTCTCATAATGAAAAATGGAAGCCTAGGGTTTAGTCCCATAGCCCCCTCACCACTCCCTAGTGGATACACGTGGCCCCTTCTCATTCGTTGCCTCCATAGGTAGTTTTTGGTATTTTATTTCAATGTTAAATATTTACATCAATTTACAATGTCCCATGGCTTAATAGCACGTGGGTAACAAAACCTCAAGCGGGTCTAATTTAAATAAAATCCGAGCATAAACTAGCGGGGCCTTGGCCTTGAGCTCCACGCTAGGTAAACATACAACGTGTGTATACAATACTTACATTAGAGCCAATATTTCCTAAGAGTTCAAAATTGGGGTATTACAGGTTGAAGCATTTCTCTTCTAACTTTACAATTAGATCAATCAAATGAGATATACTAGATCAATCTCTTTTTTCATTCTCGTTTTTTGCACTTGAAAATTCTAAAAACCATGATAAACTCACCATCAATTTCATTTAATCATATTTGTTCTAAGAAAAGATGATAAGCTCTGGTCCAATGCCAAAATTCACAAATAGAATGTCACCTCGCTTGAACATTTAGGTTATACTCATAAGACATCAGTTTCCACAGTTTTTATTTTTTTTTAACTTATAGGTATCGTCTATATATCAACAGACTTTTGTCGAAGGTATATAAAAACCATGGAAAGGTATAAAATTTAGGTTATACTCATAAGACATCAGTTTCCACAGTTTTTTTTTTAAACTTCCAGTTATCGTCTATATATCGATGTCATTGCGTCAAAGCTATAGAAAAACATCAATGAACGTTCGTGGATAGTTGAGCCAAAACATTGTCATCGGTATAGTAAAACCGTTGTAGCCTCCGGATTTGTTTTGGTTTGTTCGACGAATCACCGTCAATAGAGAGACGGATTTTCGTGGAAGCGAATTTCTATGCTACGTTTTTTCGACATACGGTTCGTCAATATAGGGACGGATGTTCGTTGATAGAGAGACGGTTTGTAGAAATTGAATAAAAAAAATCATTTTCAAGACCACCTTACAGAAGACACGTGGCGACCAGTGTTTGTCTCTATTACGACAGATTTCCAAATTCGTTGTTATATCCACGAAACAAGTTCCATGCAAAATCGAGTCCATGATCATCGCAATTGAGACGATACAATGTGGCAATATCAACGCAAAACGGTGGCAAATTTTCTCATATGTATTAGTGTGTTTACATCTACATTCGCGCCATATTTGCATCCAAATTAGCATCCAATATTGAATCCATATGTGCTACCAATTTAGCATCTCATTTTGCACCATGTTTTACTTCCAAATATGCGCCAATTTTTGCTTCCAAATTTGCACCAATTTTTGCTTCCTTTTTTGCATCGTGTTTTGCTACCAAAATGGCAACAAATTTATCTTTTATTGTTGCACCATATTTTGCTTCCTATGTAGCACCTTGTTTTGCATCCAAAGTAATGTCTTATTTTTATACCATATCAACACCATGTTTTTCTTCCTCAATAGAGCCAAGTGTTGCATCCTTTTTAACGCCTAGTTTTGCATCTCTAGTGATGTCCACATTAACACCATGCTTTGCTACTACTTTAGCTGCCAATTTAGCACCCACTTTTACTCCCACACTAGTGCCACATTTTTCTTCTCATTTAGCTCCTTGGATTTATTCTTATTTTGCTTGCTCATGAACATCGCATTTGGCTTCCCATTTAGCATCTAATTTTGCTTATTTGTTGGCCACTAGTTTAGATTCTACTTTTGCTTCTACTTTGGTGTCTAAAATAGCATCAGAATTGAATTCCAACTTAGCACTAGGTTTTTCGTCTAATGTTGATTATAAATTTGTGACATAATGGGCTTCCATTTTAGCTCCTAGTTTTGCTTCCTTATTAACACCACATTAGGCTTGCTATTTAACACCAACAACTATATCCAACTGTGCACTAATACATTTATTATATCAAATGTAATGAATGTAAATAAGATAATAATTAAATAATTAATAGTTGGGTTAATTAATGTTATTATGAAAGGAAGCATCTCCTCAACATCAAGTGTCCAAGCCATATTTAAGGCCAAGACATCATTGTAATCTATCATCTTTTTATCAATTCAATATTCAATATCATATCCATTATTCATGTCTTATTTAGTTTATCAGGTCTTTTGGTAATCTAATTGTGTGAGCAAATAAATATTCGGCTCATTTGGTATCAGATCCCTTCTTGGGCATATGTCCTTTGGCATTCATTTTGGATAATCTCTGACATCGAGGTTTTTAACCTCACCTTGTATTTTAGCCATCAATTCAAGGGTTTCCCTAAAAAATTAATCCCAACACGCCTACCCACTCCTTCCCATCCCCTTTCATAGCGCTCCAGCCCCTGTACCTCCTCCTCTCTTCATCGTTCCACTTCCTGCATGTGCTTCCATCCTCGCTCCATCTCCTCACGTGATCTCCATCACTACCATTACCCCCACCCGCGCCCTCCTGCATCCTTAACTCTCGGTTCCACTGCTCACCAACTCCCCACGCCATCCATATCTAGCGTTGCACCCACCGTCCCTCCCACCTATGTCAGCTCATATGTTCGTCTCCTACACTGCTCCCACACCATCCTCTCCAACACCCACACTCATCCCTTCTCACCAGCTTCACATCCCTCCATTCTCATCCATACACTCCTACCATTCTTCCACGTGTGTGCACTCTACTCCAACCAACAACCTCTATGCAATGCTTACTCCCCTCCACGTTGATCCCCTATCCAACATTCACCTGCGCCCTCCCCCCTACGCAATTTCTCCATCCCGCATCTTCGCGACAAGCGCGCCCTTCTCTCATCCCCACCACCACAAATGCAACTCCACTGCACTCTACATTTTGTTGCTCATTCACCCAAACCCACCTGCCATTCTCCTCCACCGTCGTCCACCTGAAAACCTACAACCAACAAATCTTTTGTAAGAAAAATATTATTATAATAATATTACTATTATTATTATATAATATTGATTTTATTAAATTTTATCCAAATCTATAATAATAATAACAGATTATTATTACTATAGCAACTCTGATTCAACCCCATTTCAAAAATTGATAATAATATCCCATTATTATCATATTTTTCAAATAAGCCTTAACCTTACTCGATTAAAAATTATTAATAATAATTATTATTATTATTCTTTGTTAATAGTAATAAGTATTACTAAAGTAATACTATTTGGTAATTGTATTAATTACAATTAATTTATAAGAAGGGAATTAAAAAAAAACGAGGAAAAAGTCAAAGGAGGATTTCCCAAAAGAATTCAAGTCAAAGGAAGACCATCTAATGTCGAAGAAGTCAGAGACAATGGAAGCCAACTTGCGACTACAAATAGAAAAATTAGAAACAAAGTTAAGGCATTATCGAAGAGACAACGAATATTTATGTATCAAGAAAACAAAATTGGAAGTAATAATTGAAATATATAAGATACAAGAAAAATTCAAGGAATGAAACATTTCCGACAAGAAAAGTCATATAGAAAAATTATGTGCACAAATTGAGGAATTAAAAGATGAAAATGATTTCAATCAGAGATTGAAAACTCAAGATATAAAGAAATACATAAACGATTACGAAGCGGAAATAATACGCTTGAACAAAATCGTTAATGCAAGGATGAAGAACTGACACAGATACGACATATATTAGAAGATAAAGAATCACTGGTTGACCAATATCAACAACAAATAAAATTTATTCAACAACAAAATGATGACTCTAAAAAGACACACAAGTTGGAGATCGCAAAGAGTAATAAAGCACTATCTAACATCTTCGAACAAATTTTCAGATTAAGAAATCATAACAAAACACTAGTCACAAAATTTAAGAAGTTGAAAAATAGTCGAAAGACAGAACAATCTACAGAAGACATTGAAGGAAAAATTCTAGACAAACAAGAATAAAATAGTGCATCAGAAATCATAATGAAGATATTAAGGAACAACTTAAGAAGTATGAAGATGCTAGAAAATTGCAATTAGAATTGTGTTGACGCAGTGTCTTTAGACAGGGGTTCACTTCGTACTGTCGCCAACAAACTATCAACCCAAACTCCCTTATACACCGGCCCGAAAAGGTGTGACCCTTCTCAGCAACACTTGCGGAGCAAGTGCAGTATCACCCAAGGTGGACAAGGGGGCTGTTGGAACCAAGTTTCCACAGCGATGTAGAGGATATGCACACATCACCTTCGCACTAACCATATATTATAGCATTCATAACATACCATTAACTTATCATTCGCATTTTAAGTCATTCGCAGTTTCTAACAAACATTCAGAACAACATACTTGACATACTTATTCAGATTACAACATATTCGCATTAATCAATAGAAAACATTCACATAAGCCATTATTCACCATCACATCATTCCATAAAGACAGAATTCATGTCCTAACCGAACATCTTCATTCATTCATCAAACCTACGAAATTAACCTCAAAAAAACTGTCAAGACATCATAACGCAGATACAAAACAAACCCAAAATATAGGATCAATCTCCCCAACTATGATGCCCTTTGGCTTACAATCCTACTCTATTTATATGTTTTTTTCTTATTACAACATGGTCCACATGACCGACTCAACTAATCTAACAATTCTTGCACTCCCGTTAATACTGCGAATTATCCTTATTTCACGGAATGACCCTTTCGCGCCTGTCATCTTCCGCACTTCTTATGGATCTATCCTGTGCCAATAGGCCCCCAACAAAAACTTGTTGCTCATCCGGAGCCACCTCAGCTGGTCACCGCTGGTTGGTACCCATCCGTCGTTATGCTCTATTTCTGAAACTGTTCTTGCTGTCTGGAACTCACTGTTGTGTACTTCTCATCTCTGTCCATCCATTTCTGGTTCATTGTCATGTACTTCTTGCACTCATCCTCCAGTCTTTGGAAACCTTGATCATCTACCTCTTCGGATTCTGTTGGTTCGCTCCATTTTCGTTCCATACTGGGGAGAATGTCATTGACATTTCCAAGGTGGAAACGAGGCCGACTGCTTCGGCACATCTAATTCACACCTTGTAGTGCTTCCTACTGGGGCCCAGGGACTGCGGCCCTTGTTAATCTGGTGGTCATCAAGACCACGAAGCTTCAAACTACTACCACATATCTAGACATCTCCGATGAAACTTCTCCTTTGTGACACCCGAGTTCCCACGCCTCTTCCTGCTCAGGACGCTCATGCACACTCGTCGTTCAGGCCTGCAACGCACCTGGTGTGCTACCGCACGAAATGAAATGGATCATTTCCACAGCCTCCTTGGCATTCCTAACTTATCCAATTAGCTGACCTACTCGCAGCATGCATTTCTCGCTTCTGGTAAATACCTCTTTTCTCCGCTAGTCTCTGGTGCCTCTATTTATGCATTTCCATCTTCCGGGATGTCTACCTCAAAAACTACTCCGTGAATCCATTCACTCAAGGCGCCGATTCTATCAGCATTTTTTTCTTGCGTGTGGTGACCATACTTCTCCCAGCTTCGCTTCGTGTCACAACTGTGCAACCCATCATCCGTGGTGCCACCGACCATGCTGCCACAGTGTGTTCCCATGTGCCAAACGTGCTTGGTGATGGCGCTGATCTAGGCCAACTAACGATCATACCTGTCAAAAAGACCTATCATCTAAAAAAGTCCCATTTTCTAACGATTCAGAATGATTGCAGATTTGATATGGTCGCAATCCTACAGCTGTCGCAGTCCAAACCCCAAACTACGAAACAACCCCTCCCTTTTGCACATTCTCTTCCGGCTAGTGTGCCATCTTCCACATTGTATCTTCTATATATATGTATATATATATATATATATATTTATTTATTTATTTTAACCTATTGGTCCTCACCCGCTCTGCTTCGGATCATGGTGATAGGGCTTCAACCTATTCCCATTGACTAATTTAGGTAACAGTACTCCATCCAAGCTTTGTAACTATATTGCACCTCCGTTGGTGATAAAAGTGATACATATGGTCCTAAACAGTGCATTTGCAACTTACCAAGGTGTTTCGCAAACTTACTATCATACAACAGAACTATATCCCCATTCTGGAGGTGCTTCATCTTGACATGGCGATCATGCCACGCCTTCTGGCGGTCCTTTTCTACCTTCTGATGAAACCCTGCGATGAATCGATCTTTTTCAAGCTGTATTCATTCTGTTAATCGTTCCTCCAATGCACCATCATCGCTCATCCCTGTTGCTGCGGCGATGCGCAAGCTCGGTACTATGTATTCCATTGGCATCACTGCTTCCTGGCCGTAAACAAGTTTAAATGGAGTTTGGCCAGTCAATCGCTTGCATGTGGTGCGATATTCCCAAAGGACCGCTAGGATATTTAGGTCCCAGTCGTCGCGGTTCACATTGCACACCTTGGTGAGAGCATGCTCCAGTATCTTATTGAACGCCTCAACTCTCCCATTTTCCTGAGGGTGGTAAGGCATACTCTTTTTGTGCTGGATCTGAAACTCTTCTGTCATCGCGGCGATTGTTTGGTTAACAAAATGCATCCCCTAGTCGCTAAACAACACTCTTGGGCACCCAAACCTTGTGACCACGTTGTTTAATAGGAGTTGTGTTGCAGTCGCGGCAGAACAATCTTTCACTAGTGCATCTTTCGCCCAACATGTCAGGTAGTGTGTTGGAGTGATGATGTAACATGACCCTGTTCTCTTCCTTGGTGGGTTGATGGGTCCCACAAAATCAATGGCCCATTTGTCGAAGGCCTACAGCATTACTTGTGGTAATAGTGGTATTTTGTCTCAACATGAGGGATTCCCAATTCATTGGCATACGTCGTAGCTCTTGGAATAGTCTACGGCATTGCCATGCAAAGTTGACCACCATATCCCTACTCAAAGGATCTTCCTAGGAGTTTCTCATCCACCTTAATGTGCCCCGAAAATTCCATCATTAGCTTTCGACAGAATCTGTTCCTGTTCATGCAAAAGGACATATCGTCGTAGAATCTCATCTAGGACCATTTTATATAACTCTCCTGCAATTAGCTTCTGCAAATCGGACAACTAGATGCTTCTTCTGGATAATAGCGAGCTCAATTAGCACCTCCCCTGTCGCCAAAAATTGAATGACTTGTTCATAGTGGTTATCGACCATGCCAAAACTAAAAAACTGAGCATCTGACAATCCTTCATCGATGCTCCTTGGTTCCTCTCCTGATTCTATTCGTGAGAGATGATTAGGTCCTGCATTCAATCATCTCACCTTTATGATAACCTCTAAATCAAACTCCTGAAACAGTATAAGCCAGTGATAGATATCCCCCCCCCAACATAATCTTGTTCACCAAGTATTTTAGCGCGGAATGATATCTGAACATTTTGAAGTGGCCCCCTAAGAGGTAATGCCAGAATTTCTACAAGGCATAGACCATTTCCAACCCTTCTCGCTTGGTGGTCTTATAGTTCTTCTCCACTGTAGATAATTTTCTACTTGCGAATGTTATCGGGTGGTCAATGTCGTTGGTTCCTAGTTGGGCCAAGATAATGCCAAGTGCGACTGATGATGCATTCACGTGTATGTGAAATTCCTTCGTCCATTCTGTAAATGTGAGGATTGGTGCTGCTACCATATTCTCTTTCAATATGTCCAAGCTTTTCTGGCATTCCTCGATCCACTCAAACTTAGCATCCTTCTTTAGTATCTTTTCCATGGGTGTTGTGATGGCTGCATAACCTCAAATGAATTTCCTGTAGTAACCTGTGTGTCCCAATGTTGCTCGTAGTTGTTTGGCCGTCATTGGTGGTGGGAGGTCAACAATGATGGAAATCTTCACATGATCTACCAACATTCCTTCGCGGCAGACATTGTGTCCTAACAGTATGACGAACGGAGCACAAAAGATACATTTCTTGAGGTTCAAGGAAATTTGGTGTTGTCGACAGCATTCTAGCATGAGTCTTAAGTTTGCGACATGATCCTTGACTAACCCATATACCATCCAATCATCCATGTAGACAGCAAGGAAATTATGAATATAATCTTTGAAGGCTGCTACCACTATTCTGGAAAATATTGCAAGAGCATTCTTTAATCCAAACGGCATCATTGTGTACTAAAAGCATCCCCACTCGATGACGAATGTAGTCTTGTGTCGATCTTCTTTCACAATCTTGATTTGGTGGTAGCCTGAAAATACGTGCATAAAGGAATATATCTCCTGGCCTCCTATGCCTTCAAGTACTTCATCCATGAATGGGGTCGGGAATGGATCATGTAGGAAAGCATCATTCAGTTTCCTTAGGTCGACGCATATGCATACTTCGATGGTTTTCTTGTCCTGGACAATTATTGGACTTAACCATTATGATTCCTCCATTGGTTCTATAATTCCTACCTCCAGCATTCTTTCAAGTTCAGCTTGCACTCATTCCTTATATCTCGGGTTCAATCGATATGGGCACTGCTTAACCGGCTTCGCATCGGGTTTCAGAGGGATCCTCATTTCCCTTAAGTCTCCAAAAATTCCCTTCATCTCTGAGAACTTTGTTGGAAACAAATCCTGAAACTCATGCAGTAGGTCATTTATTTTCGCAATGGTCGACTCATCCAAGTAGTCACCAATGTTTGCGAATTTTGGGTTTTCCTCTTATCCAATGTTCAGCTTCTTGATCTTTAATGGTTGCTGAAATTTGTCCGACCGTATATCTGGTGCCACAACACTATCACTACCCTCCGATTCGGGTACACACGTAGACCTGGGATCATCATCATCTTTGGGTTCACCAGTGACGTTGTAACACTCCATCAACATTTCTGGTGTTGCAGTCCATTGGAGTGCCATTGGTTATCTAGTCGTTATAGATTCGAATGTTTTTCCACGGATCCCCTATAGCGCGGTGTGATTGAAGGGATTTTCATCTGAGAATGAGAACGTTTGGCTGAAGCCAATGGTAAGTTGTTCCCAAGATGTTGTCCCACGTCACAGTTCTACTATGACATACTAGCTCCGCGTTATATCATCCAATGTGTGTACGAATGCATGTACCCACTCCTATCATGCTCTCGATCCCCATTGATGTTGATAAGCATTCAGATGCACCTTCGGGTCTCCCTTTCCATCATATCGCATATGGTCGTCCTTTGCAGCTTTGATGAACTGAACCTCTAGTAGGCGTCGACATAGTGGCCAAGATGTAATGTTCGATTTATGCGTTGCCCACCATCGAGCAAGAGTAGCCTTTAGGGATTCCTCCAAGTCCAGGAGGCACTGAGGTTCTGCCACTTTTTCCTCAAATTATGCAAGAAATGTGTTCAAATTGGGAAATCCCTCGTAGGTAGGTAACACATAGTCCTCCATGGCTACCCTTCGCAGAGACTGTGTTATCGGTGCGCACCTTCGAAAGGACACTTCATACAGTTGATTCTGCCAATTCTCAAGGGACTCATCTAAATCAGAGGATGCTGAACTGTCACTGCACCATCCTAATTCTCCATTCATTGTGGCATTAACATAATCCTCGGAGATGTTGTACAAATTGTCCCATCCTTCCATGAACTCGTCTCTAGTTGGCTCCGTATAGCGCAACCCTTCCACAGGATCCAGTGGTGCGATGACCCTCATTTCTTGATTCTCAAATGACATTATCCTTTTCTTAAAGTTGATAATCACTTGATTCTCCATGGCCCATTCTATCCCCAGCAGTACCGGATAGGGACTAGTGTTATCCACAATCTCAATAACATCAAAATCTGCATATGTTCTGAGCCCTTCAATTTCAACCGGAAGTTGACATACCCAACCGAACAGGGTGACCTTTCTTTGCTTCGTCAGTCGTAGCTATACTGGCAACTAGCACATCCATGGCTTCCCCATTGTTTCCCATGTTTGCTTAGTCAAGACATTCACATCTGAACCCAAATCTAGAATGATGGAGTTGACATCAAATTCTTCGATCTGTTCCGACATCCACATCTCCCTGCTTGTCTTTCTTTTATGTATTCTATTAACTCTCTTTTCCATTTGTGTACCTCCTTATCATTGTAGTAGACTAGCTATTTCTTCCAATACATCTGGGTCCTTTTCCAAATCCAGGCAACTCCCCAAGAATGCTTTTGGATTATTTTCCTTCCTTCTCAACTTCGTCGGGTCGAATGTCGGTGGCATGTCATAGATTTCTTCTTCAAGAGATACCTGTTTCCTATATATCATTGCATCCTATGCCTTCGAAAAGGTGTCCTTTTCGACTTCTGCGCCAATGTTGTCCTGTTTCCGTTGTGTTTGTGTTGGCCTGATATTGGTATGTGGCTTATCACCCCCGGTCGCTACCCCTCCTTGTGTCACTATTCCAACCGTCACGTGGTTACCTCTAGCTTCTATCGAAATCATCTGTACACTAGGAGACACATTCGAATTGTTTGAGTTCTAGTTCTGCCTCATTTACCATTTTGCAATAAGCTGAGGGTAGCCTTCTATACTGTGATCTATGGCACTGCAGTATGTACACTACGGCGCAGGGTTCAGGAAATCTCGCTGGTAGTGCCCCTATTGTACGCAATTGTAACAGATGATTGGTCCTCTTCGTCGTCCGGTAGCTCCTCCACGGAATCCTCCCCTAAATCCCCCGCATGGTGGTCCATATTGTTGATAATGTGGTTTCCCGTACTGCGGCTGGTGGTACTATTGCTTCCAATACTGCAGCTGGCCATACGATGGTGGTGGATACTATGGGTGCCCATACTGCGGCTGCCCGTATTTCCCCTGGTCGTATTGTTGCGGTTGACCATACTACAATTTCTACTGCAACACCGGCAATTCTTCACCCTTCATAAAATGCGTGTCAGCTACTCGATCTTGCAGCAGGTCATAGGCCCTGTAGTCCTTCTCATCATGGAAAACTAATTGAAAAAACTTGCAGTATACGTTCGTTGGCTTTGATACCATCTTTTGCAGATATATGCACTCCTCCGGTTGATGCCCTCTGGTCTGATAAACAGTACACCATGGCATGCCTCCTTGACAGAGGGGGTTTGGTGACCTCGCCTGCAAATACTCATGGAATTCTGGGCAATTATCCTTATGGTGCCCCTCACTTCTGCATCTGGTACACCATATGTCTCCACGGATCTCCTTACCCTTCTTGATATCCTCCAATCGAAGTGTTAAGTTGGCCAATTGTGCCTGAACTCTATCCATTTCCATTCCTACTTCGCTAATCGGTGAAGCCTCTAGCTTCATCGTGATTTCTAAGGATTATGCCTGTGTTGTGACTTTTTGTTGCATCAATGGTCCTCGGATATGTGCCACTAGTCCTGTGATGAACCATTCTTTATGTTGCAGCTCATTTATCGAAAAGCTCACTTTCGCTATCAACGTCTTCTATCGTTGATTGAATTCCCACACTGACTCATTTGGGAATTGCTTAATCTCCTTAAGCTCAGTGACATATTGCGACTCAGATTTTGGTTTTTAAAATTTTTCAATCATCGCCATTCTAACCTACACTAGTGTTTTGGCTGTTGTTCCCGCTGGAACCCTCACAAACTTCATGTACCAATCTAATGCCTGACCCCTAAGGGTTGTCGCTAGCTGTCCCATCTTTAGAGCATCATCCTGAACCTGCTTCATGGTCCAGACTACTTCGCATATAAACCAATACTATTTGGGATCCTTGGTCCCATTCCCCTGAAATGTGGGCATCTTTTCCTTGTCTTCCATCCTAATGTTGCTAGTATTGTTGTTTACTGAAGCGCTACTCTTGCCGCTGTACGTAGGGAAACTCCACGAGTAGTTTGGATTTCTTCCTATAAAATTTGGAGTAGTGTGCGGGGTCGAAGGTACATGGTAACTTACGATCTGACCTTCCTCTGCCTCTGGGGTAGCCTAGTCGACATTTCCTTCAAAATAAGGTTGCTTCCTCCCTTGTGGTCCTGTTTCGCAGTTCCTTATTCCGGTCCTCTCAGGAGACTCTCTCTCAATCCTCCTCTTCTTCTCAGGATGCCGGAATATTGCTCCACTCCTCAAGAGACCACACTCTTTGTCAGCTTCCCTTTCAAATTCATTGTTTCCCATGTCCATCTACCACATATTTCCATGAGACTCACATTTACGCGATACCTTCACCTTCGCACACTAATTCTTCTACTCATCAGAAGCCATCCTCAATATTCCTTTTTCGTAAACAAGCATTTTAATCCATAGTTTTAATGATGACAAGAATCTTCCTCTTGGCCCCCTAAATAAATTTCTTTCGACGTTGCTATATGACTTGATAGTATCTACCGTGAACTTAGTTACATACACTTCGAGGATAATGTCTACCCAAAAATCAACAGCTCACAGTACCTTGTTATCGACCTGTTATAGTTGTCGCACCAACTCTGGGGACCAACAATTAGGTTCAGTTTTCTGGCAGTGGTTCTTGCGGAACGTCAATTGTGCTAGCCACTCATGCAATAACACCGGGAATTCGCAGAAAAATATTTCGTGAATATATGAATAAATGTATCTTTCTAACCAACGGATTTCTATCTGTTTAGGATCTCACTTCTCACTTTCTATGAATTCCTACGCCTTCTTGTTGAACCACTCTTGGATCTCTGGTTTTGTCAGATGCCACAGCATATCCTCTTTTCTTCTTCCTTAAGGTCCTGGCAACAAAACCATTTGTTGACATAGTGTCTTTCGACAGGGGTTCACTTCGTACTGTCGCCAACAAACTATCAACCCAAACCCCCTTATACACCAGCCCGGAAAGGTGTGACCCTTCCCAGCAACACTTGCGGAGCAAGTGCAATCTCACCCGAGGTGGACAAGGGGGCTGTTGGAACCAAGTTTCTGCAATGATGTAGAGGATACGCGCACATCACCTTCACACTAACCAAATATTATAACATTCATAACATGCCATTAACTTATCATTCGCATTTTAGGTCATTTGCAGTTTCTAACAAACATTAAGAACAACATACTTGACATACTTATTAAGATAACAACATATTCGCATTAATCAATAGAAAACATTCACATAACCCATTATTCATCATCACATCATTGCATAAAGACATAAGTCATGTCCTAACCCAACATCTTCATTCATTCATCAAACCTGCGGAAGTAACCTCGCAGAAACTGTCAAGACATCATAACGCAGATACAAAACGAACCCAAAAGATAGGACCAATCTCCCCAACTCCGATTCCCTTGGGATTACAATCCTACTCTATTTATATGCTTTTGTCTTATTACAACATGGTCCACATTACCAACTCAACTAATTTAACAATTCTTGCACTCCCGTGAATACCACGAATGATCCTTCTTTCACGGAATGATCCTTTCACGCTTGTCGGCTTCCGCACTTCCTGCGGATCTATCCTGTTCCAACAAATTGATTAAGAAGTTTCAAAATGATAACATGCAGTTAGAAAACAAGTTGGAAAAGCTACAGAATGAAACCTTAAAAAATCAAGGGACGAAAATACAACTTCCAACTCAGATCAATGCTCAAAAGGCCACACTCGTAAAATAAAATGACATTGTAAAAATTCTCTATCGACACCCCAACCATAAAAAATGATATTCTAAAAAGTGGGAAATGTCGAAAGATAATGGTACTAATGTGATCAAAGCTCCTAACGACATATAAGTAGGGAATCCTAACAGTCAACAACAAATCAATTTTGGATGGATTGACCCATCCACATATCGAATGTTATGCTCTACACTTAGCAATTCGTATTGACATGTTTAATTAACCACGACATCACAAAGAACGATGCGACAACATTATAAGGCTTTGAAGACAAAGCCTTTATAAGAGAGTGGCAATGTAATGAACATTAATCAGATAATAATTAAATAATTAATAGTTACGTTAATTGATGTTATTATGAAAGGAGGTGTCTCCTCAACATCAAGTGTCTAAGCCATATTTAAGGCCAAGACATCATTGTAATCTATCATCTTTTTATCTATTCAATATTCAATATCATATCCACTATTCATGGCTTATTTAGTTCACCAGGTCTTTTGGTAACTTAATTATGTGAGCGAATAAATATTCGGCTCATCAAATTATTATAATTATTTCATTAATTTCAATAGTTCTCATATATCATTTACGTCATAGTTTTGAAATAACATAAAGAAACGTTCAAATTAATTGTAGATGCCATTATTGAAATTAATTGCATAACATTTATGAAGAAATTTAACACAAACATAGAACATTTATCCAAAGTAGTAACATCATCATATATATTAATTTTCCATGAAAAGATCATCGACAACTTCCAATATATATAAATTTACAATTTAATAATGATAACATCACAATTATCTTTCATCAAAACAAGTGAAATTATAAAACATCATCGCATCAATAACCTATCATACATATCATCATAATAAGGTTAAAAGAGCAAGTGAATGATATATATAGTGAAAATACCAATATCACAAGAAATATCTTTTCTAATATCCATATCTAGAAATGTCAAAATGATAGGGTAATTAAATTTTATATGTCAACATAAATCCACCATAAAAATCAAAATGGACTAGAATGTAATATGAACTTGGATCATCACAAAAATAACAATATGTGTCTAGTAGCATGGAGAAATCAATAAACATCCATGATCTCAATAGTAATGTCAATGGCTACCATCATCATCATCATCATCATCATCATCATCACCATCATCCTCATCTATCCCAACATCATATCCATCTTCATTTTCATATAATCCATTTGCATCATTATCAACAATATCTTTCTCTGTTACATTGGTGACAACATAATCTGGATCATCTATGGAGTCATCTTCACCATTTTTCTTCAAACAACAAGAAATAATCAATTTAAAAAATTAGTATTAACTTCATTACATAATGCATATTTTGTGTTATATTGCAAATATTAGTGTGATAGTTTTTGCTTTCTCACCAGTTTTCCAACCATGAATACAAACATCATCTCATCAACAGATAGTAACCACACATATCAAGTATATCCACAACCATGCACACATTCACACAGACACAGACATGTACACCATAAATTTTCATATCATAATAGAAAAAGACATAGAGGCAAGGAAAAATAGATAATCAGTGATTTGAACCATTTTTTTGCCTAAAGTTGTTATATCATTAAATCTATATATATAACATGTTATTCAATCTATATCTTTAAGAGCATATTAACCATGGATTTGATCTCTCAATCAATTTCATGAATTATTTACATTGTAATCTAAAAGTAAATTTAATATAACAAGCTTGATAAAATCCCCTTATAAACATGACTAAAAGAATATTATCATAGATATAGTTTTTAACATATTAATCATATCACTAGTATAATAAGAAAAAAGTTTACAAAGCTTCACTGGAATCATGTTATCCAAGAACCTGAAGGAGGTAACAAAACTCAATTCACTACTACATTTTTTATCTTTACAGGAGTTGTGTTCCACCCCAAATGTGACTTTTGGGGGTGGTTTTGGGAGTGAAACATCATAACATTCATCCTAAAGTCAACAAATTTGTACTCTTATGAGCATTAAAAGCAAGGATCTTCAAGAAAATCTCTTTAAAATTTGAAATGGATCCAAATGCATACAAGATTCATCTCTTTAAATCTTACATTATTTCACGCTCTTCTTTATAATCTGTTGATGCATACAAGCACAATAATCTGATTTATGGTAGTTGATCTCTTAAGATTATGGGTGCATATATATTTAGAAGAATTTCCATGCACAATAGCCACATGATTGGTACGAAAAATATAAATTTGCGTATGGAGTTAAATTATTTTCAAAAAGGTGAAAATTTTGACACCTTTTCTTTTTGAGACAGCAGACCTACAAATGTATCTATGTTCAAATTTGTGAATTCCTTGAAGCTAACAGACAAATCGCATGTTTCTGAGATATGGAATATGGGATTGAAAGTAGATACATATAGTTATCTTTATAACCTAGAATATAGATAAGGGTGACAGTTTTAGAATTTATGTTCTAAGGTTAGAGGCTTGAAAGATGTTGGAAGGCTTTTAAAGGATCAAGGGAGATAAAAATCTTTGTATACATTATTAAATATTTCTGCTATAAACTGGAATTATATCTAGCTATGATGATTCCATAGCTATTTTAGGTAAGGGGTGCAAGTATCAGAGAAGAAAAATTTCTTGTAGGAAATATTGAATATTTATGTTGTAATATGGAAATATAGCTAGTTGTGATGATTCTATGTTTATTCTATGCTATATTGAACAAATTAGTATCATAAATAGAGTTCTTTTCATTACTATTAGAATCTTGACAGACAATTTTCCATGCAACTAAAAGTTCTACTCTTGTTATTTAATCTGGAAATTAAATAAGTATACTATATTTCCGCTAACTAGTTGTGTCTTGCATTGGTCTTTTCCAAATAAAATAATTACCAAAATTCAAACACTTGAAAGAACTACAATGTCTTCCTCTACTAGTTGATGATAGACAGGTATTTGAAACAAATATAGAGATAACCTATGGTTACTTTCAAATATCACCTTCTCCAAAAGGTTATACACTTCATAATCATCATATCATGAGTCAAAACCTATCATTAAGGCTAGGGTGAATCCACGAAGCTAGTTCACCATTTTTGGCAAGCGGAACCCAAAAAAAAAAAAATTCATACCCTTGATCAAGGTATGTTCAAGCCCTCGATTGAGGTTTAAAACCTCGATCCAGGGTTTTAAAATACCTTGATCGAGGGCTTGGCAATACCTCGTTCGAGGGTTTTTAAATACCTCGATCAAGGGTTGAAACAAGACCTCGATCTAGATTTTCAAAAGCTGGATCTAGCTTTTCAAAGCTCGATCTAGCTTTCGAAAAGCTCGATCTAGCTTTCGAAAAGCTCGATCTAGCTTTTGAAAAGCTAGATCCAGCTTTTGAAAAGCTAGATCCAGCTTTTGAAAAAAATAAAAAAAAAGGCCTGCAAACGTTTTTTAGGCCCTCGATCGAGCAATTTGCTCAATCGAGGGTTTTAAAATACCTCGATCGAGGTCTAGTTAAAACACTCGATCGAGGTCTAATTAAACCCTCGATCGAGGTATTTGAAATACCTCGATCGAGCAAATAGCTCAATCGAGGGCTTAAAAAACAAGCCGAGAGCCCTTTTCACTGTAGAATGAAAGTTTTGTCTACCTTCCACAGAGTTAAACCATGTCATTAAATGCTCATTAATGAGCGGACTTGATACCATTAGATTCGTCAATGAATCCTCTATCCAGATACATAAACTTTACGAATTTTTATCTTCATATGTCTTTTGTTTTTAAATTTCTACTAAAACTTGCCCTAAAAATCCCTACCGACAACTTCGATTGAGCTCAAAGATAAATCCACAACATTCCAAATACATATCCAAAAAATTTGAAAAAATACACAAGCCCTAGATAAACGCGTCCTCTTTAAAAGGGTATTTTTAGTTTTGCAAATTATGTAAAAAATCAAAATATTTCGTGCACACACCCACATGTGTGCAAAATGCGACTTAAATATTCATTGGTCAGTTTCGAAAAATAATAATAAATATATTTTTTTGAGAAAAATTAAAAGAAAAATATGTAAGCCCTAGTGCATTCTGTCTAGATCATGTTCACATATTTCATTTTTTTAAATTAGTACTTTAAATCTAAATTATTTTGCACACACACAAACTACTTGTTAATTGCTCTTCAAATTTTTAAGTACACACGTTTCATTAAATGAAAATTAGACATGATATATGACATTGGTATATTTCGAAAAAAATATCATTGGAAAGTCAACATAATTCTCTACATTTTGTTTTTCAACTGCATGTCAAAATTCATGTGGCAAGTATGAGTTTCAAGGGCTTCAATTTAATACATGGGTAAAATTTCTGTTTTTCATCGTCATATTTGGACAAAAAGAATTGCCCATCTTCATGGAATCACCCGTTAATCCTACCAAGTTTCAACGTTTTCAAATCTATTTTTTAAGATTTTGATTCCTAATTCGTATTCCTTTTGTGTCTAAATAGAGAATCTAAAAAGTGCAAATAGATATTGAGATGATGGATAGTCTTTTGGAGGACCAAATTAACAACCAAAAGTAAGAAGACAAAGGCCAAAAAGAAATATTTTTTTTGTAACTTTGTTCTTATAACTTAGATTGCTTAGAATGAGATAACAACATTTTTATTTGGAAAGGAATGATAGTGAGCTAACAACGTTTGGAAATAAGGACCAATACTGCTTCCTTTGACTTCTGATAAATAGACAAGTGTATATTTGTTAAATTTTCAGAATTTACTTCAATATGATCTAGGATCTTAACTGAGAGAACAACATGTACAGCATATCTACAGCATATCAATCATGGAGACAATAATGCAAGCACACAAGAGACACAAAGATTTACTTGGGGAAAACCATAAAGGTGAAAAACCCCAATAACTTCCTCAGAGATAGATAGAGCAATGATACAACCAACCAATAGAGATAGCCATAACCTAGCAGCAATCCTCCTCCTCCATAAGTGCGCCTCTCCTCCTTGAGAGCATGTGTGAGAAGTGAGTGAGTAAATAGAGTGCCTCCCGCACTCTATTTATACTTGACTTGACTTGCCTTTTTACCTAACTCATGTAGGCTCGAACTTAACCACATAACATAATGCTGAGTGGGCCGACCCCCAATAGGGTGGTCTAATAACCCTTTGACCCACATGGCCGACCCCCAATAGGGTGGTCTAATAACCCTTTGACCCACATGACTTATACAGAGCCGACCCCAAACAAGGTGGTCTAATAACCCATCAAGTATAAGTTACGACATTTACAATATAAATGACGACACTTCCTTATAGAGGAATAATACCATCTCTATAGGAATACAATATACATGTATGTGAAATACATTCCGAAGTTACATATACATCAACACTCCCTCTTAACTAGGAAGGTATTTCTCAGCACAGTTCTTCTAGCACAAGTCATCTTCTCTGGATCATCGTCACTGGATAATCGTCATCGAGTCATCATCATCGTCACTGCTGCTGCTATCTCAATCAATCTCTGAATCTATTCGTCATAGGAAGTTCTACAGAGCCAGTCCTTTTTCATACTGGATGTAGGCCCACCACCTGCAGGTCTTCGTCATCACTGGCCATACTGTGGAATCCTCAGGACTTATTACGTGCGTCACAAAACCTCGAAAGAGCATCCCAGGATGTTACGGGTACACAACTCCGACCTGTAGGATCTCCCAGGGCGCTATTACATGTGACCCCACCACAAAACCTCGAAAGAGCATCTCAGGATGTTACGGGTACACAACTCCGACCTGAAATCTCCCTAGACACAAATTACATGTGGTCCGCCACAAAACCTCGCAAGAGCATCTCAGGATGTTACGGGTACACAACTCCGACCTGAAATCTCCCAGGGCACAAATTACATGTGGTCATGGCAAAACCTCGAAAGAGCATCTCAGGATGTTACGGGTACACAACTCCGACCTGAAATCTCCCAGGGCCCAAATTACATGCCATAGGACAAAACCTCGCAAGAGCATCTCAGGATGTTACGGGTACACAACTCCGACCTGAGATCTCCTAGGGCACAAATTACATGTCCTCCCAGAGCAATGTCTCGACAGAGCATCCCAGGCTGTTACGGGTACACAACTCCGACCTATAGGATCTCCCAGACATGCTCATCTGCACAACCTGATCCACGGCCACAGAGTATCAACCTGATACTCACCATACATCATCCTGATGTACTCATGATCATCCTGATCATAATCACTGCAACGTCCTGCTGCAAGTCATCTGGAGCAACATCCTGAAGCTCGTCATCCATGATCGTCCTGATCATCAATGCAACATCCTGCTGCAATTCATCTGGAGCAACATCCTGAAGCTCGTCATCCATGATCGTCCTGATCATCAATGCAACATCCTGCTGCATGTCGTCTGGAGCAACATCCTGAAGCTCGTTATCTATGATCATCCTGATCATCACTGCAACATCCTGCTGCATGATCTACCTGATCATCAATGCATCTTCCTGATGCATACCAAGTATCATACATGATCCTCCTGATCATCAATGTATCCACCTGATACAAATATATGATACATATCATCATACATGATCCTCCTGGTCATCAATGCATCTACCTGATGCATACCAAGTATCATACATGATCCTCCTGATCATCAATGTATCCACCTGATACAAATATATGATACATATCATCATACATGATCCTCCTGATCATCAATGCATCTACCTGATGCATACCAAGTATCTACCTGATACATATCATCATACATGATCCTCCTGATCATCAATGTATCCACCTGATACAAATACAAATACATGATACATATCACCATACATGATCCACCTGATCATACAATGTATCCACCTGATACATATACAGATACATGGTCCAAGCATCCAACATGATGCATAAACAATACATACACATGATCCAACTGATCATATCCAGCATCCAACATGATGCGTTCATACATACATAAAATGATTCAACTGATCATATCCTGCATCCAACATGATGCATACATACATACATAAAATGATTCAACTGATCATATCCTGCATCCAACATGATGCGTACAAAAATGATCCAACTGATCATATCCAGCATCCAACATACATAAAATGATCCAACTGATCATATCAAGCAGAAACTAGAACATCATCCTGATGCTCATCATCCAGCGCTTACATCCACAGCCATGTGAAGGATCCTCCTTCCAACATGCTTGGAATGGCTTCAGCAAATGTGTCCGTCACTTCTTCCTCGAAGTGTCCTCGATCTGAATAACACCAAGCCTCTCTCTGAAGTACTCGAACTTCACCCTGGCTAGTGGCTTCGTCAGCACATCTGCAATCTGCTCGTCCATTGCAACATACAGGAGCTTCACAGCTCCTCTCTGCACCATATCCCTGATATAGTGATATTTGATCTCTATGTGTTTCGACCTGTCATGAAACACTGGGTTCTCGGATAGCTTCACACAACTCTGGTTATCACAGAAGATACCAGTAGCCTCCAACGGGAGATCAAATAACTCAGACAGTAGCTTCCGTAGCCATACTGCCTCACAACTAGCTGAATAGGCTGCAACATACTCTGCCTCAGCTGTACTTAGTGCTACGCAGGACTGCTTCCTGCTAAACCAAGAGATCACACCTGATCCCATACTGAAGCAACACCCAGATGTGCTCTTCCTATCTGCAGCACTGCCAGCCCAATCTGAATCAACATAACCCTGCAGGTTAAACTTTTGATTCGCCTCATACCTGAGCCCAAAAACCACTGTACCCTTCAGGTACCTCAGAACATGCTTTACAGTAACCAGGTGAACACCCCTCGGATCCGTCAGGAACTGGCTCAATGTGTTCACAGCAAAGCAAATGTCTGGTCTCGTGTTCGTCAAGTACATCAAGGACCCAATCATCTGACGATACGTAGAGACATCAACCAGCTCAGATGAAGCATCACATAGAAGCTTCATATTCGATGTCATAGGTGTGGCCATAGCCTTGCAGTCCATCATCCCGAACCTCTTCAGGATCTCTACTGCATACTTCCCTTGTCCAAGGAAGATTCCATCACTCTGCCACACCTCCATGCCAAAAACAAATAGTGCATCATTCCCAAGTTCTTCATCTCGAACTCGGTAGTAAGCTTTCGCTGCATGTCGGCAATCAATCTATCTTCACCTGTAACAAACAAGTTATCTGCATACAAAAGTAGTATCACTTTTATATTTCTCAATGCTGTCATCTGCAACATGCTTGATCTGATAGATCCATATGGAATTCATAACAAACTTCCCTTCAGGTCTTGGGACTACATCCCAAACATCGTTCTTCATGATCTACGGATCATGGCATTCCATTTCTTCATCCCAGATCCTGGGAACTTCAATATCTTCAATAGATAATTTTGTTGTTGAACAAATGTTGTAGTTCTTCTTTTGTAGGTGAAGATATACGGTCTTTCCTACAAAACAGGTTAAATTGCATGATTAGAAACATCTCATAATTTTCAGAACAAATTCTTACACATAACGAAATATGTCATACAGTCATGCAATTATCTTAGCCAATGCTTCAATACAACATTTATCCATATTCCATAGCTTTCTAGATGCCTTCCAATCTCTACCAGAACATTGTTAAGGGTGTGCACAACTCCCAACATGTCAGCAAAGAGGTTTCATTCTAGATAAGTAGCAATGGAATGTTGTACAGTGCCATAGGCCACTTACCCATGTATATTAGTAGTATACTGTTCATCAATGCAACTATTCTAATATGCATAATACATATCCTAAGTCTAGGAACATGAGCATATACATCATTTGAACAATTTTATTTAAACAAACACATATGTAAGAAATGATAATTAAAATACTTATCTTTGTTTGTTCATTGGGTGGACTCCCTCTGAGTCTTTGCTTCTTTGCGGGAGATACTAGAGTCATAATCTGAAGTAGCTTCTTCTACACCTTTCTATTGTGGAATGTAGGAAGATGTTCAACTCCCTCTAAATATCTGCATCCTTGCAGAAGCTACTGAAGTGTGCTCCTTTGCTTTCTTTGCAGGAACAACTGGAGTGTGCTCCCTCTTGATCTTTGCTTCCTGGATTACCTGTCCTTGAACTTACATTCATCCTTGGTCCCTATGCATCATGATTGTGTTATCCTTGTGATCTCATATAAAATCATACATTAATTAGTATACTATTAAAACACAATAATCTCAAGCATGTATAGTCATGATCATTTCAAACAGAAATAATAAGCATTAGCATTCAAGGTTTATGTAGGAATCTTATGGTTAGTCAAATCATAAGAAGCATAACATGTCTAAACCTATAATTACTCAAACCTATGACTCTTCGCGTTAGTTGAATCATCAATTAAGATAAGAGATATAATGTGAATAAAACCTGTGATTATTCAAACCTATACTTTCATGATTCTTCTGGTTAGTCATATCATCAATTATGGTAAGAAATATAATACGCATACAGCCATGACTTATTCAAACCTATGACTTCATGAATAATCATTATCAAACAACACAACAGTATAAGATCCTAACACAAGGTAGGATTCTATCTTGATATAGGAAAAACATACCTGGATTAGCATGCTAGCTATTTATACTCACATGATGTCTTCTTGTTGTTCTTCAATGACTTGTGCTAGTAACCTCGATGAGTCATACCTGTCGAGATCGCTTGAAAACTTCTTATGTAAGGCCTTAGCCTCATCTCCCTCTGAAACACGAACTTCTTCACTTATGCAGGTGACCAATCCATCTTCTTCTAGGATTAACCCAATCCACTTGATTTGCAAGAACTGGACCTAGAGCTGGATATGGTTTTGTCAGAAAAACCCCAAAAATTCAAACTTTGAATTTCAACCTTCCGATAGGATAGGAATATGCGCCTTGATGAACTGATCAAACTGGTATATTCAGGATTTGAAAACTGCAAAGTTTCACTCCTCAATTTTTCCTTTGAAACTTTTGGATTCACTGGACGTGACCCTAAACTGGGGTTTGATGAATCCCACTCTTCTGCCCAATCAAAATGTTTGATCCAAAGCTCTAAGCTTCTATTTTTCCGAGGAGCTTCCAGCCGTGGTCACAGATTTCAAAAATTCCCATTTTTATAGAAGCCCTAATTTTCCACTTTTCTGATCAAAGTCCCGAACTAGGGTCTAATCAAGCCCGGCCTTCTACCCAGCCAAAAATTCTGATATTGGTCTCTAAATTTCTATTTTGATGAGTAGCATCCAGCCGTGGTCTCCGATTACAAAAATTCCAACTTTCTTCAAAGCCCTAAATTCCGGAAGCCATGAATGAAGGTACCAAAAAAATAATTCTGTTTTGACAGAAATATGTACCTGATTGTTTCTGGTGTAACTCCAAAATTTTTGATCCACAGGGTCTGAAAAAGTTTTCTGAGATAGCCTGACCTGTTAGCTTTCCATCCTCACAGGTCTGACCTCAATTGGATGTTCTGAGAGAGAGTTATGCCAAATGTCGCAACGTGACCTGTTTTGGGAAAATACAGGAGAGCGAACTTGTACGGCGTGCCACGTGTCACTGTTTGACCTTCGGCCTCTGAAAAAGTTTTCTGAGATATCTCGGCCTGTTATCTTTCCATCCTGACAGGTCTGACCTCAATTGGATTCTCTGAGAGAGAGATATGCCAAGTGTCGCAACGTGACCTGTTTATGGGATAATACAGGAGAGAGAACTTGTACGGCGTTCCACGTGTCACTGTTTGACCTTCGGCCTCTGAAAACGTTTTCTGAGATAGCTCGGCCTGTGTACTACCTGTCACTTTTTACGAAATTTCATTTGGAGCTTCCTAGAACAAGTTATGACCTTTTTCCCAAGGTCACCTGATTTTGACTCAGATCTGGAAGAGGCAGAAACCCTATATTGTACAGATCATAAATCACAAAGTACAACGAATTAGAGGTTTTCCTTTGGACACAAGGTACCTGGAGATTTTATCTTCGACCTGTAACAATTTCAGATCCGAAACCTTCGCCAAAACGGATTTATAGCGAAAGTGCTACGACGACTGGTTTTTACTATATCAAGCCCTAGCATCGTAAAAGCAACAAGTGTCATACATGCCATATCATGCCTTCTTTCAGGCTAGCTCTGATACCATGTTAAATTTTCAGAATTTACTTCAATATGATCTAGGATCTTAACTGAGAGAACAACATGTACAGCATATCTACAGCATATCAATCATGGAGACAATAATGCAAGCACACAAGAGACACAAAGATTTACTTGGGGAAAACCATAAAGGTGAAAAACCCCAATAACTTCCTCAGAGATAGATAGAGCAATGATACAACCAACCAATAGAGATAGCCATAACCTAGCAGCAATCCTCCTCCTCCATAAGTGCGCCTCTCCTCCTTGAGAGCATGTGTGAGAAGTGAGTGAGTAAATAGAGTGCCTCCCGCACTCTATTTATACTTGACTTGACTTGCCTTTTTACCTAACTCATGTAGGCTCGAACTTAACCACATAACATAATGCTGAGTGGGCCGACCCCCAATAGGGTCGTCTAATAACCCTTTGACCCACATGGCCGACCCCCAATAGGGTGGTCTAATAACCCTTTGACCCACATGACTTATACAGAGCCGACCCCAAACAAGGTGGTCTAATAACCCATCAAGTATAAGTTACGACATTTACAATATAAATGACGACACTTCCTTATAGAGGAATAATACCATCTCTATAGGAATACAATATACATGTATGTGAAATACATTCCGAAGTTACATATACATCAACAATATTGCTCCTCATAAAACATATAGTATATCTATTATACATGCAAGATGAAAGCTAATAACTTAAATCCTATAGGTAGGCAGTGGGCATATTTGAAAGAGACTCCAAAATCCAAGCCCTAAGCTTCCAATTCTCAAGACTCAAGATGCAAAGAACTGTAGTCTTCAAGAAATCAAACTCTCAACCAATGAAGACTCCTAGCAATCAAACCCTAAAGAAATCCTTGTGCTAACTTCTACCATCAACAATAAAAACACAGAAAATCTCAAGAGCTAGTGCAATATTTTCCTAGAAAATGTTAGAATTTTATGGAAAGGAATGACTCCCATTTTACTATTCTTGGAAATAGAATATACATTCAAAAATATCACACCAATGTGCCTTTTCCCAAAACATGAGATCACTGTGGCTAGCACATTTTTTTCCAAATTATATGGCAAAGTTTCTACAGAGAAGGATCATATTGTTGATGTGTCATCCTGCCCCCAAAAAAGTCATAATTCCCATAAAGAAAAATTTCACAACTAGGTCACACTTTTTGAAAAGAATATCCAAATGCTTGATGGGCATAACAGATTCTAAATGAACCTGCCCGGTGAAAAACTTGTTGGGGATAAAATGGTGACTAGAGGTTTGACCAATCCCTCAGCTGACTAGTTAAGGCTTGAAAATTACTTGTAAATATGCATCATGTGCCTTACTAGGTTTTCTCTTAGTGATTATCTTACTACTCATTATGGTTTTATCCTCCTTTATACCATTATAAGTTTGTTTCTACTTACCTACACTTGAGGTTAATGTTTTGTTATATTTAAATTCCTGATTATTGATGTAATTGCCTACTCTATGGCTTAGAACTATTTAATCTACATTGGTTCGATATATGACCAACAGTTGGAGAGCATTCAATGATTGGAACTCACCCTGTCACTATTGTTAAGGTTTAGCATTTGATGTTTTATTGCAACGTTAATGGCAATATAACCCTAGAACTAGTTTGTGCTAGATAAATCAAGTTGTAAAATCATGCGTGCCAAAATATGTGAAGATCAAGAATGAGCTGTCAAATCTTGTTATACAGACATAGCAACAAAGCAGGTCATGGCATAAAAATTCTAGAATATTCTGGTACCCGATTGTGGACGTACAAAGAACAACCTAGCTTATCTTCAATAGCATAGGAGAATGCCAGCTGCATAAAGATCACTATAACATATTATGGACTCAGTTGAGAAGTGCATTCCGGCTTGAGGAGAGGAAACTCATAGAAAAATGCACTTAACTGCACTAATAAGAAAACCTTTGAAGTTAGCCAATCCATGTGCAAAAATCAATGTAGATAAGAACTACCATGTTTTTGGGAACAAACATCATTTGAACTTAACCTCTCTAGAATCCAAACATCATTTTCGAGTCCAAGTTGAATCCGAGTTTAACCTTGCTATTTGAGGAAATCGAGTGGAGTCTGACTCGACTCTCCAGTCAAATAAGGTCATATTTGTGATCACACTTAGTTTCCTATCTATAAAATGCAAGGGAATAATTTTTTTTAAGTCTCTCATTTTACTTGTTTTTCTAACCCAATTTTATAGTAGACAACCAATAGACCTGTTATCAATGGGGTCTTGGTATAATTGTTAAGTATCATTGGTCATATCGATCCCACCAATGTTCAAATCCGCTAGACACAGTATGCCCCCTGTGAGCAGTCTCGCCAATGCATGTGGGAAAATTGAAGCATTTGGGGCCAGGTGCAAGCCCTAGGATATTTTGGCAGAATAGACACCCCCACCCAGATGCATCTTGTAAAAAAATATTGAAAATCCTTGGGATTTTGCATGATTTAAATTCATCTATGTGCTTTGCGACAAGTTATTATTGAAAAATTGTATCATATGAACATTGTAAACTTTGATGTTGATGGAAAAATATCCCTTTTCTTAAATTCAACATTTTTTTACAAGTCTTATTCCTAGGTCAAGTCAACTCTTCCTCTTTGTACTTCCCAAGTCATTTTGGAAGTGAGTCTCATAAATTTTCTTAACAGAAGATGCTATTGGAACGCCATGCAAAATATATAAAGAACTAAGTGATTTCTCGTTGTTCTAAATGCTTGAAATACAATAGCGTAATCTCCTATAAGTGCTTATTCCTTTTGATGTGTGGTTGAAAATTGAAATATTGTATGTACTCTCATTATTCTTGGCGAGTTTGTCTTCAGTCACGATAACACATCTAGATGAAACAATAGTTATGATACATGCAAGACATTCATATACCAATATCTATTGTGTCAAGAGGAAAGAGACACATAAAATTGTGGAACAACTTCAAGGACAAGAGGAATGTTATTACTCAAGGACAAGGTATTATTATTCTCATAGTAGGAACACTATTGTGTCAAGTGAATAATTGTAAAGAGATGTTCAAACACCAATAATACATCCCCAATCGATTGTCTTGAAAACAAGGTCATGCACTCTCTAGCTTGAAAAAAAGGTCATGCACTATTGTGTCAAGTGAATAATTGTAAAGAAATGTTAAAACACCAATAATACCTCCCCAGTCGATCGTCTATTTTTAACAAACATTTTGTCAATTTAAAATCCATTGGAGGAGAAGACCAAAAGTAAAGATCCCTTCACTTTGCTCCCAAATCGCACTCCTAGAGAGAGCAATCGAGAAACCCATGTCTATAGTCACTTCGAGAGATGATTACATGATGCAAAACTCCATAGCTTGGTGGTCTTGACTAATGCCAACTACATTCCCTCATTCATTATAGGATCCACTGGAAACACTACTAGAATGACATGTTTCTATGTTTCTATGTTTTTTGGGTACTAGAATGTTGTTTGGGTAAGCATTTCCTGCAACATATGTTCCATCAAATTAGAGAAGTTCCTAATTTGATCTATTAGCAAGACCAAATCTATGGAGAGAATTACTATCTTCTTGGATAATGAACTGGTGTTTGGACTGACAATTATTGTACTCTAGTTGCAAAGTAAATATATTGTCCTTGATACTAGTCTTGCTTCCCTTGATACTCGAGTGTGAAACCCATATCCGTGGCATAATTTGATTGGTATGAAAGCTACTGATTTCTTTCTTGGGTTTTTCCATGTTCATAGTGTTCACAATGTTTAATGGTCTTGACTGAGGCACCATATGCTAACAACCACTCAAACAAATGCTCCTAAGTTGAGTCCATGTTTGGAATATTTAAATAAATGACCTTCTCATCCTTGCAAGGATTACTAGTGCCTTCTTACATCACATGGTTTAAGATTCATGTTAATACATCATGCCTAATAATTTCAATATATCATATCATACTTCATAATAGCATTAAACCATATCATCCCAAGGGCATCAACTAGCAATGTCTCCTACAAGGAGAGAACATTTAGCAGCATAGATCCATTTTAAACCTGGCTCACCAAGAAGGACCAAATACGCAAGTTGAAAACCTCAATGATTCCACATCCTCAAATATTACTTAACCATATTGAGGTTTGCATCTCAAATTTTTTGATTCCTCTCTATGCCACATATCCAGAGTTAACCTGGATATATGCTAGTTTTATATTTACGTATCTATATGAAAGTGTGGTGTATAATATACAGAGTTATTTTTTATGGCCAATTTTAGGGGTAGAAAAATATGTTTACTGGGGCCAAACCTAGCATTACAGAGATGGTTGAACAAAAACAAACATCTTTCTAACTGGGCTAAACAATGCAGGGAAACAAGGCCCCATCTAAAATAGTTTCTATCACATGCAAGTAATTTACAAAAATGAAATCATTCCTCAATGTAAACAAGTTTCCCGAAGGTTCAATGTCTATGACTCTTCATAGTTAAAGAACCACAACCTTTTCTACAACAAATCAAAATCTTGGGAAATTACAATAGAGGTTGAAAAAATGATGCAAGAGCATCTATCATGAGTCAACTTGTAATTGATCTCTAGAAGGTCTTAGGAATTTAAGAAAGGAAGCTGGTTTCCTCAATAAAAATTTAATGATTTCTAGAAGGATCTAGGTATGATTTCATAGGGAGAAACTCGTTTTTACTCAAATGACACGTTACATAACTAAGTTTTCTTAGTTTAGTATACAATTAGGGGAGTTGAGTAATTTTAGATTTAGATCAAAATTGGTTGTATTTATTTCTAAATTTGGAGGATATGAGTCTATCTAGGGTGGCTCAAGCTAATTTCCTCCTTCAATGTATAGATAAGCCTTGCTTCCATGTGATAGCCACTAGGAGAGGGTATAGACAAGGGCAAAGTGGAATATAGAGGAACATAGAGCACAAGAGTTAGAGAACAGAGAGGCGAAATTGGAAACATTATGTATATAATAGATCTCAGTGCTTTTAATGAAATTATATGTTATGTTTTCATTATGTGCTCACTTCTGACTTATATGTTATGTGTTCATATTCTCTCTCAATACATCGATTTTATATTATGTTGATAGATTGTTGTGTGTTGTTAATATTTTTGGTCCCATGGAAATCGAGGCTTATATTATTGTGAGAGAAGATTGATCGACAAATATTCATTAAGATTTTCCCTCGCATTAAAAAAATGGTGATGTATTGGGCATCGAATTTAAAGAACAACGAGTAGCTTGAATTCCATGTTGATAGTAATCATCGTCCACCTCAACTCCTACCGTATAAAAGGGAAGACTGGTAAAGCAAAAGAGGATCATGAAGGGAGGTGTATAGCTCCAAAATATTGTGATTTTCCACTTGCAACAATAAAAAGTTTGATAATTTGAAGAAATAATTAATAGATTCCAAAGACAGGGTTGACATGGTTGACGTTCAAAGCTTAAACTATTTTTGGTATTCAAGGATGAGCTAAATCCAAGCGGCTGTAGCGTAAACTAAAGATCGTGGGCATAGCCTGTCCACTCTAAGTCAGAAGTTTATTGAACAAAATATATTGAAGAGGACTGTACTTTCAATTTGGATATTATAGGCATGATATGAAGTGGGAATTGAACCACTTCAAATGCGCAGAGGGAAAGAGTGCATCCAAATATCATAAATTGTGGACTGAATATACACAGGCCTATAACATCTTGGAGCAAGGAATGCATCCACCAAAATCGTGGGTATGTAGTGATAATTGCTATCGATTAGTTTATGCCTTTCCACTACTCTGTTTTTATAGTTTGAACACACAAGAACTAGCTGGACAATACAAATTGCATGAGCATAGTAGTTGACCTGTAACATACCAATTAAAGGATTGAAATGTGGCATGTGCCATTGAGCAGCTAAGTAGGTAAATCACATCAGTTCTATTTTTGGTTGTATATGTTTTTTCCTTGGTTAAATTGGATCGATCTTATCCCTTGTAAATCTGGGCATTATCATTTTATGAGTCAGAAATACCACCAATAGTGCATCGTTGTTAAGTGGTTGTTAGCATGCCCATTATTGAGAAATAGGAACATTGAATTAGATGAATTTTGTTGAGTGATAGAATGTTTGAAGGTCTAATATATTGTTCTCAAAGTGAGTAATGAATGAGAAAATCCCATGCAACCACGATCGTGGCTCAAGGCTAAATTTACCATGAAAAGAAAATACAAATGAGGGATGTCAAGTACATATGGGTGCATATTTTGAAAGAGAAGATGAGAATTGTTGATGTATATGTAACTTCAGAATGTATTTCATCTATGTATTTCATATATATTTATTGTACCCTTATTAGAGATGTGTTATTCCTCTATAACGAAGTGTCGTCATGTGGATTGACAAGTGTCGCAAGTGTGTGTACTTGCCGATGGGTTATTAGACCACCATGTGTGGGGTCGGCCCTAAAATATATATATTATAATGTGGATGTACCTAGCTAGACAAGTCAGCCCCATAAGGTCACTGGGCAAACAGGTAGTATAAATAGAGATCGGGTGATCTCTATTAAGATCATTCAGAAAGTTATATCTCTCTCACTCAAAAAGTGGCGCACTAGTGAGGAGGAGGATCATATGCTACTAGGAGACTATCTCAAGTGTATTTTGGTTGTACTTTGGTTGAGACATTGCTCTCTCTATCTCTGAGGAATTTGTGGGGTTTTTCACCTTAGGGTTTTCCCCACGAAAACTCTATGTCTCTTGTCTCTCATGCTTTTGATTCTTGTGATGCTTGTCATGCTTATTGTGATTTTTATGCCTTGATATACTGTACATTTTATTCTCTCAGTGAAGATCCTAGAGTATTGTGAATTAATGCTCAAAAATTTAACATGGTATCAGAGCTAACCTGAGAAGAAGACATTTTGCAGTGACGAAAACTTGAGTTTCTTGTTTATTGGGTTTCTCTCCATGGATTTTGGAAAAGCAGTATAGTAGATTGACTCTACTCATCAATGCACATCCATTTGTCCAATCAGAATACAATTCTGAGCATTTTCAGATTTGGCCCTAAAAATTAGGGTTTCCACACAAATAGGAATTTCTGGAATCTGAAGACATAGCTGGAAGATCCTTGCAAAAATCGAAGTTTAGAGATTTGGATCAAGATTTTTGGTTGGGTAGATATCCGGGAAACGCAAACCCTAATTTAGGGCTCTCCCTAGTGAACCCGGGAGGAAAAAAGACAAATCTGAAGGGTAAAAATTTGCTGATCTCAAATTCTGAATGCACCAGGCTGATCAGCTCATCAAGGCGCATCTTTCTATCCTTTTAGAAATTTGAAATTCACATTTTGAATTTTTAGGGTTTTTTCAACAAACCTTAATCCGGGACCAGATCCAATTTTCAGCATTTCAAGAGGAAAGACCTAAATCTTTTCTATTTCCATTTGAAGTACTCTTTAAGATGTCTCACCACACCAAGCTTGAGGATAAGCTTGAAGGGGCTGATAACTTCCGAGCTTGGAAGTATAGGATTGGGTTAATCCTGGAAGAATATGAGTTGGACTCATATATAAAAGAAGACATCCCTATCCCAGAGGATGAAGAGGCCAAGGTATTGCATAAGAATAACTTGGTCAAGGCAAAGAGAATCATTGTTGATTCTATCAAAGACCATCTCATACCCCATGTGTCTTCTCTAAAGACACCCAAGGAGATGTTTAACTCTTTGACCAAGCTATTTGAAGGGAAGAACATAAATTGGAAGATGACTCTGCGGAATCAATTGAAAGGGGTCAAGATGTTGAATGGAGAAACCATTCAATCTTACTTATCCAAGGTCTCTCAGATCAAGGGGCAACTTGAAGCTGTGGATGAAGTAGTGGACAATGGTGAAGTTGTTATGACCACTCTGAATGGCCTACCTAGGTCATGGGACTCCTTTATTCAAGGAATCTGTGCAAGAAATAAATTGATCTCTTTCAGTAAACTATGGGAGGAATGCTCTGAAGAAGAAGCTAGACTTGTAGCTCGTGAGGAAAAGATGGGAGGTGAAGATCAAGCTCTCACAACTCACACCAAAAGAAGTAATCCCAAGAAGGAGCACTCTCGCTACAAAAGATCCTATCAAAAGAATAAGAAGGATCTAAGATGCTTCACATGCAATGAGAAGGGTCACTTTGCTTCAGATTGTCCAAAGAACAAAAGGGATAATAACAACAACTTCAACAAGAAGAAGAAGGGCAGCAAAAGAAAGTTCCATGCTCATGCTGCCGAGGATGATGAACCTCCAAAGAAGAAGGCTAGGGCAGAAAGTGATGATGACTCATCAAGTGAAGAAGAGTATGTTCTAATCTCTGCTCTCACAAGTACTATCTCCCATGGTTGTGATGATTGGTTGATTGATAGTGGGGCTTCCAAACACATGAATAGGTTTAAGGAATCTTTTGTGAATCTATCTGAACATGAATCACCCCATAAGGTGAAACTTGGGGATGATTATCAATACCCGATCAAAGGAAGTGGTGAAGCCTCCTACAACCTAGATTCTGGAAAATCTTTGAAGATGAAAGAAGTCCTCTATGTACGTGGGCTCAAGAAGAACTTACTCTCCATCTCTGCATTGGATGAAAAAGGTATGAGGGTTGTATTTGTGGATGGCCAAGTCCTAATGTGGCCAAAGGGAAAGACCATAGATGATGCAGTAGTGATTGGAGAGCAAGAGGGAGGATTGTATAAATTGAAGGGACAACCTGAACATGCCATGGTGCATGAATCCATGGAGCCAAGTGAACTTTGGCATTGAATACTTGCTCATATGCACTATAGGGCACTTCCAATTGCAAGCAAGGCTGTAGAAGGTCTTCCTGAAATCAAGACCAAACATGAAGGTGTTTGCAAAGGATGTGCAAAAGGTAAGAACATTAAGAAGGCTTTCCCAAGCAGTGAAAGCAAGGTCAAAGATATCCTAGAAATCATCCAGTCAGATGTATGTGGTCCTATGTCATCGAGTTCTCTCAGTGGGTATGTTTACTATGTCTCATTTATTGATGACTTCTCCAGGAAGAATTGGGTATACTTCTTGAAGAACAAAGATGAGGTGTTTGATAAGTTCAAGGAATTCAAAATTTTGATGGAGAATCAAACTGACAAGAAGATCAAAACATTCAAATCCGACAATGGTGGATAATTCACCTCAGGTGACTTCAAGAAGCTTTGTAGTGATTCAGGGATTAAGAGGGAGTTGACTGCTCCTTATAATCCTCAACAAAATGGAGTTGCAGAAAGGAAGAACATAACTATCATGGAAGCAGCAAGGGGAATGTTGCATGACCAAGATCTACCTATGCATCTATGGGAAGAAGTAGCTAGAACAGCTGTATATGTGCAGAACAGAACACCCCACAAGATATTGGACAACAAGACACTAGAAGAGGTCTTTTCTGGTAAGAAACCTGAATTCACCCATCTCATAATATTTGGTTGTCTAGTATACACTCATGTCCCAAAGGAAAAGAGGACTAAACTAGATCCTTCAGGAAAGAAGAGTATCTTTGTGGGTTATAGTGAAAGCTCGAAGACTTACAGAATATACTTTCCAAGGTTCAAAAAGATTGCTATCAGCAGGGATGTAACATTTGATGAAAACTCAGCATTCATCAAATCAAGGAAGGAACCTATCGAAGTTTATGAAGAACCTAAGGAAACTAGATTTCAAGACACTACCATGACTGAAGCAGTTCCAGAAGTTGTTCGTGAGTTTGAAGATCCACAAGAACCTGTAGATCTACCCCGTGAGGATAACTCCCACAAGAGGAAACCTGCATGGGCTAGAGAGCTCATTCAAGATGCAGAAAGATTTGGCATTCCAGAATAAGAACACAGAGCAAAGAAGAGAACCAGATCACATACCAGCTATGTTGCTTTACTCTGTGACATTATGAACAAAGATCCTTCCAATTATGAAGAAGCAGCGGAAAAGAAAGAATGGAAGGATGCCATGGTTGAGGAATACCAATCAATAATGAAGAATGATGTTTGGGATGTTGTCCCAAGAACTAAAGAGAAGTATGTTGTGACTTCCAAATGGATCTACAAAATCAAGCATGTTGTAGATGGCAGTGTAGATAAATACAAGGTAAGATTCGTAGCTCGTGGCTTCTTTCAGAAAGAGGGAATAGATTATGAAGAAACTTTTCCACCTGTATCCAGGTATACTTCCATCAGAACAGTACTTTCCCTGGCTGTAGCAATGAAATGGAAAATACACCAGATGGATGTCAAGACTGCTTTCTTGAATGGTGTAGTTGAAGTGGGTGGAGCAGCCACTCGGTTTTGAAATACATGACAGGGATTCATATGTGTGCAGATTGAAGAAAGCCTTGTATGGCTTGAAACAAGCTCCCAGAACTTGGTATGGTAGGATGGGCAGTTTCCTATCTAGTTTGGGCTTTACCAAGAGTAAAGCGGATTCCAACCTTTATTACAAGGTTGAGGAAGAGAATCCTGTGATTCTACTCCTGTATGTGGATGACTTATTTGTAACAGCAGATGACAGATTGATTGCAGATACGAAGAGGTATCTTGCTGCTGAGTTCGATATGAAATATTTGGGAATGATGCATTATTTCCTAGGTATGGAGGTGTGGCAGAGTGCAGGTGGGATCTTCCTTGGTCATGGGAAGTACACAGTAGATATCCTGAAGAGATTCGGGATGATGGATTGCAAGGCCATGGCCACACCTATGGCATCGAATCTGAAGCTTCTATGTGATGCTTCATCTGAGCCAGTTGATGTCTCTATGTATTGTCAGATAATTGGGTCCTTGATGTACCTGACGAACACGAGACTAGACATTTGCTTTGTTGTGAACACATTGAGTTAGTACCTGACAGATCCGAGCAGTGTTCACCTGGTTGTTGTAAAGCATGTTCGCAGGTACCTGAAGGGTACAGTGGATTATGGGCTCAAGTATGAAGCGAATCAAAAGTTTAACCTGCAAGGTTATGTTGATTTAGATTGGGCTAGCAGTGCTGCAGATAGGAAGAGCACATCTGGATGCTACTTCAGTATGGGATCAGGTGTGATCTCTTAGTTTAGCAGGAATCAGTCCTGCGTAGCACTGAGTATAAATGAGGCAGAGTATGTTGCATCCTGTTCAGCTAGTTGTGAGGCAGTATGGCTACGGAAGCTACTGTCTCAGTTATTTGATCTCCCGTTGGATGCTATTGGTATCTTCTGTGATAACCAGAGTTGTGTGAAGTTGTCCGAGAACCTTGTGTTTCATGATAGGTCAAAACACATAGAGATCAAATATCACTATATCAGGGATATGGTGCAGAGAGGGTCTGTGAAGCTCCTGTACATTGCGACGGACGAGCAGATTGCAAATGTGCTGACGAAGCCATTAGCCAGGGTGAAGTTCGAGTACTTCAGGGAGAGGCTTGGTGTTCTTCAAATTGATGACACTTCGAGGAAGAAGTGATGGACACATTTGCTGAAGCCATTCCAAGCATGTTGGAAGGAGGATCCTTCACATGGCTGTGGATGTAAGCGTTGGATGATGAGCATCAGGATGATGTTCTGGTTTCTGCTTTGTATGATCAGTCGGATCATTTATATATGTATGTATGCATCATGTTGGATGCTAGATATGATCAGTTGGATCATTTATATGTATGTATGCATCATGTTGGATGCTGGATATGATTAGTAGGATCATTTGTATGTATTTTGTATATGCATCATGTTGGATGCTTGGACCATGTATCTGTATATGTATCAGGTGGATACATTGTATGATCAGGTGGATCATGTATGGTGATATGTATCAGGTATTTGTATTTGTATCAGGTGGATACATTGTATGATCAGGTGGATCATGTATGATGATATATATCAGGTAGATACTTGGTATGCATCAGGTAGATGCATTGTATGATCAGGATGATCATGGATGACGAGCTTCAAGATGTTGCTCTAGATGACTTGGAGCAAGGTGTTGTAGTGATGATGATCCGGATGATCATGTATACATCAGGATGATCATGTATACATCAGGATGATGTATGGTGAGTATCAGGATGATACTCTATGGCCATGGATCATGTTGTGTAGATGAGCATATAATTTGGCCCTGGGAGATTTGCAGATAGTCTTTCGAGGTTTTGCCTATGGCATATAATTTGGCCCTAGGATATCTGGAAAATGCTCTTTCGAGGTTTTTCTCTGGGAGGACATATAATTTGGCCCTGGGAGATCTGCAGATAGTCTTTAGAGGTTTTTCCTATGGCATATAATCTGGCCCTGGGATATCTGGTAGATGCTCTTTCGAGGTTTTGTCCTATGGCATATAATATGTCCCTAGGAGATTCGATAGTTTGGGTTGTGTGCCCATAATAAGTCATGGGATGCTCTTGCGAGGTTTCGCCATGACCACATCTAATTGTCCCTAGGAGATCCTATAGGTAGAGCTGTGTGCTCGTAACAGCCTAGGATGCTCTTGCGAGGTTTTGTGGTGACCACATATAATCTGTCCCTGGGAGATCCTATAGGTAGAGCTGTGTGCTCGTAAAAGCCTAGGATGCTCTTGCGAGGTTTTGTGGTGAAGTCACATATAATATGGTCCTGGGAGATCCTATAGGTAGATCTGTGTGCTCATAACATCCTAGGATGCTCTTTTGAGGTTTTGTGACGCATGTAATAAGTCCTGAGGATTCCACAGTATGGCCAATGATGACGAAGACCTGCAGGTGGTGGGCCTACATCCAGTATGAAAAAAGACTGGCTCTGTAGAACTTCCTATGACGAGTAGAGTCAGAGATTGCTTGAGATAGCAACAGCAGTGACGATGATGATGACGATGCATCGATGATGATGATGATCCCGAGAAGAAGACTTGTCTATCAGATCTGTGTCGAGAAATACCTTCCTAGTTAAGAGGGACTGTTGATGCATATGTAACTTCGGAATGTATTTCATCTATGTATTTCATATATATTTATTGTACCCTTGTTAGAGACGTGTTATTCCTCTATAACGAAGTGTCGTCATGTGGATTGACAAGTGTCGCAAGTGTGTGCACTTGCCGATGGGTTATTAGACCACCATGTGTGGGGTTGGCCCTGAAATATATATATTATAATGTGGATGTACCTAGATAGACAAGTCGGCCCCATAAGGTCACCGGGAAAATAAGTTAGTATAAATAGAGATCAAGTGATCTCTATTCAGATCATTCAGAAAGTTATATCTCTCTCACTCAGAAAGTGGCACACTAGTGAGGAGGAGGATCATCTGCTACTAGGAGACTATCTCAAGTGTATTTTGGTTGTACTTTGGTTGAGCCATTGCTCTCTCTATCTCTGAGGAAGTTGTGGGGTTTTTCACCTTAGGGTTTTCCCCACGGAAACTCTGTGTCTCTTGTCTCTCATGCTTTTGATTCTTGTGATGCTTGTCATGCTTATTGTGATTGTTATGCATTTATATACTGAACATGTTATTCTCTCAGTGAAGATCCTAGAGTATTGTGAATTAATGCTCAAAAATTTAACAAGAATAATCTATTGAAAGGAATTACTTTGCAATGTGGTGGTAAGGACATTAGTGGAATTTATTTGGAAAGGAATCCACAAGTACCACAAAGAACAAGTGTTGATGTCCCTAGAGGATCGAAGCAAGGGCCAAAGGAGGATGTATAAGGTGCTATTGGTGATGAAGATCCAAATATAGGAAATAATTCGGATAACATGTAGTGATCCATTGTAGCATGACGTTTTGTGGACTCTTGAGGGCATTGAGACCCTTGATGTTTATGAAATGTACCAACAAGTTTCGAGGATGTAGGGAAGTGGCAACGGCCTATGTAGAAATTTTCCCCAAATTTTAGGAAACATCAAAGGGGACATAGAGGTCTTCAACATAGGGTACCCCATCAGAAATACTACAAAATTTAAATTAGAATACATAAAAATTGGAAATTGGAACATCAGTCATTGAAATTTTAATTTTATAATCTAAAGACTATTACAAGTCTTTCATGGAAGCAAGAGACAAGATAAACACTACACAAAGCAACCTGCAGGTTGTCAAGGCAGCAAAAAGACAATAAAACCCACCACGTAGCAGCAAAAATGATAAATGAGATATTGCAGGCAGCAAAAGAGATAAGGCTGAAAGAAAAAATGAAAAATTGCGACTAGAGAGAAGCGAAATAGCAGACAGCATGGCCATTTATCATTTAATTTTTTAATTTTTTATTTTTCTTGGTAAAAATCGGTCAACGAAAATGTGGAAATGCCTTTTTTAGGAGGGAAACGTTTCCTTTTTCCAGGAAATGACATCTTCTATGTTTCCTTGCGTTTACTTCAAACAGGTACATGGGGGGACGTTTCCAATGGAGTTTCCATGTTTCTGGGACACATATGAGCATGGAAGTGCATTTCCTACCCTTGGCGACACATCCTTGTGTAAAACTATGTTTATGTATTTTGTTTCAAATATGTATTGCACTTGGTGTTGTTTTGTTATACTCACTCTTACATGTCACCCTTACATGATACATACATGAGAAAACTTGGGATATTTGGTGTCTAATGGTTTGGATTTACATTGATATACATGAATATACATATTTTTTATAAATTTTGCATATTTATGCATTTTAAGTAGATCAATTTTTCAACCTATTTTCTCTCTAGTGCCAATCCTATTATAGTCTATTAACCCTCGACCATTTTTAGTTTGATAACATTGTAGACGACTCAACAATCTTTTCATCTATGGACTAAAAGGAGGTGGTTGGTATTAGTTCGATAAAATTGTATGAGACTCAACAATATTTTCATCTATGGACTAAAACAAGGTGGTTGAATTGAATGGTCATAAGATTCCATTACCCAAACCATCTCTTTATTGAAGGGATATGGTAGGTAATTTTCCTCAATCAAGAGAAAATGACACAGGAGTCAAAAGAGGGATTAGGCTAGGTAAGATAGTGCCTACAAAACAATCCTTTCAATGAAGAGATGAAAGTTAGGGTAACTAAGCTTCAACATCACTTGAACATGGATGAATTGTGTAGTGTTAAGGGGTATCATCTTCAATCCATCCTCCATTGGCTCAAGGTAAGGGATAGGTCAATGAAGGAATTTTTCAAACTCTTAGCTTTGAAAGAAGCTTTGATAATATCTCAGCAATCAAAACACCTAACAAAAGGCTTACCGAGCTAGAGGACATTGAAAAAGAATTTGTTGCACAATATTTTCAACATATTGTCAATATTTTTATTAACTTCACATATGGACGCATATTCATGATGAAATGTGTCTTTGAGGTGATCGATCCAAGTATGGTGTAGGAATGAGAACAAGAGAATAATATTTTCCAGTAATGGTGAGGATTCTAACATGTCTCAGTGTCAGTTTTAGCAAAGAGTCAACGGTGGTGAGTTGATCAAGAGAAGAGCACTCCATGTTGTGAGTATTTGGGTAGATAAAAAAAAAAGTATCTACTTGAATGGAGTGATCCCCTTTAAGAGCATCTAACAGATATTACTACTAGCAAAGGAGGAATCTTATCCATGTAACTTAACACTTATCTTTCACTGAGATAATTTTGAAAGAAAAAAATATCCAATTAATTTTTAGCCCAAAAATGCACCTCACTAGAGAGAGTTCAATTTCTAACTTATCCATGCAACACCCAAACTATTCTAGGTAGGAGAATCCTGACGGAGAGCGCACTAATTTAGTTCAGTTTCCATGCAAGTAAACGGAGAATGGATTATTTGAGAGTCACTCCAAGTTTTATTATCCTCCTTTCATTCAAATTTATTGGCCAAGAGTGGGTTGCATCACTTGAGTGTTGATGTATTTGTAACTTCGGAAGATATTCACTCATATATTACATTTGTACTTTATTGTATCCCCAACAAAGATGTATTATTCCTCTGGTTGGAAGTGTCGTCATTTGTATTTGCAAGTGTCACAAGTTATATTGTAAATGTCGTAACTTGTATTTGATGGGTTATTAGAATATCTTAGAGGGGTCGGCCCAGTGTGGATTAAAGGGTTATTAGAACACCCTAGTTGGGTCTTCCCAGTACAAGTGGTAATGGATTATTAGAATCTCCTAAGGTACGTCGGCCCAGTCAGAGTAAAAGGAAAGTCAAGTCATTGTATAAATAGAGAGTGTGCCTCTCTCATTCTATTCATTCACTCACTCACTTCTCATGAGTGAGAGAGGGGAGGAGTGCGCACAAGTGGAGGAGGAGTAGCTGTTGGATTCATCTATATATTGGGGTTTGATCTTTGTGATCATTGTATTGGTGCTCATTCTATCTCTGAGGAAGTTGCAGGGTTTTTCACCTTCTTGGTTTTCCCCAGTGAAATGCTTTGTGTCTCTTGTCTCTTGTCTCTTATCTTTGATGTGTTGTACATGTTGTTCTTTCAATTAAGATACTAGATCATGTTGAATTAAATGATGAAAAAATAACATGGTATCAGGGCTAGCCTAAAGGAAGGAATTGTATGGCATTTATGACATTTGTTGCACTTGCGACAAATTGGAAGCTAGGGCTTAATATAGTAAAAACTAGTCATCGTGGAACTTTCGCTATAAATAAGTTTTGGAAAACATTCAGGATCTGAAACTTTTACAGGCCGAAGATGAAATGTTCATGTACCTTGTGTCCGAAGCTCGGCCATAGATTCATTGTACTTTCCAATATATGATCCGTACAAGTTAGGGTTTCTGCCTCTTCCATATTGAATCCCTAAACATGTGACCTAAGAACAAAGGTCATATATTGGGATAGGTAGATCCAAATGGAATTCCTTAAAAAGTGGCAATTAGGGAACATAATTCAGTTTCACAGGTCTAGGTTTCAGAGGCCAAAGTTGAAACAATGACACGTGGCACTCCGTACAAGTTCGCTATGTTGTTTCATCCCATAAACAGGACATGTTGGGACACTTGGCATATATATCTCTCAGAGAATCCGTTAAAGCTCATATATGTGGGGTTATAAATATGATAGTTCATTCTACCATAGGCCGAAGTTTCAGACCCTAAGGGTCCGAAATTTAAGAGATACATCAAAAACAATATGGCATATATTTCTGTCCAAACAGAATTGGATTCTGAGCACTTTCATTTTTGGATCATCACTGTTGTGGGAAATTAGGGTTTTTGCAAAAGTTGGAATTTTTGGACTCCAAGACCACGGTTGAATGCTCCTCATCAAAATAAAAATTTAGAGACCAAGATCGAAGTTTTAGCTCTATCAAACCCTAGTTCGACATTTTGACCAGAAAACCAAAAAAACCAGAATTTGACAAAAGCTGCAAATCTGAAACTCGTAGGTCAATTTTGAGGGGTCAATTTTTGTGGTTTTCAAAATCTGAGCACACCATCTTGCTCGCCTCAGTCAAATGCATCTCCCTATCCAGACAGAAGTTTGAAATTCCAAGTTTGGATTTTTAGGGTTTCTCTGTCAAACCCTAGCCAGCTACAGATCCAATCTCAGCAAATCAAAGTGGATTGGGTTAATCCTAGAAGAGAATGATTTGGACACCTACATAAGTGAAGAAGTTCCAGTTCCAGAGGGAGATGAGGCTAAGGCTTTATAAAAGAAGACTATAAGCAATCTCGATAGGTATGACTTGAGGAGATATAGGTATGTTTTGAAATATGTTCATGATTAAGTTAATGATATGTTTGTCTTCATATGAATTGAGGTTAGTACAATCTTGATTAACTTTTAGACTTGTCTTATCACCTTAATAAAAATATGAATGCATGTGAATGATAGAATAAATTCATTGATTAGGGTTATGACACTTATGATTGTACTAATGCACTGTGGTGTTGTATGAGGATGACATGAAGACAAAGACTCATCCATAGCTATTGATCACATAGAATCTCTACTTACGAGGTATGTATAATTTGGTTCTACAATGATTAACTTATGAGATGTGTAGGTTACTAGCACAAGGTCTCTAAATCATTGAAGAGAACAAAGAAAACATTGTTTAGGTATGTTATACATAACTAGCAAACATGATAATACAGGTATGTCTTTCATATATCAAGTTAGAATCCTACCTTGTGTTAGGGTCTCTGTTATACCTCAATATTTCACAGTTTCACATCTTCACAATAAAAACATTTGGTGACACTTCCCCTGCTGCCTAAAACACCCAGAAGAGAAAAGTAATGATTGACCACTAAAGACAAACCTGTCATGTCATTTGGAAACCTGACTGATACCTTATCTTTCACCACTACCGCTCCCTGCACATCTATGGAGGCATGGTAGTCCGTACTACCACGTTATTCTCCTTGTCTTGGGCGCGGTACTACCTCCTTATGCTCAGGCCTAGAGGTGCGGTAGTCTCTTTTTAGACTTTTTCCTTGGACTGTGGGATCCTAACTTTCGAGAGATTCTTTTGGGATTGACACCTATGGTTCGATCCTAACACCTTCTCTGATTAGTGGGTTTGATCCACTAAACACTCCTAAGATCCATTCTTCTCTCTTGTTGGTTAATCCTCCTACACACTATAACATAAGAGCCATCCATGAGAAAAGGGTAGGACTCTTTGAGATGTCAAACCTATGGTATTATATATTTGTGGAGATAGCTAGAGGAGAAAGCACTTGGAGCCGGGAGTTGGCTTGGACATCAAGCAACTGTTGTAAGTAACTTCAAGTTTGCAATTAAAAATATAACTTGTCTTGTTTCCCAAATTATGTATGTTGATGTTGTGTCAATTACATGATTTGTTTCTATTGTAGATTTAGATTCTAACATATATTTCAAGTTGCTAGAAATAGTTTATGTGCTTGTACTTTGATTCATCCCAACAGGTTCACTCGCGAGGACTTGAGGATCGGAACAATAACTAGGATAAGCGACTAAATCGAAGGTCAGTTAAATCTCTTCTATCTCTTCCAGCAGTATAATCTTGAAGCATTTATTTGAATCTAGGAATTCAAGGTAGCATTTGTTATCTTTTTGTCTTAGTTTAAAGTCAGTCGAGTCTACTTTAACCCAAGAGAGTTTCTACCTATCTGTAGGGATAAATATCTACAACAAAAACTAGCGACTCCACTGGTTTGAACCCCATTTGATTGATTCATTTCACTTTCAGCCATTCTTGATTGTGATTTGTATTTCTTTTCAAAGCAGTGCTGGATTTTGGTCTCTTTGACCTCTATTCACCCCTCCTCTCTACATCCTTTCTTCCCCTGTGATCAGCGAGTCCTCTAGGCCTACAGCACCCCTAGAAAATTCAAAATTTTTCTCAAAAGTTGTGCTTTTTTGCACCCTTTGCAGCAGTACCGCGCCCATATAACTCCCTCCAGCGCTGTAGTACTGCGCCCCGTACACTCCTTACCGGACGGTAGTATACCAGTACCACGTATTAGCCTGGAGAGACCACGCAGTAGTGTCTACATTTTTTTTTTTTCTTCCCTATTTGGTTTTCATAGGTCATCCCTGACCTTCTCTCCCTCAGATTGGTTTTTCCTGTTGCTCACTAGCAACCTATCCTTTGAACACTTATTTGTTTATCTCTTGGTGAGAGCTTGAGTATTTTTTGAGCTTAGTGGCATTATTTGCATACTTGGCCACCCCTTTATTTTGGTTGCATTGGATCGATCCTTTCATCATAACCAAGTTGTTACTACTGTCCTCCTTCCCTGGATTATGTAGTTTTTAAAATCACATTGTTCTTATAAATATTATCTTTTCCATTTATTAAAATCCATATTGGAAATTATCCTTTGAGAACATTTGTGCTTCTTTAATTGAAAATATCTAAGCCCTTCTTTTGCACATTTAGGAGTGAATCATCTATCTACATTTTCCACCTAAGTTCTCATTTTGAAGCATTGTAGTTGTAAATCAGTTATATTGGAAGGCAGTGTTTATTTCAGTTTGGCTTTACTTAGAAAAAGAAAACAAAAAGTTTGTTTTGATGTGGTTTTTCATTGTTTTTGAAAATTTCATGCATAGTAATCAAAGAACTCTCTCTCTTTTCTGTAGCTAGATTTCATCGAATAAAAGGCTCATTTCGATTCATTCTCACTTGCATGGTTTGAGTCGTCACAACATCACCAAGTTTCACGTCCACTTACCCGATTGAGTAATACAACCACTAAAATCTACACTCCCTAACTTAACACATCATAACCTCACTTGAGGAGAAAAAGAATTTGTTAGTTATGTAGGACACCGGGGATAGGCATCCAAATAATTCTCCCTTTTCATTATCAACTGAGACATAGTCGTTGTCCTATAGGGTACCAAAATCCTCTAGTATTTGTTGACACGGTCATACACCAGTTTTTGGAGGGGCCTCCTCTTGTTTTAGGGGTTAAAATGCCACGAGATCGAGAATCAGACGGACTCTATGGAATGACGCACTCCACTTATCCCTAAGGCAACATCAATCATTGTCTTCTTTGTATTCTCCGGCCACCATACTGGTGATACAAAGGTGATAAGGTAGAAGCACCGAAAACCTTTTCCAACGTGTCATGAACGAGGTAGCTTAGTGACTTTTCTACTAGGGCTCTATTACCTAGGATCCCTTTTGGTAGAGGGACATCCTTCTCTTATTGGTCTCTCACGTTTTATTGTTCGAATTGGATTTCATCACCTTGCTAATGATACAACTTGTTGAGGTCTCTAGCTCTTAGTTAGCAGGTTTTGCTTGTTATCTCATCTTCATAGAGGGTCATTTTTTATTTTAGTGATGGCTTGTTGGCATTCTAGCCATTGTTATTCTCAGCTCGCTTACTGCGACACCAATCTTAGTATAGTTTTTAGAGATTGATTTTTGGCCTGAGAGCCTTGCTTTTTCTAGCTCCCCTTTTGCACACTCAGCTACATTAGGGTTTTGAGTTCTTTTTTACGAGACTACCCCCGAAATTTGTATTCCCACCAGTATGTCCGAACCACAGAGATCACGAAGAGTACAGGGACGAAGCCCACCACCACCACCATGAAACTATGGTCCACCTACATCACATATTTTTGCCCCTCCCTACCACGGTACCGACCGAGGGAACGTTCCACCGCCAATCTGCACTACGTCTTTAGTTCCGCCTATAACTGTTACTCACAGTACAGTCTCAGAACCCTTTGCAGTTTCTGCAACCAGTCACACACCTGAGATTCCGACTGTCACTTCACCCACTGTTATTCTAGATCTACCTGTCACAGTAGATAACACTGCAGCGGCTGAAAATAACACTGCACAAGATACTAGACCAGAGGCCATCATCCTCCACGATGTCAGCACTACCCTTCCACCATATACTTTGTACGATGTTCCGGAAGGATTTGTTAACACCACCGAAGGATCCGACCAAGATATATACGAATTGATTACAGTCCCGGGTAGATACGTCGAAGTTATCGAAGAAACCCAACTTCCTGATACACCTTTTGAACCTAACTCTGACTCTCTTGCTTCCCAGGCGGAACCTCCGCCTGCTATCACTGCACCACCAAGTGTTCATCCATAGAAAATTGGTTCTTCCCGCAACATACCTCGTACGGTATCCCTCCCCAATCTCCCTTTGGGACACGAGATGATGGCCTCGATCCAATCTAGTATGGTTAGTCTAGCTAATTCCCCTTTAGCATCGACACAGTTTAAATGTGATACAGAGAAAATTCTCTTGACGGCTTCTAGATATCCCCCTACTACCCGTCCTCTTGACTACCGGGCTCCCAACGTTCAGTCTAGCATAGAGTTTCATCACTCCTATGCAGACGGTTCCGGACCTTCAGATATCACTATACCTCATTTCCCTCCTGACCCTGAAAACCCTTTCCAGGATACAAACCCGGACCCAATCCTCGATGGTCCTCCTACTGTTCAAGACTCTATGGATGAAACTCCCGACACCCCTCAATTAAATTCCCCACGTTTACTACCGTCAAGTATGTTTGGCGCACATTCTATGAGGGATAACCCAGTATTTTCTCCATCCCCGCTTGTAACATATGGAAGACCCCCTCCACAAATCGGCACCTTCGGCGTCGTTGGCCAATCGACACTATCTCACATTTCTAGTGTCAGAATAACATCAAGTCATACCGCTGGATCATCCATACTGACCGGAGGTTCACCTTTGGCCACTATCTACACCATTTCAGGAGGTGGACAACTGACTATTGGAACCACTAATCCCAACAACCAACCCCCTCCTGGCGGGCCATCAACCCAGCATACAGGAGGAAAACCCTTTGTTGGGAACGCCGCTCCTAGTCACCAACCCCCTCCCATAGGACCATCCAATCCACCTAATGGAGGGAAACCCATCGGTACCATTCAAAGCGGGATGATTCAACCAATACATCCATCTGTCCCATCGGCTCAACAAGGCCCTTCACTTGGAGGATTCCCACTCGTTAACGCCCCCACTAGCACCATTCAACAACCCTCCCAACTAGCAGCATCTGCTCAGTTCGGTATGTATAACACACCTGGAAGCAGACAACCTTATGTCGGTATTCCAACCGGGCCTCATCTTCAACATCCCTCGTCAGGCATGCTTCCTTCCTGGGGATCTCAAATCCCACAAAGTGGGGGGTACTCATTATTTGGAAACTGGAACCTAGCTGGGGGGAAACCTCAAATTCTCCCCAACTTGAATTTCGGCTTCGCCTACCCTTCGGCTGCAACAACTCCATGGAACCCATCTCTTCAACCTCCACCTCTTCATCAAGGTGGAACCCATATTCCATGGATACCCACCATCCCCACTTAGCGAACATCCAACAACCGGTTACCACTGTGATTCCTAGTCAGGCAATGACTTCCAACACACAACTGGTTAACCAGATAGCCTACTACCCCCAGAACTTCCAATAGTACCCTGCAGGAAACATGTATGGGTACAACACGCAACAATATGTTGTGCAAGGCCCCTCAGGCATCCCTGCGCCATACAACTACTACTCATACCCACAGCCCAACCTTCAATTTCCTTTCTTGGCCATGCTAGATTTACCTAATTTGTCGAGCCTCATTAACGATCCTATATGGCATGAACCTCATTAGCCACCTATCCCATCCAAACTTACATCGGACATTCCCAAGTTCGATGCCAAGCCCGGGGAAGACCCCAAGAACCACGTGATGACCTTCCATCTATGGTGTTCATCCAACTCATTAATGGATGACTCCATTCGGCTACGGCTCTTCCAGCGCACGCTTACTGACACGGAAGCAAAATGGTACATCGAGCTGCCACAACACTCCTTTCATGATTTTAATACCTTGGCTATGCAGTTTCTGACCCATTTCCAGCTCCCCATCCGGTACAAGACTGGAGCAAAACTATTAACCTCGTTACATCAAACCACTTCTATGCACATATCGGACCATATCCACGAATGGCATCGACTCCGTAGGTTAATCAAGGCACCCATTCCGGACCAATTACTCATTGATTGGTTCACAAAGTCTTTCTTGCCTCCCATAGCCAGGGACATTGCTATGCTCGGGCCCATTACGGAGGAACAAGCCATTTCTTCTGCTCAGTACCTGGATTTGGTATATACGCAATCTGGCACTTTACACGAGCTTCTTCCCTACGCCACCCGCATTACTACTGATCCAACTAAGCTTGCCACTGAACCCCCCATAGAGGGTATTGTCGATTTAGTCAAGGTCCAGCCTACCTTCAAACCGACGGGGCAGCAAGCTGCTGCTTCCCCCGCTCCACCCCAGGCTGCTCCAAAAGCTTCTACTTCTCCTATTGTTTCCTCCGAAGTGAAAGCAGTTCAATCTATGTCACAACCATCCTGAGGAAAGAAGAAGAATAATCGCAGAAAATCCAAAAAGACTTCTAACCAGCAAGAGAACCCCAAACCTCAACCCACTCACAACGACCCTAAACCACACCGGAAAGCTAAGTTTCCTTGCCTCATTTGTCAAGATGATCACTATACGTGTGACTGTCCCTACAAGGATGAAGTCAACAAATTCGTTAAAGGATCCTCTCGTCCGACAGTGTTAACCGACCCTTTCCCTCAACAACAACAGCAAATGGTTGCCCAAGAATCCCCACAAGGGGGCAACCCAAACAACCCACCTCACGGAGAGATGTCCGCAAACCGCGAAATCTTGATGACAAGTAATGAAGAGATTCACATAACCACTCGTTCAAAGACGTACGAAAACCCCCCAAGTTCAAACAGACAGCCAGAGACAGCCAAAGGCAAGTCTCCTGTTGAAGATCCTTCTCTCACACCCCCCCCTAATGGCCATTTCCACATCGAGAAACCGCTTGCAGACACAGTGCTACGCCCACCCAAGGGCACCATACGAAAGGCGACATTTAATCCCAAAGCACGAGCTGCCAAAAATTACAACATTGTTGAGGATTTAGCTCAAGCACCATGCGCCATGTCGACTCTGGAGGTTCTTCAACACTGCCCTACGCAGCGCAGAACCTTACTTTTAGCACTGGGGGCAGTAGACCTAGATACTTCAAACACCATCATGTTTAACTTGGAGTATGTCAAACCTCGGCTTTCCCATCAGTTATCCTTCCAGGTTCATACAAAGATCCATGGAAATAACATCCATTGCATTGTCTTAGATGAGGGTGCTTCCACATCGATTATGTCTTTGAATTGTTGGAGAGCCTTAGGCTCACCCGAAATCACGACTTCTCCCACTACTCTCAGAGCATTTAATGGACACGTTTTTCAACCCTACGGACTCATTCCTGCTATCAGTGTTGAAATAGGGGGAAAAACAGTATCTATACACATCAAAGTTGTGGATGCACCATTAGATTATAATCTTCTACTTGGTCGGAACTGGTTTTATGCCATGACCTCCATAGCATCCACTGTCTTTCGAATCATACAATTTCCTCACGAAGGAAATATTTTCACTATAGATCAGCTAGATTACTATATCCCAGACTCTCATTCGAACTCCGCCAACACTGTCCCATTATTGGATCAACCATGCTACCGTTTCTAGGACGTTGGCATTGGTCTTATGAAGGATTCCTCCCTTATTGGAGTTTTCCAGAGCTGGGGCACCTAGTACAGCTAGTCAACATGATATCATCGAGCATAACCCCCTTCAATGATTCTTGGGTGATACCGAATCCTACTGATATTGAAAACTACGGAAACTCCATGTCGTTAAATGGGAACCTCGCAGCATATGAAGCGATCTAGTCAGCCACCAATTGAGTCGATCCTACTACCCATCACATAGTGGCATAGCTCTCGTCTGAGACTCATTCATCCCCACCACTTATCGATCCTCTCACATTGATTTTTCCCACTGACGAATCAATTATGGAGGTTATGTGCGGTGATGAACCACCATGGGGAAATTTCCATCATCGATCTTATTTCCCCACCATCCAGAAGATTGATCCCGATACAAAATCCAGCACTTCACTTGGAATGGTTCCAATCAAGTTTCCCACTTCGCTCAATGAAGTATTTTCCGAATAGAACTTGGCCAACCTTATGGCAACCACTCCCATTGACATTTCAGAAAATCCTGGTGTCATGGAAAACATTCATATTGGAAAGACATGCACTCCCATTGAAATGGAGCTCTACACTGCCTACTTTAAAAATTCCCATGATGTTTTTGCTTGGATTTATGAAGAGATGCCAGGAATATACGCTTCTATTGTGGTCCATGAGATTCCAACCTTTCCTAGCACCCGACCTGTTCGGCAGAAACTCCAACCCGTCCACCCCCGTAAGACAATCGTTAGCAAAGCCGAAGTCGAAAAACTTTTCCATGCTGGTTTTATCTATCCTATCCTATTGACAAAATGGGTATCTAATATCGTCCCTGTAGCAAAGAAACAGGGTACGATTAGAGTCTGCGTCAATTACCGTGACTTGAACAAAGCTTGTCCAAAGGACAACTACCCAACTCCATTCATCAACCAGATCATCGATAACTATGCCGAGAGTGTCATCTTTTCATTTATGGATGGCTTTTTTGGCTATAATTAGATTGAGATACTCCCAGTGGACTAGCATAAAATAGCCTTTATCTTCCCATGGGGAATCTTTGCATATCAAAAGCTACCTTTTGGCCTGAAAAATGCCGGGGAAACTTTTCAATAGGCGATGTCATACGCATTTCACGATATCAAACATATTGCAGAACCGTATCTTGATGACCTTCCCGCTCATTCTCAGACCAGGGAAGATCATCCTGATCACTTAGGTGTTGTTTTTGCAAGGTGTCATCGCTAAAATATTCGTTTGAATCCGCACAAATGCGTCTTTTGCATTGAAGCCGGAAAACTTTTGGGATTCATAATCTCCAAAAGCGGTATACGATTGGACCCTGCGAAGGTAGAAGCTATTCTAGCCTTGCCTTCCCCCATGAACATACCAGAACTTCAAAGTTTGCAAGGGCACACAAACTTTCTATGCTCTTTTATTTGCAATTTTACCGAGATAACAAAAGGCCACATGAGGCTTCTAAAGAACACCCCCTTCTTGTGGGATGACGATATTAGAACCGCAGTGTATGGTTGTGGGCCTCTGCCCCCAGTGGGCCTAACGAATGGAGGGGGATTCGTCGACGACGAAGGAGTCGTGATACCGGGAGGTGGTTGGGTAGAAGTAACAATGGGTTGCACCAGTTGTAGGATGACATTTGGTGTCGGTGGAGGAACGGTAGGCGTAATATACCACACGGGTAATCCCAATGTTAACCCGGGGAGACTAAGGGTAGCCATAACCGGGGCGCTTACTACACCCGAAGGAGGAAATAGAAAGGGGATTGTGTGGATAGGTGTAACACCGATGTGACTAGGGACCAATGGTGGTTTGGGTAACAAGGAGGGTTGATTACCGGGTGTTTGTGAAAGAGTGCAGAGGTTAGCGACCTGGGTCTCCGGTGACGGTGGTGGAATGGCCTGGAATGTAGAGGTCATCGGCGCCTCAGAGTAAATTTTGGGTCCTACTGAGGAAATGAATGAGGTAGTTGCACCACAAACAGGTTGTTCAACCATGGGGAGAACATTTTCAGGTGTGGCAAGGGCCTTGGGATCGTAATAGGTGAGTTGGTCGACCTTGACCACGCGTCCCTCATGGGGGAACTGCATGGTGCGAAATACGGATGAGGCAACAGCCCGCATGGCGTACATGTAGCTGCGACCAAGTAAAAGGTTATAGTCTAGTTGGGCATTGATGACCTCAATGTCAATGAGCACAGTTTTACCCGCCAACTGGACAGGGACATTGGCTAAAAGACCTTGGGGTTGAGTCGAACGGCCGTCATAAGCTCGTAATGCAGTGGTGGACTGCTGGAGAGTAGGGGATCCCAACTTCTACCAAACGAATGTGGACATGATGCATGTGGAGGCCCCTTCATCGATAATGCACCGATGGATGACAAGATTCCGAACAGAAACGGAAACTTGGAATGCTAAAGAGGAAGGCAGGCGGGGTTCAGACTGGTCTGAATCGAATGCGATCAACTGTGAATTATTGGGGTCAATGGCGCCAATGGCAGAGAGCAAAGTTTTGCGTTGCGAAGGACAGTTTTTCAAAACTTCTAAAGCAGACATGGCTGCAAGAGACTGGGCTAAGTCATCGACAATGTTGTAATTCGACGCAGCGCGAGCATTAGGATTACTGTTGATGCGATGAAGTGGGAAGCGAGGTGCTTTGGAAGCGCCATCAAGTGGAGCCGGAGGTATACGTAACGTTTGATCTGTGGGATTAACGTTAGTGTTTTTGTCGGCGGGAGGGGCTTCAAAGGTGGAGCCATATTGGTTCCGACGGGTTTGGAGGTTGGCAGCGGCAGTCGACATCATCAACAAATGGTGAGTACCTGAATCGAACATGGGTTGATCAGGGGCTGCATAAGTGATCTGTTGTGGTGGCACGTTGCCCTGAGGGGGGGCTAACGGCTGAGTGTTCACTACACCCTGGTTTGGAAAGGGGTTTTGCAGCACCAAGGGTTGATGTTGAGGTGGTGGAGGGTTGGGTGGCGGCTGAGGAGCCGCTTGCCCTTGATGATGTGCATCGTCGGTCCAAAGTTGTCGAGCTCGCTCCAAATGTGGGCAAGAATGCGTGTAATGACCATATACCCCGCAGATAGAACAAGGGTGGTTTTTTCTGAGGTTATTATTTCTAGGCTGCTTGGGATTCCGATCCGCATTGCGGTTGGGAGGAGCAGCATCGTTATTCTGCGGAGGATTGGGAGGTGGAGGACCTTGCTGATGTTGTTGGTTATTACCGTGGTTACGAACTCTGCCACGGTTCTGTTGCGCACCTTGGTTGCGCTGGTTGTTTTGGTTCTGGGGCTGGTTGTGCTGTGTGTACACTTGCCCTTGAGCAGTGGGAGGATTTTGGTTCGCCGCAGGTGCGGGAGCAGGTTGTGGTGGATAATAATCCTGTGGGGCTGGAGGTGGTCCAGTGACCTGCTGGGGTTGTTGGTGACCCTGAGCTATTGGAGGTGTTGGGTGAGCTACCGCAGCATGCTGTGGATAGTACACTGGTTGAGGTGCAGCTGGGGGGGTGTATGTAGGTGGTGCATGACCAAAACACTGAGGTGGACATGAAGGTCCATGGGTATGATGGTGATGTGCCATGGGAGCATATGAACTGGTTGCTCCAGACTGAGATGTAGCCTGCAAAAGGTTGGGACCATGGCTAGGATGTGTAATGGAAAAGGGTTGGGGATGCGAGGCCATATGACCAATGATGCCATCAGCGGCATGGGATGCCCCCGGCGCATCATGTTGGGATGACTCGCCCCGAGGGGCGTCTGGAATAATGGTATACAGATAACCCGATTGGGAGTAAATGAGATCAAACTGTTGGGCTTTGAGGATGGCCTCTTCTTCAGACTGGGGTCTTTCGGATGCCACATCCTTCGCGATGAGAGGGAGAAGGGATTTTAGAAACCAATCTAGGAAGATACGGTCGTCTAATTTGATTTTGCAGAGGCTTCGGCGTCGACGCCACTCATGAATGTGGTCAGTGATGTGGGTGGCCATATTCTGTCTGCAAGACAGTAGGATATCGATGCCCGCATCATAGCGGACAGGTAACTGAAAGAACTGCAGGAAGGTCGAGGCAAGGGAGGTAAAGGTGGCATGCGTCCCATGGGGCTGCTCGATATACCACTTGGCTGCAGAGCCAGTGAAGGTGTGCTGTAATAGACGGAGGCGGACAGAGTCGTCCACTATGGAGTTGGAGGAACACCATAGATGGAAGGACATGATATGGTTCTGGGGGTCCTCACCTGCCTTACCCTCAAACTTAGGGATGTCGGAGGGGAGTTTGGTGGGCATGTGAGGCCATGCAGGATCGTGTCTGATAGGGTCATTGGTGAGCCTGGCTAAATCTGGCAAGTTCAGACTCGCCATATACGGTAAGCTAGCAGATGTAGTGACTGGGACTGGGACATGCCTAGTCATGGTGGTATGATGTAGGGGTCCAGTAGTGCCTAAAGGTATGCTAGGTATTGCAGGTATGTGTCCTGCAATAGGTGTGGTCTGGTATGGGCCAGCGCCTCCAAGTGCAACATGGGTTACACTTGGGTTAGGAATAGTAGTGGCGATTCCTGGAATCTGGGTTGTGGGAATCAGAGGGGGTGTGACCCCTATGTTGGGCATACCCATAACAGGTGGTGGCCCTGTGTTGGGGATTCCTATAACAGGAGGTGGCCCTGTGTCGGGCATTCCTAAATGTGGAGTGTCCGCCATATTAGGCATACCTAGCGGGGTAGGTGTTGCCATGGATGGCACTGCAGTAGAAGGGTCTGTAGACGTCTCTCCTATGGTGCTGGTGAAGAGTGGATCAAATGGTGTTCCAGACATAATGTTGGTTGGGAAAAACTCAGTGGGGTTTTCGGATTGTGCCTCAGAATCAGAAGTGAAGTGAGGCGTGTCAGAATCGGATGACTGTCTAGTTGACCGACGATGTGTCGAGTCAAGGGATAAGGCTCGGCGTCTGTGACGTGGTGAGCCAAGTAGACTGAACTCTGGGAGTTCGCCCTGTAGACTACGAGAGCGTCTAAAATTCTCAATGGTGAGAAAATAAGTTTGTGTGAAAAAATATGTATGTGTAAAATGGTAATATATGAAAAACTCAAAACCCTAATGCAACCAAGGGTGCAAGAAGGGGAGTAAAAATGAAGGCTCTCAGGCCAAAAAATCAACCTCAAAAAAGGAACTTATCCTAGAAGCTGTGCTACAATAAGTGGAGGGATGCAACAAATGGTCAGAGTACCAACATGCAAACAGCTTCTAGAAAAAATAGGTGTAACTAGACCAAAGGTGGGTTGAATCATGCAAACACCTAACTAAAAGTATTGTGAATCAACAAACTATATTCTCTGCAAGGTGATGAAATCCAAGTCAGACAATATTGAGTGTTAAGTCCACGGCTAGATATCCCCCTACTGGGAGGGACACCGGGTAATCAATCCTAAAGAATGGCTACTAGGATACTCCGTTCATGACACGTCGAGAAAAGGTAAATCTGTCGTTTGGTCCTTGATCGCAATATCCCAATACAGGGATATCCCGAGAACTGCGAATGGTAGCCCTTCGGTTACTGAATGGATTTCGGTATTCCACTCAGGCTTCCGGAACCATCCTCGCGACTTCAACCCTCCTAGGGGAGAGGCCTTCCCACAAACCGATTGTGACCGCGCCAATAAATACTAAGAGGTTTTAGCTCCCTAAAGGACAACAACTATGTCTCAGATGTAATAACTAAGGGGTGTTATTGGAACACCTATCCCCTCAATACTACCTAGCTACAAAGTTCTTTTAGTGTTCCCCAAGTGGGGTTAAAAGTGGGTTGAAATTAGGGTAAGTTTTATGGCTCAGTTTAAAATTAGTGTTTGATTGGGTGCACGTGTGGTATTTTAAACTGAAAATTGAAAAAAGTAAATGCTAAGTATTCAAAAAACAAAGGATTTTTTGAAAACAAAAACAAATTTTATGACTTTTTCAATAAATGGAAATTAAATGCTTTTCAAGGACTATTCGAAAAATAAAGGATCTTTCAAACAAGAAAGCAAGTAATATAACTTCTTTTCGAAATAAATCGATTTCGTTTTCAATAATTGCTATGGGCAAAATATTATAGAAGTAAACAGCAAAAATTTTAATCTAGATAAAATGCAATCAAATCCTTCTTTCAATTTCTGAAAATATTTAAAAAGACTTTTTCACATGTGCATTTTAACTAGTAAAATTTTCCTATGGCTGTAAACAATGCTAGAATTTTAATACTGGAAAATATGGGCCAAAATGGGTGAACTGAAGTGATAAATAAAACTAAAATAAAATATTAGATAAATTTCTATGACAATTTTCTTAAATATAATATCATATTTGGATTCCTTGATCGAAAACACCCAATTTGAAAAAAAAAAATCGTTTCAAACGGAGTTCGGGAGAGGGAGATATGGTCGTTTGAAAAATGAGTCGCACGGCCAAAAAATCACATCGCGGGTTCCGGGCTAAAAGTCGCGATGGACCGCGCGGATTTTGGGCTAAAAGTCGCGATGGACCGCGCAGGTTTTGGGCTAAAAGTCGCGATCGACCGCGCGGGTTTCTGTCGCACAGTCGCGATGGGCAGCGCGGGTTTTGACCGCTAAGCCGCGATGTGCAGCGCGGAATTTCGGCGCACAGTCGCGATGAGCCGCGCGGAAAATGACCGCGAAGCCGCGCAGTGCAGCGTGGAAATAGGACGCGAAGCCGCGGGGAACCGCGCGGAAAAAAGTTGAAAAGTCGCGATGAGCCGCGCGACTGTCAAGCTGAAAACCGCGAGGCGAAAGCCGTGTGCGGAAGCCGAAAAACGAACCCGAAAATTGATAATGCCGGGCTGTTAATGGCAATAGATGGGGCCAAAAAATAGAGCAGCAATGGATCTGCTGTCTAGGATGGCAGATCTATGGATCTAAAGGCTAAAAACTAATAAAAAATTAAGATTGAAAGCAAAACTATAGATCTATTGTTCAAAGCCAGCGGAGTCGCCAAAAACTGTTGGCCCGGTTTTGCAACTAGGCTCAGTGCTATGGGCACCTGCTAACTAGTAGCAGCAGTTTCAATGTAAAGCAAATAACAATAAACTAAACTAATCACGGATCTATGCAAGAATATAAGCAAATAATGGAAATATTTTAAAAACAAGAACAAGAAAATATTAAAGAATTTTTGTATTGACAATGGGGCAAGCAAATGCTTGCAAGTACAATACCTCCAAGTGATGAAGGTTTGTTGAATGGCTCCAATGGTGAGCAGCTCCAATCTCCAATGGGTCCTTTCTCCAAGGCTTGCTACAATGGCCAAATACTCAAGGGAGATTTTGGCAGCATGAGGATAGGAATATGAGTGGATGTGAAATGAGGAGCCCCTACCACCTTTTTATAGGTTTTGGTGGTGGGGAATACCATTTGTGGTTTTGTGGCAACCAAATGGTATTGACCAACATGGTTTAGGTACTTTTCCCTCCTTTTTCCTTTTTTGAATAAAATTAATATTTTAATTCCCTTTTTAATATTTTTGGGAATTTGGACCCTTTTTTAGGGTTTTTTATGCTTTTTTAGGAAAAATAATCTTTTTGAGTGGGAAAAAGGGGTGTACTAAGGTCTTTTGGTGACCTTTTGTTGGCTTCAGAGGCTCAGATGGTGGAAAAGTGGACAAATGGGTCATGTGAATAAGGGAATGAGCTAGTGAGCACTTTTTGGGTGTTAACAATACCCTTTACCATCGTGGTGTTGATACCATTCTCCGACGTTGTTTGACTTTAGACGAGGCCGAACACATTCTTAATGACTGCCACACTGGAGCATGTGGTGGTCATCTCTATGGGATGGCTACATCCTAGAAGATACTACGAGCGGGATATTTCTGGCCTTCGATTTTCAAAGACTGCATTGAAATGGTTAAGAAATGTCCACCCTGTCAATTCTTTCATAGTAAGACATGCTCGCACCCTGCTCCACTTCATCCTGTTATTGTCGTCGGCCCCTTTTCCAAATGGGGCATAGATTTCATGCACTCTAAACCCACTTCAGTCGAGGGGCATAGCTATGTCATAGTAGCTGTGGATTATTTTACAAAATGGGCTAAAGCAATGCCTACTTATGGTAAAGACAGAAAAACAGCAATACAGTTCATATTCAACCACATCATAGCTAGGTTTGGAGTCCCGCAATATATCTTGACTGATCATGGATCCCACTTTAGGAACCATGTGATTGAAGAATTTTGCCCCAAGTTAGGTTTTCGCCATGAAAACTCAACCCCATACTACCCACGAGCTAATGGCCAAGTCAAATCCATTAACAAGGTTCTGAAATGCATGATTCAGTGAATTGTGGGTACTCATAAGTCCAATTGGCACTCAACTCTTTTTTCGGCATTATGGGCATACCGAACCTGAGTGAAAACTGCTACTAGATTCACACCATTCCAACTGGTGTATGGCCTGGAAGAAATATTACCAATTGAATGTGAAATCTCATCACTTAAGATAGTCATAGAGCTACTTCCCAATACCACTTCCGAAGAAGAACGGTTTCTATACCTAGCCAAGCTAGATGAAACCCGCCGAGACACTACTTTAGCCAATGAATCCCATAAAAAATACATCAAAGCATAGTATGACAAATCCGTTCAACCTTGGGTTTTCAACGAAGGTGACCTCGTACTCACATACGACCAAATGCATGACAAACTTGGAAAAGGAAAGCTAGAGTCTATGTCGTATGGCCCCTTCATTGTAAAACGTGTTTTGGAGAAAGGAGCCTACAAACTTGTTGATTGTGATGGCACACCGTTGGCACGGCCCCGCAATGGGCTCTACCTCAAACATTTCTATGCGTAGGTTCATCCTGCGCAAGACACTTTTTGTACATAATGTACCTAGTTTGTTTTCATTTTATCTTTTTTTATGCATGCACGGATCTCATGTATCCATACTTACCTTGACTTGTGTTTTTATGCACAGATGTTTGCCTGTTATGGATTTGCTGATAGTGCGAGCCGACACACCCAGAACCTTGCTTCCGCAACATGGGTAATTTATTCTCCCACTGGCGAGTTGTTATCTTCAGGAGCCACTTGCTTGGGTTCCGCAACCAACAATATTACAGAGTACCATGCAGTCATTGGACTCTTGACAGAGCTTGCTTCCCTTGTAATTGACTCCCTATCAGTCTTTCTAGACTCCCAACTCGTGGTTTCCCATTTGAATCATATCTATGCAGTCCGCGTTTTATCTTACTTTGCTTATTTCGAAGGGTATGCCTCTTGGAACGATCTTTTAATTATATTTCATATAAACACATACCAAGGGAATTCAATTGTGTAGCTGATTCATTAGCTAACTACATTTTGGATTGGCATCTATCCCATACATAAAAAATACATCATGAAATAAACATACAAGTCATTGTAAATAAATAGATCATAAAAGTAGGTCCATGTATATATATCACTGAATATGAAAATGTTTTTTCTCAAATACATAAAGTTTGTGTTCAAAAGACAAAATTTGGGATCCAATCCCATACAAAAATTTGGCTTTCAAGCCTACATATCAGGTACATGCTGCAAAAAGGTAAATACTACTATCTAAGGAGATCTAGGAGATCTATCAAGAGACTCCTCAGATCCCTCGTGCTGCTGATGGTAGCAAACTGTGGCTCTGGCCACCCTATGGAGGAGAAGACCAATACGTCTCAACACACCTACGGTATGCCACTGAAGATGCAGAGGAACATCATCCATCCTCATAGTTGGAACCCCATGGGTTAAACCTTGTAGGTTCCGCTCTATGTCTTGAACCCCTCCTGCTTCTTCTTCCTCCTCTTCTTCCCCCTCCGAAACAACTCGACGCTCGATAGCGCCTCGGTGTAATGGCGAATAGCCTGTAGGTCTCCTTGGTCCACGATCTGAGACATGCACATATACATATATTAAGTCTTTTCACACATCCCAAAAAATAAAAAGCATATATATTCAAAAAATTAAAAACACATTAATGAAGGTCATACCTGAGTCATCCCAATCCTCATCCTCAGGCAGTGCCAAGTCTATATCCTCGTGGAAGTCCACCCCTACATAAGGGTAGTCCTCGATCATCATGATTGGCTCCTCGAGCCATGAAAAGAAGTCCTCGCCAAAAGCTAAACATTGTGGCCCCTCGAGCCGTCCTGCATACTCACTCCATCGATCCATCCGTGGCTCGGTGAGTGGACGAGTGGGCATGGTCAGCTGCAGACGCAACAGTGGCACCCTCTCCAAGAAGAAGGTGACCAAAATGCTCCCATACCCGAATTGGTGGTTCTCTCCATTTCTACACTTGGTCACAATATCCTTGAGATTGGATAACATTCCTTCGCACCAGTTGAACAGTGTTGGTGCCATACAGTCCACAGCAAGATTCATTTGCATACGGGATGCCTGATGAGGACTCATACTACTTGCTACATGTGTGATGGTAAACAACACAGTTTTCAATGGAAGTTCCACAACATCGTTGATGACCACTTTACCACTTTTTTCCCAGAACCTTGACAACAGTAGTGAGCAATCAAGGCATCAGTGCTCGCTTTCGAGGCCGTGAACCCTGTCAAGTTCACCCTTGCCCCTCTCTTTGAGAGACCCATGAGAAAATAAATGTCCTCGAGCTCAATCTCAAGGGTATGCTCCCCAACTTGAAAGGCTTGAATCTCAAGGTCCCACATTTGTATAATCTGAGTGAGGAGTTTTGCTTGCTTGAGGATACCTTTGGTTTTGAAAATTTTCAATAACCCACATTCCTGTAGTGTAGTTAAAGTCTCTTGGTTATTTTCAGCCAATAAATCATCCTCTTCATGCTCCCTTTCTTTCCAGCTGACCATTTTGCCTCAAACAAGATGTAAACACCTACAAAAGGTCCCAAGAAACATTCATTAGCAAGTTGATAACCTGATCTCAGCCAAAAATGGAGAGAAAATCACTTTTTTCTTCCTTAATTTTCACCACTACCGCGCTTGGGAGACATTTGACCACGCGGTAGTCCACACTACCGCGCCCCTGCTTAACCCTATAGCACTGCAGTACCGCATAGTACTGTGCTTCCCGATTATGTGACCATGCGGTCGCCGCAAGGGCGAAAAGAGCCCCTTAGGGCTTGCCTAAAAATTGATTTTTTCCTACTAAAATCAAATTTTTAACCTATGAATTGAAAAAGGAGCTTGAAATCTCTTACCTGGTGCAGATGGATGTTGAAACGGTGCTTCGGATCTCCAGATATGGACTCTTGAAGTTTTGCCCTCCAATGGATGAAATTTCCTCTTTGAACAAATGAACAAGGTGAAATGGTAACTTTCCATATTTACTACTTGCTTATATAACTTTCACATTGCTAATATCTGGTTCCATGAGCCGTTTTTGACAGGATCTCCTTGAGATGTTCACACTGGCATTTATTTATTTATTTGACCTTCATTTAGAGCCTACTTTATCTTTTTCATGCTCTGTATTAAAACTTGAAAAACATTCCAAGCGCTTTTCACACCCGTGTCGTGCTTGTTAAAATTCAAGAAAATGGTGTCGAGCTTAGTCAACTTTACTCGTGCTCGTAAAATGATGAGGAAAGTATTGTTTCAGTATTATTGTATTCTTCTTTCAAGCTGAAATGATTAAAAAATTATGAAAAAGACCATTGGAGTTCTCTTTATGCCCTTTTTAGACTCCCTCATTTCAAAAAGATTGCCAAGTGATCTTGTCTCTTTCACACTTGTAAAAGTATTTGAAAGGTCGTTTATTCGAGGATAGGTTACCCCTTTTTCGGCCCGTCTAGACTATTTACGAGAAAGGTATACCTCAGTCAACTTTTGACTGGGAGAGTTCTCTCGGGAATCGTTTTACACTTTTTCGGGACTGAGGGACTAAATTTATGAAAAAGTACACTTTGGAGCCTTATTAAGTTTTTCAGACTCTCTAAATGTGAAAAACTGTCAAGTTTTCCTTCCATGTACTTGTTAAAATTTGACATCGAAGGACCCACTTTGGGACGAACCCCTCCTTTCTCAGGTTCGTAAAACATGTGAGATCGGACTCATCTATGAGATGAGCTACACCGAGCATCTGTTATCCTCTTCAAGCTCGTAAAACAACAAAGAGGTACTCGTCCATCATGTTGGGGGAAAATGGGAAACAAGTCGAGTTTATTTTGTTGGCAGCTTATCAGTCGTTACCTTTGAACATGGCATGCATTTGTCCCTTGTCTACTTTTGGGTATTCATCTATTTTTGCTGAGTTATGGTCATCATCCCGAGTCGTCTCTCTGGCCACGAGCCTACTCTTTCGGTGTCTATCCTTTGCTATCAATAATCCCCGCTGCCAGGTTCTGCTTCATGCCGTTATATGTTCAAAGGGTTGCATTGTTCAGAGTCGTCCATTATGTCAGACTTCTGTTGTGTCAGTACATGTCCTATTGTTTCATCATTCCATACTATCTTTCGTTCCGGTTTCATGTCGATGATGTGGGAATCATTATGGCCCACCTTCAACAAGTCTACTCTTGTCAATGCCAAATCACTATCTAGGAATCAGACTTAGGAATCAACCACTAGTACCTTGGTACCTGCATGCCTCAATGGCAGGTTTCCTCGCATTTGACAGTAGGTTTACATCATTGACCTCTGATCAAACGATCTCTCAAACGCTCGACATCAACTCATCTATTCGCATTTCGCTAAGATGTACTATAGATACCTTGGGGATCATTGTCATTATTGGTGATTTCCCTCACATTTGTTAACGATTCACATCATTGACTGGTGATTAAATGGTTTCTACCAAGTTCGACTTCAACACCTTGTAATCACATGGCTAGATTCGTATCATTTGCGATTGAATAGAAGACCCTGGACCCACTTTTGTACCTTGATTAAGTCCAGGTTGCGATGGAGGTGTCTTTTGTATTGTCGCACGGATCCACTTATGTATTGGTCATGGCTATGTCATTATTATTTCATGGATCTACACTTGTTCATAGTAGCCATTATTTGCTTACAGTCTATATCATCTCAGTGCTCATGGATCTACAATGTATTGGTCAGTCGTCGTGCTTTGAGTCAACTGTTTCCGAGCATGGGAATGCCCGCCTTGGTAGTATATCTAACACTTTGTTTCTGTTTCATCTCCTTGTTGCTCTCCTCGATGCTATCTCCGCACAATATTTGTAAAGTATTTCGGCCATCAGTCTCTTCTGACCTCACACTTTAGGGGGCATCTGTTATACCTCAATATTTCACAGTGTCGCATCTTCACAATAAAAAGATTTGGTGACACTTCCCCTGCTGCCTAAAACACCCAAAAGAGAAAAGTAATGATTGAACACTAAAGACAAACCTGTCATGTCATCTGGAAACCTGACTGAGACCTTATCTTTCACCACTACCATGCCCTACACATCTATGGAGGCGCGGTAGTTTGTACTACTGCGTTATGCTCCTTGTTTTGGGCGTGGTACTACCGCCTTATGCTCAGGCCTAGAGGCACGGTAGTCTCTTTTTAGCATTTTTCCTTGGACTGTGGGATCCTAACTTTCGAGAGATTCTTTTGGGATTGACATCTATGGTTTGATCCTAACACCTTCTCTTATTAGTGGGTTTGATCCACTAAACACTCCTAATATCCATTCTTCTCTCTTGTTGGTTAATCCTCCTACACACTATAAGAGAAGAGCCTTCCATGAGAAAAGGGGAGGACTCTTTGAGATGTCAAACCTATGGTCTTAGATCTTTGTGGAGATAGCTAGAGGAGAAAACACTTGGAGTGTTGATGTATATGTAACTTCGGAATGTATTTCACATATATGTATATTGTATTCCTATAGAGATGTTATTATTCCTCTATACGGAAGTGTCGTCATTTATATTGTAAGTGTCGTAACTTATACTTGATGGGTTATTAGACCACCGTGTTGGGGTCGGCCCTGTATAAGTCATGTGGGTCAAAGGGTTATTAGACCACCCTATTAGGGGTCGGCCATGTGTATCAAAGGGTTATTAGACCACCCTAGTGGGGGTGGACCCAGTCAGCATTATGTTAAGTGGTTAAGTTGAGGCCGACCTAGTTGAGTAAAGGTCAAGTCAAGTTAGTGTATAAATAGAGAGTGTGTCTCTCTCATTTTACACATTCTATTCTCTCACTCACACTTGGGAGAGTGGATCACTTGTGGAGGAGGAGGCTCTGCTTCTAGGAGAAGACTATCTCTTGTATTCTGGTTGTATCATTGCTCTATCTATCTCTGAGGAAGTTATTGGGGTTTTTCACCTTTATGGTTTTCCCCAAGTAAACTCTGTGTCTCTTGTGTGCTTGCATTATTGTGTCCATGATTGATATGCTATAGATTTGTTGTACATGTTGTTCTCTCAGGTAAGATCCTAGATCAGATTGAAGTAAATTCTGAAAATTTAACATGGTATTAGAGCTAGCCTGAAACAAGGCATGATATGGCATGTATGACACTTGTTGCACTTACGATGCTAGGGCTTGATATAGAAAAAACCAGTCATCGTAGCACTTTCGCTATAATCCATTTTGGCAAAGTTTTCGGATCTGAAACCTTTACAGGTAGAATATTAAATCCCCATGTACCTTGTGTCCAAAGGACAACCTCTAATTCATTGTACTTTTTGATTTATGATCTGTACAATATAGGGTTTTTGCCTCTTCCAGATCTGAGTCAAAATCAGGTGACCTTGGGAAAAAGGTCATAACTTGGGCTAGGAAGCTCCAAATGAAATTTCGTCAAAGGTGATAGGTAGTACATAGACTTTCCTATTTCACAAAAATTTTCAGAGGCCGAAGTTGAACCAGTGACACATGGCACGCCGTACAAGTTCGCTCTCCTGTATTATCCCATAAACAGGTCACGTTACAACACTTGGCATAACTCTCTCTCAGAGAATCCAATTGAGTTCAGACCTATCAGGATGGAAATATAACAAGTCGGGATATCTCAAGAAAAAATTTTAGAGGCAGAAATTGAAACAGTGACACGTGGCATGCCGTACAAGTTTGCTCTCCTGTATTATCCCATAAACAGGTCACGTTGCGAAACTTGGCATAACTCTCTCTCAGAGAATCCAATTGAGGTCAGACCTATCAGGATGGAAACATAACAGGTCAGGATATCTTAAGAAACTTTTTCAGACCCTGTGGATCGAAAAGTTCAAAGGTACAATAGAAACAATCAGGTACATATTTCTGTCAAAACAGAATTATTTTTTAGTACCTTCATTCATGGCTTCCGGAATTTAGGGCTTCGGAGAAAGTTGGAATTTTTGTAATCAGAGACCATGACTGAATGCTACTCATCAAAATTGAAATTTAGAGACCAAGATCAGAATTTTTGGTTGGGCAGAAGGTCGAGCTTGATCAAACCCTAGTTCGGGACTTTGATCAGAAAACTGGAAAATTAGGGCTTCTGCAAAAATGGGAATTTTTGAAATCTGTGACCACGGCTGGAAGCTCCTCATAAAAATAGAAGCTTATAGCTTTGGATCAAACCTTTTGATGGGGCAGAAGAGTGGGATTCATCAAACCCCAGTTCGGGGTCACATCCAATGAATCCGGAAGTTTCAAAGGAAAAACTGAGGAGTGAAACTTTGCAGTTTTCAAATTCTGAGCATACCAGCTTGATCAGCTCATCAAGGCGCATATTTCTATCCTTTCGGATGTTTGAAATTCAAAGTTTGAATTTTTGGGGTTTCTCTGACAAACCCATATCCAGCTCCAGGTCCAGTTCTTGCAAATCAAGTGGATTGGGTTAATCCTAGAATAAGATGGATTGGTCACCTGCATAAGTAAAGAAGTTCCTGTTTCAGAGGGAGATGAGGCTAAGGCCTTACATAAGAATATTACAAGTGATCTCGACAGGTATGACTCATCGAGGTATGTTTCGATATTTGTTCATGATTAAGTTTATGGTATGTTTGTCTTCATGTTATTACGGTTAGTACAATCTTGATTTTAGATTTGGCGTATCACCTTAACAAAATTATGAATGCATGATAAAAGATATTCATTGGTTAGGGTGTTGACAATTATGATTGTACTAATGCATTATGGTGTTGTATGAGGTTTATGTTGTTTGCTAACGTAAAAGGTACACCAAGAAAGACAAATCATGTTCTACTACAAGAACATGTGATCATGGTGACATGAAGACAAAGATTCATCCATTGGTGTGGATCACATAGAAGATCTACTTACGAGGTATGTATAACTTGGTTCTACAATGGTTAACTTATGAGTCATGCAGGTTACTAGCACAAGTCACTGAAGAGAACCAGAAGACATTATGCGGGTATGTTAGACATAACTAGCTGGCATGATAATCCAGGTATGTTTTTCCTATATCAAGCTAGAATCCTACCTTGTGTTAGGATCTTATACTGTTGTGTTGTTGATAATGATTATTCATGAAGTCATAGGTTTGAATAATCATGGTTGTATGCATATTATGTTTCTTACCATAATTGATGATATGACTAACCAGAAGAATCATGAAGGTATAGGTTTGAGTAATCATGGGTTTTATGCATATTATATCTCTTATCTTGATTTATGATTCAACTAACCAGAAGAGTCCTATGATCAAATAAGAATATGTATGAGTAAAAGAAGACTTCCTTGAAACCTTGAATACTAATGTTTATTATCTGTGAATGATCATGACTATACATGTTTAAGATTATACTAATAAATGTGTGATTATGTATGAGACCTCAAGGATAACACAATGATGATACTAATAAGCATGCATAGTAATTAAGGATGGATGTAAGTTCAAGGACGGGTAATCCAGGAAGCAAATATCAAGAGGGAGCACACTCTAGTTGTTCCTGCAAGAAAGCAAAGGAGCACACTTTAGTAGTTTCTGGAAGGATGCAAATATTCAGAGGGAGTTGACCACTTCTCACAATCCACATAAGAATGGAGTTGCAGAAAAGAAGCAAAGACTGAGAGGGAGTCAACCCAACAAACAAACAAAGATAAGTATTTGAATTGTCATTACTTGCATATTTTATTGTTTAAATAATAATGTTCAATAATGTATATACTGATGTTCCTAGAATTAGGTTGTGTATTATGCATATTAGAATAGTTGCATTGATGAATAGTATACTACTAATATGCATGGGTAAGTGGCCTATGGCACTATACAACATTCCATTGCTACTTATCTAGAATGAAACCTCTTTGTTGACATGTTGGGAGTTGTGCACACTCTTAACAATGTTCTGGTAGAGATTGGAAGGCATCTAGAAAGTTACGGGATATGGATAAATGTTGTATTGAAGCATTGGCTAAGATAATTGCATGATTGTATGACATATTTCTTTATGTGTAAGAATTTGTTCTGAAAACTATGAGATGTTTTCTAATCATGCAATTTAACTTGTTGTGTAGGAAAGATCGTATGCCATCACCTACAAAAGAAGAACTACAACATTTTTTCAGCAACAAAATTATCTATTGAAGATATTGAAGTTCCCAGGATACGGAAAGAATGCCTTGATCCGTCGATCATGAAGAACGATGTTTGGGATGTGGTCCCAAGATCTGAAGGGAAGTCTGTTGTGACTTCCAAATGGAACTATCAGATCAATCATGTTGCAGATGGAAGCATAGAGAAATATAAAAGTGATGAAATAGAAGATACACCAGATGGATTTCAAGACAGCTTTCTTGAATGGTGTAGTTGAAGAAGAAGTGTATGTGGAGCAGCCACTTGGTTTTGAGACACATAACAGGGAATCATATATGTGCAGAACTTGGGTATGATGCACCACCTTCTAAGTATGGAGGTGTGGCAGAGTGCAGACGGAATCTTCCTTGGACAAGGGAAGTATGCAGTAGAGATCCTGAAGAGGTTCGGGATGATGGACTACGAAGCTATGGCATCAAACCTGAAGCTTCTGTGTGATGCTTCATCTGAACCAGTTGATGTCACTATGTATCATCAGATGATTGGGTCCTTGATGTACCTGAAGAACATGAGACCGGATATTTGCGTTGCGGTGAACACATTGAGCCAATTCCTGACAGATCTGAGGAGTGTTCACCTGGTTTCTATAAAGCATATTCTGAGGTACCTTAATGGTACAGTGGATTATGGGCTCAAGTATGAAGAGAATCAAAAGTTTAACCTGCAGGGTTATGTTGATTTAGATTGGGCAAGCAGTGATGCAGATAGGAAGAGCACATCTGGGTGCTGCTTCAGTATGGGATCAGGTGTGATCTCTTGGTTCAGCAGGAAGCAGTCCTACGTAACACTGAGTACAGCTGAGGTAGAGTACGTTGCAACCTATTCAGCTATTTGTGAGGCAGTATGGCTACGGAAGCTACTGTCTGAGTTATTTGATCTCCCGTTGGATGCTACTGGTATCTTTTGTGATAACCAAAGTTGTGTGAAGCTATCCGAGAACCCAGTGTTTCATGACAAGTCAAAACACATAGAGATCGAATATCACTATATTAGGGATATGGTGCAGAGAGGTGCTGTGAAGCTCCTGTACATTGCGACGGACGAGCAGATTGCAGATGTGCTGAAGAAGCCACTAGCCAGGGTGAAGTTCGAGTACTTCAGGGAGAGGCTTGGTGTTCTTCATATTGATGACACTTCGAGGAAGAAGTGATGGACACATTTGCAGAAGCCATTCCAAGCATGTTGGAAGGAGGATCCTTCACATGGCTGTGGATGTAAGTGTTGGATGATGAGCATCAGGACAATGCTCCAGTTACTGCTCTGTATACGCATCATGTTGGATGTTGGATATGATCAGTTGGATCATTTATATATGTACGCATCATGTTGGATGTTAGATATGATCAATTGGATCATTTATATGTATATGTATGTACGCATCATGTTGGATGCTGGATATGATCAGTTGGATCATTTGTATGTATTTTGTGTATGCATCATGTTGGATGCTTGGACCATGTATCTATATATGTATCAAGTGGATACATTGTATGATCAGGTGGATCATGTATGGTGATATGTATCATGTATTTGTATTTGTATCAAATGAATACACTATATGATCAGGTGGATCATGTATGATGATATGTATCAGGTAGATACTTGGTATGCATCAAGTAGATGCATTGTATGATCAGGTGGATCATGTATGGTGATATGTATCATGTATTTGTATTTGTATCAGGTGGATCATGTATGATGATATGTATTAGGTAGATACTTGGTATGCATCAGGAAGATGCATTGTATGATCAGGATGATCATGGATGACGAGCTTTAGGGTGTTGCTCCAGATGACATGCAGCAGGATGTTGCAGTGATGATGATCAGGATGATCATGTGTACATCAGGATGATGTATGGTGAGTATCAAGTTGATAGTCTGTGGCTGTGGAACAGGTTGTGCAGATAAGCATGTAATTTGTGCCCTGGGAGATTTGCAGATAGTCTTTCGAGGTTTTTCCTATGGCATGTAATTTGTACCCTGGGATATCTGGAAAATGCTCTTTCGAGGTTTTGCTTGGGAGGACATATAATTTGTTCCCTGGGAGAGCCTATGGCATGTAATTTGTGCCCTGGGATATATAGCAGATGCTCTTTCGAGGTTTTGTCCTATGGCATGTAATTTGTGCCCTGGGAGATCCGATAGGTTGAGGCGTGTGCTCGTAATCAGTCGTGGGATGCTCTTTCGAGGTTTTTCCATGACCACATGTAATTTGTGCCCTGGGAGATCCGATAGGTTGATCCTTGTGCTCGTAATCAGTCCTGGGATGCTCTTTCGAGGTTTTGTGGTGACCACGTGTAATTTGTGCCCTGGGAGATCCGATAGGTTGAGACTTGTGCTCGTAATCAGTCCTGGGATTCTCTTTCGAGGTTTTGTGGTGGGGTCACATGTAATAAGTCCTGGAGATATGGACAGGATGAAAAAGGCCTCAGATGCTCTTTAGGGTTCTTGCTAGTCAAGAGACTCTTTTAAGGTTTTGTGATGCACGTAATAAGTCCTGAGATTTCCACAGTATGGCCAGTGATGATGAAGACCTACAGGTGGTGAGCCTACATCCAGTATGAAAAAGGACTGGATCTGTAGAACTTCCTATGACAACTAGATTCAGAGATTGATTGAGATAGCAGCAGCAGTGACAATGATCCAGAGAAGATGACTTGTGCTAGAATACCTGTGTCGAGAAATACCTTCCTAGTTAAGAGGGAGTGTTGATGTATATGTAAATTTGGAATGTATTTCACATATATGTATATTGTATTCCTATAGAGATGTTATTATTCCTCTATACGGAAGTGTCGTCATTTATATTGTAAGTGTCGTAACTTATACTTGATGGGTTATTAGACCACCGTGTTGGGGTTGGCCCTGTATAATTCATGTGGGTCAAAGGGTTATTAGACCACCCTATTGGGGGTCGGCCATGTGGGTCAAAGGGTTATTAGACCACCCTAGTGGGGGTCGGCCCATTCAGCATTATGTTAAGTGGTTAAGTTGAGGCCGACCTAGTTGAGTAAAGGTTAAGTCAAGTTAGTGTATAAATAGAGAATTTGTCTCTCTCATTTTACACATTCGATTCTCTCACTCACACTTGGGAGAGTGGTGCACTTGTGGAGGAGGAGGCTCTGCTGCTAGGAGAAGACTATCTCTTGAATTCTGGTTGTATCATTGCTCTATCTATCTATGAGGAAGTTATTGGGGTTTTTCACCTTTATGGTTTTCCCCAAGTAAACTCTGTGTCTCTTGTGTGCTTGCATTATTGTGTCCATGATTGATATGTTGTAGATTTGTTGTACATGTTGTTCTCTCAGTTAAGATCCTAGATCATATTGAAGTAAATTCTGAAAATTTAACATGGAGTTGGGAGTTGGCTTGGACATCAAGCAACTGTTGTAAGTAACTTCAAGTTTGCAATAAAAAATATAACTTGTCTTGTTTCCCAAATTATGTATGTTTATGTTGTTTCAATTACATGATTTGTTTCTATTGTAGATTTAGATTCTAACATATATTTCAAGTTGCTAGAAAGATTGTATGTGCTTGTACTTTGATTCATCCCAACATGTTCACTCGCGAGGACTTGAGGATCGAAACAATAACTAGGACAAGTGACTAAATCGAAGGTCAGTTAAATCTCTTCTATCTCTTCCAGCAGTATAATCTTGAATCATTTATTTGAATCTAGGAATTCAAGGTAGCATTTGTTATCTTTTTGTCTTATTTTAAAGTCAGTCGAGTCTACTTTAACCTAAGAGAGTTTGTACCTATTCGTAGGGAGAAATATCTACAACAGTCTCATATAAGTATGCTTTCGTATAATTGATAATGATTATTCAAGAAGTTATAGGTTTGAATAATCATGGGTTTATGCATATTATGCTTCTTAGTTTGATTAATGATATAACAAACCAGAAGAGTCCTATGGTCAAATAAGAATATGCATGAGTAAAAGAAGTCCTCCCTAAAACCTTGAATACTAACGCTTGTGATAAATTATCTATGTATAAAATTATCATGACCATACATATTTAATATTATTTAGAATCATAATGTTTTGATAGTATTGAGATTATACTAATGATTATGTATGAGATCTTGAATATGACACAATGATGACACTAGTGCACACTTAAGCATACATAGTGGTCCAGGATGGATATAAGTTCAAAGACATATAATCCAGGAAGCAAAGATCAAGAAGGACCACACTCCAGTAGATCCTGCAAGGAAGCGAAGATCAAGAGGGAGCACACTCCAGTAGTTCCTGCAAGGAAGCAAATATTGAGAGGGAGTCCACCCAACAACCAAACAAAGATAAGTATTTGAATTGTTATTTCCTATATATATGATTACTCAAATGATTTTGTTCAGTCATATACACACTTATGTTCCTAGATTTAGGATGTATATTATGCATTTTAGAAAAGTTGCATTAATGAACAAGATACTACTAATACAAGTAATGGGTAAGTGGCCTATGGTACTGTACAACATTTCATTGCTACTTATCTAGAATGAAGCCTCTTTGCTAACATGTTGGGAGTTGTGCACACTCTTAACAATGTTCTGGTAGAGATGGAAGGCATCTAGAAAGTTACTGGATATGGATAAGTGTTGTATTGAATCATTGGCTAAAATAATTGCATGACTGTATGACATATATCTTTATATGTAAGAATTTGTTCTGAAATCTATGAGATGTTTCTAATCATGCAATTGAACCTGTCTTGTAGGAAATACCATCTACCATCACCTAAAAGAGAGACTTGTTTCAAAGAATAAGCAACGAAGACAAAACATTTGTTCCAGCAATGAAGTTCAAAGAAAACTATCTATTGAAGATATTGAAGAATCTGAAGTTCCCAGGATCTGGGATGCAGTAATGGAAGAATGCCATGACCGAGAAATACCAGTCGATCATGAAGAATGATGTTTGGGATGTGGTCCCGAGACCAGAAAGGAAGTCTTTTGTGACTTCCAAGTGGATCTACAAGATCAAGCATGCTGCAGATGGTAGCATAGAAAAATACAAGGCAAGGTTTGTGGCTCGTGGATTCTCCCAGAAAGAAGGGATAGATTATGAAGAATATTTTGCACCTGTAGCCAGATACACTTCCATCAAAACAGTACTTTCTCTAGCTGTAGTGATGAAGTGGAAGATACACCAGATGGATGTCAAGACAACTTTCTTGAATGGTGTAGTCGAAGAGGAAGTGTATGTAGAGCAACCACTCGGATTTGAGACACATGATAGGGAGTCACATGTGTGCAAATTGAAGAAAGCCTTGTACGGTTTGAAACAAGTACCCAGGACTTGGTACGGTAGGATTGACAGCTTCCTGTCAAGCTTGGGATTTTCTAAGAGTAAAGCGGATTCCAACCTTTACTACAAGGTTGAGGAAGGAAATCTAGTGATACTCCTACTATTTTTGGATGACCTTTTTGTGACAGGTGAGGATGGGTTGATTGCCGACACGAAGAGGAAGCTTGTTGTCGAGTTCAAGATGAAGGACTTGGGTATGATGCATTACTTTCTAAGTATGGAGGTGTGGCAGAATGCAGATGGAATATTCCTTGGAAAAGGGAAGTATGCAGTAGAGATCCTAAAGCAGTTCAAGATGATGGACTGCATGGCCATGGCCACACCTATGGCATCGAACCTAAAGCTATTGAGTGATGCTTCATCAAGATCGCTTGATGCCACTATGTATCGTCAGATGACTGGGTCCTTTATGTACCTGACGAACACGAGACCAGATATTTGCTTTGCGGTGAACACCTTGAGCTAGTTCCTAACGGATCCTAGAAATGTTCACCCGATTGCTGTAAATCATATTCTGAGGGTTATGTTGATTCAGATTGGGAAGGCAGTGTTGGAGATAGGAAGAGCACTTTGGGGTGCTGCTTCAGTATGGGATCAGGTGTGATCTCTCTTGGTTTAGCAGGAAGCAATCCTGCATAGCACTGAGTACAGCTGAAGCAGAGTATGTTGTAGCTTGTTCGGCCAGTTATGAGGTAGTATGGCTAAGGAAGCTACTGTCTGACTTATTTGATCTCCAGTTGGATGCTACTTGTATCTATTATGACAACCAAAGTTGTGTGAAGTTCTCAAAGAACCCGGTGTTCCATGTCAAGTCGAAGCACATCAAGATCAAATATCAGGATATAAGGGATATGATGTAGAGAGGAGTAGTGAAGCTCCAGTATGTTGTGATGGATGAGCATATTGTAGATGTGCTGACCAAACCACTAGCCAGAGTGAAGTTCGAGTACTTCATAGAGAGGCTTGGTGTTCTTAAAATAGAAGATACTTCGAGGAGGAAGTGATGGGACACATTTGCAGAAGCCATTCCAAGCATGGTGGTAGGAGGATCCTTCCCATGGCTGTGGATGTAAGAGCTGTCTGATGAGCATCAGGATGATGCTCCAAATATTGCTATGATGATCAGATTGATCATGTTTGATGAGCATCAGGACGATGCTCCAGATGATATGCATCAGGACGATGCTATGATGGTGATCAGGTTGATCATGTGTGATGAGCATTAGGACGATGCTCTAGATAATATGCGTCAGGACGATCATATGTGATGATCATCAAGTCGATGCTCCATATGTTGTACATCAGGATGATGTATTGTATGATGATGATTAGGACGATCATATGTGATGAGCATCAGTTCGATGCTCCAGATATTGTACATTAGGATGATGTATTGTATGATGATGATAAGGATGATCATATGTGATGAGCATCACGTCGATGCTCCAGATGTTGTGCATCAGGAGGATGTACTGTATGATGATGATCAGTATGATCATGAGCATCAAGATGATGCTCCATGCGAAGAAGATGATCAGTGGGATAATGAGTATCAGGATGATACTTTGTGGCTGTGGATAGGTTGTGCAGTTGCATAGAAAAGATCCTAGAGATCTGGAAAGGTTGTGTTAGGCACGGAAAAGATCCTGGGATGCTCTTTAGAGATCTTGCAAGATGCAAGATACTCTTTTAAGGTTTTGCAAGGGCAGCATAGAAAAGATCTTGGAGATTTGGATAGGTTGTGCTAGGCACGGGAAAGATCCTAGGATTCTCTTTAGATATCTTGCATGATGCAAGATACTCTTTTAATGTTTTGTGAGTTCACATGTAAAAGATCCTGGAGATCCAGACAAGTTGTGCTAGGCACAGAAAATATCCTTGGATGCTCTTTAGAGATCTTACAGGTTGCAAGATACTCTTTTAAGGTTTTGTGAAGGTCACATGTAAAATATCCTGGGACATCTGATAGGTTGAGTAGTAAGCTCGTAAAAGTCCTTGGATGCTCTTTCAAGGTTTTGTTGACGCACGTAATCATCCCTGAGAATTCCACAAGATGGCACGCTCGTAGAGATGATGAAGACCTACAGGAGGCTAGTCCTACATAAGGCATGAAAAAGTTTGGCTCTATAGAACTTCCTATGACAAGAAGAATTGAGAGATAGCACCAGTGATTGATATGACGAGTACAGTAGCAGTGACGATGATGCTCCATGAGCTAGTGACAATGATCCTGCCCCAGAATTGAAGACTTGTGCCTATATGTATTGATGACCTGTGTCAAGAGAATACCTTCCTAGTTAAGAGGGAATGTTGATGTATTTGTAACTTCGGAAGATATTCACTTATATATTACACTTGTACTTTACTGTATCCCCAACGGATATGTATTATTCCTCCGGTTGGAAGTGTCGTCATTTGTATTTGCAAGTGTCGCAAGTTATATTGTAAGTGTCATAACTTGTATTTGATGGGTTATTATACCACCTTAGAGGGGTTGGCCCAGTGTGGGTTAAAGGGTTATTAGACCAACCTAGTGGATTCGGCCAAGTGACAAGTGGTAATCATTTATTAGACTCTCCTAAGGGAGGTCGACGCAGTTAGAGTAAAAGGTTAGTCAAGTCATTGTATAAATAGAGAGTGTGGCTCTCTCATTCTATTCATTCACTCACTCACTCACTTTGCATTAGTGAGAGAGAGGAGGAGTGTGCAAAAGTGGAGGAGGAGTAGCTGCTGCAGTCATCTATCTCTTGGGGTTTGATCTTTGTGATCATTGTATTGGTGCTCATTCTATCTCTGAGGAAGTTGCGGGGTTTTTCACCTTCTTGGTTTTCCCCGGTGAAATGCTTTGTGTCTCTTGTCTCTTGTATCTTATGTTTGATATGTTATACATGTTGTTCTTTCAGTTAATATCCTAGATCATATTGAATTAAATGATGAAAAACTAACATTGAGAACTATTCTAGGCATTTTCCCTCTTTCTCTTTAGCTGACTAGTGCACCCTATCTCAGGGTATCCATGCAGCAGTTGCAGTGACTATTCACATCAAAAGTCTCCTATTATATCTCCTTTATTCCAAGGAAAGGAGGGTGTATCACTTTTGGAGGTTTAAATATTCAATGCATGTTCATAGCTTGAATGAAGGATCATTATTATTCCATATCTTCCATTTCATTCACTCTTCTCTTCCAGTGGTCTTTCCTCCCTCCTTTAACACAAGCTCTCCAGTCTTCAAGCAACACACATTTGCATAAAGCCATCAAGATTCAGCAGAGATTATATGGGAGTAGCCTCCAGTTCATGTTATTTGTAGGCTCCTAGAGCACATTTGTAACTCCTTTGTGTGACTCCAAAGCAGATCTGATGTTTGATGTATTGATTGATAGAACATTGCATCTTACATCTTCCTTCATGGCAATGCAATATCAGAAATATTTCGTGAAGATCAATGTGTTTTTCTATATGATATCTAAGTGAATCCTCTCTTTCATAAGCATTGAGTTAGTTTTTGGTGTGCTAAATGAGTTAAGTGAGATTCAATACATTTTTCCTCACTAATTTTCTTCATTTTTAGACTCAATTTTTGCCCACATGAGGCACTGGGAATCTAGCAACATGAAGTTATACCTCAAGAAACAAACTTAAAGTTCAAATTCCGCCTCTCTGGTAGTAAAGAATATAAATGTTACATGATTTTCATTGAAGAAACAGGGGCAAACTCTGGTAGATTTGTGTAAATTGTGGTTGTAGTTGATAAATTTGAGATAAATCTGCAACCTTTCTTTGCTCTTTGGTTGAATTTGTTGCATATTTCAAGATGGCAATGAATTTCATGAAAATTTTTGGACCCTACGCTAATGGTGGTAGTGCTTATGGTTCAAGATAAACAACTGGTTCAACAACTAGTGCTTAGTCAACTACTTAGTCTTAGTATACTTATGCTTAATATACTACTTCAATTGACTCTGCTCCTTCCACCTATGTTGTTGGCTATTGATCCCTAGACTTAGAATATTTATCCCTATCATGAGCATCATAATATGGCTCTTGAAACACTCCACCTGAATCACAAGCTTCATATACAGCTGAGTCCTCGACAACATCGACAGGTGTGGGTCTTGTTCTATATAAGGACATTGCTTATGAAATGAAATCTCTTCATCTCTATAACTAAGGTCTGGCTCTCAATCTGGAAAATCCAAATCTAACACTCGACCGGGAAGGTATGAATGCTCTGTTGTTGCCTCACCAAATTATGTTGTACGCGTAGCTTGTGCACGTTAGACTTTCCAGTAAGCGGTTACTTCAACAATCCTGAAGTGGTAGAAGCTAGCAGTGCCATGATGAAGGTGGATGGAGAAGCCATTGACTTTTCTGTCATGGGGGAGATATATGTCTTGGTTGATGTCATGGGCCACTTTAGGACTATTCTCCTGAAAAAAAAGTATCATAGATTTGGAAGTGAATATTGTGAATTTTGGATCACAGAGTCATCTTGTTTTATTCAATGCATCAGTTCCTCATCACATTTATTTCCACAAATTGAAAACTGTTATAGCAAAATAAATTGTACAACTGCAAGCAATACTATGTACGAAAAACAAGTTAGCTCAAGTGTTAAATTTTCAGAATTTACTTCAATCTGATCTAGGATCTTAACTGAGAGAACAACATGTACAGCATATCTACAGCATATCAATCATGGAGACAAAAATGCAAGCACACAAGAGACACAAAGATTTACTTGGGGAAAACCATAAAGGTGAAAAACCCCAATAACTTCCTCAGAGATAGATAGAGCAATGATACAACCAACCATAAGAGATAAACAAAACCTAGCAGCAGATCCTCCTCCTCCATAAGTGCGCCACTCCTCCTTGAGTGCATGAGTGAGAAGTGAGTGAGCAAATAGAGTGCCTCCCGCACTCTATTTATACTTGACTTGACTTGCCTTTTTACCTAACTCATGTAGGCTCGAACTTAACCACATAACATAATGCTGACTGGGCCGACCCCCAATAGGGTGGTCTAATAACCCTTCGACCCACATGGCCGACCCCCAATAGGGTGGTCTAATAACCCTTTGACCCACATGACTTATACAGGGCCAACCCCAACAAGGTGGTCTAATAACCCATCAAGTATAAGTTACAACATTTACAATATAAATGACGACACTTCCTTATAGAGGAATAATACCATCTCTATAGGAATACAATATACATATATGTGAAATACATTCCAAAGTTACATATACATCAACACTCCCTCTTAACTAGGAAGGTATTTCTCAGCACAGTTCTTCTAGCACAAGTCATCTTCTCTGGATCATCGTCACTGGATAATCGTCATCGAGTCATCATCATCGTCACTGCTGCTGCTATCTCAATCAATCTCTGAATCTACTCGTCATAGGAAGTTCTACAGAGCCAGTCCTTTTTCATACTGGATGTAGGCCCACCACCTGTAGGTCTTCATCATCACTGGCCATACTGTGGAATCCTCAGGACTTATTACGTGCATCACAAAACCTCGAAAGAGAATCCCAGGATGTTACGGGTACACAACTCCAACCTGTAGGATCTCCCAGGGCGCTATTACATGTGACCCCACCACAAAACCTCGAAAGAGTATCCCAGGATGTTACGGGTACACAACTCCAACCTGAAGGATCTCCCAGCGCACAAATTACATGTGGTCACCACAAAACCTAGCAAGAGCATCTCAGGATGTTACAGGTACACAACTCCGACCTGAAATCTCCCAGGGCACAAATTACATGTGGTCATGGCAAAACCTCGAAAGAGCATCTCAGGATGTTACGGGTACACAACTCCGACCTGAAATCTCCCAGGGCACAAATTACATGCCATAGGACAAAACCTCAAAAGAGCATCTGCCAGATATCCCAGGGCACAAATTACATGCCATAGGCAAAACCTCGAAAGACTATCTGCAGATCTCCCAGGGCACAAATTATATGTCCTCCCAAGCAAAACCTCGAAAGAGCATTTGCCAGATGTCCCAGGGCACCAAATTACATGCCATAGGCAAAACCTCGAAAGACCATCTGCAAATCTCCCAGGGCACAAATTACATGCTTATCTGCACAACCTGTTCCACGGCCACAGAGTATCAAACTGATACTCACCATACATCATCCTGATGTATCCATGATCATCCTGATCATCATCACTGCAACGTCCTGCTGCATGTCATCTGGAGCAACATCCTGAAGCTCGTCATCTATGATCATCCTGATCATCACTGCAACGTCCTGCTACATGTCATCTGGAGCAACATCCTGAAGCTCATCATCTATGATCATCCTGATCATTACTGCAAAATCCTGCTGCATGTCATCATACCTGATCATCAATGCATCTACCTGATGCATACCAAGTATCTACCTGATACATATCATCATACATGATCCTCCTGATCATCAATGTATCCACCTGATACAAATACAAATACATGATACATATCACCATACATGATCCTCCTGATCATACAATGTATCCACCTGATACATATACAGATACATGGTCCAAGCATCCATCATGATGCATATACAAAATACATACACATGATCCAACTGATCATATCCAGCATCAACAGGATGCATACATACATACATAAAAATGATCCAACTGATCATATCCAACATCCAACATGATGCATACATACATACATAAAAATGATCCAATTGATCATATCTAAGCAGAAACCAGAACATCATCCTGATGCTCATCATCCAGCGCTTACATCCACAGCCATGTGAAGGATCCTCCTTCCAACATGCTTGGAATGGCTTCAGCAAATGTGTCCATCACTTCTTCCTCGAAGTGTCCTCGATCTGAAGAATGCCAAGCCTCTCTCTGAAGTACTCGAACTTCACCCTGGCTAGTGGCTTCATCAGCACATCTGCAATCTTCTCGTCTGTCGCAACATACAGAAGCTTCACAGCTCCTCTCTGCACCATATCCCTGATATAGTGATATTTGATCTCTATGTGTTTCAACCTGTCATGAAACACTGGATTCTCAGATAGCTTCACACAACTCTGGTTATCACAGAAGATACCAGTAGCCTCCAACGGGAGATCAAATAACTCAGACAGTAGCTTCCGTAGCCATACTGCCTCACAACTAGATGAACAGGCTGCAACATACTCTACCTCAGCTGTACTCAGTGCTACGCAGGACTGCTTCCCTCTGAATCAAGAGATCACACCTGATCCCATACTGAAGCAACACCCAGATGTGCTCTTCCTGTCTGCAGCACTGCCAGCCCAATCTGAATCAACATAACCCTGCAAGTTAAACTTTTGATTCACCTCATACTTGAGCCCATAATCCACTGTACCCTTCAGGTACCTCAGAACATGCTTTACAACTACCAGGTGAACACTCCTCGGATCCGTCAGGAACTGGCTCAATGTGTTCACAGCAAAACAAATATCCGGTCTCGTGTTCGTCAGGTACATCAAGGACCCAATCATCTGACGATACATAGAGACATCAACTGGCTCAGATGAAGCATCACATAGAAGCTTCAGATTTGATGCCATAGGTGTGGCCATGGCCTTGTAGTCCATCATCCCGAACCTCTTCAGGATCTCTACTGCATACTTCCCTTGTCCAAGGAAGATTCCATCACTCTGCCACACCTCCATGCCAAAAACAAATAGTGCATCAACCCCAAGTTCTTCATCTCGAACTCGGCAGTAAGCTTCCGCTGCGTGTCGGCAATCAATCTATCTTCACCTGTAACAAACAGGTTTTCCGCATACAACTATTCAAGAAAGTTGTCTTGAAATCCATCTAGTGTATCTTCTATTTCATCACTTTCATATTTCTCTATGCTTCCATCTGCAGCATGCTTGATCTTGATAGATCTATATGGAAGTCATAACAAACTTCCCTTCAGGTCTTGGGACTACATCCCAAACATCATTCTTCATGATCGACGGATCATGGCATTCCATTTCTTCATCCCAAATCCTGGGAACTTCAATATCTTCAATATTTTCAATATATATCTTTGTTGCTGGAACAAATGTTGTAGTCCTTTTGTAGGTGAAGATATACGGTCTTTCCCTACAAAACAGGTTAAATTGCATGATTAGAAACATCTCATAATTTTCAGAACAAATTCTTACACATAAAGAAATATGTCATACAGTCATGCAATTATCTTAGCCAATGCTTCAATACAACATTTATCCATATCCCGTAACTTTCTAGATGCCTTCCAATCTCTACCAGAACATTGTTAAGAGTGTGCACAACTCCCAACATGTCAGCAAAGAGGTTTAATTCTAGATAAGTAGCAATGGAATGTTGTACAGTGCCATAGGCCACTTACCCATGTATATTAGTAGTATACTGTTCATCAATGCAACTATTCTAATATGCACAATACATATCCTAAGTCTAGGAACATGAGCATATACATCATTGAACAATTTTATTTAAACAAACACATATGCAAGAAATTAAAATACTTATCTTTGTTTGTTCGTTGGGTGGACTCCCTCTGAGTCTTTGCTTCCTTACAGGAGCTGTTGGAGTCCTAATCTGAAGTAGCTTCTTCTACACCTTTCTATTGTGGAAAGATGGTCAACTCCCTCTGAATATCTGCATCCTTGTAGAAACTACTGAAGTGTGTTCCTTTGCTTTCTTGCATGAACAACTGGAGTGTGCTCCCTCTTGATCTTTGCTTCCTAGATTACCTGTTCTTGAACTCATATTCATCCTTGGTCCCTTTGCATGCTTATTAGTATCATGATTGTGTTATCCTTGTGATCTCATATAAAATCATACATTCATTAGTATACTATTAAAACACAATAATCTCAAGCATGTATAGTCATGATCATTTCAAACAGAAAATAATAAGCATTAGCATTCAAGGTTTATGTAGGATTCTTATGGTTAGTCAAATCATAAGAAACATAACATGTCTAAACCTATAATTACTCAAACCTATGACTCTTCGGGTTAGTTGAATCATCAAACAAGATAAGAGATATAATATGCATAAAACTTGTGATTATTCAAACCTATACCTTCATGATTCTTCTGGTTAGTCATATCATCAATGATGGCAAGAAACATAATATGCATACAACCATGATTATTCAAACCTATGACTCTTCAGGAATAATCATTATCAACAACAGTATAAGATCCTAACACAAGGTAGGATTCTAGCTTGATATAGGAAAAACATACCTGGATTAGCATGCTAGCTATTTATGTCTAACATACTCACATGATGTCTTCTTTTTCTTCTTCAATGACTTGTGCTAGTAACCTGTATATCTCATAGGTTAACCATTACAAAATCAAGTTATACATACCTCGTAAATGGATCTTCTATGAGATCCATGACAATGGATGAATCTTTGTCCTCATGTTATCATGATCATATGTTCTTGGACCAGAACATGATTTGTCTTTCTTGGTGTACCTTTCATGTTAGTAGACAACATAAACCTCATATAACACCATAATGCATTAGTACAATCATAAGTGTCAACACCCTAATCAATGAATATTTTCTATCATGCATTCATAATTTTGTTAAGGTGATACGACAAATCTAAAATCAAAATTGTACTAACCGTAATAACATGAAGACAAACATACCATAAACTTAATCATGGACAAATATCGAAACATACCTCAATGAGTCATACCTGTCAAGATCGCTTGTAATCTTCTTATGTAAGGCCTTAGCCTCATCTCTCTCTGAAACAGGAATTTCTTCACTTATGCAGGTGACCAATCCATCTTCTTCTAGGATTAAACCACATCCTCTTGATTTGCAAGAACTGGACCTGGAGCTAGATATGGGTTTGTCAGAGAAACCCCAAAATTTCAAACTTTGAATTTCAAACTTTCGAAAGGATAGAAATATGCGCCTTGATGAGCTGATCAAACTGGTATATTCAGAATTTGAAAACTGCAAAGTTTTACTCCTCATTTTTGCCTTTGAAACTTCCGGATTCACTGGACGTGACCCTGAACTGGGGTTTGATGAAGCCCACTCTTCTGCCCAATCAAAAGGTTTGATTCAAAGCTCTAAGCTTCTATTTTTCTGAGGAGCTTCCAGCCATGGTCACAGATTTCAAAAATTCCCATTTTTACAGAAGCCCTAATTTTCCACTTTCTTGATCAAAGTCCCAAACTAGGGTCTGATCAAGCCTGGCCTTCTGCCCAACCAAAAATTCTGATTTTGGTCTCTAAATTTTTATTTTGATGAGTAGCATTCAGCCGTGGTCTCTGATTACAAAAATTCCAACTTTCTCCAAAGCCCTAAATTCCGGAAGCCATGAATGAAGGTACCAAAAAAATAATCCTGTTTTGACAGAAATATGTACCTGATTGTTTCTGGTGTAACTCCAAAATTTTTTATCCACAGGGTCTGAAAAAGTTTCCTGAGATAGCCTGACCTGTTATCTTTCCATCCTGATAGGTCTGACCTCAATTGGATTTTCTAAGAGAGAGTTATGCCAAATGTCGCAACGTGACCTGTTTTTGGATAATACAGGAGTGCGAACTTGTACGGCGTGCCACGTGTCACTGTTTCAACTTCGGCCTCTGAAACCTTTTCCTGAGATAGCTCGGCCTGTTATCTTTCCATCCTGACAGGTATTACCTCAATTGGATTCTCTGAGAGAGAGTTATGCCAAGTGTCGCAACATGACTTGTTTATGGGATAATACAGGAGGGCGAACTTGTACGGCGTGCCACGTGTCACTGGTTCAACTTCGGCCTCTGCAAAACTTTTCTGAGATAGTACAGTCTGTGTACTACCTGTCACTTTTTACTAAATTTCATTTGGAGATTCCTAGCCCAAGTTATGACCTTTTTCCCAAGGTCACCTGATTTTGACTCAGATCTGGAAGAGGCAGAAACCCTATATTACACAGATCATAAATCACAAAGTACAACAAATTAGAGGTTTTCCTTTGGACACAAGGTACCTGGAGATTTAATCTTCGTCCTGTAACAATTTCAGATCCGAAAACTTCTCCAAAACGGATTTATAGCGAAAGTGCTACAATGACTGGTTTTTGCTATATCAAGCCCTAGCATCGTAAGTGTAACAAGTGTCATACATGCCATATCATGCCTTCTTTCAGGCTAGCTCTGATACCATGTTAAATTTTCAGAATTTACTTCAATCTGATCTAGGATCTTAACTGAGAGAACAACATGTACAGCATATCAATCATGGAGACAAAAATGCAAGCACACAAGAGACACAAAGATTTACTTGGGGAAAACCATAAAGGTGAAAAACCCCAATAACTTCCTCAGAGATAGATAGAGCAATGATACAACCAACCATAAGAGATAGACACAACCTAGCAGCAGATCCTCCTCCTCCATAAGTGCGCCACTCCTCCTTGAGTGCATGAGTGAGAAGTGAGTGAGCAAATAGAGTGCCTCCCGCACTCTATGTATACTTGACTTGACTTGCCTTTTTACCTAAGTCATGTAGGCTCGAACTTAACCACATAACATAATGCTGACTGGGCCGACCCCCAATAGGGTGGTCTAATAACCCTTCGACCCACATGGCCGACCCCCAATAGGGTGGTCTAATAACCCTTTGACCCACATGACTTATATAGGGCCAACCCCAACAAGGTGGTCTAATAACCCATCAAGTATAAGTTACGACATTACAATATAAATGACGACACTTCCTTATAGAGGAATAATACCATCTCTATAGGAATACAATATACATATATGTGAAATACATTCCGAAGTTACATATACATCAACATCAAGTGCCTAAATAAAGAAGATTTATGGATCTTGTCCCCCACTCGAGTATATATACCATATTTTTGACAAGTTTGCAACCAATCCTGCACTCTTCAGTGAAGATAAGAAGGATGTGATTTTTCAATGCAATATTAAGCACCAAAGGCACTAATAAAAAGTAACGAGGATGCCTACAAGAATGCCTTGAGAACTCTTCTTCAATAGTGGGAGAAGGAAAAATGTAAATATTTCTAGAATACAAAGATATGAATTGATGTAAAAATATTTGAAGCATGGATATCTGGGGTTCGGTTGATCTATTGGGCTTGGCATCTAAGGCTATGGGGACATGGATTCCCAGTCTAGATTTCCTTCTTCCTATCCAAATAGCTCGAGTAGAAAAAAATGAACTTCTGGCTCTCAGCGCTGGGTTTAAGATGCCACCTGAATTGAGTTATAGAGACAACTTATCTATGACAAATTTGATTGATTTTGGAACTTGTGACATAGTTCTTAGTAACTGGGAGGGTGATATTATGGTGATATCATCTGTGGGAAAACAATGCAACATAAAATATTATTTGTTAAACCACTTTTCAAGGTCTGTTTTAGATGTGGCAGGTGGAGTGGATGACTGCAAGAGCAACAAAGAAATGCATCTATGTCATGTTGTATTTTGAAGCACTAGGTGGTTTTGAGCAGACCGAGAAAATGGGTAGTTTGAAGGGTATGTTATGAATGTTCCCATAATGATAGCAAATGTGAGACACTAGTATGGAAGAAGCTAGGCATATTATTCCTATCATGGGTGTGAGAATCGAAATAATCTCACTACACCTTAACCAGGTTTTCAGGAAGACTCGCTCTTCTATAATAATCAAAATACCCCAAACTTGCATACATACCTGGAATGCCAGTACCGACATTGATGGAAAGAGTCAAAACTCGCCACCATGTAGACTACCTTTCAACCATATCCTTTGCAAATTCAGGATCAACCAGTAGACTAGCCAGATCTGGATTCCTATCATAGGCCTTCTTGATCTGATTGAGGAAAACTGTGTGAATGATGAAACCACCCTTTTAGATCCGAGGGATCTCTCCCAGTTTCAAATCCCACCATCCATAATGCAGTTCCCTTCCTTTATGTGAGTAGACAGGGTTTATATTGTTTTTCCCACAGGGAGTCCTTCTTTGACAAGCAAGATTATAACTCTAGGATTTTGGACTGAATACAAAAAATCCAACCAACCCTATTCTCAACAAATATGTGGAAGCCATTCATCCTCTGCTTCCTAATGCACTTGTGGGATATAATTTATGGGCCTCAAATTTAGTTTGGTGTATTCAGAACCTCAGTAGATGAACTGGGTAGGTACATAATCTCCCAATTTCGATCTTTGCAGTGGCTATTAGTACCACACTTGATTTTCAGCTCCCCTTTCAGTCTCTTCTTTCATTTTAATTTCTATGTTTTACATTTTCCCGCTCTATCTTTCTTAGTCATCTTGGTATATTATTTTTTATTCTTGTGTTTTAAATTCTCCCGCTTTTAAATTCTTGGTGATCCTTGTTTTAACCTCTCTTTGTTATTATATTTTATGCCTTATGTCATTTATTAAAATTATTCCTACCTTCTAAAGAAAGTTCGTTGTTTTTCATTATTCTAATTAGTCTTAAATAAAATGTTAACTTTATTTATTTATAATTAATTATTTTGTTCTTATTATTCTCCTTTATAAAATGCTAACTTTATTTGTTTATAATTAATTATTTTGTTCTCATTTTTCTTCTTTTTAGCTATATTAATTACCCATTTTTTATGTTATCAAATCATTATTATATTTTTTCATTTATATCTTAATATTAATTTATAAGTACTAAATAATTCTAACTTTATCAAATTCTCTCAATTTAATTTTAATCCTTAACTTATTAATCTAGTAAATATTTACTCCTTTCCTTATTATTTAACACTTTTATAATTTTTCTATACATTTTTCCCTTGAAATATCATTCATCCTCCTAACCACTAAATACCCTAACAACAAGATATCATGGCCATTTTGAAGTTTAGTATACCATGGATGGTTCTTTAAACATAGGACATGGTACATGGTCAAAGTTCTGGGTCTTAGATCATAACATTAGTTGTGAGGTTGAAGGCCATGCATAAGGCCAAAATCCACAACTATTCCTTCCATACATAATATTTATCATGTAAGGGAGATATTTTTCAAGTTATAACAATCTGTACATATATCCTAATTCCTAGGCCATGGTATTTATGGATCATGGGCCATTAATGATGTTCTAAAGCACCATATAGGCCTGATATAGGGTATATTTATCATATTAGTTATCTGTCCTATCAATTTCCAGGATTGAGATACTAGGGCTAGTTCTTAGAATCCATTCCATGTAAAAGGACTATGGTGATAACTTCATGGTTTGGCACTCCAAAGATGTTTATGGTGGCCTAAGCCGTTGTCCAACTTTAAAATATAGATTCTTACACCATAAAAATTTCATTCAACTCATGAGTTATGCACAAGGTCTTAGGGCATTAGATAGTCCCCATATAGGGAATATTTGTTCTGCAAGAAAGATATTGTCCATGTGCAATCCTCAAATCACCACACATACCCTACATAGGGAATCTTCAACCCATGAGTGGGATATGGTTGATGTTTTTAGGTTTCAATTAATAGGGATAACTATCAATGAATATGGCACAGTTTTATGTTAAATTGAGTGTCTTATACCATAACATTTGCATTGGCCCTAAAAATGAAATCTTCGTCATGTGAATGGGATATGATGGCCATTTCAAGTTTGGTACATAATAAATTGTTCTTATAGATCAGTCCAAGGTAAAAATATCCGAGTTTTAGTCGATAACATTTTCTTATAGTTCTTATATATGGTCTATATGTATGGCACCAAGAGCAATAAATAAGAAACATTAATATAGAAGTAATATATCTAATTGGTCACATTGAGGTTTAAAACACCATGAATGATGGCATCACGTAGTTTGTATTTAGGTCACTTTGGTCTCCATATCACCATTGTGCTTGGTCTCTTCCTTTCTATAGGTTATATACTTGAAGGGTCACGTAAGGATGGAATAGTTGAACCTAACTTAGGAGGAATAGGTATCAAAAATATTGAAACGGACACCATATCATTCCTGTAGGTCAATATTTCCCTATTCAAATGCTTTTATGATGGTTTGGAGCCCACACATAGTCCATGAGTCCTAGATGAAAATTTTATGGCTCCAAAATCTATATTTTGACCTTGGTCTATGTATAAAGTCATGATCACCATCCTCAATGTTCCAAGCTAAAAATGGCCATCATATCTTGGATCACATGATAAATATCCCCTTTGTAGGACCTTTGTGGTGTCCAAGGGACACAAGGATGTCCCATGAACCCTATAGACAAATATTATGGTATAATACCCTACAGTTTGGCATTGAACCACATCATGGTTACCATGAACCATGTATAATGTTCTAAAATTTAAAATGACCACCATATCCCACTTCCATGATCCTCATTGTCATCATCACCATCGTCATTATCATTATCACCATCATCCTAGACATCGACATTATCGCCATAGTCATTGACATTGTCACCATAGTCTATCATCAAAATCAATGTCGTGGATATAATCATCATGATCATTGTGATGATGAAAAAGGTATCCAAACTCATATTAATTAAATGGGTTTCTTAAAATAGGTTTAGCGTACAACTAGGAATATAGGCATCAATTGTCATCGCTACCATCTTATAATCAGATAATCATAAACGCCATCATCTTTGTCATCATGCATCATCATTCTTGTTGTCATAATGTTAGGGACACTCATATGCCATTAGGGTCACTGAAATGTTGTTGGGGACACTTGAATGTCATTAGAATCATTTAGGTTACATTAGGGTCACTCAGACACCATTACAGTCATTTAGGTGCCATTGCGATTAATCAGGATCTAGAAGTGTTATCACATGCATCATCATTTTGTACATCGGCATTGTCGTCATTGTAAACATCATATGGTACATCAACATCAACATCATCATCATCGATGTCTCCATCATCGTCATCATCATCATCAAGTACATCATTAACAACATAAGGGTTTATGGATTCAATATGCAAAAGAGAAACATAAGGGTGTTTTTCATTCTTCTCTCCACTGTCAGGCTTCCTCTTGCCTCTTTTATAATGTTGGGGAGGAAGTTACGGAAGTTCCATTAGTTTTTTATTGGAAAATGACGATTCAATAACCATGAAACTGTTTTCACATTTCCTAAATTTTATTCTTATTTTTTGCCTTCAAAATAGCAAGGACGCGGGCTAGACACTACAGAGTCGCGTGGACACGGGCTAGCCATGTATAGGTCATTTCCGTGTATAAAACTGGGGTTTTTTGAAGGTTTAATTGAGAATGGATATGTGAATTAAACAATCACAGGATAAGGGAGTCTGTAATTATGTAAATAAGCTAAAAAAAAAGGCATGTTGTAGAGATGTGGTAAATCATGCTATAACAATCACCTTACAAGAATTCCTTAAAGGATTTTTCCCTCTCCTAACTAGTTTGATGGGTCTTAATAATTATTAGTTGTCATTATCCTTGTCTTCATCACGATCATTGTCAATATCATCATCATCATCATCGTAGACATCAACATTAACGCCATAATCATCATCATATATGATCATCATAGTCAATATGATTATCATCAATGTGATAATGATAACGACATCAAACCACCTAATCACATGAGTTTCATAAAAGAGATTTCGGCTCTAACTGGGAATGTAGGCATCAATTTTGATAGATATCATCTTATAATTATCAAATCATCATTAGGCCCATCATAATTGTCATAATGCATCATTTCCATGTTGCTAGGGTCAATCAGATGCCATTAGGGTCTCTCAAATGTTGTTAGAGACACTCAAATGCCATTAGATCTGTTTGGGTGACATTAGGGTCATTTAGGTGCCATTAGGATCAATCAATATCCATAAGTGCTAACACATTCATCATGAAAATTGGCATCGACATCGTCATCATCATCATCGTCCTGATCATCATAGTGAACATCATACATTACATTAGTATCATCATCATCACATATCATTGTGATCATAGAAATTCATGTCAAAGACATTGTGATGATGAACAAGACATCTTACTACCTTTCAAGAAGTTCATAAAGGACATTTTCCCTCGCCTAACTAGTTGATGGGTCTTAATAATTAGTAATTGTCATGATCCTCACTATCATCCTCATCACTGTTGTTATCATCATTTCCATTGTCCTAGACATCGAAATTACCACCATATTAATAACCAATGTCATCATCATATATCATTATAGTCAATGTCATGATTATAGTCGTCATGATCATCGTGATGATGAAAAAGGCATCCAACCACCTATTAATAAAATGAGTTTCACAGAAGATATTTTTCCTCTGATTGGGAGTGTAGGCATCAATTGTCATCATTATCATCTTATAATAAAATCATCATAAACACCATCATCTTTGTCATCGTGCATCATCATCATCATCGTCGTCATGATGTTCAGGTCACTCAAATGCCATTAAGATCGCTCAATTGTTCTTAGGGATGCTTAGATGCCTTCAGGGTCATTTAAGTGACATTAGGGTCACTCAAGATCCATTAGAGTCATTTAAGTTCCATTAGGATCAATCAGGATCCGATAGTGCTATCACATGCATAATAATCATTGGCATTGACATCGTCATGATCCTCACTATAATTGTTATCATAATTTCCATCATCATAGAGATCAACATAATCACCATAGTCATCGACATTGTCATTGTCATTATCAATGTAGTGATAATAATTGTCATTGTTATCATCTTGTAATCAAATCATCATCATTGTCATCAGGCATCATCAACATCATCCTCATGTTGTTATAGTGACTCAAGTTCCATTAGGGTCACTCAAATGTTGTTAGGGACAATCAGATGCCATTAGGGCCATTTAGGTGTTATTAGGGTAACTTATATGCAATTAGGGTCATTTAGGTTCCAATAGGATTAATCAAGATCAAATAGTTCTTTAATCACCTACATCATCATTATTGACATTGACATCATCATCATCATCAACATCCTAGTCAACATAGTACATATCATCAATGCTAATATTTTTCCTTTTCAGGATGCAATGACATCATCATCAACATGTCATTAGAGTCACTCAAATGTCGTAGGAACACTCAGATGCCATTAGGGTCATTTAGGATTAATTATGGTCTCCCAGTTTCCAAAAGGTCCACTTAGGTTCCATTAGGGTCACTCAGGGTCAAATGATGCAATAACATGCATCGTCCTCATCATCATCATTATCATCGGCATTGTTATCATCACCATCGTCGTCATTATTATCATAGAAATCAATATCAATGTATAACACAACCCTCCCAAATCTAACCCTAAACTCCAATAACCAATAGCCTCTATCCCATCAATTAACTAACTCATATGTTGTACTAGGCTCAATTATAGGAGGAAAACTAGGTGCTATTTTGGGATAAAATTTAGGCACAATACTGGGAACAAAAACGTGGTGGTACTTTGGGAGAAAAACTAGATGCTATATTAGACGTTATTGTAGATGCAAAACTTGGTGCTAAACCTACCGACAATTAGGAAGCTAAATTAGGCACTAAACATGGTGCTAATCCTAGCTTGAATCTTGGCGCAACTTAGGGAGCCAAACTAGGCACAATTCTTGGTTTAAATATTGGCGCAAAAGAGGAACCTAAACTTGGTGCTAAGCTTGGAACTTAAGGAGGATGCTATTTTTGGCACTAAAGGAAGCAAAACTAGGCGTTATTCAGGTTGTTATGCCTGGTAGTATTACTAGTGTTAAAGTGGACGTTAAAGTTGAAGCTAAAGTGGATGCAATTATTGTCGAGTTTAGCACCTAATTTCAAAAAATGATTCAAAAAATGCCAGTGCCATCTCATGAAATAGCGCCAACTTTGCCTAGAAAATGAAGAAAAATACACTAATTTTGTTAGTGGATACCAAAAAGGGAGCTAAAAGAGACGCTAATCATAGGGTTTTGTTGTAGTGAATGGATATCATGCTTCTCTGAAGATGAGTCCATTTGAATCCTTGTATGATAGAAAGTGCAATACTCCAATCAATTGGGACAATCCATTTGACAATGTACTAAAGTGGGCCAGAGTTTCTTAAAGAGATGGAAGAGAAAATGGTTAAGATTGGACATAATTTGAAAATAGAATAGGAAAAAAAAAATAGTTATGCAGATAGAGGAAGAATAGAAAAAGAATTTAAATTGGGGGACCATGTTTACATGAAATTCATGCCAAAGAAGAGTTCCCTGAAATTTGGAATATGTCCAAAGCGTGCAGCTCAATTTTGCGGGCCATTTGAAAATTTGGATAAGATAGTGCTTGTAGCTTACAAATTAGCATTGTTTGCTTGATCCACTCGGGGCTAGGAAGACGAGGGGGGGAAACAGTTCGACTGAATGAGTCGGGATCTGTTATGATGGAAGCATAAGAAATAGAATAAACAAGCAAGAATTACACTACGCAGATAAACACACAGACAAATATGCAGGAATGCGAACTAATCTCTAATACTAATAACCATATAGATAAGATGTATATTATAATAGTTTACATGCTTATATAGAGAGTGTTGAGATGCTTGGGTGCTTTCCTTTTACGTTCAGTTACAAAAGAAGTTATAACAATTCAGCAGTTCAACCGTTACAGTCGACTGGAAGACAAAGAGACAGTCTGTCAAAGTTCGACAATCGCATGTCGCAAGATGGTGTTGCGCAAGTCACAGGTCGACACTGAATGTTGGTGTCACGAAACTTTGAGGTCACAGAACGTGTCGAATTCATGTTGCAGTTCGACAACTTTCCAAAGTTGTGTCGAAGTCGTGGAATGTGTCAAAGCCATGTCGAAGTCGAAACTCATCGGAGTTGTGTTGATGATGATGACTTGTCAAAGAGGTGTCGAAGTTGGCATCAGACACTAATACCAAGTGCGATATGGATCACTACTTGTCTGCATGTGCAAAATGTATTTCATGTGTCGTTATTAAATAAATATGTGTGTAATCCTAACCACATAATTGATTGGGATTTAATTCATGTGGGACCGGAAGGATATTTTTGGTGCAACCGCTACATATCCTCGATCATAAATTTATGTTGATGTGGAAAAGGGCCATCAGATAGGTAAAGGTCCAATGGACCAATTACAATCCTGAAGAAACAACATGGAGCTAGAGGATGTGATGTGGGAAGCATACCCATATCTATTTTGAGGTTTTGATAAAAAATTGTAAATGTACATAATGTTGATGATACATCGATGACGGTGCATAAATTAAGGGGGGGGATGTAATACCTCAGTTTTGGTTCCGTAGTGTAATTTTATATATATTGGTGTGAAATGATAGAAGCTAGAAACAAATCATTCAAGGTGACCAAGCTATTGTAAATATGTACTTTTTCAATATTAATATAAAATCTATGATGGTTGTAGCAGAAGAAGAATGAAGAAAACATGGGGAGATATGATTCCACAAGTGAGGAAGTGATAGTGGGATAAAGTAAATGACCCTAGTGGTATTTAGTGTATATATTTAGCCCTATCAATTTAACCAAGGTTCATAAACCATGATTAAGAGACATGCTTTGATTAAGCATTATTTAATTAACCTAAGAGGGGATTAAGAGGGGGGAATTGGTCCTATGAGGACTAGCCACATGGAAATCTAAAACATACATATAAAAGTGAGAATGTATGCTTATGAGGGGTTCATTCCTTCATGGTTTGGAATAGTTCATTCCATTCCTTCTTGTTCTATCCATCATCTTGGTTTCCAAATACCGGTACTTGATAGATATTTTCATGCCATTAACCCCAAGAAATTGGTGCTATGGGAGTGTACCCTTGTGAGAGGAACCTAACCCGCAATCATGTTCCATGGAGTCCCAATTAGACTCCCCGTCAAACCTATGCTCAAAGCGTTTTAAGGGAACTAGAGGTTTCTATAGGGACTATTAGCTTGAGAAGGGGGCTTGTTCCTTGTGTTGTGCAGGAGGTTGATGGGGAATGAGAAGTGAGGATTAGGGAAACTATGGAGGGGGTTTCTGCACCAAGGGGGTTACATGAGTGTTGGGTTGTGTAGATATCTTGAGGAATTGCTTTTTCCTTGTGGACTGATGGCCTTAGTTTGGGGGTTTTCCCTGTCAAAGAAGGATATGGTTGAGCCTATGGTTGGGAGGAACATCCTTCACATGCAACCAGTTGGAGAATATTCAAATAAGTATATCACTGTGTATGAATTCCCATGTTTATATTTGTATTTTCATATTTTAATTTGTTGGTTGTAATTGTATAAATGCATGGATTGCTTGGCATGGTTTGAGTGTATTCATTATAGAATTGCATGTAATGTTTTACTATATGCATATATAATTTGGGTGACCAAACATTTATTTTCTTTTGTAAATTGATAACGAAATTATGAAAAATGAATTTGGGTGTCTGTAATGAATTGTGTACATTGTTTGAGTACCCCATGGCCTCCATGGTTGAAAGAAGCTACTGTGTATATGACAACCCTACAATTTTTTAGGTAAACAATGAAACCTAGGTGCCTTTAATCTTGAGCCAAGGAGACTTCAAGTAGCCCTATGCAAGTGGGAACATGAGTCTTAGATATCTTTCAGCTCCCTTTGCATGAAAGTTATGAAAATAAATGCTTCCCTCAATCCCATGTAAATCATTCTAGTTCACCTCTCTAGCTTTGTGAAAGCCCCACCTCAATATTAGATTATGTCATCTCCTCACTGACATTCGTGCTATGAAGAAACCCTAGATATAACCAACTCTTCTATGCAAGTGGAATCTATAGCTAGTACCTTTGAGCCTTGAACCTTTTAGATTTTTTATGTTTTATTGTCATATAGTTTCGTGAGATAACATGTTAAGTAATATCCTTGTAAGTTTTTGAGCATGCGAGCTTGGATATGTAGGATTAATAATTTCATTGAATATTTGCAATTTTCTACAAAAATTAGACGTTTTATGTTCGAATATTGTAAAAACATTTGTATGGGTTTCGCTTCAACATGTATATGTGGGTAACCCTAATAAAATGAAATCAAAACACTTAAAAGGATAAAAATACATAAATTCATTTCCATAAATCACAAGTTAAAATAAATCTATGCTAATTGAATTGAGAGGCACTTTTAGAGGTGGGTGAGATGTGTCACTTCTTTGGCTAAAAAAAAAAATAATATAAAAAATAGATAATGTAAAATCATTATCAAATTGCATTAAATTATATGTGTGTGTGTGTGTTGTGAAATAGTTCTATATTAAATTACACAAAATATTTAAGAGATTGCAATATTTGTACCAACAGGTTGGCTCAATATTATAGAGATCGTAACATTTGTACCTATATGTTGGTCAAATAAAATATTTAAATATAAAATTGAAAATAAAACAATAATAATAATCTTTGAATCTCATTGGTTTTTTTTGTTATTTCTCTTTGTTCTGTGTCTATTATAAGTGCTAAGAGGGATAGAATCTTTTGAGGTGCAAACCCTTTTTATAGTGAAAACTTTGAAAAATGGTTTGCACCTCAAGGAAATTGATCCCTTTGGATGTTTGGTAAATCCAAAATTAAAATGATAAACAAATTTCCTGTGACAATTATTAAAAATTATAAAATATTTAAAATGTTTAACCATTAAAATAATAATATTAATAATTTTTAATAGCTTGTATTAAAGTAAAAAAACACACAAATTGACAAATTGAATTTGTTACACCAATATGTGTTTATATCTTCGAATTTGGGGTAGAGTAGCAAGTATGCTTTTCCTATATTGCATGAGGATGAGACAAGTGAAGTATCCAGATTGATTTTATGGGCCTCGTTCCAAATTTGAAATAAACAAATTAAAAAAAAAAGTATAAAAAATAACTAGTAGCTAATGCATGAATAACTGGTAAGTGATGCATGGACATTGGCAAAGAACCCATTTAACTAGAAGAAGGAAGGTGATAATAGTAGTTGATGCATAAACAATGGGTAATTACAACTCACATGGAGAACAAGTAACATATAACTTGTTCATTGCACTTAACTTGTGGCCTATCATGCCACAAGTTAAGTGGTTGTGCTAGTTATTAAATTGAAGTTAAGTATGGTGAATAACTTTTTTTTATAAGTAAGCTATATTATATTAACATAATATACAAAAAAGGTTACAATATCCACCATCCTGATAGCTTTTCATGGCAGTATGAAAGAGGATTCTAAGAAGGTCCAATAAACCATATAACAGGTATTCCTAGAGCCCCTCCCCCGAAGAAGAAAACAGATCCTATTGTTGGAACATTTAAAAACCCCATCCATACTTAGGATATATTTTACTAGTCATCTAGATTAATTTCCTAAGTTTTGACTAGCTAAATAGGGTCAGTTTTGTCTTTTAGTGGACCATTTGCCATCACAAGTCACAAAAACAAATTTGGAAAAATTATGGATAAAATTTCCTTGGATTTTGTCTGATTTTATTCTATTCCTGAACTAGAAAGACACTTTCCTAATTTAGACAACTTTATCCTGTTTTTTCTACTTTCTAGTGGATAAGGAAAAGCTAGTTGACTTGGAAACTCTTACCACTTGACCAATTCGACCTCGACATCATTTCCTCTCTTCTAAATCCATCATTACACTCCATTTACCTCAGTCATGAGATGCCATACCATACTTGCCAAATTCGTGAGTCTCTAGCACGGTTTTGGAAACTGCTTTTGCCACCTAGGGGGTTTTATGTTTTTAGTAAGCCTTACTTTTTATGCTTTACAACTTGCCTTTAAGGCATTCTATTTTCTCTCTTGAGATATATTATATATTGTATTCACATTGAAGAATAAGACATGAGATAATATTTCCATCAATTGAGTTCCTTCTCTTATGTTCTGTTTCAGCATTTCTTCTTATTCTTACATATCTTTGAATAATTCTTGTGAGGACTTCTTTGCTTCAAGATTCTTGGCTATTAGAATTATTTCATGGTATTCAACTAATATAGAATTCTCACATGGTTTCAGAGTCCTTGGAGTTCTTAATTAAATTATTCTTCCAGTATAAATTTCAGAGAGTTTGTTTTGCAGGTACTGAAGATCAAATAGCAGAAATTTATTGTTGAAGAAGAACTTAGATCTTTCCATCTCTCATCATTATTCTCCTCTTACACTTCAGATATTGAGGATCCTTTGTTGGTCAATGGTATCTAAGAAGGTCATCTATAGTTATTTGGAAGACAATACACAATTGATGTTGTTGGTTGCACCTTCACTTCCTCTGTCCATGCTCCTTCCAGTTCCTACATGATTGCCAACATGTTTTTCAAGAAGTTGGAGACATCTATCAGTTCTCTCATATGTCTTCTGATTCGAATCATCAGCAGGTTGTTGCAACTCATACACACTCAAAACCTCTCCTTGGGTTGTTTTTTAGTGTGTTATTGAATACTATGAGGCAAAATTACAGTTTGGAGTGATTGGTTTCACTCTCTCTGTCTTGCTTCTAATTCACTGCATGATTTTTGGCACCTATTGCACAAAAGATGGAGGACATCATCAAGTCTCATTTGGATCTGATCTCAAGAAGCTCAAGTCTAATGAGCATATTCCACTTCTTCCCAAGAATAATATTCCTCCATACATTTGACCAAGTTCTCACTTGCTTGGAGATTGGAGAGCATTATTATGGTGTATTCCATGATCTTGAGGGGAGGTTTTCTTCCTAAGTGGTTTTCCTTCTTTCCTCACCTACATGGACTAATAATTTTTTGTATTGGGGTGAATATAAGCCTTGTTGCTTGGGCCCTATATTTATGATATTTTACCTCATAAATTCGGGCTTAAGGGGGGGTGTTGGAAAATTTAAAAACCCCATCCATACTTAGGATATATTTTACTAGTCATCTAGATTAATTTCCTAAGTTTTGACTAGCTAAATAGGGCCAGTTTTGTCTTTTAGTGGACCAATTGCCATCCTAAGTCACAAAAACTAATTTGGACAAATTATGGATAAGATTTCCTTGGATTCTGTCTGATTTTATTCTATTCCTGAATTAGAAAGACACTTTCTTGATTTAGACAACTTTATCCTGTTTTTTCTACTTTCTAGTGGATAAGGAAAAGCTAGTTGACCACTTGACCAATTCGACCTCCACGTCATTTCTTCTCTCCTAAATCCATCATTACACTCCATTTACCTCACTCATGTGCTGCCATACCATACTTGCCAAATTCGTGAGCCTCTAGCATAGTTTTGGAAACTACTTTTGCCACCTAGGGGGTTTTTATGTTTTTAGTAAGCCTTACTTTTTGTGCTTTACAACTTGCCTTTAAGGCATTCTATTTTCTCTCTTGAGATATATTATATATTGTATTCACATTGAGGAATAAGACATGAGATAATATTTACATCAATTGAGCTCCTTCTCTTATGTTCTGTTTCAGCATTTCTTCTTATTCTTGCATATCTTTGAATAATTCTTGTGAGGACTTATTTGCTTCAAGATTCTTGGCTATTAGAATTCTTTCATGGTATTCAACCTATATAGAATTCTCACACCTACAAGCAAAACATTGACCATTTTTTCCCTTCATGATGACAACATACATAATATTCCACAAAAAAACCCGGTATCTTCGATGCTTGCCATATCACAGATACCATTTCCTAGACCGAAACTAACACACCTAAGCAAAAAAAAAAAAAGGATACTGACCACTAACACTAAACAAACACGAAAATTCAAAATAGTGAGGCCGAACCCCCACCATTAGGGCGTGGTGTTACCCGATTCTAGAGGAAATGATCTATCGTTGTGCAGACCTCCAACCTGGTGAACGCTAGTTGCCTGCACCCCTTCCCCCACCGAGTCAACATACCCCATTTTCAGGAGGAAAGGGATCCCCATCTCCTTCCCAACAGTGTCAATGTTCATGTGCAGCACCCGTGTGTCCAAATATATCTCCTTCCAAAACGCCACTAGGACTTCGTCCGCTTGCTCCTTCTCATCACGTTCCAGCAAAACCCTATTGAGCATGCTTTTCACAACCCAGTATAGGGTGATGGTCCCTTCATACAACCCCTGAAGACCATGTGAGGAGCCAAGGTCATGAATCCAAGGTTCCAACAGTGCCTTTTGCACATACGGTCCCACATCCTCCACCTCCCTCCACACTCCCTGTTCTAGCATTTCCACATTCACCCGAATCAATGCAAGGATAAACGAATGACAATTGCAAGCAGCTTGAGCCGCTCGAGTTGCTCACGGCTCACCCTATGTCTCCCCCTAGCTTCCACTGCTCCCCTATTCACCTTAGTCTCCATAAAAATCTTGACCCACAGACCCGGCATGTCCCCACCACCAACCTTTATATGAGAACCCTCTCCACCACCCTGCATGATGTCCAAAAGCACCACCCTATGGCAAACGCACAAAAAGCAGGAAGGACCAGAGGCAGGGAGCAAACCATCGCAGGATAAATCCCCAAAAACAGTAATTCCCAACCTCATGTCTTTCAGTTTATCAGCAATTCCCCCACCAAAATCCATAATGGATAATGTCCCTTCCCACCTGCAGATCTTATAGTCCATCATCTCAACCTCCCACAAACTAACTCCTCGCATGAGCCCTCCTCGTACGAAGATCTCTTTTATCATACCACTGCAGACTTCATAAATGAAAACACTTTCCACCATTAACGCAGGCATGCTCCACGCGTTGGGTTGGGCTCGCCACATATTCCCATCGTGATGTCCCTCCACCACACATCATCACCCGCATCCGAGAAAGTATGGTGAATAACTTGTATGTGATATACATTGATATTTAAATAAAAAATATCTTACGAATTTTTCTTTTTAAAAATAAAGAAATATACAAAATTTTAAACTAAAATGGTTAGAGGGAAAGAGTAAAGGCATTTTACAAACTTATAATTTTAGATAAAAATCTTAGTGAAAAAAACCGTTTGAAATGACGATATGAAGAAGTGAGTAAATACATTTTACAAACTCGTAATTTTAGATAAAAAAAAAACTTAGCGAAAACGACCGTTTGAAATGACTATATGAAGAAGTTGATGGAAGGCCCACTTTTGAGATTCTTCATAATAATGAAATTGGTCATATAACTTTTTGATAGGAAGATAATAGAATTTTGAATTTCATAGTCTATCTGGTATTTTACGATGTGTTATTGTAAATTTATTAAACATTAAGAAATTAATAAATATATATATTTTATTATTATTAAATTTAAAATCTAAAATTAAAGAGTTATACTTATTTTTTATATACATATTTATATAGATATATTTATTTAACTAACATGTGTATATGTATATTAAGAGTGTGTTAAAGAGTAGAAAGAGATTGAAAAAAACCTATTAAATGTTTTCTCATATATAATTCATCCATTTACACTAGGCATCTTCATCTTCATTCTCAAATATCTATCTATGACATTCAATAGAGTTAAGAAATTAAATACTCTTACAACCCTTTTAAAATCTTAAATGTACAACTTTTTAAAATCTTAAATGTAATAATCTAAAATTATTTATTAAATATATTATATAATTTTCGTTATTTCATTATAATAAATGAGGACAGTTCATATAACAGTCTTATGTATATACAAGCAATGATGCATTTATCTTTTATAAAGGTAATGGAAAGAATGGCTTAAATGTAATTAATATGTGCACTAAATAATATGCACATTGTACATAATAGTTATACTGATTTTTTTGGGGCCCTATTGTACATATTACATGTGAAGTAAAGATTCTGCTCATTGTGTATCATGTGAAGTGAAAACTCTGCACATTGTTTATTATATCATGTGAAGTGAATACTACATATGGTTAAGATGTGTATTAAGTTGTTTAAAGAAAGTTTATATATGATTTTTTTTTAATTATGTTATAATAAAAATGTATATAATATTTTTATTTTTATTTTTAATAAAGTATAATTTTATTTTAATATGAATTTATTTTTAAAATTTTAATTGTTTTTTAACTATAAATAATAACAATTTATTTATTTTTATTTTTTAAAACTTATTATATAATAAATTTAATTAAGGAGAAATCAGAAAATGAATTTATGTAATCACTTTCCGGCCTTTTTAATTAAGGAAAAATTTTATAACTCCAGACAAAGTTATGAAAATGTTTCTATTCAATATTCTAGATTAATTATGGCTCAATATAAATAATATGGAAAATGAGAGACTTCCTAAAATTGCTTTAAATTTAAGTCAAAACCAACTACGCCTTAAGCGGAGTTCGTGTAAAGATACAATGACTTGGTTAGACCATTGGGGCATTGATGAAAATGACACTTTATAGTCAAAAATATTATTACCTTTAAGTTTAAACAGAAATTGTGGTTCCAGGAAAATTCAGCGGGTAAGAGAAAACTAAGATACTATAAGGAGGTCATTAACCCTAATTTCGAAGATCGGAAATATCACTTGATAGTAACTAGTTCAAAGAAGAAAATTAATATAGCCAATATTAGAACGAACTCCCATGAGCTTCATAGCAAAATGGGGCATTAGTCTATTCCCAAAACTTTGTGGGCGGAAAGGGTTTGCCATCTTTGTGAGTCTATGAGCGTTGAGGATGAAATCACTTTCTCTTAGAGTGCCCTGCTAACACCCACATTAGATATGAGTTTCATAGTATTTGCTGCAATACAAACCTTGCTAACCCTCTAACTTGCCAAAACTATAGTGAGCTTGGAAAGCTTCTTACCAAAATTTTTGAGCATAGGAACAAACATTTAAAGCATACCAAGTAATAACCTTCTTAAGGTCTGATAGACAAAAGTTGGTCTTAATAGATGTTAATCATCATCACCATCATTTGAGCGAATCAAATATTATATTATGCTTTTACATGACATGTTTATGTTTTACTCATACTTGGATAGACCTAACTTGCATAATAATATGTTAGTATAGACCTAACTTGCATAATACGCACAATATCGTAAACCATATTACGCTTCTCATTGTTGATGTACCACCTTTTAGCCAAGAAAATACATATCACCTAATAAACTTGCAAAGGTGTTTGGTATTCTCTATTATTATTTGCTTGCAATAAAGTTGCAAAAGTGTTTGGTATTCTATGTTATTATTTGCGTCCATAGAATAAGATATCTTATGCTTTTACATGGCGTGTAAGTATTTTTTACCTTCTTCTATAAACCTAACTTTAATAATTGAGCTACTTAAAATAAATTATAATATGCCTAAGATTGTTTATGCATTATTAGTTGATTTTTATGTATTGTTGGTCCGTAAATACATATCATGTGCGCCATGTCGCCCCATAGGACTCGTGCATTGTACCCTTAACGAGCCCTTTGTATGGGAAACTATATTATAATCAAACAATATGTTCATATATATTAGGAGCATGCAAATACAGAAACGTCGGTGATAATCCAAAGGAATTTTGTAATTTAATGTTTAATACTGCCAAAATCACTAAGAAGTGTCTTGAGGTTGTAATTTCTAAAACATTTTCAAATTTAAATTAATTTTTTGAAAAAAAAATCTGCAACTTGTTATTCACAGACATAATCAAAGTTACATAATCTCGTTCGACATGGCGCAAATTATAATATGCCTAAGATTGTTTATGCATTATTAGTTAATTTTTATGTATTGTTGGTCCATAAATACATATCATGTGCGCCATGTCGCCCCATAGGACTCGTGCATTGTACCCTTAACGAGCCCTTTGTGTGGGAAACTATATTATAATCAAACAATATGTTCATATATATTAGGAGCATGCAAATACAGAAACGTCGGTGATAATCCAAAGGAATTTTGTAATTTAATGTTTAATACGGCCAAAATTACTAAGAAGTGTCTTGAGGTTGTAATTTTTAAAACATTTTCAAATTTTAATTAATTTTAATTCAATTTTTTTGGAAAAAAAATTCTGCAACTTGTTATTCATAGACATAATCAAAGTTACATAATCTCGTTCATCTGAACACTAAATAAACTTCATACAAAACTTTCTCCAAAACCATCAAGACACAAAATCGCCATATAACCCAGGACTACTCGTCCACCCAAACAAAACCTCCAAACACTAAGAAGACAAAAAAACTAAATACTACCATTTATACAAACTAGTAAAAAAACAAATAGACCTCAAAAAAACATGATAAAGACCATAGTCTATAAGCTCTTATGCATTATAAGGACGAATATGGTTTTATTTCATTTGAAATTCATTTCGAAGAGTAACACTTTGCTTAGAATTTGAAATGAATTAACAAAAGGGCAAATATGGTTTTATTTAATTTGAAATTAATTTCAAAGAGCAATACTTGCTTAAAATTTGCATTGAACTAACGAAAATGTGGAGGGTATTTTGGAAGAAGGTGAATTCTCACTTGAAGAGATGAATGGGGGTAAAAAGGCTCACCATCACTTCTCTCTTTATTAAGCAAATTAAAGCAGTTTAAACAATTAATAATATGAACAATAAGGGAGGGAGCCCCCTTCGCATCAGAAAGAGAAAAGGGATTAACTCCCCTTTACCTTCATATTCAAGTTGTCTCTATTAACTCTAGTAGGATGAGTGACCAAGTGGTTTTGTATGCCATTCATTTTCATCCTATGTGGAAGTTTAGGTACTGCTACATTGTTTTAGCCAGCTTATGGCTTTGGGTTTTTGGGAGAGTTTTTTAAGGGTCATTCTTACTTGGTTTGTTTTAGCTGGTTTCATGATCGTTTTCTTCATGGTCTAGTGTGGTGGTTCCCTTGGCTTGGTGGCAATTCTCTTGATTTGGCATGGTGGTTCTATTTTCTTTGTGGCATGCATTGTTTATGTTTTGACCTATTACCTTGGCTCTCTTTAGGATTATGGCATATTAGTGTTACTTCTACCTAAAGGAGGAACTTCGTGGTTTCAAAAAGGCATGTGATAATGAAAAAAAGATATTTTAGAGACTCATAATAATGTAATTTATTTAACATTTATGGATCACACATGAAAATCGTAGTTCAACTCTTGTAATACCTAACTTTCAAGTTTTAACCTCGTAATGTAATTTTGTAAATATTGATGTAAAAGGATAGAAGCCATAAACAAAAGGTTCAAGGTGACCAAGTTATTGTAAATATGTACATTTTCAATATTAATATAAAATCTCTTATGGCTGAAAGGGAAGAAGGATGAAGAAGATATTGGGGGGTTGATGGCTGCAAGGGAAAAAGGACGAAGAAGAGATTAGGGGCTATGATTCCACAAGTGGAGAAGTGATAGTGGGATAAAGGAAATGACGCTAGTTGGATTTAGCTTATATCCTTAGCCTTAGCAATTTTACCAAGGTTCCTAAACCATGATTAAGAGGCATGCTTTGAATAAGCATTATTTAATTATCCTAAGAGGGGATTAATATGGGGAAATGGTCCCATGAGAAGTAGCCACATGACAATCTAAAACATGCATATAAAAGTGACAAAATATGCTTTTGAGGGGTTCATTCCTTCATGGATTGGAATAGTTCATTCCATTCATCCTTGTTCTGCCATCATATTGGACTATCGAAGACTGATACCTGAGAGGAATTTTCATGCTATTAACCCAAAGAAATTGGTGCTAAGGATGTGTACCCTTGTGAGATGAACCTGGCCTACAATTGTTTTATGTGGAGTCCCACTTCGAAGACTTCCTATCCAACTTGTGATGGAGTGTTGAAAGGGAATTGGAGGATGCTTGAGGAAATTTAGCTCTAAGAAGGGGGTTTGTTCCTTGCATTGTGCAGGTTGATGGGGAATGAGAATTGGGGTTTGGGACAACTGTGGAGGGGGTTTCTGCACCAAGGGGGTTGCATGAGTGTTGGGTTTTGTAGAGATCTTGAGGAATTGATTTTCCGTTGTTGACTGATATCCTCAACTTGAGGGTGGCCTCTGTCAAAGAAAGATATGGCTTGAGAGAGAGCTTATGGTTGGGAGAAACGTCCCTCACCTGCAACCAATTGGAGAATACTATATAAGTATTTCACTGTGTATGAATTACCATGGTTATAACTTTATTTTCATATTTTAATTTAGCAGTTGAAATTGTATAATTGCACGGATTGCTTGGCATGGTATGAGTGTATTCATTCTAGAATTGCCTATAATGTTTTAGTAAAGCCATATGATAATTTAGGTGACCAAACATTTATTTTGCATTGTAAATTGATAATGAAAATATAAAAAATGAATTTGGGCGTCTGTGTTGAATTGTGTACATTATTTGAGTACCCTGTGGTCTCCATGGTTGAAAGAGGCTATCAGGTATGTGATAGAGTGGTATCGGAGCTCGAGGTTGCAGCATTGGGGTTGCATGGGTTGAAATTTTTTTTCCTATAAAATAAGAGGTTGCACGATAAGTGTTCGAAAAAATGTGTATGTTGGAAGAAAATTGAGACTAGGTTCTTATGCATGGGCCAACAAAGGCATCGTTGTAGTCTAGTTTACTGTCATTTTCAATGCCCCAACGGAGAAGGTCTCACTCGAAGCACAACCAATACCGGTGTGGGATATGGATTTGTTAATAGTAAGGATATAGTTTGTGATAGTGCCTATCATTCAGATCACAAAATATTCATCCTAAGATATCATAACATTATCTATCTTAGATCATCACAACATTCATATATAGATTACTTATAGAAATTAAAGAGCAAACACATGAAAGATAAACAGATTCAAAACAACAAATTGAGGGCCCCAAAAATACTTCTTTATAACAGCAGATAAACTCCATTATATCATGGCTTTGCGGCCTTACAATCACCATAGAATTATCCATCACGACATATGCAAACTTGTAAGCAAAACCAAACTAACCAAAACCCAAATACATTATCCTCGGCTGTGGATCTGGCTATTTGTGTCGGTTGCTACTCTGATCCTCTTCTAATCGTTCACATCTCTTTCACTCTTGTTATTCTCTCTCTCTTTACGCTTATCTTTCACTTCCTTTTATACTTGTAGGGGCAAGTCCAAAACCATTGCGGTCATTAGCACATTTTACGCAACTCTTGCTCCTTCCCCCTACACTTCATTCTTTAGTCCTTTCTTCTTTCTCCTTTTGCAATCCTCTCAAAAAATGAAGGATCCAACCTTGTAAGTAAAACCTGCAGATTTAGAGGTTGCAAACAAAGTGTTTGATAAATGCGTGTAAGGAAAATTTGGGAAAAATGACAATCTGCATGTTCAGTGTTTGATAGAATGTGAATGTGGATTTGGTATGTAATTAGAAGGAAAATTCACATATTTTTAATAAATAGTTCGACGGAATGCTCCTATGGAATTGTTGGTTAAAATACCTAATATTATTATCAAATTACACATGCGAGTTGGTAATGTAAAAATATGTAATGGAGTAATACAAGTCTGAGAGAGAAATTGGTAAAAAGGGAAATTTCAAACTAGTTCCATGGAGTTCCAGTCTCTATTAACAAATGGAAGGATTCCAGTAAGAGGAAAGGAAACTATAATTTCTTGTTCGCAAGATGTATGTTTCATGCAAATATATGTTGATGGGATTACACCAAGTGTAACCCAATTTCAACCATATATTCACACACACACATAAATTTTGAAGTTAAGTATATATGAAAATTCTCAAAAATTTTGAAAAATTTGATGGAAGACCCACAATTTCCATGTGGACAAAGGATGACATGGACCAGCCACGTGGATAGGTGGATATAATGTGATCCATACACATGGGTTCAGAGTGTGTAGGTGGCAGTATCAGAAGGGGATTTGTATGTATGTGTGGCATCTAGGTGGGATGGGGTAGTGTTCTATTCAACCAAAATCACATGAAAATCTGTTGGATCCCAGTAATATCTATGACAGGATCTCAGGCTTCTCGAATAATCTTAGATATCCGACAAATATCCAAGAATCCAAAAATTATGGAGGAAGAATACACCCAATGCAAATGGTTGATATTGCTTCATGCAAATCCCCATCTAACGATCCTAACTATTCGCTCCAAGTAAGGTATGTGGGTCTTATCAAAATGATTCTTCCCACGAATGGTATATATTGAGAGGGAAAGTTATATTTGTGAGATATACACCATTCACGCATCGAAAGGTGATGAGAGGCTAATGGATGGGTTCATGCCACAAATGACCTAGATCAGGAGAGCATGTTCCTCCAAGGTATATCTAATCGTTTGCACAAGTCAAATTGCACGGGATTTAACAAGGGTACCCTTGTAGTGAACGACTAGGATTTGATTGCACAAGTTGGACCAAAACATATAGACTATCTGTGCATGGAGAGTTGAAAGTGGCTTATCCCGATAAGAGTTCTATGAAAGGATGGGATTAAATTGCACATGTTTCAACATTTGATCTTGACCATTCGCACAAAGGGAAGTAATAACACCTTAGATTAGTGGTAGTTGCGCAGACGGCTAAGATTTAATTTGGGCTCATGGGGAAAGAATATTAGAACCATTCATGCAGGCCATGTTTCGCATATGTGAAGGCCACATAAAAGGAGAAGACTAGTCATGGAAATCAATTATTGTTGACTGGAAACTATTTTCGAAAAAGGGTAAAATAGCACCGTGAATGTATCAAAGAGAGCGAAAAATAAATAAAGGCAGTGATTTCAATGTCGAATTTTAGGTGGCATAAAATGAAAAACATCTCGAATCTTATGCATTAGATTGCACGAAATCAAAATACTTAAAAAAAAATGCAAGGGGACAAGCCCCTTTGATCCCAATTTTTTTTATATCTACACATTTAGTCTTTGAGTTTAAGTGCAACTGCAAGAAAATTTGTGAATTTTGGAAGTTAATATTTCATCTTGGAGCTCCAAATGGAGCATGGCTATAGTCATTGGAAATATTATAATAAGGGGAATAAATATGAACAGGTTTATTATAAGAAAGCATTACAAATCCTTCCAATCATTAAATAGAAAGATACCTATAGGTCTTATTTGACAAAAATATAAAATATGTGTTTCCTATAGTATATATATATATATATACACACACACACATAAATTTTTATTGAATTTTAAAATTACATTTTTTTAACTTGACTGTAAGAACATGAACACATTGTAGATAGAGTTTGGCATTAGAACTAGTCATAGGCCAAGATTTCAAAGAAGTATAATGGAGGAAGGGGAGCTTCCATATAGGTATGGATAACATGTTTGAGGTCAGGATATCAGTGTGGGAAATTCATAAACAAAAACAAATAAGCATCGAGTAAATGTAAATGAACTAGAATTTGTGGATACTGTGAGAGTCTGAGGATGGACATGTAGAGTTGTAGGGAAGTCAATGAGAGGATGTTAAAGGCCAAGGAACAACAAAATAATATAAAGGCTCAGTTGATGCAAAGTATAAATATGTTACAGAGGAACAAAAATGGGCTTAACCTCAATTCAAGAAAAATAAGGAATAAAACGTTCAAGGAAGACATCACATGAGATATATGATCACTCTAAATGTGCTACCAAGACTCATAAGAAACTCTACTCACCATATTATGCAATTAGGAATTCATATATTTGAGGAAACAAGCAGTAGTCTAGAATTGTCTCTAGTATGTTAGTTGTTCTTACTTGTTTAGCATAATAACATTAAACAATCTAATCACTGAAAGAAAGACAAGAACAACATACACAATCAGCAAAATATTTCTCTCAAGGAAACTGCAAGGGATTAAACCCCGACAAAACATCCTCAATATAGAATTCACAAAGTACAAGATAAACCCCAAGACAAAATCAACTTCTCTCCTTCTCTTATGGGAGCTCCTCTCTCTCCTATGCGAACTTGAGTGAGTGAGATGAGTGTTACAAATGAGCAACTCAATATCCTATTTATACTTTACATTTTCCTTGACCTTTTACTAATTAGGTCGGATCTAACTCACCTAACTGGGCCGACCTGTACTCTTTACAATAAAATATTCTTTCTAGATATTTCGAGGACGACTTAATCAATTAAGGTTTACATTGACTCTTTCAATGACTCTTACATTATCAATGACATCTCCAAAAGGACAAATGCAATAGTACAATAGACAGATACATTTATAATATATTCCACAGCTACATTTCTTTAACAGACCCTCTTAAATAGGAAGGTATTCTACGGGTAACATCAACAACATCAACAGATGTCATGTTCATTTGTGAATATTTATATGTCGTGGGGATTATTTGAATCATCATATGTCTCAGGTATCACATCATATGTTGGAACATCATCATCAACATCAACATCATCTTCTATTGGAATATCACCATCAGCATCATCATTATCTTCTGTTGGAATATCACCATCAGCATCATCATTGTCTTCTATTGGAATGTCACCAGCAACATCATCATCATCTTCTGCTGGAATATCACCATCAACATCATCATTGTCTTCTACTGGAATATCACCATCAGCATCATTGTCAATGTATGAACACTGGAACAACATCAATCATTAGTCAGCAAGTATTGGAACAATAGTCAATAGTAAGTAAATACCGGAACAACATCAAACAACAACTGTTAATAAACAAGTATTGGAAAAACAATAACCATTAGTAAACAAGTACTAGAACAATAACCATTAGTAAACTAGTGGAACACTATCAGTTGACAAGTACTAATCTTCAATCGGCAAGGATTGGAATCTCTATTAGTTGGAAAGTACTGATCTTCATCCTACAAGGACTGGCATCTCTATCAGTCGAAAAGTATTGATATTCATCCTACAAGGACTGGAATCTCTATCAATTAGAAAGTACTGATCTTTAGGCTACAAGGACTGGTATCTCTATCAGTCGACAAGTACTGATCTTCAACCTACAAGGACTGACATATCTATTAATTGGAAAGTATTGATCTTTAGCAACAAGGACCGGCGTCTGTATCAGTCAACAAGTACTGATCTTAAGCCTACAAGGACTGGAAAATCTATCAGTCGGCGAGTATTGATCTTCAGTCACCAAGGTTTGGCATCTATCAGTCATCCAATATTGATCTTTAGTCACCAAGGACTGACATCTCTATCATCATCACTCCATATTTCGAGGGAGGTCCTTTCGAACCCCACTCCTTCTCTAGAAGGAGCACCAATCATTATCATCACTCCAAGCGGTCATCCTGCCTTCTGAGCCCATACAAAGTCTTCTTCAATCTGCACACATGTGGTTCTCTGTAGAGAGTCCTGAGTCCTAGAGGTTGCTCAATATCTTCTTCTATTTCGATTACACCATCTATATGGCCACTAGAGAAACACCTCATCATAGTCGACTCCCTCTTTTTGAGAGAACCCTTTCTTTGTACTTCTGTAGTATGCTTGATTTCATAAGTCTTGTTCTACGAAACAAATCTCATCATTCTTCATTTGTAGGTGATGGTTCACGATATTTCATACAAGTCAAGTTCAGTTGCATGGTTAGAAACAGTTCATAGTTTCGAAAACATATTAATAATGACAAAATTCACACAATCATGCAACTACCATAGTCAATGCTTCAACACAACATTCATCCATATGTCGTATTCATACGGTAACTTTCTAGATGCCCTCCATCTCTACTAGAACAGTATTAATAGAATGCACTACTCCCAATATGTCAGCAAAGAGGTTTAATTCTAGATAAGTAGCAATGAAATGTTCTACAACACCATAGGCCACTTACCCATCACATGTATGTTAGTAGTATTAGGTTCATCAATGCAAACATTCTAACATGCATAATATACATACTAACTCTAGGAACATAAGTATGTGAACAACAAGACAATACAAAAAATACAATTCAAATACTTATCTTTGTTTGTTTGGTAGGATCTCTCTTGATACTAGTCTCCTTGCAGGAATCTCGAACATTGTGCTCCACTCCATCATGTGGGTTATTCTTCAACAAGATTACACATCAAGGCTAAATAACTAGAATATGGCCTTGGTCTCTTTCTTCCTTCTGGGGCACCATATCTTCCTGCATCTTGTATTATTTCTCGTGCCCAGGCTGGTCTTCTCTTTCGTGGATTTTCCTCATGAGGTGTCTTCTTAGGTCTCTGAGGTTCTGTCATGTCATGATCCTCTGGAATAGGTTCCTCTTCAATATTTTTGTTTTGTACATCATTGGTTTATGTAGTTCTAGGAGCTTCATGCTGCTCTTCATCCTCACGAGTCTTCTTAGACTTGTTGAAGGTTGTGTCTTCATCAAATGTAACATCTCTACTAAGCTCAATCTGACAATATCCTAGGATGTAGATATGGTAAGACTTTGATTTCTCATTGTAACCCACAAATATTCCTTTCTTTCCTGAAGTCTCCAACTTCTATCTTTTCCAAGAGCACTATGAGATATTCTATTCTGAACATAGACTGCGGTTATAGCTGCTTCATCCCATAAGTACATGGGTAGGTCTTGATCATGGATCATGTCCTTCACTACTTCCATGATAGTTGTGTTCTTACTTTCAGCTACACCATTCTGCTTGCGCATTATGTGGAATGGTAATCTCCCTCTTAATCCATGCTTGTTTACAAAAGTCTTTGAAATTACCTGAAGCGTATTCCCCTCCATTATCTGTCATTGGAATCATGATCCTCTTTTTATAGAGGTTTTCAACAAGATCCTTGAACTCTTTAAACTTTCCAAAAACTTCATCTTTACTCTTTAGAAAATAAATCCATGTTTTGCAGGAGTAATCATCAATAAAATAAGTATAGTAAACATACCCTCTTAATGAAGTGGTATAGATAGGTCCACAAATGTCGGAATGAATAATGTCCAATATGTCTTTAGCTTTGCTATCTCTACTTGGAAATGGTTTCTTCATACTTTTTCCTTGTGTATATCCTTTGCACACTCCTTTATGATCAAACTATATTTCTTGTAATCCAGGCACTACCTTGCTTACTATTGGTAAGGATTTGTAGTGTACATGAGCTAGTATTATATGCCATAATTCCTAGGGGCTCATGGTATTGATCATCAATGTTGAATCTGCATGACCCTTAAGTTTATAAATTCCTCCTTCTTCTACTCCAATAACAATTGCATCATCAACAGTCTTCCCCTTTGGCCACATAATAACTTCGCCATCTACAAATTCAATTCTAAGACCTTTCTTATCTAATACTGAAGTAGATAGAAGGTTCTTCTTCAAATCTGGAACATATAGAACTTCCTTCATGTTCATGGACTTTCCATATTCCAACTTGTAAGAGGATTCTCCCACCTCTTTGATAGGGTATTGATAACCATATCCAAGCTTTACTTTGTGTGGAGAGTCTTCCCGCATGAGATGTGAAAGGGACTCCTTATATCCCATCATGTGTTTTGAGGTTCCATTATCCACTATCCAAGTATCACTACCATGAGATACTAAACTAGTGAGGTCTAAGATTAGTACATATTCTTCACTAAATTCCTCATCTTCTTTGGTTTTTTATTTGTCATCATACTCACTATCTTCGGCTGCATGAGCATGGAATATTTTCTTTTGCTTGTTAGTTTGTTCAGATTTAGATGGACAATTTCTTGCAATATGTCATGTCTTGTAACAAGAGTAACATTCAATTAAGGGGAGGTATCTCTTGAACCTCTTGTGCCTTTGAGATCTTTGAGATCTTATGGGAGATTGGTCACAGGTACGTACACCATTCTTTTTTTTCCTTCCACCTTTGGCATGAGTTTCCAAAGGTTGATCTTCGTTTAGTTTCTCCTCTCTTACTGGTATTCTTTCTTCCTCTTGTACACACTCTTCCTATAGTTGTCTGAACTAGATTAGTTTCTTTCTAGCGCATATGCCATGAAAAAAGGGTTCCCAATCTCTAGGAATACCATTCAAAGTGCTCATTACAACTTCAACATCTTCCACCATATCTCCAATAGATTCTAATTGTTCTTTGATCTGGGACACTCTGGAGAAGTATGAGTGCATAGTCTCAGACTTCTAGATCTTCACACCCTTGATTTAATTCTCAAGGTCATCTTCCTGTTAATATTCTTTCCTTCAAACAGGTTGGTCAAAGCATCACACATTTCTTTTAGAGTCTTATTTGAGGATACTTTAGGAATTAAGTGATATTTAATAGAATCAACTATGATCCTCTTAGCCTTGATCATATTCTTCTTGTCTATTTCTTTGGCCTCATCTCCTTCTAGTTCTGTAAGTCCCTCTTTTATAAAAACTTCTAGGTCATGTTCTTCAAGTATGAGAATGACTCTATATTTCCATGCTCTGAAGTTCTCATCTCCTTCAATCTTCTCATCATAAAAGAAGGCATGTGAAACATGAGCTACAAGGGGAACTTAGAAAAATTAAACCTCCCAATTTTGATGGTGAGAACAAGAGGGGAAAAGATGCATAAGCTTGGTTGCTGGGGATGAGAAAATATATTTAGCTACAGAATTACTCCTCTGATAATATGGAATCTAGGATTTTCATTTATAACTTACAGGGAAAGGTTTCCATTTGTTGGGACTAGTTGGTTCAAGTGAAGCATATTAGTGAAAAGAGGATTTCATGGAGGCAATTCAAGAAGTACTTCTAGAAAAACAACTTATTAGAACATTATTATCATAATAAGATGGAATATTTATTTGAACTCAATTTGGGAAGCATGGGCATGAATGAGTATGAAAATAAATTTTTAGAATTGCTAAGATATGTTGGGTTTATCAATGAGGAAAAGGTAAATATACAAAGGTTTTTAAGTGGTTTTCCTTCATTTTATAGGGATAAAATTCAATATGATGAACCCAAGACCCTTGAAGACACAATCTAAAAGGAAAAACACATGTATGATCAGAACAAAGGAAGGAAAATTTTTAAGAAGTCTTGGAGAGATGATAAGAAGGATATGCATGATGAAATGAAGAAAGGATTCAAACCATCATTCTTCAGAACCCAACGAAATTCATATCAGCAAAGTAATCCAACTAAAAATGGGCCTAGGATGACAAAATCTCTTGGAAAAGGAACCAAGAATAAACTAAAATGTTGGGGATGTGTTGAGGAAACCATTTGTATAAATATTTTCCTCAACGAGGAGACATAATGAAGACTGCACACAATTTATAGGAAGTAGGTACCATGGAGGATGTAGCTAAGAACATTCCCAGAATATATGCATCCTTGGACAACATATAGGTAGATCGTTAGTCCAAGGTTGAAGGTAAAATTTCCAATCAACGTATTGTTATTCTCATTGATTTAGGAGAAAGTCACAGTTACATCATTTGTCCTAATTTATTTGAAGATTCAACTAAAGAAAAGTAAGCATGATAGATCATGGATGGTTCAGATGAATACTAGAACAAAAAAGAAAAATAATGAATTAGTAATTTTTTGTCTGTTCGAAATGAATGGACTGAACACTTTTGCAAATTTAAACATAATACCACTTGGTTCATATGATGTACTCATTCTCATGGACTGGTTAGATGCACACCATGTGATATTAGATTGTCATAACAAGTCATTTACTTGTATTGATGAAGGGAAACAAAATATAGTGAATGGAATTCCAAGACCTATTTCCATAAGATAAAATTCATCCTTGCAATTAAAGAAATGATTTAGAAAAGGATGTCAGTTGTATGAAACTCGAGTGCAATAACCATAGAAGTGTAAAATCCCAAGCTTGGAAGACTTTCCAGTATTGCAATATTTTGTAGATGTGTTTGAAAAAAATACTAGGATTACCACCGAAGAAGGGATAATGATCTCTCTATTGATTTGATGCTTGGAGTTGTCAAAGTTTCCAAAGTTCTATACATAGTGAGTACATCTAAGTTACAAGAGTTGCAGATGCAGCTAGACTAATGGTTGAAGAAAGGGTATATACACCCAAGTGTGTCTCCTTGGGGAGAACCAACACTATTTGTAAAGAAAAAGGATGGAACTCTGAGGTTGTGTGTTGACTTCATGCAGTTGAACAAGGTTACTATGAGGAATAAGTATCCCTTTTCTAGAATCAATGACTTTTTTTATGAGCTCGAAGGAGCACATATTTTCTCAAAGATAGAATTGAGACCTAGTTACCATCATGTCAGGAAAAAATAATAATACATTATTGTGATAGCCTTTAGGACTAGATATGGTTAGTATGAGTTTGTGGTGGTTCCATTTGGGTTAACAAATGCACCAGCAACATTTATGTGCTTGATGAATGGGATATTTAGGAAGTATTTAGATATGTTTGTCATTCTATTTCTAGATGACTTTTATATTTATTTAAAGTAAGAACTAGAGGCTCATGGGGAGCACTTGATATTGATACTACAAGTGTTAAGAGAACATCAACTTTATGCAAGTTGAGTAAATGTTCTTTCTATCAGAGGAAAAATTATTACTTGGGATATATCATCTCTGAAGAAGGAATAGAAGTGGACCCATAGAATATAGAAGCTATTATGGGATGGCCTACACCCAAGAATGTATCATAAGTAAGGTCATTCATGGGATTAGTTGGATACTATATAAGGTTTATAGAATGTTTCTCCAAAGTGACACATCCAATTACATCATTGTGGGGTAAATGAAACAAGTTCTAGTGGATAACATAGTGTGAAGAAAGTTTCCAGTCTTTAAAGGGATTGCTCACTAGTACACTAATTCTCAAGATTGTTGATCCAAATGAAGATTTTGTAGTATGTATAGGTACTTTCCAAGAAGGAATTGGTGGAGTCCTTGTGCAAAATGGCCATGTGATTTGTTATGATATAGAAAGATTAAAGAGCATGAGAAAAAGTGTGTCACACATGACTTGGAACTTGTTTCTATTGTGCATGCATTAAATATATGGAGGCATTATCTCATGACTAAAAAATTTGAGTTGAGAACATATCATAATGTGTTGAAGTATTTGTTTGAAAAGAAAATTTTGAATGCAAGACAAACAAGATTGCTAGAATTTTTGTGTGAGTTTGATTTTGATATCAAACATATTAAAGAAAAGGAGAATAAGGTTGTTGATGCACTCATTAGAATAGTTAATTACATGCACATTTCATCCATTAGTATGTGCAAATCATATTTAAATACCAAAATTCTCAATATTGTAATCTCAGATGAACATTACCTTCAGGTAAAACAATAATTACAACAGGAAAATGCACAACATAAATATGAAGGTTACAGGTTGGAGGACGATGGAATTATTATATGCAAAAGTAGATTTTATGTTCCTAATTCAGAGGAATTAAGGAAATTGGTAATGAATGAGATCCATAATGTTCCATATGTAAGGCATATTGGGTACCAAAAGAAAGTTGTAGCAATAAGAAGTTAATACTTTTGGCAAGGAATGAAGAAATATATTGCCAAATATATAGTAAGGTTCATTGAGTGTCAAAAAGTAAAGGTTGAGCATAGACATCAAGCGTGATTGCTCCAACCATTGGAAATACCTGAGTGGAAATGGGATGTGGTGACCATTGAATTCATCACTAAGTTTCCCAACATGAGAAAGAAACATGATTATATCATGGTGGTGGTGGATAAGTTAAAAAAAAATTCTCACTTTATACCAATCAAGTCTACTCATAAGGCATCTAATATAGCATATATTTATATGAAAGATATTTCTAGGTTACATGGGATACCTAAGGCAATAGTTTCAGATAGATATCCAAAGTTTACTTCAAAATTTTGGAAGGGCCTATTCAAGGGATATGGAATGAATCTGAATCTAAGCACAACATATCATAAACAGATAGATGGGAAGGCTGAGAGAGTCAATCAAGTTATTGAAGATATGCTAAGAATGTATGTGATGGACCAGCCATCAAAATGGGAAGAATACTTATATTTGGTATATTTTGCATATAATAATAGATATCATGCTTCTCTGAAGATGAGTCCATTTGAATCCTTGTATGGTAGAAAGTGCAATACTCCAATCAATTGGGACAATCCAGTTGACAAAGTAGTAAAGTGGGCCAGGGTTTCTTAAAGAGATGGAAGAGAAAATGGTTAAGATCAGAAATAATTTTGAAAATTATATAGGACAAACAAAATAGTTATGCAGACATAGGAAGAGTAGAAAAATCATTTAAAGTGGGGGATCATGTTTACATGAAATTCATGCCACAGAAGAGTTCTCTGCAATTTGGAATATGTCCAAAGCTTGCAGCTCAATTTTGCGAGCCATTTGAAATTTTGGATAAGATAGTGCTTGTAGCTTATGAATTAGCATTATCTTCTTGTCTCCATGTGCACAATGTATTTCATGTGTCACTATGAAATAAATATGTGTATAATCCTAACCACATAATTGATTGGGATTTAATTTGTGTGGGACCGGAAGGATATTTTTTGGTGCAACCGCTACATATCCTCGATCATAAATTTATGGTGCTGAGGAATAGGGACACCAAATAGGTAAAGGGCCAATGGAACAATTACAATCCTGAATAAGCAACGTGGGAGCTAGAGGATGTGATGCGGGACGCATACCCATATCTATTTTAAAGTTTTGATAAAAAAAAAATTATAAATGTACATAGTGATGATGATGTATAGAGGACGGTGCATAAATTAAGGGGGCGGGGAATGTAATACCTCAGTTTTGGTTCCGTAGTGTAATTTTATAAATATTGGTGTGAAAGGCTAGAAGCTAAAAACAAATGGTTCAAGGTGACCAAGCTATTGTAAATATGTACTTTTTTAATATTAACATAAATATCTGATGGCTGTAGCGGAAGAAGTATGAAGAAAACATGGGGGGAAATGATTCCACAAGTGGGGAAGTGATAGTGGGATAAAGAAAATGACCCTAGTGGGATTTAGCTTATATACTTAGCCCTATCAATTTAACCAAGGTTCCTAAACCATGATTAAGAAACATGCTTTGATTAAGCATTATTTAATTAACCTAAGAGGGGATTAAGAGGGGAAAATTGGTCCTATGAGGAGTAGCCACATGGAAATATAAAACATGCATATAAAAGTGAGAATGCATGCTTATGAGGGGTTCGTTCCTTTGTAGTTTGGAATAGTTGATTCCATTCCTTCTTGTTCTATCCATCATCTTGGTTTCCAAAGACCGGTACTTGATAGAGCTTTTCATGTCAATAACCCCAGGAAATTGGTGCTATGGGAGTGTACCCTTGTGAGAGGAACCTGGCCTGCAATTGTGTTCCCTGGAGTCCCAATTTGACTCCCCGTCCAACCTGTGCTAAAGCGTTGTAAGGGAACTAGAGGTTTCTGGAGGGACTATTAGCTTGAGAAGGGGGCTTGTTCCTTGTGTTGTGTTGGAGGTTGATGGGGAATGAGAAGTGAGGATTGGGACAACTATGGAGGGAGTTTCTTCACCAAGGGGGTTGCATAAGTGTTTGGTTGTGTAGGAGTCTTGAGGAATTTCTTTTCCCTTGTGGACTGATAGCCTTAGATTGGGGGTTTCCTCTATCAAAGAAAGATATGGTTGAGCCTATGGTTGGAAGGAACGTCCTTCACATGCAACCAGTTGGAGAATATTCATATAAGTATATCACTGTATATGAATTGCCATGCTTATATTTGTATTTAATATTTTAATTTTTTGGTTGTAATTGTATAAATCCATGGATTGCTTGGCATGGTTTAAGTGTATTCATTCTAGAATTGCATGTAATGTTTTAGTATATGCATATATAATTTGGGTGACCAAACTTTTATTTTATTTTGTAAATCGGTAATGAAATTATGAAAAATGAATTTGGGTGTCTGTAATGAATTGCGTACATTATTTGAGTACCCCATGGTCTCCATGGTTAAAAGAAGCTACTGTGTATGTGACAACCCTACAAGTTTTTAGGAAAATAAAAAGACCTAGGTACCTTTAATATAGATCCAAGGAGACTTCTACTAGCCCTATGCAAATGGGAACATGCGTCTTAGATATCTTTTATCTCTCTTTGCATAAAAGTTATGAAAATAAATGCTTCCTTCAATACCATGTAGATCATTCTAGTTCACCTCTCTAGCTTTGTGAAAGACCCACCTCAATATTAGATTATGTCATCTCCTCACTGACATTCATGCTATGAAGAAACCGTAGATATAACCAACTCTTCTATGCAAGTGGAATCTATAGCTAGTACCTTTGAGCCTTGAACCTTTTAGATTTTTTATGGTTTATTGTCATATAGTTTCGTGAGATAATGCGTTAAGTAATATCCTTGTAATTTTTTGAGCATGTGGGCTTGTATATCTAGGATTAATAATTTCATGGAATATTTGCAATTTTCTACAAAAATTAGACGTTTTTTTTTCGAATATTGAAAAATTATTGTATGGGTTTGGCTTCAACATGTATATGTGGGTAACTCTCATAAAATGAAATCAAAACACTTAAACAATAAAAGTACATACATTCATTTCCATAAATCATAAGTTAAAATAAATATATGCTAATTCCATTGAGAGGCACTTTTTAGAGGTGGTTAAGATGTGTCACTTCTTTGGATAAGAAAAACAATAATATAAAAAATAGATAATGCAAAATCACTATCAAATTGTATTAAATTATATATATATATGTGTGTTATATTATGAAATAGTTCTATATTAAATTACACCCAATATTTAAGAAATTGCAATATTTGTACCAATAGGTTGGCTCAATATTATAGAGATCGTAACATTTGTACCTATATGTTGGTCTAACATAATATTTTATAAAATTGAAAATAAAACAATAATAATAATGTTTGAATCTTGTTGGTTTTTTTTGTTAGTTCTCTTTGTTGTGTGTGTGTTACAAGTGCTAAGAGGGATAGAATCTCTTGAAGTGCAAACCCTTTTTATAGTGCAAACTTTGAAAAATGGTTCGCACCTCAAGGAATTTGATCCCTTTGGATGTTTGGTAAATCCAAAATTAAAATGATAAACAAATTTCCTATCACAATTATTAAAAATTACAAAATATTTAAAATGTTTAACCATTAAAATATTAATATTAATAACTTTTGACAGCTTGTATTAAAATAAAAAAGCACACAAATTGACCAATTGAATTTGTTACACCAATATGTGTTTATATCTTAGAATTTGGGGTGGAGTAGCAAGTATGCTTTTCCTAGATTGCACGAGGATGAGACAAGTGTACTATCCAGATTGATTTTATGGTTGTCATTCCAAATTTGAAATAAACAAATTAAAAAAAATAACAAAAAATAACTAGTAGCTAATGCATGAATAACTTGTAAGTGATGCATGGACATTGGCAAACAATCTGTTTAACTAGAAGAATAAAGGTGATAATAGTAGTTGATGCATAAACAATGGGTAATTACAACTCACATGGAGAACAAGTAACATATAACTTGTTCATTGCACTTAACTTGTGGCCTATTAGGCCACAAGTTAAGTGGTTGTGATAGTTATGAAATTGAAGTTAAGTATGGTGAATAACTTTTTTTGGGTAAGTAAGCTATATTATATTAATAGAATATACAAAAAAGGTTACAATATCCACCATCGTGATAGATTTTCATGGCAGTATGAAACAGGCTTCTACGAAATTCTAATAAACCATATAACAGGAATTCCTACAACCCCTCCCGCGAAGGAGATAACATAGCCTACAAGAAAAATATTGACCATTGTTTCCCTTCATGATGAAAACATACATAGTATTCCATAGACAAAACCATGTAGCTTCGATGCTTTCCATATCACCGATACCATTTCCTAGACCGAAACTAACATACCTAAGTAGAAAAACAAAATACCGACCACTAACACTAAACAAACAAGAAAAGTCAAAACAATGAGGTCGAACCCCCATCCTTAGGGCACGGTGTTACCCAATTCCATAGGAAACGAACTATCACTGCGCAAAACTCCAACCTGGTGAATGCTCACTGCCTGCACCCCATCCCCCGCCGAGTCAGCATACACCATTTTCGGGAGGAAATGGATCCCCAGCTCCTTTCCAATAGTGTCAATCTTCATGTGCAACAACCACGTGTCCAAATATATCTCCTTCCAAAATGCCACCAGGACTTCGTCCGCTCGCTCCTTCTCCTCACGTTCCAGCAGAACCCTGTTGAGCATGCTTTTCACAACCCATTATAGGGTGACGATTCATTCATACAGCCCCTGATGACCGCGCAAGGAGCCAAGGTCGGAAATACAAGGTTCCAAGATGCCTTCTCCACATATGGTCCCACATCCTCCACCTCCCTCCACACTCCCTGTTCTAGCATCTCCACATTCACCCGAATCGATGTAGGGATTGACGAATGACAATTCGAAGCAGCTTGAGCTGCTCGAGTTGCTTGCGGCTCACCCTACGTCTCCCCTTAGATTCCACTGCTCCCCTATTCACCTTAGGCTCCATAAAAATCTTGACCCACAGACCCGGCATGTCCCCACCACCAACCTTGCTACGAGAACCCTCTCCACCACCCTGCACAATGTGCAAAAGCACCACCCTACGACAGACGCACAAAAAGCAGCGAGGAATAGAGGTAGGGAGCAAACCATCGCAGGAGAAATCCCCAAAAACAGTAATTCCCAACCTCATGTCTCTTGGTTTATCAGCAATTCCCCCACCAAAATCCATAATGGATATTGTCCCTTCCCACCTGCAAATCGTATAGTCCATCACCTCAGCCTTCCACAAACTAACTCCTCGAATGAGCCCTCCTCGTACAAAGATCTCATTTATCATACCACCGCAGAATTCATAAATGAAAACACCTACCACCATTAACGCTGGCATTCTCCACGTGTTGGGTTGGGCTCGCCACCTATTCCCATTGTGATGTCCCTCCTCCACACATCATCACCCGCATCCGAGAAAGTATGCTGAATAACTTGTATGTGATATACATTGATATTTAAATAAAAAATCTCTTACGAATATTTCTTTTTAAAAATAAATAAATATACAAAATTTAAAACTAAATTGGTTAGAGGGAAAGATTCAAAAAAATTAACAAACTTATAATTTTAGGTTAAAAACTTAGTGAAAAAAACCGTTTGAAATGACAATATGAAGAAGTAAAGGGAAAGAGTAAAAACATTTTAAAAACTCATAAATTTAGATAAAAAAACTTAGTGAAAAAGACCGTTTGAAATGACAATATGAAGAAGTTGATGGAAGGCCCACTTTTGAGATTCTTCATAATAATGAATGAGGCCATATAACTTTTTGATAAGAAGATGTTTTTGATCAACAACTCTCTCTCACATATCGGCTCTATCTACAACAATACAGACTTGATTCTTATTTCTATTCATAACAATGTATCTCATATGGACATTTTATGGATCTCACTAGATCGAAACATATATTTCTCCATACTTTTGGACACAAAAGATGAAAAGCTTATTTTTGAAAAAGCTCTCAGAAGATTTTATATAATATGTAATTTGATTTTACTTAAATGAAATTATGCTTTTTTTTTTGGAAAAAAAAAACTTTTTGATAAAAAGATAATATATTTTTGAATTTCATAGTTTATTTGGTATTTTACAATATGTTATTATAAATTTATTAAACATTAAGAGAATAGTAAATATATAATTCTTATTATTAATGAATTTAAAATGTAAAATTAAAGAGTTATACTTTTTTTTTTTTATACATATTTATATACAATATCTATTTAACTAACATATGTCTATATTAAGAGTGATATTTAAAAAAAAAAAAAAAAAAACCAACTTATATTGAAAAAGTTGTGTCAAAATATACATAAAGACAGGAGGGCGAGATGCCAGCTCCACCTCTGTAGTCTAGAAACAAAGAACATATACAACTATACCGGCATTACAACAAAAAACCGTAACCGAGGCTTGAGAAATAACTTAGAACCAAAAGACTGTTATACAAATCAGTCTACCAAAGCTATGGGGTCACTTTGAATAAGGAACCACCACAAAATTCTTCCACATCCAAGACACCATTCATCCCTCCCACAACTCTTTTAGAAAGAGTACCGGTCTCCTTGTTATGCTCACGATATATATGTCTAAACGAAATAGAGCCAAAAGACGAAATAAGAGCTCGGGTCCTCAGTATCCATCCATTAAGATCCACAGAGTGTAAACTTTCACTGACATCTGCCTAAGTAGCCACACATTGAGAATCTCCAAAAATGGAGAGAGTACGGCATCCCTCTCTCTTGGAAAACCAGAGTAAGCCCCACAAGGAAAGAAGCTCAGATCGCGTGTTTGTGCCACTCCCAGCTCCAAATAAGAGGTGAAACGCATGCTCCTGAGACAGTTTCAAAATCATCCCCGCTTCACAAAAAAATACCTGGGCAGATCCATAAAAAAATCCCAGGGGATAGAATTAATCCAACTCTAAAAAAGATAAAGGCCGATGTCACTTCCTGGAATGAAGCGTCGTAACAGAAGAGGAGTAGTGTAGGATCTTAGTAGAGAGTTGAAGAGTGGAATTTCTATGACCCCAAAAGATAGAATGGTTGCGAGCCTTCCACACTTCCCATACAATATTAGATAAGAACCAGATGGACTGGCCGCATATCGAACCACCGTTTGAGGTTCTCTTCAAATGAATCCCCGTTCCAAGTGAAATTAAAACCAAACGAACTTTCCAAACCCTGCCACAGTTTCTGAAAAAAAGAACAATAACCAAACAGATGATACACCTCCTCTGAATCCTCCAAGCCAAAATCTTGTTATGGAGAAGTAACAATAAGAATCACTGTAACTTTAGTGGATAGTCGAGAGACCAAATCTTCTTCGGCTAGAACATAGGAGATTCTCCCACCTTTGACTCCATCAAGCTATCATAAGCAAGGCGAGCAAAGACCTCACCAAACTTTGAATTGTAACCCCAGAAAATCGTATCCTCCTCCTGAGATAGAAGTATGCCATCCTGGAACAAAAGTTTAATATAATGCTCCCACTCTTCATGAAAAACTGGATCCAACATAAGTTTACTAGTTGTAGACCAATGAGTAAAACACCATCATGAACGGAAGAAACCTGCTTTAGGACAAAGATATTGAGCTTGTGAAGGGCCGAAATCATATCAGGAGAGAGGTTATAATATTCTCCCATCCCAGCAATACGATCGATGCATACATACACATGCGTACCTCTCCCAACGGTCCATCCCAAATAACTATTAATAATTGGAAAGGACTTCAATAAACTCCTCCACAGATACGACCCCTTCGGTTCTTTTTTACCACTTCACAACCACAAGGCTGTCGAAAGTCTACCAAGATACTTGGCTCTAACCACCTTTCCCCATAAACCACCATCGAACAAGCTCCACCAAAGGGACTTAGCACACAGGGACAAGTTAAAAGCTCGGATATCCTTAATTCCCAAACCATTTAAAAACTTGGGTCTAGAAATAGACTCCCAAGCCACAAGATGAAATTTTGAGCCCCCTGCTGCTCCAGACCAAAGAAAATTTGAGAATATCCTTCAAAGCTCATTGATCACTGTCATCAAAACTAAAAATAAAGAAAACCAAAAGACCGGGATGCTTTGAAGAAATGAACACAATAGAGTGAGACGGCCACCCAATGTTAAAAGTCGAAAAGCCCGGATGTTAAGCCTTGTGTGGACTTTCTTAATCAGCCACCTCTAATGAGTAGTTGTATAATCATTTGGTTTTAAAAAATAACCTAAATACTTGAGGCCCTATCAATCTCCTTCATCTGATAAGGAAACATAAGACTGATCTGCATCATAAAAGAAGAATCCTTACATTGATACAGAAACGTTGATTTTGAAAAACTAACCTCCATAATAGCTGCCTTACAGAAACAAGATATGATGTCCTTAAAATGAGACCATTCTGTAACCTCACCTTTTCCAAACAAAATTACGTCATCCACGAATAATAAATGAATGGATATTGAGTGCACAAGCTACCTTAATGCCATAAATCTTACCACTGCATCTAGCTTCATTAATCAAAATACGGAGTCCTTCAATGGCCAAGATGATCAGGTAGGGGGACAATGGGAAACCCTTCCTAATTCCTATGCCTCCCACGAACTGGTGAGTCAAAGACCCATTGACATCACCGCATAAGAAACAAAGGAAACACACGCAATTATCCAATTAACAACCTCAAGAGGCAACCCGGATTGCAATAAGATAAAGCGAAGATAGGTCCAATCTAACCTGTCGTATGCCTTAACAAGATCCATGTTTAAAATGAACGCATCAATTTTATTTTTCTTAATAGAATGAAGCCCTTCCTGAGCAATGATCACCGTGTCCAAGATTTGTCAATTATGGATAGATCCAAACTGTTTGACAGAGATATTTATTTCTAGAAAAGGATTTAGGCGTTCTGCAATAATCTTAGAGACAACTTTATACAACAAGTTACAAAACGAGATAGGTTTGTAGTCCCCAAAATCCACCAGTTTATCAGTATTAGGAATAAGTGAAATGTAAGTAGAATTCAATAAACTAGGAATATGGGCCTTTAAACGAGAATCCTCATTATCCAGAGAAATATCCTTCCCAAAAGAGGAAAGAAGTGCAGAAAGAACTCGACTATCCATCCGTCCGGTCCCGGACTCTTATCCTTAGAAAAAAATTTAAGAGTCTGTAACACCTCAGCCTCCAAGACCAGTCGACCAATAGAATGACAATCCATCTCATCAAAGATGCGAGGGAAGTATTTAATAATTTTAAGCTGACAGTCCAAATTGTTGCTAATGTCCCTCTAATAAACCCCCTTGAAATGCCTTACCACCACCTCTTTCAAATGTGAGGAATCACTAACAACCTGTCCATGACCATCGTCGATTTTCCAAATGGAGTTAAACAGTCTACGATGGTTCATAAAATGGGGAAAGAACTTAGTATTGTTGTCATCGGCCTTAACCCAAATGGCTCGAATTTTTTCTCTCCAAGACTCCTCCAATTGCCCCAATAATATGCGCTTTTCACCTTCCATCTTAGCCAAAGAGTTCAATCTTTCCAGAGCAAAACGGCTATCATTATCAAATAGAGAGAGAAGTTGAATCTCATCATCAATCTCCAATAGGTACCTATTGTTTTCCTTTTTCTTAGCCTTCTCCCAACATATGACTTCCTTCCTGAGACACTCAAGTCTCTTAGACAGAACAAACAAAGGGGAGCCATGAAATGAATCCACACTGTCGGCCCAGCCATTACTATTAAGAGCACAAAACGAAGGATCATCAAGCCAAATTGGATTAAATTTAAAGGGATACATGTGAAAACTAGTGTCGAAATCCAATTGTAGAGACACGACTTTATGATCAGAATAACCAACTGCATAGTCCCAAGAGGGATACCTTCCCACAAGACCACAAAGGTTATTAGCCATCATAAAACGATCAAGCCTCTTGGTTATGCCTGCCTTCCCACATCTCCCATTAGACCACATAGGAACAAGCACATTTGGAACTATGTCCATCAATTTAGCCTCAAAAAAATATGCCAACGAGTCATTACAATTTCTTGCTCTCCACGTCTCATTCACCGAGAGAGTGAGATTAAGATCTCCAACCAAAATTAACTCTGAATCATGAAGCAAACCCCCAGACTTAACCTGTTCCCAAAAAAAATTCTTGTTCTAATACGGGGCATAAATATTAAGAATCCAAATATTCCTAAAGAAAACAAACAATTTTCCCTCCAACAAAATACCCGCCATAGTCCGAAACGCTTTTAAGTCAGAAACATCAAGGTTCCAACCAAACATCATCCCCCCTAAAATACCCAAAGCATACAAGGTGCAAATCCTCCATCTCGGTTTGATACGGAGGAAGAAAGACATAACATCCTCACCACCAATCATAGTTTCTTGTAGCAGAACCACTACAGGTTTAAAACGATCAAGAAAAAGTTTTAGTGCAGCTTGCTTAGGGCCATTGCAAATCTCTCTCACGTTTAAAGTTGTAATAATCATTTAGGAACAGTATCAAGGGCCATTGAAGCTCTAAGGGCTGGAAAATGAGTTTGATTCAAATTAAAATCTTTGTCAAGTCCACAATCAAATAAAGAGGACACCGGAGGATTAATAAAAGAACGCTGAGTGTCGACAGAAGCCCCTTTCCCCTATTTAGGTTTCCTGGGCTTCCTAATAGTTGCATCCCCCTTCCTACTGGAATAAATGGGGAGAACATCTGTATCGTCTGAGTCCCTCTTAGAGAAGGTAGGCAAAGGAATTTTTTCACCCCCTCCCGAACAAAGAGAATTGGATACAAACGGGCCGAAATCGAAGTCAGGAATGGAAGAAGGAAACAATGAGATGCCTAAAGAGTTCCCGTCCTAAACTACAGAATTAACAAGAGAAACCCTATCTGGAAAGGCAGAATCTTGTTCAGGACGCAGATCCAGTTCAGAAGGAGGCAAATCCCCCACAAGATCATTTGAAACAGAGTGGGTTGGAAACAAGACAGAAGGGGGTACAGAAATGGGCGACGGATCCCTTAAATGTAAATCCACCAAATGGGGGGGCAAAGAAGGAGCAATAACAGGAGATAACAAAGGAGGCGAGGTCGAACCATCTCTAGAGCCCACAGTCTTACCACCCAAAGGAATATTAAAACAAGACAAAGCATTGTAAATATCCTTTGCAGGTAAACACTTAAAAAGGGTCGGTAGAATTTTTGCAAACATACCTACACATTCGTGTGCCGAACTATAGTCAAGTGGCATGGGACATTTTAAGAAGCCATCCGCTCCATCCTAAAGACTCAAGTCAATACCTTCCTTTCCAAACATCGGTCGGTTCCTCCCATACGAGCAAGCCGCTTTCGAATGACCAACCCCCTTACATAGGTGACAACAAAATGGTATAAGCCAATAATCCAAGTGTTGAAAAAAAGAGCCTCCCTCCCACACAACCTCCAATTCACTAGGTAATCCCTCCTCAGAATACAGGTCAACCAATATTCGAGGAGTATTCCTGTCCGACCTGACCAGAGTATCTTCCTCAATAAGAATGAGCCGACCAATAGAGTTATCCACTTCTAGGCAACCTTTAAAATTCCATCACTGGAGTGGAAAATCCGGCAATAAGACCCACAAATGTCGCCGAGACAATTTATCCTTCCTAGGGTCGAACACAACATGCCAACGCGTCAAAACTAAGTTGCCAGAACCCAACACCCAGTATCAGATTTTGATAGCTCATCGACCCTCTTCCGATAAGAACAAGAAAACCATCCAACCATTCAATAACATTAAAACCCTAGGAATGTTAACGATAAAGGGATTCCATTTTCCACGGACCCAAGAAAGAACTTCAACTCGATTCAGTTTCAGATATTTGAATTTATGAATGAGCGCCCACTGGTTGAGTGTCATCACCATATCGAAAGTCACATCCTTGTCAAGGACACAGAGTGACCGACCCTTCTTCTCTCTTTCAAAGGAGATGGATGGTCTCTCACCATGCAGTTTTTTACCCTTGAAAGAAAAGGGCCCCAACTTATCAAAAGTAGAGTCCATACGACCAAGGTTAGATTCATCCCCATCCTCCTCACGGTAAAAATTTTGAGAAACCCTAACACCTCGAATAGCTAGAGGTTCCAACCAAGATTTATATTCCACCACAAACTTAGGGTTTGGTCTGACATTTCCAAAGATAATACCTCCCCTCAAAGCCACCTGCTCTAAAGACCCTCTACAACTCGGACCATGAGGGTTAGAAGAAAGGGCCTCTGCTCCATAAGCGCCCATTCTGGAGGGACTGGAAAGAAGCACGTGACCCACCAACAAACACCTCACCTTCATGTGACTACCCAAAAATAAAAAAAGGAAACGAACCAGTACACAACAGGGAAGTCAAACAGTGGATTTAACCCACTATTCCCACTTATTTTACCCTGGTTGGTACTGGACTTATCTCCGAGGAGACAAGCTGGACTCCAGGACCACTGTTTGACCACCCTTAGATAATAACACAAACCCACATCCACGGAAAGGAAGGAAACAAAAACCCGCTAGCTCCAGCAGGAAGACGACCAACAAAGCACTTACCAACTCCATAGGAGATTGAAAAAACCATATCAAATGTTTTCTCATATATAATTCATCCATCCACACCATTCACACCATTTACACTAGGCATCTTCATCTTCATTCTCAAATATCTATCTGTTGATCTTTAATCCTTTCTCTCTGGACAGACCCGGGCTGGCGGTATTCTTTTAGACCAACAGAACCCTTAGCTCACTGGCCCTTTCGGCAACAGGTCGCAGAAGCAACCTGAAGTCTCACCCGAAGTGATTCTAATGGGAGGCAGAAGACTCAAGTGTCCTCAGCCAAGTTCCGAGGCATCCAGGGTGGTTAAACCCTCCTTAACCCCTTTCACAGAAGCTGTCTATCTCATTCCATTACTCCGGCTACGCCTCTGTCTTATCGCGGTATGCAGGGAATGCGATAAGTCTTTCCCTATGTGAAACCGTCTAGCGATACCCAAGATATCGTAGGTGCGATATCTTCCCCTTCTAGTTCCTGCGGCAAGCGAACTTTGACCGCTTCCTGGGTTAATAGGTGGTCTTAGCTATCCTTATCCTGGTACTGCAGTTAGCAACAACTTTCAGCCTACAAGCCTAACCCTCGCTAATGAACTCGACCCTTGATATCTCGCAACACGTAACTAGGTAGAACATTACTTTGCGCAATGTCTAAATAAACCATTCATACCTCATATTCAGTTCTTACTCGCACATTAACCTCTGTTTAACAATTATCTAGTCGCAAAAGAGGTTAGCTATGATTATCGCAATTATTATACGTCATTCAGAAGTTAAATGACGACCATGTACATTACTTATAACAGATTGAAGCATTCATATATATAGCACAAACACGCGAATGAGATCAATGGCTACACAATTACAATAGTGCTACTTAGATAAGCACATTGATACTCCCAGGGCAAAGACTACGCCCAGGGGAACTGCGGTTCTTGCTTACAACTCTGGGGGATAAACACAGCTCCGTTCCACTCTTTACAACAGGGGTCTTCTGGGAAACTCCACCTCAGTGGGAGCCCTTCTCTATAGACCTCTTTTCTCTTCTTGCCTTCACAGTGCACTCTCTTCCTCTCGCAATCCCTGCGGATTGCACTCTCTCAACAGGTCGGCCCTTGTCGTCTCAGGGATGTTCAGGCTTGCAACAACAAAAGACTTGACTAGCATCTACCTGATGTCTCTATCGCTATGTGGCCAACCCCTTATCCTATAAAAAGACTACTATATATAGATGGCCCGAAGGTCTCATCGCAGTTACAAAACTGTGGGCCTTATCCCAACAGTGACTCAACCCTAACCACTTACAGTCAACTGGCTGTACTTCCATGGCCGCCTTCTGTCTCGTCGCCGCTTCCTGCAGTCCTTAGTCTTTAATGCATCGGCCCGTCGCTTCTTCTTGGTTCAAGCAACGCTGACTGTGGTCCTTCTTCTTTAATGAGGGTAGCTGAACCCTCTCTCCATCTCCGGCGCCTTTATTGCGGTGGTTGAGCTCTCCCTTCGGCCTCTTCTTTGTACCACATGCTTGACTTTTCTGTACCTATCGCCGTGATTCCCGCCGGAATTTGTGCTACGGCGATATTTTTGTCTTACCGCCAAAATTGGTACTTTCTCTCCAAAATTAGTTATCCTTCCCAAAATTAGCAGCTTCCTAAATGCTGCGGAAGTTCTCTCCAACACTATCTATGACATTAAATAGAGTGAAGAGAAATTAAATACTCTTACAACCCTTTTAAAAAATTAAATGTACAACCTTTTTAAAATCTTAAATGTAATAATCTAAAATTATCTATTAAATATATATAGAATTTTCCTTATTTCATTATAATAAATAAATAAGGACAACTCATATAACAGTCTTATGTATATACCAGCAATGATGCAACGATCTTCTATAAAGGTAATGGAAAGACTAGCTTAAATGTAATTAATATGTGCACTAAATAATATACACATTGTACATAATAGTTATCCTGATTTTTTTGGGGCCCTATTGTACATATTACATATGAAGAAAAGATTATGCTTGCTCATTGTGTATCATGTGAAGTGAAAACTCTGCACATTGTCTATTATATCATGTGAAGTGAATACTACATATGGTTAAGATGTGTATTAAGTTGTTTAAAGAAAGTTTATATATATATAATGTTTTTAGTTATGTTATAATAAAAATGTATATAGTATTTTTTTATTTTTAATAAAGTATAATTTTATTTTAATATGAATTTACTTTTTAAAATTTTAATGGTTTTTTAAATATAAATAATAATATTAATTAATTAAATTTATTTATTTTTAATTTATTATAAAGAAAAATTAGAAAATGAATCTATGTAATCACTTTCACGTCCTTTTAATTAAGGAAAAATCTTATAACTTCGAACAAAGTTGTGAAAATGTTTCTATTTAATATTCGAGATTAGTCATGGCTCAATATAAATAACATGGGAAACGAGAGTCTTCCTAAAATTGCTTTAAATTCAAGTCAAACCCAACTATGCCTCAAACAGAGTTGGTGTAAAGATACGGTGGCTTGGTTAGACCATTGAGGCATTGATGAAAATGACACGTTACAGAATATCGATAATGTCAAAAATATTATTACCTTTGAGTTTAAAGAGAACTTGTGGTGCGAGGAAAATTTAGCGGTTAAGAGAAAACTAAGATACTATAAGGAGGTCATTAAACCTAATTTGGAAGATCAGAAATATCTCTCAATAGTAACTAGTTCAAAGAAGAAAATTAATATAGCCAAGATTAGAACGAACTCCCATGATCTTCATAGCGAAATAGGGCGTTGGTCTATTCCCAAAACTCCGTGGGTGGAAAGGGTTTTCCATCTTTGTGAGTCTATGAGTGTTGAGGATCAAAATAACTTTCCCTTAGAGTGCCCTGCTTACACCCACATTAGATATGAGTTTCATAGTATTTGATGCAATACAAACCTTGCTAACCTCCTAACTTGCCAAAACTATAAGGAGCTTGGAAAGCTTCTTACCAAGCTTTTTGAGCATAGGAACAAACATTTAAAGCAAACCAAGTAATAACCTTCTTAAGGACCTTCGATAGACCAAAGTTGGTCCCAATGGATGTTAATCATCATCATCATCATCATCATCTTCATCAATTGAGAGAATCAAATATTATATTATGTTTTTACATGTCATGTTTATGTTTTTCTCATACTTGTATAGACCTAACTTGCATAATAATATATTAGTATAGACCTAACTTGCATAATACAGATAATATCGTAAACCATATTATGCTTCTCATTGTTGATGTACTTTTATGTTGATTTTTGAGTTTTTTTTGTTATTAAACATATCTCATTTAATTTATATGGCACTGTATATAATAACGATGACAAATATTTATTGAGATTAATTTTGATTTATTGAACTTTAAGAAAAGTAATGAATTATTTGTTTTTTTTAAATTGTATTGTTATGTTTAAAAAGTTTTAAGAAACACGTGTTTAGATCACTATAATGACATAAAAATAACAAATTGTAAAGGTTAACAATATTTTATGAAATGTTCAATATCTATTTTACTATAAACTTGATAGGAGTTTGTTTTTATTTTATCAATGCTAATTTTCTTCTTTATATTCATGAAACAAAGGAATAGAATAAAGTAAATTCTATTATATTAAAAGCATATAAATAAACAAAAACTTGGTGATGACGATGACAATGATGGTAGACCAATTTTGGTCTATTAGACCTTAAGAAAGAAAAGTAAGAAACAACTTGGTTTTCTTTAGAATTTTGGAATTGAGATATTATGTAGGTGTACTCATGGAATCTAGAAGAAAGTGATTTTCATACTCAACACTTTTAGTCTCACAAAGCTGACAATAGAATTTTGGAATTGAGATATTATGTGGGTGTACTCAGGGAATCTAAGAGAAAGCGCTTTTCATACTCAACACTTGTAGTCTCACAAAGCTGATAAGTCCTTTCAGTCCACGAATTCTTCGGAAATGTCCAATGCCTTGTTTCACTATGCAACTCATGAGAGTTCTTGTTTTAGCTATGTGGATCTTCTAGTTCTTTACACTAGTTAAAAGAGAGACATACTTTTGATCTTTTAAATTAGGTTTAATTACCTTTTTATAATATCTTAATTTCTTTTATTCTCTAGATTTTTAATGTACCACAACTTCTCTTCAAACTTTAAAGTAATAGTATTTTTAATATTATCTATATTTTGCAAAATTATATTTTCATCAATTCATCAATGCTTAGCCAAAATGTGACATTTATATATCAACTTCAAAATAAAAATAATAAGAGTTATTTAGTTTTTATAAACTTAATATTTTATATTATTAAAATTATAAATAACTATTTTAAAATTAAATAAATCAAATTTTTTATTTGATGTAAATGTAGTAATCCTAAATTTTTAACAAGGATTTATTAATAATTATAAATAAACTTATTAGTGTAAGATTATATTAAAATGAAATATTTTTATTATTTCATCAATAAAGATGTTTTGATTATATATATATATATATATATATAATACAAAAGTTAATTGGTTGGCTTGCTTAGAGGGAAAACCAAGCTCGCCATTGAGTCAAGCTTTTAGAGTTCCATTACTAGTTTAAACCAAATTTAACGAGTATCATGTGGGACAACACGTCATTAAGGCAGGAAAAATGTGAGACCATTATCCTCATATATTTGAACTAAAACATCTAAACAAAAATAGAAAGAAAATAGATTGGCCCTTTAAGATTCATCAGAAATTGTGATCACAAGCACCTTGTTCTATGCAATTGGTTGTTGGATTGGTCTTCAGGGGCTTTGGGCTTGAAGACCCTCCCAGTTGCAAGCTTTTCCAAAGTATTGATTCGCTAAATAAGCTCCTTAATGGAATTTTCTATCAAGTTCATGCTAGCATTAATATTTAGAATTTGACCCTAGTTCCATTCTGTCATAGCTTCCAATTGCTTCTTAGACTTCGTCTTGTCTCGATGATTTTCCATCAATGCTTTCCAAACTAAAATTTTCATCTGCTAGTCAACCAACATAGTTTTGGCGTGCGTGGTTTCTCTCATTCGTGATGATCCCACATCCTCAAACCATGTTGTCCACTCCATCTGCGCCTCCTCTAGTTCATGGGTCCCCTTCTCATGCTCAATTTCCTACTTAGCTTGATAAAAAAACTTCCTGGTCTCCTCAGAACCACTTGGTAATATGTCTGTTTGGCCTCCACAAACTCTCATTGCACTCGAGCCATGTGAGAGCCTCTCTGTGATTTCCCCCAACCCCTTGTGGTCCTAGGATTTGTTGTTGTGTGGAGAGCCTTCACGAATAAGCTACCTCTTTCCAGGCACATCGTAAAAATGTTCGCTTCAACTCCTACCTACCTCTCATCCCATGTGGTCAATTATCAACAGAGCTCCAATCCCATAAGTTGTGAAAGGGTTAATGGATAAACCAAACCTCCGACATCACAAAATGATAACCATGTGAGAGATAGTGAAATCCATCATTCACTTGCATCCACTTACCCATCACCTCAGAGACTACCATTGAAATGGAAATAAATGACCTTGCATATATACACCCTATCATGCAATCATCACCAATCATTTTAACACCCTCCCCTATCCATTAGATATGAGCAAGGTACAAAATCTTTCCAAACCACAATCTACTAAATGCACACAGACAAATAGACCCTCCGTTCCAATCATGCATCATGTCAAGAATTAGGTAGATGCCATCAGTTGTCCCAACGGTGGGACAAGTGTCCTTTCTTCTCTATTTACTATATGGTTGGCGATAGCCCATGTATCCAACAACCATATATATATATATATATATCGACAACTAGGGCAGGACCCATACTCGCGTGATAGGGGGTCGATCAATGTCCAATACCACTATACCCCTAGGTGCACCCATCGTAACATCCCTCATTTATGCCCCATTATTTTGTAATTGTAATTGATTATTGTACTGGTCTCTGGTGAGGAGCTCAAGGTCAAGGCCCCACCAGTGGACCTTGAAAGTATCGTTATTTATTTCCTATTGTAATTTATAAATCGTAAATGTGTAATGACGCGACTAAAACTATGGATGGGAATGTAGCTACGACGGGTGCCATCCTAAGATTGGAACCACTCAAAAGTGGAAAGAGGAACTCAGTAATTAGGATTGACGCCTAAAGCTAAGACTCTTCATGCCTGCTTATGAGAAACTAGTATTACTACTTTGACTCTTGGGGTAAGAGGAATATATATATATATATATATATATATATAAAAGAAATTCATGTTAAAACCTTTAAATACACTCTAAGGTATATTTAAGAGGAGAGAGAGGAATTAATTAAATGGTAATTAATTCCTATCTGCCCTGAAAATAATCGATATAGAGAATTAGGACTTTGGTTATATACATTTATATATACTACTTTTAAAAAAAAAAATCACTTAACCATGATTGAGCTAAAGGACGCCATTATATTATCATTGCTTAATTATAAAGCAACCACCCTTGAAGAATGCTGCCACTTGTCTCCCGATTGAACAAATGGAAGTTTGTAGTTGCCATTTGTCAAAGTCAAGTAAGAAATGGCACCATTTGAGCCTTCCACCTTTTGAAGCCTACTTCTTGTATAAATAGACGGACTTTCGAGGGAAGAGGGATAGAAAAAGAAAAGGTATGGCATTGGTGGAAGAAAGTGCTCACGGCCCCTGAATAGGACTTTTGGGCTCCCTCTTCTGCTTTTGAGATTATATCGGTGATTGGTAAATATGTGCCCATGATGCACTCATAGTAGCAAGCCGTGAATCTCATCATGTCATGCTTTGAACAACTACAATTTATGGAAAGTCCATTTAGTGTTATTAATTCGATTTTGTTAGTTAGTGAGGTCGTTGATTGGTTACGCTTGTAGTGGGAGTTTAATAAAATTATTTATTGTTATGAAAAGATAATGGAGTTCGGTTCCGAATTATCACTTAGATGTAATTAACTAGTAAGTGATAACGTATAACTAAATTTTAGTATGGTAGTGAAAGGTAATGAAGGATATCACTTTAATGTGTAGTGCGAAAATAGTAAAGGTTAGTATTTCAAGATTTAGTGTAATGTAAAGAAAGTATTATTTTAAATGCTTATTGTAATATAATGAAGGATATCACTTTAATGTGTAGTGTGAAAATAGTAAAGGGTAGTATTTCAAAATTTGTGTAATGTAAAGAAAGTATTTTTTTAAATGCTTATTGTAATATAGTGAATGATATCACTTTAATGTGTAGTGTGAAAACAGTAAAGGTTAGTATTACAAGATTTAGTGTAATGTAAGGAAGGTATTCATTTTAAATGCTTATTGTAATATAATGAAGGATATCACTTTAATGTGTAGTGTGAAAATAGTAAAGGTTAGTATTTCAAGATTTATTGCAATGTAAGGAAAGTATTCATTTTAAATGCTTATTGTAATATAATGTTATTAATCATTATGATATAGATGATAAGTGAATTTAAGGTAGTGCTCTTTATTTATCAAAGAATAGATCTTAGAAGTATTTGACCATGGGACAAAGCGTAAAAGGAAGTTGTAATGTTAGCACCCTCGATGAGAGAAGCCGATTAAGGCAATTGATGCAACATTAAAGTTGTTGTTATAAACATTTTTTATTAAATAAAACGATACAACCCCCTTTTGTGGACGTAGTCCAAGATGCGGGTCAACCACGTCAAAATGTTCTCTTGGTATGTATTCCTTTTGTATATCTCTCTTGATATTGTGGTTGTACTTGTGTATCTCTTTCGTGTATTTCCTTGATAATGAGTCTCAGTTATTTCTTCAGTTTTGTTTACTTCCAATTTATGTACCTTAAGCATTTTACTAATATGATGGTTGTTATTTATATCTTTTTACGAATATGTCTCAAGTTTAATGAGTAACTGCATTTCACAATTTGTAATCTTCAAGGGTGAATAAAGACGAATATGTTTTGTTCATTTTTTATATATATTTAATTTAGTAGAAGGAATCGGTTAAGGTGAGACAAGTGTTAGAATTTGTATTACAATTGAATAATTAATGTTAAGAAGTTATGAGATGTTATAATGTAATAAATTTAGATGTTGTGTAAACTTTTTTATCTTCCGCATAGCATTTAATGAAGATTGGATGCTTAGAAAAGTTTTAAATTCTCTTGAATTTTTTTGGGTTTGTGACACCCACACACCCCATTAGCACGGGGAAAAGGTAAGCTGACGTTTGAACCTTTGATGTTGCAAGGAGTGCCTTAATAGTATTGACACTCGGTCTACACCCCTGCAAGCAATTTAAATATACTATATTATAATAATGATGATTTTATTTTAATTTTACAATAAAAACATATATTTACTGTTTAGTTATCATGAAAAATATAAACATATCATTTTTTAATTTAGAAAACACTCTTAAAATTGGCTCTTAAAATGATATTGAATTAGTGAAATTTGTAGAGATTTTTTTATAATAAAATATTTGATTAGTTTTTTTTCAATGGTGGTTCACTGAAGGGATACATCCATTGGGAAATATGTCAACACCTGCTATTCCAATGAATCAATGGATGTCCAGAATTACATTATCCATTCATTCATTACTTAGGGGATCAACACGAGCATCATGTCACTTACAAGAATTGAACCTGGTGGGAGGGTAAGAATCATTCCTCTCAACCACCCAAGCTACCTCTAATGGAAAAAAATATTTGATTAGTTATGTGAATTGAGTCTCATTAGAATGCTTGTGAATTGGAAGTGTTATCTTTTCAATTTACACAGTTAAATTTTTAGATTAAATATTAAAAAAATCTAAATATTCATTTTAATAAAATTATAAAAATATTTAAAAGGGTGTAATTATTTTTTTCTTAATTATATTTTTGCTGGCTAGAAACTCCCTCTCTGGGGGGTAGTGGCCTTTGGTATGAGAAACCATTATTCAAGGGCATCTATGCCATCAAAATCACCAGTTTATCGCTGTAATGTCCCCTCCCATCATACCAGCATGATAGAGAGGACGTGACACTAAATCCGGGCATCTAACCCCATATCCATTAAGTAAAAACTCATTGATAAAAAAAGACATATACATGTGCATGTTATAGAAACACAGCGGAATTAAAAATCATGTTTAATATCTAACATACATTCAAACATTTCTGTGACAGCCATTAAATAAAGACATTGCAGAATTTATAAAAGAGAATACTTATCTTATAACAAAGTAGTCCCAAGCAATTGGCTATGCAACTGCAACGTTCCACCCAACCATAGGCCAGTTGTGATCATCAATATCTCAACACACTGCCACCCCTGAGCTGGGCATGATCTCTACAAGGAATCAGGGAATAATAGACTCACACATAGCCAAGCATACACCAAGATGAGCCAAGCCAATCTACAATTGGGTTTATCAGGTTGTTAGGAAATGGAAAGTAAGAATTGCTAAGCTAGTGAGCTCAAGCACAGAGCCAGGGGTACCTCCACAAGATCTATCTATCTTGGCACCCACAATGCCTACACACCCCACTCAAGGAAGTATTCTCTTCACCAATTCACAGTCCCTCGGGCCATACCTTCCAATTCTAGAGTGTCCCAGGTGTGCATAGAAGAGTAGCCAACCCTCTTGATCTTCTTGAGAGGTTATTCTCCCCACTAGGTTTATCAAGCCAATTCTGTCCACTACCACTCCAAATTTCTTGCTCACAGGTTCAAATCAAAACAGGGATGCACATAACAGCAAAAGTATAAGTGTTGGGCATGAAGAAACGTTTTTACAGTGAGATGCCCAAAGATGGGGTTTTCATTAGCCTCAAAAAAACGTGGGAAACCCAAAAACGAAACTAGAAGATGGGGAACAACCCTGTGAAGCCAAATCCGTTTTCAGAAAAACGTCCATGGACATTCTAGGGCAAAAACAGCCTCCATAATAGTCCCAAATCGTGGTCCTCCTCTCCCAGCCATTGTGTAACACAAAAACGAGCTCCCAGCCATGGAAAAATGTAGGAAAATGATGAAAAACATGATGGGGAAAGACCCCGTAGTTCAGACTGCGTGAGAGAGGAAAGACTATGGGTTCATAATGGCTTTGGGCACCATTTCATGGGTGTTTTCTTGCCCAATAAGCAAAAATACGAATTCCTAGGTTGATGGCTTGCCCATGCACGAAATTGGCTTCCATACCTCTCCATTCCCAAGGCATTAACTGCCTCAACAACCTCTTGGAAGAATTAAATGATTGGGTGCATAACCCAAAATGGGTAGTTGGTGGTTTATGGGTTTTCTCATTGACACATGGATTAACACCATTGGCTCAAGGGTTTGAATAATTTCCCTCCCTATTCCTTGTAGAATCATGCCCCCATCTCTTTGTTGCATTGCATAGCTAGTTGTGGGTTTTTCATTAAAATTCGTATTTACATGATGTCTTATTTACATTGTGCCTATCTAGCACAAGAACCACATGCATCTATTTCTTTAATTGCTGATACATAAAACGCTAAATCAATGGTGGGGCCTTGGCCTTGAGCTCCTCACCATGATTAAATATCAATATTTACACCATTTACGATTTAATGCGAAGGGGGTCGAAATGGGGACATTGCAATCACACCCTACCTACTTGGTTTCATTTTGGGGTGTCTCTCCCAACTAGCTCACTTCTAAAGGGAATTGAACCTCGATAACCTCCTTAAAAAACCATATCTTGATAAAATGGGTAAGTAAGAATTGACTTTTCATAACATATTTAATATTATTTAATATTATTTAATATATTATAATAAATAAATATGTTTAAATAGGTTAGCCAATTTTACCCAAAATTTTGTAATAGTATGGATATTTAAGGACACTGAGTTTATTTATACGATTAATAAAAATTATATAGCCAATGATGACTATTTCAATAAATATCTTATTATCTTTTAAATAAATATAATTTATAAAATGTTTAAAATATTCCATTTTTAAAAAGTTTATAAATATAAAAGAATTTTATAATTAAATAAAAATATATATAAATTAATTATATTAATAGTGATGATGATAATTAATATGTTTATGAAACACTTTAATAAAAATTATCATATTTTATAATTAATATATATTATTTTTTATATAATAAAATAAAAATTATTTGATTAAAAAAATTGTGATAAAATTATTTATATACATATATAAAAGGAGAAGAAATAATAAATATTAAATTTATGATATTATATTATAAATATATAAAGGAGTAATAAAATTTAATAAAATTCTAATTTTTAGATATTTAAATTGTGTTTTTGAATGTATAAATAGATTCAATATTTTTGAATATTTATTTAGCATTTAAATTATGTAATTTTTATAACTAATATTTGTGATTTTAAGAATTTTTAAAGATTTCTACTTGAAATACGAACAAAATAAGATGGAAAATATGTTCAGAAAAAATTGAAAACTTAAAATTGTGAGACTACACTATATATAAACAAATACTGTATATAAATAAATACTCAATAGTTAAAATTAAAATGTTAACTTGAACTATGCATTTATGATTTTATTATAAAATAAAATTATTTTGAAAAAAAATGAGACGATGAATTGGATGAATTGGATGAAAGGCCCACTCCTTAAACTTAATTTACTTAGTGTTAAGTCGTCTCTCATGAAAATGATTTTCAATTTCTACGTAATTTTTAGTGGACTTTATGATCGTTTATGTGCATGTATGACAAAGAAACAATAATACTTATCTTGAATTACTTTTTTTTATGAGATTTTATAATCGCTTAGGTATCTTTTGACAAAAAAAAAATAATATTGATCTTGAATTTCATATTAGGTATGCGAAGTTATAATTTAATTATACATACGAAGTTATAATTTAATAATTATACATACGAAGTTATAATTTAATAATTATACATATTAAAATAAATGTAAATATTTTATTATTAAAATTTAGGTTTTTATTTTTTATTTAATAATATATATATATATATATATATATATTATAGAAAGTTAATAAAGAATGATAATATAAAATAAAAGTACATTGAATTTTGATAGGTAATTTTTATATGATAATTGCTTCGAAGAGGTTTAAAGGGGAAATGTGCAACTCCTTCTATGCTCATCACGGAGTTGATATTTTCTTTAAAAAATAATAAAATATTATAAAATATAACATGTACGATATTTAAAACATTTACATCAGCATATATATAAAAACTACACAAATTAGATAAATTAAAAAACTTCCTCAATATTTATATTCTAAAAAGGGGTTTGTACTTTGAGATATTTGATCCCTAACTCAAAAAAGAGATGGAAAACTTACTTGATATTATCATAAATTCATTACATCTTCATGATTTTCACTTCCAAAAAACCTTCAAAAGATCATAATACTTCCTTTACATCTTGATATATCCATAAGTTCTTTTACATAGCTTATAAATAACCAAAAGATTCATATACGAAAAGATAATCTTGGAACCTGTGAGATCTTAAATCAACGAGTATCACAGAGAAAAGATTGGTGTTGAACTCCATTATTTTACCTTCTTGCTCCTGTTGAACATGCCATTCTCCACTCCTTAGTTCCACACCTCTTTTAGATAGCAAATCAACTTCATTGTTTCTTTCCATGTAAATATGTGTGAAGGAGATCTCTTCCATAGAGGACATTAATCTCAAAATATGTGTGAAGGAGATCTCTTCCATAGAGGACATTAATCTTCTTGTCTCTTCAAGAATCCAGATTAAGAAAATATTATGGCATTGTTTGTTATCATTTTCCAATCAATCATTAATTTTATATCACCAAAGAGTTTTAATATTTTGATACCTTTTTTAATTGCCAATTTTATGAGTTGTAGAGCGGATAACTTTGCATAGTTATTAGTTCCTTGTCCCAGTCTTGCTTTGAATCTTTAAGATGGATCTATAGTGATTGTAAAAAGAAAAGAAAGACAAAATTGAACATTTCATCAAATTTTGATATATTGTATAACATTTTTTTTTTTCAAGGATGCCCTTTGATTAACTATCTTTAAATGTTTTAAAAGTATTTCTATATATATATAATTTAAGTCATGTATATGAGGAATAAGATTTCTACTTTTAACTAAAAATAGAATTACTATTTTTTTCCATGGAAAAAAATAATTAACAATACTTAAAATAATAATGAAACCATGTTTTATTAAAAAGTAATGTCATAATAATAAAGAAGTGATACAAAGAAATGGTTCATGTACAAGATAGTAAGATGTTCATTGTATAGACTGTATGTGAAGCAAAGAATCTACACATTGTACATATATGCATTCTTATATGTTGAGTACACTGTATATATCACATGTGTGAAGTAAAGAATGTGTACATTGTATATGTAAGTTCTTTTTTATTTTTGATTTCTTGTTTAAATAGTTTTGTGATAATTAAAAGTTATGTAAAGAATTTACACATTGTACATATATGCATTCTCTGATGTTAAGTACATTGTATATATTGCACATTGTATGTATAAGCTTTCTTTGATTTTGAATTTGTTTATTTAAATAGCTTTTCAATAATTAGAAAGTTATGTAAGAATATATTTAAAATGTAAAAAATGTGTATATAAATGCTTTTATGAATTTTCAATAATTTTTTTAATAAAAAGGTAAACATTTTAGGTTTTTGTGTTATTTGCAATTCAAAATGATTTTTAAAAAACTTCAAATTAAAATTATAAATTTCTTAATTTTTTTAAAAATTATTTTAAATGGTTTAAAATGAAACTTTCTTAACATATTTAGCTATAACATTTTATTATCATGTTTAGAAAAATTCACTCCAAACTTGTAGGTAGAAGAGACTCCTCGAAAAACATAAATATCTAATTGAGATAATTCAAATTTTCATTAATTTCAATACATTGATATTGCTTAAAGAATGTATATTGTATTCTCTTAAATACATTGATATTGCTTAGAGAATGTATATTGTATTCTCTTAAATTAGATTGAGAATATAGTTAAAACATTTCAAGATTAATCATAACCGTGTTCAAATTAATCTCGAAACATTTTTAACTATATCTTCGAAATCATAATTGTTTTAAAGTTCTATATAAAAATAAAGATGAAGTGTTTTTAGATATGTTATAAATATTTTAGAATATTTATAATGTTTTGGAATTATTTTTATGATATTTATATTTTTAATTCTAATATTTTTTAAAAAAATTTAAATTAATTATATGATTTAAAAAATATTTTTATAATAAATAGAATTTTAATTATTATAGAATCATAATTGTTTTAAAGTTGTATATATAAATAAAGATGAACTGTTTTTAGAATGTTATAAATATTTTAGAATAATTATAATGTTTTGGAATTATTTTTATGATATTTATATTTTTAATTATAATATTTCTTTTAAATTTAGATTTAAAATATTTTTATAATAAATAAAATTTTAATTATTACAGAAACGTTTAAAATAAATTATAAAGATCGTAGAGGTTTTCCAAAACATAAAAAAAAAATATAAAACGTGGTATTAAATATAGAGATATTTATATCAGATTACCAGAAACACTTAGTAATAAATTCATGATCCTAAAATAAACAAACATACAATTATGAAGAAAGTGGTAGATACAGGGAAACGGATCAAACTGGTACTGGTAAGTTGTAACAATGTTAGAGCCATTGAGGCGCCAATGCCATACACTTAGGAAGGTTCGTAATGAATTTGATTCCTTCGAAATCAAATAAATATAAGATATTCAAAACTCCAGAGAATAACGTTACGTATGTCTATACAGCCATCAGAATATATATGTCTATACAGCCATCAGAATATATATGTCTCTACAGTCTAAACAAACATATGATAATTTATGATAAGATATTCTCCGTATCAACGGCACTGTGAATTTTGAAATAAATGAAGGACGTAAATAGAAGAGATTGTGACGGGGATTTGATTGCCGAATCTACTTTTTGCCTCGTGATTTTTTGAAAGGCTCAATGGCTTTCAAGGGGCTTCGAAACTCCTCCTGACTTGGAAGTTGTAATGGATTGAAAACTGAATACTACAGTGAAGTCATAAAAAATTCCAGTCAAGTATTTAATCAAGTGGGGTAATTTGGGCAAAACCCAGTTCTGATAACGCTTGAAATTTCGTTTTATCTTTTATCTACCAAATCAAAGCAAGATCCGTTTTCTTCACGATTAAAATTTATGGGTTCTGGTACAGTACTGACTTTGATGGCAATTAATATATTTAAAATAGCCCGACAATCCCAGCGTTCAGTTCATTGGATGTAGTTGATAATGATGATGGGCCTTCAAATCTAACAAGTTGGTTGTAGACAAAACCGAATAGCTGGGCCGTAATTTAAGAAATAATGAAACCGGTGGCGAATTCGTCGGCGCCCATAGGGGCAAAGATGCAATGGATTGGGATTCTATCCCATGCATATAGAGATAGACAGCATGTCGTGTCCAACAAAAATTCGGAAAGCGGTGTCGGGACGCCGGTGTCGGAAATTGGAATCCAAGCTTTTGATCGCCGCGGTCTTCGAACAAATCTCCACAAAACCGGGACTCCAATACAAGGAAACGAATATACCATCGCCCATTTGTTTACGCGTGGAGTCAGAGAGCAGGTCGACATCGACATGCCCGCCGTTTAGATATATACGGATTGATTAATGAAGACACTCAATACTCGCCTTCGCCTAGATTTTCGGAGTTTGATAGTGGTTTTCGCCTAATTCGACCTACGAAGCAACTTACAAAAACCGCCTACCACATGGGCGGCGGCCCAAACTATGGGAGGTTTGAGGAGACGGGCGTTTTTGTCGCCGGGTTCAGCCGGATTCGGCGGGCCAACCCCCACAAAATCCAAGATAGCCGCGTTCAGCCTCGAACGTGGTTCTTGGGAGCCGAGTCTTTATATATATTCGTTTGGTTTCAGAGCCTCGATGCACTTTTGACCAAGGTTTAGTATTAGTTTTAAGGTATTCCTTGCAAACTTTTAGGGATTTCATAGAAAGCTGACATATGTTAGAAGCCAACGAGGCTCGGTTACTGAGAATTTGTTCGAAGGATTTTTCCTATACTTAGGGCACAAGTTTTCCCCGCGGCTTCTCGTGCGTGCTAGGCAAGGCACTGACCTTCACATATATATATATGTATTGTGTTGAATAGATTTTAGGTTATAGTATCGTTGCTCCGGCGAATGAGAGGAAGATAACGTTTATCCAAGTTTCATTGACGATTCGTGGAGAAGAACCCAATCCCGTGTAACTCGAGGTAGAAATCTATTGATTTTGTATATTTGCATTATAGAAAATCTGAAATTTGTCTGGAGATCGGCTGATCTTGATGAAATAAATAGGGTTGTGACTTTGTCTGGATTTTTTCTGATATAGTATTGGGGATTGATGGTTCACTCTGATGTTTAATGGATGTCTGTTTGTTTTTGTTTGGTGTAGTTTGATTGCGTGCTCTCAGAGCTCGTAGTGATGAGGATGAGCTGTAATGGCTGCCGAGTCCTGAGAAAGGGTTGCAGTGAAAGTTGCATCATCAGGCCTTGCCTTCAGTGGATAAAAAATGAAGAATCTCAAGCTAATGCCACGGTTTTCCTAGCTAAATTCTATGGTCGTGCTGGGCTGATGAATCTTATAAGCGCTGGTCCGGAAGATCTCAGGCCTGGTAATTCATTATTCCCTGCACAGAGCTTCATATTTTATTGCATCTGAGACCTAGTTTTAGATGGGTTTGTATTTGCGATCATATTCAATGGCGTTTTAATAGACAATGTTAAGAATGCACTCTGCTTCTCTCTGCAATGAATCCTCACAGTTTTTTTTTCCTTGGTACAGCTATATTTAGGTCTCTCTTATACGAAGCCTGTGGTAGGATGGTAAATCCAATTTTTGGCTCTGTGGGTTTACTCTGTTCTGGGAATTGGCAACTTTGTCAGGCAGCAGTAGAGAGCATTCTGAAAGGTTGCCCTATTCATCCGATAATAGTGGACTCTTCAGGCATTCAAATGCCCACAGAACTTTCAAACAGAAATCCATCAGTTCGTTCTACATTGATGGAAACGATCACCAACGAGCTCCACAAAGTAAAGACGAAAGGCCGATTCAAGCGCAGAAAAGGCACAGTCAAAGATTTGTCACTGAACAATTCTGATGCAGAGGATCTGGTAGCCTCTCAGGTCTTTAATCTAAGAGGGCGCAGGTGTTATCCTGGCGAATTCCAGGCAGCAGCAGAGGGGACTCCGAACAATCTAGTTTCTAGTGATTCAAGCAGTGAATCGCTTGATCATTTGGATGATCCAAGAAATCAGAAAGAAGCAGAGATCGAGGGCAATATATCTAAGTGCATGAATTTGGGCATTATCAATGACAACTGTTGTAATGATCAAAACGATCACAAGAAGGAATCGGTTATTGAAATCTCACACCCACAAGCAGCATATCTCGAGAACATTCAACCCATCAAACAGGAATATGAATCTATAGCTTCGGATAATACAGAGGTGAAACTTGAGCTCACTCTGAGCTCGCAAGGGCCTGCAACACATGCAGCCGAAAAGTGCCAAAGAAATATACATTGGAATAGCTGTATGGCTCATTCAGATGAGCCTACAATCACATCCCTTGGCCTTGGATTGTCTCAAGCATGAAATGAGGCCAAGTCAGTGAAAACTGAGAGAAAACTAAGGTAGCTACCGATATACACCAAGACAATGGTAAGAAGATTTTACCACCATCCTGAGAATCCCTCCCAGTTTGGAAATTTTGTTGGCCGGCATGGTTTCTGTGGAAGATATAAAGTATTAATAATAAAATGGAAATGGCGATGAGATGCATTTTCCTCCCGTGGTGAGAATAATAATGCCAACGACCGTGATAGGCGCTGTTGCAGATGCAAATTGCCAATAAAAAAATGAAAACCTCTGCTTTGTAAAGTTGTTCATTAATATTTCTGTACTTGAACAGGTAGGTAGGTAGGTTTGGTTAGTTGGTCGATGAATGAAGAAGGCGACTATATACGCTGGATTGTCACATCGTTTTACAGAGAGCATGCCGTATGTTCCTTCCTCTTGAGACAGCTTTCATCCTCCTCACTAACTTCCCTTTTCTATAAGAGGAGATAGCCAATGCTTTGAAATTGGTATCTGCAATCATATAGTTTGTTTTGGAAGTTTTGCCTGAACCCCTGTATCTTCAACTATTCCAAGAGGTTGCCTGTCACTTCATTGAAAATTTTCATATGTTACTTCGTTGAAATTTTTGCCCTCCATGAAAGTTGCTTCATAAGAATATTATCGCTAAATCATCATAAATCACAGAAACAGTAGGCATGGACGGCCTGTATTCAATGTTTGATAATCCATGCTAACAAACAAATGCAATTTACTAAAGTAAGAATCGCTTTCGATTTTTCTTTACATCTAATAAATTGAAAGTGTCTGTAATTGCCAACGGTGTTTTCTAGATTCCTTTGGAGAAATATGATAGTTTGATAAAAATGAAAATGTCCATTCATTGTCATAGTGCGTGCTCCCATAGCTTTTCCACGGAACACGTGTTTAGAATGACGTGATGTACAACTCAATATGATGGGACAACATGATGGACTTGAGAAATGCTTCTTCAATGTAATTTGATGTCTTTTTAATAAATAAAAAAGAAAAGGTAGACGATCACATCTTGAGTGACGTACACATTTCAAATAGCTGTCGTGGCTTCTTAATTTCTTTACGATAGAAGTTTCTTGATTCGTTTGTGGGGTAAAGTATTTTTACTCATTTTGTATAATTTAGTTTTTTTTTATTCATTTTGTATAATTTAATTTTTTAGGATTTGGAGTATTTTTTCCTCCAATATTTTATCTAGATACTTTGGTGTATTTTTTATATAATCATATTGCTCTTGAGGTGTGACTAATTTAAAATGATGCCATGTTAATGACAAAGTTCCAATTTATATAGTTCTCGTGTATTTTAGTGTATTTTTACTTCGGACCAATGGATGAACATTGATGTGACTTGAAGTGAATGTGACTTGAAATGAAATTTCAAATTTCAAAGATTCATTTTATTTCAAAATATAAAAGAAAGGTTTTTTAATAAGTAATTTTAAAAATATGAAAATATTGACAATGACCTATATGTAAAATACTTTTACGAATTACTTATGGTACTTTTATGAATCACTTATGGTAGCTAGTTTTTCCAAGATTGAGGTGAGTGAACACCACACTTATCTCCACTATTGGTTCCATATTCACCTATTGGCATCTCTCCCCTACTTTTTAAATTTATAATTTACACTTCACAACATGAACCACAATGTGGCAATGTCCATTAGTGTCATTTTTTTGGTAATTTCCACAATCCGAGGAATCTAAGTCCATGCATATCAATGTTTTATCACTTATATCTATTGAGCAATCTATGGTTAAACTATAGGATTGTTTAGTTATGACAAGCATTCTATTCATATTTACATCGATAGGTGTTTAGATATTATGGATTTTGGACTTCCTTCAGAGTGGAGATTCATTTCATGGTCGTCCTATGCTCAAATGCATCTTGATTAAGATTTAAATAAGCTTCAATTAAGTGGTGCTTAAGAAAAGGGGTGTGTTCACAACTAACCATCTCCACAAAACTAAATGGTTGGTTGTACCTATAGGTGTTCATTAACCACTTTACTTGTGGTTGTGCTATTGATGCCATTGCAAAATCATAACCATACAATGAAGCCATAAAACAACCGATAGCAACTGCTAATGGTTAAAGTTTAAACCATATATCGCAATGTCTTATTTACAAATTAACAAGGTTAAAACCACAATTCTTTTTGTAAAGTTCCACCAATTATAGCTAATCAATATAGATTTGGATAAGATCGTTGGGTGGAGTTCATTGTGTTGAAGCATAACACGGGAAAATTTTACTATGATGATCTTTTTATTTATGGAAAACTTTGTTTAGACTTAATTTTGTGAATAAACTACTAATCCATTCATTGGATACCTTGTGTTGGTGTCATTAGCATATCTCCTTAAGTACATGTAATGGCAGTTATAGATTATAAGTAAAAAAACTGCTGCAAAAGTCAATGGGAGGTATCCTCGTTGGGCGAACTTGTAAACACAAACATAGTAGTATATCAACTCTATTGATCCAGTGATGGAAACAAACAATGTGACCAAAATTATTATATGTGTTTGCCATATCATAAACATTATCAACATCAACAATTTCAAAGTGATAATCATAACACCAACCATAATTATGCTTGCATTGACTTTGCAATTGAGAACATAAATGAGTACAATTGTTTTACACTCTAGGAGGTCTAGAAGGAAAATGTAAATAAAGATATATCTACTTTAATTTAAAGATTTTTCTTTTAGCATTGAAAAAAAAAGTGGAAATGAGATAAATACAAATAACATCATACAATAGATGTATTTAGGGTTTTGAGCAAATTGGCATTAGATCACAAAATTATAGTGATTAGAATAAAAGTATTGTCTCCGGTGCTAGCCTCTTAAGAATCTATATTCCAATTCTAGATAGAAGCATAGAACATTGGAAATAGATATGAATTTCAACGAAGTAAGTCATATATCTGCATGCCATAAAAAAATCTAATTCTAGTCAAGTTTTGCATTATACAACATCTCCATATTATTTCATTGTAGATAAATTCCTAACTTTTTGAACTAAACAATGGAGTAATTGTTAAAAAATGTAGATAAGCCTTGATATTTGCAGGGTTAGTGACTTTGTGGTGAGCTTGTGCCTCATCACACATTGAAGGATTTGCAAATATCTATATTGTTGTACAAGATGTCTTCTGCAACCACTATCAACCATTATTCCTGTAGAATAATGTGACACTAGAGGTTTTATCTGTGCACAAACATATAAAAAATAAGAATTAGAAACATGAGTATCTAGTAAACTAGAGGAAAGACAGAAGAGTAGGTACTCAAGAGAAAAATGAAAAGATTTATAAAATATCTACTCATACAACAAAAATATGAGACATGAAACAATCTACTGGTTATGATGCATGTGACAGTATTTTCTTGAGTTGTAACACTGCAAAACTAGTAGTTGCCACATCTTTTCTTTGCCATTAGCAACTTTCCTATAGGCATGTATACAAGTGTTGATGTATTTGTAACTTCGGAATGTATTTCACATATGTATATTGTATTCCTATAGAGATGTTATTATTCTTCTATACGGAAGTGTCATCATTTATATTGTAAGTGTCGTAACTTATACTTGATGGGTTATTAGACCACCTTGATGGGGTCGGCCCTGTATAAGTCATGTGGGTTAAAGGGTTATTAGACCACCCTATTGGGGGTAGGCCCTGTCAACATTATGTTATGTGATTAAGTTGAGGCCGACCTAGTAAGGTTATTAGGCAAGTCAAGTCATGTATAAATAGAGTGCAAGAGGCACTCTATTTGATCATTCACTTTCTCACTTATACACTCATTGGAGAGTGGCGCACTAGTGGAGGAGGAGAAGCTACTGCTATGAGACTATCTCTTATGCTTGGGTTTGGTATCATTGCTCTATCTATCTCTTAGGAAGTTATTGGGGTTTTTCACCTTTATGGTTTTCCCCAAGGAAACTTTGTGTGTCTATTGTCTCTTGTGTTTGCTTCTTATGATTGATATGCTGTATATGTTATTCTCTCAGTAAAGATCCTAGAGTATATTGATTTGATGCTAAAAAATTAACATGGTATCAGAGCTAACCTGAGAAGAAGATACTTTGCAGTTGCGGAAGGTAGGGCTTCTTGTTTTTTGGGTTTCTCTCCACAGATCTTGAAAGGAAGGAGGCTATATTGACTCTACTCAACAAGGTGCATCTTTCTGTTGAAACAAAATTCAATTCTGAGCATTTTCAGATTTTGACCTAAAAATTAGGGTTTCCACAAATAGTGGAATTTATGAAATATGAGACCATGGCTGGAAGCTCCTTGAAAAATTCGAAGTTTAGAGCTTTGGATCAAAATTTTTGGTTGCGTGAAGCTCCAGGAAAATCAAACCCTAGTTTGGGGTCCTGTCGAGTGAAGCCGAAAATTAGGGTTTCTGCAAAAATTGGAATTTTTGAAATCTGATACCATGGCTGGATGCTCCTTGGAAAATTCAAAATTTAGAGATTTGGATCGAACATTTTGGTTGGGTGAAGCTCCGGGAAAATCAAACCCTAGTTTAGCGTCGTGTCTAGTGAAGCCGGAAATTAGGGTTTTTACAAAAGTTGGAATTTCTGAATATGAGACCATGGATGGAAGATCCTTGGAAAAATAGAAGTTTAGAGCTTTGGATCGAACTTTTTGGTTGGGTGAAGCTCCGGGAAAATGAAACCCTAGTCTGGGGTCTTGTCTAGTGAAGCTGAAATTAGGGTTTCTGCAAATGTTGCAATTTCTGAAATCTGAGACCATGGCTGGAAGCTCCTTTGAAAAATTGAAGTTGAGAGACCAAGATCGAACTTTTTGGATGGGTGAAGCTCTGGGAAAATCAAACCCTAATTCAAGGTCCTCCCTAGTGGATCCAGAAGTCTGAAAAGCAAATTTGAGGGGTGAAACTTTGCAGTTTTCAAATTATGAGTATACCAGCTTGATCATCTCATCAAGGCGCATCTTTCTATCCTTTTAGAAGTTTGAAATTCAAAGTTTGAATTTTTAGGGTTTCTCTTACAAACCCTAATCCAACTCGAGATCCAGTTTTCAGCAAATCAAGTGGTAAGACCTGAATATTTTCTATTTCCATTTGAAGTACTCTTAAGATGTCTCACCACACCAATCTTGAGGATAATCTTGAAGGGGCTGATAACTTCTGAGCATGGAAGTATAGGATTGGGTTAATCCTATAAGAGAATGAGTTGGACACTTACACAAGTGAGGAGGTTCCAATTCCAGAGGGAGATGAGACTAAGGCTTCTCATAAGAAGAACTTGGTCAAAGCCAAGAGAATCATTGTTGATTCTATTAAGGACTATCTCATACCCCATGTGTCTTCCCTAAGGACACCTAAGGAGATGTTTGATTCCTTGACTAAGCTATTTGAAGGGAAGAACATAAATCTGAAGATGACATTGAGGAATCAACTAAAGAACATCCAGATCCAGAATGCGGAGACCATGCAGTCTTACTCTTCAAGTGTCTCCCAGATAAAATAACAACTTGAAGCTGTAGAGAATGGAGAAGTGGTAATGACCACTCTTAATGGCCTTCCTAGGTCATGGGATTCCTTCATCCAAGGAATTTGTGCTAGGAAGAAACTTATCTCTTTCAGCAGGCTATGAGAAGAATGCTCACAGGAAGAAGCTTGAATTATAGCTCGAGAAGAAAAGATGGGGAATGAAGATCAAGCTCTCACAACACATACCAAGGAGAGGACACTTTTCCTCAGATTGTCCTAAGAACAAAAGGAACAACAACAACAAGTACTACAAGCAATCTGACAGGTATGACTTACAGGTATGTTTTGAAATCTGTTCATGATTATGTTTATAATATGATTGTCTTCATGTTATTGAGTTTAGTAACAATCTTGTTTAATTTTAGGCTTGTTTTATCACCCTAGTAAAAGTATGAATGCATGATAGAAGCCATTCATTGATTAGAATTATGACACTTATGATTGTATTATGATTGTACTAATGCACTGTGGTGTTGTATGAGGAGAATGTTATCCGCTAACATGAAGGTACAAATCAAGTCCTCGATCAAGACCATAGTGACATGAAGACAAAGACTCATCCATAGTCATGGATCACATAGAGGTATGTATAATTTGGTTCTAAAATGGTTAACTTATGAGTTATGCAGGTCATTGAAGAGAACAAGAAAAACATTGTTACACATAACTAGCAAATATGATGACCAGGTATGTTTTACCTATATCAAGTTAGAATCCTACTCTATGTAAGGATCTTATACTTTTGTATGATTGATAATGATTACTCATGGAGTTACAAGTTTGAGTAATCTAGGGTTTATGCATATTATGTCTCTTACCTTGATTGATGATATGACTAACCAGAAGAGTTCTATGGTCAAATATGAATATGCATGAGTAAGAGAAGTCTTCCCTGAAACTTTGAATGCTAATGCTTATTATCTGTGTTTGAAATGATCATGACTATACATGTTTAAGATTATTGTGTTTTGATAGTATTAAAATTATACTAATGGATGTATGATTATGTATGCGATCTAGAGGATAACACAATGATGATACTAGTAAGCATGCATAGTGATCGAGGATGGATATAAGTTCAAGGACAGGTAATCCAGGAAGCAAAGATCAAGAGGGAGCACACTCCAGTAGTTTCTGCAAAGAAGCAAAGATTGAGAGGGAGTCCACCCAACAAACAAACAAATATAAGTATTTGAATTGTCATTTCTTGTATATTTGATTGTTTAAATAATACTGTTCAATGATGTATATACTTATGTTTTGTATCATGCATATTAGAATAATTGCATTAATGAACAGTATACCACTAATATGCATGTAATGGGTAAGTGGCCTATGGCATTGTACAACATTCCATTGCTACTTATCTAGAATGAAACCTCTTTGCTGACATATTGGGAGTTGTGCACACACTTAACAATGTTCTGGTAGAGATTGGAAGGCATCTAGAAAGTTACAGGATATGGATAAATGTTGTATTGAAGCATTGGCTAAATTAATTGCATGACTGTATGACATATTTCTTTATGTGCAAGAATTTGTTCTGAAAACTATGAGATGTTTCTAATCATGCAATTTAACTTGTCTTATAGGAAATATCGTATACCATCACCTACAAAAGAAGGACTACAACATTTACTCCAGCAACAAAGCTATCTATTGAAGAATATGAAGTTCCCAGGATCTGGGATGAAGTAATGATCGAAGAGTACCAGTTGATCATGAAGAATGATGTTTGGGATGTAGTCCCAAGACCTGAAGGGAAGTCTGTTTTGACTTCCAAGTGGATCTATAGGATCAAGCATGCTGCAGTTGGTAGCATACAAGGCGATATTTGTAGCTCGTGGCTTCTCCCAGAAAGAGAGAATAGACTATGAAGAGACTTTTGCTCCTGTATCCAGATACAATTCCATCAAATCAGTACTTGCTCTGGCTACAGTGATGAAGTGGAATATACACCAGATGGATGTCAAGAAAACTTTCTTGAATGGTGTAGTCAAAGAGGAAAGTGTATGTGGAGCAGCCACTCGGGTTTGAGACACATGACAGAGGGACTCATGTGTGCAAACTGAAGAAATCCCTATATGGTTTGAAACAGGCACCCAGGACCTCGTACAATAGGATAGATGGCTTCCTATCCAGTTTGGGCTTTACTAAAAGTAAAGCAGACTCCAACCTTTACTACAAGGTTGAGGAAGGAAATCCAGTGATACTACTTTTGTATGTGGATGATCTGTCTGTTACAGGTGAGGATATATTGATTGCCGATATGAAGAGGAAGCTTCCTGCCGAGTTCGAGATGAAGGACTTGGGTATGATGCACTACTTTCTAGGTATGGAGGTGTGGCAGAGCATAGATGGAATCTTCCTTGGACAAGGGAAGTATGCAGAAGAGATCCTGAAGAGGTTCAGGATGATGGACTGAAAGGCCATGGCCACACCTATGGCATCAAACTTGAAGCTTCTGTGTGATGCTTCATCTGAGCCGGTTGATGTCACGGTGTATCGTCAGATGATTGGGTCCTTGATGTACCTGACAAACACGAGACCAAATATTTGCTTTGCAGTGAACACATTGATCCAGTTCCTGACGGATCCCATAGGTGTTCACCTGGTTGTTGTAAAGCATATTCTGAGGTACCTGAGGGGTATAGTTGATTATGCGCTCAAGTATGATGCGAATCAAAAGGTTAACCTGGAGGGTTATGTTGATTCAGATTGGGCAGGAAGTGCTGCAGATAGGAAGAGCACTTCTAGGTGTTGCTTCATTATGGGATCAGGTATGATCTCTTGGTTTAGCAAGAAGCAGTCCTGTGTAGCACTAAGTACAGCCGAAGCAAAGTATGTTGCATCTTGTTCGGCTAGTTGTGAGGCAGTATTGATTGAGGAAGCTACTGTCTGAGTTATTTGATCTCCTGTTAGGTGCTACTGGTATCTTTTGTGACAACCAGAGTTGTGTGGAGCTGTCTGAGAACTCGATGTTCCATGACAGTTCGAAGCACATTGAGATCAAATATCACTATATCAGGGATATGGTGCAGATAAGAGTAGTGAAGCTCCTGTATGTTGCGACAGACGAGCAGATAGCCGATGTGTTGACCAAACCATTGGCCAGGGTGAATTTTGAGTACTTCAGAGAGAGACTTGGTGTACTTCAGATCAAGATTCCTTCCAAGGGGAAGTGATGAGTCTGGAGACACAGATGCACATGAGCCATTCTAGCATGGTTGAAGTGTGTCTTCTCATGGCTGAGATATAAGGGCTGGGGCCATTCCGACATGGTTGAAATGTGTCTTCCCATGGTAGTTGATGTAAGAGCTGTGCCATTCGAGCATGGTTGAAGTGTGTCTTCCCATGGCTGTGATATAAGTGCTATGCCATTAGAGCATGGTTGAAGTGTGTCTTCCCATGGTTGCGATATAAGTGCTATGCCATTCCTAGCATGGTTGAAGTGTGTCTTCCCATGGCTATGTATATAAGTGTGATTCCATTCTTGCATGGTTGAAGTGTGTCTTCCCATGGCGTAGATATAAGTGCTGAGCCTTTCACAGATGTTTGAAGTATGTCTTCCCATGCCGGTGAATGTAAGTGTTGTGTGATGTGCATCTGGGTTGTGATCCGTGGACTATGAGGTGATCTGAAGATGATGAGGTGACAATATGGTACACAGGGTTTGCAGAGGCATATAATTGGTCCTAAGATGCTCTTGCAGGTTTTGTAGAGGCAGTGTAATTAGTCCTGGGAGATCTTGCAGGTTTTGCAGAGGCAGTGTAATCAGTCTCGAGGTGTACTTACTTGATGGCTTGCTCACAGAGATGATGAATACCTACATGGAGGCTACGCCTACATCTAGCATGAAAAAGGGATGGCTCTATAGATGTGATACATCCAGCATGGAAAAGGGCTGGCTCTATAGATGATGAAGACTTGCAGGTGGCAGGCCTACATCCAGCATGAAAAAGGGTTGGCTTTGTACAACTTCCTATGACGAGTAGATTTGAGATTGATTGAGATAGCAGCAGCAGTGACGATGACGATGATATAGTGATGATGATCCAAAGAAGAAGACTTGTGCTAGTAGATCTGTGTCGAGAAATACCTTCCTAGTTAAGAGGGAGTGTTGATGTATTTGTAACTTCAGAATGTATTTCACATATGTATATTGTATTCCTATAGAGATGTTATTATTCCTCTATACGGAAGTGTCGTCATTTATATTGTAAGTGTCGTAACTTATACTTGATGGGTTATTAGACCACCTTGTTGGGGCTGGCCCTATATAAGTCATGTGGGTTAAAGGGTTATTAGACCACCCTATTGGGGGTCAGCCCTGTCAGCATTATGTTATGTGATTAAGTTGAGGCCGACCTAGTAAGGTTATTAGGCAAGTCAAGTCATGTATAAATAGAGTACGGAAGGCACTCTATTTGATCATTCACTTTCTCACTTATACACTCATTGGAGAGTGGCGCACTAGTGGAGGAGGAGAAGCTGCTGCTAGGAGACTATCTCTTATGCTTGGGTTTTGTATCATTGGTCTATCTATCTCTGAGGAAGTTATTGGGTTTTTTCACCTTTATGGTTTTCCGCAAGGAAACTCTGTGTGTCTATTGTCTCTTGTGTTTGCTTCTTGTTATTGATATGCTGTACATGTTATTCTCCCAGTAAAGATCCTAGAGTATATTGAATTGATGCTCAAAAATTAACAACAAGGACATGATTCCCTATAGCTTTTGTGCAAATTAAAAACAAATAGTTACATCCATAAGAAGTACAAATAAATCCAAATGAAATACTTCAACTCTAGTAAATTATTCAAAACTATGGATGTCCCTATTGCAAGCAAGAGTATAGACAAAGAAGTAACTATAGCATATCTAGAGCTATGAAAACCTTGCTTGATCCAAATTGCGATCTAGAAATTCAAAAATCATAATTTGAACCATTACACAATAGTCAAATAATTGTAATTTGCAACATCAAACAACAATAGATTTTAATGTTAATGTTAATCTAAATAGGTGCTCAAAATTGGTAATAGACATATAGCTTTCCATTGAATAGAGGTAACCATAACAACAAGTTTGCAATAATAGGATTGCTTACAAAATTATGCAATCCTTTTTTATAAATTTGTAAATGAAATAAAGAATTGAAGTGTTACAATCATTAAGGCATATAAGATTTCGCTAAAGATATCTTCCAATGAACTAGCATCGTTCTACAAGTTTAGAAAAACATACTAGTTTTTGAAGTCTACAACATTCCACAAAATTGTCCATGGGCAGTTAATCTTGCAAACACTGAAACTGTTGTAAATATAAGTATATTGTGTATTGAAAATTCTATATGTGTTTTGCAACTACTTAACAATTAGCATTGTAGAACAATGTGTTCCATTCATCTTGACAGTTGAACCTTCATGTTTGGTAACTATAGCATCTATATTTTTTAATAGATACATGGAACAATAGGTTGAAAGAGAAGACCTTGAAGACAACAACAATGTTATGAGAAAAAATCAAGGGAATTATGAGTCAATAGAAACAAAATTCAATGAACTAATTGAATCTAGCATGTATAATTGTTAACTCAAGTCAAATGTAAAACCCAACAACTTGCATATGATGATGATGATTAACGTCCACTAATACCAACTTTGGTCTATCATACCTTAAGAATGTTATTACTTGGTTTGCTTTAAACTTTTGTTCCTATGCTCAAAAATCTTGGTAAGAAGCTTTCCAAGCTCACTATAGTTTTGGCAAGTTAGGGGAAGGTTTTTATTGTAGCAAATAATATGAAACTCATATCTAATGTGGGTGTAAGTAGGGCACTCTAAGAGAAAGCGATTTTCATCCTCAATGCTCATAGACTCACAAAGATGGAAAACTCTTTCCGCCCACGAAGTTTTGGGAATAGACCAATGCCCTGTTTCGCTATGAAGCTCATGGGAATTCGTTCTAATCTTGGCTATATTAATTTTATTCTTTGAACTAGTTACTATCGAGAGATATTTATGATCTTCCAAATTAGGGTTAATGACCATATAGTATCTTAGTTTTTTCTTAACCACTAAATTTTCCTGGCACCACAATTTCTCTTTAAACTTAAATTTAATAATATTTTTGACATTATTGATGTTCTGTAAAGTGTCATTTTCATCATTTCCCAAATGGTCTAACCAAGCCATTGTATATTTACACCAACTCCGCTTGAAGCGTAGTTGGTTTTGACTTGAATTTAAATCAATTTTAGGAAGTTTCTCATTTCCCATGTTATTTATCTTGTGCTTGTACATCAAGTACCTAGTCATAGCCATGCTCTCGATGGGGGGAAGACCCACTTCTACTAGGAGAATATGATAAGGTGTATGGTTTTTAATTTTGAGGTTATAAGTTATAAACCGCTTTTGGATTTGCTCAATCTTTCTCCAAGATTCTCTAGAAATGCTGCACCCCCATACTTCACAATCGTATAAGATAACAGGGATGACAAAAGTTTCAAAGATGAACTTTTCTTTATCCCACATGACCAGGTTGGCTGATTTACAATTATTTTCAAGACCAAAACAAGCTTTCCATCCTCCATTAATCCTTTTCCCAATGCTTTGGTTCCAATTGAGCTTGTGATGAATATCAATTTCAAGATATTTGTAAGAAGTAACTTCCTCCGGTTTACTGTTATCATAAATAAAATTTGCATATGTGTCTTTCTTAGATTTTATAATCATAACTTTTGTCTTGTCGGTTTTAATAGTCATACCCATGTTAGAGTAGAATCTTTGAGAAATCTTAATTGTTTATCGATATCAAAGGGACACCTTGCCATAAGAATAATATCATCAGCATAAAGAAGGAAAATGATAACTATCCTAGATAAGACCGTGTCGGCACAACCTGCTTCTTCTAAACATCTTTCTAGTTTATCGATGTAAATGCCAAAAAGGGTAGGGGAGAGGGGGCAACCTTGATTAACTCCAATATTACAGTTTATATCCATTGACCAACCCTCATTATTCTTAAATTTGGAAAAAAACCTAATGTAAGATAGGTCAACAGAGTTTTGAGTAAGAACCTTGGTTAGATGACAATGATTTTAGCATAAGCACATGGCCATTTTACTTTTAAAACAATAAGCTTTGTATATTATCAAGCTGGAAAAGATGCATCAAACCTGTTAACAAAATGACATGAAATAATTGTCTAAAACCAAATAAAATTAATCCATGGGATAGAGTATTATTATTATTATCCCAACTATACTAAGAAATTATGGAAATTGACGAAGGTTCTAGCATAAGCAAGTGACCATTTTGGTCAATTCTAACATAAACACATAACCACTCTACACTCAAACAACAAGATTTATATCTAGGCCAAAGTGAAAAACATGTCTCAAATCAATTAATGGAATGACCTGAAATAATTGTCTATGGGAAAAATAGATTCATTCATTGTAATGCCATTAAAACCATGAATAAGTTTACAGGCCATGCAATATTCATGTAATGAATAGCCCAAAGAGACCAAGTTGTGAAAGATGCATTAAAATCTATTAAAACAATGACATGAAATAGTTTTCTATTAATAAACAAAACTTGATGACAACTATAACATCATAACCATTTTGGAATATATGTAGTTACACTTGAACATCAATATCCATGCAGTGCATACTAATATATCAACTGTCATAGACTTTAAGAAAAAAAAAAAAAAAAACATTGTAAATCGTGCATAAAATGTAGCAGATATTGAAATACATGTAGCTATGCTTGAATAGCGATATACATATAGTAGGTGTAGTCCAAAACAAGGAAACCTTTAGATATGTAGTCCAAAATCTCCTTCTACAACTGTAGGAGCACTGATAGAAGCTATAAATGTACAAGCATGGAGGCTATTGAAAACGGTTTGACAGTAACCTAAAAAGTATTTGCTGGTAAGCAATTCTTTGCATCTTTGAGGATGTGAAACCTTTTTGTGCGGGTTTATGCTACAAAATCATTGCTGCATACAGGGAATTCACAAACACTGTTAAGTCTGCTGTGGGTATGAGTACTCGCCGGCTGAAAAATCGATTGTCACCTCCCATCTTGGTATTCCCTTGTGGTTTTTTTGACGGGGCTGCTACTTGTTGGAATGGCGCGGGTGGCTCGGGTGCCACATTACATTTTACATGTTCCATCACTGTGCACTTGTGGTTAAATCTGGGTTTGGGAACGAACACGAGAAGTGAGGTTTGTGCTCTCTGGTTACTATTATATTGGGCTCGGCTGCGGGGGATTCACTCTCTTGTTACTTTTGGAGACTCTTCGGCTGTTATCTCCTGGGCAAAGGGTTTATCTCCACTCAATGTATCTGGCCTCACACATTGGCTGGAAGCGGCGAGAAAGCTCATTCTGGAATTTGAACATATCCATTTTGAGCATATTTATAGGGAGGTCAATCAGGAGGCTGATATGCTATCCAAACGAGCTCTCCATTCTCAGGCTGGATCCATCATGTGGCAGGAATGGCGGGATGATACACTTTTTGATAATGGATCCCATCTGCTACACTGGACATGATGATGTGTCTTTTTTGCTTATCCATATATGTTTTCTTTTTTGATGTAGGCGATATATATTTTTACTATTGACTCCATGTATATATGTGCAGATCTTTGATATATCATGCGTCCAACTCCTTGTTGGACTTAATATTACCTAGTAATATATTAGCGACAGTCTATTGCAGCTGTGGATGTTTGGTAGCAGCTGACGTTTTTTTTGGGGACCCGCTCCGGGGTATCTGTGCCGACTGGAGTTGTTATTTTTTGACATAGTATATATGCTTTCAGTTTTTGTTACATTATATGTGGGGATCTATATCCTATCTGCTGTTTGTTGTGATAGGAGGACATGATTGATTTTTGGATACCACTCTGTCTGGATGTATTATGGGACTTGTTATACTGCATGGATTTGATATTGCTAGACATTTGCTCTCTGGCCTTTAAAAACCGGTTTGTCCCGGGTTTATTCTGATCTTATTGTATAAGGTGAAGTTGTGGTTGACATTTGGACACATTTTACTATTTCGCATATTAATAGTAAGTTATATTTTCATGTGAAAAAAAAAATATAGATATATATGTTTTTTGGAAAAAAAACAAAAGTCTTGTAACAGTAGCAAGCACTAATGCAAAAGAAAGGACAACAATCATAGTCTCCACAATCATGTTGTCTACTGTGAGTGTAAAGAAGCCTTCATGACCAAGTCTACACAAGTGGTGCACACTTGACGAAATGCTTTTGGAATAATCCTCAAAGGAAAATTTGACAATTTATGGGCAACATTGTTCAAGTGGTGGGCTGCGCAAAGCATAGACGATGAGCCCATCCTCTGTTTCTAAGATGCATTTGATATTGTGCTCATATCTTACTTCTGTTGTTTCTTTGCAAACTGCACGGGTTCTTGAGCTATGTATCATTGGCTGGCTATATTTGGTGCATATATGTTGGAACGACGATGCAAAGGCATTCTTTGTTTTCAATAAACCCTGTATCTGTACATAGAAAACTATTTTTACCATTTGTTTTTTGGTTTTTGGACTATGGCATAGGAGAATAAAATAATAGAAGAGAAAAAGAAAAAAACAGGTGGAATAAACATAGTGATATGAGCAATAGAAGGGAAGTAATCCTATGGCATGAAGCCAAAAAAATTAGTGGTTACCTCGGTTTTTGCATGAATTACTGCAAGCAAAGTTTTTTTTGCAAACTGATCATTCAGGACATCAGCAAATGTCGCTGTAGAAAATCGGATTAACAGCGTTCCCTTTGGACCATTCCTAACAACTTTTTAAAACAAATATAGTGGATCAATATCACTTGTAAATTGCTCCTGTATTTGTTCGATTAGATCCTTGTAGGTTTCATTTACCAATAGCTACAACAGATTGGAAAATGCTATTAGCAGTTGTGGGAGGAATTGAATGCATTGCAATTATGTGAATGTCGAGTTGCAACAATTGCATATGCAATAGAAGAAAGAATGTTATCCACCTAGAATATGATGTGCAAAAAAAATTAATACTTACAACTACATTATCATTTGGTGTTGTTCCATCCTTGATACATAGCTCATATTGCGTATTGTTTTGCTAACTAGAAATAATAATTTCCGCAATAGATCCAACTAAATAGTTATTATCTGATTGCACCATCTCGTTTAGGGTAGTATCTAGTGGAAGTTTGCAATATTTGCAAACTTGTTGAATATTTTCTTCTTTTGTTTTGCCAATGAGAACAACGCAGAATTTGCATCTCCTCTATGGTAAGGGCCTTTTTTATTTATGCCAAATTCCACAATTCTGATGCTAGATCCTGGACAAAAGTGGTCAAGGAAACAATGAATTAAGTGGTTGTTGATGTCCACTGTTATTGTCATTTGTGCATCCTTGTCAACTAGGTCTGCATGGACCAATTGAAGTTTTGTAGGCGAACTTATGCCTTTTCTTTGTCCCGGGCCATGTAGTGCCAATACATCACCCTCGAAAACTTTGTTATATGTCCCTAAACATATTTGAATTATTGTTGTTGGTTGCAATGTAGATTGTTTTGCGCCATTGCTGTTAATCAACAATCAACAGGGGGCAAATAGTTAACCTCGTGTTGGGTGCAAAATCCAGCGTATAAATGCTATTTTATAGTATGGTTGTTTGCATAGAGATTTTTTTCCCTTTTTTGGTTCTTTATAAAAATTGGGGAAAATCAAGGAAAGAAAAATAAAGGAATCATTAAAGCATTTGACTATATTCGACAGTGTTCAAGATTTTTTTCCCTCACCTATTTTTCCTTTCCGCTAGTTGATGTCTTCTCCATTCTTTTTGTCTTCTCCTTATTGCTTCTGCAGTGCGTGAATAAATTGCTAGATTATGAATATTTCTATAACTATAAGCAGAGTAGTATGTCGATACATAAAGAATAATCATAGAAGAATGAAAAAGCAAATGCACAAATGCAATAGGATATCTGCACTAGACAATTGTTGGGATGCAAAAAAAGAAAAAAAGAAAAAAAAAACATTTGCATAATACTATTCACAATAAGGGTTTCAATATCAATAGTAGAGGGGCTTGTCTTTGGCTATTATATATTGTTGCATTCTTTTGACATTGTCTTTATTTGTTTTACAATGATTTGAAGTTCTTTGTTATGTTTTTCTTCCCAAGTTTTACAAGATTCTTGTTTTGCTCTTTTTTTCATGAGGATGCTAGTCGAATTGTTCAAATCACCAAATTTTCCAAATATAGGAAAATGGATAAGAGACGAGCACAGTTACAAAATTGTTAAATTGCTGCAGACATCAAGATAACGTTTTCCTAGTGCAAGTGCTTAAATGTCTTGTGTTGCAACTATTGCGACTATGGCAATTGGTTACAGTGTGTCAGAATGACAATAAAGCAACAAAAATTTCTTGACTATGGAATTATTGCATATTCTCTAAAGTAGACTATTAGAGAAACCCAAATTTGCATAGGAATAAAAGCAAATCAAGGTCCATTGCCTATTTTTGAAGACGCTTTGATGTTTTTTCCAAATGAATGATATGGAAAAGAAAGTAGATATATTTTATTATTATTACGCAATAATCATCTTGCATAATGTGCATTCATTAATTTAGATTGAGCAATAAGCACTAGATCTAGATGATTTTGTGAATCACTACTGTAATGTAAACAACTGAAGAAGGAGCTGAAGATACAACATATATTTGTTGTTGGTCCCAATTAGGAAAAGACGGTTGAGGATATTATGGAAAATACAATGTTTCTTTGGAAAGTTGTTGCAATGTTTATTGCAAACAATGTAATTGACTCTTGGAATGACTGCAAAAACCTGAAGAGTATTGACACAATCTTGGACACATGCTTTATCTATTTCAATACCATTGCAACATGTGAAGAACCTGCAATAATTAATTAATGCAAATACACGAGATATCAAAAATAACAGAACTCAGAATCACTATGATATTGATCACGGGCCACTTCGAGGGGGCAACTTCCTTTGAGCAAGCTCAATACAATTAACTTCACGGTGCCTTCATAGGCCTCAACACACACTTATATACTAAGTCTAGGCGCCAATACCATGGGTCAATACTATGTGTCAATACAAACCATGGGCTAAGTCTAGGTGCCAATACTATGAGTCAAAACCATGGGACATATAATACTATGGGACGACTTACAAAGCATATGCGTCCAATACTATGGGTCAATACTATGGGCTAATATAAACTATGGATCAACAAATACTATGGGACGACTTACAAAGCATATGCGTCCAACAACAATATACTAACAAAGTAAAGACATGGGTTCTTAACATCCCCTCTCCCTTAGAAAAAGCTTTGTCCTCAAAGCTTTAGATGTGGAAATTGATGCAGAATCTGAAGGAGTGGGTCCCCTGTAGCATCCTCAGGTTTCATTCCGGGCCACTGGTGCCTTTTGAGTTTCAGGGAGGATTGCATGGAAGGATGTAGACGAAGAAGAACCATATCAGCGACGTGAAAAGTATGCGCAGAACGGTGCTGATCGGCTTGTTGTTTCAGTCGAATTCTTGCCATGTGAAGATTGTCCTGCAGAATGAGAAGAAGTTGATCCCGGTTTCGAAGAATTGAGTCAATTTCCTGAACTGGGGAGCTGCTGAAGGTGTATGGAAGAAGAACTGGCGGTGCCTATCCAGAGACTGCTTCATATGGCGTCCTTTTAGATGTGGTACTATACCACTGGAGCGCTTCTAGGAAATCCATAGAAATAGTTGTCCAAATCTGTGTAGGGATGGGAAAGGGTTCAAGCAGTCTCGAAAGGAGGGTCGTTTCACCCTTGTTGACCTGGAAAGTATCACAGTCAACCACCATCCGTTGAATTGTCATTTTCAAGAAGCATGGAGTTCATAGAAGAGATAGCCCCATTGAATAGATTGCAACCAATTTGGAACAAGCAGAGAAATCGCTGTAAGAGAAACTGGGTCATCAAATGTGCGAGAAGGAGCATCTGCTACCATATTGTCCTTACCCTTCTGGTAAGTGGTCGCATAGTCATAACCCATGAGTTAGAGAACCCATTTCAGGTGTGTTGGGGAGGAGACCCATTGTTCCAGGAAAGTTTCCAGACTCTGGAGATCAGTCTTGATGCAGAAATAATTCCCCAATAGGGATGGCTGCCACTTCTGTACTGCATGCAAAATAACCATCATGTCCTGCTGAGATGTAGATGCGGCAAAATGCTTACTGGAAAGGTCTCGTGAAGGAGACAAGCCCAATGGTGCAACAAAGACACCTGCATATCTATCCAAGGAAGTAGTGGAGACTGTTGGTGGGTGCATCTGAAGGGAATGGAGCTGAGCAATGACACCATGTGAATTATTCTTAAGGATATTTTCCAAACGATGTGAACTGATGATGCAGAGAGACTCTGGTTGTAAGCCCATAAATTTGTGTTGTGTCCCATTGACTGAAAACTGCATCCAAAGTTCATCAAAATCCCATAAGATGGGGCCAAGTGTGCGTAACCATTGAATGCCCAAAACTACATCACATCCACCTAAGGACAAGGCAAACATGTCAGAGCGTAGGTTATAATCTTCCATAGAGATACGCACATTATGACACTTCCCTTTGCAAGGTAAGGTGCCCCCATTGGCAACCATGACTTCAAAGTTGGAACAAGGATGGACAAAACAATCAGCCTGTTTGGCAATCCGAGGGTCAATGAAGTTATGAGTGCTACCAGAATCAATGAGTATGGTAAGAGGGAGCTTCTTGAAGTATCCCTTGACCTGCATTGTTTGTGGGGTGGTGACGCCAGTTACAGCATGGAGAGAGATCTCAGGTGGGTCGTCTTGAGATGGGGTGTCAACAGGCGGGTGCTGAATGTCGACCTAAACATCTACTGTATCTGGAGCTTCTTCACCAAGTTCTGAGGCAGGCAAAGAATCCACATCCAAGAGATAGAGCTTTTGTTGAACACATCTATGTCCCTGAGTGAATTTATCATCACAATTATAACAAAGCCCTTTTTCTCGGCGTGCCTGCATCTCTGTTTCAGACAAATGCTTGATAGGAGTTGTTCGAGGAGCAGGCGTGATGGGAGGTCGTTGGGAACCCATATTTCTGAAGGGAACAAAGGTGGGTTTGGAGCGTTGTTGAGCTGCGATCTTGTCCTTTTCCAACTTATCCAACCCTAGGACTTCCATCATTGTGTTGGGACAGAACATTTTGACTTCTGAGCGGATTTCATCCTTGAGACCACTGATAAAACAACTCCTGTAGAATTCATCAGACAATCCTTCCGTGTGATTGGCTAGTTTCTCAAATTCTGTCTGATACTCTCTCACTGTGCCAATTTGGTGAAGTTTAGTGAGTGCTCCTGTGTAGTCATCAAAAGCACTAGGACCAAATCGTGGCAAAAGGAGTTGGCAAAAATCTGTCCAGTTTGGCTCGGGATGAGCTTTGATGTACCAACGGTGCCATTGAAGAGCTTCCTGTTCCAAATGAAAGAATGCAAGTGGAACTTTCTGGACATGAAAATTATTATGCAGACTGAAATATTGTTCTGCTTGGTATATCCATTCAGTCGGATCAGTACCATTGAAGCGAGGAAAATCAAGCTTCGGCCCACGAAAAATTGCTGGAAGAAGAGAACCCAGTGGCTGCAGAAGATTCTGGTTGTCGGTTATTGTTCATGGCTGAATGTTGAAGATGGATCCAGATCTTGGAGTTTGGTTTGGATGGCTGCAAGTGCTTCCTCCATGGTTTTCGCTCCTATGCGAGTGACAACCATAACCAGGAATTTTTTTTTTTTTTTTTTTTATTGTTGGAGGGGGGAATGGATAGAAAAACACAAACACAAGCTTATTTAGTAAGGGGAAATTTGGATTTGGGAAAAACTCGGAGGAGTAATTGGGGTTTGACTAGGTTTTTGACACTTTCTGAGGGGTAGGGAAGCAAAAAATGGGGATTCCAGAAGCGGGAACTCTATGGTAAAATTTGAAGGCAATCAGGTGAAAATTGAAGAAGTTATGACAAACCCTAAAAATAGACAAATGTGGGATTTCTGGTCTTGGGAAGTGGAATTTGGGATAGGGTCTTCAGGAATGAAATAGGCAGAATGGGATTGCAGGGATGTTAGTGAAGTTTCAGGGAAAACAGAGTTGAAACAAGGGAGATATGGCCGAAAAACCCTCTTTTTTTTTTCATTCAGAAATGGATCGGCAATAGCGGTGCGGAAGGTATCCGCAACAGATGGATCTGCAATGGCGCGGAAGGGGTCGAAAATGGCTGGATCTGAAACGACAACTAGATCTAGAATGAATTTCAGAATAGATCTGAAACGGCTGGATCTGGAGCGGAAGTGATCGACAACATTTCAACTAAAAATAGATATGGACCCCAGGTATGTATGGCTTGCTAACAGTTCAAGTGTTTCACTCAGCCACCAATGCTGTCTGACGGCTTGCGTATTGGGGCAGTACCCCTCACTCCACGGCTAAGGTAAAACTGATAACCGCTTTGCCACAAACGACAACTCTTGGTTTACCTCATGGGTGGGAACTAATCAATCAGGTAGGGGTCGTTGCCCTTTTTGCTGGCAGGTCCTCTTAATGGGCCAGCTACATTGGGGTTCCTGTGGTACTCCTCACAATGAGTTTTAGGGATTATTCCCAAGTACTTCCCACAGTTAAGCGGACATGGATTATTCCCAAATCCGAAGCTGCAATAGATGCGAAAAAAAAAAATTGGCAGAAATTCCACCCAACGAGCCTAAGAAAGTGCTTTGATACCAGATGTGAAGAACCTGCAATAATTAATTAATGCAAATACACGAGATATCAGAAATAACAGAACTCAAAATCACTTTTATATTGATCACGGGCCACTTCAAGGGGGCAACCTCCTTTGAGCAAGCTCAATACAATTAACTTCACGGTGCCTTCATAGGCCTCAACACACACTTATTTACTAAGTCTAGGTGCCAATACCATGGATCAATACTATGTGTCAATACAAACCATGGGCTAAGTCTAGGTGCCAATACTATGAGTCAAAACCATGGGACATATAATACTATGGGACGACTTACAAAGCATATGTGTCCAATACTATGGGTCAATACTATGGGCTAATATAAACTATGGATCGAAAAATACTATGGGACGACTTACAAAGCATATGCGTCCAACAACAATATACTAACAAAGTAAAAACATGGGTTCCTAACACAACAATCTTGTACACATGCATTATCTATTTCAATGTCTCGTGTCTTTGCTATCAGCATGAAGCCAATGCAAGATCTTTTTTGTTTGTTTGTTTTTGCATAGACTACATTTTGTATCCCTACTTGTAGGTTCATAGTGTTATGGTATCATTATTTGCATGAATCTACTACACTCTAAGTTTTGGTTTGTGCACTAGAAATTTCTATATCCCTCCTCTACCCCCCCTCCTCCCTTCTAAGCCATTGGTTGTAAGGGAAATCCCTATTTTGGTAGAATAAGAGTAAAAAGAAACAACCCAGAAACCTATTGAGATCCTCTTAACCATTTAAATAATCTTAGGCAGCAAAAACTCAGATGAGAACACCATCATTTCAATTTTTCTACAAAATATGTATCCCGTTGTTGTAAAAATTAATGGTTTTAATGAGCAAGAACAACCACAAAACCTCAAAAATCCCGCTGGTTCTAGAGAGGATTTGTGGTAATATTTACTCATTGTTAATATTTACCAAACAACAGTTAAAATGGTGGAAACTTGTCTCCCAAAAACTTTAAAAATCAGCACTAGTTTGAACGATGAGGAAGAGCAAACATTGTTGGCTATCCTTGGAACACCCAACAATTTTTGCATGGGACTATAGGGACATGAAAGGAATCCATCTATACATATGTACACATCATATTGAAACCAACGGATATTGAATACATATTAAAAAACCTCAAAGGATAATAAACCCCAGCCTAAAAGTCTTTTTGAGGCTGCTTCAATGTTTTTTGCAAGTGAACGGCTATGAAAAAGAAAGCAGGTATGTTTTTTTTTTTGTTAAGCAATAATCATCTTGCATCAGTTGCATTCATTATTTGATATTAAGTAATAAGTACAATATTTGTATGATTTTTCCAATCACTATTGGAATGCAAAGAGCTCAAAAGGAAAATGAAGATGCAACAAATTGATGTTGCTATTATCAATTGGGAAAAAAATAGTTGAAGACATGAAAGGAATCCATCTATACATATGTACAAATCAGATGGAAATCAACAAAGATTGCATACCCATTAAAAAATCTCAAAGAATAATAAACCCCGCCCTAAAATTCTTTTTGAGGCTGCTTCAATTTTTTTGCAAATGAATGCTACTAAAAAGAAAGTAGGTATGTTGTTTTTTTGGTAAGCAATAATCATCTTGCATTAGTTGCATCCATTATTTGATATTAAGAAATAAGTACAAGATTTGGATGATTTTTCCAATCATTGTTGGAGTGCAAAGAGCTCAAAAGGAAAATGAATATGCAACAAATTGTTGTTGCTATTGTCAATTGGGAAAAAACAGTCAAAGACATTATGGAAAATACATTGTTTCTTTGGAAAGTTGTTGCAATGTTTATTATAATTGAATGCTATGAAGAGAAAGTTGATTAACATGTTTCTATTGAGCAAAAATTGTTTTTTGCAAGTTGCATATATTGTGTTCATTGGGGCAATGGATATAAGGTCTATTGCAATCTATGTGTTGGTTTAGTTATTTGTTATTTGTTATTTTTTTCCTATTTGATTATTGCCTAAGCGATACGTAAATACCAAAGCCTAAGAGTCTTTAAAGAAGCAGTTCTAAAGTTACCAAAAGATGGAGACTGCTGCAATAGAATTAAATTCAATTACACGAGGGAATTTTCCATCAAGAAAGAAACAATTGCACACCATGGGTATACTAAGTTGGTTGAAGGTAGAAGCTCTAGAGCCAAATGCTCTTGGGATGTTTGGAACATACAATACCTGAATGTACAGTAAGAAATTGTTGCATTTATCCATTGTAAAAAGATATTTGGCAACATTTGGAAAATTATACCAAGAAATCTCCGTTGGGACACTGTTTGGAAAAATTAGACTTGCAAAGATGTATTAGTTTTCCAAGCACTGAATTTGGTTTACACGAACATAAAGAGATTTAAGAAGCATGTGTTAGCGGTATTACTTTTGGTGGACAATAATCCATAAATGGGGATTCCAGAGTACAATTTTGCTTTCATGTGAAAACGAATATGATGTTGCAATGGAATAGTTTCTATAATTAGTTACTATTGCATGATCACCTAAACCATATTTGGTTGGATTTCATTCAATAAATGCTAATGTTTTGTTTAAATGTGGACAAACATGAGTTTGCATCTCCTTTTCCTAATGCCCATAATTGGAAATTACATTGTTCTTAGAGACACTTGTTGGATTGGTTATTTTTTCTCCTGTTTTATTTTTCTATTTTTCTCACTTTTTTAATAAATAGTAATTTTGATGACATTATAGAAATCTTGATCATTGTTGACAATGTTTGCAAATGCTTTATATCAATGGAGAGAAATCAAAATATATATGGCTTGATGATCACTCCAATAAGCTTCGGAAACCAAAATTCAAGATAGATAGTAGGCATATTGATCCAAAAGTGGTTAAGGAGTGATCATGTTTCATGTGTAACTTTTGTTGTGTTCAACCTGAAATTCATTCTATCCATAAATGACTTAATTTATTTTTGCAAATTGTTATTTTGCATCATGTCAATTTTGAAATCACATCACTGGCAAGTACGATCTAATATGTTTTCATTGTATTTGCTAAGATGTTTGTAAGGAAATAGAGGACATGCTTGAGCGGTGTATGCAGTGTGATATAGATATTGAGATTTTTGAAAGCGAATGTCTATAGATGGAAATCAACAACTATTGATTCAATATAAGTTGTGGTAAAGTTGTATGAGTTTTCAAGAACAATGTTTTTCCTGTAACACATGACTTCATGATGATGCAATATTGACTTCATAAATTGAACCATTACACAATAGTCAAATAATTGTAATTTGCAACATGAAACGACAATAGCTTTTTATGTTAATGCTAATCTAAAGAGGCGTTCAACATTGGTAATAGACATATAGCTTTCCATTGAATAGAGGTAACGATAATAACAAGTTTGCAATAATAGGTTTGGTTACAAAAAATTATGCAATCCTTGTTCATATTTGTAAATGAAATACAAAATTGAAGTGTTACAATAATTAAGGAATATAATATTTTGCTAAAGATATCTTCCAATAAACTAGCATAGTTCTGCAAGTTTAGAAAAACATAGTAGTTTTTGAAGTCTACAACATTCCAAAAAATTGTCCATGGGCAGGTAATCTTGCAAACACTGAAACTATTGTAAATATAAGTATCTTGTGTATTGAAAATTCTAAATGTTTTTCGCAACTACTTAACAATTAGCATTCTAGAAAAATGTGTTCCATTCATCTTGACAATTCAACCTTCATGTTTGGTAACTATAGCATCTATATTTTTTAATAGATACATGGAACAATAGGTTGAAGAGGAGACCTTGAAGACAACAACAATGTTCTGAGAAAAAATCAAGGGAATTATGAGTCAATAGAAACAAAGTTCAATGAACTAATTGAATCTAGCATGTATAATTGTTAAGTCAAGTCAAATGTAAAATCCAAGAACTTGCATATATATGCCTTACATACATGCTAACAACAAACCTAACGTAAAATATGTCAACGGAGTTTTAAGTTAGAACATTGGTTAGATGACAATGATTTTAACATAAGCACATGGCCATTTTACTTTTAAAACAGTAAGCATTGTATATTGTCAAGCTGGAAAAGATGCATCAAACCTGTTAACAAAATGACATGAAACAATTTCCTATTTAAAACCAAATAAAATTAATTCATGGGATAGAGTATTACTATTATCCTAGGTATACTAAGAAATTTTGGAAATTGATGAAGGTTCTAGCATAAGCAGGTGACCATTTTGGTCAATTCTAGCATAAACACATAACCACTATACACTCAAACAACATGATTTATATCTAGGAAAAAGTGCAAAAGATGCATCAAATAAATTAATGGATTGGCTTGAAATAATATTCTATGGAAAAAATAGATTCATTCATTGTAAGGCCATTAAAACCATGAATAATTTTACAGGCCATAGAAAATTCATCTAACGAATATACCAAAGAGACCAAGTTGTGAAAGATGCATTAAAATATATTAACAAAATGACATGAAATAGTTTTCTATTAGCAAACAAAACATGATGACAACTGTAACATCATAACCATTTTGAAATATATGTAGTTACACTTGAACATCAATATCCATGTAGTGCATACTAGTATCAACAATCATAGAATTTAAGCCCAAAAAAATTGTAAATTGTGCATAGAATGTAGCAGATATTGAAATACATGTAGCTATGCTTCAATAACGATATACATATAGTAGTTGTAGTCCAAAACAAGGAAACCATTAGATATGTAGTCCAAAATATCCTTCTGCAACTGTAGGAGCACTGATAGAAGCTATAAATGTACTAGCATGGAGGCTATTGAAAATAGTTAGACAATAACCTAAGAAAGTATTTGCTCGTAAGCAATTCTTGCCAATATATATATATATATATATATATATATGGGAAAAAAAAAATTGTAACAGTAGCAAGCACTAATGCAAAAGCAAGGACAACAATCATAGTCTCCTAACTTCGGTGATAATGTTGTCTACTATGAGTGTAAAGAAGCCTTCATGACAAAGTATACCTAGGTGGTGCACACTTGACGAAATGCTTTTCGAATAATCCTCAAAGGAAAATTTGATAATTTCCTGGCAAAATTGTTCAAGTGGTGGGTTGCGCAAGGCACAACCAATGGGCCCATCCTCTGTTTCTAAGATGCATTTGATATTGTGCTCATATATTACTTTTGTTGTTTCTTTGCAGAGTGCACGGGTTCTTGAGCTATGTATCATTGTCTAGCTACATTTGGTGCATTTATGTTGGAACAATGGTGTAAAGGCATTCTTTGCTTTCAAGAAACTGTGTATCTGTACACACTGTTGAAAATATATGTCGACAGGGGTTCAATTTGCACTGCTGTCAACAACCATTGACCAGACAGACTTAAGCATCGGCCCAGAAAGGTTTTACCCTTTCAAGCAACACCCACAAAGCGAGTAAGGTCTCACCCGAGATGTCTAAGGGGGTTGTAGGAACCAAGTTTCCGCAGTTGGGAGAGGACATGCATATACTATCACTCAGTCAATGCAAAAACCATAGATTTATCTTCGCATTATACTAACAATTCAATTATGTAATCGGAATTTGCATCAACTAACATTATTGATCAATCGATAGAGCAACAAAAACTTAGATACATCGCATCATTAAGATATCATTCATGATTCATAACATGGAGACACAAATAGAAAACACAGAATTGAGACATAACCAAACATCCTCATGCATTAACTGATGTCAAAGACTCTGGGATAACCTTCACAGAATATAGTTCCAAGCGACTTAACACGAATCCATATACTCATAGAAAAACTTGCTGAAGGCAGACACAATACATTAGACTTATCGACTGATCTGAGATCTAAGATTCCCTTAGGATTACAATTATGGTTCTATTTATAGACAACTATGGTTATTAAAAAATGCTCAAATGACCCATTCTAACTAATTTTGGCCAAAAATTTCGCTTCCGTTGTCTCCTTCTCATTCGCAAATGGTCTTTTCCTTTGCTGATGACCCCTTTATTGCTGTCGGCTTCCAAACTTCATGTGCTCTAACCCTGTGCCAATCGAACCCCAACAAAAACTTGTGGATCTCCCTCGAGCCACCTCAGTTGGACATCTCGCGTGCATTTACCTATGATTTGAATTCATTATATGCTGCTTTAATCTGGTCGACAGCTTCCTTTGCCGACAATTTGAGTATTGCACAGTCTTCTACTTGTTGTTTTGTTTGGTGTTCACCACTCATCTGTTGCGCTTTTTTCAGTTTCTTCTTGACCTGTACCATCCCTTCCATTTCTTTTATGTCCAACTGTTTCACCTTCGTTTGTAACTCATCTAGGTGTGTTGTTCTCCTTTGCTGCCTTGTGCGCGCCTTATTCACTCTATGCTGCAGTTCTTTCAGCTCTGTAGCCTCTGTCATTTGCGTGAGTAGGGGCATTGATTTAAGCGATCCCCTCAGTGATTCCAGCTGTGTCTCTGCCTCGCTGAGTTGTGCATTCAGTTGATGCAACTGCTCATCTTGCACTAAACTACCCCAGAACACGGTGATGTCTTCTGCAATTTTCTGGGATTTATTTTCCATCTCTGCGATCTCCGTCGTAGCCTCTTCTATCATATTCTGTCTATTTTGGATTTGTTCTAGTGGCGTGCTGGGAACCGCCCTTTCCTGCAACACTTCTTTTTATTTTCCCAGGTCTTTGATAACTACTCCTAACAGTATGGCTTTCACTTCTGCTAACATATTGTTATCTATTTCAGAGGCGTCTTCGCATGCCTTGGATATTGCATGCTCCAACCTCTTTCTATCTTCCATTTCCTTTTCTTTTTCGTCCAAGGTTTTCTCTTTCTCTTCTTGGAGACGGTGTGCCTCCACCTCACTATCCCACGCCTGTCGTTTGTATCTTACCATCTGATCATGTACTGCGGCTTTGTGGTCGCTGACTTCTTCGCTTGCTGTTGTGTGAATTCGGTGTAGTGACAATATCGACAGTATGTTAAAATATACCGTGATTTGATCATGCTTTATTAATTCCATGTACAAATCTTCATTGTCTGTTGTTATGGCATTTGACAGTATTTGTACTAACCTTGGTTTTGTGCCTATCTCCACCTCAATCCTTCTTGTCGATATACTTGGTGCGACTCCCCCCTGCTAAAACCTTGTCTCTATGACTGCATTGATTAATGTTGATAGTAGTTGTGTTACCTAGTGAAAATACTCTGTCGCATGTTGCGTCACCTTTGCGCAGTTGTCTTCTACCACCATTGTTATCTTCTCTATGAGCTTGTTAATTTTCTCCTCAGGAAGACCACCACTTGTGCTTCCGTCACCGCGATCCATCTTATGCTTCGTTCTTGTATCTTCTCATTGTGCTTCTAATTATGAATCTGTCGAGGTTGCCAATGAGGCCCCATCATGACTTAGTGTATGCAACTATTCTTCCACAGGATCTCCTTGTCCTACAGCCTCTTGTCCATTTTCTGAGCCCTTATCTTCCTCTGTTGGCTTTGGTCTAGTTGCCGACTGTCCATTCTCCAGATCCGATAGTTCCTCCTCCGCTGCTAGGATTTTCTATTCCCCTGTCCATCCTTCAATGATGTCATCCAGTTCCTCCTCGTTGAGTTTGTATTGTGTTGGAAACCACTACCTCTGCTTATCTGCCCATGCCTGAATGTATATTGTTTGAGATTTGACTGATAGGCTTGCAATCTGTCGATACTTCTTTGTTTCCTATTCATTTATCCATGGTATCACTTGCACATCTATTTGCATCATATCTAGGAAATGATAGAATTGAATAATGTTATATTTTTGGCGTTCTTTGTCATTTGTCACCCACAAGTTTTGGTATCGCGCTCCTTTAGGTATCTTGGAATCTGTGGTTTCCATGCCTTGGTAATGCACTGGTTCCCTCCATCCTACTAGTGTGACCAACATCAAGAGTCATGAATACGTAAATGGATTCCCTTTTTCTTGCGCTGCAATGGCGTACTCCACCAATTCATTTAACAGGAAGAATGACCAGTTCATTTTCACTCCTGCTGCACATTGTTCCACGGATGCAATAATTCCAGATGTGCATTCTTTCAGTATGTTCTTCTGTACTAACTTGATTGCTAATATCTTCGCTGCAACCCTAACAACTTAGTCCTTAATAGTGTTGATTAAGTATCCTCTTGAGTTTTTCTCCACTCCATACTTCATTTTCATCCTCACAGTAAGCTTTTTGTCGTTATCCTTCCCTTGAAAAAATTGGGAAGGGTCTACCCAAGCCTCGGGTAGTCTAGTGATTTTTGAAATCAAGTCGAATGTGATCGGGATCTTCTCATGCAACCATAAGTACCCGTCATGGAAACTGGCTAGTAATTGCTTGACACACGCATTCACCTGCTCTGATCTCCCAAAGTGCAGCATGTGGGTGATGCCCAGTAGTCCTGATCGCTCCAATCCCAATGCCCACTCTACTGGTTCTTTCATGACCAAGCCTCCTTCTCCATGCGAGACATTGATGTAGGTGTCTTCTATGCATTTTGGGTATTCCATGAGGTCATGGTCATTATACTGTAGCTTTTGCAAGTTCTCCACAATATTCCCAGCGTGAGGAACTCCTTTTGGTATCATAAACATATTTATTACGTATCTTTCATTATTTCCCAATCGAATTGCTGGTGTCCCTTCCTTCCTTGGTGGCACATACCCCGGTATGTTCACTATTGTTGGGCATGGTGCCCTCATTGCAATGTTGTTTCCTTTTTAGCACTACCCGATGTGCCTGCTTATCCTATTGTAGGTTGTGTTGAATTGCGGGTCTCTCTCTTTGGCTTCTGACTGATGTCTGCAGGCCGACTGACACTCCTCTTCTTTCTGAACGACCGTTCTGACGCGATATTTGGTTTCTCAGACATGATTGGCATTGGCTGTGGTTATTCTTTCGTACTTGTGCTATAAATGAAATGTGCCATACGCTCCCTGTTCATCTTTGCAACTTCTTGGATACCATTCTTAATATACAGTGAGTCGATCTGTCCCCTTACCCTACATTTATAGTTTCGATTTCCCGCGTGCAATCCATCTTGCCGATTTTGGACAATTATCACCGAATCCAGCGTCGATTTACCAAATCCTCCACGTGCGTTGGTCATTAAATGTACCATTACCCACTTGCGCTTCCATCCGACGCATCTTAATTTCTTCATTTATGACTAGATTTGATCCATTCTCATCATGGAAGCCATCGACAGGCGCCAAACCTTGTCGCTTCTTCTATACTCTGCGATTGTTTTGTCGACATATTTCCAACCTTTAGTCGTCACTTTTTTTTCCCGCGCTATCCTGATAGGGATTTAGCTGACTCTGATTCACCAACCCTTGCTATCCCTTCCCTTTCCGTCATCGTATATTATTTCTACGCAGTGGACAACTTCCTACTTGTGGATGTGATTGGATGATCGATCGCTCCTTCTCCTGGCTGAGCCAATATCACTCCTAGTGCGACTGATGATGCATCAACATGAACATGGAATTCTTTTGTCCAATAAGGAAACACTAATATTGGTGTTATGACCATCTTTGATTTCAGTATATCGAGGCTCTTCTAGCACTCGTCATTCCACTTGAACTTAGCATCCTTTTTTAACAGTTTTTCCATTGGCACCATGATTGCTGCATATCCTCTGATAAACTTTCTGTAATACCCGGTATGTCCCAACGCTGCCCTTAGTTTCTTCATTGTCGTCGGTGGCAGCAAGTTGACGATGATTTCAATCTTCGTAGGGTCAACCAACATCCCTTCCCTGCATAGATTGTGTCCTAATAGAATCCCAAATGGGGTGCAGAAGATACACTTCTTCAAGTTTAGTGAAATTTGGTGTTGTCAACATATCTTCAACATCAGTCTTAGATTTGCAACATGGTCCTTAACTGGGCCATATACTGTCTAATTGTCCGTGTATACTTCGAGGAATTTATGAATGAAATCCTTGAATGCAGCGACAACTAATCTTGAAATGATCGTAGGGGCATTTTTAATACCAAACAACATTACTGTATATTGAAAGAAACCCCATTCTGTTACGAAAGTTGTCTTGTGTCAGTCCTCCTTAGTGATATTTATTTGGTGGTATCCTGAGAATCCATCTATAAATGACTAGATCTCATGGCCTCCAACACCTTCTAATACTTCGTCGATGAATGGTGTAGGGAATGGATCATGAAGACATGCGTCATTTAGTTTCCTTAGATCGACACAAATCCTGATTTCGCTGGTATTCTTATCTTGGACAACCATCAGGCTGATCCATTTGGATTCCTCCATAGGCTCTATGATTCCTTCATCCAACATTCGCTCTATTTCTTCTTTCACACGCTCCTTGTACCTTGGATTCAATCTATAGGGTCGTTGCTTTACGGGCTTCACATCAGGTTTGAGTGGAATCTTCATTTCACCCAGGTCCCCAGAAATGCCTTTCATTTCTGAAAATTTTGTTGGGAACAAGTATTGAAACTTGTGTAGTAGATTAGTCATCTTTGCAATGGTTGAGTCATCCCAGTAATCTTCGATACTTGCGAACTTGGGATTTGTCTCCGATCTAATATTAACTTTCTTGATTTGTAGTGGCTGTTGGAACTTGTCGAAGGGTTTATCTAGTGCTTTGACATTCTGACTTCCTGCCGACTCTGGTATACAAATAGCTCATGGATCATCCTCTTCATTAGGTTCTCTCGTCACATTGTAGCATTCCATCAACATTTCTGGTGTCGCAGTCCATTGTAATCCCATTGGTTTTTTTGTTAGGACTACTTCTAGTACCTTCTCACGAATCTCCTGTAGTGCGCTATGGATGAAGGGGTTCTCATCCGAGAAGCTGAAAGTTTGTCTAAAGCTAATGGTCAATTCTTCCCATGTAGTTGTTCCATATCGCAGTTCCACTGCGATATACCAGCTTCATGGTACCTCATCCAATGTATGAATGAATGCGTGGACCCATTCTTGTTTTGGTATCATTCCCCGTTTTCTTTGACATTCTTCCAAGTGGTCCCTTGGGTTGCTACTTCCATTGTATTTTCTTCCGTAGTACCCTTTAGTTTCGCCGAACTTGAATTCCATTAGTTGTCAACATAGTGGCCAGTTTGTTATCGTGGACTTGTGTGCTTCCCACCACCGTGCTGGTGTAGCCTTCAGGGATTCCTCCAATGCCAACAATCTCTACGGTTCTGCTACTCTTTCTTCAAATTCAGTGATAAACACAGTCAAATTAGGAAATCCTTTGTATGTTGGTAGTTCGCATATTTCCGTTGCTACCCATCTCAATGACTGGGTGATTCGTGCGCACCTCTTGAATGATACTTCGTGTAATTGATTCTACCAATTCTCAAGCGATTCGTCAGAGCCCGATGATGTTGATCTAATGCTTCGCCACCCTAATTCCCATCGGTGGTGGGATTGATGTAGTCCTCCAAGATGTTGTAGACATTGTCCCATCCTTCTATGAATTCGTCCTGCATTGGATTGACATACCTCTTCCCTTCTGATGAATCGAGGGGGTCAACTACCCTCATGTCGCGATTCTCAAACAACATTGTTCTTTTCTTAAAGTTGATCACAACTTGATTTTCCATTTCCCAGTCTATCCTTAACAACACCGGATAGGGGCTTGTGTTGTCGAAAATATTTATAGCATCAAAGTCTGCATACATCTTTAATCCTTCTATTTCAACTAGGAGATGGCATAATCGACCATTGGGGGTGACCTTTCTCTAATTTGCTAGTCGATGTTGTACAGGGGACCATGCCAGCTTTGGTTTCCCCATTGTCTCCCATGTCTGTTTCGTCAAGATATTTACATCTAATCCCAAGTCTAGAATGATGGAGTCGACATCAAATGCACCAATATGCGCTGCCATTCTCATTTCTCTCCTTGTCTTCTTCCTGTGTACTCGATTTACTGTCCGATCCTGTCTTGCATCCTCCTGTTGGTGTAATAGGATGGCTATTTATGCTAGTGCATCCTGATCTTTTGCTAATGCCAAACAAATTTCTAGGAAATCCCTCAAAGTGTTGATCCTTCCTGGTGGCCTCTATGGGTTCTTCGTATCGAATATTTGCAGCATCTCGTAGACAGGTTCTTTCTGGCCAATCGGTGGAAACTTAGTCCTTCTCATTGTATCTTGTGCTTCTAAAAAGTCTCCCTTTCTGCTTCTATGTCGAATCGAACTTGTTTCCTAGCTGAAGATCTAAGACTAGGCAATGGCCTGTCTTCTCCTGTCGAAGCTCCTCCTCTGGTCACTACTACGAAATTCATAGGTCGACTTCTTATCTCCACTGAGATCTTCTATACATTCGGTGGTGGATTTTTTTTTCTGATTCAGATTCAGATGAGGTTGGGGCGGATTTTTAGTTTTCCATTTCACAATTAGCTGGGGACATTCCTCAACACTATGGTCCGCTGCGCTGCAATAAGTACACTGCGGAGGTGGTTCGGACAATCCCTTTGATAATTTCTAGATTGACCATAATTATAGCATATTATTGGCCCTCAAAATCACCCAAAGGCTCCTCCATGACCAAGGCCTCCACCTCGACCTCTGTGGAATCCTCCTCTAAAACCTCCTCGCGGTGGACCATATGGATGTTGGTTATATTGTGGTGGCTGATACTACGGTGGTGGTTGGTTGTACAACAACTGTGGTTTACTATAGTAGAGATACGACTTGTTATACTATGGAAGTGGTTGATTGTAGTGCAATTTCTTTTGATTATATTGTTGTTGTTGTTGTATAGGGGGTTTCTCCTCTCCCTTCATGAAAAACGTATTTGCGATCCTTTCTTGGAGTAAGTCATACGCTCTACAATCCTTTCCTTCATAGCCGACCGATCGACATAAATTGCAGAAAATATTGGATGGATTTTACACCATCTTCTGTAAGCACACACATTCTTTTAGTCGGTGTCCCCTTGTCTGAAAATTTTGACACCATGGCATTCCTCCCTGGCTGAGTGGATTCGGTGCACCTGAGTGTAAGTATTTGCGAAATTCTGGGCACTGATACTTACGATGTCCTTCTTATTTACATCGATTGCACTAGATTTCCTTCCGATATTCTTTTCCCTTCTTGATGTCTTGTAATTGGATCATCAGGTTTGCTAACTATGCTTGGATCTGGTTCATACCTATCCCTGTTTTGCCAACTAGTGAATCCTCCAGCTTCATCGTGATTTCGAGTGCTTCCTCCTAGGTTGCAATTTTTTGTTGCATCAGTGACATATGAATGTGTGGTACTAATCCCGCAATGAATCATTCCTTATGCTGCATATGACTCATTCCAAAAATCACTTTTGTCATCAGAGTTTTATATCTTTGGTCGAATTCCCATACAGATTCATTTGGAAATTGCTTGATCTCTTTCAACTATGTGATATATTGCGACTCTGATTTCAATTTCCTAAAATCATCGATCGAATGCATGACCCCTAAAGGTCGTCACCAGTTGTCCCTTCTTGATATCTTCATCTTGGACCTGCTTGAATGTCCATACTGATTCGCATAGAAACCAGTATTGCTCAGGATCCTCGGTCTCGTTACCTTGAAAGATTGGCATCTTCACATCATCTCCTGCCATCCTTGGTCTTCTGTTGGTATTTATACACCCACTACTCTTACCGCTATTCTGACACGCAGGACAACCTCGCGAAGAACTTGCATTTCTTCTTACAATGTTTGGTGTAGTGCATGAAGTTGTGGGTACGTTGTAGCTTTGAGTTCGTCCCTCTTTGGATTCGGGGGTATCCTAATTGCCTTCTTCATCAAAGTAATTTTGCTTAGTCCCTCGTGGTCCCGTTTTGTAGTTCTCCGTTCCGGTTTCCTTAGGAGACTCTCTCTCAGTCCTCCTCTTATTCTTTGGCCATCGAAACCTCACGCCGCTTCGCAGGGTACCACAATATTTCTCAGCCTCCCTTATAATTTCGTCGTCGCTCATTTCCATCTACCCCGCATCATTCTATCAGAACTGCATTCACGCGGTGCCCACACCCTCTGCACACCGAGCTTTACTCATCAGAATTCATCTTTAGTATACTTGTTGGGTGCGGCTCAAGTTAAGACATTTTTGGACAAGACAGTTTTTGAGCTGCGAAGTTATAGCGCAGGGCAGCCTCGAAAAAGTAAAATTTACATCACTGTGAAGTGCCAGCACTATGGAGATCCAGTGCTGCAATGTGCCAACTTCGCAAAGATCTAGCATGGCAGAATTATGGACGAAAAACAATATAAGTTCCAGTAAGATCGATCGGCGATCTATTTTGGGGAAGATGCTTCAAGATTCCCAGGAGGTAGGTAAGGAGTGGCGAAGAAGGAAAGTGATCAGTCGCATGAGAAAAGGCAACACTAAGTGAACCGGGTGCATGAAACCGTTAGAGAAGGAACAACAGGATGAAAGCAACCAGTCGGCATGCGTCCAACAGAGGGGCCGAAAGTGACGTGACCACACGCAGCCAGAAGATGTCAGACGCCAGAGACATCACAGAGGGATGGACATGACGATGAAGTTGATATTATAGCCTAACATATCTGTTTAGTGGGGTAACCACGCCATTTTGGGTACCTTATGGTTTTGGCCCACATGCGTTGTAACAAACGTGACCTAAGGGAACGATATATATAAGGGGCATCTTTTGTAAGGGAAAGGGTTGAATTTAAGTTGATTTATGTTGAATCTTGTATTGAGATATTGATCTCTAGGTGTTGTTGATCTATGTTGAGAGACTATTGTAAAGAGGCTCTGTGGCTGTGTGTGCAGAGACCCATTGAAGAGAGAGCAGAGTCTGCAATTGACTACGCATACTGGAACTATTGAACCCTTCCCAATAATATAATCAACAGTTTCTGTGGACGTAGCTCCCATCCTGGGGGCGAACCACGTTAAATCCATGTGTTGTGTGATTGAATGCGTGTTTTCTTTTGTTAAATGGTTAAGATCTTGTTTATGAGTATATGTATCATCACTTTTATATGTATTCTCCATAAGAATGAATGATGGGAATAATATGTTAAGTGTCGAACATGTATGTGTGACTGTTGAATGTACAAGTATTCCTGAATATGATGAATGCATGAGATAATTGGGTAAACACTTAAATCAGCGAAGTCCATGTAGTGTGATTCCCTGAAGCACAACACCAGAAGTGTGCAATTGCATCGTAGTTCATCATATTGCATAAGTCCCAAAGTATACAGCCTAATATTCTTGTTGAATGCACAATTTACACTAAGTAAAGTCTGTCGAAGATGTGTGATTGTTAAAGAGGTAGCGCAGTCTTCAGTTGCAATGTTCTATTGTTGAGTAGCCATTCTGAACCGTGCAGTCCCTGTGTTCGCGATAGCATAAGTGTCAGCCATGAAGTAGGTGGAACTTTGCACAGTCCCCCAGTCTGTTGAACCGTGCATCACCCGATTGTGGAAACTTGATCCCGCAACCTCCCCATAACTTCCCCTCGGGTGAGACCTCAGTCTGCTCATAGACTATTTCTGAAAGGGCCGGTGAAAAGGGGTTTTCTTGGTTCCCTGGACCGCGCAGAACCTGGGTCAGTCTTGAAAAGCTAAAGAATGAGTATACGAGCGAAAAATGGTTCTGTTGCCATGCTTGAACTGGTGATGTGTTGAGAATATTGGAATCCAAAGAGGACAAAAATACAGAACTGGGTAGACAATACAGAGAAGGAGTTTGCAAGAAAGGAGAACAAACATCCGCATTGTTCATATGAAGAATGGTTGCAAAGATACCTATATTATGATATTTATGAAATTTTCTTCACATCCTTCAGCAACGATCTATATGAGTGGTTTTTGAGACTAGTAGAATGCAAAACTTGTTATCAGGGAGGAGAACCTATGGAGTGGACTCTAGATCTCCTTCAGAGACTTAAAGTGGTGGATAGTCTGATCTCAAGAGAAGTAGACTTTTTCTTGACAGTGTATTAGAAGGATACATTACAGAGTTCGCTGTGGACACGCTGAAGTGTTACACGCAACAGAAGCAGAGTTCTTCAAAGGATTCATAGGTAAGTACCTAAACAATCTGAGTCTATATATCAAATTGCTTTTAGCAGAAAAAAGGTGTTTTAAGAATGCAGTAATACACCTAGAAGTTTTGAGCCTGTAATGTTCAGAGCTAACGACAGTGATATAGAAGAACATATTCATACACTAAGAAGTGGTAAAAGATACAAGTCTAGTGTAGAAAAGAGGTCTAATGAACATGAACTTCACATAGACACTAAGTTACAAGTTGAGCCTGATAGCGAATCAGGCTACCTATCAGCTAATAACTCCACAGAATCCTCTCGTTGACGATACTTCTAATCCAGAGAACATTAGTAGTAGTAACACTGCAAGAGTGAATACTCAGAACATTCCGCGTAGTAGTATCCCTAACACTGCATAGAACATTTCTCCCCCTAGAAGAAGAATAACAGACAATATCAAACTGCCAATATTCAAAGGAATGGGTCTAGAAGACCCTGAGCAATACTGGTTTCTGTGTGAAGCCATGTGGAATGTTAAGCAAGTCTAGGATGATGCTGTTAAGAAAGCACAATTCATCACTACATTCAGGGACAGAGCCTTGAATTGGTTTATGAAATATTCTATTGGACAGAATAGGACCCTACTAGATATCAAGGCTGCCCTCCGCAGAGAATTGAAGAAACCAAAGTCAGAGTCGCGGTGCATTACATAACTAAAAGAAATCAAGCAAAAACCAGCTGAAACAATATGGGAGTTTGACCAAAAATTCAAAGCACTCCTAGATTAAGTTAGCTTTGACATATCACCGCAAAAACACCAAGGATGGTTCATAGCTGCGCTGTTGCCACACATCAGATTGCCGTTGATGAAATAGAAGGTTGCTTTGCAAACAGAGGCTCTAGAGATTGCGATGAAACTAGAGGCTTCACCGATAGGAGAGACTAGCCAAGGAATGGTTCAGAGCCATAAAAGCTAGCAAACCTGACATTACAACTCCAGGATATGAAGAAAGGGAAAGAACCATAGAAGAGGTTTGGTGTACAAAGTGCAAGGGAGAAGGTCACTCCAAAGAACATTGTCCAGTCTTTAAAGACTATATCAACAGCGAAGCACCAAACCCATTAAATCATCAACAAGGACCTTGATGTGAAATCTGTCGATGTAGAGGACATTGGCCGGAAGATTGTTATTTGATCCAAAAGTATGTGCGAACACCCAAGAATTTATACTGCACATTTTGTAAATCAGTTGGCCATGATGATTCCAACTATAGAGCATATGAGCTAATGATAGAAAGGAAGCATGATGTTTACCGAGTTCAAGAAGAAACACCACATCAAAATGATAATGCGTAGTATGATCAAGGCGCATGCAAAGGATGTGGTGGATTCATAGGAAGAGGAAGAAACAATGGCCAAGGAAGAGGAAGAGGTCAAATAATATGTTATAATTGCGCTCCACCAGGACATTTATCTAGATACTGTACCAATCATTGTACTACATGTAAATATTGTAAGTTGTTTGATCATGTCATTGAGGAATGCCTTGTTCTGCAAGCAAAAATGCAAGAAAGAAGAAAAGAAGGGTAGAACCTGAACGTTCAGATGATCGTAGCCGAGAGAATAAATACAGATTGTAATATTAATGTTGTGATGCAAAGTGGAGCCACCACAGGTGAAGATCAAAGAGCAGAATATTCGACTTCTGAGAATCATCAAACTAAGAAAAATCCTACTGAAGGGTCTTGGATAAGAAAAGCAACTAGGAAAGCACCTACTTTCAATCTGGATAGAAACAAAGAAGTCTTCACAGAAACAAGGGAGACCTTCAAAGAATCAGAACCTGTGACACCAAGAATTAAACTGCGAAGTGAAATAGCGCATATGAAGGATATGCCAGCAACATATGATAAAACATGTACTGCAGCAGAGCCAGTGAATTATGTTGCGCAATTCTTACAGAGATGTATGAAGTTATTGAAGAGAGAAGATGCCTTAGCGGAATTGCAAAAATTACTAAACCACTATGAACAACGCAATTGCACGAGTACTGTTCATAGCGCAGTTCACCATATAAAACGTCATAAGAGAATAGGGCGAGAAATGAGGCTAAGTGCTCGGATTAGAGACTATGAAATGGACTAGATCATCCTTGACTTGGGATCTAAAGTGAATGTCTTGACCAAGCAGACATGGGAACAAATGGGGAAACCAAGGTTATCATGGTCACCTATCAAGTTGAGACTAGCCAATCAGTAGAAAGTTATTCCCTTTGGAAGACTCTCGAATGTACTTGTAGACATCGATGGAGTAAGAAGTTCACTAGACTTCGAGGTTATTGAGATCACCGATGACAGTAACCCATATCCAGCATTACTGGGCATAGACTGGGTGACGACAGTAACCCATATCCAACACAAGACCTTGATCAAATCTACAAGATGACTGCGAATCAGGCCGACTACATCAATTCTATGGCTGATGGAATGCTTAGTTGGAACTAGGACAACTATTTCATATCAGACTCTGATGCAGGATTGGAGAATTGGAAAAGCAGAATGCACGAAGTGTCTGCAAGGTGATGTGCGCAGATCACAAAGTCACTACGCTGGGTTCGAATAGAGGTAAGTCCATTCCCTACCTTTGATGGTTTGACTAGCATTAATGAATTTTTTCAAGAATATACTGTGATTCCAGATGAATATAAGATGTCATCATTAGATTCAACTTTGCGCGCTACACCTGCTAGATGGTGGGCTATGCATAAGGAAAATCTAAAAATATGGGAACAGTGCAAGCACATGATGGAAATAAGATTCACAGAGCAAGCTGCGCTGACACTAGTAAAGTACAATGGAAAAAAAATGAATCCAAGAGATCACATAGAGATTTGCTCAAAAACATGGGAACATAGGCTTCAAGTAGAGTGGGTCCATCTGTTTGTACACACATTAGAGAAAATCCCAAAGAATTGGTATACGGACTCAGAGCTTTGTAGAGGAACAACATACTGGTCTATCATGACTGCAAAGTTCCAAATAACTTTCAGCTTCGAAAATGACTTCCCGAGCATAAAGGAGGCTCTATAGATTATCAAAGAGAATATATTTGAAGACATATAGATACCTATTTATCATCAACCAGAATGGGAAAGACAAATCGAATAGGCCCTTGAATTTTATAACCTCATTGCAGAGGAGGAAGATGAAGAGGATAGCGATGACGATGACCCGCACAATATCAACATACACGAGTCAGAGGGAGAACGCAATGTAGAGGGACCTCCATTATAAATTCTAGATATGAGCGGCCCTGTCAAAACAAGGAAAGTTAATATTGGAACAAGAGAAGAACCAAAGTTTGCATCTATCGAGGATTACTAGGATGAATAAATGGTCGCGCAGATCGCAGACCTTCTGCGCAAGTATGAGGATTTGTTTCCAACAAAGTTCTCCGAAATGAAAGGCATTTTGGGTGACTTGGGAGTCATGAAGATACCTCTCAATCTAGATGCGAATCCCGTTAAGAAAAGACCTTATTGACTGAATCCCATATACAAGGAAAAAGTGAAGGTAGAGCTCGATAAGATGCTTGATGTAGGAATCATCGAGCCAGTGGAAGAATCTGAATGGATAATCCCTATGGTTATCCAGGATAAGAAAACAAAAGGGGAAATCAGAATCTGCATAGATCTTAGGAAGCTCAATGATGTATCGCTACATCACCCATTTCCTACTCCATTCACAAATGAAGTACTAGACAATGTTGGAGGAAATGAGGCGTACTCCTTCACTGATGGATTCTCTGGATACCATCAGATCAGAATTGACTCAATAGACAGACATAAAACTACATTTTCTATGATATGGGGATCATTCCAATATACAGTTATGCCATTTGGTTTGAAGAATGCACCGACTATATTTTCAAGAGTTGTTGTTGATGCATTCAATGATTTTATCCATAAGTTCTTAGAAGTATATTTTGAAGATTGGATTGTATTTGGTTTACTAAAGAACCACCATGAAAAACTTAGAATGATGTTAGCAAAGTGTATACAACATCAAATCACCTTGAACTTGAATAAAAGTGTTTTCTGTTTTCCCTATGGAATTCTACTGGGACACATTGTGTGTAAGCAAGGTCTGATAGTTGATTCTGTGAAGATCGTAGTCATTGTGAATCTACCAACACCGAAGTCAGTAAAGCAACTTCACACTACACTGGGACATATAGGATACTACCTTAAGTTCATCAAGGGTTATGCGCAGATAACCGCATAGATGGAGAAACTTCTGAAGAAATAAGTGAAGCTCCTATGGACCGAAGATTTCCATAAAGGATTGGATACATTAAAAGAGAAAATGGTCACTTTGTCGATTCTCGTTTTTCCAGATTGGAATAAACCATTTGATGTACATGTCGATGCTTCATCTATAGCATTAGGCATTGTGCTCGCTCAACCAGGTTAAGGAGGCATTGATCACCCTATTGCATTTTCAAGCAGGAAGTTGTCTTCAGCAGAAAAGAATAACACAACTACATAAAGAGAAGGCTTAGCTATGGTATACGCACTGCAAAAATTCAGACATTATTTGTTGGGTGCGCACTTCTTCATGTACACTGACCATTCAGCTATGAAGTACTTCATCAATAAACCAGTGTTACGGGGGAGAATATGCAGATGGTTACTCCTCTTTCAGGAGTATGACTTTGAAATTATTGTTAAGCAAGGAAGACTAAATCTAGGACCTGACCAGCTTTCAAAAATAGAATCAAGAGAAAAAGATACAAATCTTGAAGAAAACCTACCTGACACGCAGTTATTTTCCATCCAGATCGTAGATGATTATTACAAAGACATTTTATGATTCTTGACTATAGGGTTAGCACCTATAGAGTTTACTATGCAGAAAAAGAAGCAGTTAGTAGTAAAGGCAACAGACTTCACCATCATCGCAGGACAACCATACAAGTTAGGGCCAGATGAAGTGCTGCGACGATGTGTGTTAGAACATGAAAATCCATTTATATTGGATGAGGCACATTAGGTGTGTCTGAAGGTCACTACAAAGGAAGAGCTACTACGCATAAAATATTAAGAGAAGGGATATGATGGCCTACACTCCACAAAGACTCAAAAGAACATTGTCGAAGTTGAGATGTGTGCCAGAGAACTGGAAAGCCATTGCGCAGAGATGAAATTCCATTAAGACTGCAACTGATTTTACAATCCTTTGACAAATGGGCAATTGATTTGTGGGATCGATTAACCCACCAGGGAAGCGAACTAGTGCAAGATATATTATAACCGCTATAGACTACCTGACCAGATGGGAAGAATCTAAACCAGTAAAGCACTGTACCACAGTCACTGCTATGCAGTTCATCTTTGAGAATATCCTTACCATATTTGAATGCCCAAAAATCCTAATGAGTGATCAAGGAACACACTTCCTGAACAGAACCATTGAAGAAGTGATTGAAAATTTTCAGATATATCATCAGAAGAGTACACCGTACCACCCACAAGCTAATGGAATTGTCAAAGCATTTAACAAAGTGTTGGAAAATACATTGACCAAATTATGTAACACAAACAGAGACGATTGGGATCTGCGCATACTAGCTATCTTATGGGCCTATAGAACAACTTGTAAGAAACTGACAGGCCGTACACCTTTCAGGTTGGCCTATGGATAAGAAGCCATGATGACAATGGAGTATATAGTACTGAGCTTAAAAATTGCTGCGGTCACAGATATGGCAGATGAAGAAACATTGCAAGAAATACTACTATACTTGGTTAGCTTGGAGGAAGATCGCTTCATTGCAGGATTTCACCAACAAGTGCATAAGAATAGAGAAAAATCATGGCATGATCAACACATCAAGCAAAAATTCTTCCAGGTAGGATATCTTGTACTCCTTTATGACAGTATATTTATAAAGTTTCCTAGAAAGTTTAAAATGCATTGTCTTGGCCCATATATTGTTATGCATGCTACCAACAGTGGCGCAGCTCAGTTAGCCAAATTAGCCAAAGAAAACCTACCAGGTATGATAAATAGAAGTAGACTAAGAAACTATCGAGATAGTCCTACTTCGTCAAACCCTCAGTGATCAGAAGAGAATTTCTAAGTGTTAAGTACAGTTGAAATTGGGCACTAGAAATTGAACAGAGTCTGTACACAGTTTTGGTCCGATACGGGAAGCCCGATGGAAAGGATGCATCTACCGCACAGTACTAGTAGAGAAGTGAAGATGCGCAGAGAAAAAGAAACAAAAGAAAGTAAAAGCGCACAGATGCGAAGTTCAAAATGCAGCTACGTAGATCAAATGAAACAAGAAGGATGCAAAGTTCGGTATGAAGAAATATAACACTGCGCAGTAAACTGCATTGGGACTGGTGAGAACCCATCCACGTAGTTCGACGCAACACACCAATATAGCCGTTAGAGATGAAAAGTGACCATTATACAGTGTTTTGGAACTATCCATTTCGTATTTAAGGAGGAATCACTCATTGAAGGTGTAGTAAAGGAAGGAAAGTACACGGATTTTTCCAAACGGTCATAGCTTTTAATGCTAATCTAACTGTTAATGGACGCAGGTAAGGCTTCCAGTGCTAATAAATACCACAGTTTGCATAGTGATTCGGTTACCACAATTTTCCAACTTGAGCATTAGAGAGAATTCATAAACCTTCTTGAGTTTCAGAGTCGCACTATAAGTGAATGTCTGAAGAGTCCACTGTAGATGAAGTGCTGCACCAATTCAAACAAATTGGGACTACAGGGTTGATGAGAACCCCTGCCAAGAATGCTGTTCCAGAAAAAGGACAGGGTTCACGCCATTCGGCATGCCAACCTCCAGCAATGCACCACAAGGGGAAGGAACCTGTAGTTGAGACGTCAAAGCCGAAAGTAATGGGCTCTAAGAAACCAGAATCCCCACCAACAGACAAAGAGCTTCCCATATACTTAAGACCAGATGCACCAGCCTTAAAGCTTACCTGAAACGCCCGATATGAGATACTACTCCCATTGATGTCCACTCATGTCAAACCAAAAGAAAATTTGTTAGGAAAGATCCTAAATTGCAAGTTTTAATATTATGATTTACTGCAACATCTCAAGGATACGAACGAGCCAAAATACCCTCAGTTTCAACCAAATAGGTACATGTGCTGAAAAGTGGACATGAAGAACAACCAACTATTGGTAGCGCAGATTTGGATTTCCGAAGTCGTGGAATCAGGACTACTGAACCTGTTGCAAATTCCACACTTCAGTAGGGGTTCCGAACTCAATGCGGTTGTGCGCACATTGATATTGCGCACACACCAAGGCTACCTCTAGCTAGATAGGAATGTTGATCTCAACATAGACTTGATCCATAGGATCACGGGACTCAGTAAGTGAGGTGACGACCCTCATAAGTTCTTTGGGGGAAAAACTAGGGACAAAGATATTACTGCGTAGATGAAGGAGGAATTCAACATCCCCAAAGGAAAACAAAATTTCATCAGATAAGACCTACAAGATGATTTCACGCAGTTTGTAGTGCATCTACTCAGAGGAAAAGTCTTGCAGAAGTCTAGACAAACAGAAGTGCTAGCCGGAGTAGTTCACCTCGCTGCGAAGACAGTCGCGGGAGTAAAATTTAACTAGTCTCAGTATTTGCTAAACGAGTTCTTGGATGATGTCCGTGACACTACATATTCAGCACAAGACCTTGTTTGCATCTATAAGATGTCTGCGAATCAGGCCGACTACATCAAACCTATGGATGATGGAACGCTTAGTTGGCACTACGAAAACTCTTTCATATCAGACTCCGACGCAGGATTGGAGAATTGGTAAAGCAGAATGCATGAAGTGTCTACAAGGCGATGTGCGCATATCAAAAAATCACTACGCTGGGTTGGAATAGAGGTAATCCCAATCCCTACCTTTTATGGTTTGACTAGCATCAATGCATTTTTTCAAGAATATACTGTGATTCCATATGAATATAAGCTACTAGCATTAGATTCAGCACTGCGCGCTACACCTGCTAGATGGTGGGCTGCGCACAAGGAAAATCTAAAAACATGGGAACAATGCAAGCACATGATGGAAATGAGATTCACAAGTAAAGCTACGCTGACACCAGTAAAGTACAATGGAAAAACGAATCCAAGAGATCACAATGATATTTGCTCAAAAACATGGGAACATAGGCCTCAAGTAGAGTGGGTCCATCTGTTAGTACACAAATTAGAGAAAATACCAAAGAATTCGTATACAAACTCAGATCTTCGTAGAGGAACAAAACACTGGTCTATCATGACTGCAAAATTCCAAAGAACTTTAAGCTTCGAAGATGACTTCCCGAGCATAAATGAGGCTCTGCAGATTATAAAAGAGAAGATATTTGAAGACATACAGATACCTGTTTATCAGCAACCAGAATGGGAAAGAAAGATAGAATAGGCCCTTGAATTTTATAACTTCATTGTGGAGGAGGAAAATGAAGAGGATAGCGATGATGACAACTCGCACAATATCAACATACCTGAGTTAGAGGGAGCACGCGATGCTGAGGGACCTCCATTAGAAATTCCAGATATGAGCGACCTTGTCAAAACAAGAAAATTTAACATTGGAACAAGAGAAGAACCAAAGTTCGAATCTATCAGGGATTACTGGGATGAAGAAACGATCGCGCAGATCACAGACCTTTTGCTAAAGTCTGAGGATTTGTTTCCAACAAAGTTCTCCGAATTGAAAGGCATTTTGGGTGATTTGGGAGTCATGAAGATACCTCTCAAGCCAGATGCGAAGCCCATTAAGGAAAGACCTTATCGATTGAATCCCAGATACAAGGAAAGAGTGAAAGTAGAGCTCGATAAGATGCTTGAAGTAGGAATCATTGAGCCAATGGAAGAATCGGAATTGATAAGCCCTATGGTTATCCAGAATAAGAAAACAAAAGGGGAAATCAGAATCTGCATAGACCTCAGGAAGCTCAATGATTCCTTGCTACACGACCCATTTCCTACTCCAGTCACAGATGAAGTACCAGACAATGTTGGAGGAAATGAGGCCTAATCCTTCACTGATGGATTCTATGGATCCCATCAGATTAGAATTGACTCAGCAGACAGACATAAAACTGCATTTGCTACAGAATGGGGATATTTTAATATACAATTATTCCATTTGGTTTGAAGAATGCACCTACTATATTTTCAAGAGTTGTTGTTGCTGCATTCAAATATTTTATCCGTAAGTTCCTAGAAGTATACTTTGATGATTGGATTGTATTTGGTTTACTAAAGAACCACTATGAAAACCTCAGAATGATGTTAGCAAAATGCAGACAACATCAAATCGCAGTCATTGTGAATCTACCAGCACCGAATTCAGTAAAGCAACTTCGCACTACAATGGGACATACATGATAATATAGAAAGTTCATCAACGGTTATGCACAAATAACCGCATAGATGGAGAAACTTAGGAATAAAGAAGCGAAGTTCCTATGGACCGAAGATTGCCAGAAAGGATTGGATACATTAAAAGAGAAAATGGTCACTTAGCCGATTCTCGTTTTTCCAGATTGGAATGAACCATTTGATGTACATGTCGATGCTTCATCTATCGCATTGGGCATTATGCTCGCTCAACCAGGTTAAGGAGGCATTCATCACCCTATTGCATTTTCAAGCAGGAAGTTGTCTTCAGCAGAAAAGAATAACATAACTATAGAAATATAAGGCTTAGCTATGGTATACACACTGCAAAAATTCAGATACTATTTGCTGGGTGCACACTTCTACATGTACACTGACCATTCAGCTCTGAAGTACTTGGTCAATAATCTAGTGTTACGGGGGAGAATATGCAGATCGTTACTCCTCTTTCAGGAGTACGACTTTGAAATTATTGTTAAGCCAGGAAGACTGAATCTAGGATCTGACAACCTTTCAAGAATAGAATCAGGCGAAGAACCTACAAATCTTGAAGAAAACCCACCTGACACGCAGTTATTTGCGATCTAGATCATAGGTGATTATTACAAAGACATTGTAGAATTCTTGACTATAGGGTTGGCACCTACAGAGTTTACTACGCAACAAAAGAAGCAGTTAGTAGTAAAGGCATTAGACTTCACCATCATCATAGGAAAACTATACAAGTTAGGGCCAGATGAAGTTCTGCGATGATTTGTGTTAGAACATTAAAAACCATTTATATTGGATGAGGCACATTCAGGTGTGTCTGGAGGTCACTACGCAGGAAGAGCTACTGCGCAGAAAATATTAAGAGAAGGCATATGGTGGCCTACACTCCACAAAGACTCAAAAGAACATTGTCGAAGTTGCAATGTGTGCCAAAGAATTAGAAAGCCATCGCGCAGAGATCAAATTCCATTAAGACCGCAACTGATTTTACAATCCCTTGACAAATGGGCAATTGATTTTGTGGGACTGATTAACCCACCAGGGAATCGAACTGGTGCAAGATATATTATAACCGCTATAGAATACCTGACCAGATGGGAAGAAGCTAAACTAGTAAAGCACTGTAGCGCAGTCACTGCCGCGCAATTCATCTTTGAGAATATCCTTACCAAATTTGGACACCATACCATCCACAAGCCAATGGAACTGTCAAAGCATTTAACAAAGTGATGGAAAATGCACTAACCAAATTATGTAACACAAACAGAGACGATTGGGATCAGTGCATACCAGCTATCCTATGGGCCTACATAATAACTTGTAAGAAACTGACAGGCCATACACCTTTCAGGTTGGCTATGCACAAGAAGCCATGATTCCAATGGAGTATATAGTACCAATCTTAAGAATTGTTGCATTCATAGATATGGCATATGAAGAAACATTGCAAGAAAGACTACTACACTTGGTTGGCTTGGAGGAAGATCACTTCATTGCAGTATTTCACCAACAAGTGCATAAGAACAAAGAAAAAGCATGGCATGATCGCCACATCAAGCATAAATTCTTTCAGGTAGGAGATCTTGTACTCCTTTATGACAGTAAATTTATGAAGTTTCCTGGAAAGTTTAAAATGCATTGGCTTGGCCCATATATTGTTATGCATGTTACAAACAATGGTGCAGCTCAGTTAGCCAAATTAGCCGGAGAAAACCTACCAGGTCTGATAAATAGAAGTAGACTAAAACCCTATCGGGATAATCCTACTTCACCGAACCCTCAGTGATCAGAAGAGAATTTCTAAGTGTCAAGTACAATTGAAATTGGGCACTAGAAATTGAACAGATTTTGTATAGAGTTTTGGTTCGATACACGAAGCCCGATGGAAAGGATGCATCTACCGCGCAGTACTAGTAGAGAAGTTAAGTTGCGCAGAGAAAAATAAAAAAATAAAGTAAAAGCGCGTAGATGCAAAGTTCAAAATGCAGCTGCGCAGATAAAATGAAACAGGAAGGATGCAAAGTTCAGTATGAAGAAATATAACACTGTGCAGTTAACCGTGCTAGGAGTTGTGAGAACTCGTCCGCACAGTTTGACGTAACACACCAATATAGTTGTTAGAGCTGAAAAGTGACCGTTATACAGGGTTTTGGAAACTATCAGTTTCCATATTTAAGGAGGAATCGCTCATTGAAGGCGTAGTTAAGGAAGGCATGTACAAGGATTTTACTCATATTTTTTCGAATAGTCATAGCTTTTAAGGCTAATCTAACAGTTAAGGGATGCGGGTAAGGCTTCCAGTTCCTATAAATACCGCAGTTTGCATAGTGATTCGGTTACCATGATTTTCCAACTTGAGCATTAGAGAGAATTCATAGACCTTCTTGAGTTTCAGAGTCGCACTGTAAGTGAATGTTTGAAGAGTCCACTCTAGATGAAGTGCTGCACCAATTCAAACAAATTGGGACTACAGGGTTGATGAGAACCCATGCCAAGAAGCCTGTTCTGGAAAAAGGAGAGTGTTCACGCTGTTCGCCATGCCAACCTCCAGCAATGCAACACAAGGGGAAGGAACCTGCAGCTGAGACATCAAAGCCGAAAGTAATGGGGTCTAAGAAACCAAAAGCCCCACCAACAGACAAAGAGCTGCCCATATACTTAATACCAATGAATATCTCTCCGCAAGCACTAGATGCACCAGCCTTAAAGCTTGCTAGAAACGCTCGATATGAGATATTGCTCCCATCGATGTCCACTCATGTCAAACCACAAGAAAATTTGTTAGGCAAGATCCTAAATTGCGAGTTTGAAGATTATGATTTACTGCAACAGCTCAAGAATACGGACGAGCCAAAATACCCTTAGTTTCAACCAGATAGGTACTTGTGCCGAAAAATGGATGTGAAGAACAACGGACTGTTGGTAGCGTAGATTTGGATTTCCGAAGTCGTGGAATTAGGACTACTGAACCTGTTACGAATTCCACACTTCAATAGGAGTTCCGAACTCAATGCAGTTGTGCGCACATTGATATCGTGCACACACCAAGGCTATCTGTGGCTAGATAGGAATGTTGATCTCAACATAGACTTGATCCATAGGATCACGTGACTCAGTAAGCGAGGTGACGACCCTCATAAGTTCTTTGGGGGAAAAACTAGGGACAAAGAGAACGTTGCACAGATGAAGGAGTAATTCAACATCCTTAAAGGAAAACAAAATTTCCTCACAGAAGACCTACAAGATGATGCCACGCGGTTTATAGTGCAGCTACTCGGAGGAAAAGTATTGCAGAAGGCCAGACCAACAGAAGTGCCAACCGAAGCAGTTCACCTCGCTGCAAAGACAACCATGGTAGTAAAATTTAACTGGTCTCAGTATATGCTGAACGAGTTCTTGGATGATGTCCGCGACACTCCATATCCAGTACAAGAACTTGATCGCATCTACAAGATGACTGGGAATCAGGCCGACTACATCAATCCTATGGCTGATGGAACGCTTAATTGGCACTGCGACAGCTCTTTCATATCAGACTCCGATGCAATATTGGAGAATTGGAAAAGAAGAATGCATGAAGTGTCTGCAAGGCGATGTGTGCAAATTAAAAAATCACTACGCTGGGTTGGAACAAAGGTAAGCCCAATCCCTACCTTTTATGGTTTGACTAACATTAATGCATTTTTTCAAGAATATACTGTGATTCCAGATGAATATAAGATTCCAGCATTAGATTCAACACTGTGCGCTACACCTGCTAGATGGTGGTCTGCGCATAAGGAAAATCTAAAAACATGGGAACAAAGCAAGCACATGATGGAAATGAGATTCACAAATCAAGCTGCGTTGACACTAGTAAAGTAAAATCCACAAACGAATCCAAGAGATCACATAGATATTTGCTCAAAAACATGGGAACATATGCCTCAAGCAGAGTGGGTCGATCTATTTGTACAGACATTAGAGCAAATCCCAAAGAATTGGTATACAGAGTCAAAGCTTCACAGAGGAACAAAAGGCTAGTCTATCATGACTGCAAACTTCCAAATAACGTTCAGCTTCGACAATGACTTCCCGAGCATAAATGAGGCTCTGCAGATTATCAAAGAGAAGATATTTGAAGACATATATATACCTGTTTATCAACAACCAGAATGCGAAAGACAAATAGAGTAGGTGCTTGAATTTTATAACCTCGCTCTAGAGGAGGAAGATGAAGAGGATAACAATGACGACGACTCGCACAATATCAACATACCTGACTCAGAGGGAGAACACGATGTAGAGGGACCTCCATTAGAAATTCCAAATATGATCAGCCCTATCAAAACCAGAAAAGTTAACATTGGAACAAGAGAAGAACCAAAGTTCACATCTATTGGTGATTACTGGGATGAAGAAATAGTCGCGCAGATCGCAGACCTTCTACGCAAGTATGAGGATTTGTTTCCAACAAAGTTCTCCGAAATGAAAGGCATTTTGGGTGACTTGGGAGTCATGAATATACCTCTCAAGCTAGATGTGAATCCCATTAAGAAAAGACCTTATCGAATGAATCCCAAGTCATGAATATACCTCTCAAGCTAGATGTGAATCCCATTAAGAAAAGACCTTATCGAATGAATCCCATATACAAGGAAAGAGCGAAGGCAGAGCTCGATAAGATGCTTGATGCAGGAATCATTGAGCCAGTGGAAGAATCAGAATGGATAAGCCTTATGGTTATCCAGGATAAGAGAACAAAAGGGAAAATCAGAATCTGCATAGACCTCAGGAATCTCAATGATACCTCTCTACACGACCCATTTCCTACATTCAGAGATGAAGTACTAAACAATATTGGAGGAAATGAGGCCTACTCCTTCACTGATGGATTCTCTGGATACCATCAGATCAGAATTGACTCAACAGGCAAACATAAAAATACATTTGCGATGGAATCTGGATCATTCCAATATATTCCAATATACAGTTACGCCATTTGGTTTGAAGAATGCATCTGCTTTATTTTCAAGAGTTGTTGTTGCTGCATTCAAATATTTTATCCATAAGTTCCTAGAAGTATACTTTGATGATTGGACTATATTTGGTTTACTAAAGAACCACTATGAAAACCTCAGAATGATGTTAGCAAAGTGTAGACAACATCAAATCCTCTTGAACTTAAATAAAAGTGTTTTCTGTGTTCCCTGTGGAATTCTACTGGGACACATTGTGTGTAAGAAAGGTTTGATGGTTGGTCCTACAAAGATCGTAGTCATTGTGAATCTACCAACACCGAATAAGTAAAGTAACTTTGCACTACACTGGGACATACAAAATACTACAGAAAGTTCATGAAGGGTTATGTGCAGATAACTGCATATATGGAGAAACTTCTAAAGAAAGAAGCAAAGTTCCTATGGATTGAAGATTTCCAGAAAGGATTGGATACATTAAAAGAGAAAATGGTCAGTTCGCTGATTCTCGTTTTTCTTGATTGGAATAAACCATTGGATGTACATGTCCATGATTCATCTATAGCACTGGGCATTGTGCTCACTCAACCAGGTTAAGGAGGCATTGATCACCCTATTTCATTTTCAAGCAGGAAGCTGTATTCAGCTAAAAAGAATTACACAACTACATAAAGAGAAGGCTTAGCTATGGTATACACACTACAAAAATTCAGACACTATTTGCAGGGTGCGCACTTCTCCATGTACACTAACCATTCATCTATGAAGTACTTGGTCAATAATCCAGTGTTAGGGGGGAGAATATGCAGATGGTTACTTGTCTTTCAGGAGTACGACTTTGAAATTATTGTTAAGCTAGAAAGACTGAATCTAGGACCTGACAACCTTTCAAGAATAGAATTAGGCGAAGAACCTACAAATCTTGAAGACAACCTACCTGACGCACAAATATTTTCTATCTAAATCACAGATGATTATTACAAAGATATTGTAGAATTATTGACTACAAGGTGGGAACCTACAAAGTTTACTACGCAACAAAAGAAGCAGTTAGTAGTAAAGGCAGCAGACTTCACCATGATTGTAGGACATCTATACAAGTTCGGGCCAGATGAAGTGCTACGGCGATTTGTGTTAGAACATGAAAAATCATTTATATTGGATGAGGCACATTCAGGTGTGTCTGGAGGTCACTAGGCAGGAAGAGCTACTACGCAGAAAATATTAAGAGAAGGCATATGGTGGCCTACACTCCACAAAGACTCAAAAGAACATTGTCGAAGTTGCGATGTGTGCCAAAGAATTAGAAATCCATCGCGCAGAGATGAAATTCCATTAAGACCGCAATGGATTTTACAATCCCTTGACAAATGGGCAATTGATTTTGTGGGACTGATTAACCCACCAGGGAATCGAACTGGTGCAAGATATATTATAACCGCTATAGAATACCTGACCAGATGGGAAGAAGCTAAACTAGTAAAGCACTGTGGCGCAGTCACTGCCGCGCAATTCATCTTTGAGAATATCCTTACCAAATTTGGACACCATACCATCCACAAGCCAATGGAACTGTCGAAGCATTTAACAAAGTGATGGAAAATGCACTAACCAAATTATGTAACACAAACATAGACGATTGGGATCAGCACATACCAGCTATCTTATGGGCCTACATAATAAATTGTAAGAAACTGATAGGCCATACACCTTTTAGGTTGGCCTATGCACAAGAAGCCGTGATTCCAATGGAGTATATAGTACCAATCTGAAGAATTGTTGCATTCATAGATATGGCATATGAAGAAACATTGCAAGAAAGACTACTACACTTGGTTGGCTTGGAGGAAGATCACTTCATTGCAGTATTTCACCAACAAGTGCATAAGAACAAAGAAAAAGCATGGCATGATCGCCACATCAAGCATAAATTCTTTCACGTAGGAGATCTTGTACTCCTTTATGACAGTAAATTTATGAAGTTTCGTAGAAAGTTTAAAATGCATTGGCTTGGCCCATATATTGTTATGCATGTTACAAACAATGGTGCAGCTTAGTTAGCCAAATTAGCCGGAGAAAACATACTAGGTTTGATAAATAGACGTATACCAAAACCCTATCGGGATAATCCTACTTCACCGAACGCTCAGTGATCAGAAGAGAATTTCTAAGTGTCAAGTACAATTGAAATTGGGGACTAGAAATTGAACAGATTTTGTACAGAGTTTTGGTTCGATACGCGAAGCCCGATGGAAAGGATGCATCTACCGCGCAGTACTAGTAGAGAAGTTAAGTTGCCCAGAGAAAAATAAAAAGAGAAAGTAAAGGCGTGCAGATGCAAAGTTCAAAATGCAGCTGCGCAGATAAAATAAAACAGGAAGGATGCAAAGTTCAGTATGAAGAAATATAACACCGTGCAGTTAACCGCGCTAGGAGTTGTGAGAATTCGTTTGCATAGTTTGACGCAACACACCAATATAGCTGTTAGAGCTGAAAAGTGACCGTTATACAGGGTTTTGGAAACTATCAGTTTCCATATTTAAGGAGGAATTGCTCGTTGAAGGAGTAGTTAAGGAAGGAATGTACAAGGATTTTTCTCATATTTTTTCGAACAGTCATAGCTTTTAATGCTAATCTAACCGTTAAGGGATGCGGGTAAGGCTTCCAGTGCCTATAAATACCGCAGTTTGCATAGTGATTCCGTTACCATGATTTTCCAGCTTGAGCATTAGAGAGAATTCATAGACCTTATTGAGTTTCAGAGTTGCATTGTAATTGAATGTTTGAAGAGTCCACTCTAGATGAAGTTCTGCACCAATTCAAACAAATTGGGACTACAGGGTTGATGAGAACCCCTGCCAAGAAGCCTGTTCTAGAAAAAGGAGAGTGTTCACGCTGTTCGCCATGCCAACCTCCAGCAATGCAACATAAGGGGAAGGAACCTGCAGCTGAGACATCAAAGCCGAAAGTAATGGGCTCTAAGAAACCAAAAGCCCCACCAACAGACAAAGAGCTGCCCATATACTTAATACCAACGAATATATATCCGCGAGCACCAGATGCACCAGCCTTAAAGCTTGCCAGAAACGCTCAATATGAGATATTGCTCCCATCGATGTCCACTCATGTCAAACCACAAGAAAATTTGTTAGGCAAGATCCTAAATTGCAAGTTTGAAGATTATGATTTACTGCAATAGCTCAAGAATACGGACAAGCCAAAATACCCTCAGTTTCAACCAGATAGGTACTTCTACTGAAAAATGGATGTGAAGAACAACCAACTGTTGGTAGCATAGATTTGGATTTCCGAAGTCGTGGAATCAGGACTACTGAACCTGTTGCGAATTCCACACTTCGATAGGAGTTCCGAACTCAATGCAGTTGTGCACACATTGATATCATGCACACACCAAGGCTACCTGTGGCTAAATAGGAATGTTGATCTCAACATAGACTTGATCCATAGGATCACGGGACTCAGTAAGCGAGGGTGACGACCCTCATAAGTTCTTTGGGGGAAAAACCACGGACAAAGAGATCATTGCACTAATGAAGGAGTAATTCAACATCCTTAAAGGAAAACAAAATTTCATCACAGAAGACCTACAAGATGATGCCACACGGTTTGTAGTGCAGCTACTCGGAGGAAAAGTCTTGTGGAAGGCCAGACCAACAGAAATGCCAGCCGGAGCAGTTCACCTCGTTGCAAAGACAACCGCGGTAGTAAAATTTAACTGGTCTCAGTATATGCTGAACGAGTTCTTGGACGATGTCTGCGACACTCCATATCCAGCACAAGAACTTGATCGCATCTACAAGATGACTGCGAATCAGATCGACTACATCAATCCTACCGCTGATGGACCGCTTAATTGGCACTGCGACAACTCTTTCATATCAGACTCCGATGCAATATTGGAGAATTGGCAAAGAAGAATGCATGAAGTGTCTGCAAGGCGATGTGTGCAAATAAAAAAATCACTACGCTGGGTTGGAACAGAGGTAAGCCCAATCCCTACCTTTTATGGTTTGACTAACATTAATGCATTTTTTCAAGAATATACTGTGATTCCAGATGAATATAAGATTCCAGCATTAGATTCAACACTGTGCGCTACACCTGCTAGATGGTGGTCTGCGCAGAAGGAAAATCTAAAAACATGGGAACAAAGCAAGCACATGATGGAAATGAGATTCACAAATCAAGCTGCGTTGACACTAGTAAAGTAAAATCCACAAACGAATCCAAGAGATCACATAGATATTTGCTCAAAAACATGGGAACATATGCCTCAAGCAGAGTGGGTCGATCTATTTGTACACACATTAGAGCAAATTCCAAAGAATTGGTATACAGAGTCAGAGCTTCACAGAGGAACAAAAGGCTAGTCTATCATGACTGCAAACTTCCAAATAACTTTCAGCTTCGAAAATGACTTCCCGAGCATAAATGAGGCTCTGCAGATTATCAAAGAGAAGATATTTGAAGACATATATATACCTGTTTATCAACAACCAGAATGCGAAAGACAAATAGAATAGGTGCTTGAATTTTATAACCTCGCTCTAGAGGAGGAAGATGAAGAGGATAACAATGATGACGACTCGCACAATATCAACATACCTGACTCAGAGGGAGAACACGATGTAGAGGGACCTCCATTAGAAATTCCAGATATGATCAGCCCTATCAAAACCAGAAAAGTTAACATTGGAACAAGAGAAGAACCAAAGTTCACATCTATTGGTGATTACTGGGATGAAGAAATAGTCGCGCAGATCGCAGACCTTCTACGCAAGTATGAGGATTTGTTTCCAACAAAGTTCTCCGAAATGAAAGACATTTTGGGTGACTTGGGAGTCATGAATATACCTCTCAAGCTAGATGTGAATCCCATTAAGAAAAGACCTTATCGAATGAATCCCATATACAAGGAAAGAGCGAAGGCAGAGCTCGATAAGATGCTTGATGCAGGAATCATTGAGCCAGTAAAAGAATCAGAATGGATAAGCCTTATGGTTATCCAGGATAAGAGAATCCAGGATAAGAGAACAAAAGGGAAAATCAGAATCTGCATAGACCTCAGGAACCTCAATGATACCTCTCTACACGACCCATTTCCTACATTCAGAGATGAAGTACTAAACAATATTGGAGGAAATGAGGCCTACTCCTTCACTGATGGATTCTCTGGATACCATCAGATCAGAATTGACTCAACAGGCAAACATAAAAATACATTTTCTATGGAATCTGGATCATTCCAATATATTCCAATATACAGTTACGCCATTTGGTTTGAAGAATGCATCTGCTATATTTTCAAGAGTTGTTTTTGCTGCATTCAAATATTTTATCCATAAGTTCCTAGAAGTATACTTTGATGATTGGACTATATTTGGTTTACTAAATAACCACTATGAAAACCTCAGAATGATGTTAGCAAAGTGTAGACAACATCAAATCCTCTTGAACTTAAATAAAAGTGTTTTCTGTGTTCCCTATGGAATTCTACTGGGACACATTGTGTGTAAGAAACGTCTGATGGTTGGTCCTACGAAGATCGTAGTTATTGTGAATCTACAAGCACCGAATAAGTAAAGTAACTTTGCACTACACTGGGACATACAAAATACTACAGAAAGTTCATCAAGGGTTATGTGCAGATAACTGCATATATGGAGAAACTTATGAAGAAAGAAGCAAAGTTCCTATGGACTGAAGATTGGCGGAAAGAATTGGATACATTAAAAGAGAAAATGGTCACTTCACCGATTCTCATTTTTCTAGATTGGAATAAACCATTGGATGTACATGTCCATCATTCATCTATAGCTTTGGGCATTGTGCTCACTCAACCAAGTTAAGGAGGCATTGATCACCCTATTTCATTTTCAAGCAGGAAGCTGTATTCAGTAGAAAAGAATTACACAACTACATAAAGAGAAGGCTTAGCTATGGTATACACACTGCAACAATTCAGACACTATTTGCAAGGTGCACACTTCTCCATGTATACTGACCATTCATCTATGAATTACTTGTTCAATAATCCAGTGTTAGGGGGGAGAATATGCAGATGGTTAATTGTCTTTTAGGAGTATGACTTTGAAATTATTATTAAGCTAGAAAGACTGAATCTAGGACCTGACAACCTTTCAAGAATAGAATTAGGCGAAGAACCTACAAATCTTGAAGAAAACCTACCTGATGCACAAATATTTTCTATCTAAATCACAGATGATTATTACAAAGATATTGTAGAATTATTGACTACAAGGTGGGCACCTACAGAGTTTACTACGCAACAAAAGAAGCAGTTAGTAGTAAAGGCACCATACTTCACCATGATTGTAGGACATCTATACAAGTTCGGGCCAGATGAAGTGATGCAACGATTTGTGTTAGAACATGAAAAATCATTTATATTGGATGAGGCACATTCAGGTGTGTCTGGAGGTCACTACGCAGGAAGAGCTACTGTGCAGAAAATATTAAGAAAAGGCATATGGTGGCCTACACTACACAAAGACTCAAAAGAACATTGTCTACGTTGGGATGTTTGCAAAGAACTGGAAAGCCATCGCACAGAGATGAAATTCCATTAAGACCACAACTAATTTTACAAGCCTTTGACAAATGGGCAATTGATTTTGTGGGACCGATTAACCCACTAGGGAAGCGAACTGGTGCAAGATATATTATAACCGCTACATACTACCTGACTAGATGGGTAGAAGCTAAACCAGTAAAGCACTGTAGCGCAGTCACTGCCGCGCAGTTCATCTTTGAGAATATCCTTACCAGATTTGGTTGCCCAAAAATCCTAATGAGAGATCAAGGAACGCACTTCATGAACAGAACCATTGAAGTACTGACTGAAGAATTTTAGATATATCATCAGAAGAGTACACCATACCATCCACAAGCCAATGGAACTGTCGAAGCATTTAACAAAGTGCTGGAAAATGCATTGAAAAAATTATGTAACACAAATAGAGACGATTGGGATCTGCGCATACCAGCTGTGTTATGGGCCTACAAAATAAATTGTAAGAAACTGACAAGCCATACACCTTTCAAGTTGGCCTATGGACAAGAAGCTATGATTTCAATGGAGTATATAGTACCAAGCTTAAGAATTGTTGCATTCATAGATATGGAAGATGAAGAAACATTGCAAGAAATACTACTACACTTGGTTGGCTTGGAGGAAGATCACTTCATTACAGGATTTCACCAACAAGTGCATAAGAACATAGAAAAAGCATGGCATGATCGTCACATCAAGCAAAAATTCTTCTAGGTAGGAGATCTTGTACTCCTTTATGACAGTAAATTTATGAAGTTTCCTGGAAAGTTTAAAATGCATTGGCTTGACCCATATATTGTTATGCATGTTACTAACGGTGGCGTAGCTCAGTTATCCAAATTAGCTAGAGAAAACCTACCAGGTCTTATAAATAGAAGTAGACTAAAACCCTATCAGAATAGTCCTACTTCGCTGAACCCTTAGTGATCAGAAGAGAATTTCTAAGTGTCAAGTACAATTGAAACTGGGCACTATAAATTGAAGAGAGTTTCTACATAGTTTTGGTCCGATACGCGAAGCCCAATGGAAAGGATGCATCTACCGCGCAGTACTAGTAGAGAAGTGAAGTTGCGCAAAGAAAAATAAAAAAAGAAAAAGAAAAAAAAAGAAAGTAAAAGCACGCAGATGCAAAGTTCAAAATGCAGCTGCGGAGATCAAATGAAACAGGAAGGATGCAAAGTGAAGTAAGAAGAAATATAATACCGTGCAATTAACCGCACTGGGAGTTGTGAGGACCCATCCGCACAATTCGATGCAACACACCAATATAGCTGTTAGAGATGAAAAGTGACCATTATACAGTGTTTTGGAAACTATCTGTTTCCGTATTTAAGGAGGAATCGCTCGTTGAAGGCATAGTTAAGGAAGGAAAGTACACAAATTTTGCTAAGATTTTTTTGAACGATCATAGCTTTTAATGCTAATCTAATCATTAAGGGATGCGGGTAAGGCTTCCAATGCCTATAAATACAGCAATTTGCATAGTGATTCGGTTACCACAATTTTCCAGCTTGAGAATTAGAGAGAATTCATAGACCTTCTTGAGTTTCAGAGTCACACTGTAAGTGAATGTCTTAAGAGTCCACTCTAAATGAAGTGCTGCACCAATTCAAACAAATTGGGACTACAGGGTTGATGAGAACCCTTGCCAATAATCGTGTTCCAGAAAAAAGGCCAGGGTTCACGTCATTCGCCACGCCAACCTTCAGCAATGCAACACAAGGGGAATGAAGATGCAGTTGAGACATCAAAGCCAAAAGTAATGGGCTCTAAGAAACCAGAAGCCCCACCAACAGAAAAAGAGTTTCCCATATACTTAAGACCAATGTATATCTCTCCTTGAGCACCAGATGCACCAGCCTTAAAGCTTGCCAGAAACGCCCGATATGAGATACTGCTCCCATCGATGTCCACTCATGTCAAACCATAAGAAAATTTGTTAGGAAAGATCCTAAATTGCAAGTTTGAAGATTATGATTTACTGCAACAACTCAAGGATACGGATGAGCCAAAATACCCTCAATTTCAACCAGATAGGTACATGTGCCGAAAAATGGACGTGAAGAACAACCCACTACTAGTAGCGCAGATTTGGATTTCCGAAGTCGTGAAATCAAGACTACTAAAACTGTTGTGAATTCCACACCTCGACAGGAGTTCCGAACTCAATGCGGTTGTGTGAACATTGATATTGCGCACACACCAAGGCTACCGCAAGCTAGATAGGAATGTTGATCTCAATGTAGACTTGATCCATAGGATCACGGGACTCAGTAAGCGAGGTGACGACCCTCATAAGTTCTTTGGGGGAAAAACCAGGGACAAAGAGATCATTGCACAGATGAAGGAGGAATTCAACATCCATAAAGGAAAATGAAATTTCATCACAGAAGACCTACAAGATGATGCCACATAGTTTGTAGTGCAACTACTCGGAGGAAAAGTCTTGCGGAAGGCTAGACCAACAGAAGTGCCAGCTGGAGCAGTTCACCTCACTACGAAGACAACCGTGGGAGTAAAATTTAACTTGTCTCAGTATTTGCTGAATGATTTCTTGAAGGATGTCCGTGACACTCCATATCCAACACAAGACCTTGATGGCATCTACAAGATGACTGTGAATCAGGCCGACTACATCAATCCTACAGCTATTGGAATGCTTAATTGGCACTTCGACAGATATTTCATTTTAGACTCCGACGCAGGATTGGAGAATTGGCAAAGCAGAATGCATGAAGTGTCTACAAGGTAATGTGCACAAATAAAAAAATCACTACGCTGAGTTGGAAGAGAGGTAAGCCCAATCCCTACCTTTTATGGTTTGACTAACATTAATGCATTTTTTCAAAAATATACTGTGATTCCAGATGAATATAAGCTGCTAGCATTAGATTCAGCACTACGCGCTACACCTTCTAGATGGTGGGATTCACATAAGGAAAATCTAAAAACATGGGAACATTGCAAGCACATGATGGAAATGAGATTCACATATCAAGCTGCACTGACACTAATAAAGTACAATGGAAAAATGAATCCAAGAGATCACATAGATATTTGCTCAAAAACATGGGAACATAGGCCTCAAGCAGAGTGGGTCCATTTTTTGTACACACATTAGAGCAAATCCCAAGGAATTGGTATACAGACTCAGAGCTTCACAAAGGAACAAAAGACTGGTCTATCATGACTGCAAACTTCCAAAGAACTTTCAACTTCGAAGATGACTTCCCGAGCATAAATGAGGCTCTGCAGATTATCAAGGAGAAGATATTTGAAGACATACATATACCTATTTATCAGCAACCAGAATGGGCAAGACAGATAGAATAGGCCCTTGAATTTTATAACCTTGCTCCAGAGGAGGAAGATGAAGAGGATAGCGATGACAACGAACCGCACAATATCTACATACCTGAGTTAGAGGGAGCACACGATGTAGAGGGACCTCCATTAGAAATTCCAGATATGATTGGCCCCGTCAAAACAAGAAAAGTTAACATTGGAACAAGAGAAGAACCAAAGTTCACATCTATCGAGGATTACTGGGATGAAGAAATGGTCGCGCAGATCGCATATCTTCTGCGCAACTATGAGGATTTGTTTCCAACAAAGTTCTCCGAAATGAAAGGCATTTTGGGTGACTTGGGAGTCATGAATATACCTCTCAAGCCAGATGTGAAGCCCATTAAGAAAATACCTTATTGAATGAATCCCAGATACAAGGAAAGTGTGAAGGCAGAGCTCGATAAGATGCTTGATGCAGGAATCATTGAGGCAGTGGAATAATCATAATGGATAAGCCCTATGGTTATCCAGGATAAGAAAAAAAAGGGGAAATCAAAATCTGCATAGACCTCAGGAAGCTCAATGATACCTCGCTACACAACCCATTTTCAACTCCATTCACAGATGAAGTACTACACAATATTGGAGGAAATGAGGCCTACTCCTTCACTGATGGATTTTCTGGATACCATCAGATCAGAATTAACTCAGCAGACATACATAAAACTATGTTTGCTACGGAATGGGGATCATTTCAATATACAGTTATTCCATTTGGTTTGAAGAATGCACCTGCTATATTTTCAAGAGTTGTTGTTGCTGCATTCAAATATTTTATCCATAAGTTCCTAGAAGTATAGTTTGATGATTGGACTGTATTTGGTTTACTAAAGAACCACTATGAAAACCTCAAAATGATGTTAGCAAATTGTGGGCAACATAAAATCCCCTTGAACTTGAAGAAAAGTGTTTTCTGTGTTCCCTATGGAATTCTACTGGGACACATTGTGTGTAAGAAAGGTCTGATCGTTGATCCTGCGAAGATCGCAATCATTGTGAATCTACCAGCACCGAATTCAGTAAAGCAACTTCACACTACACTGGGACATACATGATACTACATAAAGTTCATTGAGGGTTATGTGCAGATAACTGCATAGATGGAGAAACTTCTGAAGAAAGAAGCAAAGTTCCTATGGACCGAAGATTGCGAGAAAGGATTGGATACATTAAAAGAGAAAACGGTCTCTTCGCTGATTCTCGTTTTTCTAGATTGGGATAAATCATTTGATGTACATGTCGATGCTTCATCTATAGCATTGGGCATTGTGCTCTCTCAACTAGGTTAAGTGGGCATTGATCACCCTATTTCATTTTCAAGCAGGAAGCTGTCTTCAGCAAAAAAGAATTACACAACTACAGAAAGAGAAGGCTTAGCTATGGTATACGCACTGCAAAAATTCAGACACTATTTGCTGGGTGCGCACTTCTCCATGTACACTGACCATTCAACTCTGAAGTACTTGGTCAATAATCCAGTGTTAGGGGGAGAATATGCAGATGGTTACTCCTCTTTCATGAGTACGACTTTGAAATTATTGTTAAGCTAGGAAGACTGAATCTAGGACTCGACCACCTTTTAAGAATAGAATCAGGAAAAGAACCTACAAATCTTGAAGACAACCTACCTGACATGCAGTTATTTCCATCTAGATCACAGATGATTATTACAAAGACATTGTAGAATTATTGACTACAGGGTTGACACCTACAGAGTTTACTATGCAACAAAAGAAGCAGTTAGTAGTAAAGGCAGCAAACTTCACCATCATCGCAGGACAACTATACAAGTTAGGGCCAGATGAAGTGCTACAACGATTTGTGTTAGAACATGAAAGACCATTTATATTGGATGAGGCACATTCATGTGTGTCTTGCGGTCACTATGTAGGCAGAGCCACTGGACAAAAAATATTAAGAGAGGGCATATGGTGGCCTACACTCCACAAAGACTCAAAAAAACATTGTCGAATTTGCGATGTGTGCCAAAGAACTGGAAAGCCATCGCGTAGAGATGAAATTCCATTAAGACCACAACTAATTTTACAAGCCTTTGACAAATGGGCAATTGATTTTGTGGGACCGATTAACCCACCAGGGAAGCGAACTGGTGCAAGATATATTATAACCGCTACAGACTACCTGACTAGATGGGAAGAAGCTAAACCAGTAAAGCACTGTAGCACAGTCACTGCCGCGCAGTTCATCTTTGAGAATATCCTTACCAGATTTGGATGCCCCAAAATCCTAATGAGTGATCAAGGAATGCACTTCCTAAACAAAACCATTGAAGCGCTGATTGAAGAATTTCAGATATATCATAAGAAGAGTACATCGTACCATCCACAAGCCAATGGAACTATTGAAGCATTTAACAAAGTGCTGGAAAATGCACTGACCAAATTATATAACACAAACATATATGATTGGTATCTGCGCATACCAGCTGTCTTATGGGCCTACAGAATAACTTGTAAGAAATAGACAGGCTATAGACCTTTCAGGTTGGCCTATGGACAAGAAGACGTGATTCCAATGGAGTATATGGTACCAATCTTAAGAATTGTTGCATTTACAGATATGGAAGATGAAGAAACATTGCAAGAAAGACTACTACATTTGGTTGGCTTGGAGGAAGATCGCTTCATTACAGGATTTCACCAACAAGTGCATAAGCACAAAGAAAAATCATGGCATGATCGCCACATCAAGCACAAATTATTCTAGGTAGGAGATCTTGTACTCCTTTATGACAGTAAATTTATGAAGTTTCTTGGAAAGTTTAAAATGCATTGGTTTGGCCCATATATTGTTCTGCATGTTACTAACGGTGGCGCAGCTCAATTATCCAAATTAGCCAGAGAAAATCATCCAGGTATGATAAATAGAAGTAGACTAAAACCCTATCGGGATAGTCCTACTTCGCCGAACCCTTAGTGATCAGAAGAGAATTTCTAAGTGTCAAGTACAATTGAAATTGGGCACTATAAATTGAATAGAATTTGTACACAGTTTTGGTCCAATACGTGAAGCCCGATGGAAAGGATGCATCTACTGCACAGCACTAGTAGAGAAGTGATGATGCACAGAGAGAAATAAAAAAAGAAAAAGAAAAAAAATAAAGTAAAAGCGCGCAGATGCGAAGTTCAAAATGCAGCTACGTAGATCAAATGAAACAGGAAGGATGCAAAGTGAAGTATGAAGAAATATAATACCGTGCAGTTAACCACACCGGTAGTTGTGAGAACCCATTCACGTCGTTCGAGGCAACATGCCAATATAGCCGTTAGAATTGAAAAGTGACCGTTATACAGTGTTTTGGAAACTATCCGTTTCCATATTTAACGAAGAATCGCTCGTTGAAGGAATAGTTAAGGAAGGAAATTACATGGATTTTGCTGAGATTTTTCCGAACGGTCATAGATTTTAATGCTAATCTAACCGTTAAGGGATGCGGGTAAGGCTTCCAGTGCCTATAAATACCGCAGTTTGCACAGTGATTCGGTTACGATGATTTTCCAGTTTGAGCATTAGAGAGAATTCACAGACCTTCTTGAGTTTCAGAGTCGCACTGTAAGTGAATGTCTGAAGAGTCCACTCTAGATGAAGTTCTGTACCAATTCAAACAAATTGGGACTACAGGGTTGATGAGAACCCCTGCCAAGAATCCTGTTCCAGAAAAAAGCCAAGGTTCACGCCGTTTTCCACGCCAACCTCCAGCAATGCAGCACAAGGGGAAGGAACCTGCAGTTGAGACATCAAAGACGAAAGTAATGGGCTTTAAGAAACCAGAAGCCCCACCAACAGACAAAGACCTACCCATATACTTAAGACCAGTGTATATGTCTCTGCGAGCACCAGATGCACCAGCCTTAAAGCTTTCCAAAAACACCTGATATGAGATACTGCTCCCGTCGATGTCCACTCATGTCAAACCACAAGAAAATTTGTTAGGCAAGATTCCTAAATTGCAAGTTTGAAGATTATGATTTACTACAACAGCTCAAGGATACGGACAAGCCAAAATAACCTCAGTTTCAACCAGATAGGTACATGTGCTTAAAAATGGACGTGAAGAACAACCCCCTGCTGGTAGTGCTGAGTTGGCTTTCCAAAGTCCTGGAATCAGGACTACTGAACCTGTTGTGAATTCCACACTTCGACAGGAGTTCTGAACTCAATGCGGTTGTGCACACATTTATATCACGCACACATGAAGGCTACCTATGGCTAGGTAGGAATGCTGATCTCAACATAGAATTGATCCATAGGATCACGGGACTCAGTAAGCGAGGTGACAACCCTCATAAGTTGTTTGGGGGAAAAAATAGGGACAAAGAGATCACTATGTAGATGAAGGAGGAATTCAACATCCCCAAAGGAAAACGAAGTTTCATCACAGAAGACCTACAAGATGATGTTGCGCGGTTTGTAGTGCAGCTACTCAGAGGAAAAGTCTTGTGCAAGTCCACACCAACAAAAGTGCCATCCGGATCAGTTCACCTCACTGCGAAGATAGCCGCGGGAGTAAACGTTAACTGGTCTCAGTATTTGCTGAATGAGTTCTTGGATGATGTCTGCGACACTCAAATCAATGGAACCGCATTTCATTATAGTTGGATAATGGTGTTGATCGCCTTTGTAGGATGGAAGGAACCAAAGTATTATGTCGGTCTCACCTCTCTCATCCAGGATTTCCTAGGACCCAGATACGCAAATATCTAGGCCAGTCTGAAGCTAGACCAACAATGCGCCTGAAACGAAGTACTGTTTACATATTACGAACAGTTGTGCGATGTTATCATCCACAAAACGCGTATCTCAAAGGAAGTAACAACAAAATATATCCGCACTTTGAATTTTAGAGCTGATATGCATTTCATCTATATTTCACCAAAGGTCCAGAAAAAGAATCCAGAGTGGTTCCCAAGACAATATCAGCTTGATGAAGATGGTATTGATCTGATCATCAAGGAGTGGTTAGATGAATGGAAGGTCAAAGGGCAGATGGTCATCGAATCAGACTCAAATGAAATTAATCTGACCCTGAAAAAGATCATGAAAGAAACCGACGATGAACAAGGAAAAGGCGCCGGTGAAGGTCAGACTATACCAGGAGAAAAGAGGAAGGAGCCAGAAAGCTCGGTACTAGAGAAAGGGCAGAAAAAAAACCAAAAATCCACAAAGGTCCCATCGCAAGCACAACTTAATGATGATGATTATGAGATCATCGTGAGTAGAGAGTCATCTCATATCTGGATGACACACTCACCCTAAAAGACAACAAAAATGAGAAGATTCAAGCTAGTCTACAAGAAAATATCACCACCTTGCAGGGCATAGCGGCGAAGATTGAACAAGTCCAGCGAGACTTGGTTCGAAAATTTGAATTAGAAGGAAGATCAGGTGACACACCTCAACAAAAGAAAAAACCCTTGGCTCTAACCATGGCACCATGACCGCGCCCTGTCCGTGTAGACCCGCTAAGCGTAATGTTTCCAAGTGATGAATTAGCCAAAGGAGCAAAGAACCTAGCACATGTGGATATTGATATTGCGATGTTGCCACTGGAAGGTCTACATAATCTGCACTTGCAGGTTGTAGAGGAAATCCACGAAAGAGATATGGTGACTTTGAGACAACACCAGAATTTAGAAGCAAACTATAAATAGTTGCAAGAAGAGAGTGCACATAAGGGTAAGGAACTTGAAAGTACACATGAGCAGCACTGAAGAATAGAGTAGACCATTGCTTCGGTTTGCATAGAGATACCAGAGTGCGACGAGCAGCCAGAACTCGTAGATACCATCATTAATATCGGCTCTGTTGTAAGTGATATTAAGGATAAAATGGCTGAAATGAATATAGACTAGAAAGAAAAGCTTGCCAACATGGAAGCACAAAATCTCCCTAAGACACCGCCAGATCAAACAGATATTAGAGCATCAGAAGTGAAGGTTGCCACATAAAATATAGCCAGCAAAATAGCTAAGTGCCAGAACTTGCTGGATGAAGCAACCACAGTATGGACTACGCTACAAGAGGACCCTAAGCTGCTGTAGGTCCAACAAAATTTACAGGAAACACAAGCAGAGTTAGATTCTATAAATCCAGAAATGAAGACCCTGCTGGCGAGAGAGAGACTCCGAAGATTTCTGTAAGTCAAGGAACTAAAGAGGGAAATCCAGGTTCCAAGAGAAAGGGAAGTTGACACCGCGACAAAGATACAACCCCTACAGGAAGAAGCTCTTGCCATCTCGCAAGAGATTGAAGAGAAATTGCAGGAACTCTGCTTATCGGAGATGATAGTGCAAGAATAGGCTACAGAAGACCTGTCACCAGAAGTGTTGGGAACTATCAAGGCGGTTGAGCATGAAGCTAAGGACACAATTGTGAAGCTAAGCGCAACTTATGAAGAATTTGTTGCGAAGATATCTCAGCAAGGAGAAGCGAATCCCACTAAACCTACTAAGAGTGGCTCGGGGACGAGCCACATGTAAGTGTTAGGGGCCTATTGGGCGCGACCCAATTTAAGAAATTTTTGGACAAGATAGTTTTTGAGTTGCGAAGTTACAGTGCAGTGCAGCGTCGACAAAGTAAAATTACAGCGGTGCGAAGTGCCAACACCGTGGAAATATAGTGCTTCGAAGAGCTAGCTCTGCGAAGATCCAACATGGAAGAATTTTGGACAGAAAACAGTATAAGTTCCGTTAAGGTCGATTGACGATCTATTTTGGGGAAGATGCTCCGAGATTCCCAGGAGGCGGGTAAGGAGTGGCAAAGAAGGAAAGTGATTGGTCGCACGTGCGAAGGAAACACTAAGTGAATCAGGTACACGAACCCATTAGAGAAGGAACGATGGGATGAAAGCAACCCGTCGGCATGTGGCCAGCAGAGGGGCCAAAAGGGACGTGACCACTCAAAACCAAAATATGTCAGAAGCCATATACAGTTCATAGGGATGGACACAATGATGAAGTCGCTATCATATCCTAATATATCTTGTTAGCGGGGTAACCGCGCCATTTTGGGTACCTTAGGGTTTTGGCCCACATGCATTGTAATAGATGTGACCTAAGGGAACAATCTATATAGGGGGCATCTTTTGTAAGGGAAAGGGTTGAATTTAGGTTGATTTATGTTGAATCTTGTATTGATATATTGATCTCTAGGTGTTGTTGATCTTTGTTGAGAGACTATTGTAAAGAGGCTCTACAGCTGTGTGCGCAGAGACCCATTGAAGAGAGAAGAGAGTCTGCAACTGATTGTGTAGACTGGAACTGTTGAACCCTTCCCAATAATATAATCATGTGGACATAGCTCCCATCCTGTGGGTGAACCACATTACATCCGTGTGTTGTGTGATTGAATGTGTGTTTGCTTTTGTTAAATGGTTAAGATCTTATTTATGAGTAGATGTATCTTCGGTGTTATATGTATTCTCCATAAGAATGAATGATGGGAATAATATGTTAAGCGTCGAACATGTATGTGTGAATGTTGAATGTGAAAGTATTCCTGAATATGATGAATGCATGAGATAATTGGGTAAACACTTAAATCAACAAAGTCCATGTAGTGTGATTCCCTGAAGCGCAGCACCAGAAGTGCGTAGTTGCATCGTAGTTCATCATATTGCATAAGTCCTAAAGTATACAGCCTAATATGCTTGTTGAATGCACAATTTACACTAAGTAAAGTCTGTCGAAGATGTGTGATTGTTAAAGAGGTAGTGCAGTATTCAATTGCGTTGTCCTATTGTTGAGTAGCCATTCCGAACTGCGCAGTCCCTGTGTGCATGATAGCATAAGTGTCAGCCATGAAGTAGGTGGAACTTCGCATAGTCCCCGAGTCTGTTGAACTACGCATCACCCAGTTGTGGAAACTTGATTCCGCAACCTCCCAATAACTTCACCTCGGGTGAGACGTCATTCTGCTCACACATTGTTTCCGAAAGGGATGGCGAAAAGGGGTTTTGTTGGTTCCCTGGACTGCGCAGAAACTGGGTCAGTCTTGAAAATCTAAAGAACGAGTATACTAGCCAACAATACCTTTTTCGCAAATAATCATTTTAATCCATAGTTTTAGCGACCGTAGAAACCTTCCTTTGGGTCCTTTGAAAAAATTCCTTTCCGCGTCGTTGTATGACTTGATTGTGTCGATAGTGAATTCAGTGATGTATCCTTCCTGAATACTAACTACCCAAAAGTTGAAAGCCCTTGATGCCTTATTTTCGACCCTTTTTAGCTGCTGAATCAATTCTGGGGTCCAGTGGTCAAGTTCACCTCTTTGTAATTTTTTCTTCTGGAAAGTCAGTTGTGCCAACCACTTGTGCAACAAGATCGGAAATTCGTAGAAGAATACTTCGTGGATATCAGAGTTAATGTACTTTTGCAACCAGTCGCTTTTTGTCTGCCAAGAGTTCTGATTTTCTTCTTCTGCAAACTCTCACGTCTTCTTATCTAACCAGTATTGAATCTCCGGTTTCGTTGGATGTCACAGCATGTCCTCTTCTTTCTTATTCAAGGTCCTAACAATGGAACCATTTGTTGACACAGATCTGTAGACAGGGGTTCACTTCACACTGCTATCAACAACCATCAACCAAACACCCTTGAAGCATTGTCCCAGAAAGGTTTTACCCTGTCCAGCAACGCCCACAGAGTGAGTGAGGTCTCACTCGAGATGTCTAAGGGGGGCTGCAGGAACCAAGTTTCCACAGTTGGTAGAGGACATGCATCTACTATCACTCAGTCGATGTAGAAACCAAAGATTTATCTTTGTGTTATACTAACAATTCAAATATGTAATCAGTATTCACATCAAGTATTCATCATTCACATCAACTAACATTATTGATCAATCAACAGAGCAACAAAACCTCAATACATCGCATCATTAAGATATCATTCATCATTCATAACATGGCAACACAAATAGAAAAAATAGAATTGAGACATAACCAAACATCCTCATGCATTAACTCATGTCAAATATTGCGTGATAACCTTCATAGAAAATAGTTCCAAGCGACTTAACGCGAATCCATATACTCAGAACAAAATTTGCTGAAGGCAGACACAATACATTAGACTTATTGACTGATGTGAGATCTAAGATGCCCTTATGATTACAATTATGGTTATATTTATAAACAACTATTGCTATTACAAAATGTTCAAACGGCCCATTCTAACTAATTTGGGCCAAAACTTCCGCTTCCGTCGGTTCTTTCTCCTTCGCGAATGGTCTTTCCCTCTGCTGATGACCCCTTTCTTGCCGTCGGCTTCCACACTTCATGCACTCTAACCCCATGCCAACACATAGGAAACTGTTTTTACCATTTTGTTTTTGGTTTTTGGACTATGGCATAGGAAAATAAATTAATAGAAGACAAAGAGAAAAAACAACATGTGAAATAAACTTAGTGAATTGAGCAATAGAAGGGAAGAAATCCTATGGCATGAAGCCAAAAAAATTAGTGGCTACCTCGGTTTTTGCATGAATTACTGCAAGCAAATTTTTTTTTTGCAAGTTGATCATTTAGGACATCAACAAATATCGCTGCAAAAAATTGGATTAAATGCATTCACTTTGGACCATTCCTAACAACATTTTTAAACAAATACAGTGCATCAATATCATTTGTAAGTTGCTCTTGTATTTGTTCGATTATATCCTTGTAGGTTTCATTTACCAATAGCTATAACAGATTGGAAAATGCTATTAGCAATTGTGGGAGGAATTGAAGGCATTGCAATTATGTGAATGTCAATTTGCAAGAACTGCATAAGCAATTGGAGAAAGGCTGTTAGCCACCTAGAATATGCTATGCAACGAAAGGTTAATACTTACAACTACATTATCATTTGTTGTTGTTCCATCCTTGATACTTAGCTCAGGTTGTGTATTGTTTTGCTAACTATAATTAATCATTTCCACAATAGATCCAACTAAATAGCCTTCATCTGATTGCCACCATCTCGTTTAGGGTAGTTCCTAGTGGAAGTTTGCAATATTTGCAATCTTGTTGAATATTTTCTACTTTTGTATTATAAATGAGAACAACATAGAATTTTGAATCTCCTCTATGGTAAGTGCCTTTTTTATTTATGCCAAATTCCACAATTATGATGTTATCTCCTAGAAAAAAATGGTCAAGGAAACAATGAATTAAGTGGTTGTTGATGTCCACTGTTATTGTCATTTGTCCATCCTTGTAAACTAGGTTTGCATGGACCAACTGAAGTTTCATAGGAGAACTTATGCCTTTGCTTTGTCCTGGGTCATATAGTGCCAACACATCATCCTCAAAAACTTTGTTATATGTCCCTAAACATATTTGAATTATTGTTGTTGGTTGCAATGTAGATTGTTTTGTGCCATTACTGATAATGCATAATCAACAGGGGGCAAATAGTTAAGCTCGTGTTGGGTGCAAAATGCAACGTATAAATGCTATTTTATAGTATGGTTGTTTTCGTAGAGTTTTTTTTTCCTTTTTTTGGTTCTTTAGAAAAATTGGGGGAAAAAAGGAAAGAAAAATAAAGGAATCATTAAAGCATTTGACTATATTCGACAGTGTTCAATATTTTTTTCCCTCACCTATTTTTCCTTTCACAAGTTGATGTCTTCTCCATTCTTTTTTCCTTCTTCTTAATGCTTCCATAGTGCATGAATAGATTTCTAGATTATGGAGATTTCTATAACTATAAGCAGAGTAGTATGTCGAGACATAAAGAATAAGCATATAAGAGAGAAAATACAAATGCACAAATGCGATAGGATATCTGCACTAGAAAATTGTTGGGATGCAAAAAATGAAAAAAGAAAAATAACATTTCCATAATACTATTCACAATAAGGGATTCAATTTCAATAGTGGAGCTTCTTGTCTTTGGCTTTTAGATATTGTTTGCATTATTTTGACATTGTCGTTATTTTTTTTTACAATGGTTTGAAGTTCTTTTTTCTTTTTTTCTTCCCAAGTTTTACAAGATTCTTGTTCTGTTTTTTTTCATGAGGATGCTAGTCGAATTGTTCAAATCACCACATGTTCCAAATATAGGAAAATGGGTAAGAGATGAGTATAGTTACAAAATTGTTAAATTGTTGTAGACATCAAGATAACCTTTTCCTAGTGCAAGTGCTTAAATGTCTTTTGTTGCAACTATTGCAACTATGGAAATTGGTTACAGTGCAATGAAAATAAAGCAACAAAAATTTATTGACTATGGAATTATTGCATATTCTCTAAAGTAGACGATCAAAGAAACCCAAATTTGGATAGGAATAAAAGCAAATCAAGGTCCATTGCCTATTTTTGAAGACGATTTCATGTTTTTTCCAAATGAATGATATGGAAAAGAAAGTAGGTATATTGTATTTTACTAAGCAATAATCATCTTGCATCATTTGCAATTATTAATTTAGATTGAGCAATAGGCACTAGATCTAGTTGATTTTGTGAATCGCTACTGGAATGTAAACAACTGAAGAAGGAATTGAAGATACAACATATATTTGTTGTTGGTACCAATTAGGAAAACTCAGTTGAGGATATTATTTAAAATACATTGTTTCTTTGGAAAGTTGTTGCAATTTTTATTGCAAACAATGTAATTGAATCTTGGAATGACTGCAAAAAACTGAAGAGTATTGACACAATCCTGGACACATGCATTATCTATTTCAATATAATTGCAACAATCTTGTACACATTCATTATCTATTTCAATGTATTGTGTCTTTGTTATTAGCATGAAGCCAATGAAATCTTTGTTTATGTTTGTTTTTGCATACGCTACATTTTGAATCCCTGCTTTCAGGCTCATAGTGTTGTGGTATATTTTTTTTCATGAAGCTACTACAATCTAAGTTTTGGTTTGTGCACTAGAAATTTCTATATCCCTCCTCTACCCCATTCCCCCCTTCTAAGCCATTGGCTGTAAGGGAAATCCCTATTTTGGTAGAATAAGAGTAAAAAGAAACAAGATAGAAACTTGCTGAGCCCCTCTTAACCATTTAAATAACCTTAGGAAACAAAAACTCATAAGAGAACACCATCATTTCCAATTTTATACAAAATTTGTATCCCGTTGTTGTAAAAATTAATGGTTTTAATGAGAAAGAACAACCAGAAAACCTAAAAAATCCTACTGGTTCCAAAGAGGATTTGTGGTAATATTTTCTCATTGTTAATATTTACCAAACAATAGTCAAAATAGTGGAAACTTGTCTCCCAAAAAATTTAAAAATCAACACTAGTTTGAACGACGAGGAAGAACAAACATTGTTGGATATCCTTGGAACACTCAACAATTTTTGCATGGGACTATAGGGACATGAAAGGAATCCATCGATAGATATGTACAAATCATATTGAAATTAACAGATATTGCATACCCATTAAAAAAACTCAAAGGATAATAAACCCCGCCCTAAAAGTCTTTTTGAGGTTTCTTCAATTTTTTTTGCAAATGAATGCTACGAAAAAGAAAGAAGGTATGTTGTTTTTTTGTTAAGCAATAATAATATTGGATTAGTTGCATTCATTATTTGATACTAATCAATAAGTACAAGATTTGGATGATTTTTCGAATCACTATTGGAATGCAAAGAGCTCAAAAGGAAAATGAAGATGCAACAAATTCTTATTGTTATTGTCATTTGGGAAAAAACAGTTGAAGACATGAAAGGAATCCATCTATACATATGTACACATCATATTGAAACCAACAAATATTGTATACCCATTAAAAAATCTCAAAGGATAATAAACCTTTCCCTAAAAGTCTTTTTGAGGCTGCTTCAATGTTTTTTGCAAATGAATGCTACGAAAAAGAAAGCAGGTATGTTTTTTTTTTTTGTTAAGCAATAATCATCTTGCATTAGTTGCATTAATTATTTGATATTAAGCAATAAGTACAATATTTGGATGATTTTTCCAATCACTGTTGGAATGCAAAGAGCTCAAAAGGAAAATGAAGATGCAACAAATTGTTGTTGCTATTGTTAATTTGGAAGAAACAATTGAAGACATTATGGAAAATACCTTGTGTCTTTGGAAAGTTGTTGCAATCTTTATTGCAATTGAATTCTTTGAAAAGAAAGTAGATTAACATGTTTCTATTGAGGAAAAATTGTTTTTTGGAAGTTGCACATATTGTGTTCATTGGGGCAATGGATACAAGGTCTATTGCAATCAATGTGTTGGTTTTGTTATTTGTTATTTTATTTTTTTCCTATTTGATTATTGGATAAGCGATACGTAAATACCAAAGCCTAAGAGTCTTTAAAGAATGAGTTCTAAAGTCACCGAAAGATGGAGACTGCTACAATAGAATTAAATTCAATTACATGAGGGAATTTTCCATCAAGAAAGAAACAATTGCACACCATGGGTATACTAAGTTGGTTGAAGGTAGAAGCTCTAGATCCAAATACTCTTGGGATGTTTGGAACATAAAATGCATGAATGTATAGTCATAATTTGATGCATTTATCCATTGTAAAAAGATATTTGCGAACATTTGGAAAATTATACAAAGAAATCTACATTGGGACACTGTTTGGAAAAATTAGACTTGCAAAGATGTCTTAGTTTTCCAAACACTGAATTTGGTTTACATGAACATAAAGATATTTAAGAAGCATGTGTTAGCGGTATTGCTTTTGGTGGACAATAATCCATAAATGGGAATTCCACAGTACAATTTTTCTTTCATGTGAAAACCAATATAATGTTGCAATGGAATAGTTTCTATAATTAGTTACTATTGCATGATCACCTAAACCATATTTGGTTGGATTTGATTAAAGGAATGCTAATGTTTTGTTTTTAACCGTGGACAAACATGAGGTTTCATATCCTTTGCCTAATGCCCATAATTGGAAATTACATTGTTCTTAGAGACACTTGTTGGATTTGTTATTTTTTCTCCTGTTTTATTTTTCTATTTTTATTTTTTTCTCTCACTTTTTTAATAAACAGAAATTTTGATGATTTAATGGAAATATTTCTCATTGTTGACAATGTTTGTAAATTCTTTAGATCAATGGAGATAAATCAAAATATATATGGGATGATGATCACTCCAATAAGCTTCAGAAACCAAAATCCAAGATAGATAGTAGGCATATTGATCCAAAAGTGGATAGGAAGTGATCCTGTTTCATTTGTAGCTTTTGTTGTGTTCAACCTGAAATTCCTGCTATCCATAAATGACTTAATTTATTTTTGCAAATTGTTATTTTGGAGCATGTCAATGTTGAAATCACATCACCAGAAAGTACGATGTAATTTGTTTTCATTGTATTTTCTAAGATTTTTGTAAGGAAACATAGAACATGCTCGAGGGGTGCATGCTGTGTGATATAGATATTGACATTTTTGAAAGATAATGTCTATAAATGGAAATCAACAACTATTGATTAAATATAAACCGTGGTAAAGTTGTATGAGTTTTCAAGAACACCGTTTTTCCTGTAACATGTCATGACTTCATGATGATGCAATATTGAATTCATAATTTGAACCATTACAGAATAGTCAAATAATTGTAATTTGCAACATGAAACGACAATATATTTTGATGTTAATGTTAATATAAATAGGCGTTCAAAATTGGTAATAGAAATAAATCTTTCCATTGAATAGAGGTAACCATAACAACAAGTTTGAAATAATAGGATTGCTTACAAAAAAATATGCAATCCTTGTTTATATTTGTAAATGAAATAAAAAAGTGAAGTGTTACATTCATTAAGGCATAAAAGATTTTTCTAAAGATATCTTCCAATGAAATAGCATAGTTCTACAAGTTTAGAAAAACATAGTAGTTTTTTGAAGTCTACAACATTCCACAAAATTGTCCATGGGTAGGTAATCTTGCAAACACTGAAACTGTTTTAAATATAAGTATCTTGTGTATTGAAAATTCTATATGTGTTTTGCAACTACTTAACAATTATCACTCTAGAACAATGTGTTCCATTCATCTTCATAGTTGAATCTTCATGTTTGGTAACTATAGCATCTTTATTTTTTAATAGATACATGGAACAATAGTTTGAAAGAGGAGACCTTGAAGACAACAACAATGTTCTGAGAAAAAATCAAGGGAATTATGAGTCAATAGAAACAAAGGCCAATGAACTAATTGAATCTAGCATGTATAATTGTTAACTCAAGTCAAATGTAAAACCCAACAACTTGCATATATATGCCTTGCATACATGCTAACAACAAACCTAATGTAATATAGGTCAACACAGTTTTCACTCGGTTAGATGACAATGATTTTAGCATAAGCACATGACCATTTTACTTTTAAAACAATAAGCTTTGTATCTTGTCAAGCTGGAAAAGATTGATCAAAGTTGTTAACAAAATGACATGAAACAATTGCCTAAAACCAAATAAAATTAATCCATGGGATAGAGTATTATTATTATCCTAGGTATACTAAGAAATTATGGAAATTGACGAAGGTTCTAGCATAAGAAGGTGACCATTTCGGTCAATTTTAGCATAAACACTCAAACAACATGATTTATATCTAGGCCAAAATGCAAAAGATGCATAAAATCAATTAATGAAATGACCTGAAATAAATGTCTATGGGAAAAATAGATTCATTAATTGTAAATCCATTAAAACCATGAATAAGTTTACAGGCCATGCAAAATTAATGTAACGAATAGACCAAAGAGACCAAGTTTATTTGTATTATGCATCTTCAAATGTATTTTATTTGTTTGAATTTGTAAAATGAATATGGGGCGAAATTTGTAAGCCCAAGTTTAGTTCATGTTCCCTCCTTTAAGTCAGATTGATGGAAGGGGACATGCACCCAAATATGTATAAAAATGTAAATATTAATGAAAAGGATGCAAGCTGGATATGTATGGTCTAGAGTGACCAAGATATGTAAATTTTCAAATTTCCACTCTTTAATATAAAAAATCCATGGCTGGTGTAGACTAAAGGACAAAAGAAGAGATGGGGGACTATCCTTCCACAAAAAGGGGAAAAAGGTACCCAACCCATGCATGCCACCTGTCTAACTCTCTTTGGGAAAGGGAAAAGTGTCCAACCCCATACATGCCACTTGTCCACCTATCCATTCCACTTGTCCACCTCTCCATGCCACTTGTCCAAGAATGCATGTAAATAGAGAGATGTATCCATCTTTCCATCATTACTTCATGTTTGAAAGAAGTCCTTCTGGCTGCCAGACCTGAATTATCTACTTCAAAACCATGTCACCCATAGTACCATTCTGTACCACCACCATCCTATTGGATACAAAGAACTAGACCGAGAACAACAAAAATCCCTCAAGCCCTGGAAAGGAATTATGGTAACAAACCCAAGGTACTGTTAGCTCAGAGAAGGGTGCTCGAGGTACTATTAAATCAGAGAAGGGAGCCCCATTCCTTGGTTGAGGAATAACTATAGCCAAAGAAACCAACACCTTCTTGTGGATTAATAGTCCTAGCTTGAGGGTGGTTATCAAAGTAAGATATGGCTTGACATAGCCTATGATTGGGTTGAACATCCTTAGTCGGAAGATAGTCAGTTCACTTTTCCATATAAGTATTCATTTGTGTATGGAATTTTTTGTGGAAATTATTGAGTTGTGCTTAATGCAGTTTATGTTGAATGTTTTGCTTAATAGCATGGAATTACTGTCAAATGAGGAAATGCATTCATAACAAGTATACCTGCATTTTATTCATACATATCTAAATTACCACAATGCTTAAATACATTCATAATTCTACTGTAAACCTCTATTTAACCATTAGAAAACTGATTTTGGATAAAATTGGTGTTTCAGGGTAAAATTATGGATGTATCATAGCCCAATTAGTATTGAGAGGGAATTGGGTTCGTGACAAATCCTGTCCAAAATTACTTAAGAAAAGCTACGTAAATAGTTTCAACTTAAGTGCATATCGATTTATACAAAATGATTCCAAGTTGTAAGAAATATATTAAGCATTTGAAATATGCGCATCCATAAGACTAAAACTGAACTACTTATCCATATAAGGAAACTAATCCACTAAAGATAATAGTATGCCCCTTATGTTATTCAATATGCAGTACTCCTTCTTCCAATTCCAAGGCATTTTTGACAAATTAGCAGCTTTAGTGTTTAACTCTTGATAGATATGCTTGAAATGTATAGAGTTAAATCTAGTAAGTAGGTACTTAATGTTTTGGCACCAATGCATAAGTGAGAGCACCTATAAATCTAATGAACCATAGGCCTAATCAATGATAATATTTGAGTCACCAAGTACCTTCGAAGACATGACCCCAACATTAGAGGTGAATTTCAGTAAATCCCATAATGATCAGAGTTATACCCTAGTGTTGGTCCCTTCTCCACATCCCATCGTTAATGAAAAGTAGTGATATTATTTAAGTGTTAGAATTGTGCCACCTCCATGGTGGTCAGACTGTGCAACTCCATCAAAATGCCCCACAACAGATGTACCAGTAAGAACATGCTCAATGATGTTTCTTTGATGTTTTATTTTTTCATTTTTAAAGTGTTCCATATATTATGCAATATTTTTTGAGCTGACAACAATGATGCTTTGTTTCCTTTTTTGAAGATAATATTGTTCATAAATCTCTAAATACCCCAGCATATAAAGCTCGTAAGTTCTATGAACCTCCTCTCTTTCATTATCCAAAGAAACAAATTTTCATCTAGAGGTAAATGTTGATGTATATGTAACTTCGGAATGTATTTCACATATATGTATATTGTATTCCTATAGAGATGTTATTATTCCTCCATACGGAAGTGTCGTCATTTATATTGTAAGTGTCGTAACTTATACTTGATGGGTTATTAGACCACCTTGTTGGGGTCGGCCCTGTATAAGTCATGTGGGTCAAAGGGTTATTAGACCACCCTATTGGGGGTCGGCCATGTGGGTCAAAGGGTTATTAGAACACCCTAGTGGGGGTCAGCCCAGTCAGCATTATGTTAAGTGGTTGAGTTGAAGCCGACCTAGTGGAGTAAAGGTCAAGTCAAGTTAGTGTATAAATAGAGAGTGTGTCTCTCTCATTTTACACATTCTATTCAAAGGAAAAATTGAGGAGTGAAACTTTGCAGTTTTCAAATTCTGAATATACCAGCTTGATCAGCTCATCAAGGTGCATATTTCTATCCTTTCGGAAGTTTGAAATTCAAAGTTTGAATTTTTGGGGTTTCTCTGACAAACCCTATTACAGCTCCAGATCCAGTTCCTGCAAATCAAGTGGATTGGGTTAATCCTAGAAGAGGATGGATTGCTCACCTGCATAAGTGAAGAAGTTCCTGTTTCAAAGGGAGATGAGGCTAAGGCCTTCCATAAGAACATTACAAGCAATCTTGATAGGTATGGCTTACAGGTATGTTTCGAATTCTATTCATGGTTAAGTTTATGACATGTTTGTGTTCATATCATTACAGTACAATCTTGATTAATTACTAGACTTGTCATATAGAAGATATTCATTGATTAAGGTTTTTACACTTATGATTGTACTAATGCATTGTGATGCTATATGAGGTTTATGTTGTTTGCTAACACAAAAGGTACACCAAGAAAGTCAAATCATGTTCTACTTCAAGAACATATGCTCATGGTGACATGAAGACAAAGATTCATCCATTGTCATGGATCACATAGAAAATTTACTTTCGAGGTATGTATAACTTGGTTCTACAATGGTTAACTTATGAGACATGCAGGTTACTAGCACAAGTCACTGAAGAGAACCAGAAGACATTATGCAGGTATGTTAGACATACCTAGCTAGCATGCTAATCCAGGTATGTTTTTCCTATATCAAGCTAGAATCCTACCTTGTGTTAGGATCTTATACTATTGTGTTGTTGATAATGATTATTCATGAAGTCATAGGTTTGAATAATCATGGTTGTATGCATATCATGTTTCTTACCATAATTGATGATATGACTAACCAGAAGAATCATGAAGGTATAGGTTTGAATAATCACGGGTTTTATGCATATTATATCTCTTATCTTGATTGATGATTCAACTAACTAGAAGAGTCCTATGATCAAATAAGAATATGTATGAGTAAAAGAAGACTTCCCTGAAACCTTGAATACTAATGTTTATTATCTGTGAATGATCATGAATATACATGTTTAAGATTATTGTGTTTTGATAGTATTAAGATTATACTAATAAATGTGTGATTATGTATGAGACCTCAAGGATAACACAATGATGATACTAATAAGCATGCATAGTGATCAAGGATGGATGTAAGTTCAAGGACAGGTAATCTAGGAAGCAAAGATCAAGCAAGATCACACTCCAGTTGTTCCTGCAAGAAATCAAAGGAGCACACTTTAGTAGTTTCTGCAAGGATGCAGATATTCAGAGGGAGTTGACCACTTCTCACTATCCACATAAGAATGGAGTTGCAGAAAAGAAGCAGAGACTGAGAGGGAGTCAACCCAACAAACAAACAAAGATAAGTATTTATATTGTCATTACTTGCATATTTTATTGTTTAAATAATACTGTTCAATAATGTATATACTGATGTTCCTAGAATTAGGTTGTGTATTATGCATATTAGAATAGTTGCATTGATGAACAGTATACTACTAATATGCATGGGTAAGTGGCCTATGGCACTGTACAACATTCCATTGCTACTTATCTAGAATGAAACCTCTTTGCTGACATGTTGGGAGTTGTGCACACTCTTAACAATGTTCTGGTAGAGATTGGAAGGCATCTAGAAAGTTACGGGATATGGATAAACGTTGTATTGAAGCATTGGCTAAGATAATTGCATGACTGTATGACATATTTCTTTATGTGTAAGAATTTGTTATGAAAACTATGAGATGTTTTCTAATCATGCAATTTAACTTGTTGTGTATGAAAGATTGTATGCCATCACCTACAAAAGAAGAACTACAACATTTGTTCAGCAACAAAATTATCTATTGAAGATATTGAAGTTCCCAGGATATGGGAAGAATGCCATGATCCGTCGATCATGAAGAATGATGTTTGGGAGGTAGTCCCAAGACCTGAATGGAAGTTTGTTATGACTTCCATATGGATCTATCAAGATCAAGCATGCTGCAGATGGCAGTATAGAGAAATATAAAAGTGATGAAATAGAAGATACACCAGATGGATTTCAAGACAACTTTCTTGAATGGTGTAGTTGAAGAAGAAGTGTATGTGGAGCAGCCACTTGGTTCTGAGACACATGATAGGAAATCATATATGTGTAGAACTTGGTATGGTAGGATAGGCAGCTTTCTATCCAGTTTGGTCTTTACCAAGAGTAAATCGGGTTCCAACCTTTACTACAAGGTTGAGGTAGGCAATCCAGGGAAGTATGCAGTAGAGATCCTGAAGAGGTTTGGGATGATGGATTGCAAGGCCATGGCCACACCTATGGCATTGAATCTGAAGCTTCTTTGTGATGCTTCATCTGAGCCAGTTGATGTCTCTATGTATTGTCATATGATTGGGTCCTTGATGTACCTGACGAACACGAGACTAGATATTTTCTTTGCGGTGAACACATTGAGCCAGTTCCTAATGGATCCGAGGAGTGTTCACCTGGTTGCTGTAAAGCATGTTCTGAGGTACCTGAAGGGTACAGTGGATTATGGGCTCAAGTATGAAGCGAATCAAAATTTTAACCTGCAGGGTTATGTTGATTCAGATTGGGCTGGCAGTGCTGCAGATAGGAAGAGCACATCTGGATGCTGCTTCAGTATGGGATCAAGTGTGATCTATTGGTTTAGCAGGAAGCAGTCCTGCGTAGCATTGAGTACAGCTGAGGTAGAGTATGTTGCAACCTCATCAGCTAGTTGTGAGGTAGTATGGTTTCGGAAGCTACTGTCTGAGTTATTTGATCTCCCATTGGATGCTACTGGAGTTGTGTGAAGTTGTCCGAGAACCCAGTGTTTCATGACAGGTCGAAACACATAGAGATCAAATATCACTATATCAGGGATATGGTGCAGAGAGGAGCTGTGAAGCTCCTGTAAATTGTAACGGACGAGCAGATTGCAGATGTGCTGATGAAGCCACTAGCCAGGGTGAAGTTCGAGTACTTTAGGGAGAGGCTTGGTGTTCTTTAGATTGATGACACTTCGAGGAAGAAGTGATGGACACATTTGCAGAAGCCATTCCAAGTATGTTGGAAGGAGGATCCTTCACATGGCTGTGGATGTAAGCATTGGATGATGAGCATCAGGACGATGCTCCAGTTACTTCTCTGTATATGCATCAGGAGGATGCTGGATATGATCAGTTGGATCATTTATATGTATATACGCATCATGTTGGATGCTGGATATGATCAGTTGGATCATTTATATGTACATGTATGTATGCATCATGTTGGATGTTGGATATGATCAGTAGGATCATTTGTATATGTTTTGGATATGCATAATGTTGGATGCTTGGACCATGTATCTGTATATGTATCAGGTGGATACTGTGTATGATCGAGTAGATCATGTATGTTGATATGTATCAGCTATGATCAGGTGGATCATGTTTTTTTTATTTGTATCAGGTGGATACATTGTATGATCAGGTGGATCATGTATGATGATATGTATCAGGTAGATACTTGGTATGCATCAGGTAGATGCATTATATTAGCAGGATGATCATAGATGACGAGCTTCAGGATGTTGCTCCAGAAGACATGCAACAGGATGTTGCAGCGATGATGATTAGGATGATCATGTGTACATCAGGATGATGTATGGTGAGTATCAGGATGATACTCTGTGGCCGTGGAACAGGTTGTGCAGATAAGCATGTAATTTGTGCCCTGGGAGATTTGCAGATAGTCTTTCGAGGTTTTTCCTATCGCATGTAATTTGTACCCTGGAATATCTGGCAAATTCTCTTTCGAGGTTTTGCTTGGGAGGACATATAATTTGTGCCCTGGGAGATCTGCAGATAGTCTTTCGAGGTTTTTCCTATGAAATGTAATCTGTGCCCTAGGATATATGGTAGATGCTCTTTCAAGGTTTTGTCCTATGGCATGTAATTTGTGCCCTGGGAGATTCGATAGGTTGAGTCGTGTGCTCATAATCAGTCCTGGGATGCTCTTTCGAGGTTTTGCCATGACCACATGTAATTTGTGCCCTGGGAGATCTGATAGGTTGAGCCTTGTGCTCGTAATCAGTCCTGGGATGCTCTTTCGAGGTTTTGTGGTGACCACATGTAATTTGTGCCCTGGGAGATCCGATAGGTTGAGCCTTGTGCTTGTAATTAGTCTTGGGATTCTCTTTCGAGGTTTTGTGGTGGGGTCACATGTAATAAGTCCTGGAGATCTGGATAGGATGAAAAAGGCCTCAGATGCTCTTTAGGGTTCTTGCTAGTCAAGAGACTCTTTTAAGGTTTTGTGACGCACGTAATAAGTCCTGAGATTTCCACAGTATGGCCAGTGATGACGAAGACCTGCAGGTGGTGGGCCTACATCCAGTATGAAAAAGGACTGGCTCTGTAGAACTTCCTATGACAAGTAGATTCAGAGATTGATTGAGATAGCAGCAGTAGTGAAGATGATGATGACTCGATGATGATTATCCAGTGACGATGATCCAGAGAAGAAGACTTGTGCTAGAAGACCTGTGTCGAGAAATACCTTCCTAGTTAAGAGGGAGTGTTGATGTATATGTAACTTCAGAATGTATTTCACATATATGTATATTGTATTCCTATAGAGATGTTATTATTCCCCTATACGGAAGTGTCGTCATTTATATTGTAAGTGTCGTAACTTATACTTGATGGGTTATTAGACCACCTTGTTGGGGTCGGCCTTGTATAAGTCATGTGGGTCAAAGGGTTATTAGACCACCCTAGTGGAGGTCGGCCCAGTCAGCATTATGTTAAGTGGTTAAGTTGAGGCCGACCTAGTTGAGTAAAGGTCAAGTCAAGTTAGTGTATAAATAGAGAGCATGTCTCTCTCATTTTACACATTCTATTCTCTCACTCACACTTGGGAGAGTGGTGCACTTGTGGAGGAGGAGGCTCTGCTGCTAGGAGAAGACTATCTCTTGTATTCTGGTTGTATCATTGCTCTATCTATCTCTGAGGAAGTTATTGGGGTTTTTCCCCTTTATGGTTTTCCCCAAGAAAACTCTATGTCTCTTGTGTGCTTGCATTATTGTGTCCATGGTTGATATGCTGTAGATTTGCTGTACATGTTGTTCTCTCAGTTAAGATCCTAGATCAGATTGAAGTAAATTCTGAAAATTTAACAGTAAAGTATCCCAATATATTTTGACTTGTAAGTCATTTCTGATAATCCTCGAAATATTCTTTGTGAATGGACAATGAACAAATAGATGTTTAATGGATCTTGCCTCTTGTTGACACATAATGCAAATGTTTGGTCTTTGTGATCCACGTTTTAAAAAATTGTCCCAAGTGATTATTTTATTTTCTAAGCTTAACCAAATGAAGCATTTCAATTCAAGTAGTAGGTTCCATTTCCAAAATTTTGCGTACCACCATTTTTCATTATAAATTATGAAAGAATAAAATATAGCTTCATAAAGGGATTCAACACTAACTTGTCCATCTTGTTTCCAACACCACACAATAGTGTCTTTTGCATCAAATAGCCTGATACCCATGTTCCTAAGACCCATTAAATATTTTTTCAATTCACTAGCCAACTCGATATGGAGCCCCAAATCCTCTATGCTCATCCATTGAGTAAGGACAGTTGTAACCTTTATCATATGTTTATTTGATTAATGCATATGAAATTATGTAGCATTCTTCAACCCCAACAAAAGGATCTATTCCTAATTTAACATATTTTCCACTACAAATTTTCTAGGATAGCCATTTCGCCAACTATTTATACTGCTGTAGAAAACCTCTACAAAAGATTGATCCATTATTAATATATTTCCCTCATTTCTAATCCACTCCTCAATAGTGACTTTCTTCAAATATTTATATTATTCCAGAATCTCATTCGAAAGACCCTTCCTAAATAGACCCCTCCAAAACCTCTCAAGACTGAGAACCACATTGAACCATTGGAAATTCTTGATGCTCCAACCACCCATTTTTGTTGGTAGTGATATTTTGTCCTAAGAAGAAAAATGTATTTTATCATATCTATTAGAACAAGACCATAAGAAGTGTATAATTTCTCTTCTCATTTGATTGGTAATAGAAGCATGAGTCTTCATTAATGAAATCCAATATACAAGTATTCTACTCAGCATAGATTTTAACTATGTACTGCTTATCATAACATAGACTACAAAGTTAGGCCAGCTATAAGATGTACAACTGAGTATGAGTGTTAATGGTATTTCTCTTGCATGATACACCTAAGGAAATAAAACATGGTTAGATTACAATTTATAAATTAGTATATTCCATATTAACCTATCTTACTCTATCACCCTGCTTCCATAAACATTACAAAACAAGGATGTTGGCACTATAATTTTTACTCTCTATCCACCAACTTAGTTATCTCTCTCTCTCTCTCTCTATATATATATATATATATATATATATATATATAGTAGTTAATCGATTAGGCAATTATTAGTGTAGTCATATAAGTCAAACAATGGTACAATACTTATCTATATTATCCTTGTCACTAATAAGGAATTCAACAGTGTTAGAGATAGTAATCCTTGAATTTAATTACTCAAACTTATAGTCCATATCGTGCTTAGTGATAGAATATCTAAATTAGCAAGTTGACTAGAGTTAATTTGTGTCCTAATGACAACCAGTTATATACCTAGAGACTAATCCCGTAATCAACTTTTTTTATTAACCACTGCTTAGAGCTTGCACTTTAATAAAATAATAATAATAAAAGTCATCCCTAACTTAAAGATATATATATATATATATATATATATATATATATTCCAATTAATTGAAACTGAAAAATTAATGAAACTTGGATACCTCTTGTTCCACATGTAGGGTGTCATATATTATCTAATGGTTATGTTAAATTAATTACTTGATATGGATATTATGTAATTTCTATATTTTTACCTCTTTGCAATTTACATGTTTCTTTCTATAATAATGGTGGCATTCATCTTTTATGATTTCATGCAATATAGTTTTATCACTAACATCGATCCATCTTAACTTTGGATCTATCATGTGTGGATAAAGATCAAATCCCTAAGGTGCAAAATTTTCCTATAATTCTATGGTGATATAATATCCATTTTGTACCGAGTAAACGTTTATACTATATACCTTAATGTAATTGTCATATTTATAAAATTGGACTTACCTAAGCAATAGAGCACTATCGTGGCACTCTACCAACATACAAACCCCCTAGTGTCACTGGATGAATTATGTCATATGAGAAGCCAAACATCATCCTCATTAAATGAATGAATCAGGATATGAATGATTACAACCGTCTCCTCATCTTCTCGTAATATCCATCGTTCCACCTCAAGAAGAAATACAGAAAGACAAAGATTAGCACCATTGTTGCTGCTCCTCATGAAGGAATAGGCCTTCTGGTGTGTGTCCTAGGAAGAAGGGGATGCACTGAATCATTGTTGGTAAAGACTCAATGGATACATTGTGCATGTGAATCTCAGAGATCCAGGGAACCCATCAATGAATTCATGCCTTCGCTCACTACAGGGAGCCCAAGATATCCTTCGTCTTTTCATAACAAAGACATGCGATGAAGGAAGCTTCAATATTTACATCCATGGATACCATGATGTATTTCATGTTCCCACATCATATATTTCGGTAGTTTTAGTCGCAATACCTATTAGCCTCGAGCAAACCCGGACGAAGAATATTTTGGTAGTTTTAGTCTCAATTGGTAGAAAGTGCCTATAGCTATTTTTGTCGTAGGGTTATAACGATGATGTTTATACATTTGCAGTTGACGGGATGGGTATTAAAGAACTGTTGCTACCATCTTAATTGGCCTGAAAAGCATTGAGTTTTTGGCATCAATTTTGACGGAGAAGGCACAGCCAATAGAATGGGTGAAATTCCCAACAAGCTACTCCATGTTCATTTCATTAACCAAAAACAGTTTTATACATATCAGGAATTCTGGAATGATCCAGAGATCTAAAAGCATCCACCTAATGGATTTTTCGGGAAGCTTCATAGCATTAACTCTACCAAATAATATTCACGTGATCACACTAATCGAGGGATGATGTGGCAGTTGGAAGTAATTTCCAACACTCCCCCTTAATTCCAATAGCCACAATTACAACTACATTGCTTACAACAATCATGGCCCGCTGGTCCAAAGTCTCAGCTAGGTAGATTACATGTAGTTACAATAAAAACACTTCAAATTTTTATTCAATGTTGTTGTTGCTACTTGTTGATAGTCTTCATCATCAGATTGCTCTCATGTCTTAGAGAGTCTTATGGAAAAACCTGCACAAATAGACAGAGCTATAACATTATATAAAGCAGGATTTTCTTCATTCATCCGCTCCCTGGCAGCTTGCACTGCTCCACTTGCAACCTCCATGGTTGCATTCTTCTCATCTTCAAACGCTGCAGGGGCTTCAATAAGCATAGGATTTTCCATCCATTCCTCAATAAATATCATCTCAGCTTCATAAACATCAAGCTCAATGTCTTTTCCTTCCATGATCCACTTAAATATACGCAGCTACAGCTGCTGCCAGCTACTCCGAGCTTTTGCTCAACTCAAGGCTTCATCCTACACAGTTTTCATCCGCAAGAGTAAGAGGGATTCACAGAGGTTTCTCAACTACTTAACGATGGGAGCACTCAGAAATAACACATCAGAATTCTTAGGAGGACCAAAGACTTTTACAATTCATAGAACTTCTACAAAATCCTCTTTCTTCATGCGCAGAGAGCTTCAGCTCACACGCAAGGCTCCAGCTTTCAACAGTAGCACAAACCTCAACTAGAGTCTGCTGAAACCATACAAATTTCTCAAATAGTGGGAGTCAAAATTGACTGCACTGCCCTTCACATTGCTCTACCATTCTCTCAACCCAACAATTATGGCTCTCATAGCAAGAACACAAGACTATGGGCTCTCCAACCAAAGAACAAATTAAATCAACGTACCCAATATTGCATAGGATACAAGATGCTTTAGGCTTAGAACAAATTCAGAGTGACCACGAGAGACACAACACTTCATTAAGTCCAAGACATTGGAAAATCTAGAATTCACATTCCACAAAAATAAAAAAAACCCACCAACAACACAGCGGGGGATTACCTTCTAGACAGAAGTTAGGGATCCGACCTCAGTAGTCAATGACACATTGATTAAAAAACCACTACTACAGGAGCCCTGCTCTTGCAGATTTGATTGATGATAGCGCTGTCCAGACTTGGATCAATGCACAACTTTCACAACTCTCCTAGATGACTACTAGGGAGTCGCTCTCTAGCCACAACACTGTCTCACAGGATCCTAGATGCCATACGCTCCGATACCAATTGATGGAGAAGGAACAGCTGATAGAGTGGGTGAAATGCCCAACAAACTACTCCATGTTCATTTCATTATCCAAAAACAATTTTATACATATCGGGAATTTTGGAATGATCTAGAGATCTAAAATCATCCACCTAATGGATTTTTTTAGGAAGCTTCATTGCATTAACTATACCAACTAATATTCACGTGATCACACTGGTCGAGGGATGATCTGGCAGTTGGAATTAATTTCCAACAAATTTGACATTTGGGTGTTAATGACCTGAGCGTATCCACTTATAAAACCATTTTCTGAGTGAGATCTTGCAACGTCTTCTGCCCTTCATCTGTTTCCCTAGGTCTTCAATTGAAGCCATTGAGTTCCTATTTAATCAACGCCATCTGCAATCTGGAGCAATAGTTTTTTTGTTTATTGCTTTGGACAGAGGCTTAAATTGCTATGCAATTTTTTAAATTTTCACTGTTATGAAAGAGAGGATACTCTGTTTTTTACTTGTATTTCCAGAACTATAACTATAACAAATGATGTGTTCTTTTTTCATCAAGATCAAAGGAATTGAAAGCTGTGCTGTAGTTTTATTTTCTTGTCCGTATTTCTGCAGCCTTTTGATAGAGAGCATTTTATTGATAAAAAACAGTATTTGAAATAGAGTGCTTTTTTCTTCGTCTCTGTTTAGCACTCATAATTTTTCACTTGATATGGGTTTGTTGAGGTGTTATTTTAACTGATATTTTTTAGCTCAAATATTTTAATTGGTATCAGAGCTTGGTTTCTGGTTGATTGCAATTTTAAGGAGAAGAAGATAATGGTTCAAAATCTAGTACCAAGTTCTTCTTTTATGTGGGGAAAACTATGAATATTTGAGTGTTAAGCTAAGAACTTTGCTAATCTCACAAGATTTATGGTTGCTTGCTTTTGTAGGTTATATAGAGCTAGGGGATCAAGCTTTCTATAATGCATTATTTGTTGATCAAAAGACTGAGTTGAAGGAGAGTAGAAAAATGGATGCTAAATATCTATTTATTCTTCAAAGAGTTGTATTACACTATTTCCAAAGATTGCACAATGTAGTACGTTGCATGATGCTTAGGAAACCTTGGAGAAGGCTTACAAGAGATCTATCAATGTAAAAGTTGTCAAACTCCAAATGCTTAGAAATTTTTTTGAGTCTTTATCTATGAAAGAACATGAAAATGTTGAATTTTTTATTACTAGAATTCAAAATATTGTGATTGCTATTCATGCTCACGGTGAATCACTTGAAGATAGAAGGATTGTTGAAAAGGTTTTAGGAAGTCTTCCTAAGAAATTTGATGCCATCACTATTTCTATAGAAGAGTCAAGGGAATCAAGGGCTGGTGCAAGGTAATGATACCCACTTATGGCACGTTAGTTGCAGTAGCATTCTGGAAAAACATAAATCTTATCATTAAAATGAATTATTAGAGGTACCTACAAAACGTTTTAGAATTAGGTGTAAAAAGATGAAACGGATCACCTTCCAGAATATATAATTTTTATTTGTGGAAAAGTGGTATAAACACCCCAAAATTTCATTATTTTAAGATTTGTATGTTATTTTTTCTCTAAAACATAATGCATATGTTCGTGTTGGTCCACCAGTTTGTTATGTAAATTGTCAATTTATGAGGAAAACAATATGTAGAGGCGTAGGCAACAGACAAATCTTGTGCAGGGCTATTTTTCCAAAATTTTAAAAGTTAATTTTATATTTTTTTTAAATTACGAAAGTCAGTGAATCCTTAAAAAGACATGGTCGAGTGTTGGTCCACCATATCATGGTCTGAACATAATCAATCAACTTGTTTTTTTTAGCTTGTAGGTATTGTTGTACTATTGTGTAGGTTCTTTTTCCATTTTCAAAATATGTAAGCCAATCAAAAGTTATAGGCCAAATAAACGACCTATGTTTTTTACGAAGTTGACATGAGTGCAATTAAAAATGAATTAAAAATAGAAAAAAAAATAGATCTATTCAAAAAAATATAGTTAGAATCTACACACATAGCTCGACAAATGTGTGGAATTTCATCAGTAGTGCACAAGTGGAGCATATGCAGAACTAAGCGTGAAAAACATGAAATTACAGAAATTGGTGTGTTCCGCCATAGCTCAGACCGAGCTTCAAGGTTATGAAATCCGAAGCTAATAGCAAAGCTGCAAGGGCACCAAAAAATATTTGAATCCAAACACGTATGTGCGCGAATGCACGCACGCATTGTGGCATGCACACGTAGAGGCTTGCACGCATTTCTGCGCATGCACATGTAGATGCGCGCACGTGTTGTAGTGTGCAAGCGTGATTTTTTACACCTTGATTTTGATCTATCTCTCCCTAAACCCCCACTCCCTATCTATAAACCCACCCCCCTCTCTTCCTATCCACCCAATCCCCCCCCCCCTCTCTTCCACTTTGCCCAATCCCTCTTCCCTCCCTCACCCCTTTGTTCTCTCCTTCACCACAAGGGTTAGGAGATATATTATTACACAAAATCACTAACTCGTATTATCCTCATGTACATATAAATATTCATCCTTGTAACCATAAATCCATGACCCCTATATCTCAATCCCTAAACCCTTGAACATTAGTCCCTAGCCACTACAATCCCTAGTCCCTAGTACAACTAATCATTATAACTCTTGGCCCACTTTAATCCTAAACTAGTATAGCCCCTAGAACTCCTAAATACTAACACATAATGATATATATCCCTTAGCCCCTATAATCCTAACCTCTAAAGTGTCTAGTCAAATAAAATTAACCCCTAACCCTTATAACCTCTAATTCTCATAGACCCTAAACTCTATCATCAAACACCCAACCCTTAAAACCTATAACCCATATCTAGTTTAGAGAGATAGTCAAAGAGAGAGAGACCTTAACCTTGAGCCCTAAAGGAATATTCTATCCAGAAAGAGCTATGATGATTTCCTCCACTAACCATGCATGACCTCTTAATGGTATCATTGGCCGATGATTAAGGATATCGATACCATGAAGTGGTTTTGAGCAATATGTATGTGCCGGATCAAGGATTTTGGAATGATGTTTTATGGAAGAATACCATGCCTTTGGCCATAAACAAATCAATTAAACATCCAAGGCCATGAACAATGTCTAAAAACACCAAACAAGACTTTACAAGGGTATCCATTGTGCTTTGTATCCAAGTCTTGGGGACTTAGGGCATTGGACATGGTCAAGAGAGGAGACCTAAGACTTGGGCCTTAAAGGAATCTTATATCCATCTAGGGCTAATAATGTTACCTCCACCAACTACACATGGCCTATTGAGGTATCATTGTCCTGTGATTGATGATGTAAGTGCCATTATATGGTTTTGAACATAGTATCTACATGTCTTAGGGCCTTCGAAATGGTTTTCCAGGGAAGAATACCATGCATTTGGATCTAAATAAACCATTGAGGAATCCAAAGCCATGATAAATTCCTCGAGGAACCATGCATTACCTCATAGGGATATATTTGGAAATATGTATATATCTATGTCTTAGGGCCTTACGACCTTGGACATAGTCAATGGAGGAGAGTTTATCCTATGTTCCTAAATGAAACTTCTAGCCATCAAAGGATAAGAATATTTCATCCAACAACCACATGTGACATCTTGAGGGTATCATTACTCTATGATTGAGGATATTAGTTCCATTTGGTATTTTTAAGTAGTATGTACTTGTCTTGGGGCCTTTAGGATGATTCTCTTGTGAAGAATACTTTGACTTTATCCTTAAAGAAAGCATTGAGGCATCTATATCCATGAAAAATGCTTCAAATCACAACACATGAATTTGTCAATGGTATTCATGATGCTCTATATTTATGTCTTGGGGCCTTGGGGCCTTGGACATGCTTAGTGTAGGATACGAGAACCTTGGGCCTTGAATAAGTCTTCTAGCCTCCAAAGACTAACAAGTTTTCCTCAACCAACCACACATGGCTTCTTGAGTGTGCCAATGGCTTATGATTAGGGATGTTGGTGCAATTAGGTGGTTTGGAGAAATATGTATGTGTCTCAAGGCCTTGGGAATGAAATTTGAGGGAAAAATACCATGCATTTGGCCCTAAAGAAACCATTGATGCATCCAAAGCCATGAAAAATGTCTCAAAGCACCATGTATGACTTTGCAGGGATATCCATGATTCCATGGAACTATGTATCCAAGTCTTTGGAATTGGGGGTTTGGACATGGTAATGGGAGGAGACTTGAAGCTCAGGATTGAAAGGAAGGTTACATCCATTTACCAATAACAAGGTTTCCTCCACCAAGAACATATACCATTTTGAGGGTATCATTAGCATATTGAGGATGACTGTGCCATCATGGTATCATTAGCATGTGATTGTTTCCTTGAACCGCCATAGATCCATCCTAAATGTGTATCTATCATGCACTGAGAGGCATCCAATTTCTCGAGGTCTTATTTTTTTAATGAGTTTTTATCTGGTTTTAAATTTTTGTTTTATGAGAGGATGTGGATTTTTTAATTGGTTTTCACTTTTTATTTTATAAGCCGACATAAATTTTTTTAATTACTTTTTCTTTTGGGTACATAACATGACGTCATTACGCTACATTACATTACACATATCCCCCATACTAAGTTGTAATCACCTCGCTACTCTCGATGCAATAAACACATATGACATTGCAAGTAGATACTTCACCTTCAAATGATCATATTTGCTTGAGATCTATGTATAGGCATTGAGCCAATGAACCAATGTAAAGGAATGAGACATTGAAATTAGGCCTGAAATATAACTTTTGAAGCTCAAGGGAAACCAATAATCACTTGAACTACCACACATGACCTCTATGTAGGACATTTGGCCTATGAGTGGTGATATCTCACTATTAGAAGGTTATGAACACTAAGGATGGGTCATGGGGAACTTGATTTTCCTCAACGTGCATTATGTATTGGGCATGTAGATTATTCTACCCTTGATAAGTAAGACTATAAAGTGTTAACCCCATCTAGATGTGAACTTTAAGAAACATGAATGCTACTTATTTGATAAGGAGACCAACAAGCCTATATTTCTTGGTGTGGACAATCATGGATTGTTTAGACTATTCAACATTGGAAAGGTCACGGAGCATGCAATGGTAAGCACAAGTACAACAAATATAAGTACTCTTTGACATCAATTATAGGGCAACCTAATCTTAACCTATCTTTCTGATATGGCTTGAGGTAATATGGTAGAAGGACTTCTTGATATCCAAGCACAAATATAGGGTGTTTTTGGAGCTTGTTAGACGAGAAAGCAACATAGAGCACCATTTGAGGAAGTAAAAGTCCCGGGAGAAAACATATTCATTTAATTGGTTCATGTCAACATTTGTGGACCCATGAACATGGAATCCAACACTAGTGTTCGATATTTATTTCTTTTTATTGATGACTATAGTAGGAAAATGTGCATGTATTTCCTTATTTTTTTTGAGGACAACAATAGGAAAATGTGGGTGTATTTTATAAATTGAAACATAAAGTGTTTAATGAATTTCAAAAGTTTCAAGAAAAAAGAGTTAGGAAGTCACCTTAGCACTTGTGTCTGATGATAACAAAGAATTTTGTTCCAGATAATTCAATAACATTTGCAATAAGCATCAAACAAAAAATACGGTTCACTACACCCTACACTCCATAATAGAATGGTAGGGTTGAGATGTGGAACCATGCTATTAAATAGATGACCATCTGTAAGATGGAGAACATGTCTGTTCCAAATAGGTTTTGGGATGAGGAATTGTTTACAATATTATATCTATTAAATAGATCTCTCATGATGGTGATGAAGCAAAAAAACCCAAAGGAAGCATGGTCTAGGAGGAAGCCTAAAGTCATTCATCCTAGGGTATTTAGTTATATTTTCCATGCCTAGATTCTAGATGAGAAAATAACCAAGTTAGACCCTAAGAGAGTGAAATTGATTATCATAGGGTACAATGACATATATATAAATCTTATAGGATGGTTTATGTTAAGACCAATCAGTTGATATTCAATAGGTATGTCATAATTGATGAAGAAGTTCAACCTTTCAAAACTTCTTTAGATTTCAAAATTACCATGCAAAAACCAGTTGTGGTGAAGGATACAAGTGTCAATATTCAAGAAGCTCCACCCAAAATGGGGAAATATTTTGAGGATGTGAAGTCTACGATAATTTCTGGCGCAGACAATGCAAATTAACATTCGTATGAAACAGGTAGAGGTAACACAAGTCATGATGACAATACTGACTTCGATGAGGAGGGCTCCAAGAAGAGGCCATAGTGGTGGCTCAACAAGTCATTACAGATATTCGGGTGGGAGAAATGATTAATGGAATATCATTAAGGGGCAAGAGAAAACATAAAACAAACATGGTAAAAAAAAATTCATGGCCAATGTTCAGGGATTTAATGAGCCATAGGTGTTTGAGGAGGGAATAGGGAAAATTGAATGGAAGGCCATGGAAACCAAACATGAGATTCTAATGAAAAATCAAACTTGAAATATCATAGAGCTTACACTAGGGAAGATATCCATTGGTTGCAAATGGGTGTACAAAGTCAAGCAAAAATCAAATGGCACACTTAACAAGCATAAGGCACAATTGGTTACAAAAGGGTTCTCTAAGTGAGAGGGCATCGACTATGACGAGACCTTTTCTCCTATGTAAAATATGAGCATAATTCGATTAATTATATCCATGGTAGCACAATTTAGTTAGAATGTCGATCAAATGGATATGGAAAATTCCTTCCTTAATGTAGATTTGGAGGAACAAGTGTACACATATCAACCACAAGTTTTTCAAGTTCCAAGGTAGGATCATCTTGTTTGCACACTGAAGAAGGTTATATATGGCCTAAAGAAGGCACCCAAGGCATGGTACATTAGAATTAACAAGTAATTGGATGAATAGGGGTTTTAGCATATTCCTTTAGATTCCAATATGTACGTCAAAAGAATTGGTAACGACACCATTCTACTAGTCATATATGTAGATGACATTATTATTAAAAGTAGTGAGGCAAGTGCTATTGAATAGATCAAATCTAATATGAGTACATTTTTTTATATGATCGATATACGAATAGAGCGTATAATTTTAACCAATCATAATTCACATTTTAATATTGGTAATTTTTATTTTTATATAACCTTTAACCCCGTAGCTTACCTACAATCCCTATAACCTTTAACTCTTAACCTACAATCCTTATAACCGTAGCCCCAAAACCCCTAAACACCTAGAAGCACTTATGCACTTAGGGATTATGGTTTAGAAGAGGGCCCAAAAGCCTTTATGGGGGAGGGGCTCTAGGAATAAACTGACATATAGAGATTTATTGGGAAATAATTGAACTAAACATTACCCACCGAACAAAGCATTGTTTAGCAGAGGTGTGCATGTGATAGGAGCGCACATGGGATTCTAGCGTGCACACGCTCCTAGCACATGCGCTCCTCTGTTGAACATAAAATTTTGCAAATAACCTGTGCTCTTCCACATTTTTCTCTCATGTATCACATATTTTTTTCTCTTTTCACACATAGTTCCACAATCACTTGCATTTCGGATTGAATTCACACACCTTTTGGTGTTTCGTTGACAATTTGGATTGAATACACATTAGTTGGAATCTATTTGGATCTTTATATTGAATACACACCAATTGGACTCTATTTGACTCTTTGGATTGAATGCACAACAGTTGTATTCTATTTGGCTCTTTGGATTGAATACACAAAATTTGGATTCTATTTGGATCTTTGGATTGAATTATCATGCTGCTTGGAAACACTTGAACTCTTCTTACATGTAGTTGATACATCAAAAGACAATTTTACATTTCAAGAAAAGAGAAATCATTGATGTATGGTGACAATTTTTCCTTATGAAATGCATTTTAGTCTTCATTCACTTTGTTTGAGTTGTATGTATTTTAGTTTTTCCTCATGAATTGTATGATAAATGTATTTTAGTCTTCTTAATCTTCAACATAGACAATAAAAACATATTACCACAAAAAAAATACAACATGAACCAAGCAATGCTTTCAACCTTTCATAAAGATAATAAAAAAAAACTTACTTGCATCACCACTGATAACCTTTCATAATCACATAACTCCATCCAATACATAAACATTTGTTGAATTCCTCATGATTTCACTACAACTGTTAGATTTTTAGCATTAATTCAATATGATCTAGGATCTTATATGAGAGAATAACATGTATAGCATATCAATCATAAGAGACAATCACAAGAGACAATAGACACAGAGTTTCCTTGGGGAAAACCAAGAAGGTGAAAAACCCCAATAACTTCCTCAGAGATAGATAGAGAAAAGATACAAAACCGAAGCATAAGAGATAGAATCCTAGCAGCTTCTCCTCCTCCACTAGTGCGCATCACTCAATGAGAGAGATATATGAGTAAGTGAAGGATCAATTAGAGTGCCTCTGACACTCTATTTATACTTGAATTGACTTTCCTAATAACCTAACATGGCAGATTTCTCTGGGAGAGTCTAATAACCCATGGTAACCCAACTTAGGGCCGACCCCACACTTGGTGGTCTAATAAACCATCTTGTATAAGTTACGACACTTGCGACACTTGTAAATACAAATGAAGACACTTCCGTACAGAGGAATAATAACCTCTATGTAGGGATACAATATACATATATGAAATACATTCCGAAGTTACATATACATCAACACTCCCTCTTAACTAGGAAGGTATTTCTCGACATAGTTCTTCTAGCACAAGTCTTCTTCTTTGGATCATCGTCATCATCATTGCTGCTATCTTAATCAAACTCCAATCTACTCGTCATAGGAAGTTCTATAGAGCCAACCCTTTTTCATGCTGATTGTAGGCTTAGCCTCCATGTAGGTCTTCATAATCTCTGCGAGCAAGCCATCAAGTGATTACACCTCAGGACTGATTATACTGCCTCTGCAGCATCTGCAAGATCTCCCAGGACTGATTACACTACCTCTGCAAAACCTGCAAGAGCATCTGAGGACTGATTATATGCTTTTTAAAAACCTGCAAGATCTCCCAGGACTGATTATATGCTAGTACAAAACCTGTCAAGAGCATCTCAGGACTTATTACATGCCTCTACAAAACATGGGTACTATACCGTTACCTCATCGTCTTCAAATCACCTCATAGTCCGCACAACACATCCCAGATGCACATAACACATCACTTACACTCACCGGCATGGAAGGAATCTCCTCTGACCATCCGGGAAAGGCTTCACTCTGCCCTTACATCTCACCACCATGGTAGAATGGCTCATGTGCATCTGTGTCTCAGGACTCATCACTTCCCCTTAGATGGACTCTTGATTTGAAGTACACCAAGCCTCTCTCTGAAGTACTCAAACTTCACTCTAGCTAGCGGCTTGGTCAACACATCGGCTATCTACTCATCGGTCACAACATGCAGGACCTTCACTGCTCCTCTCTACACCATATCCATGATATAGTGATATTTGATCTCAATGTGCTTTGACCTGTCATGGAACAACGAGTTCTCAAACAACTTCACACAACTCTGGTTGTCCCAGAAGATATAAGTAACATCCAACGAAACATCAAATAGCTCAGATAGTAGCTTCCTCAGCCATACTACCTCACAACTAGCCCAACAAGCTGTGACATACTCTACTTCAGCTATACTCAGTGCTATGCAGGATTGCTTCCTGCTAAACCAAGAGATCACACATGATCCCATACTGAAGCAACACCCTAATGTGCTCTTCCTATCTGCAACACTGCTTGTCCAATATGAATCAACATAATCCTCCAGGTTAAACTTTTGATTTGCATCATACTTGAGCCCATAATCAACCATACCTGTTGGAGCATAGGTCGTAGCTATGGTAAAGCCGCCAAATTTTGAGGAAAAGCACCATTTTTGGGCAGAAATGAACAGTGCGCGGTACGACGCCAGATGGATGAGCTCACCGCAGATTGCGGGCCGAAAATCGTGGAGCTCGCGTGCACGTCAAAGGAAAGAATAAATAAGGTGGTTGAGTAGAAAGCTCAACCACCACAATAAATGAAGCGGCGGAAGAGGGCTCAGCTACCCTCATTAAGGCAAAGTACAGGAGTTATGGTTGCTCGGACCAAGGAAGAGCAACGGGCTGAAGCATTGAAGGCGAAGGACAAGGAGCAAAGAACGATGAAGCGGTGCCCATACCCACGATCTGCGCTGAAAATCGTGGAGTCTGCAGGAAGCTACGACGTGACTGCAAGAGGTGCCTATAGTGCACCTAGCCGTGTCAGTGGTTAGGGTTTCTGGTGATCACTATTGGGAAAGGCCCACAGTTTTGTAAACGTGCGACCCTCAGGGCCACCTATATATATGTGTAATTGTAAAAGGGAAAGGGGTTGGCTAGATAGTTGATAGTCACTGAGTCACTTGTATTGCTGTGTCTTGTAAAGCTGTTAATGATCGTTTTGTGCATGTAAGAAGGCCGCGATCTCGCAGGAGACCGCTTGGCGTAAAGGCCATTGTATGTATCGACCAGTCGAAAGAGGACTGAGGGGAATGTAAGTGTATGCCTTTGTCATTGTAATATCTATAGAAGGAGAGAATAGATCTAAGAGAAGGGCTCCCAGCTGTGTGCGTGGAGTTTCCCGGAAAGGTCTAAGGCTGCAGCTGTGTGCGCAGCGGAACTGTGTTATCGCCGTCTTAAGATAATATAAAACAGTCCCGTGGACGTGGGTTCCCTCCTGGAGGAGAACTACATAAGTCTTGTTGTGGTGATGCTTTATGTGATTGCATTTCTTTGCTTTACTGTCTATGTTTCCATGAATGTTCCGCTATATTTATGAACGATTATGTAAAGTAAATCCTTGAAGCTCCCTTAGAAGCATACTTGTGCGTTGTCGAAGAAGTCTGTAAGAACACTGTCGCCGTAGCGCTTAAGGAGTGTGTTACTACGCTGTGGCGTGAGGGCAGAAGCGATACATAGTGTATTGGACGTAGCGGGTAAACGCCTCGTGCGCAGGCGCAGAGCTACCACGCAGCCAGGCTGGGAAGAGTGAGTTCCCGCGCTGTAGCGCTATGAGACCTGTGGAAGAGTAAGACGTTCTGTTCCGGGGTATCCTCCCGGAAGGGAAGGGAGAAGACTGCAGACTCCACACCACCTAGGCTAAGGAAACCGGATTCCTTAGCCCCCCATAGCCACTTCGGGTGAGACTTCGGGCTGCTGCACAGCTCGTTGCCGAAAGGGCCAGTGCGCCAAAGGGGTGTTTGTTGCTGCGCATCCTGAAAACCCGGGTATGTCAAGAAAGCAGCCAACAAATGGTTCTGTTGCTGGCTTTAACCCTATTATTTTGAAGGCAATGTGGTGCTGGAATCCTACAGCTAAAGAAATTCAAGAGTGGTTTGATTCAAAGGCTAGAGAGTTCGCTGAACGTGAAAATAGAAGCCTTAGGCTTCAAACAGAGGACTGGTTGCAGAAGCATATTTATATTGACCTTCACGAAATCTTCTTTGTAACATTTGCACTCAAGTTGCATGAGTGGGTATCCAAGCTAGCAAATACTCGACCCACTCTGCATGTTGATCAACCTATCATTTGGACGCCTGAGTTAGTTAGCATTTTGAAGCGGGTAGATAATCCCGTGTCCCTCGCAGTAGACTTTTGGTTGAACAGTCTGCTGGAAGGTTTCATCACCGAGTTTGCAGTAGATACGAGAAAGAGTTTCAGCGAGGATGAGAGGAGCTTCTTCAAAGCATACAGGGGTAAGTTCTTAAATTCTCTGAACTTGTGGATTAAAATGCTCTTATACGAAAAAGGAAAACTATGCATAGCTTCCGATGAATAGCATAGACAAGTAATGTCCGTAGATTTTGATAGTGATCTTGAAGTTATTGGTTGCACTCGTAGCGGAAAATGGTATAAAGTAGGCCTCGACCAGCATTCTTTTGAGTCTAGCCCAGAAGATAGTCGAGCTCGTAGAGCGAGCCATTTAGAGAGACAAGGGAGTGCTTATATCCCTTACCACCCTTTTACACCGCAAAAACCAGATGGGGCTCAGCATAACCCCGCAGTAACATCCTCTAGTAGCCCGCACGGTACTTCTAGTACCTCAGCCCCACCTTTGTTTAACCATCTTGGAGGCGGTGCCACAGCACCTCCACATCAACCTAGTGCAAGAAGGATGGGTGATGACATGAAGTTACCAACCTTTAGAGGAACAGGGCTAGAAGACCCTGAGCAGCACTAGTTTCTATGTGAAGCCATTTGGACGATTAAGAAAATTAATGATGATGTTGTTAAGCTGGTTCAGTTAGCAACCACACTAAGAGAGAGAGCCTTAAGCTGGTTTATGAAATACTCAGCAGCACAGAATAGGACGCTTGCTGATGTAAGAAGTGTTATGATTAAAGAATTCAAGAAACCTAAATCAGAATCACAGTGCATAACAGAACTCAAATACATAAAACAGTTACCTACAGAATCAGTATGGGACTTTGACCAGAAGTTCAAAGCCTTGATAGATCAAGTAAGCTTTGATTTTGCACCGCAGCAGCATAAGGAATGGTTCATTGCTGCGCTGCTTCCTCATATTAGACTTCCTCTTATGCAACAGAATCTCACTACTCAAGAACAAGCTCTAGAGATGGCTATGAAACTAGAAGCTTCACGAATTGCTGGAACAAGCAATGATGTTGCGCAGTTGCAGAACCAAATAGCAAACCTAACCTTGCAAGTGCATGATATTAAGAAAGGAAAGGATGTTAAAGAAGAAATTTGGTGTACAAAGTGTAGAGCACAAGGACATTCAAAGGACCATTGTCCCGTTTTCATAGATTATATTGCAACTGGAGCACCTAACCCTTTACCACAGGATCAGGGGCCTTGGTGTGAAATATGTAGAACTAGAGGCCACATACCACAAGAGTGTCACTTGTTACAGAAATATGTACAAACTCCAAAGAATCTATATTGCAATTTCTGTAAATCAGTAGGCCATGATGAGAACAATTGCAGAGCATTTGAGCTTATGATAGAAAGAAAACACAATGTTTATAGAGTACAGTCAGAACCACAGGGACCCACAGTAGGTCTGCAGTATGACCCAGCTCGCGAAGGCTGAGGACGCGCAGGAGGTTTTGGTCATGGAAGAGGGCAGATCACTTGCTATAACTGTGGAGCTCAAGGCCATTATGCAAGGGATTTCCAAAACCCTACAACCACCTGCAGATACTATAAATCTTATGATCATGTCATTGAAGAATTCCCTCAGTTGATGGCCAAGATGCAAGAAAAGAAGCCACAGGTTAACCAGAATATTCAGTTGATTGCAGCAGAAAAAAGAGAACCAAACCCTACAGTTAATATAGTGACGCGCAGTGGTGCAACCACTGGTGCGCCAGAGTCGGGAACTGGAAAGCTAGCGACACAATGGGTGCGCCGCGCTAATATTAAACCATCCCCGCTTGACCTACAGAAGCAAAAAGAAGCCTTCAAGCAAGCTCAAGAGTATTTCTCAGATCCGCAAGCTTCAAGTTCTGTCACATTACCGCACAATGATATCAGACCGCATGTGCCACGACAAGAGAACCTGGTACGAGAGCAGGCCACTACATCTGGAAGGCCTGACGAGGAGGATACACTAGGCAGTGTTCATGCTTTCCTAAGAAGCTGCTTAAAGTTGTTGTGCAATGAAAAGCAACTCTGGAACTCCAACACCTGCTGGATCAATGTCAACAATCTGCTTCGATGAACACACCGCAGCGTGCTGTTCATCAGATCAGGAGTCATACTAGAATTGGAAGAGAGATGAGACTCACAGCACAGATTGGAGCATTTGAAATGGACGAAGTCATTTTGGATTTAGGCTCAGAAGTTAATGTTCTCACCATGCAGACATGGGAATAGATGGGTAGCCTTTAGCTTATCAGATCTCCTATTCATCTAAGACTAGCAAATCAACAACGAGTGTCCCCATTGGGCAGATTACCCAATGTACCCATTGATATTGAGGGAGTAAGAAGTTCTGCAGACTTTGAAGTAATCAAAATTCTGGATGACAGTAGACCTTATCTAGCACTTTTAGGCATAGACTGGGCATTTGATAATCTGGCTTTCATTAATTTAAAGAAAAGACAGATGACTTTTGAGGATGACCAGATTAGGGTGATTGCACCACTTGATCCCCTTCAAGGACCAAGGTATATTGAACCCATTCGAGCAGAAGAAGAAGTGCGCCACATGGAAAGTTTGTATCAGATGACTGCTAGTCATAATGATTATATTAATCCCACAGTGGACGACCATATCAGCTGGCGATGCGATAGCTCGTGCACATCAGATTCGGAAGCAGGACTGGAAAATTGGCAGAATCGCTTACGTGAGGTTTCTGCAAGGCGTTGCACCATGATGACTAAATCCATTCGATGGATTGGCACAGAATTGAATAACACTCCAATATTTGATGGTTTAACTGGAGTAAGTGAATTCATGCATGCATATGAACAAGAAATCCCAGATGAGCAACGCATACAAGCATTGGATGTAGCACTGCGTGCTACACCCGCAAGATGGTGGGGTGCACATAAAGAAAATATCGACACATGGCAAGACTATCGCAGGTTGATACTACGCAGATTTCAAGAGACAACAAAAGGAGTTTTGCACAAATATGATGGACAGAGTGACCCCAGGTCACACGTTGAAGCATGTATTCAGCAATGATAAGATATTCCAGAGGATGAGTGGGTTCACCTATTCATCCACACGTTGGATATAATTCCAAGGAACTGGTACACTGAAACAGAATTGCGCAGAGGCACTATCACTTGGCCTCTCATGATTGAAAGTTTTCAACTCACTTTCAGCTTCGAGTCAGAACATCCAAGCATCGATCAGGATTTAAAGTGTATTAGAAAGAAGGTATTTCGACAATGTCCTTTACCAGAGTATTCTCAACCAGATTGGGCTGTCCAGATGGAACATGCCCTGGAATTCTATAATTTCACCACTGGAGAAGAGGATGATGATCCTCACAACATCAATATTCCAGAGTCAGAAGGGACGCGCAAATTCGAAGGCCGTCTGCTTGATATCCCTGCCATTACAGAACACGTCAAGCTCAAGAAGATTAACATTGGTACAGAGGCCGAACCCAAGGTTGCCTCTATAGGAGATTATTGGGATGATGAAACTGTTGGCAATATTGCAGATTTACTACATGAGTACTAGGATATCTTTCCTACCAAGTTTACAGAAATGAAAGGCATCCTAGGAGATTTAGGAGTTATGTGCATACCTTTGAAAGCGGATGCTAAGCCAGTAAAACAGCGCCCATATAGGTTGAACCCGTGATATAAAGAAAAGGTCAGAGAAGAAATTGATAAGATGCTCGCAGCTGGTATCATTGAGCCAGTAGAGGAAAGTGATTGGATTAGTCCTATGGTGGTACAGGAGAAAAAGACAAAAGGTGAAATAAGAATCTGCGTGGACCTGCGCAAGCTCAACGACGCATCAGCGCATGACCCATTTCCTACGCCCTTTACAGACGAAGTGCTTGACAATGTTGGAGGACAAGAAGCTTACTCCTTCACTGATGGCTTTTCAGGATACCATCAGATCAGAATCCATCCAGAGGACCGCCATAAGACCACTTTTGCAACTGAATGGGGCTCATTCCAGTATACGGTAATTCCCTTTGGTCTTAAAAACGCTCCTGCTATTTTCTCTCGAGTCGTTGTTGCTGTTTTTAAAGAATTAATTCATAAGTTTCTAGAAATCTATTTTGATGACTGGACTGTGTTTGGTTTACTAAAGAACCATATAGGGAATCTAAGGATGATGTTAGAAAAATGTAGACAGTATCAGATCTCCCTTAACTTGAAAAAATGTATCTTCTGTGCTCCTTTTGGTATTTTGTTGGGTCACATTGTGTGTACACAAGGACTCATGATGGATCCTGCGAAGGTTGCCATCATTGCTAACTTGCCTGCGCCCAACTCAGTCAAACAATTGCGCACTACATTGGGACATACAGGATACTACAGGAAATTTATCAAGGGTTATGCAAAGATCACTGCGCCTATGGAAAGACTGCTGAAAAAGGATTCGAAATTCCAATGGACCGAAGAATGCCAACAGAGCCTGGACACACTTAAAGGAAAGATGGTCACAACGCCTATTCTAGTTTTCCCAGACTGGAGAAAACCCTTTCATGTTCATGTAGATGCTTCTTCCATAGCATTGGGTGTTGTACTGACACAACTGGGAGAAGGAGGTATTGACCACCCCATTTCTTACTCTAGCAGAAAGCTGTCTACAGCTGAGAAGAACTACACCACTACAGGAAGAGAAGGACTAGCTATGGTGTATGCCTTATAGAAGTTCAGACACTATCTATTGGGTGCTCATTTTAAAATGTATACTGACCATTCTGCGTTGAAGTACTTGGTCAATAAGCCAGTGTTAGGGGGAAGATTTTGCAGATGGCTACTCCTCTTCCAGGAGTATGATTTTGAGATTATTGTGAAGCCAGGTAGATTGAATGCAGGACCTGACCATTTATCTAGGATAGAGTCAGGGGAGGAACCTACAAATTTGGAGGACAATCTTCCTGATGCGCAGCTTTTTTCTGTTCAAGCAGCAGATGAATATTATTCCGATATTCTTGAGTTTCTCACTACAAGGCAAGCGCTAGTTGAGTTCACAATACAACAAAAGAAACAACTTGTTGTCAAACCCGCAGACTTCACTTTGATAGCAGGCCAACTCTATAAGTTGGGCCCTGATGAAGTCTTGCGCATATGCATTTTACGACATGAGAAGAACTCCATAATCGCCGAAGCGCACTCAGGAACCGCAGGAGGCCATTTCGCAGGAAAGCCGACTGCGCAGAAGATCTTAGCCGCAGGTCTTTGGTGGCCAACATTGCACAAGGATACTAAGGAATTCTGCAAGTGTTGCGATGTGTGCCAGTGAGCAGGAAAACCTTCAAGAAGAGATGAAATGCCGCTAAGACCCCAGATAACATTGTGTGCTTTTGATAAGTGGGCCATTGATTTTGTGGGACCTATCAACCCACCAGGAAAGAGAACCAGCGCAAGATACATCATCACAGCTACTCAATACCTCACCAGATGGGTTGAGGCGAAGCCAGTTAAGAATTGCGACGCTGTCACTGCCGCGCAGTTCATATTTGAGAATATTGTCACTAGATTTGGATGTCCACTCATTCTAATGAGTGATCAGGGCACACATTTCCTGAACGAGACTATAGAGGCCCTTACTGAAGAATTCCACATTAGTCACCATAAGAGTACACCCTACCACCCTCAAGCTAATGGTACGGTGGATGCATTCAATAAGATTCTGGAGAATGCCCTGACCAAGATCTGTAATCAACAAAGAGATGATTGGGACCTTAGAGTCACAGCTATGTTATGGTCTTACAAAACCACATGAAAGAAATTAACAGGTCACACACCTTTCAGTTTGGTGTATGGACAAGAAGCAGTCATGCCCATGGAATACATTGTTCCCAGTCTCAGAATTGCTCAAATTATAGAAATGGCAGATACTGGTACTATGAGTGAAAGGCTGTCACAATTGGTTGCCTTAGAAGAAGACAGGCTTTTAGCTGGATTCCATCAACAAGTGTAGAAGGCGAGACAGAAGGCTTGGCATGACAGGCATACTAAGAATAAAGTCTTTCAATAAGGAGTCTTGGTACTCCTCTATGATAGTAAATTCATCAAGTTTCCAGGCAAGTTTCGTGTACATTGGTTAGGCCCTTTTCAAGTGATGAAGATAACCGAAGGTGGAGCAGTTCAGCTTGTGAAGCTTAATGGAGAGTTGCTGCCCACAATGATCAACGGGAGTCGGATCAAGCTTTATCATGATGGCCACTCTGCCCTGTCGACCTAATCAGTTGCTAAAGTTGTGTAGATGTCCAGTGTAGTTGAAAGAGGCATCGCACTTATCAGTCTACACGGAAGTCGCGAGACATGTTTCAGTCTCTATAAAGCCTGTGCTGAGCAAGCCTATTTTCGCTCTTGCGAAGTCCCCCAGGTTGTCGAAATTTCGCTCTTGCGGAGTTCCCTGTTGTCTATTTTTCGCTCTTGCAGAGTTCTCCTCGCCGTGGAGCCCTCCATGTGCAAAGTTACCCATGCTGAAGTTACCTGCTGAAAATTTGAATTGCCGTAGTTCTGTAGCCGCGTCTAAGTCTTAATGAAGGATGAGACCGCCATTTAATTGTATTTGCTCTGGGAGATTCGGCCTTATTTCCCTAAGATCCACATTTAATTAAGGAGCCGAAGGCCTTAGCTCATCTCCCGAAGGCTGTCAGATCCCATCCCTCGCATTTAATGCCCCACAGAGGCGCGGGGGGTAGGGGGTTGTCAACTCATCCGCTTAGGCGCCAACGATTATTAGTGCCACTTGTGCGCATCTACTATCGCCTTCAGCTATAAATACCCCTAATTCGTATAAGCTTGGGTTACTTTTCCTTGCTATTGCGTTGTATAGTTGTCCTGTTTGAGAGTCTAAGTCATTGTTTTCAGAGCTGTGTCGTGCAGACTGCTTTCCCGTTTTCAGAGTTCGTGCAGACTGCTTTCCCGTTTTCAGAGTTCGCATCCTACGTTGTTCTGCCTTTTCGGTTCAGTGTTTGTCATGTATGCAAGTTCATGACGGAGAAACTGTCAACTGAAGAATTCGTTCGTCAATTCAGACGCAGAGGGTTAGATTTCGGTATGGGTACCCCGATCAAGATTGTCGAGCTTCCTAGTTTTCCTGATCCCAGACAGTCCCTGGGCACAAGGGCATCTCAGCTCCAGCAGTAGCAGTATCCAGAGGAACCCGTTCCAGAGCCCTTGACCACTTTGGTTAACTACATTCCTCCGCTCCCAGATGATGCACCCGAGGTGCATATTCCCAAGAATGCCAAGTATTCGATTCCACTGCCACCAATGGCGGAAGTCGTGCAAGAAGAAGGATCCCTACTTGGACATCTCCCGCTGGTTAAGTTTTCTGACTTCAACTTGGGAGATTATAGAACGTATCCTCAGTTCACGCCAGATCACTATCTGACATTGGTCCATAATCCTACTAAGAAGATTGACGAATTCATCCCGCGGGAATTTGCAGTAAATCTAGAAAGGCCTGGACTGTTGAACCTGTTGAAGCTACCGCACTTCGGGCATAGCAATGAAGTTAATGCGGTTGTCAAGGTCCTGTTATCCTGTGTTCATGGTGGCTATCTCTGGCTAGGGAGGCCAATTGATCTGAATGTGGACCTGATTCACTGAATTACCGGCCTATCTAAGGTTGGTAAGGACCCCAACGTCCATTTCGTTGGTAAAGACAAGGACCGAAAGCTGGCTGCACAGGTGGTGCAGAAATACAAATTGTCGAGAGGAGGTCGGGCTTATGACCTCACTGTAGTTGAAGATGAAGCACTCAGATTCACAGGCAGTCTGCTCGCAGACAGACTTTTAATGAAGTGCCGACCTAAAGAAGTCCCTGGAGCTGTTGTAGAGCTCGCAGTTGCAGCTGCGGAGGGTGAGCAGTACAACTAGTGTCTCTTCCTCTTGAATACATTCTTGGACGACTGCCGCAACATTCAGGACACCGCCAATCAACTGTTCCATTTCTCTTGGCTCCTAATCTTGTGTGCCTTTGTTGGGTGGAAGGAACCACCCAACACTTAGTTTCTTCTGCGCCGTTTAGGAGAGGTTACAGGGATGCGCTATGTCAACCTCTGGGATTCTAATAATCCTGTGAAGCGCAAGATGAACCACGCCGTGTTCTTTGAGTACTACCATCTCCTCCGGGATACGATCCTGCAGATGCCGAGGCTTACTGAGGAGACGGCAGAACTCTATGGAACAAAGTTGGTCTTTTCTGCCAACTTGCATGAAATATATTTTCGCCCTCGCAGAATTCAGTCGAAAGAATGGGCCGTAGGGCTCTACCGAATGACTACCCAAGACATGGAGGACACTGTGAAGTCCTGGCCAGATGAATGGAAGCAGGCCACTGAAATCGCTACCACGATGCCACCCCCTACGGCGCCAGAGAAAGATAAGGGCAAGGAAAAGGTCGCGCAAAAGAATGATGAAGGTCCGTCAGGACCGGCTACCAAGAAGCAGAAGCTGTCGCACCCCGCAGAAGCGACTGGATATCCCTATGAGACCCTTACTACGGGGCTCAACCAGTACTTGAAAGAGCAATTTCATGAGCTGCGTGCCTCTCAGGCCAATATCAGAAGTGCTCTGGACTTGCAGCTCATGGAGTTGAAAGGTCTCGCAGGACGAGTTGCGCAGACCCATGCGCCAGCATCCGGCTCGCAGGCACCGCAAGCATCTACAAGCACCGAGCAGGTTGAAGTACCTACAGAGAGGCACACTGTCGTCCACATCCTGCCTGCAAGCATGACACTCCTGCATCCTCTGGCTGCACTGCAGGTAAGTGCGGTTGGCCCTGTTGAAATAAATTTGTCACTAATTCCATTGGAAACTTTGCAGTTGGTTTAGGAGTAGGTCTCTACAGAGCTGAGAGCTAGGGAGCTCTCCACATTCCATGCCAGCCAAACACTGCAGACGCAGGAAGCAGAGTTAAGGGCAGGCTATAAGGAGATCTCTGTGCAGCTGGAACTTCACAACGCACAAGACACTGGGCTAAGGAATGTTGTCGATGAAATCGCCCAGGAGCTGCCAGCCTGCCAGATTCAACCAGACCTTCCTTTAGTTGAGAAAGTGCAACGCATTGGTAGAAGGGCGCAAGCCCTGGAAGAGCAAGTAGTTGCTATGGCTGAAGACCATAGAAAGCAGCTCACCGAGTTGGAAGCTCATGTCGTAGTGCCTCCTGTAGATGAGATGCAAGAATGACTTGAAGCAGTGCGCATAGCTTCTACCCAAATGAAGTGCAGAATAGATGAAGCCCAGCAGTTAATGATGCAAGCTATGCAGGCTTGGGCTGAGCTTGAGAAGCTCCCTTCTAAAGTTGCCCTTGTGGAACAGGTGGAAGCAGCAGAACAGTCCCTAACTATTCTAAACGAAGAAGCTAAGCCCTTGGAAGGCTTATCCAAAATGAGAAAGATGAGCGAAGTCCGTAAAGTCTAGCAAGAACTGCACAGGCTCAGAAACAAAGATGCTACTCTCGCCAACACCATTCAGCCGTTTATGGATGAGTATGATGAACTTGCTGCCCAAGCAGAGGCCAAGGTCAAAGCATTCGCTGAGTCTCAAGAGTTGATCGACGGCGTAGAAGGAGAACAAGCTACTGCAGACCTGGTGCAGACAGCCACAGAATGTGTGCACGACATGGACTCCGCTATTGCGCAGTGGAAGCAAAACTTCGCTGCGACCCAAGCCAAGACAGACGCATAACTAAAACGACCGCAAGCTAGTGCGAGTGGCTCGGGGACGAGCCACAAGTAAGTGTTAGGGGCCTATTGGAGCATAGGCCGCAGCTATGGTAAAGCTGCCAAATTTTGAGGAAAAGCACCATTTTTGGGCAGAAATGAACAGTGCGCGGTACAGCGCCAGATGGATGAGCTCACCGCAGATTGCGGGGCATAAATCGCAGAGCTCGCGTGCACGTCAAAGGAAAGAGTAAATAAGGTGGTCGAGTAGAAAGCTCAACCGCCACAATAAATGAAGCGGCAGAAGAGGGCTCAGCTACCCTCATTAAGGCAAAGTACAGGAGTTATGGTTGCTCGGACCAAGGAAGAGCAACGGGCTGAAGCATTGAAGGCGAAGGACAAGGAGCAAAGAACGATGAAGCGATGCCCATACCCGCAATTTGTGCCGAAAATAGTGGAGTCTGCAGGAAGCTGCGACGTGACTGCAAGAGGCGCCTATAGTGCACCTAGCCGTGTTAGTGGTTAGGGTTTTTGGGGATCACTGTTGGGAAAGGTCCACAGTTTTGTAAAGGTGCGACCCTCAGAGCCACCTATATATATGTGTAATTGTAAAAGGGAAAGGGGTTGGCTATATAGTTGATAGTCACTAAGTCACTTGTATTGCTGTGTATTGTAAAGCTGTTAATGATCGTTTTGTGCATGTAAGAAGGCCGCGATCTCGCAGGAGACCGCTTGGCGTAAAGGCCATTGTATGTATCGACCAGTCGAAAGAGGACTGAGGGGAATGTAAGTGTATGCCTTTGTCATTGTAATATCTAAAGAAGGAGAGAATAGATCTAAGAGAATGGCTCCCAGCTGTGTGCGTGGAGTTTCCCGGAAAGGTCTGAGGCTGCAGCTGTGTGCGTAGCGGAACTGTGTTATCCCCGTATTAAGATAATATAAAAAAGTCCCATGGACGTGGGTTCCCTCCTGGAGGTGAACTACATAAGTCTTGTTGTGGTGATGCTTTATGTGATTGCATTTCTTTGCTTTACTGTCTATGTTTCCATGAATGTTCCGCTATATTTATGAACGATTATGTAAAGTAAATCCTTGAAGCTCCCTTAGAAGCGTACTTGTGCATTGTCGAAGGAGTCTGTAAGAACACTGTCACCGTAGCGCTTAAGGAGTGTGTTACTTTGCTGTGGCGTGAGGGCAAAAGCGATACATAGTGTATCGGACGTAGCGGGTAAATGCCTCGTGCACAGGTGCGGAGCTACCGCGTAGCCAGGCTGGGAAGAGTGAGTTCCCGCGCTGTAGTGCTGTGAGACCTGTGGAAGAGTAAGACGTTTTGTTCCGGGGTATCCTCCCGGAAGGGTAAGGGAGAATACTATAGACTCCACACCACCTAGGCTAAGGAAACCTGATTCCTTAGCCCCCCATAGCCACCTCGGGTGAGACTTCGGGCTACTGCGCAGCTCGTTGCCGAAAGGGCCAGTGCGCCAAAGGGGTGTTTGTTGCTGCGCAATTTGAAAACCCAGGTTTGTCCAGAAAGTAGCCAACAATACCCTTCAGGTACCTCAGAATATGCTTTACAACAACCAGATGAACACTTCTCTGATCCGTCAGGAACTGGCTCAATGTTTTTACAGTAAAGCAAATATTTGGTCTTGTGTTCATCAGGTACATCAAAGATCCAATCATCTGACGATACACCATGACATCTTCCAGCTCAGATGAAGCATCACACAGAAGCTTCAGGTTCGATGCCATAGATGTGGCCATGGCCTTGCAGTCCATCATCCCGAACCGCTTCAGGATCTCTACTGCAGACTTCCCTTTTCGAAGAAAGATTCCTTCTGCACTCTGCCACACCTCCATGTCTAGAATGTAGTGCATCATCCCCAAGTCCTTCATCTCGAACTCGGCAACAAGCTTCCTCTTCGTATCGACAATCAATCTATCTTTACCTGTAAAAAACATGTCATCCACATACAATCGAAGTATAACTGGATTGCCTTCCTCAACCTTGTAGTAAAGGTTGGAATCCGCTTTACTCTTAGTAAAGCACAAACTGTATAGGAAGCTGTCTATCCTACCATACCAAGTTCTAGGAGCTTGCTTCAAGCCATACAAGGCTTTCTTCAATCTGCACACATATGACTTCTTGTCATGTGTCTCAAAACCAAGTGGCTGCTCCACATACACTTCCTCCTCGACTACACCATTCAAGAAAGCTGTCTTGACATCCATCTGGTGTATCTTCCACTTGATCACTGGAGCTAGAGCAAGTACTATTCTGATGGAAGTGTATCTAGCCATAGGTGAAAATGTCTCTTCATAATCTATCCCTTCTTTCTGGGAGAAGCCACGAGCTATAAACCTCGCCTTGTATTTCTCTATGCTACCATTTGTAGCATGCTTGATCTTATAGATCCACTTGGAAGTCACAACAGACTTCCCTTCAGGTTTGGGACCACATCCCAAACATCATTCTTCATGATCAACTAGCATTCCTCGACCATGGCATCCTTCCATTCTTTCTTTTCCGCTGCTTCTTCATAACTGGAAGGTTCTTTGTTCATGATATCACAGAGTAAGGAAACATAGGTGGTGTGTGATCTTGTCCTTTTCCTTTCTCTCTGTTCCTCTTCTGGAATGCCATACCTTTATGCATCTTGGATGAGCTCTCTAGCCCATGCTGGTTTCCTTTTGTGAGAGTTCTTCTCACGGGGTGGATCTACAGGTTCTTGTGGATCTTCCATCTCACGATTTTCTTCAGGAACTACTTCATTCATGGTGGTATATGGTGTTCTGGATATTCTGGGTTCTTCATTGTCTTCAACAGGTGTCTTCCTCGATTTGATGTATGCTGAGCCTTCATCAAATGTTACATCCCTACTGATCTCAATCTTCTTGAATCCTAGAAAGTAGATTCTGTAAGCCTTTGAGATTTCACTATAACCCACGAATATGCCCTTCTTTCCTGAAGGATCTAGCTTTGTCCTCTTTTCTTTTGGGATGTGAGTGTATACTAGACAACCAAATATTCTGAGATGGCTAACCTCTGGTTTCTTACCATTGAACACTTCTTCGGGTGTTTTGTTGTCAAGTATCTTATGAGGTGTTATGTTCTGCACATATACGGTTGTTCTTGTTGCTTTTGCCCATAAGTGCATTGGTAGATCTTGGTCATGACGCATTGCCCTTGCTACTTTCATAATTGTTCTATTCTTCCTTTCGACAACCCCATTCTGTTGTGGATTGTAAGGAGTGGTCAACTCCCTCTTAATCCTTGAATCACTGCATAGCTTCTTGAAGTCTCCTAAGGTAAATTCTCCGCCATTGTCGGATCTGAAGATCTTGATCTTCATATTAGTTTGATTTTCTATCAAGGCTTTGAATTCCTTGAAGTTTTCAAACACTTCATCTTTGTTCTTCAAGGACTAAACCCAAGTCTTCCTAGAGAAATCATCAATGAAGGAAACATAGTATACATACCCACTCAGAGAACTGGATGACATCAGACCACATACATCGGAGTGGATGATCTCCAAGATTCCTTTTGCCTTGCTTTCACTACTTGGAAATGTCTTCTTTTTGTTCTTCCCCTTTTCACAACCTTTGCAAATGCCTTCATGTTTTGACTGGATTTCAGGAAGACCTTCCACTGCCTTGCTTGCAATTGGTAGTGCCCTATAGTGCATGTGTGCAAGCCTTCTATGCTAAAGTTCACTTGGCTCTACTGAGTCATGGACCAAGGCTTGTTCTGGTTGGCCCTTCAGTTTGTATAATCCTCCTTCTTGTTCTCCAATCACTACTGCATCATCTATAGTTTTACCCTTTGGCCACATTAGGACTTGCCCATCTACAAATGAAACCCTCATGACTTTTAATTCCAATGCAGATATGGAGAGAAGGTTCCTCTGGAGACCTGGAACATATAGTTCATTTTTCATCTTCATATACTTTTCAGATTCTAGCATGTAGGAGGCTTCACCACTTGCTTTTATGGGATACTGGTAGTCATCCCCAAGTTTCACCTTGTGGGGTGATTCATGTTCAAATAGGTTCATAAAGGATTCCTTGAATCCTGTCATATGTTTGGAAGCACCACTATCTATAAGCCAATCATTACTTCCATGAGTAATGGTACCAGTGAGGGCATAAATCAAAACATACTCTTAATCACTTGAAGAATCTTCACTTTCTTCCCTAGCCCTCTTCCTGGGAGGTTCATCATCCTCTGTAGTGTGAGCATGATGTTTTCTTTTGATTTTCTTCTTCTTATGGGACCTATCTTTATTCTCTCTGGGACAATCCCTAGAATAGTGTCCCTTTTCATCACATGTATAGCATCAGACTGTAGACATGTTCCTTTAAGATTTGGAGTCACCCCTTTGATTCTGATGGTGGTGTCTCTCTTTCTTACTGTGGTGGTGCTCCCTCTTGCCATCATACTTCTTAGAGTGTACTGTGAGGGCTTGGTATTCATTACCCATCTTTTCTTCTCGAGCTATCATCCAAGCTTCTTCCTGTGGGCATTCTTCCCACAGTCTATTGAATGTGATAAGTTTCCTCCTAGCACAAATTCCTTGGATGAAGGAATCCCATGACCTAGGAAGGCCATTAAGAGTGGTCATTACCACTTCTCCATTCTCTATATGTTCTCCCATTGCTTCAAGTTGTTCTTTTATCTGGGAGACCCTTTAGAAATAAGACTACATGGTCTCTGCATTCTGGATCTTGATATTCTTTAATTGATTCCTCAAGGTCATCTTCCGGTTTATGTTCTTCCCTTCAAATAGCTTGGTCAAGGAATCAAACATCTCCTTTGGTGTCTTTAGAGATGACACATGTGGTATGAGATGGTCTTTGATAGAATCAACAATGATCCTCTTAGCCTTGACCAAGTTCTTCTTGTGTAAGGCCTTAGCCTCTTCTCCCTCTAGGACAACAATCTCTTCACTTATGTAAGTGTCCACCTCATTCTCTTCCAAGATTAACCCAATCCTATACTTCCATGCTCAGAAGTTATCAGCCCCTTCAAGATTATCCTCAAGCTTGGTGTGCTGAGACATTTTAAAGAGTATTTCAAATGGAAATAGAAAAGATTTAGGCCTTACAACTTGATTTGCTGAAAACTGGATCTCGAGCTGGATTAGGGTTTGTCAGAGAAACCCTAAAAATTCAAACTTTGAATTTAAACTTTCTGAAAGGATAGAAAGATGCACCTTGCTGAGCTGATTAAGCTAGTATACTCAGAATTTGAAAGCTGCAAAGTTTCACCTCTCAAAATTGCTTTTGAAACTTTTTGATTCACTAGGCAGGGCCCTGAATTAGGGTTTGAGTTTCCCGGAGCTTCACCCAACCAAAAAGTTCAATCTAAAGCTCTAAACTTCTATTTTTCAAAGCAGTTTCCAGCTATGGTATCAGATTTCAGAAATTCCAATTTTTGCAGAAACCCTAATTTTTAGGTCAAAAATTGAAAGTGCTCAGAATTGAATTCTGATTGGATAGAAAGATGCACCTTGCTGAGGAGAGTCAATCTACCCTCCTTCCTTGAAGGATCTGTGGAGAGAAACCCAAAAAAGAAGAATCCCTAGCTTCCGCAACTGCACAGTGTCTTCTTCTCAGGTTAGCTCTGAGTCCATGTTAGATTGTTAGCATTAATTCAATATGATCTAGGATCTTATCTGAGAGAATAACATGTACAAGATATCAATCACAAGAGACAATAGACACAGAGTTTCCTTGGGGAAAACCAAGAAGGTGAAAAACCCCAATAACTTCCTCAGAGACAGATAGAGCAAAGATACAAAACCCAAGCATAAGAGATAGACTCCTAGCAGCTTCTCCTCCTCCACTAGTGTGCATCACTCAATGAGAGAGATAGATGAGTAAGTGAATGATCAAATAGAGTGCCTCCCGCACTCTATTTATACTTGAATTGACTTACCTAATAACCTAACAGGGATGACTTCTCTAGGAGAGTCTAATAACCTATGGTAACCCAACTCAGGGCCGACCCCACACTTGGTGGTCTAATAAACCATCTTGTATAATTTATGACACTTGAAACACTTGTAAATACAAATGACGACACTTCCATATAGAGGAATAATAACCTCTCCATAGGGATACAATATACATATATGAAATACATTCCGAAGTTACATATACATCAACAAGAACAACTCACACAAACACCAAAAGAATCAAATTCATAATCTTTAGGGGCGATTTTCTCTCATCCAAAACATGAAAATGAAGTGAGTAGGAGCTTCTCCTTTCATAGGAAATGTGCTCGTACTAACATCCCATACCACCATCCAATACCATCTACTAACACAAACTATTGTCAAAAAACCATGTGCGAAGTGCCAAGCTACCAAAAAGATGGTCAATGTACATTGTTTCAATTTGACAAGAAAAAATCTCAAATTGATGTCCTAGAGGTGATGTTGTTGTTATATCTAGCGCATTCTCAATAGATTTTAAGATTATAAGAAAACATTCTCACTAGATGTTGTTGTACATAATCAATTGCTACATCGAGTTTTAATAATCATGCACATCGAGTTTCCAGATTTCATAATTGAAAATTAATATCTTATTTGTTATTTATTCTTGCAGGGGTGATATTTTTGTTTTGTTAAAAAATGCATTGAAGATGGGAAACATATGAAATAATAAAAGAAAGTCTATAAGGAAGGATCTACCCCCTAGAAAGACCCATGAGATAAGAGAAAAGGCCAGGTTGTACATGGAAAATCATAGACATCAAAATGTTAGCGCCTTAGATCTATCAACAAGCAATGATGAAGTGGTTGAAGTCAATCAAATCTTGGTTGATGTTGAGTATGAAGGGATGGATTTTGAACAATTTGTTAATTCGAAACCTCCCCAAGAAGAGCACACACATGTCGAACACACTCCCTTGCAGGACCAAATTGTGAACGAATGGCCACAACAAACTGGTGACGAGACTCGTACTTTCTTTCCGACTTCCTTTCCTCAACTATCAAGCGGGAGACAAAGAACTCCCAGACGTATTCATGTGGATGAAAGATCCTTTTCAAGACTTGAAGGTAAGTTTCCCAAACACACTATTGATTTCCACTGTAACAGGATCATCAAAGAATTTTTTGAATCCAAAACCGATGCAACAAAATGTTAATTGTTTCTGGATTTTTTAAAATCACATTGTCTAGCTCATGTTAGGAGACTTTTAGGCATAAAGGTATTTACAAGTTCAGATGCCAACAATCATGTTGTTAGAAATCTATAATCTAAATTTAATTTGATTGGAAAAATTTCTTGTAAAAAATATTTTAATGCGGCTCGTCGTGTACTGTTAGAATCGATTGTAGACAAATCCAAAAGGAAACGTCGCCTGTTATCACACAGATGTAAAATATTTAAAGTAGATAGAAAGACTCTTCAAAAGTATTCTTATATTAGAGAAAAACTTGAGACCCCAAACCAAAAATATTATTGGGCCTTTGTTGGTAGGTTACCTCGTTCAAACATGAAGCTTATTGATGTTGTTAAAGAACTAGTACAAACATTTTGGCATGATAACACTAGACCCTCATTGAATCAAAGAGATGTGTTAAATTTGAGAAAAAGGTGTTAAGGGGTGTGAACCCGATGTCAAGCACTTACTTGACATGACACAAACAAAACTCTATGAGAGGTTCAAGAATGAGCACATAAAATTGAACTTGGTCCAAAGGTCCTTTGAAAAATGCAAACCCTAGTATGTTAGAATTTGCATTAATTGCAACACATATTTTCGTAGATACCGTGTAGAATTGGAGTACTATTATGATACATATAGACATATATTTTGTGATATGCATACTGACATTGTGTAGGAATTCTCATCATTACAACCACAAAATGCATCCAGATAATTTATACATAGCATTATGTGTCCAATACCTGAAGGAAAAAAATATTATAAAAGATCATGTTTATATGGGACATGTTCTAGGTGCAGTGGATTTACATTATTGAGCCGCTAGATCCATGAAATCGAGGAGCACGAATTTGGGAGGATGTTAGTAGAAATGCAGAACTTCAAGTACATAACATATAAAGTATATAGTGCGAAGGAAAGCAAAAAAATTGCATTGGTGAAGTCACGGGTAATCTACGTTTGCATACTTTCATATTGTACATGTTGAATATATACATATATATTCAAATTGCAATGTCACATTGTATTAATGCCCTTGGTTTTGTGGCACTAGGTACAAATTTGTGATTTCATGAAGGAATTCTACAAAAAGACCGATCAGTATGTACGACATGTCCATGTAGCACGATGGCAGGATGAATAGTACATACATTGCAGGGACACCTTTCCCAATGGCACAATATTGTTGGTTGTGTAATTTACTGAAAACTACACCCTACAGTCACATAATGAGATTCAAAGTCAATACTACCATTCAGACCAAGTTAGCATAATGGTCCATATCACGTATCGGCACGTGTCAGAGAGAAGTAATGACATGAGGATAATATTGAAAGAGACCAACTTCTACATCAATGAAGATAGGTGACACGACCTGCATTATGTGCAGTATTGATTCAGACTTTTCTATGATCAGCTGAAGGAGATAGGTATACAGATGGATCAACATTGGATATGGTCAGATGGTTGTGCAGGCCAGTTAAAAAATGCACGTGTATTCCAGTGGTTGAGTATTTTGTACAAGACTTATGATGTGTTGCATATATGGAACTATTTTGAGACCAGTCATGGAAAGGGAGATCATGATGGGGCTGAAGTATGTCTCAAAACTTCCCTACAAAGGGAGGATATGAGGTGCATGAAAAACCCTCATATATGCGATGTAGAATCCATAGTTCAATGGTGCACTGCAAAAATGTCAGCTCGAACCATGGAGCAGCACAGACCAATAGGTAGAGGACATGTTGTAAGAAATTTAGTGTATTTCATTCGGTTTGAAGCTCAAAAAACCCCTTATTTGAAATATTGACGCGAAAACTTGCTTGGATTTGTGGGCCTTGTAGAAGTTGTGAGTGGGATGAATGTGAATCAATGGATTGGGTTGATGAATGAGATCATGTATCACTTGCAGTGGACCCACATGCAGTTGTTGAAACAATCTAGTTAGAGGAAGGACATTCTTCTATTTCAAATGAATATGATCATATATCTAATCTTTTACAGCCAGGTAAACATTTATGCATTCATATCCTGGTTCCTTCCTTGGTTCCTTGGTTTTTTAATTATCGAAGTTATAAAACCACTACTTGTTGGAATATGATCGTAAAATGCATTTTTGCAGGACACATCTATGCAGTTGTTGCCCCGACAAATAGTGCAATTGGCACGAATTATTGGTTGGCTTGATGCATCCAGGAGAATCAAACCCTCACATCATTAAATGATAGTGAAGGAATTACCTTTCCGACTGGCTTGATGGTTGTTCAGGGAGAATATCTTACAGTAGATGGAAAGGTACCAAAGAGAAATGGATACACATACATGGATTATAGACCAGGATCACAGGTGTATCACTTTACACACTTGATTATTGGTACAAACATCCAACTACAAACAATGTCAATGAAGTCATCAAACAAGGTACACTACTTACTAACTCATGCAGAGCACAAGAGGTTGTTTGAGACAATAAAAAACAGAGAGGATCTAGAAGGCCTAATTGATTGAGGTACATAATATAGTCATGCGATTGTTTAATCATGCATGTATAATGTTATTCATGTTAGATAGTTTATTTGATATCGTTATCTTATATTGTTTATTTGATGTTTGAGTTATGTTTAAGTTACTATTACAATACATTGATGTTTTACACCATTATATGTTTTACACCAATCACTCCAATTCAAGTTTCTATGCCTTTAGGAAAACTTCACATCCATAAACAAGATTGAAAACTCATCTTATATTAGGACATTTACAAATATTCAAAATAAATTAGAATCAATACACATTAATGATTACACATTTTTCATTCACAAATCACAATGAGACACATAGCTCAAGATGTCGAAACCATATTTTTCATTAAGTCATCAAAATCAAAATGTATTACATAGATGTCGGAATGCCACTGGGCATTGGAAAATTCCAAATAGACTAATAGTAAATACAAAAAGGGGTGGATCAAGATGGAAGAATCTCATATGTCAATAGTCCTCCTCCATGCCTGAATCAACGAACTCATCACTGCCTTGATCCTCCTCCTCCTCTCTTCCCATCCGAAAATCTGTATCTGCTGGTGTGGAGGATGACCCCTCCATATGATTGCCATCATCATAGCCTCCAAATACCCCAGTGGAAGTGGAAAAATCTACAAATCCTTCGTCCGCCTCATCAAGTAAGTCTCTATCCTGAAATATCTGTCTAAGTGTTATCTTCCTCCCATGTGCAATCCCTCCATTTAGGTGAGGAGGGACTTTGTGTGAGAGCCTCGTTCCACCAGTGAGCCAATCCTGACTATAGAAATTGGGATTCAAGGAGTGGGAAAAGCAATGGAAATGTGTGCAATTCTTATCCCACCTGGAGATAAGAATATCCTAAATGATGGACCATAAGTTCTCTACCGATGTCCCATACTCGGGACACTCATTATCCATGACAATGGAACTCAAGGTCTCAATCATGGAATCCCACCCCTCAAAAACAATTGCTATGATGGGCTGGTCCGTGTTTGCAAACCGCAACAAAGAAATGATTGGCTCCATGATCTTAATTCTGAGATCTACCCTCTCCCACCAACCATCATCTAACACCGTGTCCTTCACCTTTTTTGAATCAATCTGACCCATCTTTATCCAAAACTACCAAAAATATGAAATCACGATGGACCCAAGAGCGGTTTTAACTTCCCTCAACCTCTTGAGCATGATGAATGAGGAAGCAAATTGAGTATCTACAATATTCAGCAATGAAATCTGTGTGTACACTTTGTATATGGTGAGGGAATTTGTGTGGTTTTGTAAAAAGTTATAGATATGGAATGCATCCTCAATAATGTTCCCAATCCATGTCACATCTGAAGCAATGGATTTCAGTGCTAAATTCAAGGAATGGACAATGCAATGTGTCCAAAAAACCTGTAAGAGAAATAAAAGCATGTATAATTGACTCTATAACACTAACAACTCAAATGATTCAAAGACACCTAGATGAATCATGAATCTTGTGATAAATTCAAACAATGAGAAAATTAGAAATGAACGGTGTCCAAAATGAACATACCTGTGGATATTTAGCTTCCAAAATCATGCCAGCAACCTTGCGAACAGGTGCATTGTCCATGATGATTTGTACACAAGGATAAACACCTACTTCTTCAATGGTTTATACAATCCATCTCAAACCATTCGTTGGATAATCCATGGCTCTATACTTTGGAATACTCACATTATCTACAAATCTTGAATCACCCTCAACAAATTCCTCCATTAAGGCATCACACCTCTCTAATGAATAAGTAAAACGTTCATGGATGAAGTCAATCTCATCATCACACCTCTCCTCCACTATATAATTGGAAGTTTCAATATCTTGGGTGGTACAATCACCCCTACATGCTCCTAAGCCACTATATCAATAATGTTGACATTCACACTGATTACAAGAGGAAACACTAACGAACTGAAATATCTCAGAATCACACTATATGGCTTGGAAGCTATATCTACATGTTCCTTCTATGAAATATAACCTAATATAGCTTAGAGACCCTAATCTAGCCCTAGAAACCAGAAAAAAAAATGTATGCCTAGAAATCCTAACATGGACCTACAACCCTGGAGACCTAATCTAGAATACTTATCTATCCCTAGAGATGTAACCTATCCTCAGAGACCTAATCTAGCCCTATAGAACCTAATATAGCTTATAGACCTTGATCTAACCCTAGAAACCAAAGAAAAAAAAATCTATCCCTGGAAAGCCTAATGTGTACCTGCAACCTTGGAGACCTAATTTAGAATACTCATATATATCCCTAGAGATGTAACCTAGCCTACGAGACCTAATCTATCCCTATAGAACCTAATCTAGCCTATTGACCCCCTTTTGCAAAATTGGAATGGCCTTCACTAAGCAAAACCTAGGTTTTGGAGATGTCACAATAACATTGTTTCTAGAAATTGGAGTCACAGTGGGGGGGTCTCACATCTATAAATTGATGTCTAGAATCCATCGGAATTGACGGCTTTGCGATCAGAGTCACGGTTTTGGTGCTACAGGCATTTTTGTCAGGCACCCCATGGCCATTCAAAGACACTTTGAGGATTTTCTTCGGGGGCACGGAACCCAAATAGGAGAGTGGAATGGGATTCCATCATCTCCCACGTGTCCATATGTCTAGTGTGGAGGTTTTCATGATGGCCATGCATGCTTGAGAGTCGTCGGATCAGAAATGATCCCCTTGAGCAAAATTGGAAAGGCATTCACTAAGCGAAACCCTAGTTCTGGAGATTGAACAATAGAACCATTTCCAAGAATTGGAGGCATGGTGTGGGGGGTCCCCCAGCTAGAACACGACGTCTAGAATCCGTCGACATTGACGGATTCGCGTTCGGAGTCATGGTTTTGGTTCTATGGGCACTTTGGTTAGGCACCCCATGGCCATTCAGGGACACTTTGAGGATTTGCTTCGGGGGCATGGAACCCAAAACGACCAATGAAACAGGGTGTTTTAATCTCCTACACGTACACATGTTCAGTGTGGAGGTGTTCACAATGGCCACACATGCCTGTGAGCCTTCGGATGAGAATTGACCCCCTTGAGCAAAATTGGAATGGCCTTCACTGAGAAAAACCCTAGTTCCAAAGATGGCACAATAGCACCATTTCTGGGCATTGGAAGCACGGTGTGGTGGGTACCCTAGTTAGAACTTAGAGTCTCGAATCCACCGGAATCAACGACTTTGCGATCAAAGTCACGGTTTTGGTGCTACGGGCATTTTGGTGAGGCACCCCATGGTCATTCAGGGACACTTTAAAGATTTGCTCCTAGGGAAAAAAATCCAAATCGGTGAGCGGAGTTGTGTTCCCTTAGCTCCCACATGTGCACATGGCCATTGTGGACATGTTCACGATGGCCACGCACACCAAGGAGCCTTCGGATTAGAATTGACCCCCTTGAGCAAAATTGGATTGGCCTTCACTGATAAAAACCCTAGTTCCGGAGATGGCCCAATAGCTCCGTTTATGGTATTTTGAGTCATGGTTTGGGGGGTCCTACAACTAGAACCAGGCATCTGGAATCCAGGGGAATCAACAGCTTCACGATCGGAGTCATGGTTTTGGTGCTAAGGGTATTTTGGTCAGGCACCCCTTGGCCATTCAGGGGCACTTTGAGGATTTGCTCCAGGGGCACGAAACCCAAACCGGTGAGTGGATTTGGGTTTCGTCAGCTCCCACACATGTACATGGCCATTGTGGATGTGTTCATGATATCCAAACATGCCTGGGAACCTTCAGAAGATAATTGAGCCCCTTGAGAAAAATTGGAATGGCCTTCACTGAGGCAAAACCCTAGTTTTGGAGATGGAACAATAGTCCTATTTCCACGCATTGGACGAATGATGTGGGGGGGGGGGGGCGCCAACTGAAACCCAGTGTCCCAAATCCACCGAAATCGACGACTTCACGATCGGAGTCATGGTTTTAGAGCTACAGGAATTTTGGGTAGGCACCCCGTGGCCATTTAGGGACACTTTGAGGATTTGCTCCAAGGGCACGGAACCCAAACTAGAGAGCGGAGTTGGGTTTCGTAAGCTCCCACATGTGGATATGGAAATTATGGATGTGTTCAGGATGGACACACACAACCGTGAGCCTTCAGATCATAAATGACCACCTTGAGCAAGATTGGCATGGCCTTAACTGAGCAAAACCCTAGTTCTTGAGATCTCACAATATCACCATTTCCGAGCGTTTGAGGAATGGTTTGGGGGGGCCCTAGATGAAACCTGACATCCTGAATCAACCGAAATTGACAGATTCGCGACCAGAGTAACGATTTTATTGCTATGGGATTTTTTTCCAGCTACCCCATGGCCATTCAAGGACAGTTTGAGGATTTGTTCCGGGGGCAGTACACCCAAACCAACGAGCGGACGTGGATTCCTTCACCTCCCACATGTGCATATGGCCATTGTGGAAATTTTCACTATGGCCACACATGCCAGAGAGCATTGGGATCAGAAATGAACTCCTTGAGCAAGATTGGCATGGCCTTCACTGAGCAATACCCTAGTTCCTGAGATGGCCCAATAGCACTGTTTTAGAGCGTTTGAGGAATGGTGTGGGGGGGGATAGCTGAAAAATAGGGTCTCGAATCCACCAAAATTAACAGATTTGTGACCGGAGTCATGGTTTTGGTGCTACGGGATTGTTTTCCAGCCACCCTATGGCCATTCAGGGACACTTTGAGGATTTTCTCCAGGAGCACGGAACCCAAACTGACTAGCGGACTTGGATTCTTTCAGCTCCCACACGTCCATATGGCCATTTTGGACGTGTTCACGATGGCCATGCATGCTCGGGAGCGTTGGGATGAGAAATGACCCCCTTGTGCAAGATTGTCATGTGTGTGTGTTTATAAATTCCATCACATGTCCTTTATGGATCGAGGTGTTTGTTTATTTGTTTTAATGAATGGTTATGATGATGATGGTTATGATTATGATGACTATGATTATCTTGATGATGATTGGTCCTCTATATATAATTGGATCATATTTCTAATAAGTAAATAAAATATTGTTCATACTAGGATTGAACCACATTGTATGCAAAAATTCATAACATCATGTCATAAACTATGATAATATACAACATAACACAATTAATATTTGTATGCAAAAAATATAGTCAAATGAAAAATGATTCCATGATCAAAATCACAAATGGAAGCAAGTTCAAATACATAATTAATAGTCTTGTAACATAATTAGAAAACCAAAATACACAGTGTCTCCAAATACAATCTCAGGTCTCATGCATGACTATGAGGATGCCTAGAATAAACACTTGAGGAGCCAATACTTGTGGGAAAAATATTCCTTCTATAGGACATGCAGTGGTTTGGGAACCTAGGCATGGCCAACACCCCTTAAGCATGTTTTAGGCTATAAGGAATTCATGTTCACCCTCAAACCATGCTCAGGGCCCCAATCCCCTATATGGTGTGCAAAACCTAGCAATGGTACCCATGAGCCAAAATTCCTTTACAAAGCATGTGTGTTAATTTATGACCTTATGCATGTCTCATAATCCCTAAAAACATATTTTATTCCCTAATACAGTTTTATCCCAAAACCATGTTCAAGGTAATTTAGAGACCTATAAATAGTGCACAAAACTTTGTAATGGTGGCCATACTACACCCATGGTCTAAACATTATCTTCATAAAGCACGTGTGGTGGTTTGAGACCATGTGCATGATCCATGAGCCCTAAAAGTCCCTTTTGCAGCCTAAGACACTACTATTCTCCTTGAGGCATAGTTAAGCTCCCAAGCTATATTTGTGGTGCACAAAACTTTTAAGCCCAAATATGTTGGTTTCATCCTTGAACCATAGTTATGGCACAAAGAACAATCTGTGGTGATAAAGATTTGTAATGAAACCCATATTACACTCATAGGCCAAGTAAGTTCTTTATAGGGAATATATGGTGGTTTGAGACCATTCTAATCTCCCATGGTCCTTAGTATATGATAGGTCAAAAGACATTGATTTTCATATTTAGAATATGGCTAGTGCCTTGGACTCATCCTTGGTACACAAAACCTCATCATGGAATCCATATTCATTGGTGGGAAAAATACTCCCTTTATTGGGAATCTATGTTATTTTAGGAATCTTTGCATTTTCCATGGGCCCTAAAATCATCTTTTAGGCCTTTAAATGCTAATGTTAACCTCAAACCACATTCATGTCCCTGTGACCCATTTGTGGTGCAAAAAATGTTATAAAGGTGTTGATATTATACTCATATGCAAAAAAAATATTATATAGGGCTTGCATTGATTTTTTGGACCTTATGTGTGCCTCATGAACCTAAAAGCTAATTTTAGGCCCTAAAGGCTAAGACAATCATTTTCATCATTATATTGTAGCTAGGGCCCATCCATTAGACCCCATGACACTAGTGGTCCCTAATACCAATAAATTATGGGAAAAAACTTGTATTGACACCAATATTACACCCATGGAACACAGATTCCATATATAGGGTATGTGTGGTGTTTTGGGACCCAATGCATGGTTCATGAACCATAAAATAACATTTTAGGGACTTAACATGTTGGTGTTCCACCTTACCCAGTATAGGTGGACCCAATACCCATGTATGGTGCCTAAATCCTCATAATGAATTCAATATTACATTGATCATCCAAATATTCCCTTTATAAACCATGTGAATGGCTAAAGAACCCTAAAATAATGTTTTGGGACCTGAGGCATTTTTTTTCATCACCAAAACATGGTATTGGAAATGACACATGTCCTTGGTATGAGAAAAATCATAATGTTTCCCATATTATATTCATGAGTAAAATATTTGAAATTTCCTTTCTAGGGCCTATGTGGTGAATTAATATCCTACACATGTCCCAGGATCCATGACAACATCATCTATCCCTTGATATGTTGGTGCTCCTCATCAACTATGATCAAGTTCTTAAGACCCATATGTTGTGTACAAAAAATCATAATGATGTTGATATCTTGGCAAAAAAATTTTAATGTTTGTTTGTCATCTTAGAAAAGAGAGGCATTCCTAGCATGAATCTAATGTCTTGATTCCATCGAAGTTTATGTTTCATCAATCCAAGCCATGGTGATTATTTTATGGCCCATCTAAACTCGCCTCCTAGAAGCTTTCAGGGACACATGGAAAATCCCTGTCGGGGGCATACAATTTGAACCAGGTAGGAAAATTGAGTTGTGTGACATCTTGTAGCTTAAAACCGATGTCCTGAATCCACCAGAATCGACGGCTTTGTGATCAGAGTCACGGTTTTGGTGCTACGGGCATTTTGGTAAGGTACCCTGTGGTCATTCACGGACACTTTGAGGATTTTCTCTGGGGGTACGAAACCCAAACCAGTGAGCAGAGTTGGGTTTCGTCATCTCCCACACGTGCACATGGACATTGTGGACATGTTCACTATGACCACGGATGCCCAGGAGCGTTCGGATGAGAATTGAACCCCTTGAGAAAAATTTGAATGGCCTTCATTGAGCAAAACCCTAGTTCAAGAGATGGCACAATAGCACTATTTTTGGGCGTTGGAGGCATGGTGTGGGGGGTCCCCAGCTGAAACCCGGAGTCCTAAATCCATTAGAATTGATGTATTTGCGATCGAAGTCATGGTTTTGGTGCTATGGGAATTTTTTTCAGGAAGCCTGTGGCCATTCAGGGACACTTTGAGGATTTGCTCCAGGGGCATGGAACCCAAATTGACGAGCGGACTTGGGTTCCGTCAGCTACCACATGTGCATGTGGCTATTGTGGATGTGTTCAGGATGACCACGCTCTCTCGGGAGCCTTCGGATCATAAATGAACCAATTCAGCAAGACTGGCATGGCCTTCACTGAGAAAAACCCTAGTTCCTAAGATGGTACAATACATGGGGGGTTCACTCAGTGAAATTGTTACATAGCACGATCATTTGCATGAGATTAAATAATACCCCTAATTTCACTAAATATTGGAAAACACATCCTAAAATTGTATTGTTGAACCCCCCTCCCAATATGTCGTTCCAATTATGAAAACCCCTAGTTTCACCAGATATTGTAGGTATCCATTTTTATCAACCTATTTTTAACACCCCCTTTATGTCATATTATCAAGTTGTAACAAATAGGAGCCCTAACACATCTTAGTATAAGCAAACAAGATGCTAAATAAAATAATAGTATAATTCTAATAATGATCCCGTTAAGATTGTAGGGGTGACTGATCAATTTGTAGCATTGGATAGTGGAACACCCAAATAAACAGTACCGGGGAAGGAAAAATGCATAAAACGCAACCTAGTCAAGAGATCAACATAAGAAAGAATGTAAAAGGCCGATAGTCCAATTGTTAGTGCACGACTTAGAAAATATGAGAAATGCAAATGTTTCACACCACAACCTGCCAATATACCAATTTTATATCATGTAAATACGAATATAGCCATAGAGAACTCATGTTTTCTATAAGCTTAATAAGTTAAGCTCCATAAAAATGCAAAATTGAAACCCTTTTTTGGATGGACGCCCCTACCTTCCTACCAAAACAAACATAATTGATGTTTGAACCCAAATGAACATAGAAAAATTCCTTTTACTTTTCAATAATACTATATGATCATTTGGATAGCTTGTATTTGGGTCATTCACAAGATCCAATTAATTGCCTCCACTTCCTCTACATTTATTCTTGCAATCACGGGAATTAACATCATTTAGTTACATTTTCTTGGGTTATATCTAGTTTTTTTAATCTTTAAAGGATAGGGAAAAATATCCATTGTTAGGTTTCAAGCATGCAATAATTATAAATATACACACATGGTGAAACTTATATGATACCATTTCATGGCAACAATAACACAAAGGGTATGTAAATAAGGATTTAGATTTTCACCTATGTTTATGTTAATTCCAATACAATATTAAGACATATGCCTTTCATATAATAATTGAAATTACAATTATGAATGTGTCAAATATAACTCAATCTAACAACTATTCCTAACTGACAATGTGAAAATATTAAAGAAGAATACAAAAAGTTGAAAGAAGTAATTAGTCAAGAAAAATTATTCTAGCTTTTCTTGGTTCCAATGAGCCAAGAAAGATTGATCTCACTTTTCTTGGTTTCCATGGAGCAAGGTTTAATTGAATCTGAATGCCCACCTAAACCCCAACCTAAAAAAATGATATTTAAATCTTTTACTTAAATGCCTACAAAAAATACAATACAATTGTTCAAGTCCAGAACTTCCATTTAACTACATCTCTTAACTTAAAGATGAAAAAAAATATAACATCAATTTATACCAAGCCTAAATAAGCTATTAAATGAGGATTGCTCAAGGCCAATAATCCAAAGAGACTTCCATCAATATTATCATTGGTACACTATTATAAAATTTATGCAAAACTTAGGATCATAAGCAATATCAAATAAAAATGGAAGGTCCTTAAGTTTCATGTGGGTATGAATTGAGTCCATGATTTGGACGTATGAATCCATCCCATAATTTTGAGGTTATTCCTCAACAATCCGAACTAAAATAACCCCCAATATTTATATTACTATGTAAAATTAAAGCCCCCCCTTGACCCCTTAATACAGGGAAATATATTTTTGTGGTTTTTAACAGTATTCAACCCCCCAATATGAATGAGCGTGATATGATATTGCCTCACTAGTGAACCCCCCGTAGTATAATAGCACCGTTTCTGAGCATTTGAGGCACGATATGAGGGGCCCTAGGTGAAACCTGGGGTCTTGAATCCATCGGAATCAGTAGCTTCATGACCTAAGTCACATTTTTTGTCCTATGGGCATTTTTGTCAGGCACCGCATGGCCATTCAGGGACACTTTGAGGATTTCTCTAGGTGCACGGAACCCAAACTAGCGAGCGGAATTGAATTCTTTCAGCTCCCACATGTGCATATGGCCATTTTGGATGTGTTCAAGATGGCCACGCTCGCCTGAGAGCCTTCATATCATAAATTAACCTTTTGATCAAAGTTGACATGGCCTTCACTGACCAAAACCCTAGTTCTTGAGATGGCACAATAGCACCGTTTCCAAGCATTCAAGGCATACTGTGAGGGGAACCCTAGTTGAAACCCAGGGTTCTGATTCCATCGAAATCAATGGATTCATGATTGGAGTCATGGTTTTGGTATGACGAGAATTTTTTCCAGGAACCCCGTGGCTATTCAGGAACACTTTAAGGATTTGCTCTGGGGGAACGGAACAAAACCGATGAGCGAAATGGGCTTTTGTCAACTCTCACACATGCATATGGCCATTGCGGATGTTTTCAAGATGGCCACGCTCGCCTAGGGGCCTTCAGATCATAATTGACCCCCTTGATCAAGAATGGTGTGGCCTTCCGCAAGCTAGGGTTTATTTATTATGTATGTGCATGATCTTATGTGTGTATGTATGTGTAGATATTTTTATATGTGCGTGCTTCTTATGTACAAATTGACGTGGTCAAACTTTTGTGCTTGATTGTGTCAATTACCCATATTTAGAAAAATCAAATGCAATAAGAACTCAACAAAACATGAAGAGACAATTGTAAAAAACATTAGAAAATTTGTATTGGAGCTTCTAGGGCTTAACGACCATGCGCAAGGCCTTGGACCATAACACTTGGAGTCTACTAGGTGCATTTTTTCACTATGCGGGAATATAAGAGGATTAGGTTAACCCACTGGGAATTTTTGAGCCCCGTATACAAGTCATGAATCGATACATGGTAAATGTAGGAAACTTAGGAGTTATTCCCTAAATGCACGAACTTAGTGATCATGGACAATAAAGGATCTTCCAAACTACTATATAGGACATGTCTTAGGGTTCTTTGGCTCCCAAGTGTTGATACATACTTCATTAGGAGAACATGTATGCAACTAGATTACCTTCAAGAAGAAGAACATGTATGCAACTATTGATATGGTGTCCTTTGTCCTCACATCAACTTTTAACACAATTGCATTTATAAGTTTGAATATGCCTCACCCTAACCCTAATTAGAATTACCTTACTTGATGATCCACTACTGTTGGTCTCAATAGAGCTAATAGAGCTCAATTGCACCCAAGTGATGTACCGCTATCATCATGTATTTTTAATTGCTTCTTACAAATGTCTTTTGGAGCCACCGAGTGAAAAACTACTTAAAATACATATTTGTGGAATTAAATGTGACATTCAATATTTGGTCTTAAAATTTTCACATGTAAGTGGAAGAATTTTCAAAATTATTGCTACAAAGTGTTCTTTGATGTAACTCTGTTTTATTATAAAAAAGAGAATGAACATTGCAAAATTCAATGAGAATAAAATGGGAATTGGAAAAGTTTATTTCTTCAAATAGGTTATTGCATTTTTTCATATATGAGCACATATATAAGCATATTATGCATATCACATGCCAATATCTATAATTTTGAGCGATCATCTAAAAGAAAACATATATGGATGGCGCAATCCATAGCATCACACAAGAGCAATCTCTCCAAGAGTATCCAAGATTATGAAATTGCATTGCTTTGTGCAAAAATTCCAATGCCTCTCATTGGGCCAAACCCTAGTGTATGAAATAGTGAAAACGGAAGAGACTCGGGCCATGGACCCATGTAAAGGAGGAACCCCTAGAATTATTTCAATGTCCAAATTCAATGGTCATTGTTTTATGGCTCGTTGAAACTCGCCTCCTATAATATTTCAAGGACACTTGTTGGACCTCTATCGTGGGCTTAGAATTTGATTCGGGAAATAGAATGGAGTTCTATGAGATCTTGTAAGTGTGCTTGGGTAGGTTTGATGTGAGAACACTAGCTACAATCTCACCATCAAGGCATATCCAAATTTGACCTCCTTGTGCAAAAATTCCAATGTCTCTCACTGAGCCAAACCCTAGTTTATGAAATCTTTAAATAGGACAGGATCTGGGCCATGGAACCATGTGACAAAAGCACCCCTCGCACTATCCTGATGTCCCGATTCCATGCATTCTCTCTTACTAGACCAAACCCTAGTTTATGAAATCATGAGGATGGTCATGATGAGGATCAGGATGATGGGGATGGCTATTAAGTTTAGCCTAATTTCACAAGCAAGATCATTGAAAGAAACACAATCACAAGATAGACAAATATTTACCATGGGAAACCCTCATGGGGTAGAAAACCCAACAAAGCTTTCCTCAATATAGATAATCAACCAATACAAAGATGTAGTCCAAGACTAGATCTCCTTCTCCTCCTATGCAGACCTCTCTCTCTCCTATGTGCCAATCACAAGTGAGTGAATGAATGAGATAAGTGAGGAACATACCTCCTCTACTTATACTTGTTTCCCGACTAACTTTTTACCCTAATGGGGCCGACCTATCATAAGAGAGTATAATAACCCCTAAATAACTAACTCAGGGCCGACCTCACATGGGAGATCTAATAACCCTAGTTACCACAATCTCTCGAAGGAATAAACATCTCCAGATACATAACAAAGTCCCATGGGAGGAATGAAACATCTCCAGAATAATAAGATACAAATATAATATTCTTCGAAGTTACAATATTTCAACACTCCCCCTTAACGAGAAGGATATTATAACAACGTCTGTAGGAGCAAGGAGTCATCAACTACATAATACATGATACATCTATAAATCATTGGAAGCTTTCTTCAGTAACTCAACCAGTTATTGGAACATCTTCAAGATCTTCAATATTGGAACATCAACATCTTTAGTACTGAGTCTTCATCTTCTCCAGCACTCGAACAACTACAGTAACATCATCATCTGGATGCTCTCGATCAACAACATCATCATCACATGATCATCAGCATTGTCATCACATGATCATCAACATCGTCATCACACGATCATCATCATCATCATCACAAGCTCATCATCATCATCATCATCATCACACAATCATCAACATCATCATCACACGATCATTAGTATCATAGCAGCATACCCTGCAATACACATGATCCATTTAAGACACCATAACATGTATAGGGACGATGCAGTCCACTCGTCAACTTAGACAGAGTCTAAGGACCTATTTTTTGAATACATATGTCTATGGATCAATTCATGGACCGAAGTCTGGGGATGATGCAATCCCCTCTCATCCACTAGGGACCACTTCTCGAAGACATATGTCTACAGGTCAATTCAGGGACCGAAGTCCGGGGATGATACAATCCCCTCTCATCCACTAGGGACCACTTCTCAAAGACATCTGTCTATGGATCAATTTAGGGACCGAAGTCTGGGGATGATGCAATCCCCTATCATCCACTAGGAACCACTTCTCGGAGACATATGTCTACGGATCAATTCAGGGACCAAAGTCTGGGGATGATGCAATCCCCTCTCATCCACTAGGGACCACTTCTTGGAGACATCTATCTATGGATCAATTCAGGGACCAAACTCCGGGGATGATACAATCCCCTCTCGTCCACTAGGGACCACTTCTCGGAGAGATCTATCTACGGATCAATTCAGGGACCGAAGTCCGGGGATGATACAATCCCCATTACGTTCATTTTGAACTAGTGGTTCTAGGATGATGCAACCCCATCACGTGCATTTTGAACTAGTGGTTCTGGGATGATGCAATCGCCTTCATGTACATTTTGAACTAGTGGTTCCAGGATGATGCAATCCCCTTCACGTACATTTTGAACTAGTGGTTCTGAGATGATGCAATCCCCATCACCTACATTTTGAACTAAGCATTTAGGGACGATGCAGTCCTATCACATCAACTAACCTCATCATCAGAACTAGTAGCCTCATCATCGATACAAGTATCCATATCAATACAGGTATCCACATCATCGATACAATATCCTCATCAATACAGTATCCACATCAATGATACAATATCCTCATCAATATAGTATCCACAGGTATCCTCATTATTGACCTTACCATCAATATAGGCAATCTCATCATCGATACAGGTATCCACATCGATACCAGTATCCAAAGATATATTTATCGACCATATCACTCCCCCTTTTGAGGAGGGTTCTTTTGAACTACACCAAGCTTGTCTCAAAAATACTCAAACTTTACTTGAGACAGAGGGTTGGTCAACACATCAGCAACTTGTTCGTCAATGCTCACATACTCGATCTTGATAGCTCCTTTCTGCACCATATCCTGTATATAGAAATATCGGATCTCTATGTGCTTTGACTTATCATGGAACACTGGGTTGTCTGTCATCTTGATACAACTCTGGTTGTCACATAGGATCACAGTGGGGTCCATATCTAAGTTAAACAATCCTGATAACAATTTTTGAAGCCATACTGCTTCACAACCAGTAGAGGAAGCAGCTATATATTCCACTTCAGCTGTGCTGAGAGCCACACTAAACTGCTTCTTGCTAAACCACGAGATCATGGCAGATCCCAGAAAATAACATCCACCCGATGTACTCTTCCTGTCTGATACACTTCCTTCCCAATCAACATCTGTGTAAGCATACAATATGAAGTCATGATATCCACGATAGCATAGACCAAAATCTATCGTACCCTTTAGGTACCTCATCACATGCTTTGCAGCTATCAGGTGAACTCGTCTAGGTTCCACTAGATACTGACTTAAGGTGTTCACCGCAAAGCATATATCTGGCCTAGTATTCGTCAAATACATTAATGAACCAATAATCTGTCTGTACAGAGTCATATCCACCAACTCTGAGGATTCATGAGCTAATAGCTTCAAGTTGGAGTCCATGGGAGTGGCCATGGCTTTACATTCCAACATATCAAATCTTTTCAAGATTTCCACAGCATACTTTCCTTGGTTGAGAAAGAACCCTTCTGGGCCTTGCAATACTTCCAGACCTAGGAAGTTATGCATCAATCCGAGATCTTTCATCTCAAACTCTGAAGAAAGCTTCTTCTTGCATTTGACAATCTATTTCTCATTTCCAACAGAAATAGATCATCCACATATAACAACAATATGACAGGTTCATCATCCATAACCTTGAGATAAAGATTAGGATCAGCTTTACTTTTGGTAAATCCCAAGCTTGTCAAGAAACTGTCAATTCTTCCATACCAAGCTCTGGGAGCTTGCTTCAACCCATACAAAGCCTTTTTCAGTTTGCACACATGGGTTCTTCCATCTTCCACCTCAAATCCTTGAGGTTGTTCTATGTACACTTCCTCCTCAATCACACCATTCAAGAAATCTATCTTTACATCCATCTGGTGTAAATCCCAATTCATCATGGATGCAAGTGCCATGATGGTTCTAATGGAAGTGTACTTTGCAACTGGTGCAAATGTCTCTTCATAGTCAATTCCCTCTTTCTGAGAGAATCGTCTAGCCACAAATCTTGCCTTATATTTTTCAATGCTACCATCCGCAACATGATTTATTTTGTATATCCATTTGGAGGATACCACACTTTTGTCTTTTGGCTTGGGAACTATATCCCAAACATCATTCTTCATTATTGACGGGTATTCCTCTATCATTTCCTCTACCCACTCTTTCTTATGAATTGCCTCTTCATAACTAGTAGGTTCTTGATCTACAATATCACACATCAAAGCCATATAGTTGGAGAAAGGCTTTGGTTTCTTGCTCACTCTAGTGGAGCCTTCAAGAGCTCCATACTTTTCTGCTCCTAGTATAATGTCTCTTTCCCATGCTGGCTTTCTTTTCCTTGATATGTTTGAAAGGGGGGGTTCTTGTGGTTCTATCATATCATGGTCTTCAGGTGTTACATCTTTAGGGATGGGTACAGTCTTTGCAATTCTGGGAGGTGCATCTTCTTCACATACTTCTTCATACTGGCACTTCCTAGATTTCTTGAGAGTTGTCTCTTCATCAAGTGTCACATCCCTACTAATCTCCATGTGGTGGAATCCTGGGATGTATATTCTGAATGCTTTGGATGTTTCACAATATCCAACAAATATTCCCTTCTTTCCAGAAGGATCTAATTTAGTTCTCTTTTATTTTGGTATGTGAATATATACATCACACCCAAATATCTTGAGGTGGCTTACCTCAGGCTTCTTCCTGTAAATACTTCTTCTGGTGTTTTGAATTCAAGAGCACTATGAGATAGTCTATTATGCACATAGACTGCTGTCCTAGCTGCTTCAGCCCATAGATACATAGGTAGGTCTTGATCATGTATCATTGTCTTCACTGCATCCATAATGGTTCTATTTGTTCTTTCTGCAACACCATTTTGTTGAGGATTGTAGGGAGTGGTTAACTCCCTCTTGATTCTAGCTTCCTTACAAAAGACTTCAAAATCCTTTGAAGTGTATTCTCCACCATTATCTATCCTGAGTATTTTGATCTTCTTTTCTGAGAGATTTTCTATCAAGGCTTTGAACTCCTTGAACTTTCCAAAGACTTCATTCTTTCCTTTTAGAAAGTATATCCAAGTATTCCTGGAGTAGTCATCAATAAATGTAAGTTAGTATTCATATCCACTCAAGGATGTGGAGGGCATTGGTCCACATACATCTGAATGAATCAATTCCAAAATACTTTTAGTCTTTGTTTCACTCTTTGGAAATGGGTTCTTGATATTCTTCCCTTTTGCACATCCTTTACATGTGCCATCATGATCAATCTTCAAATATGCTAGTCCTATGACTACTTTACTCACATGAGGTAGTGCTTTGTAGTTGATATGGGCAAGCCTCCTATGCCATAGTTCACTAGGGCTAGTGGATTCATGAACAAGGGAAACTTCCCGATGTCCCTTGAGTTTGTATAGACCTCCTTTCTCTTCACCAATAACAATTGCATCCTCAATTGATTTTCCTTTGGACCACATGAGTACTTGTCCATCTATGAATGCAACCCTATAGCATTTCTTATCTAGAGTCAAGATAGAAAGTAAGTTCTTCTTCAATCCTGGGACATATAATATCTCCTTCATCTTCAATGGTGTTCCAGAATCAAGCTTGTAGCTTGCTTCACCAATTCCCTAGATTGGATATTGATAGTCATCTCCTAGAGATACCTTTTGTGGAGAGGTCTTCTCTTCAAGTTTTGTAAGATTTTTCTTTTGACCTATCATGTGCTTTGAATCACCACTATCAATGAGCCATGTATTTTCTCCAGGTGTTACAATCCCATAGAGTGCAGAGAATAGAACATATTCTTTTGCATCTTCTTGTTTTATTCTAGCTCTTTTCTTTTAAGGCCTTTCTTCTTCTTCTTCTTCATTATCATTTTCTGCTAGGTGTGCTTGATGTCTTTTATGGTGGAATCCCTTCTTCTTTTCCTTTGAAGGACAATTTCTGGCAATGTGTCCTATTTTATGACAATTGAAACATTGAAATGAGGAGTACTTTATTCCTTGAGTAGTTCCTCTTTTCTTTTGGAATCTTTGCGGAGGTTAAGACTCCTTGTGACTATCCTTCTTGAGGTAGGGTTTATTCCTTCTTCTCTTGGTGTGAGTGGCCAAGGCTTGGTCACCTTCTTTGAGCAAGGATTCTCTGTTGGAAACCCTAGATTCTTCTTGGATGCAATCTTCCCATACCACATCAAACTTCATGCTCTCTTTTCTGGCACACATGGTTTGGATAAATGACTCCCAAGGTCTAGTGAGACCATTTAGAGTAGTCATGACTAGTTCATCTTCATCAAGGGTATCTCCAATAACATCTAGTTCTTCCTTGAATTGGGAAACCCTTGAGAAATAATCTTGAATGGATTCTCCTTGATTCATCTTGGTGCTCTTCAATTGAGCTCTTAGGTTCATCTTCCTATTGATGTTCTTTCCTTCATACATTCTGGAAAGGGCATCATACATTTCCTTTGGGGTCTTTTTGGATGCCACTTGGGGAATCAAGTGGTCTTTTATAGAATCAACAATGATTCTCTTTGCCCTAATCAAGTCCTTCCTATACTTCTCTTTGGCTTCATCTTCTTCAGGTTCTGCAATCTCATCTTTGATATGTTGGGCAAGATCATTCTCTTCAAGAATGAGACCAATCCTATATTTCCATGCCCGAAAATTCTCTATACCCTCTAGCTTGTTTTCAAGCTTAGTGCTTGGAGCCATCTTATTCAAGGAGTCACAGAGATTGAAGTTTCTCAAGAGACAGAATAACACTTAGTAGGAGATGTGCTTGATTGAGTTGAGAGATCTGGTGTGTTCTGCTTCTGCAAACTTCAACTTTTCACCTTCCGGATCTACAACAGAATTTTTGGTTTTCTGGTCTTCTCTTTTCTAGTTTTTTGGTGCACAGGTTCACAACTTTTCTGGTTCACTGGTGCACAGGTGCGCAGCTTTTTTGGTTTTCCGCACTTTTGGTCAAACTAGGGTTTGAATTTCCCAGAGTTTCACCAAACCAAAAATCTTGATCCAGGGCTCAAAAATTTGATTTTGAGGAGGGTTATCCAGCCATCCAATCAGAATCCAAAAATTCCAACTTTTGCAAAAACCCTAATTTTCACCGGAGGAGGAGAGAGAGGTATTTTCACCTTGTGAAAGATGTCCTATTCAGGCTAGCTCTGATACCATGTTAAGTTTAGCCTAATTTCACAAGCAAGATCACTGAAAGAAACACAATCACAAGATAGACAAAGATTTACCCTGGAAAACCCTCATGGGGTAGAAAACCCAGCAAAGATTTCCTCAATATAGATAATCATCCAATACAAAGATGTAGTCCAAGACTAGAACTCCTTCTCCTCATATGCAAACCTCTCTCTCTCCTATGTGCCAATCACAAGTGAGTGAATTAATGAGATAAGTGAGGAACATACCTCCTCTACCTATACTTGTTTCCAACCTGACTTTTTACCCTAATGGGGCCGACCTCTCCAAAGAGAGTCTGATAACCCCTAAATAACTGACTTAGGGCCGACCTCACATGGGAGATCTAATAAACCTAGTTACCACAATCTCTTAGAGGAATAAACATCTCTGGATACATAACAAAGTCCCATCGAAGGAATGAAACATCTCCGGAATAATAAGATACAAATATAATATTCTTATAAGTTACAATATTTCAACAATGGCCATGGTGGAAACATGGGCATGATGAGGCTGAAGGTTATATTGATGGTATCATTGGGAATGTTATTGATGGTGAAAACATGGGCATGAAGAGGATGGTGGTGACATTGATGGTGGAAATGGGCATGGTGTCGATGAATCATGATGGTCATGGCGCTATGAACATGGGGATGGCGTTATGGTGAAAATGACCTAAATGTCCTATAGAGTCTAGAAAATTTCAAGCTACAACAAATAATTACATATCAAAATCCTTTCCTATATTAAGATTTTATTTATAAATAGCACCATGTGCCCCCTCCTCTAGGATTTATCCCCCGCCTCTACCTTGAATATCGAAGGTGTTCCTCCGAGGACATTAGTCAATTCCCTAAGATTTGATGAAACTTCCTAATGCAAGTCTTAAAATAAGGTATAAAAAGCTTCCCATGCCTAATAAGTGGTTTTTCTTAAGTGAGGGTTACATTGTTGTTATGATCATGATAAAGGAGTTCAACATTAATCCCGCAAACCTAGAGCCTAGAGCCTAGCCTAGAAATCCCGGAGCCTAGCCTAAGTACCCTAGTTTTGAATCCAAATAATTATACACTTATATGTAAAGTTTCTGTCATGTATATAGAAAGGGTGCATACAACTAAAAACAAATCAAGTGCAATCCATATCTGACCCAAAATAAATAAACAAAGAGGCTAAATGGCCTAGAATCCAATGAGCATGATGGTGACAATGGTGACAATGAGCACAATGATGACGATGGTGATAATGGGCATGACGATAGGGATGGTGACGGTGACAATGGGAAAAAGTGCATTAGGTTGATGGTGGATGAAAAATGATTGATGGGGACCAGGATGGTGGCAGCATGAGCAAGAGGATGGCGAGGCCTGATGGTGATTCTGGTAGTGGGCATGGTGTTGGTGACAATGATGTCATGATAGTGGAGTTCAACATTAAGTTGGTAACCTGTTGGCCACCCCAACAAATTCCCCTTGATTTTACAAATTAAATCCCCCCTGTTGATGTAGTTGTAACTTCGGAATGTATTTCATATATGTATATTGTATTCCTATAGAGATGTTATTATTCCTCTATACGGAAGTGTTTGTATTCCTATAGAGATGTTATTATTCCTCTATACGGAAGTGTCATCATTTATATTGTAAGTGTCGTAACTTATACTTGATGGGTTATTAGACCAACTTGTTGGGGTCGGACCTGTATAAGTCATGTGGGTTAAAGGGTTATTAGACCACCCTATTGGGGGTCGGCTCTGTCAACATTATGTTATGTGGTTAAGTTAAGGCCGACCTAGTAAAGGTTTTTAGGCAAGTCAATTCAAGTATAAATAGAGTGCGGGAGGCACTCTATTTGATCATTCACTTCTCACTCATACACTCATTGGAGAGTGGCGCACTAGTGGAGGAGGAGAAGCTGCTGCTAGGAGTATATCTCTTATGCTTGGGTTTTGTATCATGGCTCTATCTATCTCTGAGGATGTTGGGGGATTTTTCACCTTCTTGGTTTTTCCCGATGAAATTCTGTGTCTCTTGTGTGCTTGCATTATTATGTCCATGATTGATATGATGTAGATATGCTGTACATGTTGTTATCTCAGTTAATATTGTAGATCATATTGAAGTAAATTATGAAAAAATAACATGGTATCATAGCTAGCCTGAAAGAAGGCATGGTATGGCATTTATGACACTTGTTGCACTTGCGAAGCTAGGGCTTGATATAGCAAAAACCAGTCATTTTATCACTTTCGCTATAAATTAGTTTCGGCAAGGTTTCAGGATCTGAAAATATTACAGGTCGAAGATAAGATCCCCATGTACCTTGTGTCCGAATAAAAGCCTCTAATTCGTTGTACTTTCAGATTTATGATCTGTACAATATAGGTTTTCTACCTCTTCCAGATCTCAGTCATAAACAAGTGACCTAGGAAAAAATGTCACAACCTGGGATAGGAAGCTCCAAATGAAATTTCGTAAAAAGTAGAAGGTAGGGCACGGAATGTACTTTCACAGGTATGCGTTTTAGAGGCCTAAAGTGAACCAATGACATGTGGCACTCCATACAAGTTCGCTCTCCTGTTTTATCCCATACATAGGTCACGTTGTGACACTTAGAATAAATATCTCTCAGAGAATCAATTTGAGGTCAGACCTGTGGGGTTGGAAAGATAACAGGTCAGGCTACCATAGGCTGAATTTTCAGACCCTTTAGATTGGAAATTTTGGATTTACAATAGAAACAATTAGGTGCATATTTCTATCAAAACAGAATTGGATTTTGAGCACCTTCATTTATGACCACGGGAATTTAGGGCTTCGGAGAAAGTTGGAATTTTTATAATCGGAGACCACAGCTAGATGCTCCTCATCAAAATCAAAATTTAGAGACCAAGATCGAATTTTTTTGTTTGGAAGAAGGCCAAGCCTGATCAAACCCTAGTTTAGGACTTTGATCGGAAAGGTGAAAAATTAGGGCTTCTGCAAAAATGAGAATTTTTGAAATCTATGACCATAGCTAGAAGCTCCTTAAAAAAATCAAAATTTAGAACTTTGGCTCAAACTATTTGGTTGGGTGAAGCTCCGGGAAACTCAAACCCTAATTTAGGGTCCTCCCAAGTGAATCCGGAAGATTGACAAGCAAATTTGAGGGGTGAAACTTTGAAGTTTTCAAATTCCGAGTATACTAGGTTGATCAACTCATCAAGGTGCATCTTTCTATCCTTTCAGAAGTTTGAAATTCAAAGTTTGAATTTTTAGGGTTTCCCTGACAAACCCTAATTCAACTCGAGATTCAGTTTTTGTAAATCAAGTGGATTGGGTTAATCCTATAAGAGAATGGATTGGTCACCTGCATAAGTGAATAAGTTCCAGTTTTAGAGGGAGATGAGGCTAAGGCCTTACATAAGAAGATTACAAGCAAACTCAACAGGTATGACTTACAGGTATGTTTTGAAATCTATTCATGATTAAGTTTATGAAATGTTTGTCTTCATTAAGATTAGTACAATCTTGATTAATTTTAGACTTGTCGTATCACCTTAATAAAAATATGAATGCATGATAGAAGATATTCATTAATTAGGGTGTTGACACTTATGATTGTACTAATGCATTGTGGTGTTGTATGAGGTTGATGTTGTTTGCTAACATGAAAGGTACATCAAGAAAGACAAATAATGGTCTAGTTCAAGAACATATGACCATGGTGACATGAAGACAAAGATTCATCCATTGTCATGGATCACATAGAAGATCTACTTACGAGGTATGTATAACTTGGTTCTATAATGGTTAACCCATGAGATATGCAGGTTACTAGCACAAGTCATTGAAGAGAACAAGAAGACATTATGCAGGTATGTTAGACATAACTAGCTAGCATGCTAATCCAGGTATATTTTTCCAATATCAAGTAAGAATCCTACCTTGTGTTAGGATCTCTTATATAATTATACATGGCATGATTGATAATGATTATTCATTGAAGTTAGTAATCATGGGTTTAGGCATATTATGTTCCTTACTTTCATTAATGATATGACTAACCCGAAACGTCCTATATAAATCTTGAATACAAATGCTTATTATCTGTGTTTGAAATGATCATGACTATACATGCTTAATATTATTGTGTTTTGACAGTATCAAGATTGTACTAATGAATGCATGATTATGTATGAGATATCGAGGATAACACAATGATGATACAAGTAAGCATGCATAGTGATCGAGGGTGGATATAAGTTCAAGGACAGGTAATCCAGGACGCAAAGATCTAGAGGGAGCACACTCCAGTAGTTCCTGTAAGGAAACAAAGATTAAGAGGGAGTCCACCCTACAACCAAACAAACATAAGTATTTGAATTGTCATTTCTTGCATACTTGTTTGTTTAAATAATATTGTTCAATGATGTTCCTAGACTTAGTGTGCGTGTTATGCATATTAGAATAATTGCATTAATGAACAGTATATTACTAATATGCATGTGATGGGTAAGTGGCATATGACACTTCACAACATTCCATTGCTACTTATCTAGAATGAAACCTCTTTGCTGACATGTTGGGAGTTGTGCACACTCTTAACAATGTTCTGGTAGAGATTAGAAGGCATCTAGAAAGTTATGGGATATGGATAAATATTGTATTGAAGCATTGGCTAAAATAATTGCATGACTGTATGACATATTTCTTTATGTGTAAAAATTTGTTCTGAAAACTATGAGATGTTTCTAATCATGCAATTTAACTTGATTTGTAGGAAAGATCATATACCATCACCTACAAAAGAAGGAATGCAACATTTGTTCCAACAACAAAGCTATTTATTGAAGATATTGAAGTTCCCAGGATCTGGGATAAAGTAATGGAAGAATACCATGATCCGTCGATCATGAAGAAATATTTTTGGGATGTGGTCCCAAGACAAGATGGGAAGTCTATTGTGACTTCCAAAGATCAAGCATGTTGTACATGGAAGCATAGAGAAATACAAAGTGAGGTTTGTAGCTCGTGGCTTCTCCTAGAAAGAGGGATTGATTATGATGATACTTTTGCACCTGTAGCCAGGTACACTTCCATCAGATCAGTACTTGCCCTGGCTGCAATGATGAAATGGAAGATACACCAGATGGATGTCAAGACAGTTTTATTGAATGGTGTAGTCGAGGAGGAAGTGTATGTGGAGCAGCCACTTGGTTTTGAGACACATGATAGGGAGTCATATGTGTGCAGGTTGAAGAAATCCTTGGATGGCTTGAAGCAAGCTCCTAGGACTTGGTATGGTAGGATAGACAACTTTCTATCCAGTTTGGGATTTACCAAGAGTAAAGCTGATTCCAAACTTTACTACAAGGTTGAGGAAGGAAATCTATTGATACTACTTTTGTATTTGGTTGACCTGTTTGTTATAGGTGAGGATAGATTGATTGTCGATACGAAAAGGAAGCTTGCTTCCGATTTCGAGATGAAGGACTTGGGATGATGCACTACTTTCTAGGCATGGATGTGTGGTAGAGTGCAGATGGGATCTTCCTTGGACAAGGGAAGTATGCAGTAGAGATCCTGAAGAGGTTCGGGATTATGGACTGCAATGCCATGGCCACACTTATGGCATCAAACTTGAAGCTTCTGTGTGATGCTTTATTTGAGCCAGTTGATGTCACGATGTATCGTCAGATGATTGGGTCCTTGATGTACCTAACGAATACGAGACCATACATTTGCTTTGCGGTGAACACATTGAGCCAGTTCCTGGCAGAACCAAGAGGTGTTCACCTGGTTGATGTAAAGCATATTCTGAGGTACCTGAAGGGTACAGTTGATTATGGGCTCAAGTATGATACGAATCAAAAGTTTAATCTGGAGGGTTATGTTGATTCAGATTGGACAGGCAGTGTTGCAGATAGGAAAAGCACATTTGGGTGCTGCTTCAGTATGGGATCAGGTGTGATATCTTGGTTTAGTAGGAAGCAGTCCTACGTAGCACTGAGTACAGCCAAGGTAGAGTATGTTGCAGCTTGTTCGGCTAGTTGTGAGGCAGTATGGCTCCGAAAGCTATTGTCTGAGTTATTTGATCTCCTGTTGGATGCTACTGGTATCTTTTGTGACAACCAAAGTTGTGTGAAGCTGTCTGAGAACCCGGTGTTCCACGACAGGTCGAAGCACATTGAGATCAAATACCACTATATCAAAGATATGGTGCAGAGAGGAGTAGTGAAGCTCCTGTATGTTGAGACAGATGAGTAGGTTGCGGATATGTTGACGAAACCACTAACTAGAGTTAAGTTTGAGTACTTCAGAGGGAGGCTTGGTGTTCTCCAGATTGACGATACTTCATGGAAGAAGTGGTGGACACATTTGTAGTAGCCATTCCGATCATGGTGAGAGGAGGATCCTTCCCATGGCTGTGGATGTAAGCGTTGGATGATGAGCACCAGGACGATGCTCCAGTTACTGCTTTGTATATGCATCAGTTGGATGCTTTGTATGAACAGTTGGATCATGTATATGTATATGCATCATGTTGGATGCTTGGTATGATCAGTTGGATCATGTATATATATATGCATCATGTTGGATGCTTGATATGATCATGTGGATCATGTATTTGTATATGTATCAGGTGGATACATTGTATGATCAGGTGGATCATGTATGTGATATGCATCAGGTAGATGCATGATATGTATCAGGTGGATACATTGTATGATCAGGTGGATCATGTATGTTATATGCATCAGGTAGATGCATGATATGTATCAGGTGGATACATTGTATGATCAGGTGGATCATGTATGCGATATGTATCAGGTAGAAACTTGGTATGCATCAGGTGGATGCATTGTATGATCAGGATGATCATAGATGACGAGCTTCAGTATGTTGCTCCAAATGATATGCATCAGGATGATGCCCTGACAATGATCAGGATGATCACATATGATGAGTATTAGGACGATGTTCTGGACGACATGCATCAGGATGATGTAGTGACGATGATCAGGATGATCATGCGGTGACGACATGCATCAAGATGATGTAGTGATGATGATCAGGATGTTGTATGGTGAGTATCAGGATGATGCTCTGTGGCCATGGACAGGTTGTGCTTGAGAGGACTTGTAAGACCTAGGAGATCTGAGAGGTTGGGTTGTGTGCCCGTAATAAGTCCTGGGATGCTCTTTCGAGGGTTTGTCCTGTGACCACATGTAAGACCTGGGAGATCTGATAGGTTGGGATGTGTGCTCGTAATAAGTCCTGGGATGCTCTTTCGAGGGTTTGTGGTGGTGACTACATGTAAGACCTCGGAGATCCAATATGTTGGGCTTTGTGCCCGTAATAAGTCCTAGGATGCTCTTTCGAGGGTTTGTAGTGGAGATCACATGTAAGACCTGGGAGATCCGATAGGTTGTGCTGTGTGCCCGTAATAAGTTCTGGGATGCTCTTTCGAGGGTTTGTGATGAGGATCACATGTAAGACCTGGGAGATCTGATAGGTTGGGATGTGTGCCCATAATAAGTCTTGGGATTCTCTTTCGAGGGTTTGTGATGAGGGTCACATATAAGACCTGGGAGATATGATAGGTTGGGATGTGTGTTCATAATCAGTCCTGGGATGCTCTTACAAGGGTTTGTGACACACGTAATAAGTCCTGAGGATTCCACAGTATGGCCAGTGATGATGAAGATCTGTAGGTGGTGGGCCTACATCCATCATGAAAAAGGGTTGGTTCTGCAGAACTTCCTATGAAGAGTAGATCGGATATTGATTGAGATAGCAGCAGCAGTGACGCTGATGATGATTCGATGACGATGATCCAGTGACATTGATATGAGAAGATCTGTGTCGAGAAATGCCTTCCTAGTTAAGAGGGAGTGTTGATGTATTTGTAACTTCGGAATGTATTTCATATATGTATATTGTATTCCTGTAGAGATTTTATTATTCCTCTATACGGAAGTGTTTCTATTCCTATAGAGATGTTATTATTCCTCTATACGAAAGTGTCGTCATTTATATTGTAAGTGTCGTAACTTATACTTGTTGGGTTATTAGACCACCTTGTTGGGGTCGGCCCTGTATAAGTCATGTGGGTTAAAGGGTTATTAGACCACCCTATTAGGGGTTGGCCCTATTAGCATTATGTTATGTGGTTAAGTTAAGGCCGACCTAGTAAAGGTTTTTAGGCAAGTCAATTCAAGTATAAATAGAGTGCGGGAGGCACTCTATTTGATCACTCACTTCTCACTCATACACTCATTGGAGAGTGGCGCACTAGTGGAGGAGGAGAAGCTGCTGCTAGGAGTATATCTCTTATGTTTGGGTTTTGTATCATGGCTCTATCTATCTCTGAGGAAGTTGTGGGGTTTTTCACCTTTTTGGTTTTCCCCAGTGAAATTCCGTGTCTCTTGTGTGCTTGCATTATTGTGTCCATGATTGATATGTTGTACATGTTGTTCTCTCAGTTAAGATCCTAGATCAGATTGAAGTAAATTCTGAAAAACTAACACCCCCCACATGTAAATTTTGTATATAAGGTTATTTTTAAGTTTCTTTTGCTTGGTTATAGAGTGAGATGAGTTGGTTTTCTATACTAGATCCTTTTTGTACATCCATTTCTTTGGCTTGGCATTCTTGAGATAGAGATTTTTTGGCTTGACTTATATTCTTCATGGCTTAAAGATCTGGTGTTCTTGATAGTTTGACTATCGTGGGTTCTTGGTTTCTCAACAATGATTGCATATCCTTATCTGAGCTCATTTAAGTTGATCGCACACTTGAATTTGGCTAAATTCGATTATCTTCATCCTTCAGCAGCTTCACTCATTCTCAATCTTCAATAGATAAATGATTAAACATGCATTGTTTAGAATCAATATAAATTATTTAAATACTCAACTTTATAATTTTGATTTACCATACATGTTGAAAATTGTATTATTTATTTATAAATTCCTTAATTATTTATTATTTCTTGTGGTAACACTTATATCATCATTTATACTTTTATACTATTTTATTGCTTCACTTAAATAATTACAATCTCATAAGGATTATTACTTCATATGATTTAAGTGTATTGGAAAAAAACTTATTATAATTTCAAGATGAAGGCACTTTTTGAATCTTTAAGTATGTGTGAAATTTATAAATTTCAATTTTCTCAACCTATTTTGAAAAGGTTATTACAACAAAAATGTTGTATTCTAAAATTACCCATTCATTATCCTTTGTTTAATTACCTTCAGATGACTTATACAATTTTCTTTCTACAAAAGGTGTCGTCCATTATGAATTCATTTTATGAAGTTTGAAGTTTGTATCAATAAATGCTACCACATCATTGAATTGATCCCATGCCATTTCAGTCATGCATTAAAATGTCAGATCATGGTTATTAAAGAAAGAAATCATTGGTCATTTGCTTATTATAATATTGATCTTTGATAATATTGTAAATGACATTTTAACTCTTGCATAATGATTGTCTCACTAAATGATGAAGTTTGTTTTTCAAGGAAAGCGAATTCAATTACATAACCTCCAACAAAGAAACTTGGTGATGCTACACGTCAATTTTTATAAAATAAATCGTGGGCAGATGGAAGTTTGTTATCAACTAAATTCAAATCATAAGCAGTTTTTCTTCTCTGCAAAACGCATCTCCTAGTCTCCTCCATTTTCTACTGTATCGCAAAGTTTGGTAAGGAAGATAATGCTACCTTTTGCAAACAAACCCGAGATGTCTTTCAAGGAGCCGTTCAAGTCAGCATTTATGAGAAATTCGTGCCCGAGCAGAGGTGATTTTTCCAGAATTTGGTTGCGGCCGGTTTTAGGAAATTAATAGTTTGTTGAACTAGAGGTATGGGGATTTGATTCTATCCATCCCCACTGTCTTTTACATGTATAAATTTGACCTCAGAGGTTGGAAAGACAGGAGGATGCTCTCTAGAAGTGACAGGAAATTATTTTCCCAAGCTCCTGTATCATTTCTCTTGTAATTGTTGATTGGTGCAGAATGCTGAATGGGCATGGGAATTGGAGACAGTGGCTGTATTGCACTTGTAATTCTTTTTAAGAATTGGATGTACATAATATAGTTATTATACACTTTGTATTTCATTTTGTAAATCTCTTCTTGTCTATTTAATATTCATGGTTTCTGAGTGTTTTCAATCCTTTGTGATTGATTGCTTACATACATTTATCCTTTCTGTCAATTGCTAGTTATTTAGTTTTGAAATTAATCATTTGATCTTTCAATATAATAATATTGCTGTTATTTTATTTAGAAATCTTATTGAGAATTATAACATATTTAATTAAGGTTTGATTTTATTATTAAACTTAATTGTAACATGGTTAATAATTAATTCAAATCTTTTTAACTGTTTAGTTAAATGAACTTTGCTCCTATGCAATATAGGGGAGATCTGATAGGACATATAGATTAGATAGAATTTAGTTTTAAACTTAGATTTACAATTTTACTTCATACCAAAAAACTTACAGATTTTTAGCAGCTGATAAATCTGTTTTCATTCTAGCAACTAAATCTGTTTTCAGTCTAGCAACTACTAAAGTGTTTGCTATTGAAATTCATTATAGATTAGTTTTGCATCTTAGCGTAGTTTTAGTTTCAACAAGTTAGCCAATTCAACTATAAGACTCTCTTATTGAGAGCAAATCATAAGCTGGCAGAACCCAAACATGTGAGGGGTAGCTATTTCAAACATTCAAGGAGCTGCTTTAAGCAATCTGAGATCTCTCCTTGTTGGAATCAGAACATAAAATCTGGCCAATATAACCCTAGATCTTGGAGCCTAGCCTAGAAACACAAGAGCCTACCCTAAAAACCCTAGTTGGTATCATAAACCTTAGTTTGTATTCTAATCACAATGAAACCCTATTATGTAGCCTAATACCTTTCCTAAATGATAATAGATATAAAAATTAAATCATTTTCATTGTACATATATATTCATGTACATACATTTGAATCCAAATCATTATACACATATATGCATAGTTTCTCATCTATATAGCAAGGGTGCATACAAATAGAAAAACATTGTACCTAGCAAAATAAATCTAATTATTTATTAGACGATTGAAATGTTGTTATGGCATGGTTGACAATTTTGTTGCAAATGATCGTGGTTGATTCTAGGACCATAACTAGTATTTATTGCAGATAATTGATTTAGTCAAGTTGTAAATGGATTTGATAAGTGTTGGTGTAAAAAAATTTCTTGTAAAGGGGAGCGTAGAATTTTTGGTTATTCTGAAAGTGTTTACAACATGTTTGGGGTGCCTCATGAGATTTAGGGTGCATGGTGTATGTTCATCCCCTCAATGGTTTGAAATTGATTTTAGCATGAAATTTTTTATATGATGGATATGTACACTTGCGACAGCCTTCTCAATGGATGGCAAACCCAATATGATCATAACATTAATAAAGCTTAGGCCAACATGTACATTCTACCATAGTGCCAAATCCATGAGATAAAACCATAGTACATTCTCTGAATCCATTTATTTTTACATTCAAGACCTCCCATAGTTTATATCCTTTAACAAAATATTGCATTATTGTATGCCTAGTAAAATAACAAATTGAATACAACAAATTTATGAAATGAATGCATTTCAATGAGCCACCTCATAAAAATAGAGAAATCTCAATATGCTTCTTGAGGTAAATCTATCTAGAATTTGTTTTGGGGAAACATGCTAACTATTTTCATCACTTAGCATTCCAAAGGGTCGATTTAAAGATGCCACAATTTGATATACTATCAGACACCAAGATTCAAATTGCCAAATCCCTCCACAAGCAAGTGAAGCATTGGTGTAATTAACGCTTACAATGGTCATAAAAGACTAAATGTTAAAGCCTTTTTTGATAAAATAAATAATTCGTTGTTGGCAGGCGGTTTGGTAAGGAAGAATTGCAGCATCTCTGATGCTGCGACACGTTAGATGAGGACGCAGAAGAAAGAAGGCTCTATTATTTTATGTACCACAATAGGTGGGTTTTTGGGTCATTGGACCATATGAGATGTAATTTCGAGTCGTTTGTACTGCAGAATGCGGGTTTTTGGGTCATTCAAACCGTGTCAGTTAGATTTTGGCTCATTTGTCCAAGAGTCAGTTAGGAATTTGTTAGTAAGTGGACAAACATTGTAAAGGAGAAAGCCTATATATAGACAAAAAGTTGTAGGTCAAAGGAGATAAATCAAGCAAAGATCTTTTGGTATGTTTTGGTGCGGATTTTTTGAAAACAAGAGATATCGTCGAAGTTTGCAATTTGCAGAGGCATTGTATTGGGTTTTTGCAGTAATAATATGATGTACTGAAACTGTTCGTGTGCAATCTTGATGTGTCTTTTGTCTTTTGATGGTAATGCAATGTTTCTTTGATGCAATAGTCACTTTCCTATTATAATCTGTTGTAACAATGAATGTTTCCATTAAATGATGCTATGAGTACAATAATGTCGAAGTGAATACATAGATTTATCGTTGAATGTTGCAATAAGATTAACTAGCTAATGCTGCAACATCCTCCTTCATTCGATGGAAACATGGTTCCGTCCACTCTTCCTTGATTGCCTCGGGTGAGACCTCATTTGCTCTATAGGTGTTGCTGGGCAGGGTAAAACTTGTTCGGGTCAGTGCTCAGGGAGATCGCAGTGGGTTGGTATCGACAGTGATGGGAACCCCTATCGACTATGTTTGAGTCAACAAATGGTTCCGTTGCCGGGACTGTGTGCGAAGTGAAAGGAGGATATGCTGTGGCACCCGAAAAAATTGGAGATCCAAGAATGGTTTGATTAGAAGTTGCAGGAATTCATTGAAGAAGAAAGTTGGAACACTCAACTGATAGTAGGTTAGTGGGTAGATAAATATATTCATGACAGTCGGCATGGATGGTTCTTCTATGAGTTCCCGATCCTGTTGTTCGAATGGTTGGCAAAGTTGAATTTTCAGAAGAAAAACTTCCAAAGTGGCAAACCAACAACCTGGACCCCCAAGTTGATTTAGGAGTTGGAGGAAGTTGATAATAAAGCGTCGCGGGTTGTTGAAGTGTGGTTCGATAACATCCTAGAGGGATATATCACAGAGTTCACGGTTGATATTCATAAATCCTATAGCGAAGCCGAAAGATATTTTTTCTGTGAACCCCGGGGCAGGTTTCTACTGTTGCTCAATTATCGATTAAGATGCTTATTTGTGAAAAGGGTATATTGAGGATGCATTTTGATCAGTGGACAACGTGGTGGGCAGAGGCCATGGGTACCGTGGCAGTTGGGGGGTGGTACATGGAATGATAAGGGGTAGATGGGTGCAGGTCATGATGAGATTGTGAGTGAAGCCAAGGAAGAAATTTGTCTTACGAGGGGAGGACCGAGGTTCTGTTAGGAAAAGAGGTAGAGGATAGGAGAAGGTCCTGTTGCAGTTGAACCACAAGGCCATGAACGAAGACCACATGGGATGAAGTGACCTCACAGTCTTAACAAGGACAACCAATCTACGCCTAGGATAGAGGCAGGGCCAAACCCTAGCACCAACGTACCCACACCTCCACTCACTATCTCTCAGATAGCAATAAATACCACTTCGACACTGTCAAGTTCATCAATACCGCAAAATTTAATCTGTAGTAGTACAATGGAAGGAGGAAGGAAGCCTAGAATGGCGGGAAATTATGCTAAGTTACCATTGTTCCACGAGAGTGGTGAAGAAAACCCAGATTAGTATTGGTTTTTGTGTGAAGCAATTTGGACCGTAAATAAATCACTGATGATGCCGCTAAGAAAGGACAGTTAGCAACAACCCTACGAGGTCATGCATTAGATTGGTTGATGAAGTTTGTTCTAGTTCCTACAGGAGCCCCAAAGAAGTCACTGGATGAGATTCGGGATGGGTTGATTGCAAAATTCAGAAAGCCCAAGTCTGAGGCTCAATATATTACAGAATTGAAAGAAATTAAGCAGTATCCCAATGAGACGGTGTGGGATTTCGATCAGTGATTCAAAACACTGATGGCAAGGGTTAGTTTCGATATGAGCGTCGTCCAACATAAAGAGTGGTTCAACGCGGCACTGCTACCACATATTTGGCTACCATTGATGCAACAAAAAATCTTGATGCCCAGTGAAGCTCTAGAAATTGCAATGCGACTGGAGGCGTCGCCGATTGGAGAAAATACAGCTGAGATGTCACCGATACAAACACAACTCGGTAACTTGACTATACAGCTGCAAGACTTAAAGAAGGGCAAGGAGCAGCGCGAAGAAGTATGGTGTACACGATGTTGAGGAGAAAGGCATACGAAGGACAATTGCTAGGATTTCTGCAATTATTTGGTTTCAGGAGAGCCAAATCCATTGAATGGTGGTAGCATGCCTTGGTGTCGCGTCTTCCATGTATTCAGGCACAGCCATGACAGTTGCCCATATATGCAGGAAATGGTCACAACCCCGAGGAATCTTTATTGTACATTTTGGAAATCGGTGGGTCCTGATGAAAAGGATTTCCGTGCATATGGGTTTCTACAAGAGAGAATGTATGATGTGTTCTACGTAAAGAATGACCAGCATGCCGTACAATAGTCGCAACTGTAGCCGCCGGTAACCCAACCGCTACCTCAACTGCAGATGCAGTTTGTACCACAGCAGCAGCAACCGCTGCAGTTCATGTCGCAATATGCTCTGATGCAGATGGCTCCATAGCAGCCACAGTATGTATAGCAACCGTAGTATGCATAGCAAGGGCAAGGAATGCAACTGGCACCAATGGTGCAAGAATTCAACCAACCACAGTACCAACAACAGGGAGGATTCTGGGGAGGATACTTGGGAGGACGTGGCAGAGGATTTGGTCATGGAGGAGGACGAGGTGGTCACGGACCTATTCAATGCTATCACTATGTGGTCTAGGGACACTACCAGTGAGACTGTCCAGTACTGCAGAACCAGTGTACATTTTGTTTTGTTAATGATCACACAGTTGAGAATTTTCCGCAGTTGATTGCGCGATGGCAAGTAGGAAATACTCCCCAGTTGTAGAACCAGCCCCAGGCACAACATCCTTCCCAGAACCAAGTGTAGCAACCAGTACAGAACTAGAATATGCGGCCTACTCAGAATCAGAATGTGAACCCACCCGGGAATCCGCCGTTGAACCAGACTGAGGGTGCAAATATCACGACAATTTCTGCACAGCCAAGATCGTAAGATGCTTCCGTTGCGGTGGTCACTCGCGGAGGATAGAAAACTGGAGAAGACAACTCATTGATCTGGTTAGTCAGACAAAAGAAGTTATCGTTTGACATTAATGCAGAGCAGGAAGCATTTCTTCAAGCGTTTCGTGCACTAAAAAATGATCGAGGTAAAGCTGTTGTGTACGACATGCGCCCTACTTTTGATACTACTTCGGATGCTGGCCCATCGTAGTGGTCCAGCACACTTCAAGAATATTTGGAACATTGTTTATCTCTGGCAAGAGATCTCGATGCTCTTACTGTGATTGAAGCTCTGTTGCGACGATCGGTCCAAGATCAACAAGAGCTCACAGTTAATTCCTTACAACGACGGAAGATGGATAAGGAGATGCAGATGAATATTCAAATTGGTGACTAAGATGTTGATTCGGTTATTCTGGACCTTGGTTCGGATGTCAACATCTTGACCAAGTAGGTTTGGCAAAAAATGGGGAGTCCCCCATTGAGCTAGTCTCCTATACAGCTCGGGTTAGCTAATCACGCTAAGGTGACACTGATTGGGAGAGTTCCACGAATGGTGGTGGACATTGAGGGAATGAAAACATATGCCGAATTTGATGTAATAGAAGTAGTCGAGGGAGGAAGCTCTTATCCAACACTACTGGGGATTGGATGGGCTAATGATAGCGGAGCTGTAATGAACTTCAAGCGATGGATGATGACTTTTGAAAATCGCGATCTCAAAGTTATTGCCCGGTTGGATCCGGCTGAAGGACTCCGCTACATAGAGCCAGTGAAGGATGACGATCCCAGTGGATGGGACCATGCATTCAATATCTCTGAAGATTATATCCATCCGACTACCCATGGTGAGCTAGGATGGCGTAGTTACAGATCTGCATCTTCCAACTTTGATGATGCGCTAGAATTTTGGCAGAACCGCTTGCACGAGGTGTCACTTTGTAAGTGCGGGTTGATCACACAGTCATTATGCCGTGTCGCAACTGATACGGTTATGCTACCAATATATGAAGGACTACTTGGCTTATTTGAATTTTTGACAGAGTTCGAAGAATGAGTTTCCGAACCACAACGGTTGCTGGCATTGAACGAAGCACTGAAGGCTGCTCCAGCACATTGGTGGGTGACACACAAGGCATCAATTGATGGATGGTCGAAATGCAGAAAATTGATGATGATACACTTCGGTGACACCGACGTTTACCACATTGGGAAGTATGATGGTCAGAACGATCCTGGTGGTCACTTGATGGAGTGTCAGCAGTTATGGGTATCGCGACCAAGAGATGAATGGGTCCATGCTTTTATCCATGCGTTGGATGAGATGCTACGATCATGGTATACTGCAGTTGAGTTGCGAGGAGAAATTCCTACTTGGCTAGAGCTCATATTGTGTTTTAACCATACATTTAGTTTTGCAGATTCTGATCCAGAGGTCAATAATGCATTACAGCTCATCCGTGATGTAATTCTGCAGGTTATTCTGGTGGCATATCTTGTGGATCTGCATACGCACTGCCTGATGTAGTCTCTCATGGAATGCTTCAATATCAGTGGTGGTTCAGAAGATGCTGATGATCCACGGAATGTGAATATCCTGGAATCAGAAGGAACTCGTGCTGTGGTACCACCTGATGTGCCAAGCGATCCGATCAATCAGCCGCTGAAGATCCACAAGATTAAAATTGTGGCAGAGGACAATCTGAAGTTCGCAAATGTCGGGGATTACTAGGATGATGAGCTGATAAGCAAGGTCGCTAATTTTCTCCATAAGTTTCAGCATGTATTTCCCACAAAGTTGTCTGACATGAAGGGGATTCTGGGTGACTTAGGGGAGATGAAGATTCCATTAAACTAGATGCTAAGCCAATCCAGCAGCGACCCTATCGATTGAATCCGTGACATAAGGAGAGGGTCAAGATAGAATCATATCGCATGTTGGATGCCGGTATCATTGAACTAGTCGAGGAGTCAGAATGGATTAGTCCTATGGTGGTACAGGATAAGAAGATTGACCAGGTGTGCATTTGCATCGACCTCAAAAAGCTAAATGATGCATGTTTGCATGATCTATTCCCAACCCCATTTACTGACGAAGTACTCGAAGGTGTGAGTGGCCAGGAGATGTACTCTTTCACAGATGGGTTCTCTGGCTACCATCAGATCTGCATTACAAAAGAAGACCGCCATAAGACAACTTTTGTTACCGAATGGGGTTGCTTTCAATACACCGTGATGTCGTTCGGCTTGAGGAATGCACCTGCGATATTTTCGCAGGTTGTTGTTGCCACATTCAAAGATTTCATTCATAAGTTTTTGTAGGTATACATGTATGATTGGACGGTCTATGGTTTGGTATGTGATCATCTAGCAAATCTATGGTTGATGTTGGAGCGATGTCGGCAGCACCAGATCTCATTGAACCTAAATAAGTGTATCTTTTTTGCACTGTTTGGCATATTGTTGGGTCATATTGTGTGTAAGCAAGGATTGTTGGTCGACCCAGCAAAGATTGCGCTTATTCTGAGTTTGACACCGCCGACTAATATTAAGCAGTTACGGGTGACGCTGGGACACATGGGGTATTATCGCAAGTTCATCAGGGGTCATGTTGCGATTACTGACCCTATGGAGATGTTGTTGAAGAAGGATACAGTATTTCAGTGGAGCCCTGAATGTTAGGATAGCTTTGAGACACTAAAGATGAAGATGGCTTCGGCGTCGATATTAGTATTTCCTGACTGGAGTAAGGAGTTCCATGTTCATGTTGATGCCTCATCGATCATGTTGGGAGTAGTGTTGGCCCATCCCAGAGAGGGGGATCTTGATCACCCCATTGCTTTTTCCAGTCGGAAGTTGTCATCTGCAGAAAGAAACTACACTACTATGGAGGGAAGGTCTGGAAATGGTTTAAGTGTTGCAGAATATTCGCCGTTACTTACTGGGAGGCCATTTCAAGATGTTCATAGATCATTCAAGTGGGGCTCTGGTGGCCTACGCTGCACAGTGATGCGACAGATTATGCACGGTCCTGCGACATTTGTCAGAGAAGTGGAAAGCCATCTAGACGGGATGAGATGCCATTGATGCCTCAGTTGACATTGTAGCCATTCGACAAATGGGCAGTAGACTTTGTGGGACCTATCTATCCCCCGGGTAAGTGCACTGGTGCTAGGTATATCATCACAGTGACATATTACTTGACACGATGGGAAGAAGCTGCACCGGTCATTGATTGTTCCGCTGCCATAGCAGTGCGGTTTCTCTTTGACCACATCGTCACTCGCTTTGGTTGCCCCAAGATATTGTTGAGCGATCAAGGCAGCCACTTTCTCAATCGCACTATCAATGCATTGACGGAGGAGTTGCAGATACAACATAAGAAGAGTACACCTTATCATCCACAAGCGAATGGCACGGTGGAAGATTTCAATAAGATATTGGAGCATGCGCTGACAAAGATGTGTAATGTGAACCATGATGACTGGGATCTAAAAATCCCAGCAGTATTGTGGGCTTATCGCACCACTTGTAAATCGCTGATAGGGAAGACATCATTGAAGCTAACATATGGGCAAGAGGCGGTTATGCCTATGGAGTATATCAATCCTAGTCTGCGCACAGCAGCAGCAACTGGCATGGATGATATAGCAGCATTAGAGGAACATCTTGCGCAGTTAGTATAGTTGAAGGAAGATCACTTCATCGCTGGCTTCCATCAGGGTGTGGAGAAGGATCGCCAGAAAGCTTGGCATGATCGCCATATAAGGAACAAACAGTTTCAACAAGGTGATTTGGTATTGTTGTATGAAAGCAAGTTTATGAAACATCCAGGAAAATTGCAGATGCATTGGCTTGGTCCGTATCGCATTAGTAGCATTACTTCAGGAGGAGCAGTACAGTTGCAGCAGTTGGATGGGGTGATGCTCCCCACATTGATTAATGGTAGCAGGTGGAATCCCTATCGGTTGGGCTTGGAACAGCGTGATGCCTGAGTTGCATTGGGAAAAAAAAAGCACAAGTGTAGATTGATTGGTGGCAGGATGGCTCACCAATAGGGATGGAGTGCGGAATTAGGGGGGATTTTGCTATAAGATTGGAGCGGTCTGTGACAAGTGGCAGCGTTGCGATCAGGTCAAATCAACAATAAATGCCAAAAGTTAAAACAGTTAATTAATGAAGCTTGTTTGAATGATGGGAATTAATGGCGGATCCGGTCGATCGGCTGACGAGATCAACGACGTATTTGCGTCATTAATACAGGATTTTGGTTGAATTAATGCAGGATTTAGTGATGATTACGGAGGATTCAGCTACAGGCTATAAAAATGGGTAGAAGATTGGTCGGAAGGCACCAATATTTTCGTTGTTAAGTTCCTGTGCAGACCTGAAGAGCAGTGGTGAGTATAGTGGTGTGTTGGGAACGGTTCCATTGAACTTCCAGAGTGCTGCTCAGTCAAAGAAGCTATCAGTTGTAAGCACTGGGTAAGGTATGCCACGAGAGTTAGAAACTGTGGAGATTAGTAACGAGGTTGAGTCTTCTTCCACCAGGATTGTAGTTGAAGAAGAAGTTGCATCTACGAGAGATGTCAATCTTGAGGCAGAAGTCACAAACATGCCGGTAGGAGCCTCAGTTGTCGTCAAGAAGTGTCGAGGGGGCCAGAATTATGAGTCCCCAAAGAGCAAGAGGAAACTGAGATCGTTCGCCGGGGTGGTCGGCGAAGCTCAGGTGCAAGCTGGGCAGTCCAGTCACCATGTTGATGAATCTGCCCCATGGGAGGGACTGTCGGCTGTTGACATCCATGGGTATATCCCTCCCAGTCGACCGGATGTAACCTTGCGCAAGCTGAACCCAAAGCAGAGGTATGGTGTGAAGATGCCTGTGCTCCTTGTCAGAATGGAGTGCTTTGTTGATATTGGGTCGGCGTTGATGCACCTCCGCTATGATGATCACGATATGTTGGCCCACCTTGACATTGCATCGTCCCCATATGTGCTCGGGTCACGCCTTACCATGATGCCGATTGTATAGGATTGGGCATGTGGATTGAAGCAGACTGACTTGTTAGGGCTTATTAACATGCCACATTTTGGGTGACTGGCGAAAGTTAATGCATGCGTGAAGCAACTGCTTGTGTGCTTCCATGGCGGTTCGTTGTGGCTGGATAGAGAAATTTATGTCACTGTTGATTTAATTTCGCACATTACCAGATTGCCTAAAGATGCAGTCGACCCATCACAGTTCCTCCAAGGGAAGTCGAATGACAAAAAGTGGCGGGACAACTCGTAAAGAAGTATGGCTTGGTAACAGATGGCCATGGGTATCACACCAGTAGTATTAATGATCAGGCGGTACTCACTGGCACGAAGATTTTATCTTAGAATATGATCCGAGGTGGTTGTCCTAACTAGTGCAACTCAGGGCTTGTCGCATGTGCAGTACAATGTGTGGAGGGCGTCCAAATGAACTTGTCCGTGTTTCTCTTTAATCAATTAGCTGTGGATGCTGCAACCATTTAGGACAGTAAGAGCTCATTTTCATATAGCTGGCTGCTACTCTTGATTGCATTTGTGGCTTGGATGGAGCCTGACGTGTACCAGGGCATGGAAGTTGAGGCTACAAACGAGCATCGGGGTGCACGCTATCAGAACTTATGGAATGTACGGGAACCTGAGCGCCTCCGGGATTTCCAATTGCTATTCTGGCTCTACTGGGAGATGCTTTGCAATGCCGCAATGAAGGTACTGCATATATCCGATGAAACTACAACAAGATGTAAGTCACTCATGGAGTTTGTGGTTCAGCCGCATGCTATTTATGTGCACGCAAGGCGTGACCCCAGTCAGCAATGATTGCTGACCCCTTACAAGGTAACGACTGAAGCATTGGAGGCTATCGTGAATGACTGGCTAGTGGAATGGCATGAACCTGTGATTTTAGCCGAGATTGAGGCTCATGGGTCGGCAAACGGCCAAGGAAATCGTATATCAACACAGGATCCGCCCAGTCATCATGATTATGATCAAGAGTCCATCACAACACTGATGGATGATGACAGTGACCGTACCTTGGAAGAGCACCAAAGAAAAGGACACCAGGACCCGGCGACAATTAGTGGGCTAACCCTGGCCACATAAACATAGTTGGGTTGACTTATACAAGCAATCACTAATGCATCCACCGCAGCATATCAGAGGATGATAAGGGTGACAAATCAAGGATTCCATGTGCTCACTGCTTGTGTGGACTCTGTGTATGACATGGTTTCATGACGGGAACCAGACGGTGAACTGGCACCACAAGTTAGCACAATCAGCACCGAGCCATGGGTGAGGAATGTGGAGATTCCCTCGATTGCGATTATGACTGAAGACGAGGCTGTGAATGCCTTGATGCAACAGATAAACACAGTGACCATTAATGTGAATGCATTTCCCACGGAAGGGTTGACCACTATGCAGGCATCTACCAGTAGGGAAATGACAGACCGACTGTGGTAGATTAGTGGTATGTGTGTATGACTACAGGAGAGTGATGCCGATGTGAAGCACACTATTGAAGAATTGACCGGCAGAGCTGCTTCAACACGATAGGCTGTGGATGAACTCGAAGAACACATTAAGGGAGAATGGGCTGAGAAGGCACATGAAATCGAAGGTCTAAAAAGGGAACATGATTTCCTTATTGCGGAGAAGGCCTATATGTGGGATGATAGTGTACGGGCCGACTGAGCCATCACGGAAGCTTATCAGTATGTACCGGAGCCCACTAAAGAGGTGGATGTGCTCCAACGGGTGCACCGACTAGGAGCTACCATTGTTCAGTTGCCGCAGGAGAATCAAGAGTTGAAGGCTCAGGTGAATCTTGGTATGCCTCAAGTTGAAGTTGATGATAGAAAAAGGGCGATTGAGGAGGTTGCAACTCAGATGGAGGAGCTGGAAAAAGCCACGATGAATCTCACAGCTAATACTGTACAGTTTTGGAGCCAAATTGTCCAGGACGAGCAGGTTGACCAGTTGATCAAAGATCGGCAGAACACAGAGGGACAGTTGGTGATACTCAAGGTAGCCATGTAGACAATGCCACCAATGGAACAGGTTTCCAAGTCTCAGGACTTAAAAGAATTGCAACAATGGGTTACCAAGGCTGATGAGCGATAGAAGAAGCGTGCTGCATAGTTGGAGCAGTGTCACGATGCTAGGGGCCAGTTCATGACCAAGGAAGAAGAAGCGCTTCAGGCAGTACAAAAGGGTCATCAATAGGTGACGGCAAAGCTCACTGCGCATCCATCTGCAGAAGATGTGGTCGACAATCAAGTCCTGGCCATGGAATTCAAAGAAATGGTGATGATAGTCATGCAGCAGTACGAAGATTTCAAAGTAAAGACCACAGAGTACACCATGTCCAGTTGACGTGGCTCGAGGGTGAGCCACAAGATTATGTTGGGGCCCTATTAGCAAGCGGTTTGGTAAGGAAGAATCGTAGCATCTCCGATGCTGCGACACGTCAGACGAGTACACGGAAGGAAGAAGGCTCTATTATTTTATGTATTGCAATAGGTGGGTTTTTGGGTCATTGTATCGCAGAATGCAGGTTTTTGGGTCATTCGAACCGTGTCAATTAGATTTTGTGTCATTTGTTTAGGAGTCAGTTAGGAAGTTGTTAGTAAGTGGACAAACATAGTAAAGGCGAAATCCTATATATAGACAAAAAGTTGTAGGTTGAAGGAGATAGATCAAGAAGAGAGCTTTTGGTATGTTTTGAAAACAAGAGATATCACCGAGGTCTGCGATCTGCAGAGGCATTGTATTGGGTTTTTGGAGTAATAATATGATGTGATGAAACTATTCCTATGCAATCCTGATGTGTATTTTGTCTTTTGATGGTAATGCAATGTTTATTTGATGCAATAGTCACTTTACTATTATAAGCTTCCTTAACGATGAATGTTTCCATTAAATGATGCTATGAGTACAATAATGTCCAAGTGAATACATAGATTTTGGGTCATTAGAACCGTGTCAGTTAGATTTTGGGTCATTTGTCCAGGAGTCAGTTAGGAAGTTGTTAGTAAGTGGACAAACATAGTAAAGGCGAAAGCCTATATATAGACAAAAAGTTGTAGGTCGAAGGAGATAGATCAAGAAGAGAGCTTTTGGTATGTTTTGAAAACAAGAGATATCACCGGGGTCTGCGATCTGCAGAGGCATTGTATTGGGTTTTTGGAGTAATAATATGATGTGATGAAACTGGTCCTATGCAATCCTGATGTGTATTTTGTCTTTTGATGGTAATGCAATGTTTCTTTGATGCAATAGTCACTTTACTATTATAAGCTTCCTTAACGATGAATGTTTCCATTAAATGATGCTATGAGTACAATAATGTCCAAGTGAATACATAGATTTATCATTGAATGTTGCAATAAGATTAACTAGATGATGCCGCAACATCCTCCTTCATTCGGCGGAAACATGGTTCCGTACACTCTCCCTTGAACGCCTCAGTTGAGACCTCATCTGTTCTGCAAGTGTTGCTGGGCAAGGTAAAACCTGTCCGGGCTGTTGCTCAGGGAGATCGCAGTGGGTTGGTGTCGACAGTGATGGGAACCCCTATCGATTGGGTTTCAGTCAACATCCCTCGATGAAATTGTAAACATGAATTTTAAAATAGTGACCTAGCCATAACAATAGATTCCTTGCATCGCTCACTCAAGTAGGAAATATGGATGATCTCTGTTTCCAATGGTTTCCCACGCTATCTCATGCTTAGAATGAAGTAGGAAGTATAGTACCTATGACCTTTTTATTTGGGAAAGTGTATGTAACTTGATGTTTACACCAACTATTAAGGGGATGTCTAGGGGTGGTATGTACACAAGGGGGATGGCTAAGGGTGGTAGGTACAAAATTGGTCTCCTTCATTGATTGAAAGAGAAATCAATAAATCAAAATATCATGTGGTCTAGGTAACTACTCAATGTGTTGAATTTTACCATCAAACTTTCATCCTTGCATTGTGATGTATACAAACTAGTTGGATCTTATTAGAATGACATTTTATGATCAAAATACATTTCATAATATAAACCAATTGAAATAATATTCATTATTTCAATTCTAAATCTAAAGTCATGCTTAAACCTAAACGAAGGAAATATATCAAAAGCCATTCAAAATCAACCATTTGTTTTAAAAGCATGATGTTGTTTATTAGGAAACTACACACCACATGAGACAATGAGATACAAATATAGACAACATGGATATAAATAACATAACTAAAAATCCATGTACATCAAGGCTACAAAACTCGTCCAAACATATAAATTTTCTGGAAAACAGTGGAACATGGTTCCCAATGTACATACGATGGCAACTCGTGCCGTAGATCCAAAATATATGGAAATTTGTGCCGTAGATACAAAGTACATGGAAACTGGTGCCCAAAAGTGCCACATCATGGCTACTGTACATAACATGGTATTCCAAGCATTGTGACCACCCCCGTCACTCCCAGGCATATCATCGAAATCGATCTTCCTCTTCTTGGAGCTAGTGGTATCTCGGGCCTTCTTCCATCTAGGAGTAGACCGTCTCTCTAGGATCTGAAACAAATGTTATAAGATACCATCATTTTCAAGCATTTGTAACATTGACCACATTTATAAAATGAATGTAGATGTCAAATCTTAAATAACACACCGCTAATGGGAGTGGGAGACATGAGGCGGGTGTCCTCGATCTACTGAGCCTCTTAGTAATGCCACCCTACAACATTTACAACAATGATTTAATTGAAAAATAATAATTGCTTAAATTAATTTTCCTTAATGCATCAAAATATTTTCATAAATTAACTTGATTCTCACCGTAAACACCTCCGACAATGAACATCATTGGGATTCAGGGCTAGCAGGTGGAGTAGTTGGCTTGACAACCTGCTCTGATGTAGTTGCAGCAACTCTGGGTGCAACCACTGTAGATACATCAAAAAATACTAGAAGAGTAGTTGCCACAATAGTGGTGGGAACTAAAGAAGATATGGTGGAAGAGGGCATGGTGGTATGGGGTGGAGGAGGACGTCGTGGATGACGAACCCCTACTAGTTTTACGATAGGGGGCATCGACCCAAAAGGTATAGGGGCGATGTTGAGGGATGGTGAATGGGAGGGTAGTCCTGGATATAGAGAGGAGGATGGATACAAGGGAGGTTGTGGACGAAGGGGGGAGGATGGATGGAAGGGAGGGAATGGATGAATGGGGGAGGATGGATAGACGGGGAGGGGGGGGGGCATGGATGAATGGGGGAGTATGTATAGATGGGGGGCATGTATGAATGGGGGAGGATGGACGGAGGGGGGAGTATGTACAGAGAGGGGAGGATGGATGGAAGGGAAATGCTGGACGAAGGGAGGGTTTTGGATGGAAGCGATGGGGGAGAATCATGGGATAGGGAAAAAACATGGCACTAAAGTGGGGACATGGAACAATGTCACCTGTAGTTGTTGGTGGCCCCTGCATATATATTTGTAATATCATAGTTTAGTATAAAAAAATCAAATTAAACCATAGTATTTCATAACAATTCAAATTAAAAGCGTGCTTTTAACTACACATTGTACCTGTGTATATGGTGACTTGCCAATCCTTGGCGGAGATGTCTGGTCATCATAGTCTGGTCATACCTATGGACACCAAAATGCATGCACATTATGGACATATTAAACAAGTAAATATTTAGGAAATCAAAATATTCAAAAATATTGTACGAACTATCATCGTGTATGTCACAAATATAAATACATAAATAATAGAAATGTCATAAGTAATAACAATATTGTGTGAGGTACTACAAATACCTCCATGTGAGGTGCAGCAATTTCAGTTGCAACTACCATCGATGCGTCTAGGTTGGGAGATCGTGCGTTCTCCCATGACGGCGTCTCAACTCTAAATAAATGTACATTGAAATAATAGTTAAGTCAAACATAAATACTTTAAAATTACATTACAAATTATCAAGTGATGATTGAAAACACATTAGAAAAAGTGCTAACTTGATCCATATATCAGCCCTCGATTGGGTCAAGGCAAGTGTGTCCGCAATGGGGACAAAGATGTGGCATTGTCCCCATCAAATTAAAAGGCCCAGCATGGCTACTACCAGTCACAGGTCTATCGTGACTCTTTCGTGAAGGCCCTGCACCTGAGTTGCTATCGAGGTCAACCTATCTCTCCACTGTAGTCGCTGCTACAAAGGAGGTGTGTCTAAGGATTCCACGTGAAACATTCATCATCGCCCTATCAATCTGATCAAGTTTGTGGGGTAACTGAGGTGACTGGGGAGAGGGGTTGGGCTCGTGCCTAGGATCTAGTGGCCCTCTAAGTGGGTTCCTCCTGGAATTAGGTCGATATTTTGAAAAGCCAAGACCAACACCCTGGAACTCGGTTATTCCAAAAGAGTTGACATTTAAACCGAGTGCAAAATCAACCCACAGTTTTTGAAGGAAGTACTGTGGAACCTCCCTATTATTGCAGGGAGGTTTATCGTAAACCATGAACCACCTATGCATCCAATTGTCCCTCCATGGTAGGAAATGACACCAATCCATGCAGATACGTGGCTTTCTAATGTCCGGTGGTTGTTGTGTTCTTGGATAGGTGAACATACTATATAATTGGGCCTTTATAATATTCAATGCTTTTATTTCCTCCTTGGAAATGCTCATGGAATAATACTCACGCATCCTAGCTCTATATTTGGTAATGTCAGTCAATTGGAAATGTGCATGGATGAGGGAGTCAATTGAGATCTCAATTGAGGTGGCAAGGGACACTCGAGATGGTTCCCTCATGTTTTTTAGTTCTTGAGTATGCACTCTCATTTCATTTATGTAATGGTTGAAGTCATCTTGGTTGAAATTTTGTTAGTGCTTTTGATTTTCTTGGGCATTTTGATTTTTTGAGGGTTTTCATTGGTTCCAAGGTTTGTGTTTTCTTGTGTTCCATCAGACTCCATGTTAACATTTTGTTCATTCATTGTATAGGTTTAGACTCTGTAATTGAAAAATTCTCTATTATTTTACTAATTTGTGAATTATTAAAAATTTAATAAACAAAAAAAATCAATAAAATGACAAAACAATGATCTTGCCTATCCAATGCAATTGATGATCACTTGGTGGATGGATTGAGGGATGTTTTGAGTGCAAATGGTGAGTGTAGTGGTCTCTTTCTACGTGTACGCACCAGGTGAGTAAGGCTTGGCCGATTGGAAGAAAATAGAATGCATCTCTACCCTGTTTTTTATTTTATTTTTCTTAACATGTGCGCGTGCATGGTTTTGGGCGTGCACGTTTTAAAAGAGCACACATGAAGAAACGCGCACACACCTCGGTTCGATACCAAATCTAATGGCGTGTGTGCGCTTCCTTAGGTGCGTGTACACCTTCATTTTATCCCTACTAGTGCTACCACGTTGCAATGGATTTGGGGTGCATGTTTGTGTGCCCACCCTTAAGGGATTTATCTCAGCTAAATCTTGTTGATTTGTTTGGAACTTGGAAGTCTTCAGTTCACGAAGACATATTGAAAAAGAATGAGGAACCTCTTGATCAAGCTTTCCAATATAAGTTGAAGGTTGATGAGAAGAAGAAGCAGTCTTCCATGGGCATGAATGATGCTGCTGCTTCTTGTTCATCATCATATAGAGGAGGTAGAGGTCATGGAAAGGCAAGAGGAAGAGGAAGATGTGGAAGAGGAATACACAACCATCCCAAAAGAAGAAACTTTCATTGCAACTATTGTAATATAGATGGTCATCTTGAAAATTATTGTTTGAAGAAGAAAAGAGACACCTCTCAAGCAATTTTTTGGAAGGTTGAAAGTGAGAACTCTCAAACCTTGTTTCTCACATGTAATAGCTTTGAATCCAAAGATAATTTTGATTGATATTTAAACAGTGGTTGCTCAAATCACATGGTTGCAAATCAAAATCTATTTGTTAACCTAGATGAGAGTGTTAAAGGGGGAATTAATTTTGGCAATGATAATGAAGTAGATGTAATGGAAAAATTTTGTATGCTTTCCATAAAATTCAAGAGCGGAAGTATCGTGTATGTACATGATACTTTGTTTGTTCCAAGTTTAAGACATAACTTAATTAACATAGGGAAGCTAAACTCTAAAAAATACAAGACACATTTTGAAGGAAAGTTTTATAAGATTTTTAACAGCAATGCCTTAATTGTTGAAGTTCCTATGGAAAAAAATATGATGTTTTTATTATGAATGGAATCAAATGCAACTTGCTTGAAGGTCTTAGTTGATGAGTCTTGGATATGGCATAAAATGTTTGGACACCTTAATTATGGATCTCTCTCTTTTATGCAAAAGAAGATTTTCGTAACAGGGTTTCCTTCTTTTATAGAGCCTAATAACTAGATTTTGTAAGGTTGAGTAATAGGAAATCAACATAGAGATAGGTTCATCTTCATCATGTAGATATTTGTGGCCCTATGCAAACTTTGTATCTTGGAAAGTATAAGTATTTTCTTCTCTTTATAGATTATTTCTGAAGAATGTATTGGGTCTATTTTGTTGGAATGTGTAATTTTATTAATTACATATGTAATGATGTCTAGTTGATGTCTTAAGATGTCATAACTAGCATTGCAAGGAAAAATCAAACAAAATAACTCTTAATATTATAATATTGAATTAAATCCACATTAAATCCTACATTTATAATGGAAAATAATACTCCTTTAACAATTCATTATATAAAAAGGTGGAAAATCATTTATCCCACATGTATTTTGAGACGTTATTCTTACATACCTCTTGGTATATAATAGAGGTGAAGGGGAGCCTTTGGAGGTATCTTGTAAATGCATTGTGTTGTCTTTGTAATGCTCTAGGACAACATATATCGAGATCTCAAGTAATAATGTTGGAGATATTTTGAGGAATAAGAAGATTTTTCCCTTTTCGTGGATGTTTCCCCATTTGGAGTTTTACCATGTATATATGATGTTCTCTTGTCTATTATCTTATATCCATTTTTATTCATGTTCTTTGTTACTTGAAAATATAGAAGACCAGAATAGATCATGCTATGCATGTTTTGTATTGTTGTATGATTTTCTCATATTCTCAATATTCTAACATATTTATCAAACGGTATTTTAGTTGTTTAAAAAAAATGAAACCACTTGTTGAGAAGGAATCTAGATAATATAATTTGAAATATTCAAGAAAATACTGAGGTGGAGAGTTCACCTCCAATGAATTTAATATTTTTGGAGCTCACGTGGTATCAAGGAGTTAACCATAACTTTTACTCCTCAACATAATATAATAGGAAAAAAGGAAAATAGAACAATTGTAGAGATGGCCATGTGTATGTTGAAAGGAATGTCTTTTCAAAACACGTATTGGGTAGATGGGGTGCATTCATCGATATATATTCTCAACAGAAGTCCTACAAAGATGGTAAGAAATTCTACTCCTTATGAAGCTTGGTTTTGTAAAAGGACAAGTGTTTGTCATATGATTTTTTTTTGGTCTACATGTTTTGTTCATATTTTTATTCAACAAAGAGAGAAATTAGATGTAAAATCAATTATATTTATTTTCATTGGATATTCATAAGAAAGTAAGGCTTAAAGGTGTTATGATTCTCTTACTAATAAACTCTATGTTAGTAGAGATATGATCTTTGATGAAGGGGGATTTTATCTTAAGAATGAAAGAGAAGATAATGTGAATAATCCACATATTGAAAATTTAGTCTTCGATGATAATGGTCAATCTAAGAATCCCTCTATATTGACAAATACAGGTTCACCTACAAGGAGTTCTTAGGATGATACACAAGTAACACCTCTGTCCAGTCCTCCTATAAAAATAAGAAGTTTCAAGGAAATATATGAGTCATCTAGGTATGCTAATGATAATGTTTCTCTTCTTTCTTATGGACATGTTGAACCATTTAATTTTAATGAACCTTGTATTGATGAGCCATGGGTGCAATCCATGGAGGATGATATGTCACAAATTCAGAAAAATGATACTTGGGAGTTAGTTGATTTCCCTCATAGAAAATCCACTATTGGAGTAAAGTGGATCTACAAGATAAACTTTAATATGGACTAAATCATTTAAAAATGTAATGCAAGTTTAGTTGCAAAAGGATATTCACAATAAGAAGAAATTGATTATGAGGATATGTTTTCTCATGTAGCAAGAATGGAAATTGTAAGAACTTTTCTTTCAATTGCATCTCAATTAAAGTTAACCGTTTATCAGATGGATGTAAAATCTACGTTCTTAAATGGATATTTGAAGGAAGAAGTTTATGTTGAACAAACACAATGATTTATTGCTAAAGGTAGTGAAGATAAGGTTTATAGACATAAAAGGGAACTTGACTGTCTTAGACAAGCTCCTAGAGCTTGGTACTCTAAAATTGATAACTATCATCATGATCATTGTTTTATTTAATTTTCTTCTGAGAGTGTCATCTGCAAAATGGTTGTTGTATCATATTTCATCATTATTTGCTTATATGTATATGATTCAATATTTATGGGAACCTCATTCTTAGTTGTGAATAAATTCAAAGAAGCAATGAAATTTCAATTTGAGATGTTTGATTTGGGAGAAATGCAATATTTTTTGGGCATGCAAATCAAACAAATAAATGCAGGTATATTCATTAGTCAATCCAATTATGTTGATGACATGTTGAAGAGTTTTAACATGCAAGGTTGTAAATCGGTGAGCACTCCTCTTGTTGTTGGGAGTAAATTGGTGAAGGAAGATGAAACTTCCATCTGTAATGAAACTCTTTATAGATCTATGACTGGAAGCCTTATGTATCTGAAAATCACTAGACCAGAAATTATGTTTGATGTAAGTTTGGTTGCAAGGTTCATGCATTAACCTCACGAGTCTCATTGGTGGGAATCCAAAAGAATTCTCAGATATGTCAGTGGTAATATTTTTTAATTTTATTTTACAGTGCTGCTAATGATTCAAATGTTGTAGGATACACATATGTTGATTGTGAAGGTAGCTTGGATGCAACTACAAAAAAAAGGTCACTGGTGAGGGTCCTACAAGTGACAAACCTTTAAGGGTGTTCATGAATGTTGCATGTGATGATGGTCCTTAAAACATTGTCGTTATAGGTGCCTTTTGATATTGTCCTCTAAGGTTCGTTGCCAAATCCCTTTCCAATGACACTTTTAGTTAGGGTTGTTAAAGGCCCATTATTGATTCTCTCTTTGGTGACACTTCTGGTGACAATATTTTACTATCCCTCACTAATACTTGTTTATTTTACTTTTGGTGAGTGTAGAAAATGTTTGTCACCAATTATCATTATAATTGGTATTTGATGACACTATGTGAGCGTTGCTATATTTTTCGACAAAAGATAATGGTTTAAGACTAGTATTGTGATGGATTCTTTGTAATTAATATGTTTCCAAGGTCATACTAGTCACAATACCCACTCATAAGGTCTATAATCAATCTCTAGTGGTTTTCCATAAGAAACCACTAGCAATTTATAAGTACCATTCCAAAATGGATCCTTAAGCAATTTGATCTTTTGGGTATTTGACATCAACAAAATTGATTCATATATATTGTTAGATTGTACTTCGATGCTTTGACACCCATTGGAATTAATGGAGGGATGTCTACTCGTCCATGTTCTACTCCAACACCTTAATTCACATGGTTTGGTTGAAGAATTTGTAGTTCAGCATGTTTTAGCAGACAATTACAGGCTTGGCTCAAGCATGTAGAATCTCCAGTTTCTGTGTTTTTTAAATATTTCAGTAAAATCATGAAGATGAACATATTGTTGGTAAAAGGGAATGTCTCATGTATGGGGAAGGGAATCCTGAAAATGAACAGAACCTTGATACTATCATGGATTCATCCCTCCCAGTACAAGCAAACGTTCAGTTCTATTTGGAATTTTTCTTTTCAAGTTGCAGATATAATGATTTCTTCCAACAAAGTTATATCTTTAAAATCCATATGGGATTTGTAGTTGCATGATTGGAAGGATTGGATCTCGGTTTTATCCCCTGCCTATGTGGTATGCTATTCAAAGTCTTCTCTAAATCTGCACAAGTATTGTTCCAGTAGGGTTAAATTCAATATATTTTTCCTAATAATGTGTGTAAATTCTAGCATATAAGAATGATTTGTATACATTTCAATTAGATTTTCACGGTCATTTCATGGCTTATTATATAATGTGACCTCTCAGACCAAGTATTTTTGTTCAAATAATTTCCATAAAATGGAATGACAGTTAACTCATTGCTTTTTGGACGAATGGGTATATGCTGATTTGACTCCATCAATTGTCATAATTAGCTCTAGCCTTTTGTCCCATGTCTGAACAATTATATTTATACCCGATTTGAAAGTTGCCTTTCTTTTTATGCATAAGTTTGCTTGAAAATACCAATTTGGGTTAAAGGATACCGGTTTGATCACCTAACTTCCTTTCAGCAGAGAAAGTTTCAGTTGGAATGGCTATTGCACGTAGGGAGGAGCCATATTCCATTGAACTGTTGGATGAAGATCCCTCTAGTAAGAGGATTTTTCAACAAATTGGATTGTATGTTTTTTTAGTAAATTCCAAGGGCACAACAAAGATGTGACCAAGGAATTTTCTCTCAATTTCGATGGAGCTTGTTCCAACATTTGAGGGTTTATGCTTCCAGTTTCAGAAACATCCATTGCTCTCACTATAGGATTACCACAAATAGGGGAAAGATGGTTTAAAGCTGGTCATTTGAAAAACCCTGACTCTTGGAAACAGTTTGTGAAAGTGGTTAATTCTAGTATTCATTGGAAGAAGGGAGCTGAACGCAACTATTTCACTGTTGAATGGGGTAATGTCATTTCATTTTTGCAAAAATATTTGACTTGAGAAGGACGATATATCCGTGTCTTTCTTTATCATATTCGACTTCTCCTTCACATTAAAGGAGAAGAATTGATGAACATTCCATACTTTTTGTGGAAGAGCCTATCTAAAATGGCTTTAGCCGCCCAAAAGCGTCCTGGTCAACGAATCAGTAATATCTTGTATCATTATGGATTAATTAAGTTGTTGATCGTGGAGGAATTTTAAAAGAGAAACCTAACGTGGGAACAATTTTTAGTGGAAAAAGGGTTTCAGGAGCAGGTTAATGATGATACTCAATATTCTGTATTGCCCCCTCCAGCAGTTCAGACAAAATTTGATCCAGGACCAACATTTTCTGAACCAAATCAAACCCAACCATATCCAAAGAGGCATAGAGATGATGAAGAGGTTAATAAAATTTCAGGTATAATGAGAAGAAGATATGCAAGGTTAGAAAGCATTTCTGAACAAGGTATTCAAAAAGTTATAATATCTGAAGATATTTTATCCACAATACCCAAACGTCGAAGAACTCGTTATACAAAGAGACAGAATTTAGAGTCAACACCCCAACTAGAATCGGAAGCTACTCAATTTCAAGACCAAGCTTAGAGTGAAGAAGATGAATCTAATAAAGTGGTAAGGCCTGATTCTCCTAGTTTAATTTCAAGTAAGTTACATAGGAGGCTTAAGAAACTTAAGAAGCAAGTTCGTGAATTTCAAGTTTTGGACCAGTCAGTAGCAAAATAGCCTTTGATCTTCTCTGACCAATCCCTGCTTAGCTACATTCCATAAGTCTCGGGGATATAATCCATAATTATGTCTATAGTTTGGTGGATTCTAGGATCAGCAGACAACGTAAGAATAACATTCTTCATTTCTCCCACTACCCTAACTTTTGATCAATCGAGTTGAACTATCTGGGTAGGGAAAGGCTCCCAATAAGCATTTAGATTTTTACAGACAGATAGGGGCATCACATTAGATGATGCACTTGAATCTGTCATACAGTTGTGGACATTCCTATTAAAAATCTCAAAAGTGAGTAAGAAATGGGGTGTTTTATTACCAAGAGGCTTTTGGCCACTTGTTGTAGGGTATGTATCTAAATTATTGTTATGAAATTCTCTGGGATTGTTGACAATCATGATTTTAGGAAGACTATCCCTCATAGAAAGGATTTTCAAAATCTCAAAAACAGAAATATTGGCTTTCACGCTTTTCAAATCTTCAATTAAGCTATACTCAATTTCAGGAATAACAGTTTCTTTCTGTGTTGCTGCTTTACCTTTGTTTGGGGAAGATGTTGAAGTAGAATCTTCCTATGTTGGTTGTCCTTTACTTCTTGTGTTATAAGAATGCTGAACATTAAAGACAGCCTTCAGGCTCATCTTCCTCCTCTGCCATAGGGAGTTTTGAGAAGTAATTAAGAGTGTTTACCTATTGATCTTCTCCTTCATATGGTGGTTCAGGGTCTTGATTCTCTTGTGCTTTTTCATCAAGATGATCAGGAGAATTGTGGGATTCTAAAACCAAAGCTTTAAAGATTGAAAGGGGTTCTTCGTAGTTTAGTCCCTCATCGGGATTAGGTGGGACTTGATTCTGTGGGGGTTGATAAGGTCTTCTGAAAGGTTGTCTATTGAATCCCTTATTATTAGTCTAGTTTTCTGTGTTACTCTTTTTTAGCTCTACCATTTCGTTCGAGATCTTTTGAAGAAACTTATGCCATTCATTTCAAACGAGTCCTTATTTTGCACTTCAGGTTTTGGAGGGTTTTCTTGCTTCCTCTTGGAGGTAGAAGGTTGTTCAGCTTAAGTATCATGGTTATATTTTAAGCATAACATATCTTTTTCCACTTGAATGGATTCCACAAAAGCCTCCTGCAAGTTATCTTTTCGTGCTCGTTTGACCCAAATAGCAATGGGATTATAATGCAGTAATCAACCAAAAGTTCTTCAGCAGGAAGAACAGTGGTAGGGATCCTTTTCTTCAAGTAAGAGAACCTTTGATTATAACCTTTAACCCTTTCCTTGCGTTTAATTTTCACTGAAGACAAATCTATGACCGAGTCCTCTAGAATTTTGTCATCCTAAAATTTATGGATAAATATCTTTTCAAATTCATCCTAGGAAGAAATGGATTGGGTTTGCAAGGAAAAGTACCAATTGGATGCTTTACCCTCAAAGGAGTATGGGAACGATATACAAACTACATCTTCATGTATAACATTCCTAAGTCTGATGGCCTACATGAAAGTTTTATTGTGATCCAATGCGGGTGACTTATCATCAGGGTTAAACTTAGGAATCCATTTCTTAGGATTCTTAGGAATTCTATGTTGTTCTCCAACAATGAATACAATATCCTAGTCAATCCAGGGTCTGTTTCCACCTTCTTCCATGGGTATGTCCTCTGAAGATGAACTGGAAGAAGACTCACTATCTGATGACTCTTCAGATGAGGATGAGGAAGATGAAGGAGGTGTTGGTGGTGGTCCACCTGTTGCAACGTTGGGATGATCTTATTGTGTTTCTCTGAATAATGAATCTAAGTTGAAATCAGGGAGGAGGTTGTGACAAGATGAATTGCGTTGTTCAATGTTTTGGTCACATGAATTTTGATTGTCTTGATTATTAGTCTGCGGATCATTGGTCTAATGGGGTTGGATTGTTGCTAATCCAAGATTACGCTCTTCTTGGATCCTCTGTTGTAATCTACCAACACTATCGGACGAACCTTTCAATAATTTTTCAAGTGTGAGGGGCCCCCTAGTGGGTGATATAAAAACAATATTGGTTCTCCTAGTTTCCTGCTCTATCATAGGGGTGGCAGGAATGGCAGTTGGATCTTACACCGGTTGTTTTACGGAGGTAGGTGCTTGCCTTTGACTATGGGTAAAAATCAATATTCTTGTTGGAGGAGGTCTACTGGTGTTTTGTTTAGGCATATCTTGCTCTTATCCCTCCTTCAAGCACCATTTGTTGAAGCCTTAATAATGTAGGTGCTGGAATGTTGTCCAAGGCTAGCAATAGAGGGTGAAAACCCAATTTGAAATGCTTCAAACTACTCCGCGTAAGAGAAATTCTATCCCCATACCGTTTGGTATGGTTAACTCCCACAGATATAAAGGTCTCCGCTGGAACTAGTGTGGGTTGATCCTAAAAGGATCGATCGTCCTATGAAGGAAGATCAAAGCTTTTCTATCTCTAGAAGTAAGTTTGATTTAAATGAAATCTAATCTAAGTTAGATCTAGATGAAAGAAGTGTGTTTTAATGTGCAGGATAACTTGATCTGAATCTTAATAAGTATTTTCACCTATTTGATAGAAATGTGAAGTGGATATTTACTTATTAGCTTAAGATACAACCGAAAAATTAAAATTAAATGATAGCAGCTTAAGGATTGAAGCACATGTAATACTATCCTGTATATGAAATGCTAATTGAAAAATTAACATGAACTTAATAATCTCTGTTAATCATTTGCAGAAATAGATAAATGTTTTAATTAAATAAATTCATTTAAAACATATGATACATAGACCATGAGTTAAGAGAAATCCAAACTATAGATCAATGTATGAATTGTGATTGCAAAATCAAAGAGTGTTCATTCAATGATTAAGGTGAAAAAAATTCAGATATCATCAAAGAAATTTGACAACATAAACAAAGAATATGCCAAAAGAAACTAACTTTGATTCACCAGGTTTGCAATAAATTACAAGATCCCAGGTGAAACAGTGTTTCTTTAGTCCTTCTCTAATGATTTTCTCCCCCCCCACCCCTACGAGATCTATACCCTTTAAATAAAAATTACAAAATAGTTACAAAGGGTAGACTTCCCATAAAACAGGGATTACAAAACCAAACTAATCTAAGAATGGACAAGGGCATTATGCCACTTGGACCAAAATTCTAACAACTCATCGACATCAGAAAACTTGGCCAACTCGAGTCCTAGCTGGGCATCACATGTGAAAGACTTAATTTCATTCTTGCTCAGTTTGTGCCAAGTGCACAGGAAAATGTGGATCTTGTGTTCCAAAATGATAGGATGCTTGATGAATTTGTCAACTTCGAAAAATTGGATGTGATCAAGCTACTGAATTTACTCTTTGATCTTCACACACCTGTGATCAACTTGCTCAATCATCAATTTTAGTGGACATGCTTGCTCAATTAGATCCATAGTGGGAAACTGTAGCGTGAGCAGGATGTTATTTGCAGCATACCACCTTCTTCCACAAATTTCCCGTGCCTTCTTAATTGTGTCTTCAACCATCTCATAAGCGTCTTTCCAGGCTTGTAGAAATTTTCTTATTTTTCTGAACTTAATGCTACTGAGAACAGGGATGTCTTCGAGTTTGTCTTTGATATACCTTTGCCACTCAGAAACATCATCAAGGGCCTTGGAAGCTTGTTTCCTTTTTTCAATTTGCTGCTCAAGAGTGTCAGACATTTTCTCAAAAAATTTATAATTTTCCTGAATATCATTCAGGGAACTAAATAACTCAGTCAAGAGTTTGTGATGCCCTTCATTAACTTCAGAGGCCAAATCTTTGAATTTTTGCTCATAGAACTCGGGGAATGAAGTAGATGCATTGGAAACTGCATCCTTTAGCTGTTCTTCCAATGTTTCTAACTTCTCAGCATTGGTAGTATTTAGGACTTGTGCATCTTGCAGTTCATCGTGGAGAGAAGAGTTTTGTTCCTGCAAACCCTTGAGCTGATTTTCATACTGAATTTTCAATTCATGAATCTGAGATTCATGTTCTTCATTAACTTTAACCAGCTACTCCTGAAGCTTCTTCAAATACTCTTTCTTGATATCTATCTCTTTATTCAACGAAGTGACTGAATCAAAATTTTCTCCAGCAAATGCCCCCATAGCTGTAGTAGTGTCTATTGTTTCCTGCTGAATGTCAGCAAAATGTTTAGGCCAGATTATTTGATTGGGGATAGGTGTCTGCAGCATGGTTGATCCCCTACTTCTCTTAGTACCTCTTCTTACCACTTATTTTGCTGACCTGCTGTAAAAGTATTCCCCAAGGGGAACCACAACATCATCTTCAGGATAAATTGTCAACTCGGTTGAAGATGCGACACTATTACCTTGTGCAACCAATGGAGCTATTTGGGTAACATTGGAACTAGGGATGGACATGGTGATCTAAGAGATAGATATCAAAGGGCCAGTGGAAGTAGAAACTGGAGGTGGAGAAGGAGGAGAAGTAAACAAGGTGGCAGACTCAGCGGGGGAAGTAGAGGCAACAGTAAGTGATGATTGCAGAGAAACAGTTGGAGACTGTGTCTCTGTAATTATTGTTGGTAAGGTGGCAGATGGAACTGACAAGTTTGAAGGTGAAGTAGAAATGGAGGTCAAAGCAAAAAATAATTGAGATATGGTGGAAGGTGGTAGTGTAGCCTTAAAAGATGAAATGCGAGTAAGCTGAATAAAAGAGGTGGAAGTAAGATCAACATAAGAGAGTGAGGGTGTAGAAGTTAATGCTTCAACAGTAGTAGTGACTTAATCAAAGTGGTGATCTGGAATGGGATCATCTATCACTATGTTGTTAAGGAAATAAGCATTTTCCTAAGAATTTTCAGTTATCTCTTGTACAACAGGAACAGGAGGAAGTCTTTTATCTTCTCCATCATTGTCCACAATGTTCAATGTAGGTATGGTAGATGCAAGGGTTTGAATCTTCTTCCTCTTTGCTGGGTCACTTGCAACTACTTGAGTATCATTGGTTGGGTTACTCACGGCAACCACTTGAGTATCAAGTACTGAAGTCATTTGTGCCAATTGTTTCTTTATCTATTTAGATGTTTGAATTAATACCTTCAATTCTATAGCAGGTTTAAATTTTGGATCATCTTCCAAAAGGCCTTTACCTTTTCCATCAGCTGGATATGTCAACATTAATGGAGCACTTTTCTTTTGTGCTTATTTTTGTTCCCTTTCCTTTCTGACCTGCTCTACCAGTTGTAGCTCCATTTTCTTGTAACTCAAAACCTTAGTCTTGAGCTCTTTCTGGTATTGAAGAATGAAACTCTGTTCTTCTTTGGTTTTAGCTCTAAGAAAGACTTCAGAAAACAGATTTTCCCATTGATAAATAGAGTCATCAGGAGCAGCCTCATGGACATAGGTGGTCTTCATGTGTTCTTGGGAAAAGTGGGCAGCCAAGAATCCTTTGGGATCATGCATCCTTTTGGGGGCTTGTCCCAACTTTAATGAAACAATCTTCTTTCCCAATATTGCAGAATATGTTGAGGTTGGAATAACCAGAGGTCCAAGGTTTAAAGGGAATTTAGGCCATCCCCTTCTTTTAGGTCAAGTCAGCTTAAGGAAAACCTCATCTGTAAAAGTTTGGAAAGCTATTTCGCAAGCAACAATCTATCTGGGACTATCCTTGGCAGCAAATGCACTGTGCTACTTCCCCAAAATATGATATAGGAGAAAGATTCTCCCACATACTAGTCAACAATTGTGGGGATGAGAGTTTTGGCATCAGGAGAGATGGCAGGTGCATCTTCTCTAAATATCTGATGGTAAATTGCACCAAAGAAATGATCATAGATATCGTATAGTAAAGGAACATAGTTGTTCTCCCACAATAATGAACAATAAATGTGAATAGGGGGAGCTGAAAGTGTCCAATTCCATTACATGAAAGGGTACTGGAATTCTTAGCAGAATACATCGATGACGTAGGATGAATAAAAGAAAGAAGGATTCCTTGTAGTTGGTGTCTTTTGATACCGATCAATTGCTGACTTTAACTTCATTGACAAAATTGAAGCCCAATTGAATGACTCCCCAGTTGTGACGACGTGATGGGCCACATGTTCCCATTCAGATTTGAACATAAAATAATTAGGTAGACCATACAGCTTGCAAATCATGGCTTCCAAGAGGGAACTGTGAAACATGGTATAGGTTATCGACTTTGGGTATGAAGTTGATAGCGTTATTCATCCGTGACTTCATCATCTCATCGAAGTGCAACCCTGTGTTGGCAGAATCCAGGAAGGAGGCATTAAGAAGTTGGGTAGCCGACTTAAGGGAATACGCTCTAATGAAAACTTCAGGGCGAAAGGAAACCAAAAGATACCTCGCACAGTTGTTAAAGGAATGGTATTTGGGGTTCGCATGGTTAATTATCCACTTGAATGCATCTGTGTAAGGGAGAAGACCAGGTCTAGCTGCTATGGTGTGTAACTGGGAATCCCTAATTTTCTCATAGACATGCCGGTTATCTTGAATGTCCAGCAGGTTGTCATTATCGAAAATGGCATAAATTTTAGACCAGTCTATCGGATAGGTTTTCGAGACTTTGTCATTGGTATCAACAGATATGCCGAAATTGGGGTCGTTGTTCAACATGTCTTTCTGTGCTATCTTAGAACAGGAAACTCTCGACATGGTAAAGAATGGTAAATTTTGGTAAAATAAATTGAAACCAATTAAAAACAATTCGAAAATGATGACAGAAATCATAAACAAATAAGAAAATGACATGAAACCGACCTATGCTGACGAAAAATGGCAGAAAACTGTTGATGTATATGTAACTTCTGAATGTATTTCATCTATGTATTATTATACTCCTATAGAGATGTATTGTTCCTCTATACGAAAGTGTCATCATTTGTATTGACAAGTGTCGCAAGTGTTGTAACTTTCTAATGGGTTATTAGACCACCTAGTAAGGGGTCGGCCCAGATTAATGTACCCATGGGTTATTAGACTGATTTAGACAAGTTGGCCCCACTGGTTTATTGGGCAGGATAGAACAAGTATAAATAGATATCGAGAGATCTCTATTTGATCATCTCATTACTCACTCTTCCATCACTTGGAAATTGGTGCACATGTGAGGAGGAGGATCAACATCTAGAAGAAGACTATCTCTTGTACTTTGGTAGTATCATTGCTCTTTCTATCTCTGAGGAAGTTGTGGGGTTTTTCACCTTTATGGTTTTCCCCAGTGAAACTATGTGTGTCCATTATCTTATGTGATTGCTTGATACGCTTGATACATGCTTGATATGATTGATATGTTGTACATGTTATTCTCTCAGTAAATATCCTAGAGTATGTTGAATTAATGCTAAAAAATTAACATGGTATCAAAGCTTCCCTTAGAAGAAGACATTGTGCAGTGGTGAAAACTAGGGTTTCTTGTTTATTGGGTTTCTCTCCACAGATTTTGGAAAAGCAGTAAGGTAGATTGACTCTACTCATCAAGGAGAATCTATCTGTCCAATCAGAATTCAATTCTGAGCACTTTCAATTTTGGCCCTAAAAATTAGGGTTTCCACAAAATAGAAATTTCTAAAATCTGAAGACATAGCTGGAAGCTCCTTGGAAAAATCGAAGTTTAGAGATTTGGATCGAGATTTTGGGTTGGGTGAAGCTCCGGGAAACTCAAACCCTAATTCAGGGTCCTCTTAGTGAATCCAGGAAGACTAAAAGGAATTTCTGAAGGCTGGAACTTTGCATATCTCAAATTTTGAGTATACCAGGCTGATCAACTCATCAAGGCACATCTTTCTATCCTTTCAGAAGTTTTAAATTCAAAGTTTGAATTTTTAGGGTTTCTTAACAAACCCTAATCCGGGACTAGATCCAGTTTTCAGTGAATCAAGTGGTAAGACCTAAATATTTTCTATTTCCATTTGAAGTACTCTTTAAGATGTCTCACCACACCAAGATTGAGGATAAGCTTGAAGGGGCTGATAACTTTCGAGCATGGAAGTATAGGATTGGGTTAATCCTGGAAGAAAATGAGTTGGACACTTATATAAGTGAAGAGGTCCCTATCCCAGAGGGAGAAGAGGCTAAGGCTCTTCATAAAAAGAACTTGGTCAAGGAAAAGAGGATAATTATTGATTCTATCAAGGACCATCTCATCCCACATGTGTCATCTTTGAAGACACCTAAGGAGATGTTTGATTCCCTGACCAAGCTATTTGAAGGGAAGAACATAAATTGGAAGATGACCCTGCAGAACCAATTGAAAGGGGTAAAGCTTCAAAGTGGAGAGACCATTCAATCCTATTTCTCTAAGGTCTCTCAGATTAAGGAACAACTTGAAGCTGTGGATGAAGTACTGGACAATGGTGAAGTTGTTATGAACACATTGAATAGCCTACCTAGGTCATGGGATTCCTTTATCCACATAATCTGTGCAAGAAAGAAACTACTCTACTTCCGTAGACTGTGGGAGGAATTTTCACAAGAAGAGGTTAGGCTTGTAGCCCGAGAAGAGAATATGGGAAATGAATATCAAGCCCTCATAGCACACACCAAGAAAGGAAAGTCCAAGAGGGAGCATTCTCATGCCAATAAATCTTCACATTACCATCAACATAAAGATAAGAAAGATCTCGGATGCTTCACATGCAATGAGAAGGAACACTTTGTTGCAGATTGTCCCAAGAAGAGGAAAGACAACAACAACAATCTCAACAAGAAGAAAAAGAACAACAAAAGAAGATATCATGCTCATGCTGCCGAGGATGATAAACCTCCCAATAAGAAGGCTAGAGAAAAAAGTGATGACTCATCAAGCGAAGATGAATATGTTCTAATCTCTACTGTCACAGGTACTATCTCTCATGGATGTAATGATTGGCTTATTGACAGCGGGGCTTCCAAACACATGATTGGGTTTAAAGAATCTTTTGTAAATCTATTGAACATGAATCACCCCATAAGGTGAAGCTTGGTGATGATTATCAATATCCTATCAAAGGAAGTGGTGAAGCCTCCTACAACCTAGACTCTGGAAAATCCTTGAAGATGAAAGATGTGTTATTTGTACCTGGGCTCAAGAAGAACCTACTATCCATCTCTGCATTGGATGAAAAAGGCATGAGAGTTGCATTTGTAGATGGCCAAGTCCTAATGTGGCCAAAGGGTAAAACTATTGATGATGTAGTGGTGATTGGAGAGCAAGAGGGAGGATTGTACAAATTGAAGGGACAAACTGAACATGCCATGGTACATGAATCCATGGAGCCAAGTGAACTTTGGCATAAAAGGCTTGCACATGTGTACTACAGAGCACTACCAATTGCAAGTAAAGCTATAGAAGGTCTTCCTGAAATCAAGTCAAAACATGAAGGTGTTTGCAAAGGATGTGCAAAAGGAAAGAACATTAAGAAGGCATTTCCAAGAAGTGAAAGCAAAGCAAAAGGAATTATGGAGATCATCCACTCTGATGTATGTGGACCAATGTCATCCAGTTCTCTGAGTGGGTATGTATACTATGTCTCTTTCATTGATGATTTCTCTAGGAAGACTTGGGTTTACTTCTTAAAGAACAAAGATAAAGTATTTGATAAGTTCAAGGAATTCAAAACCTTGATGGAGAATCAAACTGACAAGAAGATCAAGACATTCAGATCCGACAATGGCGGAGAATTCACCTCATGTGATTTGAAGAAACTATGCAGTGATTCAGGGATTAAGAGGGAGTTGACTGCTCCCTACAATCAACAACAAAATGGAGTTGCAAAAAGAAAGAATAGAACAATCATGGAAGCAGCATGAGCAATGTTGCATGACTAGGATCCACCTATGCATCTATGGGAAAAAGTAGCTAGGACAACTATATATGTGCAGAACAGAACACCTCACAAGATATTGGACAACAAGACACCAGAAGAAGTCATCTTAGGATATTTGGTTATCCAGTATATAAACATGTCCCAAAGGAAAACAGGACAAAGCTAGATCCTTCAGGAAAGAAGGGTATCTTTGTGGGGTACAGTGAAAGCTCGAAGGCTTACAGAATATAATTTCCAGGGTTCAAGAAGATTGATGTCAGTAGGGATGTAACATTTGATGAAGACTCAGCTTTCATCAAGTCAAGAAAGGTACCTATTGAAGATCATGAAGAACCAAAGGAAACTAGATTTCAAGATACCACTATGACTGAAGCAGAAGTAGATCGAGAAATTGAAGATCCACAAGAACCTGTAGATCCACCCCGTGAGAAGGACTCTCACAAGAGGAAACCTGCATGGGATAGAGATCTCATTCAAGATGCAAAAAGGTATGGTATTCCAGAAGAAGAACACAGAGAAAGGAAGAGAACTAGATCACGCACCAATTATGTTTCCTTACTCTATGACATTATGAACAAAGAACCCTCCAGTTATGAGGAAGCAGCGGAAAAGAAAGAATGGAAGGATGCCATGTTCAAGCAATACCATTCGATCATGAAGAATGATGTTTGGGATGTGGTCCCAAGACCTGAAGGGAAGTCTGTTGTGACTTCCAAGTGGATCTAAAAGATCAAGCATGCTAGAGATGGCAGCATATAGAAATACAAAGCAAGATTTGTAGCTCGTGGCTTCTCCCAGAAAGAGGTGATAGACTATGAAGAAACTTTTTCTCCTGTAGCCAGGTACACTTCCATAAGATTAGTACTTGCTCTGGCTGCAATGATGAAATGGAAGATACACCAAATGGATGTCAAGACAGCTTTCTTGAATGGTGTGTCGGTTGAAGAAAGCCTTGTATGGCTTGAAGCAAACTCCTAGGACTTGGGGATGATGCACTATTTTCTAGGCATGGAGGTGCGGCAGAGTGTAGATGAAATATTCCTTGGACAAGGGAAGTATGCAGTAGAGATCCTAAAGAGATTCAGGATGATGGACTGCAAGGCCATGGCAACACCTATGGCATCGAACCTGAAGCTTCTGTGTGATGCTTCATCTGATCCGGTTGATGTCACGATGTATCATTAGATGATTGGGTCCTTGATGTACCTGACAAACACGAGACCAGATATTTGCTTTGTGGTGAACACATTTAGCCAGTTCCTCATAGATCTGAGGAGTGTTCACCTGGTTGTTGTAAAGCATATTCTGAGGTACCTTAAGGGTACAGTTGATTATGGGCTCAAGTCTGATGCGAATCAAAAGTTTAACCTGTAGGGTTATGTTGATTCAAACTGGGTAGGCAGTGCTGCAGATAGGAAGAGCACTTCTGGGTGCTACTTCAGTATGGGATTAGTTGTGATCTCTTGGTTTAGCAGGAAGCAGTCCTGCGTAGCACTAAGTACAACCAAAATAGAGTATGTTGCAGCTTGTTCGGCTAGTTGTGAGGTAGTATGGCTCCGGAAGCTACTATCTGAGTTATTTGATCTCCCATTGGAGGCTACTAGTATCCTTTGTGACAACTAGAGTTGTGTGAAGCTGTCTCAGAACCCGATGTTCCACGACAGGTCGAAGCACATTGAGATCAAATATCACTATATCAGGGATATAGTGCAGAGAAGAGCAGTGAAGCTCCTGTATGTTGCGACGGATGAGAAGATTGCAGATGTGCTGACGAAACCACTATCCAGAGTGAAGTTCAAGTACTTCAGAGAGAATCTTGGTGTTCTTCAGATTGGTGACACTTCGAGGAAGAAGTGATGGACACATTTGTAGGAGCCATTCCAAGCATGGTGAGAGGAGGATCCTTCCCATGGACATGGATGTAAGTGCTGGATGATGAGCATCAGGACGATGCTCCAGTTACTGCTATGTATATGCATCATGTTGGATGCTTGTTATGATCAGGTGGATCATTTATTTTTTGTATGTATCAGGTGGATACATGGGATGATCAGGTAGATCATGTATGATGATATGTATCAGGTAGATATTGTGTATGCATCAGATGGATGCATTGTATGATCAGGATGATCATGGATGACGAGCTTCAGGATGTTGCTCTAGATGATATGCATCAGGATGATGCTACGATGATGATCAAGTTGATCATGTGATGATGTACATCAGGATGATGTATGATGAGTCCGAAGACACAGATGCATAGAGCCTTTCCGACATGGTGGTAGATGTGTTCTCCCATGTACGTTGATATAAGTGCAGAGCCTTTCCGACATGGTGGTAGAGGTGTTCTCCCATGTGCATTGATGTAAGTGTAGAGCCTTTCCGACATGGTGGTAGATGTGTTCTCCCATGTGCATTGATGTAAGTGCAGAGCCTTTCCGACATGGTGGTAGAGGTGTTCTCCCATGTGCATTGATGTAAGTGCAGAGCCTTTCCGACATGGTGGTAGATGTGTTCTCCCATGTGCATTGATGTAAGTGCAGAGCCTTTCCGACATGGTGGCAGATGTGCTCTCCCATTTGCGTTGATGTGAGTGCTGAGCCTTTCATGAATGGTCAGAGGAAAGTCCTTCCATGCCGGTGAGTGTAAGTGCTGTGTTGTGTGCATCTAGACTGTGCTTCGTGGATGATGATCAGTATGATCATGAGTATCAGGATGATACTCCGTGGTCGTGGACAAGTTGTGAAGTTACATGTAAAAGATCCTGGGAGATCCGATAGGTTGAGCAGTATGCTCGTAATTTATCCTGGGATGCTCTTTCGAGGTTTTGTTAATGCACGTAATCAGTCCTAAGGATTCCACAGTATGGCCAGTGATGATGAAGACCTACAGGTGGTGGGCCTACATCCAGTATGAAAAAGGACTGGCTCTGTAGAACTTCCTATGACAAGTAGATTGGAGATTGATTGAGATAGCAGCAGTGACGATGATTCGATGACAATGATCGAGTGATGATGATCCAGAGAAGAAGACTTATGCTAACAGATTTGTGTCGAGCAATACCTTTCTTGTTAAGAGGGAGTGTTGATGTATATGTAACTTCGGAATGTATTTCATCTATGTATTATTGTACTTCTAATGAGATGTATTATTCCTCTATATGGAAGTGTCGTCATTTGTATTGACAAGTGTCGCAAGTGTTGTAACTTGTTGATGGGTTATTAGACCACCTAGTAAGGGGTCGGCCCAGATTAATGTAACCATGGGTTATTAGATTGAGTTAGACAAGTTGGCCCCACTGGTTTATTGGGCAGGACAGGACAAGTATAAATAGAGATCAGGAGATCTCTATTTGATCATATCATTACTCACTCTTCTATCACTCGGAAAGTGGCACACATGTGAGGAGGAGGATCAACATCTAGAAGAAGACTATCTCTTGTACTTTGGTTGCATCATTGCTCTTTCTATTTTTGAGGAAGTTGTGGGGTTTTCACCTTTATGGTTTTCCCCAGTGAAACTCCGTGTGTCCATTGTCTTATGTGATTGCTTGATATGCTTGATACATGCTTTATATGATTGATATGCTGTACATGTTATTCTCTCAGTAAAAATCCTGGAGTATGTTGAATTAATGCTAAAAAATTAACAAAAACAACCCCTGGTAAAAGGTCACAGCAAAATCCTTGTAGTAGGTAAATTCTCAAAATTGAAAAATGTTAAAAGAAAATAGAAAATTCGACATATTTAACAATTTCGTCTAGTGAAATCTAGACCGTAGGATGAAAAAAATCAACGGCTAAGATATAACATGCGGGATGCGAAAGGAAAGTTGTGTAAGTTTATTTTTGCACATATGTACATTCTTTCCGCAATCCACAATGCGGGTTGTGGAAATACCACTCTAAATATAACAAACCCAAAGTTTCCGCAATTGCAGGTTGTGGGTTATAGAAATGCAACCGACACAATTTAAAATAATGAACTTTCTGCAATCCGCAATCCGCAATTGCGGATTGCGGGTTGTGAAAACACAAAGTGCAATTTATTTTTAAAATCTTTTTGCAATCCGCAATTGCGGGTTGCGGGTGCATCAAACCACGATTATTGAAAAATATTTCCTCATCTAAAATCTGCATTGCGGATTGCGGGTTGCGGAAAGAAAGCATTCCAAATCCAAAAACCAAGCTTCCACAATACGCATTGTGGATTACGGATTGCGGGTTGTGGAAATAACAAACTTTTGGGGAAATTGCTTCTTTCCGCAACTCACAAAAACACACAAAAACACACAAAAATGAATGAATTTTTAAAGAGAAAAAATTGTTAACTGAATCAAATCATGAGAAAGATATAAAAGGCATGATAAGCGAGATAAAAACCCCAAACTGACTAAGGAATTTAAACATTACCTTTGCATATAAAAAATTGGGGCTTTCATGTTTAAAGAAAACATGGGATCTGTTGTATCTACAACAGGCCCATAGTGAAATATTGGGTACATTACATAAATATTAGGATGGCATTGGCATTAGCCATGAAAAATGGTTTAATTATACTAATTAACCAAATTGGAGGGTCTTTATTAGACTTATTCAACTAGAATGGTCACACTATTTAATATAATCATGCATATGGTGGTCACATCCCACACGCTAGCGGTCACACTATTTAATATAATCATGCATATGGTGGTCACATCCCACACTCTAGGGGTCACACTGTTTAATATAATCATGCATATGGTGGTCACATCCCACACTCTGTTGGTCACAACCCACACTGCATAGCAACTGTTCTATTAATGCCATTCAATCTATAAATACATCTACTATGTTAGTAGCTAGTAAGGATTATATAGAAATATCGAGAAGGAAAATAGATCGGTACTAGTTTCTTATAAAACTGAAATTCCAAGTACTAAGTACTTTAGAAACCTCAGCAATCTATAGCTTCTTATGTTAATTGGAGAAATTAAAATGTAAGATAAAAAACTCTTAATTTACTTTGTTCAAAAATATATTGTAAAAAATGTAGAAAATTTAAAATTACCATCAAGTTGACTTTTAAATAAAGTGGTCCCAAAGACTTGATGCTAAGTAATGTTGTGTCCTTCATACTTTGTGTTGGCTTAATGATTATAGTCTACGGTTTACGCTAGCCTTCCTTTTAGTAGCATCGTTAAATAGCAATTTTGCTTAAGTTGTTCCACGAGAACCATGGATTACAATGGTCTTTGATTTATTCTCAGTGACACGTTATTCTCTAGATATAAATCTAAAAGCTAAAACCAAAAAGTAGAAAATCAATAACTAATGAGGCAAGAGAATTTGTGATTCAGATTTTGAAAAGTTGGTTCCAAATGCTCATTAATGAAATAACCAATGAGGCAAGAGAATTTGTGATACATATTTTGGAAACTTGGTTCCATATGCTTATTAATGAAATAGCAGTAATACACATTGTCATCACTATTCATTATTGACTTTGCATAGAGGGTGTTTAGAACTTTGTGGTTCAACGTCATATACTATGTACCTTGATACAACTTTTTCTTAACAACAATGCAGATTTATATCAATATTGAAACTTCCCATTACATATGTACACAAAGGAAAAGAATGACCCTTAGCCTTGGAATTGTCCATCACTCCACTTTTTTCCTTTATGGCCTTCCCATACATCTTTAAAGCATGGAAAGAAAATAAATACTTCAACCTCAAAAGAAACTTGCATATTTATATTGACTACTTTCTTCATTATTGAGATTGCCAAGGTTACAAAATGTTCTCCGGAACACTCTAAGATACTTGATGTTATTTGATTTCATTGAAAATGTTAGGCACTTTCATTACTCTATGCTGCTTTTCCCTTTAGATTCAGAGCACTAACACTAAATATTGGTTGCGAATAACACTGTCAATTGGATCTCAATTGGATTCCATATTTTGTTGGTGCATCTTATATTCGTTTTGGTTAAGGAATGACAAGGTTTGAGACAATCTTTGTGTCATTTATGAAAAACAAATCAAGGAACCTCCAATAATGGAAATTGCTGCATTTTCCATATTATCCATTGCTCCATTGTATCTTCTCAACACATGTCTAGATTTCTATTCCACGGTATCTTCTCTTTCCACTGTATCTTCTCATGGCGTGTTGGGATTCCTGTTATATTGTGTCTTCTCACGGAATGTCTGGATCTATTCAATTGAGACTTAGCATCTTTGAATGAATCTAGAGTCTATTAATCACTACATTTTTATTGATGGTTTCCTTTGAGTGCTTATATCTTCACTTGCGAGTCTCCTTAGAAAACTTCATCTCCTTTGGTAATTCTTGTCCTTGTTTCCAGATCTTTTAGGGTGGCTAAAGCTTAAGCTAAAATACCGGTCTTAATGCCAATATTCCATGCAAACTTGCAGCGAATTACTCCTTCTCGACCAAAAAATATTCCTCCTAAGCCAGATGGAAAGGGATTCACCCATCAAAAATCCAGATGAATTTGTTTTGGTCTTAACATCCATTGAAGAATGTATACTTCTGGATGCTTCTAGATATTCAAAGATCTTCAAACAATTTGCTACCTGGACAACATCTCCTTCATCTAAGTCTTGGGTTGTAATGCTCCTTAAGTATGTATCCATTGTATCTCGTTTTCCTTGAGTTGATTGGTGCCTCTTTTCCTTTGATATTGGAGAATATAGTGTCTCTAATCATGGCTGAATAGAGTTTTTGACTTGGAGTAGAGTCTCAGTTTGATTATTGAAGACTAAGTTGTTTCCTTCTAGTCATTTTTTCCATATGATGTATCTTTCCATTAGATTTCATACTTCCTTTAAGGGAAGTATTTGTTTCTGGTGGCCTGGATACATCTTATTGCATATTGCAAAGTGTTGATATATATAGGAGGATTTGTATCCTAGAAAATTAGATTCAACATCAATCTTGTAAAAGAATAATCTAAGAATAGATGGTGTTGTTCAGGATTTCTACCTTATAGTGAGGAGATGGACACTACCAACTGGGCGGGGTTGACAGGTAAATACATTAATTGCATTACAACTAGTTCTTACAAATGACAGAGATCGGGGTATCGAAAGACATACCTTTACTCGACGGCTGGTCCTAGCTTTCACTTGATCTCCCACTTGATCTCCCGCTTGATGAACCTGCAATACAAAAGATACATTCCTTAGCGTATCTTGACTATATATAAATATGATGAAATTAGAAAGTAATTTAACATCAAATATAATCAAATATTACACCAAATAGACATACAATCTAATAGACATCTGATTGGGGACAAGAAGGGTATTTCGACCTTTTAATTGTCAAAGAAACATGAATTAGTACAATATACCTGACGTGTTGAGATGTTTCTGCAACCGAGTCCTGGGCTCCTGCTCTTCACAATGACTTGGAAATTTCCTCCAGCATAATAGTGCTTAAAGCCTTTCTTCTAGTTCCCTCTCTCATGGATCCTCCTTGTATTTATGGGACAAGGTAGGCAGTTTAGATAGAGAGGTGGTTGAATTGGGAGGTTGGGGAAGTTGCAGAATCAACTTCAACTAATCCCAATTCATCAAATTAATATATTTTTGATTTCATCTTAATATGTGTGCGAGTTTCTCAAGGCATAGTAGCGCACATGACGCAACTTTTGTGTTTTGCAACAAGCACCTACAGCTTTTCCAAGGTGTGTGCTAGTTTCACTTGAGAAAAGTAGGGCATACTAGCAGATGTGCATTAGTATTTTCTCCACATAGTAGCGCACATTTCAAAAGATCAGGTAAATCAGGGAAATTCCTAGGTGAAGAGGGTAGGTTCAGTCCATACATCATATAGGGAAATCTAGCTCTTCAATCCATGTTTTCCTTTTCTGTGATCGATAGCATAATGTGATCATGTATGGAGAAGTGCAGATTTGACCTATAACATATGCCCCCTAATGTGTGATGTCAGAAGGAAATGATGGCCGAAATACATTATAAGTCCAAGTCAGAGGAGGAGCAAGAAACCGTAGAACCAAGTCACAAAAACACCTGAAACAACGATCAAGGTCAGCGAGCAATTACAATCTTGACATCATATAAATGTGTAGCATGATCTCCGATACATAACTAGGAGATGTATATATAGATCATGGCCACTGAAGTAAAAGCGTGGATCGATGTCAAAATGAGAGATCATAGCCATAAAAACAAGCAGGATCTATGTATCATGAAGAGCCAAAATAAGTGAGGCTCAGTCTTTCACAGCTTGGGTGATAAGATAAACAAGGTGATGCTATCATAATCCCAAAGTCTTCATCCAAACAACCCAGGGTACAAACCCAAACCATGCGAATAAATGAGCTAAAGTCGAACATGGGGGGTATCGTTTGATTACCGATCATTGATGTATACTATTAACTAATGCGAGGACTTCCATCGATAATGATAATGGGGTCCAAGGTGCCTAGTACGATCCAACAAGTGTGAATAAGAGGACTTGAAGTCGAACACTAGAAGAACCTATCTAATAAGAGACATTGATGTATTCTCCTTTCTTCAATAGTGAGGGAAATTGCCACTGATAACTGCAATCCCCAAGGTACTAACCGAAACTCTAAACTTCGTTCTCAGAGCATAATGAGTTGACGTCGATGGGAAGAAGTCCACTAGAAGGGAGGCCTTAATGTATCCTCCATCATCCAATATGAGGAACACTCACAGGTATGAGCTGATGTGGAGTAGGACAAGTAACAAGATGAAACGAACTGACACCAGGATGGCCGACACATGAAGTCAAGGTAAACTGCAGAATGGTTGGAACAGGTTGTATCCTTGAATAGTGAGCACAACACAAAGTGGCTTAGGCAGTTTTAAACATGAGGTGGAAGTGATATAAGCCTGCAATGTAGGAGACATTGACAGCCCCTCCATATGGTTAGAAGAATAACCAACCGAGGGAGTAAAAAATCAGAGATCGAGTTCACCCTAAGGCCAAAAAATAAAACCCAACTAACATGAAAGACTCAAGTAGGTGCTGTGTTCAAGGACATGACTGACTGAACTGCCTTTGAAAGTGAAAAAGATGTGATATACCCTTCTTATCACTTATTCATTTTTGATAAAAGAATATCCGTCTTCTTGTTTTAATGAGTCCAAGAAGAAAAGAAAACTCAATAGGTCCAACCATGTAAAGAGTTTAATGATCCCATGGGAGGAAGACTCAGGACCTTCTTCATTGTTTACATAGTTCGAAGAAGAGATAGAAGAGTACTCTATAGTATTGATCTCTAAATTTTAATATCGAGCTGAGATATGTTCTTGCTCGCCGGTGTTTTCAATTTTAAGGAGTTTGAAAAACTAAAACAATAACTCCATACACCTACTCGTGGATTTTAATATTGAGCCCAAGTAGGTTAATGCTCGTCGGTGTTTTCTTGTTTATAGAGTTTGAAAAACTTAAACAATCCTCTATTTACCCTCTCGTGGATTTCACATTGAGCCTGAGTAGGTGAGTGCTCGCTTGGTGTTTTCATATTTCGAGAGCCTGAAAACCCTAAAGAAGGATCCAAAAGATCCTTTTTCGTATAGTTAGTCTCCTCCCCTAAAAAAGTTTAAAACAATGAGAGAAGAACTCTTCTAGCCACGTATGACTAGAGTATCCTTTTTTCGTAATTAATCTGCAAAGGTCCGAAAAAGGGTTAAACTTATACCTAAGCAGATGGACCTTCAATTCCTTTAACGAGCTTGAATAAGCCAAGTTTGCTCGGTGATCTTGTTTAGTTTTTCAATAGTCAAAACAAGAGCTTAAAACAACTTAAAAGATTGGTTCTAGGATCCTATGTTCATGACCTACCAAAGAATAGGATCTCAACAATTGCATTAGTAATGATCGACAAATCTTCTCACTCACATAATAATGATGATATTATACCTATAAGATTTATCAATAAAAGAATAAGTCATTTCCGATTTGATACTAGTGAAAATTTGAGATATTTAGGTTAAATTTACCTCACCAAAGTGTCAAAGTATGAGTGATTAAATAGAATATTTTCTACACAACTTGAAACTATACACTTTTTGAAAAAGGGGGTAAAAATTAAAATAAATTTTATATAACTAATTTCAAATTGAAAACTCAAATATCACATTTTGAATTTGTAGGGCAAATTTGGAGCAAACCCTTGATCTTCCTCCACTCATTGCGATCAAACCGGAGCGTCAATCGACATCCCATCTCCACCAAGTAAGTTATTTCTGCCAATACTTGCAATTTAATGCATTATTTTGTCAATTTTTATGGTTAAAAATCATTTTCTAGCAATGTACAATTCGTATTTTGCATGTGCACTACTGTGTATGAAGCAAAGTAGGGCATAATGGTAGTGTGCGCTGGTTTCCCTCAACGAAAACAGCTCTCAAACATGCCTATCTAGCTTATACAGTAGTGCACACCCCTGAAGATGAGGTAAAAAATGTCAAGGGCTAAAAGTTGGACCTTTTCTTGGCAGGATGGTGCTTGTTTGGAGAGAAAGAGAGCATGAGGATATGGATCGGACAGCTTTGCAAGATCCAGGGACTCTTCATATGCTCTAAAGGTGTGGATTGTTGAAATTTTATAGAACCATTAACATGAGGGCACAAAACCGCTTGCTTCAGAGGCTTGTTCAGTATTGGATGTAGATGCCATGGTATTTAATATCCGGGGAGAAACCTTAGAACTCACCATGGATGAGATTTATTTTATCACGGGTCTCTCCTGAAGGGGAGATGAAGTGAATCTGAAAAGGTCCTCATGCAATGTGGGTGCCTTATCCGTACAATAATATGTGAATACTTACTGTGTACCGGGAACAGAAAAATCCGGTAGTCAAGTGCTCATTTCGACCATTGTCAGCCTCCCTCTCAAAGTTATTGTGAGTATGCTTAATCGGATGGGATGGAGTGCTACACAACATTTAGCCTCGAGACACTATATGCATATTGGTATTGAATGCTTGTAGGGGCATGTATATGACTGTTGTACTAGTCTTTTGGAAAACATGAAACTTCAACTCTCGGGATGTAAGACCAGGAGGATGAAGAATTTTGGATATGGGAGAATACTTTGCACTTTCTTCTTCGAGAGAGTGCCTGCTATCAGTTTGGGCATGCCTTTGCCCCCAGTCAACCCTTGTGAGCCAAGGTTGGCTCATTGGGGTGAAATCCTTCTCTGTCAAGGTGGATGTGAGAGCAAATTTTGCTACCACGAGGATGATGTCTGGGGCTGGTGGGAAAGACAAGTGCCAATATTTGAGCAGTTTCCATATGCTGGTATGGACTTCCGCGATGATCCTGAGCTGATCCTTCCTCCAGGTGAAGCCTGGGGAGAGATAGGTATGTTTACGCTTTTTGAAAAATTATTTGATTTTTTCAATTTTTTGCATATATGATTTTTATGATGAGTTCAAAGTACTGAAACAAAGTGTCAAATGCAGATGTTGGACTAGTGCGCCCTGAGGGACACCCATATACTTTCGTGAGACCAGTGGAAGTGGGTGCAACTAAGGCCACTCTGGGGACCATATAGAAGAAGATGAGTCGGTTGACTCATGACATTCCTACATATCGGATTGAGCAGATGCCAATTGATATGCAGGAGGATGTAGTTGGTGTGCCCCCAGCCTAGATTAGGTTGCTATGAAAAGTAGCTAGGCTGGTCCTATGCTACCGAGAGGCAGCAGAGACAGATGAGGCCCCACCTTCTCCACAGGAGAAGGATATTCTATGTATATTTTTGAGGCCATCGAGCCAAATTTTGTATCTTATGACATGACTCTGTGATAGACTTGTGATCCAAAATCATATTATTTTTTGATACAGTATCGGTTATCTACCTATGTGTTATTGTCAAATCCCGAAATTTCTGAAAAATTTAAAAATTTTTATTATAACAATAAATGTTAGTTAATAGCATTCCTGGTCCTGTTTAATTTCAGTAACTAAACATAATCTTGTTTAAAAGATTCTGTCTTACTACAATTGTGATTTTTGTGATTTTAAATGTTGACTGTTTTTGTTTCAAACTGCAAAGGAAGAGCTAGCCATAGCTGACTGGCTTACTTAGCTTACGAGCTAATGCATACTTTGACTTTTGTTTGCAGGTACACCGGTGAAGTATGGGTCACTGAATTTTAATCTTTGTACGTATCAAGCTCCTTTACTTGCACTGTAAAAACTTAAAGAAGATCTATTTACTATGCTAGTTGTCGTGTAAGACAGTAAGGTTCTATTCGTGAAATATACGCTTAAATCAGATTGATAGTCTGCCTCGACATGATATTTCTTATCCTGGATAGTACCATCAGGTTTTTGCGATGACTTACAAAGTTTCCCGTCGTATCCATTGCGATATGAACATGACCCTATGTTAATGATGTAACTATCACTGTAGTGAATTATTAGTATCATGTTTAATATCTGCCTATAGTGACGTTTGCGTTAGGTGATCTATTGTCAACTATTAACGGTGATTACTGCTGTGTTCATGCGTTATTAACATGAGTGGGAGTTGTGACTCCTCTAGCGATGTTCCATTCATCTATGTTTTCAAGATCCCAACGTCCACTTAGTATTATTGTTTAACTTGTCTCATCTAACTCTGTATTGGTTTTACTCTATGTTCATGGTATGGACCTGTATATGAGTTTATATTTAGACATCATGATAATAAATATTGTTATTCTCATTGTTGATTGTTCACCATGGTATTGGGAGATTTATGGTAATTAGAACTTAGTAACAATGGTGTATCCCATCATATGATTATGGTAACATTTCAATGTCTTAAGTGATATGGAGTTTTCATTTGAAGGTTAACTACATCATTGTTTAATTGATTGTAGGTAAAAATATGATGCGCCCTTGACATTATCGATGGCTTGGTTTTTAATCTATATACATTACAATGATTGTGTAACAATCATAGTGTTTTCCATACGTTGGACAAGATTTATATCCAATATAATGTTAAGGTAGTATCTACCATACTAAGGCTAAGAGAAAACTCAATATTTGAAGTTGACTATATCTCGTTCATATCATTGTAGGGAATATACATACCATGTACCTTGGAATTATCGAAGGTTCGGTTGCAAGGCATGCACTATATGCTGATTGAGTGTAAATCTTAGTGTTTTCCATACATTTGAATTTGACTTATATCTATGCAATGATTTTTAAAATCGGTGAACAATGATTCGAACTGCAACAGACTATAGGAACTCGACCCATGTTACGTTGATAAATTACATGGCTACGTGGTTGGCTCTCCTCCATGCATTTGATGATATATAAGCTAATAATGAAACCCTACCTGGTCATTGTCTTTGCCTTCGGGCTCGGGTTGTAAGGGAGAAACCCTCCATGTCGCAACTCGTTAGTTTGGCATTGTAACAGGCTATTTGCTTAGGGTCTGGTTACGTAAATTTCATTCTTCTGATAGTATAGAAGTCTTGAGCTCTGTATTGGCGTCTGCTACATTTTCATTTGTATTCTGGTCTCGTTGCCATCATCATTTTTAGTCACCTGCTACTTCAGCTTTCCACTGTCGCTGGTGTGAGTTTGAGGCAGGGTTTCGCTGTTGTTTTTATCCATGAGGTGGTTGTGCATTTGGGTTTGGGAGTGTGCTTCTCGACTGGTCCATCCACAGCTTAAGGGTTTTTGTTTAAATTGTTGCCTGTCGTGGCTGTCAATAGAGGGTACTGGAAATCTCCCTTACTCATCCAACTGACGATTGTAATGGAGTTTCGTTACTCATTTCCACTGGTGGCTACCAGGTTGTCCACGGCTCGCATTCCTCCATGGCTCAGGTAAGATAATATCCATTTTTCACAGTTTTGGTTTTGCAAACGATTGTTTTCGATTTACATAAGTATTAACAACTCTCGGCAATCGAATGTGCAGGTCCTGCTGTTCTGAAGATGCACAGGGCTTCATCTTCAGCACTGGCTCCTCCGGGTAAGCCTGGTTATCCACGGCTGTCTGTCCCTTTGTTGGTTTTGTCGTGCTAGGGTTAAGTCTGGAGGGAACCTCCTGTGTAGCGGGGTGTTAGGGTTCTTGTGACATGGATACAGTCACATGTATAAAATTGTTTTGTTTGTATAGAAAAGGTTTGATACCCCGTCATGTTTATGAAGAACCATATACGGCTCAGACTGTATGAGGCCAGGGGATTGCTGTTGTCGTTTTTGTTTTCTATATGTAGGGTTTTACCCACACTGTAAAAGTTAATATTAATGTAATATTGGGCCTATCATGGCCGTGTATCATTCTGTGTTTTTGTTAAATAAATAGAGTGTTTGAAATATAAGGATGATTTGAGTTCTCCGATACCTGCACGGGATGATAACTCTACTGTAGGTGCATCTATGTATTTATCTCTCTGCGTTTTCTTTGATTTTGAGTGTAAAATAAAAAGAATGTTGATGTTTATTACCATTACTGTAATGGTTAATTTATATAGGGTAAATCCTGGCGAGTTGGGGTTCTGTTCCTGGTTTAAAACATATATATGAAAATGTTTTGAGTTCGGTGGTGACTGGAAATGAGCTGTGAAGTTTTGTTTTGGTTCTTGTATAAATATTGAATATAACTGTGAATAAAAATATATACATAGACTATGTATAAAACCTCCTGTAGGTTCGGTCTGTCATATGAGGCATTTCTTTTCTCTTGTTTTCACCCTATTGATTTAATAAGGTCTGGCTACGGCCGTGATAAGTTTGCTATCCACTCCCAAAGAGTAATACTGATAATGAGATAAGTCTTAATACAATAAATAACTATGAGGGTTGTAACAGTCAACAATGGCTACGCTTGTTGATGGCTTCCCTGCGTTTAAAACTGTGTGACTATAGATAAGACAACCTACGACAGAGCTATGTATTTCATATAATACAAGCTCGATAATGAACAGTGATTCTATGCTTATGATTTGGATAGTGAAACAATGAAGTCTGTATGTACTAAGACTTGGCTTCGAGCCAGTCAAGATATTTGTCTATGTGTCTGTTCTTATGACTGTTTTAATGAGTATATTTCTGGAATGACTACTGTTTAACATTCTGTCTATTGTTTAACTATTAATAGAAATTCTAGAAATAACTAACCATGATATTTGATTACTGTAATAATAACAAACATATTTTGCATAGAATAATTACTCTATTTAAGTGATAATAGGGAAAATTCTAAAACATCTGAGTTCTGAAATTTATACCAAGGGATAATACAGGAAGACTGATCTACTGAAAATAAATACAGTCAAAACATAGTTGAAATAGTCCATTCTACATTAAAATTTATTAAACCAAACAGCAGGAAGAGTGACAGAACCTGTATCTATGGTAGACAATAACAGCAATGGGAGGTCGTTCCTCCCTACCAATTCCTGGAGAGTGCCCAGACAGCACTTCTCAGGACCCCCGAGCTTGCTCTGGTCTAACTGGCTGGAACTAGGTACAGCCAACAATTCCCTCAGCCAAAACAGCTATACTGGAACGAAGTTACTGCAACTTCCTGAATCAGAACACTTCCTTACTGTTTTCCCACTTTCTCAATGGGACTACTGAATAGCATTCACCTGAATGTATTCTCCCTCTAGAACAACTGCTGAACCCCCAGCTCAGTTCATTGAGTAGTATTTAAAAGATTGCCTAGGTCTTAGTTGGGTTAACTGTCATTAATGAGCCACCTGCTCAGATTCCACTTTCTTGGGGAATCATGACCCCAAAATGTAGGGAAGTTGCCACCTGCAACTCAGGAAGTGTTTGAGGATGCTGCCACTTGTCTTTTGTCCTTCCACCTAATTACATCCACCAGTTAGACCAGTAACCTCTTTTAACAGCTCTCCCATGCTGTTGTCTCCATAATTTATTTATTAATAATAATTATTCAGAATTTACATTCCATTTCTGGAGACTCTGCTGAGTCATCCATTCCTACTTAGCATTAAATTTAACATAATGTCTCAGGAATATTAATAAAATAATTACATTATTTAATAAAATTGGGGTATGTGACATACACACCCCCTTAAAATGTAACATCGTCCTCGATGTTACTTATTCTTCTTCTTTAGCCACCTGCTGGAATAGATGGGGATATGCTTCCCGCATCTTACTTTCCAGCTCCCAGGTAGCTTCTTCAGGACTAAGGTGCTTCCATTGCACCTTCACTTGTCCAATTATGCGGTTCCGTAGAGTAATTTCCCTCCTCGCGAGGATACAATCCGGTTCCACCAGAACTTCCCCTTCTGGTTCTACCTGTACAATGTTCCAATCAATAACATGAGTAGCATGATGAACATACTTTTTCAAAACAGAGATATGAAAAACATTGTGTACTTTTAAATTTGATGGTAATGCTAACTGATAAGCAACTTGACCGATTCTAGATAAAATTTCAAATGGACCACAGTAACGTGGTGCTAATTTTGCACAACTCCCTAATCTTAGGGAGCTCTTCTTTGGCCTTACCTTGATGAACACATGTTCTCCTACCTGGAACTCTTTAGGAGTTCTTTTCAAATCTGCTTGACTCTTTTGCCGATACTGGGCAATCTTCAAGTTCTCCTGCACTTGTTTCACAATCTGTTCCATTTCTTTCAATAAATCAGGTCCTAACACTAATCTATCTACTGGATTACTCCAAGAGATAGGAGTGTTGCATTTTCGTCCATACAAAATCTCGAAAGGACTAAACTTAGCTGATGATTGATAGCTGTTGTTGTATGCAAATTCGGCTAAGTGTAAATAATCCTCCCACTTACCTGGTTGATCTTTAACATACATCCTTAACAGATCTTCTAATACTTGATTAACTCTTTCAGTTTGTCCGTCAGTCTGAGGATGGAAAGAGGTGCTGAAATTCAAAGTGGTGTTTAATCCTTTGAACAAGGATCTCCAAAAATTTCCTGTGAATTTAGGATCCCTGTCTGATATAATAATTTTTGGAATACCGTGTAACCGAAAAATCTGTTTTAAAAAGATATCTGCTATGTTTGCAGCCTTGTATGTGGTTTTAACAGGAATAAAGTGTGCTGATTTACTTAATTTGTCTACCACTACCATAATTGAATCATTCTGATGTTGATTTTTGGGTAAACCCGTAATGAAATCCAGGCTGATTATTTCCCATTTCCAGCTAGGAATAGGTAAAGGTTGAAGCAATCCAGCTGGATGTTGGTGTTCTGTTTTTACTTGTTGGCAGTCCAAACATCTAGCTAAATACTCAGCTATTTCATATTTCATGTTAGGCCAAAAATATTCTTTTCTCAACATGGTGACGGTCTTTTGATAGCCTGGATGCCCTGAGTAAGGGGTTTTATGAATTTCATCTAAAATTAACAGCTTAACTTTAGGTGCATTAGGAATATACAGCCTGTCTTTAAACAATAAAAATCCGTTTTCATTTAAACTATACCCTTTTATCAAACTTTCTGTGGGTTGTTCTTTGGCTGCAGTTTGTAAATGCTGATAATTTTCGTCTAATTTTATCCCTTCAGCCAGCTGTTCATTTAAGTCAGAGGTATAAGTGCTGCTAGATGATATAAAATTTAGCTTTGCATTTCTGCTCAAGGCATCAGCCACCTTATTTTCCTTCCCTTTTATGTGTTGGATTTCAAAATCGTATTCACTTAGGAATGCCAGCCACCTGGCTTGTCTTGCATTTAAATTAGGCTGATCTAAAAGGTATTTCAGACCTTTATTATCTGTTAGTAAAGTGAATTTTCTGCCTATTAGGTGGTGTCGCCACATCTTTAAAGCATGAATTACAGCAGCTAATTCTAGGTCATAAGTGGCATAATTCTTTTCATGGATTTTCAGCTTCCTAGATTCGTAAGCAATGACATGTCCTTCTTGAGTCAGCACTCCGCCTAAACCATCATTACAAGCGTCGGTGCAAACTACGAAATCTTTATTTGGGTCCGCTATTCTAAGAATAGGTGCAGTTGTCAATAAGGTCTTAAGTTTCTTGAAACTTTCTTCACACTTCGCATTCCAATCAAACTTCTTGCCTTTCTTTTGCAAAGAAGTGATTGGGTTGGCTATTTTTGAAAAGCCTTCGATAAACCTCCGGTAGTAACCGGTAATCCCCATGAAAGATCTAACGTCCGTCACATCTTTAGGTACTGGCCATTCTTCAATTGCCCGAATCTTTTCGGGATCCACTGAAATCCCTTCCTTAGTGACTACATGTCCTAGGTACTGGATTTCGTCTTTGAAGAAGTCACACTTACTGAATTTCGCAAAGAGCTGTTGTTCTCTCAGTTCTTGTAAGACTATACGTAAGTGTTTTTTATGCTCCTCCTCACTCTTAGAATAGACTAAAATGTCGTCGATGAATACAACCACAAATTTATCTAAGTACTTATGCATTATGTTGTTCATTAAGCACATAAAAACAGTTGGGGCATTAGTAAGCCCAAATGGCATTACGAAAAATTCGTAATGTCCGTACCTGGTTCTAAAGGCTGTTTTGAAAATGTCTTCTTCTTTAATTCTTACCTGATGATAACCCGATCTCAGATCGATCTTGGAGAATACCGTAGCTCCACGTAGCTGATCAAACAGATCATCAATACGAGGTAACGGATACCTTTTTTTAATCGTCATCTTGTTTAGTTGACGATAATCTATGCAAAGTCGCATAGTTCCGTCCTTCTTTTTAACGAAAATCACTGGTGCTCCCCAAGGGGATACACTGGGTCGAATATAGTTCTTGTCTATTAACTCCTTTAACTGAGTTTTCAACTCGTTAAGCTCCAAGATATTCATATGATACGGGGCTTTTGAACTGGGAACAACACCTGGTACCAGCTCAATTGTAAAGTCTAGCTCCCTCTTGGGAGGCAATTCTGGGATTTCCTCAGGAAAAACGTCAATAAATTCATTGACTACAGGGATGTTCTCTACTGTTTTTTGGTTGCTTTCGAATTTATCTGTCTCCTCTGTAATAGTTACAGCATAGGTCTTGCACCCTTTTCTGACTGCTCTTTTAAGTTGTAAGGCAGAAATCTGCCTAACTACTGTTTTCCTAGGGATACCCCTGACAGTTACCGGCTGTCCACTACTGTTTACACACCTAAAAGTTTTGTCAAAACAGTTTAAAACGACCCTATGTTGTTCCAACCAGTCCATTCCGATAAGTATGTCATAAGAGCCAAGTGGTAAGATGTTCAGTTTAACTGTAGTTCTAAAATCATTCATGTTTAAGATGCAGTCTTTTACATAACAATTTACTTTCCTCTTTGCCCCAGTAGCTAATTGTACAGACCAAGAATTATCAAATCTTTCAACAGTCAGTTTACATTTTTCTACCAGCTGAGGTGAAATATAACTAAGACTAGCACCTGGATCTATGAAAATAGTAACAGGGGTCTTGTTAATCATACCTCCTACTTCCACCATGGAAGTTTGGTAGTCAGCCTGGCGGTTTTCCAACGCTGCATTAATTCGGGGCATAGTTCCTGCAAAATCCCCAACTGTCATTTCATCTTGCACAGTATGAATATTGCTGATTTGTTTCTTTCTGTTTGGGCAGACTGAAGCATAATGTGGCCCATTACACTCCCAGCACTTGACAGGTTCTTTTCGCTCAAAGTTTTTGGTGTAGTTTCCATGGTTATTAGGAGTCTCCTTGCTGTTTTTGTAATTGTTGGATTGACTGACAGCTCTGTTTTTGTTTCCATGAAAGCTTTTACCATTGAAATGGTTTCTGTTTTTGCCATTCTTGAAACTTTTATGGGGGACAAACTCCTTTTTCTTGTACTCGATCAGATTGCTGTTCTTTTTGGCTTTCCAGCTGGCTATTCCCTCTTTCTTTTTATTCTGTTCATAACAGAAATTAGCTTTGCGCATAGCTTCTTCCAATGTTTTGGGGTTGTCATATTCAATTCTGTCCTTGATATGATAGGGCAGACAACTAAGAAACCGCTGTATTTTTGGTTTCTCTTCGACAAAATACGGTACATACCGCAACAGACTTAAAAATTTACTGTTTAAGTCCTTCATCGTCATAGATCCGAGCTTTAGTTCATAAAATTCCTTGGCCCTCTCCTCATAATACTGTTCGGACAGGAATTTCTTCTTGAAATATCTTTTAAAAGTACTCCAATTAACTTCTCTCTCTTTAATCCCCTTGACCCTTTTCAGGTCTTGCCACCATATGTCCGCCTTTCCCGAGAGGTTGTAGATGGCCATTCGTGCCTTCAGCTGATTTGAGTAATTATAGATCTGAAAATATTTTCTCATCCCGGATAACCAGGATTCTGCCTCTTCTCCAGTTTCAGATTCTCCATTGAAAGTTGGGGGCTTTATCTTCTTAAACTCCCCGGAAATCTCTTCATAAGGCCTGTACTTTTTCCTTCGGTTATGCAGCTCAGTTTCACTGCTGTCACTGCTAGTGTGATAACTGGGTTGTCCCTTTCTTTCATCAGATGATGAACTGCTGTCGGATTTAGCCGGTTTTGTCCTTTTTGACCCTCTTTGATGACTAGCTTCTTCTGAGTCAGCTCGTTTGCTCCTTCCTTCTGTCTGAAATTTTTCTATCAATAGCTGATTTAACTGCTCCTGGGTCTTTAGAATCCTTTCATTATCCTTCTTGACTGTTTCCATCTCTGTTTTTAATCCTCTTATGGTCTGCATCAACTCAGCGGTGTGAGCAATTACTTCTTCTGTCTCAGGTTCTCTTGACATCTGTCTTATCACTGCATTGGGAGATTCCTCCTCTGCGTATTCTCCCAGTTTTTCCATACCTGTCTGAAAAATTCAGAAAAAGGAAATTTTCTGTTCTGTATCATGAAACCGAAATATATGTTAGTACTATATATATTTAAGAATCTTCTTTTATGGTCACTGTTTTTGCGGAAGTTAGTGGAGTCACATCCAAGCCTAGTGTCTGAACCATGCTCTGATACCACATGTCAAATCCCGAAATTTCTGATAAATTTAAAAAAATTTATTATAACAATAAATGTTAGTTAATAGCATTCCTGGTCCTGTTTAATTTCAGTAACTAAACATAATCTTGTTTAAAAGATTCTGTCTTACTACAATTGTGATTTTTGTGATTTTAAATGTTGACTGTTTTTGTTTCAAACTGCAAAGGAAGAGCTAGCCATAGCTGACTGGCTTACTTAGCTTACGAGCTAATGCATACTTTGACTTTTGTTTGCAGGTACACCGGTGAAGTATGGGTCACTGAATTTTAATCTTTGTACGTATCAAGCTCCTTTACTTGCACTGTAAAAACTTAAAGAAGATCTATTTACTATGCTAGTTGTCGTGTAAGACAGTAAGGTTCTGTTCGTGAAATATACGCTTAAATCAGATTGATAGTCTGCCTCGACATGATATTTCTTATCCTGGATAGTACCATCAGGGTTTTGCGATGACTTACAAAGTTTCCCGTCGTATCCATTGCCATATGAACATGACCCTATGTTAATGATGTAACTATCACTGTAGTGAATTATTAGTATCATGTTTAATATCTGCATATAGTGACGTTTGTGTTAGGTGATCTATTGTCAACTATTAACGGTGATTACTGCTGTGTTCATGCGTTATTAACATGAGTGGGAGTTGTGACTCCTCTAGCGATGTTCCATTCATCTATGTTTTCAAGATCCCAACGTCCACTTAGTATTATTGTTTAACTTGTCTCATCTAACTCTGTCTTGGTTTTACTCTATGTTCATGGTATGGACCTGTATATGAGTTTATATTTAGACATCATGATAATAAATATTGTTATTCTCATTGTTGATTGTTCACCATGGTATTGGGAGATTTATGGTAATTAGAACTTAGTAACAATGGTGTATCCCATCATATGATTATGGTAACATTTCAATGTCTTAAGTGATATGGAGTTTTCATTTGAAGGTTAACTACATCATTGTTTAATTGATTGTAGGTAAAAATATGATGCGCCCTTGACATTATCGATGGCTTGGTTTTTAATCTATATACATTACAATGATTGTGTAACAATCATAGTGTTTTCCATACGTTGGACAAGATTTATATCCAATATAATGTTAAGGTAGTATCTACCATACTAAGGCTAAGAGAAAACTCAATATTTGAAGTTGACTATATCTCGTTCATATCATTGTAGGGAATATACATACCATGTACCTTGGAATTATCGAAGGTTCGGTTGCAAGGCATGCACTATATGCTGATTGAGTGTAAATCTTAGTGTTTTCCATACATTTGAATTTGACTTATATCTATGCAATGATTTTTAAAATCGGTGAACAATGATTCGAACTGCAACAGACTATAGGAACTCGACCCATGTTACGTTGATAAATTACATGGCTACGTGGTTGGCTCTCCTCCATGCATTTGATGATATATAAGCTAATAATGAAACCCTACCTGGTCATTGTCTTTGCCTTCGGGCTCGGGTTGTAAGTGAGAAACCCTCCATGTCTGAACTCGTTAGTTTGGCATTGTAATAGGCTATTTGCTTAGGGTCTAGTTATGTAAATTTCATTCTTCTGATAGTATAGAAGTCTTGAGCTCTGTATTGGCGTCTGCTACATTTTCATTTTTATTCTGGTCTCGTTGCCATCATCATTTTTAGTCACCTGCTACTTCAGCTTTCCACTGTCGCTGGTGTGAGTTTGAGGCAGGGTTTCGCTGTTGTTTTTATCCATGAGGTGGTTGTGCATTTGGGTTTGGGAGTGTGCTTCTCGACTGGTCCATCCACAGCTTAAGGGTTTTTGTTTAAATTGTTGCCTGTCGTGGCTGTCAATAGAGGGTACTGGAAATCTCCCTTACTCATCCAACTGACGATTGTAATGGAGTTTCGTTACTCATTTCCACTGGTGGCTACCAGGTTGTCCACGGCTCGCATTCCTCCATGGCTCAGGTAAGATAATATCCATTTTTCACAGTTTTGGTTTTGCAAACGATTGTTTTCGATTTACATAAGTATTAACAACTCTCGGCAATCGAATGTGCAGGTCCTGCTGTTCTGAAGATGCACAGGGCTTCATCTTCAGCGCTGGCTCCTCCGGGTAAGCCTGGTTATCCACGACTGTCTCTCCCTTTGTTGGTTTTGTCGTGCTAGGGTTAAGTCTGGAGGGAACCTCCTGTGTAGCGGGGTGTTAGGGTTCTTGTGACATGGATACAGTCACATGTATAAAATTGTTTTGTTTGTATAGAAAAGGTTTGATACCCCGTCATGTTTATGAAGAACCATATACGGCTCAGACTGTATGAGGCCAGGGGATTGCTGTTGTCGTTTTTGTTTTCTATATGTAGGGTTTTACCCACACTGTAAAAGTTAATATTAATGTAATATTGGGCCTATCATGGCCGTGTATCATTCTGTGTTTTTGTTAAATAAATAGAGTGTTTGAAATATAAGGATGATTTGAGTTCTCCGATACCTGCACGGGATGATAACTCTACTGTAGGTGCATCTATGTATTTATCTCTCTGCGTTTTCTTTGATTTTGAGTGTAAAATAAAAAGAATGTTGATGTTTATTACCATTACTGTAATGGTTAATTTATATAGGGTAAATCCTGGCGAGTTGGGGTTCTGTTCCTGGTTTAAAACATATATATGAAAATGTTTTGAGTTCGGTGGTGACTGGAAACGAGCTGTGAAGTTTTGTTTTGGTTCTTGTATAAATATTGAATATAACTGTGAATAAAAATATATACATAGACTATGTATAAAACCTCCTGTAGGTTCGGTCTGTCATATGAGGCATTTCTTTTCTCTTGTTTTCACCCTATTGATTTAATAAGGTCTGGCTACGGCCGTGATAAGTTTGCTATCCACTCCCAAAGAGTAATACTGATAATGAGATAAGTCTTAATACAATAAATAACTATGAGGGTTGTAACAGTCAACAATGGCTATGCTTGTTGATGGCTTCCCTGCGTTTAAAACTGTGTGACTATAGATAAGACAACCTACGACAGAGCTATGTATTTCATATAATACAAGCTCGATAATGAACAGTGATTCTATGCTTATGATTTGGATAGTGAAACAATGAAGTCTCTATGTACTAAGACTTGGCTTCGAGCCAGTCAAGATATTTGTCTATGTGTCTGTTCTTATGACTGTTTTAATGAGTATATTTCTGGAATGACTACTGTTTAACATTCTGTCTATTGTTTAACTATTAATAGAAATTATAGAAATAACTAACCACGATATTTGATTACTGTAATAATAACAAACATATTCTGCATAGAATAATTACTCTATTTAAGTGATAATAGGGAAAATTCTAAAACATCTGAGTTCTGAAATTTATACCAAGGGATAATACAGGAAGACTGATCTACTGAAAATAAATACAGTCAAAACACAGTTGAAATAGTCCATTCTACATTAAAATTTATTAAACCAAACAGCAGGAAGAGTGACAGAACCTGTATCTATGGTAGACAATAACAGCAATGGGAGGCCGTTCCTCCCTACCAATTCCTGGAGAGTGCCCAGACAGCACTTCTCAGGACCCCCGAGCTTGCTCTGGTCTAACTGGCTGGAACTAGGTACAGCCAACAATTCCCTCAGCCAAAACAGCTATACTGGAACCAAGTTACTGCAACTTCCTGAATCAGAACACTTCCTTACTGTTTTCCCACTTTCTCAATGGGACTACTGAATAGCATTTACCTGAATGTATTCTCCCTCTAGAACAACTGCTGAACCCCCAGCTCAGTTCATTCAGTAGTATTTAAAAGATTGCCTAGGTCTTAGTTGGGTTAACTGTCATTAATGAGCCACCTGCTCAGATTCCACTTTCTTGGGGAATCATGACCCCAAAATGTAGGGAAGTTGCCACCTGCAACTCAGGAAGTGTTTGAGGATGCTGCCACTTGTCTTTTGTCCTTCCACCTAATTCCATCCACCAGTTAGACCAGTAACCTCTTTTAACAGCTCTCCCATGCTGTTGTCTCCATAATTTATTTATTAATAATAATTATTCAGAATTTACATTCCATTTCTGGAGACTCTGCTGAGTCATCCATTCCTACTTAGCATTAAATTTAACATAATGTCTCAGGAATATTAATAAAATAATTACATTATTTAATAAAATTGGGGTATGTGACAGTTATTGTGTTTTATTCATGAATTATTATATGTGTGAATGATGCAAATGCCAATCTAGAACATAGTTTGCAAATGAATTAGCTAATGCATTCACGTTTCTTGGAATATGTTCATATGTGATATAATCAAACTATCTCTCAAGTAACCTAACGTGCATAAACTAACGTAGCAAATTAGGATCTCTAACCTGATAAAAACCCAGTAACTGAAAAACAACTAACTACGAGTCGAGTCGTACCTCCAAATGTGAAATGCCATGAAACTGAGCATCTCGGACTAGCTCTATGACTACACTGTATTTAGCCACATTATTCGTTGTGGGACCTAGACAATCCCCTCCCGAACGCACCAGTTGACCAGTTGGTGAGTAAATAACCCAAGTAGCCAGGGCCAACTGATGGGTGTGGCGGCTAGCACCATCAGCAAACCCTATGAAGTGTTCAATCGACATCTGGAACACAAAACAATAGATGCATAAGACGTAACTACAACTGTAAACAAAAAAAACTTTACAAAAATGTACAACTAAAAATACATGAAAACTTACAAGAGCACTTCTTCAAGTAGGGTTAGTGCCTGGGATCTCATCATGAGACTCGGAAAAGATGTCAAGGAAATCATTAAAAAGATTGGCGTACATAATGATCTCATCAAGATAACAATCCGCTCCAATAAAGATGTTTTTGGTGACCCCAGGTTCATTGGAAATGTTGATTGGGATAGTTCTTGCTGTACTCGTTCTATTCCCTTTAGCAAAAACAACTTGTGAAGTGGAAGGGACAGAGGACCAATCAACATTATCACTAGGTCTCGGAGAGAACTCACCTCTCTCTATAAAATTTAGAACGGGAAGTAAATAGGACCTGGGGTGTAACTGTTCCCAAGGGTGTCTCAGGCCTATCATTGCCTCCAAAAATGTTTCGTCAGAAGGCAAAACCGTGTCCAAACTATGAGGAAAGAAGTTGGAGTCTGCTGACCATGTAGAAGCATAGTCCATATCCAACTCGTTAGAGACCAACAAAGTCATGATATGTTATGTTGTGGGTTGTTGTGAATCCAAATGAGTTTTCTCAGCAAACAGATACAGGCACAGCTGGTTCTGATTCAGTAGGGAGAGTCCATGGATCTATCATTGAACAGACCATGGAAGTCTCGAAAGATGAACATTCTTCAGAACCAGCTCTCAATGAATGGGCTGGACTAATCAATCAACGGAATGGATGAATCTGATGAAGTCTGGTTGTTCTTCCGAGTAAATGAAAGTTGATCGACTACGACGATCTTTCCTTCGTGGGGAACATTATGACCCGAAAAAAAGCTGACGAAACTGCCTACATGGCATATGTCCATATCCTACCCAACATCAAGCTATAGTCAAGTGGAACATCCAGAACTTCAACCTCTACTGATACTAGTATGCCTGCAAGTTCGACATCGAAGGATGGTAAGACTCCGTGTGGTCGGAAAGATCTTCCATCGAAGGTAGTAAGTATCGTGTTAGAGGGAGCTAACTCAGGTTCACCCAAAGCTTTCCAGCAAGAGATAGACATTATGCACATTAATGCGTTCTCATCTACAACAGATCGTCGAATGGTCATAGAACCATGGATGACCTCTATCTGGAGAGAAACATGATATGGCAACTGGTACTTGATATATGTCATATCAAAGCGCGCAAGCATGGTGGATGAATCAACACTCCCTATCGCTATGAGGAGTGCACTGCGTTGCAATGGGAAACTTTTCAGTACCTCCAAAGTAGACATGGCACAGGGTGTTTGGGCTAAGTCGTCCACAACATTGTAGTTGGGGGTAGCCCACGCGTTGGGGTTGTGCACATCCCATTTGTAGACACCTTTCGGTATCTTTGGCAGTGTCTCCACAGGTATGTGAAGAGGAGTAGACGATTTAGGAGCATCTTTCTATTGCGGATCTGGGGTATATTTCCTTACTCGAGTTTGCAGTATAGCATCTAAGTTAACCATGTTAACGAAAGATTAATCAGCATAGGTGGCACGAGTGGTGCCCCCAACACTAGAGCTGCGAGAAGCTGAACTCTGTCCATGAGGGAAAGGGTCTTTTAAGATAGCTGGTTTCTTCTCATGGATCAGCTTCTGGGCTTCTTCTGTTAGAGGGCATTGATGGGTAAGGTGGTCCTCTTGACACAGTTTGCAAGGGAACTTAGCCTTCCTTTTCTCTTTTTTTCGCTCCTTGGAATTTTGTGTGTTCCTTGGATTTTGTTGGTTTCCCTCCCCTTTCTTGCCCTTTCTCTTGGGCTGCTGAGAGCCCTTTTGGTTTGTCTGCACCTGCTATATAGATTCTGTAGTAGAAGGGGAGGATGCAACAGAAGTTGCTTCTGCAGCATATTGTTTAACTGACAAGGCGTGAACCTACTTTGTTAAGGCGTCAAACGTTGCAGATTCGACTGAACCCACAATGCCATCAGCATGTGGTCCAGGTTTAGGCTTACCTAAGTGTATATTATACCTCAGCGCATCAGGAATAATTTTGTACAACAGCCCAGACTAAGAATAGACTAAGTCGAGTTGCTGAGTTCTCAAAATGGCTTGCTCCTCGGAAGACACCCCTGAAGTGGCAAATTCCTTAGAAACATAAGGAAGAAGAGACTTAAGGTACCATTCTAACAAGAATGTTGGGGGGATGTCGGCCTTGATGAGACTCTTTCACCTTCACCACTCCTGAATATGGTTAGATAGGTGAGTGGCCTTGTTCTGTTGAAATGTCGACAGAAGATTAGTGCCAACATCGTACCGGACTGGAAGTTGAAATTGGTTCAAGAAAACAATGGCAAGATCCCGAAAGGTGCCATAGGAAGCAGCGGGCAATTCTATATACCACTTGGTTGTGACACTTGTCAAGGTTCTTTGGTAGAGCCTCAACCTTATGGAATCGTCATTCGGTGAGTTGGAGGAACACCAGAGGTGAAAAGTCGTGACATGGTCACTAGGGTCCTCACCAGCCTTTCCTTCAAACTTCAGAATGTCCGAGGGCAACTTAGTGGGAACAGGTGGCCATGCAGCATCATGACACACAGGATCATTCATAAGCTTTGAAATATCTGGCAAGTTTAAATTTTCCAGAAACGGTAAACGTGGTTGAGCCGATGGCATCTGGTAAACAAGAACCACCCATTGCCTGGTTCATGTACTATTGGTTGGGGCTGCCCCCAACCATCAGTTGTGAAACGAAAGGACTGAAATTGTTCCATCCGAAAGTAAGCGGATTAAATCCTTGGGCAGCAGTCCATTGTGACTGGGGGTTAACCCCACCGAATTGCGGGTTAATGATATTACCCCCTCCTCCAACAAACAGAGAGAAAGGGATACTCCCTACAGGTATATTCGATGGATTAATGTTATCACCTGCATAGGGGTTGAAACTCGACATGGTAGTAGTGGATGGTGCCGTCATCGTACCCATAACGGGCATGGATGCAAAAGGGACAATTCCAACCACGGATGAAGAAGCAATATTCTGAGTTACACCTTGTAAAGGTTGTGCGGCAGAAGGCTGAGTGAAACTCACTATGGGTATCCCTAATAAAGGGACATTGTTGGGTCCAAAATTAGGTGTGGAGGCTGAGGCAGCTGTCGAGGCTAATGAGCTCGGCATGCCTAAAGTGCCAACATTGAAACTAAAGGACTGGGTGTAGGCTGAAGCATTCTGCGACGAACTCGATTGGGCAGTGTTTGAGAAAGAAGGATTCAGAATCCTTGCATCCATAGCAGTTGTGGGAGTGTATGGAAGTCCTTGCTCATCTCCTGGGTTAACCATGGTATAACCCAATGTAAAAAGGTAAGCACTATACTCAGGCTATTGGAAGCCAACATGCACTAGAAGTGGATTGTTGGGTCTTGTAAGAGGAGGGTTAAAAGGAGTATTAAACTCTGTAGTAGTTAAATCCTCAACCTTGACAGTATCAAAGACTTGTCGATTCGGTGTTCTAGGTTGTGGTTCTCCAAGAACCTCTGTGTCACCCATAAGTTAAAAAGAACTATGGGAATCAGTTCTCCTATGTTGCGGTGGCGGTGGAGGCTCCATTATGAGTGGTGGAAGGTTTTGCAACAGCCAAGATGGACGAAGATGTTGGTCCTCCACAACTATAACAAAATAAAACTAAGTAAAAACCTAGTGGCCACTACAACTAAGGAGCAAACAACATACCACTAAAAAAATTCCTAAGTAGTAAAACCAGGCAAACAGATAGCAAATACTCTCAGAAGGAATTTTGGGATGACTAGGGCCCAAAACAGACTAACAGAGTATCGACGGTCAGTTACGTGGCATCCTCCGGAGGTCCACTAGGTGTAAGCGCTTGAATCACCAAACCACTTTCTCTAGATTACTGCCAGAGGGTTACCTTCCACGTCTATCCGAGGTGAAGTGGAAATAACCACCCACTCTGCCTGTGCAGAAGCCTAGAGATCTGATACTAAGGTGACCATCAATACTAAATAACTTGGGGGGACAGTCGTCAGCCTACTCCAAACGCATGGGTAGGGTAGCAAAGCTCGAAGTTCGAAAGGACCCCCGAACGCGAGTCAACTCTAGTTTATGGTTGAGAGGAAAGTGAGGGGCTATCCTCAACAATTCCAATCTCCCACGGCCTCGTGCTTAACTCTGGTTTGAGTAGAGCATCCCAGGACTATTTGATATAGATGGATTTACCTAAATGAAAGTTGTACTACAATTGTTGAGTAATGAAGCCAGTTCTGAGCAGTTTAAGGTGATTTAAGCTTGAAACTCTAACCTAAGCTAGTTGATGTCGTGTATACCTAAAAAGAAAAATGCTGCTAATAAATTTTATTAATAATTTCTTTTTAAGTGCTACTTGTTACTCAAGGGTTGTAGTGAGGTGTGTGGAATGGTTTGTTATGAAATTAAAGTGCAAATGCTTCCAAATTCACAAAAAATTCTCTTTTCATTTATGATTCTTTCAAAATATTGAAACCTAAGCAATCCTAAATCAAAATCTTTTTGTATTTTCTTTTTAATATTTCAAAGCAAACTATGCTACCTTGAAATAATGCAAGAACTCACTACTAAGCTATTTGAACATTTTTTTGTCTTTTCTGATAAATGTAAAAGAAAGAGAACTTGTACAAAAGCAAGCAATATCTAAACGTAAAGCGTGTGCAAGACAAGCATCTAAATGTCTCAAAGCAAACGAATCAAGAGACTCGATGAAGACTTGACTTACCAAGTTTTTGCAAAAGAAAAACTTGAAGCTTGGAAACAGAATGTAAAAGAAGTAGAGAAAAGAGACACTCGTGACGGAATGACAAACCTATAGAGGTTGCTCCTAAGCATCAATACCCTAAAAAAAAACACTAAGCCAAGCAAAAAGTAAGCAAGTGAACCAAGAATAACTTTAACAACACACGGACCCAACAGAAAGAAGACTAGAAAGATTTGAGTTACTTGGACTAAACTGATAAGACAATCAACAAGTATATGAACCAAGCAACCTTTCGAAAGCGATCCTAAAGACTTAAACCTGAAGCCGAACCCTAATGGAAAGGATAAGACAAAGTGAAAGCGTGCTAAAAGTTGCAACATACAACAAACCTTAGGAATGCAGGTATGTATGACTGTAACAGCAAGTAGGATAAAAGTATGCAGCTATGCTCAGAAGAGACTAGTGCATGAACTTCAAAAAGGGATAGTAAGTGGCAAAGAAACCTAAACAAGTACACAAGCAAGCAAACTAGCTAAAAAGAGTCAAGAGAGGCCAACAAGACTCAAAAGAGACATTGAAGTCTCAGGGGTCAGTCAAGAAGGCAAAGCAATAGGTTGGAAATGGAAGCACACCACTAAAAATCAAACCCTAACCAAAAACTGGACACTATAGGAAAATGCACTACTGTGTAGTGCAAAAACCAGTGCACACTAGGATATGTGCACTACTGTGCATTGTAAAGAGCAACACCCATTAGGAGACATGCGCTACTATTACTAGGGAAGACCAGTGCACACATGTCAAAAAGACAGAGACAGGCTTTGCAATAGCCAACTGAGATGAATCAAGCAGCAAGAAACAATAAACATAGACCTAAAAGACCTCTCAAAGATTCAAAAACTGAAAAAAAAGGGCTAGAAGAGAACCAAAACTAAGTCTCCTTGAGCAGAATAACTACCAGTTACTCCCCAGTGGAGTTGTCAGTCTGTAATTCAGGATTTATACCTTATAGTGAGGAGATGGACACTACCAACTGGGTGGGGTTGACAGGTAAATACATTAATTGCATTACAACTAGTTCTTATAAATGATAGATATCGGGATATCGAAAGACATACCTTTACTCAACGGTTGGTCCTAGCTTTCACTTGATCGCCCGCTTGATGAAACTCGAATACAAAAGATACCTTCCTTAGTGTATCTAATCCAGGTGGATATCGGTGGCAGCCCACCTCTTCCAACTGGCTCAAAACAGTCTTTTGGCAATTTTGGTAAATTACTATTTTTAGCAGTTTTTCGGGTCCTGAACTTCCGGAGCCATTTTGAGGCTCTAAACGACATTTTTTGGTGATTTGGGGGACCAAATGGTTGCCAATGGAATTCATTTGGGCCCAGTCGAAAGTTGTAAATCTCGGTTAGACCTTTCCAATGGGCTACCAAGCGCCCTAAACGGAGATCGTATGCAAAAGTTATGACCCCGGGAAGTTGACTGTTCAACTAACCACCTTGGGGCCGCAAACTTTATGACGGTTCATCTTCTAGGGTTAGGTTTTTTGATGATTGGGATTCTTTCCCTCATGCTTATGATAAATAGGCCCTTTCGGCCTCTCTTTGTATTCATCTTGGCACGAATGAGCATAGCGGCCACATCTCTTCTCAGAGAGAGCTACCACCATTCTAGCTATTGTATTTTACAGTCTGTTCTATTTCCGCTATTTAATAGAATACGTGTTTACTGTATCACTGTGTTATTTGCAATATATCTCTGTATATGATTCTGTATATGCTACCTTTTGTTTTGTTCCCACATAAATCCGGATCAGTATCTTGAATATAGATAAATATGATGAAATCAAAAAGTAATTTAACATCAAATATAATCAGATATTACACCAAATAGACATACAATCTAATAGACATCTGAGTTGGGACAGGAAGGGTATTTTGACCTTTTAATTGTCAAAGAAACATCAATCAATACAATATACCTGATGTGTCGAGATGTTTCTGAAACGGAGTCCTGGGATCCTTCTCTTCACAATGACTTGGAACTTTCCTCCAGCGTAACAGTGCTTAAATCCTTTCTTCTAGTTCCCTCTCTCATGGATCCTCCTTGTATTTATGGGACAAGGTAGGCAGTTTAGATTGAGAGGTGGTTGAATTGGGAGGTTGGGGAAGTTGCAGAACCAACTTCAACTAATCCCAATTCGTCAAATTAATATATTTTTGATTTCATCTTAAGATGTGTGCGAGTTTCTCAAGGCAAAGTAGCGCACAAGATGCAACTTTTGTGTTTTGCAACAAGCACCTACAACTTTTCCAAGGTGTGCGCTAGTTTCACTTGAGCAAAGTAGGGAATACTAGCATATGTGCGTTAGTCTTTTCTCCACATAGTAGCACACATGTCAAAAGATTAGGTAAATTAGGGAAATTCCAAGCTGAAGAGGGTAGGTTCATTCCATACATCATCTAGGGAAATCTAGCTCTTCAATCCATGTTGTCCTTTTGTGTGATCGGCAACATAATGTGATCACAGACGGAGAATTGCATATTTGACCTATAACAGATGGATCATTGTTTCACTTTATTCCTTTGATGGAACACACCAATAAAGTCCAACAATTCCTATTTTCATTAGATTGTTGTTTAATAATAGCATGTTGTATCCATAATACAACCAAATAAGTTAAGTCTCTAGAATTGAAAGTGAATCCGGATTTTTTTCCATTTCTTATCCATATTGATTGTTTGTAGGGATTGTTTACTCAAACATTTGTATCCTTTATTAATTAAGTGGTTTGAGAGGTTTTAATGGTTAAGAACATGTGTTTACTCCTAGTAGGTCACAAGTTCAAATGCGAAGGGGGGTATAGTATGTACATCTCTGTCGTTGTGTAGAGGGGGTGCCTTCTACTTTTTTCCTTACATGTAAAACACCAAGACAATCCAACAATTCTTGTTTTCATTAGATTGTCGAATATTCACAGCGTGTAAGTTAGGGGTGTTGAATATGTACATCTCTATATACTTTAGTATTCAAATTGTTGCATGGAGGGGGTCCCTTGTACCATAAACAAGGGAGTGTAAGTTTGGGAGTTTAGTATGTACACCTCTATATACTTTAGTAGTCAAATTGTTGCATGGAGGGGGTCCCTTGTACCACAAACAAGAGAGTTTCATACAACAATTTAGTGTTTAACTTGGTTGTGACCTTAAAAGAAGATCATCATTATTATTAAAGCAACTTGCAGTCACTACCCAAGGTATATTGTCCTACTCGTTTGACTTAATTAGAGTTGCACAACTCAAAGCTTTGGTGTACCATCCACATATGGGACAAGTGATTAAGAGTTCAAAGATGAATATTCCAACCTTTCTATGGAAGATTTCTATCCAATTTGAAATATCAAGTAAGGTGTGGATGTTTTTTCTATCGATCCATCTTCTTAAAATGAATAGGGGAGCGTTCTCATTGAGCAATGGTCTTCTCATTATTAAATATGTCTATATATTTATCATTTTCCCATTCCTAGATACCACACTAAGAATAGACTTAATCAAGGAGAAAATCTCTTAGATAGATCTACACATTTAAGATACCCTATTGGAAGAGGGCATCTAACAATTTTGTGTCTATCCATATCTTTAAATTTTATTTTTTTATGACATCTTTCCACCATTTTGTGTTTATCCATGTATTTGATTATATATATATATATATATATATATGTCATCTTTCCACCACAAGTCATTGGCCAGAGTCCATAAGATTTCTCCATTTAGGGTTGTGTTCATTAGGGTTAGAGCTTTTATCTCCAATGCTCTTAAAATAAATTAGGGATTTAATCTTTAATAAGGGTTTATGTACAATCATGTCTGTCTCTGACAACTTCTTTCTTAGTGGAAAAGAAAATACAAAAAACTAGTAATCCCTTGACTTGGTGTGACTATTGAAATTAACTACACTATGAATTTGGAAATCGTGTTCCAATTCTCTTACCTTATAATTTCCTCAAATACTAATGTAGCTTTGAAACCTAAATGATATCGTTTAAATTAACTTTTATTCCTCAAAATCTAATGTAACTTTGAAAACTAAATGATATAATTTATGTTAAAATTTATACAAATGTAGAATAAAATGTGTATGAAGGAACAATTATTTTTTCATTTTTTAATGTAATTTATATTTTTAAAATTAAAGTTAGCAAAACCCTAAAATTATTATATTGTGCAACATTGGTGCCTATAAATATAATTTAGACCATAAAAAAACATTAGAAGAAACAATATGCCTGTGTATTTTGCAATTATGCGATATGGCACAAGAAATGTGTATGTGTGGGGGGTGTATTTTTAAGTGTGTTTTTAACAAGAATTGATAAATTTTTGTATTAAAAGGGTTGTGGCTGAATTGAACGTTGTTATAATACAAAATGAATGATGTCTCTGAGTTCAAAACCAACAATTTAGTGAAGGCAAAAGGATAAAAAATGAGATGGGTATCATTTGTAGAGGATGTCATAGGACTGTTACAAGTATAAACTCAAAGAAACCATCTAAAATAAGTAGTATTTTTCAAAACATAAATACTTAAATGTAGTAAAACATGTGATTGTTTTGTGCTTCGCCTTGGCCAACATTAGTATGTTGTGATCATTGATTTTCTGGGCCATGTCCTTGAGCTTTTGATGAAAAATTTCCTTATCTTTGAGCTCCCTAGGTGAAAAACCAAAAGGAAATTTAAGATTAGAGAGAGTATATATTGAGATCCCTTTTTTAGATTGCAAACCATATTCTGAAGCATAGAGCACTTTGCTTCCAATGTTTGAATTTGTCTTTTATGTTGTATAAGTGTATCCATTATTGCTACATTAAGGGAGCTGCATTGATGCTAATTTCCATGAATTGTAGTTCTCACTGCAAAAATTGAAATCTTATTGTCACTAATGTAATCCTCACTCCCACACAAAATCCTTTGAATTTCATGGTTATCCCTTTCACATTTCCCATGACACAAAAAACAATCCATGGTATTAAACCTCTAGAGATTTGAATACACCTCAATGAAGACATTGCCCCACAAAGGGGAGGAAACATTGAGATAGAGATTCTTCCAAATATATCACACCCGAAAGCTAGAGATAAATATTGAGCAACCAATCTAGAGACACAACCCTAAAAGATTGCTTAAACACCAAACCTCAATTGACGAATAGGGCCCATAAAGAAATAAACCCAATGATGGAATTTATCGAGTAAACCACCCATAAGAAAGAACAAAACATGAAGAATTTTTCAAAAGACATGTAACAACAAGAATTCAAGAGGTTGGCAAAGGGGTGTCTTTCAAAGACTAACCTAGATTGAATTTCAATTTTACACCACAACACCACAATGATTTCAATTCTCCATTAATTTGTCCATAAGTTTCTAATCCTTCATCAAACCAAACTTACTCATATTTCCAATGGCACCACTAGGGGGAGCCGATCAAGGTGAACACCACTTCAACATACATTCCATACTCCATAGTCCCACTCATAATTAATATTTTTCAATTCAAAACAACAACAGAGAAATATGTTTGGTATGTGTGGTGCCATAATATGAGTGCACTAGGATTTATAGTTTAGTGTAATATTCACTATGGTTTGACAATATTTTCTAATTCTCTGAAAGATTCTCCAAAATGTTTACAAGTTTTTATAATTTTGTGAAAGACTTGCCCAAAATTTACAAGATTTTATAAATCTGTGAAAGATTCATCAAAAAATTATATATACATATTATATTATTGATAAAATAGCCTTCACACTTTTCTTTCTATCATGGGGATTCACCCATTTTTTATACATATAAATTTAGGGGGGGTTCTTAATATCATCCCTCTATAGGGTATAATGTGATTGGTAGGGGGAGGATGGGAGAGAGAGAGAGGTGGGGATTAGGGTGCCACTAGGAGAGATATAGAGAGAGGGGATGGAGTTAAGTGTAGGGAGAGGAGGGGAGAGAGAGATGGATAGATGGGGCAGTTAGTGGTTGGGGGTAGGAGGATATGGATTATATAGGAAGAAGGAGAGAGAGAGAGAAGGGGTTTTAGAGAGGACATGAGGTTAGGGAAAATGTGTGTGTGTGAGAGAGAGGGACAATAGAAATTATGTGTAAATAACGTGCACATGTTAGTAACACACATGCGTCATGAATGTGTACACATTACTAACATGCACACATTAATAATGTGTGTTCGCTACTAATGCGCATGCGTTACTAACTTGATTTTTTTTGCATAGATGACCTTTTCCACCTACATCGTGGATGAGTTGTTTGCTTTGGTTTTAGGTTAGGATTTCCAAACTTATGGTTTGGGCCTGTAACTAACAAAACACATCTATTTTTTCATTTACGTATTTTTCAAGCTCGGACATGCATATGCTAGAATAGTTTGTTGTTAACAAAATTGCATAGACATGTAGAGATTTATGTGCATATTCCAAATATATATATATATATATATATATATATATATATATATATGGAAAAAAAATATATTTTATTTATATTTTTATTTGGTCACATGTCAAATATGTAAAAAATGTACCTTTCATATTTTCTTCATAAATTTTGACTAATTGACCTATTTTGAAAACAAAAAGGAACTTGCACAAGTGCATACAAAGACATGCACACTAAAAAAAAGGAGTTCATTGATTGTGTTAAGACCCTCACAGCAGGACCTAATGCTCAACCTTCTAATTTCTGTCCTTCACTGACTTTAGTAATTTTTAAAAAATATTAAATTTCCTTAAAAAATTATGGAAAATAGTGCTCCACAAGAGCCACATGTTAAATACAACTTTGCAAAAAAAAATCATTTTTTTAATGTTTACATGCCAAACCCGAGGCCTAATGCGAACACATGCATTATGTTTTGTAAATAAAATCATAGCAATCTGACGAGAACACCATTTTATTGGATTTGTATCGATTTTCCATAAATAACAGTGATATATTCTAGAAGGTAACTGAATTGTCTATGTTTCATCTTCTTACACTGTGTTCTAAAAATTTCTCCAAATATCTCTAATATCTATTTTTAGTGATCGGATTTATGTTTTTATAGGTTTTCATTGCAAGTAATGTGTCATAATTGGGTAGCATTAGCTTGCACTAGCCCATAAGTGAACTAAGATATATGTAGTCATATTTTAATTTCAACCATGGTCATCATTTTTAATGTATGTACACAATGTGACATAGCTATTTAATAATATAACAATTCAAACATAAGTCATCAAATACTAATGTTACAATTGAATGAAACCCTTAAGGAACATTGCAATGTGATAAAACCATTGATGAATGTCACAAGCAACATGGCATGCCCATTGTAAAATGTAGCAATCCAAAAATACCTTCAAGATTGTCACAATGCAATATAATCCTTTTTGAATGTCACACTGACATAACCATTGGCAAACATAGCAATTCAACATAAATGAACTAAGTTGTATATTGTGATGCAACATAACCATAAGCATATAGCGAGGATTTACACAGTTGCAGATATTGTTATCTTTTGGATTAACTACATGTTAAAGTTTAGTAGTCTTGTTGTTTCAAGTGGATACCACTCCCATCATCAGGGGTTTGCTCTTTAGTGAGCTCTAACAAGACCCTTGGTAATGTTTGGAGTGACTAGACCCATGATAATGGGCGGAGTGTCCACTAAAGACATCAGGACAACCATAATTTAACATAGTTAATCAAATCATAATCAAACCATTGTCATCCTTAGTCAACCATAGTTAAGCATGGCCAACCAAAGTCACTGTAGTCAACCATGGTAAAAAGTAAAGCATAATGAAACAAGGTCCATAATAGTCATCCATAGTAAAGCATATTCAACCATAATAAAAACATAGTAAAACATAGTCATCCGTAGTCAAACATGTCGAATCATGCTTAGTGAAAATCAACCACAGTCATCCATGGCCAACCCTTGTCTAAATGGTTAAGACAATTAACCATAATAAAACATAGAACACTATAGTTAATTAGTGTAAACCATACAAAACAATGGCCAACTAAGGTCAACCATGGTAACCAAATTCAAGCCAAGATGGATCAGATCAACCATAGTGATCCATAATCAATTATTGTCAAATGTTATTAACCATGATTAACAAAAATCAATCATAGTCCACCAAAATCTTATATATTATAATGAGGTCAACCTTGGTTCATCTAAGTCAATCATGATCAACTAAAGTCAAACATGGTTAACCATGCTCAACAAAAGGAAACTATGGTTAACCATGATTAACCATTATCAACCATGATCATCCATAATCAAACATAATCAACCATACTCAAATATAGTCTACATAGTTTAGGTACAATCAATAGAGTCACTGATAGTCAACTGCATTTAATCATGGTCAACCATCGTCAATGGCCAAATAAATTCAACCAAACTTAATGAAAAGTCAAGCATAGCCAAGAATGGACATGCATGATTAGGACATATAATGTTTTCTCTAATAGTTAAAATGCATGTCTTAATCATCCTAGTCAATGATTGTCATCCAAAGTATGTAGTCAAATCTATTCTAACATAGTTGACTAGAGTGAACCAAATTGTGACCAAAATTAACCATGGTCAATAATGATTAAGCATTATTTGGCCGTGGTTCACAATAGTTAGCCATGGTTAACCATCGTCCACCTTACTTAACTATACTTAACCATAATTGAATATATCCATAGTCAAATATGGTTAGTTATTGCACTGAGTGAAACAAGGTGCTCTAGAGCCCAGTATGGGGGAGATGTTGTAACCTAATGTAACGTTTGTAACAAAATAATTAAAAAATTTATGTCTGCTCATAAAATAAAAAAATTATAGAAAGTATTTAAAAAAAAGTTTTGGGGTGATGTAACGTGATGTAACGTTTGTAACAAAATAATTAAAAAATTCATGTTGGCTCGTAAAATAAAAAATTATGGAAAGTATTTAAAATAAAAATCCAAGCTAGTTCATAAAATAAAATATTATGAAAAGTAATTAAAAAATAGATGTTCGTTTATAAAATAATCAAATTTCTTGAGTTTAAATTTTAAAAAAGAAATACACCTCAAGAAATTGGATCCCTCTGGTGCTTGATAGATACGGGTTTAATGGATCTATGCTGGTGATAAATAATACTCAACCATAGACAACTATCATCAACCATAATCAATGATAATAGTAAAACATGATCAACCATCATATTAACTCATGTAACCTAAAAGTTCTTTGTTTTGAACTTTTTCTTTACGGGATTTTGGAAAAAGAAAAGGAAGTAAGAAATCCAAATGTATTCACAATCATATTAATTAAAAGCGGTTGATAAACTCAAATCAGCCACCGTTGATAATACTCAAATCAACCACATTATTTTTCCATTGGTAATGCTGGTGGGATCCACGTCTATTAACTTTTAATTGATAGGATTGTTATAGTTTACAACTCACACACCCTATCCAGGAACACCGTGTCGTGGTCTCCACATGTAGAAGTTTCACGATTGAAACTTGTATACAGAAAAAAAACAAACATGTTGACGATCAAATTCCATATATTTTCGTCGGATGTGCAATCTAAAAATTAAATCAAATGCACAGCACCTATAGCTTGATTGATGTGCGTTTATTCCAAAGATCAAATCGGATTTATGTGAAGAAAAGATGCGAAATAGACGAAAGGTGGTGAGAAAAAGAAACAATGTGGCACTCTTTTCCCAGTACATTGATTGATGCCGATATTCTAAGACGCGCGCAATTTTCTGAGCCATTCGTAGGCTGATCGATTCCGAAAATTTGTAACGGGTGATCACGAAGTATAACTACTTTTCTTACTTGGAGGTGAATGGTTGTTTTGAAAATTAAATGGTCTTCGATGTAGCTTATCAATGGATATATACATTAAATTATTCAATGATTCTTCAAGATAATATAACGTAATTACGATATGGACATCCAAAGTCTTCATTTAAATGGTCTTCCATGTAGTTTTTCTAGTAAGTTATTCAATGATTTTGGATAATGATCAAATTTTTTTACAGATTTGCAATTTATAATTTATAATTAGTACAGTCATTTAATTTAATTTGTGGCTAGTGAACATCCATAAGTCACAAGTTAAGTGCTATGAATTAATACAAACATTAAACTAACATAAATATTAAACTAATTAATATAAACATACAACAAATACTATTTAATAAATATATATTGTTTTAACCACCACTTAACTATAACTTATTTAAATCTTAATTAAGATGCATTTAAGCATAACAAGATACGATGACCATGAAATTAATTTGGATTGTACATTTGTTACTCTGGTACTCAAGGAAGTCCAAAATTTCATATAATATCTAAACACCTATGAGTGTAATTAGAGTTATAATTTTCAATTACAATTACAATTAGTTACAATTTACCATTACAATTACACAATTGCAATTTCACAATTACAATTTGTTTTATAAATCGATATTTGTTTTATTTTATATTTATATAATATTGATTTAAGTAATTTAACACTTGTATTCTTATTTTTTATTTTTATTTATTTAAATATTTTTATACTTGATATAAGATTTTTTTAAATTTATCAATTTAATATTTGGATAGAGAAATACTTTCCCCACATAGGTTTAATAGAAATGGGCCTTTCGACTTAATAAATTGAAAGACAAGAATGCTTAGATGAGGGGTGAAGGCTGAGATGCCGAAATACTACATCCTCACATCGTAGAGTTAATGTGAACCTTTATGGACAAATAATTGGAGGTTTGTATTGAGGGTTTTACATTAGATGAAAATCATCAAATTTTAAAGAGAAGTAAAATTAAGAGAAATGTTCATATTTGAAAGAGAATTAAGAAACTGTTCATATTTTAAAAAAGTTTAATGGTTTATGTTAAGAACTTTATGATGAGAACTATAACTTAGAGAGAATTAAAGTTATGTAGAAAATGTTCCAAATATAACATCATATGTTTGATTCCATATGCTCTTTCAATATGCGGGTTTTGGAATCCATGAAGTTTTTGGAATATAAGAAGTGTTTTTTTTTAACATCAGGGTTTTGGGAATATAAGAAGGGTTATGGTTTTAAAAGATAAAATAAAAAATTGTTATAAGATAAAATTTTGAAATTTTATTATATTAATTTTTGAAATTATATATATTTGAAATTAAAGGGATTTTTAAAATTGTATAAACCTGTTAAATTAAATTTTTTCATTATGATATATTTGTTATAAATTTTTTTTTTTTTCAACAAAATGATAATGTTTAATTTTTTAAATAAATATTGATTAGTCTATCAATAAAACATAAGTAAATGATAATATTGAAAATGAGTTTATGAAATAATGAGATTATTGTATAAAGTAGGATACATTTCTAGTCATTTGGTTGGTTCTTGGTAAGTTAATTTTAAAAGAGATTTGTAGATAAAACAGGACTATATTTATATTCATTTGGAACTAAGAAAGTTAATTTTAAAAGGGTGATGTGAATTCATATTTATTTCTCATGTTTGGAAGAGGGGTTATTTAGTTGACATGTTTGAAAATGTGAAAGAGAGTTATTTCATTGATATATTTGAAAAAGTGATTTGATTTATTTCAATTATTGCATTAAAATTAGTTTTTAAAGAAGGTTTTAAGGAAGTATGGAGGATTAGTTGAGTTGTTGGGTGTTTAGCAATTTATGTAGAAAAACTCAAGATTGATTTGATAAGAAATGAGTTGCTTTGTAAACAAAACTTAGAGAAAAAAGAGAGGTTGATTTGATAAAAAAAATGAGTTGTCTTCCAAACAAGAATTAGATAGAAAACAGAGAACAAGTTGTAGTTTATCCAATGAAACAAATGGAACATGAGAAGCCCATAAATTTTAGGAGATTATGATACCTTCCTTAGTTTCATTAATGAGTTGAGTGGGATTTTATAGGATTACATAGTCTGGACGTTAGTAGTGGGCCAGTGTCCCTCAAACTCCACACTAGTTAGGTAAGTTAGCCAAGATGGCCTAGTTGTGGCATCCTCAACGAAGGAGCACCCTTCCACATGCCTTCCAAATCTTGGGATGCTGACCTGGATAGCTATCTAAGTTGGTTGAACTCTCCTTGGGAAATGGGTTAGTGGAGGACACCCATGTTCCTTATCAGTTCCTCTTAGTTTAAATCAAAACCATTCCTTCTCCCCCCCAAACATGCAAAATAGATGAATAAAATCGAACATGCTTAGATGAGAGAGATTCTCTCCCTGAAGCAAGAGCTATGCAACTTTATGGAGCGTATAAAACTAGAAAATGATGTTTAGAAACAAACAAGATATATGTTTGAATTAGTAATATGTAATCCAAGTATACAAAATAAGGGTTAATCCATGAGGCACTAATGAACTCTATAGACATAAACTAGTATAGTAAACACTACAAGTTGTCAATGAAAATTTCCATCCCTCCAGGTTTATGAAAATTTCCAAGAGGAGAATAATTTTGCAATAAATGACAAAATGGGTTGTTGTGTTGTCACAGGTGATGCCAATATGTTGTTGCTTGTAAATTTTGGTTATGTGGAAATATGTCACTCCAAATCAAAAAATGGCATTGGTGATTGCAAGAGATCATGTTCATTGTAGTAGTGAACAAAGAATATGATATGATCCATGAATGTACAAGAGAGTCCAAGAGATTCCATTGCTGAATACGAAATGTGTATAAAGTAGTCCTTAAGGCCTATGATCCACCTATGATCTAGGAGAGGAAGAGGGTGATTTATGTCTAATGTAGAAAATGGGTCTAAAATCCCATAAAGAAAGGTTGTCGAAAAAAGGTAACACATGTCCTTGGAACATGAAACAAGAGGATGTACCATATTGTATGTAACATGGGGGTAGAAGAAATAAAAAGTGTTGGCATTCTCATAATGAAATTTTAAGTCTCCTTCAAATGTATGTTATGTGGTATGTGGTGGTGGCATGCTAAAAGATAAAAAATGTAGAGCGAGGCTATTAATCTAGTGTTGATCTCACAAGTATGTACATGCAATGGCTACAGTGTTGAGCTCACAAGCATGTACATGCAATGGATACAATGTTGAACTCACAAGTATGTACATTCAATGGATACAGTGTTTATCTCACAAGTATGTACATGTAATGGCTACAACATGGGATGCATTCTCTCACTCACATAATGAAAACAAAGAACAAGTTTTTATCATGTTGACTTAGTTTTGCATAGAATCACCTCCATGATAGAAAGTGCAATAAATCATCATACATAGGATAAAACCATCAAAGCTAACAATGATATATTTTTAATATGGTAGTATGAAGAAATAAAGTTTCTTAATGACTAAAAACATGAAATTTACATTTGTTTATGCATTTATGTGTTTTATGTAGTTGTTTGTTGTACATAATTTTTGATTATGCACATATTTATCATGTATATGTGATACTGATGATGGGATCTTATATATGATGTAGATGTCGGAATAGTGAGACCACCACGGGTCGAAGGAAGTTTCCACGTGTAGAATGAGGGGCTAGGACCGGTGGGAGGTGCTGATGCAACTACTAGTGTAGCTGGTATAGTTGTAGTGGAGAGTGCTCCCAAAGGGGGAGAATCCTTAGGTGATCGTGCCAAGAAGATCTTAGACGACATAGAGAGGCGGCTTGGGGTGATGAAAGATGGCATGGGTGATCGATATTTGTTCGAGTTGGAAGATGACGAGTTGGCCCTTACTGTTCAATTTCCAACCGAGCTAGGGGTAGGTTGGTGCTAGATGATGAGGAGGGTGGACGGAGTGGGTCACCATGTATGAGTAGCACAAGGGGGTCATCGTCCATCTTCTGCAGCTGAGAAGAGACTTTGCTAGAGGTGCAGATTGGCATTGATGGGTCATCCTGGGGAGGTTCCGGGAGCAACAGAAGAAATGCCAGAGGTAGTCCCACCTCAGGAAATCTTTAGGCCTGACCAACCAAAGCATTAGAGTTAGATGTGAGTGCTTTGGCACTCTGTACTTTATATAGGGCATTTTGGGCCCCATTTTGTATTTTTGAGTAGATGGAGCCTATGGGAGGCCAATTGTGATGTATCTCCCATAAGGCATCTGATTCATTGTGTATATGGCCCTTGAGGTCACATTTTGTACATGAAATGTATTATTTTTTGAATATATATATATATATATACCATATTGGCGTCACATGTATGGTCTCTTGTATGTATGTGATGTAAATGATGATGATTTTTATATGTTTATTTTGATGTTCTATATGTGTAGTTGTAGTTACTTGTATATGATCTGTATAATTAACAACACACATATATACATGCTTTGTTTTTGTATGTAGGGTCAAATAGATGGTTGGTGTATCATATTGCAGTCGAACACCTCATTTTCGACGTGATCCGCAAATGCATTGGTTCTCCTTGGGACATGCATGAATGTGATGGTTAAAAACTATTGCACTAGGATGTTCACTCACAAAAATTTATGAAAGAGGAGTGGGTTTAGGACCCGGAATATATTATTGAGCTGAGAGATAGCTAATTGGGGATCTAGGTATAAATGCATATGGTGTATTTCAAGGTGGATGGCATCACTTAAGAGACCAATGATGACATCATATTCTACTTGGTTGTTTGTAAGTGCCCCCATGCAAACTCCTCCAGTGTGGTATACAGTTTGGGAGGGGTATAAATGGCCCAAGTAACTAATGCTAGATTCTTTGACCAATGACTTGCACCATTTATGAGCCATCATAACTATTTAGCAAGGGATCATCTGCATAAACAAAGGAATGTCTTATTCTCAATCGAAGGGAGAAAAAATACTAAACATAAAATTCTATATTGCGTAAATGGACGACGTGAAGGGTAAGAGATGGTTTCATCCTTTTGGTGGTGGGGACCTTTAAATGTTGGAACCTTGAGATGTATTGAGGTGGTCGCATGCTCATCAAGAATTGGTGAGTATCCATCATTTAAAAGGATATCCCCTAGTGTTTTTAAGCACCAGGTGATAGCTTTTGATGATCCAAGTATTATTTGGAAGACGATGAATCATCACTAGTAAGTAAACTGGACAAGGATGATGCAGTATGAATGGTATCTGATAGAGGGGGAACAAATTCCTAAGTGGGTAAGCCTTATGCGATTGTGATGAGGTGGGAGAGTTGATATTTGACCCTCATCAGTTTGAGCTAGGGTTCTCGTTCGGCATGTAAAATGGGACATTGAAATTAGAAGTGGGAAGTGTCACTACATGATCGACATGGGTGTGTTACCCTGGCACAGAGAGGTGTCTGTGTTGAAGGTGGTTTGGCATGAGAAAGTATGGCTGTCATGGCCTCTAGGGGAATCATGTGAGTATTGTTCCCACAGGATATGCATCCATCATGATGTTCTGTCGTCGCAATATCTGTAGGTGGCGGGTCCTATGTCATCGTAGGATCAATGGTGGGAATAATCGCTATAGCTATTTCTTAGGTAGGAACAATGGGAGTTGTTACTAATGCAGTGAAAATATTTATGGACACAATTTCAGCTCGTTGAGGTGAAGTAATCTCAACTAAAGTTTGGGTGAGGCGAATTGTCATTAATGTTCCCTGAAATCAAGGGAGGTTGAGAAAATGGTGTGTGTAATTCCCAAACTATGAGACAATCAAACATGGGTGATTGGTGCACGACAATTTGGACTTAGGTGTTGAGTTGGGTGAAGAAGAGGTGACCCCTACTATTGCAGGTGGAGCATATATCACACTGACAAGTGTATTAAGAATATTCCTAAGCTCCATCAAGGTGGGGCACAAGTTGGTCATATGGACTTGTTTCCTGCATAAAGAACACGGTGGAGTGACCCTTATCACAGGAGTAGTGGTGGTCATTACTAGGGATTTTAAATTTTGTTGGGCTATGCCCCATTCTTTAGGCTTGGTGAACCCTGATGTTGACTCGAGAGTAGGATTGGGCATGAGGAAATATTTCAAATCAGGTTTTCTTATCCCCTATTGGTGGGTTTAGTGACCACTGGTGGTTGTTGAGTCACATGTGTCCTAGGCTTGGTGCTCGGTACAGATGGTGTAATCGATCTAGATGGTGCAATGGTCGATACGGGGACAAAATCATAGTGGGATAGCAGTTTAGAAGCCATCTTTGGGTAAGGTGGCATAAGGTACCATACAAGTATACCCAAAGTGATCCGAGATAAAGTTATCTAAGCCATAAATGGAAATTATCCCTTGCACTCCCGTGGGGGGGTATAAGAATGGTGTTTTGAAAATTGGAGGTACTGATGGAATCAATTTTTTTTCAACACCATGGCTCAGCGGAGGTGCCGATGAGTATGCCAAGGGGGAGGGGGCACCTTTTCAGAGGTGAAAATGGTGCACACAAGGCCGTTAGTCGATGCAAGGATTTTAGGTGGTTGTCATGAATATACCCCTAGTAAGTTAGAGTCCTTGTACACTCCTGGACCAATGTCAACATAGGGGGGTTTGATTGGTCCCAACGATCGCGGAAGGGACATTTTCATAGTTGGTGTTGGTATAAGGGTCATAGTAGTTGAGTTGGTCGAGGGTGACTATTTTCCCATTAAAGAGAAACATCATGATGTGGAAGACTAAATAGGTGATTGCCTTCATGGAATACATATAGATACGATCCAAGAGGATATTGTAGTCGAGCTGTGCATCAACTACTTCGATATCAATCATTACCATTTTTCCCTCTAGCTCACTGGGAACATTTTGTTACAATCCCCTAGGTTTTGATGGTCTCACGTCGTATGTGTGGAGAGTGATAGATGAGGGGAATAACTCAGATGATCCCAATCGTTTCCAAATATTAGAGGACATGACACGTGGATGTGCATTCATCGATAATACAACGATGAATCATAATGTTTTTTACTATAACGAGGACTTGAAATGTGACTAATGAGGGTAGCCACTAGCCACGGTTCTCCTTTGTTGACATAAAAGGTCATAATGCATGAGCTGGAAGGGTTGAGTACACCAAGTTCATTGACTAATTCCTTTCATTGGATGGGGAAAGATTGTATCAACTCTAACATAGGCATGCTAGCTGGTGTCTGAGCCACAATACTATAATTGTGGGTGGCTTTCATATGAGGGATATGGGGAGTGTGCTAAAGTGCTACCTTGGGTATCTGTGGGATCTAATCACAACTTGGGAATGGTATTTGTAAAGGGCCCTAAGAAGGGGTAGGTACATCCTCCACTTGGGGGGGGGGAGGACCACCATAATATTTTTCTTAAGTCTGAAAGTTAATGTTTGTCGTGTTCATGTAGATATTATGGAAGGATCCATTGCCAAAGGGGTGGGGCTCCTGCTACTAAGTAACGATACCTTGATTGGAAAAGGGTTGTTTCAAGACAATGGTTTGGGGTTGTGTATGGTTAGGGTCCTAAGGGGTGTTCATGGATGTTGAGCCCAAAATTGGCCCTTTTTAATCATCTTTAATCATCTTTCCTGCCCTTGTCCTACACCACTTATCATGGCAATCAGTCCTATTGTCCTTACCTTATTCCCCAAATTACCAAGGTATGAATGATCATTGTTTTATTTTATTAATGCTTATGATTGTGATAATTAAAGCTGTGTATCTCTCAATTGTGCTAACATGTTATGATTTATGAAGGTAGTTGAGATAAATGGACTGTAGGAAGACTAGGCTGAACAAGTCGTGAAGGAAGGGATGTTCGTTGCTTGAAAAGGGGTCCTTGGGGCTCGAATCATCAATTAAGGCACAGCTGTGATAGGGCAGCTGTAACAGAATGCGCTATCTTAAGTATGTTGCTGCTCTAGTCTAGCTGTGAGCTGGAAGGACCGCCACTCTTGGGTCAGTTGATAACTTTCTCATATCTTGATGTTTCTGTTCTGCCACGTATTGTAACAACTAGTTATTTTGGGTGCCTAAAGATCAGAGATCTTCATGGCTGCCCGATTATAGGATTGAATGTTATGATTTGTATGTATAAATATGGGGAGTTGCCTCGACCTAGGGGGTTGAATAACAGATAATCATTTTCATTGTATTAGCAGCCGAGCAAAATTGTGTACTCATTCTTCTGTTAATATAAGGAGTTACCCTTGATTTAAAGGAACTTGTGTTGTTCAGCCAGTGTCTCTGTGTGAAGATTGGGCCCGTATTCCACAGAGATTGCTGAGTTAAAATAGGATTTTGAATTCATTGTTGTGTGATGCTTTGTTCTTTCCTTTTGTACGCAGCAACAATATTTATGGTGTGGATTTTCAGTACAATTAATATTAGAGTCTCTTGAATTTGGCAAGTAATACAGAGTGACAGTCGACTGAGTAGAAACTTTATGCAATTCGTGTGACAATTATACATAGCCTTGTTCATCTTGCAGTTAAGCTATGATCCCATGAGCCCTTGCAATTTATCTTTCCTGTTATGATTGTTGATTTCCATTCTGTAATTCAATTTCTTAGAACAAATTGACTCAATTCTTTGCAGTTGGATTCCTAGATGAACGTTCAGTTTATGCCTTATGATTTTCCAGAGTGATTAGATCAGATAGGTGATTGTTCCAGAATATGAATGAGATTTATTTCCTGCAATCGTTGATTAGATCTTATATCATTTCTTATTGATGCATGATAGAGAGGAATTGAAGTGTAGCAGTTAGAAGGCAATTGGGATTGCATAGATTCTTGGGATGAACATGGATGATAGAAGATAAAAGTATTCCATTCTAATGGTTTGGTGTTTAAGCATAGATTGTGCACTTATCCTTTGAAATAAAAAGACTTTCTCGGGTTGACAATAAATATCGCATACTGTATGTGTTGGTGATAATTTATCTGCATATAGAGTGCTCGACATTTTGGCGTCGTTGGCGGGGAAGGATAAAAATTAAACACTAGTCATTAGTTGCATCTGATAATTGTTTTTAGTTAGTCTCTTCTTTGTTGAAATGATCTGCTTCGCATGAATATGAGGAGGGTAAAACACGATCACCTCCCAACTCCCAAAACCCAACAAAATACTAACAGCGCAGGTGCTTCGGGTCGTGGTCGAGGACCACCGTTGGGCAGAAGGACATTCATCGACGATCTTGTTGACAGAACTGATTCAGCTACCAGGACTCGTCAACGGGAAACTCCTATCAGAAGAAGCCCTGCTGATCCTGGAGCGCCAGCGTCAGGATCCACGGTGGAAAATACAGGAGAAGCCGTGATTCCCTCATATACCCCTGCTAAAGAAGGTACAGCTGATTCAGCTGTTCCAACTAAAGAATACGCAGCTGTTACAACTGAAGAATACGCAGTTGCTACAACTGAAGAATACGCAGATGTTACAACTGAAGAATACGCAGTTGCTACAACTGAAGAGTACACAGCTGCTACAACTGAGGAATATGCAGCTATTACAACTCAGGTAAAGAACGCAGGAACGAACGTAGAAGAGTATACAAAAGAAAAGATGAATAAAAGACATGAGAACGAAGAGGAAGAAGCAGTGGTAGAATACCATCATGAAAATGACTCCCTGCAAGAAGGAACTACGGCTACATTACAATTTCCATTACAGCAGCTAGAAGGGACAGCTCCTATGAAGAACATCTCACCATCGGTGTTGCCTCGCTTCCATGGCAGGGCGGCAGAAGATCCAGACGAATTCCTTTTTGAATTTGATATCCTCTATCGCAGCTATGATTATGTCACAGATGCCCAAAAGGTGAAACTTTTTCCTGCCACCCTGAAGGACAATGCATTACGATGGTTCATGAGCCTTGGGGGACGAACTGTTGCTAATTGGAATAAGATGAAGCAAGTGTTCCTAGAAAAATATCAAGAATATTGCAACACCAGGGACAAAAGAGAGGAATTATTCAAGATGGTGCAGAAGGAGGATGAAAGTCTGGAGGATTTTGTAGAAAGGTTGCTGTACAATGTGCAAAGAGTCGGGTAGACAAACATGGGGCTGGATGTGCTCAAGATAATCTTGCTTCGAGGGATCAGGATTGATTGTTTAGACATGTTAAATCTGTTAGGAAAGGGAGATATCTCCAAAGAACCTTTTGAGACGATTGTGGAATTATGTAAGAGATACTCAAGGGGATCTTCCAGGAATAATAAGCGGGATAAACGAGATAAGCTGGAATGTGATGTCTTCGACAGAACTCAGAAGTCGTCCAATGGAGGAGCTACACGTGCAGAGATAGGCAATCTTCTTGAAAATTTTAAAACAGAAATGATGAGCTCCATCTCTTCAGAGATTGTTGTCCTGAAGGCCAAACAAAGACAAGCAGTGGAGGATCTCACACTAGGTGTGTTTTGTCCCCAATGTAGAAAGAATCATCCACTGAAAGAATTCCCTCTTGACAAAATACAAGTATGTCAGCTGTGCGAGCTGAACCATGACATGAAAGAATGTCCCACACTTCCCCAAGTGAAGGCTGTTCTGCAGGCATCAACTCCAGAAGTGGAATCAACCTATTTCATTGCATAGAAGAAACCTTGGCAGCCTCGAAATCAAGGTATGTCTCCAGACTCATTTCCATTTTTGAATAATATGAACAATTGGAATAATAAGATGCAAAATGTGAATACACAATTCCCTTCAAATTATGCTTAGTGGAATCCTTCTCAACCTGCAATGCAAAATTATAACTCATGGAGTCCTTGGACATAGCCACCACATCAACCTACGTCATGGTCTCCTGGATGGAGGAACTTCCATCCTGGGAACCAGTTTCCTCAACCACCTCCACCTCAGCAGTTACCATATTCTCCTCCATATCCTCAATTTCCTCAATATCCTCAATACCCACCTCAGCAGTCGTAGCTGCATTTGCAGAATAATCATGTTCCTAATATACCAATACGGCCTCAACTGCCTGCCCAACCTAATCCTAACCCGAATAATAAAACAGTCCATCAATTGGAAACTCTCAATATGCCGGCCTACTCTCTCTCCCATGTACCTTGTAATGATATTCGTCTACGATCTGGGAAGATAATAGAACCTGTAATTACAGAAGATATTCCACCTTCTGTGCATGACAAAGGAGAGAGTTCCCAGCATCCATTCGATCCGGTTCCTATCACTGAAGGTGCTGAGCATCCCTTAGATGGGACGGCTGAAACATTAAACGAGAAATCAGATAATATGCAGCCTACCCAGCTGGTAAGGAAACTACCATACCCTGAGAGACTAATGCTACCAAAAATAGGGGGGCAACCTCAGTTCAATCTCCTAGGAGAGTTGAAGAATCTTTATGTTAAGATCCCCCTTTTGCAAGCTCTTCAAGACGTACCTATTTATGCTAGAACTGTTCGGGACCTGTGCACTAAAAGACCAGGAAGGAATCCCAGAGATCCTCCCACTGTTCACGTCATAGGGAATTTATCTGCTTTGATGACAGGAAAAACCCTTGTGACCAAGTATGACGACCCTGGCAATCCTACTGTCACTGTACATATAGGACAGACGCAGATACCCAACGTGCTAGTAGATTTAGGAGCAGCGATCAATGTGTTGATGTATATGTAACTTCGGAATGTATTTCATATATGTTGTATGTACTCCTATAGAGATGGTATTATTCCCTTATACGGAAGTGTCGTCATTTATATTGTAAGTGTCGTAACTTATACTTGATGGGTTATTAGACCACCTTGTTGGGGTCGGCCCTGTATAAGTCATGTGGGTCGAAGGGTTATTAGACCACCCTATTGGGGGTCGGCCATGTGGGTCTAAGGGTTATTAGACCACCCTATTGGGGGTCGGCCCAGTCAGCATTATGTTATGTGGTTAAGTTCGAGCCTACATGAGTTAGGTAAAAAGGCAAGTCAAGTCAAGTATAAATAGAGTGCGGGAGGCACTCTATTTGCTCACTCACTTCTCTCACACGCTCTCAAGGAGGAGAGGCGCAATTATGGAGGAGGAGGATTGCTGCTAGGTTATGGCTATCTCTCTTGGTTGATTGTATCATTGCTCTATCTATCTCTGAGGAAGTTATTGGGGTTTTTCACCTTTATGGTTTTCCCCAAGTAAATCTTTGTGTCTCTTGTGTGCTTGCATTATTGTCTCCATGATTGATATGCTGTAGATATGCTGTACATGTTGTTCTCTCAGTTAAGATCCTAGATCATATTGAAGTAAATTCAGAAAATTTAACATGGTATCAGAGCTAGCCTGAAAGAAGGCATGATATGGCATGTATGACACTTGTTGCACTTACGATGCTAGGGCTTGATATAGCAAAAACCAGTCATCGTAGCACTTTCGCTATAAATCCGTTTTGGCGAAGTTTTCGGATCTGAAATTGTTACAGGCCGAAGCTAAGATCTCCAGGTATCTTGTGTCCAAAGGACAACCTCTAATTCGTTGTACTTTGTGATTTATGATCTGTACAATATAGGGTTTCTGCCTCTTCCAGATCTGAATCAAAATCAGGTGACCTTGGGAAAAAGGTCATAACTTGGGCTAGGAAGCTCCAAATGAAATTTCGTGAAAAAGTGACAGGTATTACACAGGCCGAGCTATCTCAGAAAACTTTTTCAGAGGCCGAAGGTCAAACAGTGACACGTGGCACGTCGTACAAGTTCGCTCTCCTGTATTATCCCATAAACAGGTCACGTTGCGACACTTGGAATATCTCTCTCTCAGAGAATCCAATTGAGGTCAGACCTGTCAGGATGGAAAGATAACAGGCCGAGCTATCTCAGAAAACTTTTTTAGAGGCCGAAGGTCAAACAGTGACACGTGGCACGCCGTACAAGTTCGCTCTCCTGTATTTTCCCAAAACAGGTCACGTTGCGACATTTGGCATAACTCTCTCTCAGAACATCCAATTGAGGTAAGAACTGTTGGGATGGAAAGCTAACAGGTCAGGCTATCTCAGAAAACTTTTTCAGACCCTGTGGATCAAAAATTTCGGAGTTACACCAGAAACAATCAGGTACATATTTCTGTCAAAACAGAATTATTTTTTGGTACCTTCATTCATGGCTTCCGGAATTTAGGGCTTTGGAGAAAGTTGGAATTTTTGTAATCGGAGACCACGGCTGGATGCTACTCATCAAAATAGAAATTTAGAGGCCAAGATCAGAATTTTTGGTTGGGCAGAAGGCTGGGCTTGATTAGACCCTAGTTCGGGACTTTGATCAGAAAAGTGGAAAATTAGGGCTTCTGTAAAAATGGGAATTTTTGAAATCTGTGAGCACGGCTGGAAGCTCCTCAGAAAAATAGAAGCTTAGAGCTTTGGATCAAACATTTTGATGGGGCAAAAGAGTGGGCTTCATCAAACCCCAGTTCAGGATCACGTCCAGTGAATCCGGGAGTTTCAAAGGCAAAATTGAGGAGTGAAACTTTGCAGTTTTCAAATTCTGAATATACCAGTTTGATCAGCTCATCAAGGCGCATATTCCTATCCTTTCGGAAGTCTGAAATTCAAAGTTTGAATTTTTGGGGTTTCTCTGACAAACCCATATCCAGCTCCAGGTCCATTTCTTGCAAATCAAGTGGATTGGGTTAATCCTAGAAGATGATGGATTGATTATCTGCATGAGTGAAGATTTCAGAGGGAGATGAGGCTAAGGTCTTACATAAGAAGATTACAAGCGACCTTAACAGGTATGACTCATCGAGGTATGTTTCGATATTTGTCCATGATTAATTTTATGGTATGTTTGTCTTCATGTTATTATGGTTAGTACAATTTTGATTTTAGATTTGTCGTATCACCTTAACAAAATTATGAATGCATGATAGAAGATATTCATTGGTTAGGGTGTTGACACTTATGATTGTACTAATGCATTATGGTGTTGTATGAGATTTATGTTGTCTACTAACATGAAAAGGTACACCAAGAAAGACAAATCATGTTCTGGTCCAAGAACATATGATCATGATAACATGAGGACAAAGATTCATCCATTATCATGGATCTCATAGAAGATCCATTTACGAGGTATGTATAACTTGGTTTTATAATGGCTAACCTATGAGATATACAGGTTACTAGCACAAGTCATTGAAGAAGAACAAGAAGACATCATGTGAGTATGTTAAGACATAACTAGCTAGCATGCTAATCCAGGTATGTTTTTCCTATATCAAGTTACAATCTCATCTTGTGATAAGATCCTTTATATAAGTATACTTGGCATGATTGATTATGATTATTCATTGAAGTTAGTAATCATGGGTTTAGGCATATTATGCTTTTTACTTTGTTTAATGATATGACTAACCAGAAAAGTCCTATGGTCAAATAGGAATATAAGTAAAATAATATGATTGATTTGACTAACCAGAAGAATCATGAAACCATAGGTTTGAATAGTCATGGTTTTATGCATATTATATCTCTTCTCTTGATTGATGATATGACTAACCCGAAGAGTCATAGCTTTGAGTAATTATAGGTTTAGACACGTTATGTTTCTTATGCTTTAACTAACCATAAGAATCCTACATAAACCTTGAATGCTAATGCTTATTATTTCTGTTTGAAATGATCATGACTATACATGCTTGAGATTATTGTGCTTTAATAGTATATGTATGATTTAATCATGATACTAATAAGCATGCATAGGGACCAAGGATGAATATGAGTTCAAGAACAGGTAATCCAGGAAGCAAAGATCAAGAGGGAGTACACTCCAGTGGTTTATTCAAGGATGCAAATATTCAGAGGGAGTTGACCATCTCTCTACATTCCACATCAAAAGATGTAGAAGAAGCTACTTCATATTAGGACTCCAGTAGCTCCTGCAAGGAAGCGAAGACTCAGAGGGAGTCCACTTAACGAACAAACGAAGATAAGTATTTGAATTGTCATTTCTTAAATAATACTGTTCAATAATGTATATACTGATGTTCCTAGAATTAGGTTGTGTATTATGCATATTAGAATAATTGCATTAATGAATAGTATACTCCTAATATGCATGGGTAAGTGGCCTATGGCATTGTACAACATTCCATTGCTACTTATCTAGTATTAAACCTCTTTGCTGACATGTTGGGAGTTGTGCACACTCTTAACAATGTTCTGGTAGAGATTGGAAGGCATCTAGAAAGTTACGGAATATGGATAAATGTTGTATTGAAGCATTGGCTAAGATAATTGCATGACTGTATGGCATATTTCTTTATGTGTAAGAATTTGTTCTGAAAACTATGAGATGTTTTCTAATCATGCAATTTAACTTGTTGTGTAGGAAATATCGTATGCCATCTCCTACAAAAGAAGAATTACAACATTTGTTCTAGCAACAAAGATATCTATTGAAGATATTGAAGATATTGAAGTTCCCAGGATCTGGGATGAAGAAATGAAATGCCATGATCCGTCGATCATGAAGAATGATGTTTGGGATGTAATCCCAAGACATGAAGGGAAGTTTGCTATGACTTCCAAATGGAACTATCAGATCAAGCATGTTGCAGATGGCAGCATTGAGAAATATAAAAGTGATGAAATAGAAGATACACCAGATGGATTCAAGACAGCTTTCTTGAATAGTGTAGTTGAAGAAGAAGTGTATGTGGAGCAGCCACTTGGTTCTGAGACACATGATAGGAAATCATATATGTGCAGAACTTGGTATGGTGAAGATAGATTGATTGCCGACACGTAGCGGAAGCTTACTATCGAGTTCGAGATGAAGAACTTGGGGATGATGCACTGTTTGGTTTTGGCATGGAGGTGTGGCAGAGTGCAGAAGGAATCTTCCTTGGACAAGGGAAGTATGCAGTAGAGATCCTGAAGAGGTTCAGGATGATGGATTGCAAGGCCATGACCACACCTATGGCATCGAATCTGAAGCTTCTTTGTGATGCTGATGTTGCTATGTATCGTCAGATTATTGGGTCCTTGATGAACCTGACGAACACGAGATCAGATATTTGTTTTGCTGTGAACACATTGAGCCAGTTCCTGACGGATCCGAGGAGTGTTCACCTGGTTGCTGTAAAGCATGTTCTGAGGTACCTGAAGGGTACAGTGGATTATGGGCTCAGATATGAGGCGAATCAAAAGTTTAACCTGCAGGGTTATGTTGATTCAGATTGGGTTGGCAGTGCTGCAGATAGGAAGAGCACATCTGGGTGTTGCTTCAGTATGGGATCAAGTGTGATCTCTTGGTTTAGCAGGAAGCAAACCTGCGTAGCACTGAGTACAGCTGAGGCAGAGTATGTTGCAGCCTGTTCAGCTAGTTGTGAGGCAGTATGGCTACGGAAGCTACTGTCTGAGTTATTTGATCTCCCGTTGGAAGCTACTGGTATCTTCTGTGATAACCAGAGTTGTGTGAAGCTGTCCGAGAACCCAGTGTTTCATGACAGGTCGAAACACATAGAGATCAAATACCACTATATCAGGGATATGGTGTAGAGAGGAGCTGTGAAGCTCCTGTATGTTGCGAACGGACGAGCAGATTGCAGATGTGCTGACGAAGCCACTAGCCAGGGTGAAGTTCGAGTACTTCAGAGAGAGGCTTGGCGTTATTCAGATCGAGGACACTTCGAGGAAGAAGTGATGGACACATTTGCTGAAGCCATTCCAAGCATGTTGGAAGGAGGATCCTTCACATGGCTGTGGATGTAAGCGTTGGATGATGAACATCAGGATGATGTTCTAGTTTCTCCTGGATATGATCAGTTGGATCATTTTATGTATGTATGTACGCATCATGTTGGATGTTGGATATGATCAGTTGGATCATGTGTATGTATTTTATATGCATCATGTTGGATGCTTGGACCATGTATCTGTATATGTATTAGGTGGATACATTGTATGATCAGGTGGATCATGTATGGTGATATATATCATATGTTTTGTATTTGTATCAGGTGGATACATTGATGATCAGGAGGATCATGTATGATGATATGTATCAGGTAGATACTTGGTATGCAGCAGGATGTTGCATTGATGATCAGGAGGATCATGTATGATGATATGTATCAGGTAGATACTTGGTATGCAGCAGGATGTTGCATTGATGATCAGGAGGATCATGTATGATGATATGTATCAGGTAGATACTTGGCATGCAGCAGGATGTTGCATTGATGATCAGGATGATCACAGATGACATGCAGCAGGATGTTGCAGTGATGATCAGGACGATCATAGATGACGAGCTTCAGGATGATTGCTCCAGATGACATGCAGCAGGATGTTGCATTGATGATCAGGATGATCATAGATGACGAGCTTCAGGATGTTGCTCCAGATGACATGCAGCAGGATGTTGCAGTGATGATCAGGATGATCATAGATGACGAGCTTCAGGATGTTGCTCCAGATGACATGCAGCAGGACGTTGCAGTAATGATGATCAGGATGATCATGGATACATCAGGATGATGTATGGTGAGTATCAGGTTGATACTCTGTTGCCCTGGGATATCTGGCAGATGCTCTTGCGAGGTTTTTTCCTATGGCATGTAATCCGTTTCCCTGGGAGATCCGATAGGTTGGGCTGTGTGCCCGTAATAAGTCCTGGGATGCTCTTGTGAGGTTTTGCCATGACCACATGTAATTCGTTGCCCTGGGAGATCCTATAGGTAGAGCAGTATGCTCGTAACAGCCTGGGATGCTCTTGGGAGGTTTTGTGGTGAGGTCACATGTAATTCGTTGCCCTGGGAGATTTACAGATGGTCTTGCGAGGTTTTGCCTATGGCATGTAATTCGTTGCCCTGGGACATCTGGCAAATGCTCTTTCGAGGTTTTGCTCTGGGAGGACATGTAATTCGTTGCCCTGGGAGATCTGCAGATAGTCTTGCGAGGTTTTTCCTATGGCATGTAATTCGTTGCCCTGGGATATCTGGCAGATGCTCTTGCGAGGTTTTGTCCTATGGCATGTAATTCGTTTCCCTGGGAGATCCGATAGGTTGGGCTGTGTGCCCGTAATCAGTCCTGGGATGCTCTTGCGAGGTTTTGCCATGACCACATGTAATTCGTTGCCCTGGGAGATCCTATAGGTAGAGCTGTGTGCTCGTAACAGCCTGGGATGCTCTTGCGAGGTTTTGTGGTGAGGTCACATGTAATTCGTTGCCCTGGGAGATCCTATAGGTAGAGCTGTGTGCTCGTAACGGCCTGGGATGCTCTTGCGAGGTTTTGTGACGCACGTAAAAGTCCTGAGGATTCCACAGTATGGCCAGTGATGACGAAGACCTGCAGGTGGTGGGCCTACATCCAAGTATGAAAAAGGACTGGCTCTGTAGAACTTCCTATGACGAGTAGATTCAGAGATTGATTGAGATAGCAGCAGCAGTGATGATGATGATGACTCGATGACGATTATCCAGTGACGATGATCCAGAGAAGATGACTTGTGCTAGAATAACTGTGCTGAGAAATACCTTCCTAGTTAAGAGGGAGTGTTGATGTATATGTAACTTCGGAATGTATTTCATATATGTTGTATGTACTCCTATAGAGATGGTATTATTCCTCTATACGGAAGTGTCGTCATTTATATTGTAAGTGTCGTAACTTATACTTGATGGGTTATTAGACCACCTTGTTGGGGTCGGCCCTGTATAAGTCATGTGGGTCGAAGGGTTATTAGACCACCCTATTGGGGGTCGGCCATGTGGGTCTAAGGGTTATTAGACCACCCTATTGGGGGTCGGCCCAGTCAGCATTATGTTATGTGGTTAAGTTCGAGCCTACATGAGTTAGGTAAAAAGGCAAGTCAAGTCAAGTATAAATAGAGTGTGGGAGGCACTCTATTTGCTCACTCACTTCTCTCACATGCTCTCAAGGAGGAGAGGCGCAATTATGGAGGAGGAGGATTGCTGCTAGGTTATGGCTATCTCTCTTGGTTGATTGTATCATTGCTCTATCTATCTCTGAGGAAGTTATTGGGGTTTTTCACCTTTATGGTTTTCCCCAATTAAATCTTTGTGTCTCTTGTGTGCTTGCATTATTGTCTCCATGATTGATATGCTGTAGATATGTTGTACATGTTGTTCTCTCAGTTAAGATCCTAGATCATATTGAAGTAAATTCAGAAAATTTAATCATAACAATTGAGACTGTAAAGAAGCTTGGATTCACTAATATTAGACCGACCCCTACCATTTTAGAATTGGCAGACAGATCCACCATCAGACCCGAAGGGATTCTGGACGATCTTGTCATCTCAGTAGACTCATGGGAATACCCTGCCGACTTTTTGGTATTACAACCAAAATCACAGCTGGGGGGACACCCATTGATCCTGGGGAGGCCTTGGTTGGCCACAACTGATGCTTGCATCAGCTGTCGATCGGGGTCCATGACTATATCTGATGGTATGGAAACCAAAAACCTCACCCTGTATCCTCCAGCACGGCCGAGTCAAGAAGCTGAAACTTTCCTTTGGATAGAACAGGAAGAGGAGGAGTATGTTCAGCCACTATTAACAATAGGAAAGGCCTTAACTTTTAAAAATGAAACAAAAGACAATTCCATCAGTAATTTCATTAGCGAACCTACTTCAGTGGATAAAGAAGTCTATCAAATCATGAACATTACCCTTCGTAAGGAAGAACAAGAAAATATTACGGAGGAAACATTAGTTGGTGATACAAACATAATCCCAGTTTTGAAAAATTCAAAAAGAATTCCTATTGAGGTAGAGCCTGGAAGAACTTTGAATATCAACCCTGGCCTCTCCTCAGAGGAACAGAGGCGCCTAATCAGTCTCTTAAAGGAACGAAAGGGGGCATTCGCCTAGGAGTATACAGATATGTGAGGTATTCCCTGTAATCTGTGCACCCACCATATTTATATCAAAAATGATTCCTGGCCTGTGTGTCAACCTCAACGATGCATGAACCCCAATCTGAGTGATATAGTGAAGGAGGAAATATAGAAACTTTGGGAAGCAGGATTTATCTATCCTATTTCAGATAGTGAGTGGGTTTCCCCACTTGTAATTGTTCCCAAGAAAAATGGTAAGTGGAGAGTCTGTGTTGATTATAGGGAGCTGAACAATGCTACACAAAAGGATCATTTCCCTCTGCCCTTTATCGACCAGGTACTTAATACCCTATCAGGAAAAAAATTCTTCTCCTTCTTGGATGGTTTCAACGGGTACAACCAAATTCAAATTGCTCCTGAAGACCAGGATAAAACCACCTTCACTTGCCCCTGGGGAATGTTTGCCTACAGGGTGCTTCCCTTTGGCTTATATAATGCACCAACAACATTCCAAAGAGCTGTAATTGGGATCTTCTCTGAATTGGTTAATGATAGTATGGAAGCCTTTATGGATGATTTTACTCCCTATGGCAAGGATTTTGAGGAAGCACTGGAAAATTTAAAGAAGGTTTTAATTCGCTGTGAACAAGCTTGCCTCTCATTAAGTACTGAAAAATGTCATATGATGATTAGTGAGGGGGTGGTATTAGGACATTTCATCTCTACCGATGGCATTCAGGTGGATCCTTCAAAAATTAAGGTGATAAAAAATATACCAACTCCTTCAACTCAGAAAGAGGTGCGAAGTTTTCTGGGACATGCTGGATATTACAGGAGATTTATAGAAAACTTCTCCAAACTTGCTTCTCCTTTGTTTTCGTTGTTAATAAAGGATGCACAGTTTGCATGGAGTAAAGCATGCCAGACAATGTTTGATAAGCTTAAAGAGAAGCTTTCCACATCCCCTATCCTAAGGGGACCCAATTGGACCATACCCTTCCACATTTCTTCAGATGCTTCTGATACCGCCATTGGAGCAGTATTAGGACAGCAGGATGGTCAAGTACCTTATGCCATCTAATATGTTAGTAAAAACTTAGCCCCTGCTGAACTTAATTATACTGTTACTGAAAAAGAATTCCTTGCTATTGTTTATTCTATTAATAAATTTCGGCATTACATTACTGGGTATCCTACATTTGTGCACACTGACCACTCTGCCATTAAGTATTTGATGAACAAACCTGTCACCAATTCCAGAGTAACCAGGTGGATTTTATTATTACAGGAATTTGATATTACCATTATAGATAAACCTGGAAAAGAAAATGTTGTTGCTGATTTTTTATCACGATTTACTAACAGTGATGACAGTTCGCCTGTTGAGGATTCTTTCCCAGATGAACATCTATTCGCACTCTCAGCTCATTCACCCTAGTATGTAGACGTTGCTAATTATTTGGTTGCAGGAAAGCTCCCGCCACATATGTCTAAATGAGAGAAGAGAAAAATCATCCAGCAAAGTTCCAGGTATTGTTGGCTCAATGGTCATCTCTTTTACACAGGACCCGATCTTGAGATTAGGAGATGTGTAAGGGAAGATGAGATCTTTCATATACTGAAGGCCTGTCATGATGAACCTTGTGGAGGACACTTTGCAGACAAAAGAACAGGGCATAAAGCACTGCGGGTGGGATACTATTGGCCGACATTGTTCAGGGACGCTAAAAGATATGTTCAGTCCTGTGACAGCTGCCAAAGGATGGGCCAACCTAATAAAACAGATCAGATGCCTTTACAGCCCCAAGTGGTACTGGAACCGTTTGATAGATGGGCATTGGATTTTGTTGGCCCTATCAGCCCTCCTTCCAAACAGAAGGTTTACATTCTAGTGTGTACAGATTACATGACCAAGTGGGTAGAAGCTGTAGCTTTGGCTAAGGCTAATGACCAGGCGGTGACTGATTTTCTGTACAGTGAAATCTTTACCCACTTTGGGGTGCCAAAGGAAGTAGTTACCGATGGGGGACCGCAATTCATCTCACACCAATTTGAATCCTTGCTCCGAAAGTATCATGTGCAGCATAGGATAGCTTCACCTTACCACCCCCAGGCCAATGGTCAGGTGGAAAGTACTAATAAAGTTATTGAAGCAATCCTTACTAAAATAGTTAAAAGCCATCGAAAGGATTGGGCTGACAGGCTTCCAGAAGCACTGTGGGCATATCGCACAACTTGGCGCAACACCACAAGGTTTTGTCCCTATGATCTGGTGTATGGAAAGAGTGCCATCTGTCCAATTGAATTTGAGATCAAGACCCTGAAAACAACCACCGAAATGAATCTGGATGTAACAGAAGCCCAGAAGAGAAGATTGAATCAATTAAATGAACTGGATGAGAAACGGTTAGCTGCAGTAGACCAGACTGTGCTGCTTCAGCAACAGAGATCCAACTGGCATGACCGATTCATCAAAAAGAAAATATTCCATGAAGGAGACTGGGCGCTATTGTACGACTCCAGATTCAAGAAGGATTTTAAAGGAAAATTATGTACAAGATGGCTGGGTCCATTATTGGTCGACAGGGTATTTGACAACGGCACTGTTCGCCTGGTGACCATTGATGAAAACCATATACCATTACTTGCTAACGGCCACATACTGCGACTGTATCGTAAGCCCATCTTGAAAGATGCATTCATTTCACAAATTGTTGCCGATCCAGATTATCAGTTGGCACCAGAGCAGGAATTTTTCTCTGCCTTTGCCAATCCTTAAATTGAAAATCGCATTTGCTGTACATAAATAATTTCCTGCTGTAGCGTATAATTGTTGTTTTTTTTTTCTCTTTGCATTTGATCTTTTCGTTTGTTGTTATTTTTCAAAAAATTTCAGGGAAGCGCCAGGAGAAAGACCAGTTTGGGCCCGTCAAGCGATATTCTCCCTGTGCCGTCCTGCGCTGTAATTTCCTTTTGCTAAAAAAAAAAAAAAAAAATCCGGCAGCTGCGACATATTTTTCGGCAGCTGCAACATCTTTTCCGGAAGCTGCAACATCTTTTCCAGCAGCTATATATCTTTTCCGACAACCACGTTATCGTTTCCCATCAACCGTAAAAATCCTTTTCCCCGCGGTCGCAAATCCTTTTTCCCGGCAGCTGCAACGTCTTTCCTAGCAACTGCAACATCGGCAGTTGCAACATCTTTTTCGGACTAACCACCTCATGTTCCAGCGGCTGCCACCTCATGTTTAGCATCCCGCCACCTCATTTCCCTGCGACCGCAAATCCTTTTTCCCATCCGCTCCAACTACTTTCCTGGCAGCTGCAACATCGACAGCTGCACCATCTTTTTTCGGGATGCCACCTCATATTCCAACGGCCCGCCACCTCATGTTCCAGCAGCTTCCACCTCATGTTCCAGCGGCCCGCCACCTCATTTCCCTGCGGCCGCAAATCCTCATTCCCGACAGCTGCAACTTCTTTTCAGCAGCTGCAACATCATGTCATAGCGGCTGCAACATAATTTTCCAGCGGCTGCGTTATCATTTTCCGTTGACCGGTAAAATCTTTTCCCGGCAGCTGTGAACTTTTCCCAACGGACTTGAACTATTTTCCGGCAGCCGCAACCATTTTTCCGCAGCTGCAACATCATTTCCTAGCATCTGTGTTATCGTTTTCCGTCGACCGGTAAAATTCTTTTCCCGGCAGCTGTGAACTTTCTCCGACGGACGTGAACTATTTTCCGGCAGCCGCAACCATTTTCCCGTAGCTGCAACAACTTTTTCGACAGGCTGCAACATATTTCCCACCATCGTAAAAATTTTCCCGCCGCCGTAAAACTTTTCCGTCACAGGCGTAATTTTCCCCGATGCCGTAAATTCTTTTCCCGGCTGCCGTGAATTCTTTTCCGGCGGCTGCAACTTCTTCCCGGCGACTGCAACATCTTTTTCATCGGCCGTGCTATCATTTTTTTGGCAACTTGCAGTAGTAACTCCTGTGTTAACAGAAGAATTGTTCCAAACTTGTTAAATCATGGTGCTGATTCACCTTAGTCTTGCCGGCGAACTCATCATTCTGACCCTGAGGACACAATGGTTTTTGTTTTACCGGCGGAACATATTATGCCTTATCTGAGTCATCACGATCACACGTCTGAATGTGCACGAGTTCGGCTCCACAACATCACCAACTGCATGCTCCACCATTTTCCGCAGCATTCCGACGCACAGTTTTATGAGGTATGGCTTTCATTTATCACGTGATTAAGCATTGATATCATTTAAACGATATTAGTCGTAGCTTCACTCGTACCACCATTATACCCGATTAAACCTTTTCCTCGTATGATGTAAACACTTATAACTGCCACCTTCCCCAATTCGGCATGGAATTTTCAAACGCTTTTCTATGCTCAACTTTCCAAATTTGCCCATTCTCTCAACGTCTCCGCTCAGCGATTCGTGCATCCTCTGTGCTGCAACTTCCATTCTGGGATCCTGTAGTCTATGGAATAGCAACTTCAGCTTGCAGCCAGGACCATGGGGATTCCAGTTTGCCATGAACCTTTCAATACACGGGAACTCAGGCGAAATCTTCAAGTTCTTGCCATTTTTCAAGCTGCCGGCTGGCTCGAATTCTTTGAGCGACTGGACGGATTCGATTGGGATGCAGCCCTGCAATTTGCTTTGAATCTTACTAAAACTCACTCTGTGGTGTGGGGGTTGCGTATAGAAGTCTCCGAGACCATTATCCGAGGTTACAGCCATCCCGATGGTGGGAAAACCATGGTTTAACCACCGAGTCCCTGCAACGATTGCACGAGAAGAATTTTTACTCGCAGGAGAGCAAGTTGAAGCATCTAGAAGAGCGATCGCACTGAACTCACTGCCACGGCCATGGGACCAGGTTGCTGTCTTTCTCAAGAAGTACATTACTTGTGAAGGTAGATATCAAACTGTGTATAACTCTGAACTTGCTTTGCTTTCTCATCTCCGCCATGACATTTTATTGAACATTCCATTTTATTTACTGCACAGCTTGCGTCATATGGTGGCATTTGTTCAGTCTGCTAAACACCCACTCTCCTCTCTTACCCACCATGGCCTTATCAAATTAATCATTGTAAGAACCCTTTCCCAACATCATATAACTTGGGAACAATTCATCACTCGACCTCAGCAACCTGTTCCCTTGCGGGTCGTCCCGTTGCAGCAAACACAGGTTCCACCACAACAGGAGGACCGGAGTTCCTCCATTGAAGTTGGGGGGAGGGATGAAATGGAAGAGGAATAGCAATCGGGGGCACAAGCAGGACCATCCAAGGTGGGTGAAACCACAGTAGAAGAACAACCTGGGGCACAATCAGAGCCATTCGGGGGAGATGAACCTCCGGCACAGGCAGAACCATTGGGGGATGAAACTACATTTGAAGTAGAGCCATTGGGGGATGAAACTGCATTTGAAGGAGAGCAATTGAAGGCAAAAACAGAGCCATTGGGCGATGGTGTAGATAAAACCTTTGTGGGAAACCCAGATAACAAGGCAGCTCCGATAGCAGAAGGTGAAATTGGAGTAGCATCAAATGCTACGACAATGGAACCTGAAGATGACAGAGCCAGGGAAATGGAAGAAGACATTGAGCTGGTAACAATTGAGTCTTCACCAGAGTGGGTAGGAGGAGGAGCTGTAATTGAAGAAGAATAGCATGAGAGGCAAGAACACATTCCCTCAACCTCAGCTTTGATCCCCTATGTACCATCTCCACAGAAGGAAACACCACAAAAGAAAACACCACAAAAGAAAAGAAAGAGAGCCACCAATGAATTTAACCTAATAGCACCAATTAGAAAGAAAAGAACTTGATCAGCTACAGCAGCAGAGGCAACTAGGCAAAGATGGGAAACCCTAGAGGCACAGGTTGAGCCCCCAATCCTTGTACCAAGATCGATGGATGCTCCACAAAGGCCAGTGGAGGAAGAACCTGGAACCAAAGGACTTCTGGCTGAGAACGCAATGCTGAAAGAGGACCTCCAAGTACTTAGAAGGGAGTTGGAAATTTGGAAGGAAACCTGCAGAAAACAGGGTGAAAGAAAAATGTACACATTGATAGAGGCTGCAGAACAACTGGAGGGATTAGATTCTGCTGAAGCTGGGTAGGAGGATGAACGAATACTCTGTCCCACCTATGGAGAAATATTCAAGGAAGTAGGCCACAAAATTATACTTAATACTTACTCAGCACAACAGCCCGCAGCCATAATAAAGGAAGCATCAGAAAAAGAAGGTGCTTCCACACAAGAACCAGCACCTTTAAATATCCTTGCTGAAGCTGCTACTTCCCATGACACAGAGAACAGAGAACAGTTAGGAGAAGAAAAAGGGATGGAGGACATCCTGGAGCTTAATAAGTATGATACTGTAACTCCAGAATGTTCCCATGATACAAAGATTATAGAACAGATGAGAGAAGAACCTGGAATGAAGGACACTCTGGAGGCCAATGAAGAATTCTATACTGTAACCCTAGAATGCTCCCAGGCCACAGAATTTCTAGAAGAAGAGACATAAAGGTAGGATAGTGATAAACTGGAACATGATGCTGTAACACAAGAGCCAGCAAACCTGAATATACTTGCCCAATTGGCCAAACAGATGGGAGAAGAACCCAGGATAGAGGACACTCTGGAGTTTAATGATGAACTCTGGGTTGTAACCCCAGAGGAATCCCATGACACAGAGCTCATAGGAGAAGAGTTGCAACAACAGGAGGATGAAGAGGCAAGCCAGGATGTTGCTACACAAGAACCAACACCCTTGGAAGCTGCAGCAGGAATTCCTGCATTTCATTTAAAAGATAACCCTGGAGTGGATATCATTCCCGATACACAGTGGAGTGAAGATGAACAGGTACAGACACCATGCTCAGGTGACACCGAAATCTTGGAGGAGGGGCTGCATGATGAGAAGGATATCCAATCTCAGCAGTAGAAGGACAAAGAAGACACTGTTACACAAGAACCAGTGTCTCCAAAAGCAATAAAGGTAGCTGCTGAAGAAGGTTTAAAGGATGTTGTTGTTACACAAGAACCAGCAACTCTCTTATTAAACTTAGATGCGCTGGAAGACACTGCCCCTCAAGAACCAGTGCTTCCACCCCCTAGAGATGTCATTGAGTTGGATTCAAATTAAGGATTTCCTTTCAACTCCCCCAGGCACAGCATAATGAGACTGCAGGAAGATTCCCACTACACCAACTACATTCCTAGACACCAGCAAGTAGCAGTGGAAGGGGAACAGTGAGGTTGGAAGATATTGGGTTACTCACAGAGGCCTTTCAAAAGATAGATAAGGTGCCTGAGTTTCCTACAATTCTTCCTCTCTCCTTGGATATAGCTCAGTACAGGATTCAGATGCAGGTTGTTGCATGAGGACATGCAACAGGGTACTTGGGGGGAGATGTTGAGCCCAGAATTGGCCCTTTTTAATCATCTTTAATCATCTTTCCTGCCCCTGTCCTACACAACTTATCATGGCAATCAGACCTATTGTCCTTACCTTATTCCCCAAATTACCAAGGTATGACTGATCATTGTTTTATTTTATTAATGCTTATGATTGTGATAATTAAGGCTGTGTATCTCTCAATTGTGCTAACGTGTTATGATTTATGAAGGTAGTTGAGATAAATGGACTGCAGGAAGACTGGGATGAACAAGTCATGAAGGAAGGGATGTTCGTTGCTTGAAAAGGGGTCCTTGGGGCTCAAATCATCAATTAAGGCACAGCTGTGACAGGGCTATTGTAACAGAATGCGCTATCTTAAGTATGTTGCTGCTCGAGTCTAGCTGTGAGCTGGAAGGACCGCCACTCTTGGGTCAATTGATAACTTTCTCATATCTTGATGTTTCTGTTCTGCCACGTATTGTAACAGCTAGTTATTTAGGGCGCCTAAAGATCAAAGATCTTCATGGCTGCCCGATTATAGGATTGAATGTTATGATTTGTATCTATAAATATGGGGAGTTTCCTCGACCCAGGGGGTTGAACAACAGATAATCAATTTCATTGTATTAGCAGCCAAGCAAAAATGTGTACTCATTCTTCTGTTAATATAAGGAGTTACCCTTGATTTAAAGGAACTTGTGTTGTTCAGCCAGCGTCTCTGTGTGAAGATTGGGCCTGTCTTCCACAGAGATTGCTGAGTTAAAATAGGATTTTGAATTCATTGTTGTGTGATGCTTTGTTCTTTCCTTTTGTACGCAGCAGCGATATTTATGGTGTGGATTTTCAGTACAATTAATATTAGAGTCTCTTGAATTTGGCAAGTAATACAGAGTGACAGTCAACTGAGTAGAAACTTTATGCAATTCGTGTGACAATTATACACAGCCTTGTTCATCTTGCAGTTAAGCTATGATCCCATGAGCCCTTGCAATTTATCTTTCCTGTTATGATTGTTGATTTCCATTCTGTAATTCAATTTCTTAGAACAGATTGAGTCAATTCTTTGCAGTTGGATTCCTAGATGAATGTTCAGTTTATGCCTTATGATTTTCCAGAGTGATTAGATCAGATAGGTGATTGTTCCAGAATATGAATGAGATTTCTTTCTTGCAATCGTTGATTAGATCTTATATAATTTCTTATTGATGCATGATAGAGAGGAATTGAAGTGTAGCAGTTAGAAGGCAATTGGGATTGCATAGATTTTTGGGATGAACATGGATGATAGAAGATAAAAGTATTCCATTCTAATGGTTTGGTGTTTAAGCATAGATTGTGCACTTATCCTTTGAAATAAAAAGACTTTCTCGGGTTGACAATAAATATCGCATACTCTGTGTGTTGGTGATAATTTATCTGCATATAGAGTGCTCGACAATGGATATCTTCTTCTTCGATTCCACCAACTGTTGGCAGTCGGGGAGAAGTGAACAATGGTGAGTGTAGTGACCACACTCTTTTCAAATGGAGAAAGAATAATTGGTTCTCAAGTTAGTATTATTCCCTCTCTTGGGGGGGTTATTTCCCCCCACATTTTGGTTACCTGAGTTATGGTTCGACCGGGGAGGGGGATTTCCCTATTTCCCTTGTTGTTGTTTCTATTTATTTTTTCCCTTTCTTTTCCCCTAATTTTGAGGATTCTAGGAGTTTACAGTGCTCAACTGCTCAAACTATTGATCTTGTTGTGCAAAATAAGGTTGGAATAAATTAACCTCGAAATGTGGCATGGAGGAAAAACCAAGAGGACATGGAAATAGGTAGTAAGGGTTGTACCCTGGTCGTGCGATAAATGTATTTTGTCCTCCATATGATGTGGACATAGTAGTATATTGCACCATCTACGGTACAGGTACTATCGATGCTTGGTTTGCATTAGGATAAGTAGGACTTTAAGGTCCATACTATAACTGACCAAATGGAGGATTTGGTGCAAGAGAAGGGGGGGTTGACATGGGAAGGAAGGGTGGGTACTGCGGTGCCATGTTAAATGGCATAGGATTAGCAAGAGGAGGAACCTTTTCTTGTTGGGAAATCGACCCTGTAAGCCCATCCACCGAATGTGACGAACCTTCCAGTGTGGGATCCAATGACTAATACTGAGGGGCATTAGGTAGGATGCTGTACAAGTATGTGGTTTGTGCATAGATATGGTCAAAAGGTTGAGCCTTCATGATGGCCTCTTATTTAGATTGTGGGATGGAGGTTTCCACATGTTTTGCAATAGTCTGTTGGAGATTTGATGAACCAATAGAACTGGAACTAAGGTTGTATTTTTATGGTACATGATGTTCGACATCTATGCCACTCATGGATATGATCTGCTATGTGTATCGATGTGTTTTATCGAAATTCTGTGAGAATTTCGAGACAAAGGTCATGGTGAACAGTAAGATGAAAGTATGTGAGAAATGCAGTGGCCCATGCAACAAAGGTGGCATAGGTTATTCCAATTAATTTCACATACCATTTGGTTATCATTTCAGTAAGGGATCACTAAAAGAGGTGAAGTGCCATTGATTCTTCCACTATGTTGTTGGAGGAACATCATAAGTGGAATGACATGACATGGTTGGTGGGATCATCCCCTTGTTTCCCTTCAAACTTAGGGATATTGAAGGGAAGTGTATATGGAATAGTTGGCCATGCCTAAAGAGGGAGAAGAAATAGATGGATTTATTACAATAGGTGGAAATAAAGTATGGCCTCTTTCGTGAGAAGGAGAACCAAAGGGGTTAAAAATATCTCCAAGGGGAGAAAAGGATGGGGTGCCTCTTCCATGAGAGGATGAAGAAAAATGATCTACACCTTCTCCAAGGGGACAAAATGAATTAAGCAAGGAGCGGTCTCGCACTGATGACCCTATCAATATCGACTAGGAATGGCCCTAGCTAGACTATCTCTCGTGTGAGCCACATGTAGAAAGTGGAAAAACACCCCTCAAGAGAGGGGAAAGGCCTTGCAGTCTATGAGACATCCTTAGGGATTTATGTTCCTCAATGGTGAAAGCTTAGTTATAAGTGACATAAATGGTGGAAATAAACACAATTTGAACAAATGCAAAAATATGCGAACCACAATAGATGCAAAATGGTGCAAAAGTGAGTGATATGTGCTATGTCGATTTAGTGCAAGGGTTCTGACATCTAGGTTCTTTTTAATTATGATTTAGTGAACTTGTATTCAAAAAGAAAAATAAGTTTAAATTCCCTAAATACCTAACGTCCTTCCTCTCAAATGTAATGGGGCCTTCCAAAAGAACAATTGATGGTGACAATGGGATCCACACACCAATAAGCTAGTGAAGGTAACAAGGAGTCAGTTATACTGACACTGGGTCTATGTTCTAAAAGGACTGGAAACACTTCCCAATGGAAATACCTGATTGCAGGAGTTAATTGCACTTACAATTTCTCCTTGGTGATATTCTATGTAATACCCCCGGTTAAGTCAGTAAATTTTCTTCATTTTTTTTAGTTATTCTCTCCAACTTTGGTTTGTTTTTGAATCTACCTTAGTTAATTTTTGGTTTTCAGTTTTAGTTTTTGTCTTCTTAGAAGCTTTATGAATGATTGAATAGGTTTTGAATCCAGTCTTTTCCAGATTTTATTTGATTTTGGTGACTTTTTATATTGAAAATGGGGTCAATGAGAGTCATATGTTCAAATGAAGAATCATTAATGGCTTTAGAGAATGGTTGAACTTATCTCTTAAACCAAATAGCTGCCAGAATCTCCGACAAATTAGCAAAAAGTTAGAAATTTGCTAAATTTTGGTCTAAAAGATATTCTTGTAGCGCTACGCCAATGTTTAACAAAGAGCGCGCTACAGGAATATCGTGGCCTGAGTTTTTTTTAATTTTCGATCTGATTTCAATCATGAAGCCGAATGAAAGTGTCTAATCGCCTTGTGCGAGTATTCTAACACGTGTTTGCAGCAATTTGAGCATGATTTTAGTTGGTTGCTAATCATGAAGAAAAAACAAGGGCATCATTGCATGGTATGCGGGATCAGTTGCACAGAAACCAGCAAATTCCGGTTTAGCTGTCAGTTTTCTCTTGTTGCACGCATCATTGCAGGAGAGGTAGTGTTTGTGAAGGAGAGTTCACTGTTGAACGGTGAATTGTGTTGCTGTGGAAAGGGGACAGGTGTATTCTATCGCCAGCGAAAATTAGGGCTTCTGAATTCATTCACCAGTGGCTAAAGAATCAATATGAGGACACCTGTGCTCGAAGGAGAACATCATTGACACCCCAAATTGAAGACATTAAGCCACAATGGACGAGTAATTGACAGGTATTCCGTTATAACTCTTATAGCTGGAAAATTTGGGTTTTTGTCGCTGCACGATTTTCTGGAAAAATTGATTGCTGAGGAGGATATAATAGATCGTAAAATGAGGAATTCACCACAGCAATAGTTATCTGAAGCCCGTTAGGAGAGATGTGCATGAATGTTTCTCTCATGACCTAATTAAACATCAGAATATACAGAATAGGGCGTCGAAAAGACTCACAGAGCTATCTGTAATACTCAGTTTTTACACAAAAGGGAGTTTGCTAGTTGGTACAGGTGTTACACAGAAGGGGTCTGTTAATTTGTGCAAGTGGTTTAAATATCACTGAAAGTTGTTATAACCTGTAAAATTACTTGCTCAGAAAAATTGATTTAAAGGACTGTCCAGGAGTGTGTAGCATAGTTTAAAAGAGCTTAAAGCATCAGAAAACAGCTTATAAAACATTTTTTGGAACCTGAAACTAGACTGTTCCTGTTCCCTGAAAAGAAGGATATGGGAAAAGGTAGAAAAAGTGGTAAGGTTAACAGGGCTGAGCCCACAGACTTGACATGGATTCAGAAACTTCCAGATTGTGCAGAGCTGTTCCAACAGGCAGGCTGGTTGAAATTTTTCAAAAGAATAGATGGTTTTAATGCTCAAGTGTCCTGCAATTTTGCTAAAGGACTTAAAAATGAGATGATTATAATGGATCCTTTGAGATTCAAATTGACTGTGGAATTAATATCAGAAGCCACTGAGATTAGTAATGAGGGTGAGCACTGGTTTAAGAAGTCTCCTTTCGAGTTTGATCCTCAAAGATACTTATTGCCTAATGTTATTCCTGACCGGAACAAAGGTATTCTCATACATAATTTCAGGAAGGAGTGGATTGAACCTCTAAGGATTCTTCAGAGTTATGTGACTTGTGAAGGAAGATATTCATTAGTGTTCAAATATCATCTCAGGTTCCTACAGCACATGGCAGGGGTTTCTAAAATGAATTTGCCATTCTTTTTCTTTAAAAGCCTGCAGAAAATGTCAAGCAAAATAAAACAACATGATGATCACACTTCTCAATCACTTTTTCATCATGGTCTCATTAAGCTAATCATCACTACAGTGTTGCAGCATGAGGGAAAAACTTGGGACTTCTTTTTGTTTTGGTCAGGGGTTCATCCTAAAGGAGGAGATCAACAACTCAAAAGACGAACTGACAAGGGAAAGGTAATGATACAAAAGTTAGGTCATTCAGTCAAACCTGCAAATAAAAATGACATTAAAGCTAAGAAGGGGACAAAACAGGTAGCAGATGAAGGACAGAATGACAGTCAGCCTCAAGAAATTCCAGATCACAATAAAGTCAAGTTCTCATTATTTGAAGACAAAAAGGAATTGCTTGAAAAGAAGTCACCACCTATAGCAGATTCTCAAGAAGAGAAGAAAGTTGATATCAAAGTGATTCCTGTAGCTAAAGGAGAAGTCCATAATCAGCCAAGAAGCCCCATCACAGTCCTCTCAGATGATGAGGGGTATATGTTAGAAGAAGAGCAGTTTATTCCTGAGATTGAGGTTAAAACTGAGATTAAAGAAAATCAAGTTATAGAGGATAAAACCACAAAGCCTAAGAAGAAAATCAAAAAGCTGGAAGTGGTAGAGTTAGAATCTATACAACACCAAGGGAAGGAATTAAAAATGATGGGAGAGGCAGCTACTTTCTGGAGACCTAAAACTAGGTCGAAAAACAAATTAAGGTTAAATATGAAAAAGCTGTTAAATCCAAAATTGAAGGCTGATAAGGTGACTATCTCTGATGAAGAGTCCATGGAGGAGGAGAAATCAAAGAAAGATGAATTGCAGTTAGATAAAAGAGAGGAGATTAGGTCAGTAAAAGTAACAGGTGAAGAAAGCTCTAAGTCCATCATTGAAGACAATTCTGGAAAATTGCTGACAGAGGAGATTAGAGCAATACAGGTAACAAATGTTTCAAACCCCATCATTGAAGATAATGCTGAGAAATCATTGACAGAGGAAGTAATATTTAATAAGTTTGACATGTTTTGGAAACCAAATGAAGAGCAAGATGCTGCAATAGAAAAACTGGTTAATTCTGACAAGGAGAATTTGAAGAAGACTGTTAAACAATATAAGCATCAAATGAATTACATGCAGGAAGTTAATGATGGTTTAATGATGGCAAATAGAAGATTAAGAGAAGATCTTCAAGATGCTCATGACAATTTTCAGGAGTTAGTGGTTGATGCAAAGGAAGCACTCAGAAGGAAAAGGGCTGCTGATAGGCACTGTTCAGAACTGGAAAAGATAGTCGAAACTTTGCAGCATGAAATTGAACACCTTCAGAAAAGGATAGCTGAGCTGGAGAAGAAGCATAAAAGAATGAAGAAAAGATCCTCAAGTCCAGATGGCATATCTTTGCTTGTGGAGGCATCGAAAGAGATATGAGGCAGTTAGGTTCATTTAAGACATTTTGTTAAAGAATTTGCTATTTTTAGCAAAGTTGTAATTTTGTAAAAATGTAATTGTTACTTTACCTAGTCTAGTCATTCGATGGAGAATTAGTAGGAAATACCCTAACTGTTTTTTGAGAAGAAAAACTATTTAGAGAGGAAGGAATGACATTGTAAGGGTTGGGATTTTTGGAGAGCATTAGGAGGTCTGCAAGCTGTTCATTCTTCCAGACTTGTTCAGTGCTAGGTATTGTAAACTCTCATATGCATTTTTGATGAAACTATGAATATATGACTCTTGACCCCACTTCTGATATGTGTTGGCTTTATTTTGAACTTATATAGTTTCTTGAATGACAAATTCATTTCTGGTTTTATGTGTAATTTCCAGTGATGCTTGTCTTTTATTGTATGAACTTCATTACAATCTTTTGTTGGATTTCTGAGATATATATGCATCTTCATGGATATATGTGTATGAATTAGTTTTTACTTATCTACTGAATGTATTCCCTTATGCTCTTGAAGTTTCTAACCAAAAACATACAAAGCAAAACCCTAAAAACCTAGTTTGCATTGATTTTAGTTTTGAGATTGTGTTGGCTTGTTACCCTAGCCTTAGTAACAATTTCTGACACAAACACCCCCAATTCGACCCTTAGGATATATGAGTCTTTAATGTAAATAAGTGTACATGTGATGTATGTTTTCCTAGCGTGGAGCTCAAGGCCAAGGCCCCGCTAGTGAAAGCCGAATTTTATTTAAAGGGAAAGTATTTGATATTTTGATACAATGTGCTCTTAAGCCATGGAAATCGTAATAGGATGTAAATTAGACATCATGCAATATAAAATACCAAAGCTGGCTATGGAGGCAACGAATGAGAAGGGGCCATGTGTATCCACTAGGGAGTGGTGAGGGGGCTATGGGAGTGAACCATAGGTTTCCATTTGTCTTTATGTGAACCCATTGACTTCCTTTAGGTGACATTAATGCCAATTGTAAGGAAGTGGTTGAGATTTCAGCCCATGACTTTGATGGAGTATGGGCAGCCCTGAAATTCGTATGGGAAGGTATGGGCTCTTTTCACTTGTCCCACAAGTCACTCTACATCTTGGGGGTTGCTCCATCCTTATCCCCATTCCATTGTGGAAGTGTGGGACATCTTTCTCCACCCAAAAACGAGCTCCCAACAGTGAGAAAACCAGAAATCGCGACTGTGAGAGAACCCACGTTTTTGGAAGCCAAAAACGTCCCGATTTGGTATTGGACAGAGAAATCCAATGGGGGATCCATTGGTAGGAACCTTGGGGCGAATTTGGGAGCAATAGCTACCCCAAAAGCCATGGGAAAACCCAGTTTTAATGGCCCAGAAAATCAGTGACGGATTTGGGTTGTTTGTGACAGAGTTGTGAGAAATCCAGTTGTGGATGTATGAGCAGAGGATGGGATTGCTGAGTCTAGCTTGAAGAGTATGTGGCTCTGGGATTGAGATTAGTTGACTAGCATCCTCCTCCATCTCCTATTAAATGCTTGAGAAACCCAACCGTGTGTTGGCTTAGCATGGTTGTTTGAGTGAAACCCTGACTGTGAGTGAGCCATCTAGTTCCTCCTTAGTGGATACATAGCCCAGCTCGGGGGTGATCTCTCAGCTGAAATAATACAGGCTGGACGGAGATCTATGGTTGGGTGGAACGTTGCTCTCACGTAGCCAGTCGTTGGACATCAACTTCTCAAGATAAGTGTTCTGTGGATTATAAATTATTCCATTTTGTGTTCTGCAATATGTTAAATTGTCCGTGTTTTAATGAAATGAGTTAATATGGATTCTATGCATGGCATACGAATGAGATTGGGTCTCTGTATGTTGAATCATTCCTTGCTGTGATTGATATGATTGCAATTACTGTCTGTTTGAGTGCTTGTTAGCATGTTCATTCCGTTGTGTTTATATTGAAACGAATCTGCATATAGAAGTTTTAAAATGTTAGTTATTTATGTGCAAAAATTATGTGGGGCTAAATTTACAAAAGCCCGGTATGTTGTTAATGTTTCCTTCCCTGTTGTTCTAAGGAGAAGGGGACGTTACATTCTAAGTTTGGCCACTATGATACCCATGTCAAGTGTGGATAAGTGGTTCAGCCTCAGAGGTATAGTGTCACCGCCACAAAAAGATGAGTAGCTCTTTGGAGAGTGTAAGGAAACTATACATCATATTTTATATTCTTGGGAATGGTGCACTTCTTATTTGGGTTTTATTTTAACACTTGTTGATAGCAAGATTTAATAGTACCTTATAAGTCAACAATGTTGTGTTTCAAAAACTTAATGAAACTAGATTGGTGGGCATTAATGGATGCCTCTCCCAATCAATCCTACCTAACTAAAATGTTATTTTGTGACCTCTTGTGGAGGATTTTAGTTGGTTGGTAATTTACAAATGTTGATTTTAAGGGTCCAAGTTCACTTTTAAGGAGTGTAAGGGAGGTATTTCACAATTCCCTTCCTTTTTTATTCACCAAGCTCACAAGAAGTGTGAGGTGAAGAGAATACTTGGAATGAAATAGATTTTAGCTCCCTTACCGTATGCTAGTGATGTAAAAATGTGAGATAAGAAAATTGATTGTTGAAATTAACTAAAGATATTAAAGCAAATGGAGATTCTACTTCAAATCTAAAGATTCTAATGGTGATTTCTAACAGAATGCTCATAAAGTAAAAGTGTGCAATGAAGTTATTTCACACTTGTCACATTTTTTTTTTATTCACCAAGCTCAAAAGAAGTGTAAGGTGAAGAGCATACTTTTGGAGAGGAGAGTCTTAAGTCCTTGCTTGTGTGAAAAAGTGGATTTACACTACCTAGCCTAAAAAGATGAAAAGTAAACAAATAGCATGATATGCCTTGAATATTAGTGACAACAATGAGGCTTGTTGAAAGCCCTAAAGTTTGTTACCTAAGTAGATTTCAAGAGAGAGATACGTTTTACTCCCTAATATTTGTCCAAGTGGGCTAATTACTAAACAAAAACTAACTATTGAAAGTTAATTGTAATCTAGTTCATTAGTGACCAGCCATTGGGACTGTAAGATTTTATGAGGAACTGATAAAAAGAGAATAAAATGATAGTAGAATGGAAAAAGCAAAAATAGATGCTCAGTAGCGTGGAAAATATAGTCACTAGCGCGCAATAGCATGATTACAACACAGAAATCTTGCGCATATAGAGAGTAGATTACTGCGGAAGTGAGAGCCAGTTAATGTGCATGGACAATGTGACTGTCAAAGGAAAATATCCATGGGTAGTGTGCTCAAGGCGTTGAGATCCACACGACTAGGTAAATAGAAATTACAACCCAAAGGAGGTTGAACTCTAGGAAGGAAGGGGATGGACCTCTTCAACTGCACACAACAAGCACCTTGAATTAGCTATCTAACAAATAACAACCTAGTTAAAGAGAAATGAACAAAAATAGAGTGGATTCGCCATAAATAGTGATGTGGGAAAATATGCACAAGAGGAGTGCAATAATTCCCACTTTGGTGGAAGACTATGAGGTTTTCAATAAGGCCCAGTATTGTAGTATAGAAATAAAATTTGATTGCCCCCAAATTGATCCTACAATCTCTTGTTAGTGATCCAGTGCAAAATAAAAACAAAAACTTGAAATAAAACAAAGAAGGGTGAGAGGATGCAAACCACCACAAAGAGAGAGCAAATTCAAAAAACAATTTAGATTTCCCAATGTTCAAGCTTGTTACAAGAAGTGTCACCTTGGAGATGTGGGATTCAAAGGGAAGCCAACGATATCCCTTAGGGAGGTCATTTTTGTTAACAATAAATGCTAAATAACTTGAGAAGGACCAATGGGAGAAACACTTGTCCCTTAGAGGAAGGTGGAAAGGGATATTGAAGAATGCTTGTAGGTATGGGAAGAGGTGGAAGAAGTTCCAACACAATTTTAGTAGCATAACCTTGCTCTAATTTATCCTTTTTAGATGCATACCCATGGCCTCCCTTTATAGTCCAAGAAGTGGCCAAAAAACAACTAGATCCCAATGTGGACTCATTAACTCCATGTTTGGATCTAAATTACACAATGGGGGGACATTCAATGAACTCAAGTACATAGGGATACCAAATTCGAATTATTGGAGGTGATGGAACCTTGATGACCCTTCAATGCACTGCGGGTGGTTATCGTCCCACTATTTTTTACAATCACATGGATTTCGAAGGAAATCCCGTGCTAATACAGTGTAGAGACAAAAAAAAATGATACGCGTTGTAGCGCTATCTATCATAGGTGTAAGCGCACTACTCCTGTTTTTTGTTGTCTTTGGGCATTTTTGTACTCATGTTGTTTTCTGGATCTAATGAGGATGTCTTGAATGGTATGCATGCTATATGCTGATGACACCTTACTACAAGATTAGCCCAAATGCTACATGTGTACGAAATTTAGGTGTTAATAGATTCAAATCCTACGATCAATGAACATCACAAGGAATCAAGATACTTGTTCATCGAACACGACCTATATTTTTCCTACCACATCTTGCTCTCTCACACCCCATTCTATTATTGCTACTTTTTATGGAGGCAATGCTACATTTTATGGAGGCATGAGAGAGAAATCATTTGCAAACTTGAACAAGCCTGCTAGAATTGTCAATATATGAGTGCTCATCTTGTCTTGGTTTCTTGTTTCCATTGCTACCTGGAGGACTACCTTGGAGAGTCTTGTCCCCATTTGGACTAGCATGAAGCAGTTTTTCCCCTCTATTGGAGTCCTCGTGGACATAGATTCTGAAGGAAATGCCATAGGTTCATTTGACGCATTTGTTTCATACGACAACATTATAAGAGGGTAGGTGGTTCAATTTGCAAATTTTTTTTCACAAATCAACAGAACATAACTATTTTTCTCACCCCATCATTGGAGATTGGTGTCTGATTCCTACCGTTAATTGTAATCTATTTATGGTTTAACATTAAATTTTATTAAATTGAGTTTACATATAAAAATTCTCTGTACTGTTCTTTGATGTAGATGAATGTTTATGATTAATAATGGTACATGGTTAATGAAGTAAAATTTGATAAATGTGTATTACACTGGTTCACCCCCCTCTACATCCAGTTGGAGAACACTAAGATATGTACTATTAGTATTGATATTTTTCCAAGATCTTCAAACACTTGTAAAGTGGATAGAATGTTTAAAAAAACAGTATTAATCTCGCAGGAGCTTAAAATCAAAGCTACTGAGTAGCTTGAGATATTAAGATGAAGAGACAAAGAGAAAGCACATGATCGGTGGGATGGAGACCAAAGAATAGAGGATAAAATAGTAAAATTTCACCAAGCAAGGATCACCATCAAATATGAAGTCATCTAACCATCATCATCAATAATGCATTGTAAAAGTACAAGGGAGATAAATCGCAGAGGCGAGTTAATAAAAGAAAAGTGATGGAGATTGACATATATTACCAATAGCGTGCCTGAAAGTTGCACCCTTCAATTTGCTCCTGATGAGCCATTGGAGAAAAATCACTAGGGACGCGTGGAGCTACCTTATTGGTAATGGCTTGTGGAGATCATCTGCAAAACCACTAAGCTCATGAGCCGTTACCACTCATTTGAAACCAGGGAGGTTTTCGCCCAAAAGTGCATATGTACAAGGTTCCCACGCATGCCGAGAGGTGACAAGGTGGAATCCATGTCACCCACTCCAAAGAAAACATGTCAAGTGGGTCCACCGACCCCATCCAACATCGTCAAATGCACCAAATCAAATCTTGCCAGTTGTTCAATTTTTTATGTGATAAAAACATTAAAAGGGTAATTCTAAATTTTCAAAGCTTATCCTATGCATGCGTAGAAAGGGCTCTAGTACTCAACAGCCAATGAACTTATCTAGTAAACCTTAGCGACCAGCAGTCCAAGTACATTTCCAATCTCTTTCCTGAGTATTTTACTATATCTAAAAACTCAGTCATTTTGCTTATACCATAGTATAAAGCAGTAAAATTTGTGCACTAGTTACCTTGCAAAACCATTTTTAACCTACCAATTAAACATAAATTTGTTCTAGATGGCCCCTAAATATAAAGATAAACTACCTTACCCTAGATTTGCTAGAGATGAAAACATCTACGACCATCATGCTGATATTTTTGATATAATTATCACCAACTCATGTCTAAATTCAACCATTAAAGAATCCCTCTCCTTGTCCATTTCAAACCAGGACCCATGCCATTTATGGGACTCAAACTTGGTTATATATGTTTGTCTTAGGACTGTATATTTCCATGAGTTTGTAGCATGGTGCTCTGCACATTATGCACCTATGTCTCATAAGTGTTGAAACCCTACAACATATGTTTTGTATTCCAGATGTCTTATCCCTTTAGACCCTAAATGAGAAAATATTGGCCAGTTCCTATCAAAATATGCAACCTTTTTACCGACACCATTTCTTTTCTCAGCATCTAGAGAAGGGAATGGCCATCCCCACAACTTCACCACCATATAATAAATCAGTTTTCTCTAGAAGTACAAAGAAATCTATCTCAATTATATGCACCATTTTAGGACTTGAAAATGACAATATAATGGATGATGTCCTTTTGGGATTTTTCCTCAGTGTAACCCCTGCACATGGACTTGGTCCTCCTAAAATTGACATATGTAGTTTTCTAGATGAACCATTCACAGAAAATTAGAAGAAATTGCAGCTATACAGTGGTTTAGATACCCTTCTTTCCTTTTCTACATGTTCCTGTACCAAAATTTTGAACATTACAAGCACTTGAATTTGAAGATATTAGATGAACATGGGACTCAAACACCTTTATATGAATGGAGTGATCTACTCAAGAGAAGAGAAAATAATTTAAATTATAGGGAATTCACAAATGAGTTGATGAATGTCACATACACCCTGATTTTTTATTCCATACCTCCTAGATTGTTTCCTGAAAATAAAAAGCATCTACAATTCTCTCCTGACATAAGTTTTGTAGATTGGTTTATGTATGAAAATTACACAGTAATAATGGTATATGGATTTGAAGAGGATTCATACAAGATCCCAATATTTCTCACTCTAAGAATTTTTTCCATGGAATATGCAAAGAAGAGGTTCATATCAAATCACATGCATTGTGCTCATTTCAAGCACCAAAGAACCTTCCTACTACCAAAAGAAATAGGACCCTTTCAGATAAGGGGATTTAATTCCATGAAATACATGGAAGGGTTTCTATCTCAATTAAATATGGAGAAAGTGTAGAAAATATCCTATGACCCTCACCGGGTCATCTCCAAGTAGAGGGTGGCTAATAGAAATTCCCGTTATGAATATATCCCTAATACACACTGGGAGAAGATTGCTAACAGAGAAATATGGGAGGAATTTCAAGTAATTTTTAATGGCATGGAGGAGCAAATTGTTTTAGAACAAGAAGCATGGCAGAAGAGAGGAGAAGAATAAATCAACATAGATAGGGATATTGATAAGACAAGTCAGGGTCCTAACAAATAAGGAAAGAAAAAATAAGAGGAATTTTAGATAGCATTAAAAGAGAAAGATGAAACTAAGGAGGTTCCCAAATATTTGGTTGAAATATTCTGGAAACCATCTATCACAAAAGGAGGCCCAGTTCTTAAAATCACTCAATACCCCTCTCTCAAATTTATAGTTCCTCAAGTACTATAAAATTCAGCTTTAGCAAGGTCTATATAGTTGACAACATATTTATAGGCTAGGTACATAGGCATAATATAAAGGGGTTTGAAGTTAGCAAATGAAACCAAGTAGTAGGTGGGAACATCGGGAACAAATTTCCTCACAGTGGCAAACCTGCAGAATGACACATTAGGGTTCTCTATGTTAGATCCTACAGTACCTATGCATCCTATGCTAGTTGACTAGAGAGAAAATGAGTATGAAGTGAATGTTAAAGAATTTGGAAAGATGGACAAGTTGCACTTTTATAGGCTATTGACAGGTGGTTAGATGGGTCATTATCACAACACCACGAGTGCTGCGAAACTGCGAAAGAGGGAAGCTGGAGCGTAGATGATGTTATTTTTTGTATTTTTGGGTCAATTGTACCGCAGTATGTAGGTTTTTGGGTCATTTGCTCGAAGTGTCGATTAGGAAATTGTTAGTAAGTGGACAAGCAATGTAAAGGAGAAAGCCTATAAATATTCATAGATATGTAAGTGTTGAATCATCTTGGATTATGCATCTTGTATTATGCATATGGGATCATGCGTCTTTAATTGTGTATCTGAGATCGAGAGATATCTGTGAGATCTGTATTTTGCGGAGATGTTGTATCTGGGTTTTTGCGGAGTTAATATGATATAACAGAGTTGTTTTGCGGAATCCCTGTGTCTCTTCTGTTCACCTGTGGTAATGCATGTTGCGATATGTGAATGATGCTATGTTTTCTTGCTGCAATTAATGCTTTACTATTATATTTGATGTGATGATGAATGTTGAATGATGCTATGAATATAAATGATGTTTGAGTTAAATGCATAGATCTATTTCTGAAATGTTGCAACAAGTTAAGTAATTGAGCTGCAAACATCCTCCTTCATTCAACGAAAACATGGTTCCATCAACTCTCCCTTGAACATTTCAAGTGAGACCTCATCTACTCCGTAGGTGTTGCTGGATGTGGTAAAACATGTCTGGGCCAGTGCTCAGGGAGATCGCGGTGGTTTGGGTGTCGACAGTGAGTGGAACCCATGTCGATTGGGTTTGAGTCAACAAATGGTTCCGTTGTCGGGACCTACCGTGAAGTGAAAGGAGGATATGCTGTGGCATCCGATGCAACTGGAGATACAATACTGGTTTGATCAGAAGTTGCAGGAATTTGTTGAAGAAGAAAGTTAGAACACTCGACTGATGGTAGATCAGTGGGTTGAAATATATATTCATGATGGTCCACACGAATAAGTTTTCTGTGAATTCCCAGTCATCTTGTTCGGGTGGTTGGCAAACTTGATTTTTCAAAAGAGGAACTTCCAAGGTGGTGAACCAACGACCTGGACCCCAGAGCTAATCCAAGAACTGCAAGAAGTTGACAAAAAAGCGTCGCAGGATGTCGAAGTTTGGCTTGACAACATATCGGAAGGCTATCTCACTGAATTTGCTGCTGATAAGAACAAGTCCTATAGTGAAGCTAAAAGACATTTCTTCTGCGGACCCCGGGGAAAGTTTCTGTTGTCGCTCCATTTGTCCATTAAGATGCTTATTTGTGAGAAGGGCATATTGAAGATGCATCTTGATTAGTAGGAACCCTGGCGAATGGAGGTCGTTAGTATCGCGACAGCAAGGGAGTGGTACATGGAATGATAAGGGGTAGATGGGGGTAGGTCATGACGAGGCTGTGAGTGAAGCCGGGGAAGAGAGTGGTCTTACAATGGGAGGAGCAAGGTTTCAACAGGAAAATAGGCAGAGGACAGGAGAAGGTCCTACTATGATCAAGCCCCAAGGCCGTGAAGGAATATCACATGGGATGAAGCGACCTCACATTTCGGACAAGGACAACCAGGCTATGCCCACGATAGAGGCAGGACCAAACCCCGGTGGCGGTGTACACACACCTTCGCTCACTATCTCTCAACCAGCAAGAAATACAACTACAACACCACCTTTCTCATCAAGTCAATAAAAGTTAGTTACTAGTAGCTCAATGATTAGAGGAAGGAAGCCTAGGATGGCGGGGAGGATACTAAGTTACCGCTATTCCATGGAAATGGAACAGATAACCCTGAGTAGTAGTGGTTTTTATGTGAAGCACTATGGACCGTAAAACATATTACTAATGATGATGCTAAGAAAGGACAGTTAGCGACAACTCTGTGAGGTCACGCATTAGACCGGTTTATGAAGTTTGTTCTAGCCCCTATAGGAACTCCAGAGAAGACGTTAGAAAATATCAGGAAAGGATTGATTGCAGAATTCAAAAAAGACAAGTCTGAAGCACAATATATTACAAAACTAAAAGAAATTAAGCAGTATCCCAATGAAACAGAGTGGGACTTTGACAAGCGATTTAAAACGCTGATGGCGAGGGTTACTTTTGAAATGAGCACTGTCCAACACAAGCAACGGTTCATCGTGGCACTGCTTCCGCACATTCGACTACCGCTGATGCAATAGAACATTACAATGCCTAGTGAAGATCTGGAGATTGCAATGCGGTTGGAAGCATTGCCAATTGGTGAAAACGCAGCTGGGATGTCGCAGATTCAGACACAAATGGCTAACCTGACCATACGACTGCAAGATCTTAAGAAGGGCAAGGAGCAGCATGAAGAAGTATGGTGTACACGATGTTGAGGAGAAGGGCATACTAAGGATAATTGCCCAGACTTCTGGAATTATCTGGTTTTGGGAGCACTGAACCCATTAAGTGGCGGTGGCATGCCATGGTGTCGCGGCTGTCAGGTATATGTGCACCGTCATTAGGAATGCCAATACATGCAGAAGATGGTCACAAAATCGATGAATCTGTATTGTACCTTCTATAAATATGTGGGACATGAAGACAAAGATTGTCGTGCATATGGGTTGCTACACGAGAGAACGTATGATGCATTTTATGTGAAGGATGACCAGCGTGCCGTACAACAATCACAACCACAACCGCAAGTAGCTCAGCCACTACCTCAACCGCAGGTACAGTTTGTATCGCAGTAGCAACCACAACAGTTTATGACACAATATGCTCCGATGCAAATGGCTCCATAGCAGCCATAATACGTTCAGCAACCACAGTATGTGCAGCAAGGGCAAGGCATGCAACCGAATCCTTTGCAGCAACAGTTCAATCAACCATAGTACCAACAGCAGGGCGGGTTCCGTGGAGGATTCTGGGGTGGATGCGGCAGAGTATTTGGTTGCGAAGGAGGATGAGGAGGTCGTGGACCTGTTACGTGATATAACTGCACGGTATGGGGACACTACCAGTGCGATTTCCCACTATTACAGACGTAGTGTACGTTTTGTTTTGTTACAGATCACAAAAACCCTGGTTTGATCATTAATGCACAGTTTTCATTTTATTTCCAAGTCAATTAGAAGGTAATAGAAAATCTCGTCAATGTAAAGAAAAAAAAAATTTCAAATGAGCAAAATCAGGTTCTAAAAGTGCCATTATCATATTTATCATATTGGAAAGTGCAAAAACAAATTTCAAAAGTGGCAATGTCAAAGGAAAAAGTACACTTTTGGAACCATAGTTTGCACTTTTGAAACCTTGATTTTGGGGTTTAGAAAGGTTGTTTTTTACCTGTGTTCGAAAGGACTTGCACTAGAATATATCCAAATTTAATGAAATAGGTGTTCAATATTTATCTTTAGGAAATTATACAAGTTCCTAAGTATTACTTATTTCTATGGATTGAATCTCTTCATCCATAGCTTTCACCCAAACTTCTTCCTTAATAGCTTCATCAAAATTTACAGGATCATATGCATATAAAGAAAAATTTGTAAATCGTTCCATCTCTTCATCTTGTTCATATAACTTCCTTAAACTCCTTGAATTTTGACCTATATTTATATTTCTCATTGTAGCTAATGTGGGATTTGAATCACTACTTCCCTCTGATCATGTTTCTTATTGTCTACCATAAGTTGATGGTTCGGCTCGTTCTTGAGTTCTGGGCATTCTAAAGTGTTATGGGATTGCTCCTTGTAACATTCCCATACCTCAATCCGGCCAACATGAGGTGACATTAACTAAACCAGTGCCTCTTAATTTCGCCCCATAACCACAATTACGAATTTATACAACTAAAATGCATGTGCATACATGGAAATAAAAACACGCATCGGAAACAAAATTGATCCACACTCACATAACATGCAATTTACAGGCATAATTATCACATGAACTCAAATAAAACCAGTTCCTATAAAATATATTAGAATACTTATCTTAAACAAATAAGATCTAAGAAACTGGTTGTGTAAGAGCGATTTTCCACCCATCCATAGGCACTCTTTCCAGCATATACTCTTTCTTCAGGTGTATGTTTCGGAGGATCCACAGTAGCCATAATTGTCATCGACGTTTCGAATCCAAAACAGGATTCAGCATCAGGACTAATCGTCAAGTTGTAAAGAGCTGTTGGATCAAGGTTATTAATATTTATTGTTGGAATGCAAGAGATGAATGATCCAAACTCTTAGCGCCGTAAGCATTGAAAAAGTCTATCAGTTCAATTCTCATAATGAGTGGAAAGCTTCAATCTGTAGTCATCTCCACCCTAGATATCAACTGATTACTTGGATAAATATCAATCATTGTACATACTTTGTTTCTGAAGAACATTCTATAACTCTTCTCCATGAGCTATCCAACAATTAAAAAATTACGCTTCCAACTAGGTACATAATACACATCATCTACTATTCTTATTTCACCATTCTTAGTAAAAACAACAACCACGCCTTTTCCAATAAAAATCACTTTATTATCATTACCCGGCTTCATGTTAGGCTCAATGCTAGTGTCTAGACTAGAAAATAAATCTATAATGTTTCTAGTCATGTGATTGTTGTAACCACTATCCAAAAACCATATTCCATTTGAACTTTATTGGGTCACATTACATGATAGAAACACTAGTTTCTGATTATCTTCAATATCCTCTGTAATGTTTGTTGATTACTTACCAGAACCTTCCATCTTCTTCATGCATTCATTGGAAAAATGGAAAAAACATTTTACAGTAGTGGCACTGCACTTTTGACTTGTCATATCTATAGCTTCCTAGGTATCAGGTTCTACTATTTCTCCCCTTTAAACTATGGGGGTTCTGTTGAGATTTCTTCTAAGATTATGAATCATACTTGTTGTCTCTTTGTTCATGAATTATGCCTCCTCTACCTCTGTTACAAGACCCTCCTCTGCCTCTTTTACTTGAGAAGTTTGCAACGCAGTCTTAAATGTGTTCTCTAAAGAATTGTTTGCATACCTACACATCTTGGATTCATGTTCTATTAGGGAACCAATCAACTCATCAATATGCATTTGACTGATGTATTTGAACTACTCTATGGCTACAACCATGGATTCCAACTTCTTTGGAAAGCTTCTCAATCACTCTCTAACGAGTGATGTCCTCTCCATACTATCTCAGTTGATTAACCATGTTCATGACCTGAGTCATAAACTTATCTACATAATCAAATTTATTCATTCTAAAACTTTCAAAATCACCCCTTAAGTTCTGCAACTTTCCAATCTTCACCTTGGATAGAACCTAATAATTGGTTTCAAGGTTGTCCCAAGCCTTCTTTGAATATTCTGCATTAGGAACTTTTAGAAAGATATTATCATTCAAGCCTTGTTGAACAAGAATGAGAGCTCTATTATCGCTCTTTGGTTTTCCCTAAACATATCACCCCCATCATTCGTTAGAGCCAACTCTGCTACAAAGTCTGCGGGCTCTTAATATCCAACTGTTACATATCCCCATAAATCCCGAGAACACAACAATGTTCTCATTCTAATACATAAATTATCATAATTCTTCCCATTCAAGATGGGAACCAATGATTGAGTTAAACTACTACTCAAAGCCATCTCCAAATTCAATTTTAGACTTACAAAATTACACATGGAGAAATTCTATTGTTAGAAAAACAAGATCATAGAGAAATAACATAAAATAAAATGAGGAAATAAAACACCTAAGTTCACACAATACAAGAGAGACACCAATATATGTGGTTCACCCAATATGGGCCATGTCCACAGAGAAACATCTAGTCCTTTCTATTATATTTTCCAACAAAATGAAGGTATACAACTCACAGCACATCAGCTGCAACTTCCACTTCACTCTCTCACAGTCTCTCGCACTTAGTGACACTCATCTTTCACAATACACAGTTGCAATACAATTTACTCATACATAAAAGAGTTTTTCCTTCTTGGGAAAAAAAACCCTAACAAAACTTCTATCCTCAAATCCATGACCTAATAATAACCATGGGGCAATACGACAGGATATGCAAAACCATGGCCCGTAAACCACTAACTAAACCCATTATTGACCAAGTCAAGAACAATCCAAATTACTACAAAATTACAACATTTTACCAGGCATTTTTAAAATTTCTGCAGCGGCCCTTGGACCCCACAACAATAAGGGTTGGTTGCATAAGGAAGATAATCACGCTCCACAACCAACTTCTATCACACCCAAGACGACAAGAATGATTCTAGATATGAAACCAAATTGAAGGTTAGAGGGGAGTTTACGAACTCATGCACAATACCCAAATACAGAGAGATACAATAGAAGCAAGTCATTATGTCTTTGTATATTGAATTAAAGGGTAAAATTACACACACACACAGATATATATAAGTAGTATTTTTCTCAACGATCAAAATTTGCATTGAATTGGAAGCTATTACAAAACTAACAACTAAACCACCATCAAAACCAAACCTCTGACACATTGTGAGACTTACCTATTAGAGTTCTCCTCTGAACACTCTTGGGACAAACTCCGATATCTCACATTTCGTCCACTTAGTTGTTTCCACTTGTCATCCCGTCAGACTTTCCCATTGGTGTTCTCTGTCGAGACTCCTCTCTAGAGCACATTTTTCTACACCTGCGATATAACATCCCAATGTATACTTGGCAGTTTCCAAGTGTCTTCTTCTGATTCAATGTCGAGCTAAATCTATCGGGGATTCAGACTATACCACAAACTTGACACTTAACCAAAAAACTTCATCGGTCAAAGCTTCTAATGATGAGCTTCTGATGCAACTACAAACTGTGGCATTCAATACAGTGGATTCAAACTTAATTATTGAACACGACTAACACGATACTATTACTTCAACCTTCAAAGCTTCTTCAATGTAAGTATGGGCCATCTCATCGCCTAAATTAAACTTCAACTAACTAAGCTAACCTCGAGCCCTACTACTGCAAAACATTAACTATGCCTACTTGAATTGAATAAATAATTATCTCTGACAACAAAACGATTTAGATTGGAGAGGATATGAATCAAACAAGACCATCAAGAAGACAATATAAATGGTTATCTCTCCTATAGATTTTATGAGTGGGTGTTATATATAGATATATAAAAGATCAATAATTGTTAATCTATACACTTATATTTTTCAATTTATAATTATTAAAAAAAGATATTTAGTGAACAAATTTCATGTATCAATTCAATATGGAATTGTAAATTTTATGGGATGAGCAATGTCGAGTAGAAGATACTTATAAATCTAAGACAATTTGTTCTCAAACACAATTTATTTATGACATTTGTATCGGCATTGATGAGAGCACAAATGATTCCGTTTATTTCAATTCAAAGTCCACATCTACAACCTGTACATTCATATATATTTAATTTACTTATCGATATACATTTTATTAGATAATGTATCTAAAATAATAACAAATCGACTGTAACAATTGAAATTGGAAATGTAAACAATTTGTTAACTAATAACAACAACAAACGGACTATGTTAATCGATAATAACAAATTGGCTATAGCATTTGTTAATGTAACAATTAATAATAAATCGAATATAACAAGTGAATTTGGAATTGTAGAAAATGTTGTTTAACAAAAGGACTATGTTAATCGATAATAACAAATGGGCTATAACATTTTGTTAATGTAACAATTAATAACAAATCGAATGTAAAAATTGAATTTGGAATTGTACAAAAGGTTGTTTATTTTGTATCACTAATAGATACGAAATTATCATAATTTGGGTTAAAGGTTTTGATTATTTTTAAATATCCATCGAGGGACAAATTTTATACTCTAAGCTTTGAGATGTTAAAAGCAGCCTTATATGTGTCACCTTTATTTAAATATTGAGTTATTAAAATATGTGGATTTGTTTGGTTTTAAATTTGTTTTTATTTTTATTTTTTAGTATTAATTAAAGCAAAAATATTTTAATTTTAATTTTTAATTTTATAATATTAAATATATAAAAAATCATAGACGACTTGGTTGGAATGGTTATTATTTATGCCTAAAGAACAAGTCAATTATCGAAGATCAGAAGGAGATTGTGTTAGGTAGTTAAATTTCTCGATGTTTCTAGCCACAAAGTAGGGCTCATCATTACTAGAAAAATTATCCCAGTTTAACTTAGGTATGGAAATTAGCCATTATAAAATATAAAGTTATTAATTAATTAATTTTTTAAGAATTTCAGTGACAGTTTAATAGTATATTATTTAAAAATTTTGTTCGAATGGTTGAGTTAATAGTTATTACAAGTTTGATAGAAACTTTAATTTAAAATTTAAATTTTTGTTATTTTGAGAGGAATGTTTAGTTGATCATGGATTAAAAATTAATAATTAGTTTAGATTTTTAATTATCCATTAAAATTTGATTAAAAACACTTATTTTAACTAATAATAATTGTTATTAATAATTATATAAGTTTTTATAACTATGTTTTTGCTTAATAATTATTTTAACTATTAATAATTATATAAGTGTTAATAACCTTACATCTATTAATGACTAATTTTTATACTTAAGTTAACTTTGTAGCTTAAAAGGTCCAAAAGTTTAACTACCTAAAGTCTCCTTTTTGATATTCAACTACCACTGTGCATAACAACCATGAACAGCTTAAGTCAATTATCAACGGAAACATCCAAATTGAAGTAGAATGAACATCACTACATGGTCAAGAAGACGGAGAATGTCATAGTTATCATAAATGGAGGATGATGTCATTAGATCAAAATTGAACGGAAGTAGAATGAACATCACTACACGGTCAAGAAGACGGAGAATGTGATAGTTATCATAAATGGAGGATGATGTCATTAGATCAAAATTGAACGGAAGTAGAATGAACATCACTACACGGTCAAGAAGACGGAGAATGTCATAGTTATCATAAATGGAGGATGATGTCATTAGATCAAAATTGAACGGACATAAGTTCACTGAACAGTGCCCTATCCGCGTTGATAATTAATTTGGATGTGCTAGCTAACTATCAAAGTCAAAATGTAAAACCACACATGACCGTTATATACAATATGGTAAAAAGTTCAAACCACGCATTTAGGATATGAACATGGAGGTCATTGTCTTAGGGCTGTAATTTGATGGCCAATTTTAACAAATGTTTTCATATATGGTGGATGGTAAGTCGAATAAATTGTCAGTGGGTCATCCAAGTCAAAAAAATTTCTCAATGTAATTGAATCAAAATGAATAAAATAAAATTCATCCATCCCCAAAGGGACCATTACCTTCAACCTGTGAAAGTGTGAGGAATTTAGGGTTTTGTGCTTGCCAATTGGCTTAGGTTTGGCCTATAAAAAGGGCTACCGTTACCATAATGCCAAGCAGGTTTTTATATTCGGTTATTTGGTCATTCTTGTGCCATCGACGATAGCAGCAAGATGCCTGGCTCTAAGTTACTGGCCATGAAACGCTGAACTAGTTTTACAACGGCGATATGGCTGCAATCTATTAACGGCACTAATTTTGATTTTTCCCGATTACTCTTTTGGTTTAAATAAAGTTCTGGGGATTGCTCAACTCCAACTGAATAGTTTGGCGGTGGCCTCTTCCCTTTTTCTTGGGAAAATCATGGACCGGATTTCTCGACTGGTGTGCGCATTTTTACCAACCAGGGCTGTTGTTGGCACTGGAATGAGCTTCGGAATGGTTGTTTATGGCGTTCAGTGGCTAATTCTGAGTGACATCATTTGTCCATTGGATTGTTGACAGGTTACACTCTTTCCAAATTGTATTTAATTTTTGTTGTCTTTTCCGAATCGTATTTAATTTTGTTATCCTTTACCTAGATTGAGGGATGAATTTTTGTGAAGTGTAAAATAGAGTTCCTGCAAAGCGTACAAGACATTGGAAGATGAAGCTTCATAATATCATAAATTTCTTCCCATAATAAACAAAAGGTATTCAAATAAAACTATATATAGTTACACCAGCGTGGTTTTGAAAAATTCGCATAGACTCATTGTTGCAGTATTTTAACATTATTGTGTTATAACTTGCTGGTGTTATTTGTTATAACATTTAATTTGTTATTTTGAACAACGCAGGCTCATAAATTCTGCTTTTTGGCTGGGAATATATGTTGGTTTAACAAATATTGGTCATGTGTTTCTACTTTTGAAAGGATTTTAATCATGTGTTTCTTGGATGCATGGTCTTCTATGTCCGCCATTTTTAATTGTGTACATGGAATATTGCTGCCGAAATTACAACCACATAACGGGACCATGCAATTTAAAAGTAAGTACAGTGAAGAATTTTCTGGGTCCAGAATGGAAGATGGAAGAGAGACGTGTTAATAACTGGACTGAGACCTTTAGCTAGTGCTTAAGGCAGAAGCTATTCCTGTCTCTCTCCGGAAATTTCAATGGCAGCTTTGAAGTTCAGTGTTGAACCAACAGATAGCCATTCCCAGCCAGAAAGCAGAATATATACACCTGTGTTTTCCGACATATGAAACAACAACCAGAAAGCTATAACACTGCAACGCCTAAAAATACGTTAAAATACTGCAACAATGAGTCTATGTGAATATTTATAAAAATCGACGGTAGTTTTTGTTTCAATTATTTTGTTATCTTTTTACGAAATTTATAAGAAATTTTCTAACATGCAGGTAGCGTATAGTTTTGTTTCAATTTTTTGCATAGTAGCATAATTCCGCCGTATTTGACTTTCATGTACGGAAATTTGGAGATAGTTCGAAATTCGGCTATAATTCGGCATTGTACAGATACAGTACAGTCAACATATGGTTGACCATATTGTATCCGTATATATACCATTCCAATCGAAATATAATACGGGAGTTTGGGCCGACAATCCCAGAAATAATGAAAAAACAAAATAAATTCAACGGCTCAGGCTAAATTTACTTGTTTTACAATTTGCAATTTCAGTGTGGCTGAGCCTTTTCGTTTCGATTCGATTTAGATTAGTTGTTTATTTTAAGTTTTAAATTTTATTATTTCGTTTAGGTTTTTTATTTTTAGATTATGTTTATTTTATAAAAGTTAAAGTTTAAAGTTTATAAAAGTTAATTTAATTTAATTTTGTATTTAGATTTATATTTTTATTATAATTAAATTTATATTTTTATATTTTGTGGTATTTATAGATTTGATATTTATTTTTATTTTTATACTGTAATTGCTAATTATGTTTGTATTTTATGTTTTAATTTTTAATAAATATTTTTTCTTTTTCCTATAGGATAAGCTTAATGGCTTCCCAATCATCTAAATCGAAAGCACCTGAATGGAAATACTTAGATAAAAAATCAGATGGTTTATCTATATATTTAAATTTTCTAAAATTTCTAAAATATGTAATTTTTAATGTATAAGCAACCTACTTCCGTATTTTTTTCCTACTAGAATTTTTCATTATGTATTTTTTCCGTATCGAATCGTATTCGAATCCGTATTCGTACTCGAATTATGCTACTATGATTCCTTGTGGATATTATGCGAAGAAATTTATGATATACCCAAGCTTCATCTTCCAATGTCTTTTACACTTCAGAAAAATTAATCTCTCAATCTATGTAATAAGGATAACAAAAGAAAATAGAATTTGGAAACAGTGTAAGCTGGGAAGAATGATTTCACTCAGAATTAGCCACTGAACGCCATAAACAACCATTCAGCTCGGTGTTTCGTTCTATCCAGAAAAATAGTTAGAGCTGTATCGCCCATCGCAAATCGTGGATTCCATCAGTCTACGAAAGGCTGGGAAACTAGCACGCGTCTTAGAATATCCGCATCAATCAAAGGTATGAGGAAGATACCACTGTATTATTCCTTTTTGTAACATTTGATTTTTAGTATATACCCACGTTAATCAAGCTAGATACATGCCAGTTGCTGTAAATTTGATTTGATTTTTGGAATGAATATGCCAGAGGGTTTCTGTTGGGGAACTTCTATATATGTATTGAGACCACCGCACAGAGTTTATTTAAATGGTGTGTCCCTTCTTTTGTTTGAAAAGATGGAACTCTGATTTGGCAAAGTTTTTTTTTTAAATGTAGAATTTCAAAATCCACATATATATAAATAATTTTAATTACATGGATAAGTGTTTAGATATTATCTCAGATTTTGGGCTTCTTTGAATGGATCAACAAGATTAGCTGTAGTGTAACAAGTGTACAATCCAGATTAATTCTATGGTCGTCATATCTTGTTATGCTTAAATGTATTTTGATTAAGATTTAAATAAACTTCTGTGAAATGAAAAATTATTATTAAAAATAGTAAAATTGATTAAGTGATAGTTAAACATTATAAAGATATAAGATTAAGGAAAGAGGAGGAAGATCCCAAAGATTTCGGAGTTTCAAGTGGTATTATTAAAAAATAAATAAATTAATAAAACGAGAGAAAAATTAGGAAAAGAGGGAGGAAGATCGGAAAGATTAGGACGTGTGTGTATTTTGAAGCCTCACTTAGTATTATTAAAATATAAATAAATAAGTAAAAAGAGAATAAACTGTTAAAATGAGAAAAAAAGTTTGAAAGAAAAGAAAATTCGAAAGGAGGAGAAATTAAATTAAATATAAAAAATTGCAAAATAAAAAATAAAATTACAAAAGAAAAGCAATATTACCAATGAGAGATTAAAGGGGAGGAAAACTAAGAGTTGAGAGGAAGAATGTTAGGATACATAGGCATAAAAGGGAAGAATAATTTTGTAAAATGGAAACTAAAATTCTAAAAGAAAAGCAATGCTAACAAATGAGAGATTAGAAAGGTAGGAAAACTAAGGGTTGATTAAAATCGTTTGTTTGTTTTTTTTTAATTTCTAGAGCTTTTCTAATGAGACGCAACAAGTAATGAGATGTAGAGGCTACAGTTTTAGTTTGGTAAAAAAAAAAAGTTTGAAATGGTTGGAATGTTTTGCCACAACTAATTTGTTAAGTTTTAGTTTGGTAAAAAAAGAAAATTTTGGAATGGTGGGAATGTTTTGCCACAACTAATTTGTTAAGATAGCTATGATTAGTAATATCAACAATATTATTTTTGAGGGTTTGAATAGATTTACCACTTTGTTTCATGTAAGATTTCCCACAAAAATATAAATTTTGATTTAATATGTTGTGAGGTTAACACTTCTCTATTTTAGATATTGATTAAAAAATATAATATTTATATTCAATTAGTATATTTTTTTTTTAAATTTAAACTTATCAAATATATTAAAAGAAAATTTCTTCTAAATTTAAATTTATAATAATTTAAGATATATTATTAATATAGAATTTTACAAATTATTAAATTTTTCACCTATTTTAATAATACTAACCTAATCATTATTGATTTGACATATTCTAATCAAGTATGCAAATTTGTACATCAAAACGATCATTATCAAATATTACAAAAAATCATGCCACCAACGAAACTAAACCTGAAAGTCAAAACTTCAAACATTGGAGGAAATGGGAGAAATTTAAGGTATTGTAATTGTCTAAGTTTAATCCAAATGCTTAACCTAAACGCGCGATGATTTTAATCGTTCTCTACAATTTTCTGGCATGTTTTAGATGGAATTTGATAGACATTTTCAAGATATTCTTGAAGTTCAAAATCATGATTTCCGGAGTTTGAAATGTTTGCCGGATTTGAATCAGTTGATTGAGCGGACAATGAAGGATTGTTCTTACGAGAACTGCATTTAAAGTGGTTGAAGGTGAAACTGAAACATTGACACACTCAGGAACATTGAGTAATTTGGACAGGTGCCTGCTTCGGCTTCAACACTTGGAACTGTACAAAACACAAATATTAAAAGTATCATTTCCTATGGGTGTGTGCCCAACCTACACCCAAAGAAATAAATCCTACCACTTACAACAAACATAAAATTACTTAAATATGTATCATTTAAACACAAAATCACATGATACATTATTTTCAATCAAGAACATTGAGAGTATGGGACTTTGCATCAATCAAGAACCTGAACACAAATTTTCCAAATGGATTATGAAATCAAGAAAAGCAAGAAATCTTCCCTAAGCTTTTCCCTTGACATTCAAAGAAGTTTCTTTGTATTAATAATAAAAATATTTTTTATTTTTTTAAATTTTTTTATTCTTAAATTTTATGGTAATTGAAAGAAATTATTATAGAAATTAAAAAAAATAAAAAAAAAATCAAAACTTTAGTTTATTTAAAAATATAGAAATATTAAATGTAATTTTATGAAATTAATGAAAAAAATTGAAAACAATAAACTCTTTGCCTTAGAAAGGACTAATAAATCTTTTTACTTAAAAATTAACAATATAACAAGATTTTATTTTATACTCAAGGTAAAGTAATGAAAATCTCTAATTTAGTGATAAAAATTGTTTTCTACTCGCTTTTGGTAATCAAGTTCGTTTTAACATCGGTTGGATCCATTTTTATTAGTTTGATATGAAAGCTAAATGTTAGCTAGAACTAAAGGTGGAATAACCTTCAAGATTCAATGGGAAAATGAGTTGATAATATCCATTTGCTTCTATTATGTTACTTTTCGTAATCGAGGTTCGTTTTGATATGGGTTGGATCCATTTTAATTAGCTTCAGATATGAATGTTATATGCTAACTAGAATTAAAGTAGAATAACCTGAATGTTAGGGAAAAATATCACCTATGGTTGAAATGTAAGATGTTCCAAATTTTTATTGGGAAAAAATATTGTATTGTAGTGCTTTATTATCATTGCTTTTTACCGTGAAATTCTAATTGTGGCTTTACATTCCACCAAATTTCCAAGAATCGGGATTTCTTGGAGTAATTTCACCCTCTGCATTTGGTTTGAATTATTATTTTTCTCCCATTTTCCCTGATTTTGTGGAATGACGATATTTTTAGGATTTTCGAATTTTGGAATAAGGGGCTATAGAGTAATGGTTCCTCATGCAAAGTAATATCATGAAGGGATAGATGGAGAAGGGTTAGCTCACCATTCCTAGATGATAGTATTCACATGGAGAGACATCTTGTGGAAGGGTTGCTTGATCCTTAATGAAAGTTTGTGAATGACAGGGATACATAGGAAGGGTCAAACAATTTTTTACCATTGTATTCTCATGGAGTGGGAGCATAGAAAAGCATTGACTATCCTTCTTCAATTATGGTATTCTTATGGAGGGGAGCATGGAGAAAAGTCAACTAACCCTTTTCAAAGATGGCATTGGAATCATGGGTTATTCAGTGGAAGGACTAACTGACTTTTCCTCAAGGATGGTATTGGAGTCAAGGAGTATCTAGTGGAAGGATTGACCAACTATTCCTTAAGAAAATATTTGACATATGAGGTATCCAAGAGAAGTGTTGACTGACCTTTCCTCAATCAAAGAATTCTCACTAAGGGGGAGCATTGGGAAGGCTCAATTGACCCTTATTGAAGAAAATATTTTCCATAAAGGGAATCCAATAGAAGGTTTGCATGAATATTTCTCTAGCATCGTATTCTCATCTACAAGGACCACATAGAAGGGTTGGTCAACCCTTTGTTAGGGATGGTATTTATATTTTTGGATATATAATGGAAGGGTTGATTGATTCTTCTTCAAGCTTAGTTTTCCCATAAGGGGTATCTTGTGGAAATGTTAGCCAAACCTTTCTCTAGTATAGTATTCTCATAAAGGAGTATCATGGAGAAGTATCAATTGACCCTTCGCTAATTATGGTATTATCATGGAGGGGAAGCACAGAGAAGGGTTGGTAAACCCTTCCTTAAGGATGATATCAGATTCATGGGTTATCCAGTGGAAAGGTCGTTCGATGCTTCCTAAACGATGGCATTGGAGTGATGAGGTATATAGTGGAAGGGTTGATTGACCATTCGTCAAGCAAATATTTGGCATAAGGGGTATCCCAGAAAAGGGTCACCCAAACTTTCTTCAAGAAAATATTCTCATGAAAGGGGAGCATTAAGAAGGGTCAATTAACTCTTCCTAAATGATGGTATTTTTGTTGAGGCTTATCTAGTTGAAGGGTTGTCTAACCATTTCTTAAAGATGGTATTCATGTTGCTAAGTATCTAGCTTAAGGTTAACTCAACCCTTCCTCGGTAAAATTTTCTATAGAAAAGGAATCCTAAGGAAGGGTCAATCTACCCTTCCTCTAGTATAGTATTTTCATCGAGGGGGAACACAAGGAAGAGTCAATTGACCCTTCCTTAAGGATGGTATTTGTGTCACAAGGTATCCAATAGAAGGGTTGATTAAAACTTTTTAAGGTATACTTTTTGGACAAGAGGGATCTTGTAGAAGGGACAACTAACCATTCCTATAACATAGTATTCTCATGGAGAAAAAACATGGAGAAGGGTTAATTGACTCTTCCTCAATTATGGTTTTATAATTTCATAAAATATTTACAAATATTTTATAGTGAAACATTAAAATTTAAAAACTTAGATACCAAATTATTAATACATGTTTAAGTGAAAAGTTGAAATATGCTTGTTTGTATGTAGGTTTAAGTACAACTTCTTTTAAAATGATCATAGTCTATGCAGTATAGGTTGTACTATTTAAAACTTTATTATCATTAAAATTTTAATATTTGCTAAATTTATTCACTTTTGTTTTTAATCTTAATATTTTAAATGTTTTCAAGTTAAATAAGTTAAATATTGATGAGTTAAAATTGGAATAGCCCTTCAATTTGAGTGTGGTTGTTTCATATGGTTGGATTTACCTGAGTTGTAGCAAAATTTGTTAAATTATTCTTCAAGATGCCTCCTTCTGCTGCTCACAACTATAAAAATATGTGTGCTTTGATGTTTGGTTTGAGTCAAATGTTAAATAGATATTTTACATGAAGATAATATTCAATCATCATTGGGACTATTTTTATGTCTAGTTAGTATTTGTCACTTGTATTTGATTTATGTTCCAAAGGGAGGTCAATTTTCATATCTATGGGGATGTAAATCAATTCTATATGTAAAGAAAGATTCATAGGCCTCGACAAATATGGTTTTACGAATATATGAAACTAGGAAAAAAATCTACACAATTGAATTTAAAAGTGCCTATGTTTGCATTGTCTCGGACTTTATTTGCCATTATGGTGTAGGTGAAATATTTGGAAAATTACACAATAATTTCATAGTAGACGATGCTCTCATTTCAAACATTGTTTCTTTCTTAAAATGAAGACTCTTGATAATTAGAACCTGTCAATGCATCCCAACATCATGAAATGTTTGTGAATATTTAAGTTTAAATTAAGTGTGCAGTAGATAATGAACACTTACATTTAACGAAACTACGCAATAGTTACCAAATAATTAAAATCACTTATACATCTAAATTATCCTAAGGTTTTAATTTTGATGATTTTATGTTAGTTGCTTAAATGGCCTTGGAGTGTTTAAATAAATTTATTATAGTTATTTATATATTTAGTTTAAAAAAAAAACAATATAAAATTGATATTCATCATAAGAGAATTAAAGTTTACATATACATGTCTTTAGCAACAAATTTTTCAAAAAAAAAATTCGTCCTATCTTGTCTTCTAGTTGAACCATCACTCGACTATAAAGTTTTTTTTCAATTACATGGCTTATATCATTCACATCAAAATCTGAGAATGAGACAAAAAATTCAAAAAAAAAGGAGTACTTCTAAACAAAAAATGGTATAAGAGATAAATAAAATTTAACGCTAACTTATTGACAACACTTAGAAATAAGATTTGGAGCCACTATCAATCAAGGGGACATGCATAAAGTCATCAAAATAAATGATGCCATTCATCTCCCCAATAGCCTTTTTTGATAAAAGAAATATGCCATTTGATTGAACTTATGATAACTGTGAATAAAGGAAAGACCATGGAAGTTGTCAAATAACTCTCTAACTCGGACACACCAAAACTACAAATTGAGAACTTGTAGATTGGAAGAGCCAACAACCCAATTGATAACTACACAAGTTGAATCACCAAGCACCTGAATATGAAGTAAACCTTTATGTTTTGCAAACCAAAGGTGGCCCCATGAGGCCAATAGTTTTTCTTTGGTAATTTATCCTCTACCACATCCCATCCATAGATGAATGGAGCGATACTTATGTAATTGAAAAACCATACCATCTCTGCACCAACCCTTAATTTTAGCACAATAAAAAATGTCAATTGGAATTGACTCATCAAACTGAGGCTTAATTTGAGTAGTGACATACTTAATTGGAGGTTTCTTTGCATATTCAAGGAAAAGACCAATTGAAGATGCACAAAATGAGAAAAATGAGGTCCCTTTATCCTCAAATACCAATTGATTTCAAGCTTTCTAGATAAACCATACAATAAAAAGAGGAAGTTCACTATAAATCACCGATTTTATAAAGCAGTCATTGATACAATTTTGAAAGTATGATCCCACCTAGTAATCGTTATAGTTCATTATTTTGCAAATTTCCTTCCAAACCATTTGGAAAAAAGGAAAAAAAAAGTAAAAGATGAGAGACGGATTCTAATCTTCTATACATAACAAGAAAATACTTGGAACAAAAATCCTCTTTGAAGAAGTTTGTCCCACGTCATAATTTTATCTTGAATGCATAACCAGAAAAAACATTTCGGTTTTAGTGGGATATTCCATTTCCAAATTCAATGAAACCACCATGTGGGCTCCTTATCCCCAAGTACTTTAGAATAATCCTTACAAAGAGTGTTAGAAGTGAGAGATCCATTAGCACCCTTCGAATCCCAAACAATAATATCCTCTCACTCAGACAATCTTATTCTAGCTTGATTGAGGGATAAAATGAAGAAATTCCATTCTGACACCAGAGTACCAGACATTTCCAAATGCTGAGCCTTAAACCAATAAGAATTATAGAAATCCCACCCCTAAATATTTCTTTCCTAAGCAAGATACACAATGTTTAAATTGTTAATATGCGCTAATAGAGCTGCTGAAAATTTATAATTTCTATCACAACCCACAAATGGGTCGATGGAAATAATTACTTGATTTCCAATACAAATATTCTATGATAGACATTCAACCAACTTAAAAAAATACTTAACCATCCATCTCCAAATATTCGAAGCATTATAAACATTTTTAATAGCCCTCCTAATCTGGACCACTACTGAGCATTGCTTTAAATATATTTCCTTTAAGACCTGACTCCACAGACCATTCCCAAAAATAACTCTCTACAAACTCCTAATACTCTCCCAAATAGACAAATGGAATGACTCCTAATGGTGGAACGCATAGGATTGATGGACATGGCAACATCCAAACAAGCCCGGGTACATGAATTTCCTTCATTTGTTTGGCATTCAGAAAATAATTTATTTTTTCCATGTCAAATTCAATTCCATGTTCTAATGTCGTTGTTAGTGTCTAACAAGTCAGACCTGTCCAAAACTCTGATTCTTGTGACCAACCCTATTTTCCTCTATCGAGGAGGGGTTATTTTGAAAATGACTAAGATACCTATGACATTAGCTATGTTTTCCTCATTAGGGGAGGGGATCTCTCTGTTTCTTTCAGTTAAAGTCCCAGTCAGTAGATGCAATAGATTAGATTAGAATTGCAAAGACAATAGTGATGATCAGGCTGATACTCCATGTACTTCTATTTTTTATCTATAATTAATGTGAAATATTACTTACAAAAAACTTGACAAATGGAACTTGAATCTATTAGAATTACTAGCCCGAAGAAAATGAAACATTCTTCTTCTACTAATGTGGATAATAGTCTCAAGCAATCTAACCAAAGACATCAAGTAGACTAGAATACTCTCCAAAAATGAATTTAAAATGATGAATCTACCACCAAGAGATAACCACTTAAATGACCAATTACAGATTGTTTTTCATTATTTTTTTATTAACCGGTACAAGTCTTCTTTCTTATAGAAATTTGGTTTTAAAAAATACCCTAGGTACTTAAATCCTTCCTCCACTGAAGTTGATTGAAATGGGAAGATTTTATGAATTTGTAGACAAATATCTTACTCAATAAGATTTGATAGAAACATAGATTTCTAGTTTCTTACTTCCATACCTGTCGGGAAGAAGAAAAGGGAGAAATTATATTTGAAAATTTTCTCCATTCAAATAAAGATCCAATTCTGAAAATCAGAACATCATCTACAAAGATAATATGAGTTACTGAAAGATAAGCGGTATTTTTATACCTTTAACTTTTCCTTGTGACTTCGCTTCAGAAATAATGTCGCTCAATCCTTCAATAATCAATAAGAACAAAAGAGGTAAAAGAGGAAAACCTTTCCTAAGTCCCCTGTGCCCTTTGAAGAAGGCAGTAGGAGTTCCATTGATCAAGATATTAAAGTTAGATGAATAGATGCAAGCCATAATCCAGATTGAAACTTCCACAGGTAAGCCAATCTGAAGGAGAACTAGGTGTAAAAAGGTCCAATCCACATGATCAAAAGCTTTAATTAAATCTATTTTCAGAATAAGAGATGAAATACCTTTACATTTAATGGAGTGAAGACTCTCTTGAGCTACTTCAATAGCATCCAAGATTTGCCTGCCAGACATAAATCCAAATTGTTCCTTTGATATTTCCTAAGACAAGATAGGTTTGATTTTGTTTGTAATTGCTTTGGAGATTACCTTGTAAATGTAATTACATAGGGAAATAGGTCTAAATTCATTAAAAGGATTTGGATTTTCCTTGTTATGAATGTGAGTAATAAATGTAGAGTTCATACTACCAATCACTTCACCTTTCAATCTTGATTCTTCTATTGTATTCAACAGATCTAGACTGACCAAATAAAAAAAGTGAGGGAAAAACTCCACTATATAACCATATGGACCAAGGATTTTAGCACTAGCAATTTTTTTAAAATATACTTAATCTCCTCTAGCTTGATTGCTTCTCAATTTTTTCCAATTAGAAGTTTCAAATTCCAAGTTTGAAATTTTAGGGTTTCTCTAACAAACCCTAGCCAGCTCTAGAACCGGCTTCAACAAGTCAAGTGATAAGACCTAAAAGCCTTTCTATTTCCATTTGAAGTACTCTTTAAAGATGTCTCACCACACCAAGCTTGAGTATAAGCTTGAAGGGGCTAATAATTTACAAGCATGGAAGTATAGGATTTCACTAGTCCTTGAAGAGAATGAATTGGACACCTACATAAATGAAGAAGCTCCAGTTCCAGAGGGAGATGAGGCTAAATCCTTACACAAGAAGAACTTGGTAAAGGACAAGAGGATTATTGTTGATTCTATCAAGGATCAGCTTATACCACACGTGTATTCCTTGGCCAAGCTATTTGAAGGAAAGAATATAAATCAGAAGATGACTTTGCGAAACCAATTGAAGAACGTGAAGATACAAAATGATGATACCATCCATTCTTACTTTACAAGGGTCTCTCAAATCAAGGATCAACTTGAAGATGTTGGAGAAAACATAGAGAATGGAGAAATTGTGATGACCACTTTGAATGGTCTCCCTAGGTCATGGGATTCCTTCATTCAAGGAATTTGTGCTAGAAAGAAGTTAATCAGATTCAGTAGGATGTGGGAGGAATGCTCACAAGAAGAAGCTCAACTTGTAGCTTGAGAAGAAAAGATGGATAAAGAAGACCAGGCTCTCACAGCACACACCAGGAAGAATAAAACCAAAAGGGAGCATCCTCATCACAGTAAGAAGGAAAAACACCACCACCAGAATCAGGGGGAGAACTTTAGAAGATCCCAAAGAGATGTATCTACCATTCGATGCTATACATGTGATGAGAATGGACACTACTCTAGAGATTGTCCCAGAAATAGAAGTGGCTACAATAAGAAGAAGACCAACAAGAAAAGACACCTTGCTCACACCGCGGAAGATGATGAACCTGCAAGAAAGAGAACCAGAGAAGAAAGTGATGAAGAATATGTATTGTAATGAAGGTAACCAATTCCATGGATTCATTCAGAAGGTTCCATCTCACAAGGTGAAGCTAGAGATGACTTTGAGTATTTCATGAAAGGAGTAGGAGAAGCTCCTACAGAGTTGGACTTCGGAAAACAAATAAAGATCAATGCTCTATAGAAGAACCTCTCAACATTGGATAAGGTGAAGAAGAAAGGAGTACACTATCAGAGACTCCAATATCTCCAGAAATGAAGCAAATATCAAGAGGGAGCACACTCCAGTAGGTCCAGAAAGGAAGAATATTTCAAGAGGAAGTCCACCCAACTACCAAACAAAGATAAGTATTTGAATTGTTATTTCATGCACGTGTGATTACTTATCTTCCTAGATATGTGTTATGCATTTTAGAAAAGTTGCATTAATGAACAAGATACTACTAATATGCAAGTAATGGGTAAGTGGCCTATGGTACTGTACAACATTCCATTGCTACTTATCGAGAATGAAACCCCTTTGTTGACATGTTGAGAGTAGTGCACACTCTTAACAATGTTTTGGTAGAGATGGAAGGCATCTAGAAAGTTACCGTATGAATGCGCGATATGGATGAATGTTGTATTGACGCATTGGCTAAGATAATTACATGATTACATGACTGATGCCCTTATGCGTAAGAATTTTTTCTAGAAAATATGAGATGTTTCTAATCATGTAATTGAACTTATCTTGTAGGAAATATAGTGTACCATCACCTACAAGAGAGATTTGCTTCGAAGAACAAGCAATGAAGATCAAGAAAGATACCCGTTGAAGACATTGAAGAACTAGAAGCACCCAGGATCCGAGATACAACAATGAATGAAGCAAATCCAATTGACCATTAAGAATGATGTCTGGGATGTGGTTCCGAGACCAGAAGGGAAGTCTGTGGTGACTTCCAAGTGGATCTACAAGATCAAGCATTCTACAGATGGCAGCATAGAGAAATACAATACACGATTTGTGGCACGTGGCTTCTCCCAGAAAGAAGGGATAGACTATGAGAATACATTTGCACCTGTATCCAGATACACGATGATCGACAATGTCCTCAAAAACTGAAAAATTGACCACTTGTCCCTCCTTCAAGGGGATTGGTGGAGTGACAGGTACTAAATTGATTATAAAATCTCAGATAATTGTATCGTCTCGGTCAACATGTTTTTTTGTGATTTTCCTTCTCTTCCTATGAGGGAGTCATATGTGCCTGGATTGAATCTCAGAGTCTTCATTTTCACAACCAGTGCTGTCATCCAAAACATTTGCTTTAAAAGGTGGCGACAAAGGTTCATGATATTGAAGAGGATGAAGTTATTTCTCTTCACAAAATCTGGCTGAAGATTTGTGATTTTTCTACATCTTGCTCATAGTATGTAACTATTAGAAGGAAATCTCTGAAAAATCTATTAACAAGACTCTTCTATGCAATAAGACAACCAACGAATTGCTCATATTGATGTTTGTATTTAAAAGAAAATAATAAAGATTCGAAAATGGCTGAGCATAATGAATTGCCATGATTAAAATCTTACAGTTTGGGAGTTGCAATTATCATGTTTGCAACAAAATAACACACAGCATGTGTCGACGAAATTTGGATTAAGACAGGATAAGCTTTTTATTAATTCACGTATGATTTAATTTCAAACCTTAACATTCAATCATTATGAATTAGCCAAATCAATGATTACTGTTTCATGCTTGGCCGAAGGTAAAAATTGCAGTGAAGATCCTAATTGCAATTTAGAAATTGGTGAAGAAAAACAGAAAATCGATATAGTTATTCACATCAAAACAACCTAATATCAACTGATGAACCGAAATGAGGTTTGATTGGGTGGCTGAATGAAATTTGGCACGCTTGAATGATCAGTTCATCATTTAAATTCAAATCATGGGTTATGATGAGAAGAGGTGTATAGATGCCATCGTAAACCATACCAAATCTTCAACCATGTCCAAAGTTGTAAACTTTGGGCAGGTTGAAGATATACCAAAAAAAAATTGCCATCATGGGCTCATAACATAAGGTTCATTTTAAAAATTATGATGTCCCTCAATTGATCCAAAAATAAAAACGATGACTTGAATAATGATCCTTGTATACAAATTGATTCAGATAAGATGAAGAATAAAAATCTATGATGAGTGATATAATCAGACAAAAATTATGTAGATCATATTCATGCAGGATTATGTGAGTTAACCAATTTGTTTGGTGAAATTGAAATGGATTAATGGATGATAAGCGTATAAAGATATATTTGCAGAGATGGTACTTGATACTCTTGATATGGTTAATAGTTGGATCAAAAATTAAAACTGTATACCTTGGCATGTTCAGTTGAGTTGTTACAGATCCATAGTTCATGTAGAATGTCATTCGACATTTCATTCGACATTCCATTAGACACTTTAAACATACCATTTAACTGGACAAGATGTGCTTACTGAATCTAACTATCTTTTTATTATGTAGAGCATTTCTGAAGCTGAGGGCAGTCTAAAAAGAAATGAAGCTGCTGCTTCTATGACTACTTCGAAATGTGATGACAGCAATATAGTTGCAATGGAGAGGCTGCTTCTTCTTGAAACATCCGGATGATAAACTGCTTTGGACTCTTTCTTCTTTTCAACATGGATCAAAACAGTCTTTTCATCTGCTACTTGCATCGTTCCTGAAATAACAGATCACTTCATCAGAGATAAATGAACTTTTTAACTGCTTACAGGTAAATAGAGAATATGAATATTTATGAATCGTCTCCCCCAAACCAAAAATATGGCATTTCCTAAAGCCATCAAAATAAAAAAAACTGATTGATATTCAAACACTTCCAGTTAACAGTTAGTAGATAACTCAAAAAAATTGTTATTATTGTATGAGAAAGTAATATTAACTAACTATAAAAATGATCCATACATGCAATTTCATCAATAAGCAATTTCAACAATGATCCATACATGAAGACCATATAAGTGATGACAATATAGATAGTGCAAGAAGATTAAAGGAAACCAGTCTTCCTTGATATTTTAATTTATAAAAGAAATATATGCCTCTCTTCATCAAAGACTTTCAGATAAAATTGCAGTGATCCTTATATACATACTAAGACAATATCAAACTTAATCAGATTTCTTCATCAAAGCTGCTCATAGGAACTCAGTCAAACTTCCCTAGAGTCCAGGAATCACAGTAGATAGAGCAATCCTACCGAATTTCACAATCAGGTCCCTGGAAATCTTAAGTATATGGCCCCACCTGGAAATATAAGAAATATTTAATCCCATGAACGTTAGGTAACTGGTCTTAAGACAATCTTGAGGCTATTCTCTCTTGGCCAATTGATGAAGTTTATTTTCTTAAACTCGACAATACATGCTTCTCTTCAGTTAGACCTACAACAATTTAACATATAATAGAACTATTTAAAGATTTTTTTTCTTTAGACATTTTTTTTTTATAAACAAGATGTCCTCCCCAGGAAGATTCCCCTCTATCAGTCAGGCTTGTTCAGTACCCCGTCGAGTTTACCTAGTCATACCATAGGCCTTCACACTCTACCAGCAAGCCTATTCAGTACTCCAGTGGGTTAGCCTCTTGAACCCTTTTTGCATCAAAGGATTGTGTCCCAGTGTTTCCACCCTCTATAGATATTTGGCAATAATTTCCTATGAGTGAGTGGATGGGGGAGCAGCTCTGAAAACCATGGTACAGGATGCGATGATATATGGGTTGGAGGACAACTGTTTTTTATATATACCAAGTGAATAAAATGTCTGTCAAATCAAAGATACATATGATTGATTGCATTAGTGTGTAGTGGATGGAGCAAGAAGATAATAGTAAAAAGATTTCTCTAGTCCAAGTTTCCTTCTTCAAAATATTACAACGGTGTTTCTCAAAAATAAGATCCCCAAGGCTCCCTCTTGTTTCCATTCAGGAAAGATTGCTCTACTTACTAACTTAACAACAAGGTCAAATGCACCGAGAGCCTCTAGGCTTCAGATGGAGAAAAACTTTTAGTTATCAACCTATTCATAAAGATAGGATCACTGACATAAAATATCTGGAGGGATTATTAGAAGAGCTGCAAGAATGATATCAGATAAGTGGCAAAATATTATACAAAGAACACTTAAAAATTTTCAATATGAATTTTACAATTCTTAAAACAAATAATCAGGAAGGGAAGAGATCGAAATATGTTATGAGTTTTTAGAGCACTTCCCTTTTTCAGATAATGATATTTATGAGTTGATTATAGAGATAAAGTTCCTGTAACCATACTGCGAACCACTTGTCAATAATGATTCAGATTTATTCGAAGCAAAAACATATGTACAAAGAGAAATCATATGAAAATTTATCAAGAACTAGGAGAAAGAGAGAAGGGTCTTATGAGCTTATCATAAAAATTTCTATGTAAATATAAACTAGCTGTCATAATTTATTTAAAGAAACATAAATATATTTACATATATACAGATGAAGATTTATATACATATTTTTAATTTCTGGACTAAACATGCAACTCTTTATTTATAAACATATTTTCCTATTTTACCTAAGAACAAAGAAAATATTTTTATTCAAGTATATCAGCTCTTCCAATGTAACCAAGTGCGAAGCGAAATGAAAAGGATACCTTTAACCACATATGAAAAATTTATAGCAGTGATTACCTAGATATGAAGAACCAACCGAACTGTTTGATTTAGCAGTAAGAAGCATTGAAGGAGAGAATGGTACTGTGGCTTGGTTACCTCATGGAACCAGATATCAATGTACTCCTTGTATTCTGGGTTCTCTTCTTCATTTTTCATGTCATGAGGTCTTTCATCAAACTCTAGAATGCATAAAGAATCTTTGTTTGGTGATGGGGAATATTCAGGTTCTAATGTCTGTCCCTCATCAAATGTGATGCATGCCATGTTGATCTTGTCTTCTTGTGGTAAGGCCAAGTAGAAACTTCCTTTTCTTCCATTGTTTCTACGACTCCTAGATCTATAACCTCTCCATACCTTGTATGAATTTCCTGCAGTGATGTCAGTGAGGTAGGAAAGGTGGGTAAATGTTGCAGTTCAACACTGTAAGCATATTGTAATTCTTTATTGTTGTTAGAATGTGGAATGGATTGAACAAGAATGTGCATAGGGAATAGAGGAGTTTTATGAGAAGGTGATTGTGGAAGGTGTAGTTGATTGGCTTGTGTGGCTGATCCTATCGGGTAAATAGGATATTGTTGAAAATCTTGTGGAGAGTATAGAGGATGAGGTAGTGTTGCAATGTAAGAGAGAGTATCCATATGATCATAAGATGGGGCATGAAGGATTTGTGAACAAGGTTGGTACGGGTTAAGTTGAGGCTGCAACAACTACCATGGTGTCGGAGTATTCATTGATTGATTATGAGAGTAGGCCAATGGAGGGATGGATCTCTGAACCATACGTGTAGGCCATGGTTTCCATGACAGTTCTAGTGCCATTTCATAAGGTGAACTTGTTGTAATTTCCAAATCTCCTTGGCAAGTTGTTTTCATCCTTGGTAAGGAAGAGCAACTACCCATGGAATGATTCAAGCTAGATATGCCACAATTCTAAGACTATCCAAAGGACAATCCTTTGTGAGATGTTTCTTTTTCCTCTGAATACAAAATGCACCTTTAAATTCCTCATTTTTCCCAACCTGTAAAACATCCATTTGTGAATTTGGAGAGATGATAATATCAGATTTAAATATTTCAAATAAATTACCAATTTCAACTCTTGTAATTCCAATTCCTGCAACAGACTTAAAAAATTGAGAAGAGAGTATATTCTTACCAATTTTGAATTTTCCTCTTGAATACCTTCTGCATAACTCACAAACATCATCATAAGGTAGCTGAAATACATCATCTATTCCCATCAGACTTAATATTTCTAAATATTCATTTTATATTACTTTGAGTAAAAGTCTTTTCAAGGTGTCTTTCCCCAACTATCTTAGTTTTGGTCTTTGAAGGTTGTATTGAAAGTGTTCGATGTAATTTTCCAAAGTTTATTGTTCTCCCTGTGTTATTTCGAAGATATCCTCATTGACCCTGCAATAATCTTGGTATGTTTTTAAGAATATATGTTTCACGTCTTTCCAAGTTTGAATGCAATTCTCACCTAGGATAATGAACCATCAGAGGGTTGCTCCTTTCAAAGTAAGAGGAAAAAATTTCAACTTTTGAACATCATATCCTCTACAAAGTACATTGAATTGAAATAAGAATTCATCAGGGTCTTTGTTCTCTAGTCCGTGAAAATTTGGTAGAATGGATGGGGGAATGCTTTGCATTTGTGCCACTCCTCCCAGATCTCTAATACGGAATTTAAAGGTAACAACTTCTTCATCCTTCTCTCCTGCCATATCTTCCCACAATATAAGTAGTTCTTCATGTGTTATCTTGAGGCTCCTCTTTTGAATGTTCCTGTCAGTTTGTTAGCAGGATGGGTGGCGCTTAGAACACCACTAAGTGATTTAATTGTAAAATAAGTCCCACACTTGCATGAAATAAATAAACTCACACTCACTCTTTGCATAAAAGGAAGAAACAAAATACTGAGAAGCAAATTTAAAACTAAATCAAAACCTAATTGCATTACTGCTGCTGTTGGGTTTTGGGGATGCTTGTTAGAATAGATGCATAGGTTCTTACCTCTTATTTTACCGCTCAGCCACCACCATCCTATCACTAAGTTTCATAAGGAAATTCTACCTATCTACAACTCCCCAGCAACGGCGCCAAAATGTTGGTGTTTATTATGTGTTAAATAATTCCAATATTTAGTTATCAACCGGGATTGGTAACCTTAGAGTTGTTACAAAATATATGCTAAGGTAGAAGCTAACCTAGGATGTTTACTATGCAGATCCTAGAGATGTTTAATAATGAAAATATTTAAGTATATTTCAAAATTAAAAACCGAGTCAAACTTAAAAGTATAAACTATCAAATAGATCAGACCTAACCTAACAACTTGGACAAATTGAAATGATTTTAGATATATAAATAATCTAAGTATCAATCTATACTATTCTACTCTATGGACAAGAATTGAAATTGCAAGATGCAAGGAAAGTAGTATTCTAGGAAGCAAGACTTGATCAAAGACAAGTTATACTACAAAAGCAAAGACTAGCAACAATCATTCAAATCCTATTATAAGAATTGAAAAGACTATTCTACTAAAAAGCATAAACTCCGAGTTATTTATCTCTAATGACTATTTTGGAATTAAAACATGCAATACCCATGCAATGCCTATCTATCAAATTCATGCAAATGCCTATCAACTTCTAATTTTATTCTGCCAAGACTTCAAGTTATTCTATGAAAACATCATTTACCAAAAGCAAACTAAACTTGGAGCTTTATAATCAAACCTAAAACTAAGTACAGAACAGTAACTCAAATGATTGGAAACACATTCAATTTGTAAGCAAACCCATAGCAGGAAACAAAGTGCTACTACAGTAAATCAAACTTTTCTGATTAACCATAAAAGATGATGCAAACTAATCTAAAGTTGAGAAACAAATCTACACTAGTTAAGAATGATCTTTAATTGAAAATCATAACAATAACTTAGAACTACTGTATTTAAATAAAATTCAAAGAAGACTTACTAAATTCTAATTGAAAATCGATTCTATCATATAACACCTACTAAAATAAAATGACTAGACTAACAATGGAATTAATAGAGTATAAAACAATAACATTCTATGTAAATAGAGATAAAAGACTGATTATGAATTCAAATGTAAAATGGAAATAAAATGTTGAACCTACTTCAGAAATGAGATGAACTGATAATGGATAAAATCTATGATAACATGTCAAGAAAAGTTATACTAATCTAGTTTCTAAGCATGAAAACCAATGAAAGAAAATTATAATCTACCTATATTATGAACCAAAAGACAACTACACTACTATTTAAACCAGAAACTATTGCCTATTGCACAATAAAATGGAATTTAAGTGTAATTGAATTTCATCATAACTATAACTGAAATAATTGATCTATGTGTTAATGTAAATTCAAATATGAAATGCTGAAGATGGATTTGAATCCTCACTAGCTACAGAACACAATAAAATACTGGGAAATTAATTCACACCCTAGCTAACTACAGATATATAAACCAAATACTCAAAATGCTGGAAATGAATTTAAATTCTATCTAATTACGAATGGGATCTGAAAGATAGTCTGAATGAAAGTGCGAATGACTGGTCGTATGAATACTAAAGATCCAAATTACATGTAAATAGTAGAAGATTGCATTTTATAAACATCTGAACAACACCTACAGGAAAACGTTCTTAATTACATAAACATTCAAAACTGAAATTACTTATCTACAAAAACGAAGAGAAGTCACGAGATATGCACAAATGGAACCACTGTGGTTGAGGGGCCCTTCTCAGGTCATAAAGGTCGTTCCTAAGCTATTCAGTCACCAACCATGAAGCAAAAGATGAAATAATACCAACATCTAAACAGAGTTTCTATTAAAAATCGGAATCAAATATTTACAAAACGTTTTTTCATCCTTCTTCATAACCCTGGGCGTCTTTTTATAATGATTTACAATGGAGAGCAGGCTGACCCTTTCAGTGGTCAACCTCTCTAAAAATAGAGGGCCTTCAATGCTGGAGAAACTAATCATTAACACATAGGTCATTTTTCCCCCCAATTGGTGAGTGGTGGTTTCCTGGATGTTGGACAGTGAGTGCACTGGATTCCTGGGCCAGTTATGGCGTGAATCTTCTCAAGTAGGAGCTCACGAACCATAAGTGCCAGGTGGGCAACAAAATCCACATCTTCATTTTCATCTTCAATGCTCCCAGGTATGCTAACAAATGATTTATGGGGTGTGAACGAAGGCATGAATGGATGTCCGAATGTGAATAAGTGTCCGAATGAACATCCGCATGAAAACCACCTCCTGAAAAATCAAAATTGTTTGCCCAACAGGTCTAGAAGTGTTAAGTTAATATTAATTAGCCATGAAAAGATGATAATCAATTGAAATTCATAAGAGATTTAAATGTGTCTATACCTGATTCCATATGGAGGTCTGAACGATGAGAAATATGACTTGATGCATCAAAAAAGGCAAAATGATGTAACCATAGCACGATCAATGATTCAAAATGATGACAAAATTGGGCATCAACAGAATTCGACCTTGGATTGAAGTCACCCACAGATTGTAGTCAACTATGGTTTCAAGTGAACCTTGGATTGAATTCAACCAATGATTGAAATCAACCTTCGATACAATTCACCCTTGGATTGAATTCAAGCATGGATTGATGTTAAGCATGGAATGATTTCATCCTTACTTAAAAGTCAACTATGGATATAATTCAAAATTAGATTGAAGTCAACCTTTGATTGAAACTAAATATAGATTGAATTCATCCATCAATTGAAGTCAACCTTGGATAGAGGTAAACCTTTTGTTGAAGTCAACTATGGATTCAATTCAGCCATTGATTGAAGTCAACCATGCTAATATTACTAATGGATTGAAGTCAACCTTAGATTGAAGTCAACCTTGGATTGAGATTAACTATGGATTGAAGTCAACATAGGATTGAACTCAACGATGGATTGAAGTTGATCGTGGATTGAAGTCAGCCTTGGATTAAATTCAAACTCGGATTGAATTCAACCATGGATTGAAGTCAACCTTGGATTAAATTCATCATTGGATTGAGGTCAACCTTAGATTGAAGTCAACATAGGATTGATGTCAACCTTGGATTAAAGGAAACCATGGATTGAAACCAACCTTGAAGTAAAGTCAATGTTGGATTAGAAGCAACCATGGATTGAAGAAAACCTTTCACAAATGTCACGCATGGATTGAAGAAAACCTTTCACAAATGTCACGCATGGATTGAAGACAACCTTCGATTGAAGTCAAAATTGCTTAAAAAACAACTATGGATTGAATTTAACCTTGGATTGAAGCCAATTATGGATTGAAATAATCCATGGTTTGAAGTCCACCTTGGATTGAATTCATTCATTGTTTGAAGTCAACCTTGGATTGAATTCAACCTTACTCTAAAGTTATTTATGGATTGAATTCAACTATTGATTGAAGTTAACCAAGGATTGTATTCAACCTTGATTGAAGTCAACCAGTCACTTGAGTTCAACTATAGATTGAGTTCAATCTTGGATTGAAGTTAAACTTACTTAAAAGTCTACCATGTATTGAAGTCAACCTTACTTAAAAGTCAGTTATGGATTGAATTCAACCATGTGTGAAAGATAATGTTAGATTAAATTCAACCATGGATTGAATTCGACTATTGATTTAAGTTAACCATGGATTGAATTCATTAATGTTATTATTATAAAAGGACTCAAGTGAACCATATGGTCGAAGTTATTCTTGGATTGAATTCAACCTTCAGTTGAAGTTACCCAAATATTGAAGTCAACTTTGGATTGAATTCAAGCATGGATTGAATCCAAATATAGATTAAATTCGAACTTGGATTGAAGTCACCCATTGGATTGAAGTCAACCTTACCTAAAATCCAACCTTGGATTGAAGTAAACCATAGACTGAAGTCAACTATGTTTAAATGACAACTATAGATTGAATTCAACCAAGTATTGAACCTAATATTTGATTGAAGTCAACCATGGATTCAGGTTGAAGTCAACCATTGATTGAAGTCAACCTTAGATTGAAATCACCCATAGATTCTTGAATCAACTTTGGATTGAAGTCAACCTTGCTTAAAATTTAACCTTGGACTGAAATCAACCTTGCTTAAAAGTCAACCTTGGATTGAAGGCAACCATAGTCGAACATAGTCAACCATGGTAAACCATAGAAAACCATGGACAAGCTTGGTTAAGCAAAGACAACCATAGAAAACCATTATGTACTATAGTTTAAAGTCAAACAAGGTCAACCAATCATCAATCATGGAAAAAAAAGTCAACATAGTTAACTATGGTCAACCATGGTTCAAAGTTGACATTGGATTGAAGTCAACTATAGAGTAAATCCAACCATGGATTGAAGTCATTAGTGATAATATTAGTAATGAAATAAAAGAAACCATTGGATTGAAGTGTATCATGGATTGAAGTCATCCATGCTTCAAAGCCAACCTTGGATTGAATTCATTAATGGATTCAATTCAACCATTGGATTGAATTTGACCTTGGATTGAAGTCAAACTTGGTTTGAAGTCAACATTGGATTCAAGTCACCCATGGATTGAATTCCACCATGGTTTTAAGTGAACCTTGGATTGAATTCAACCATGGATTGAAGTCAACCTTCGATACAAGTCACCCTTAGATTGAAGTTAACCATTGAATGGTGTCATCCTTACTTAAAACTAAACTATGGATAGAATTAAAAAATTGGATTGAAATCAACCTTTGACTGGAGCTAAATATGGATTGAATTCATCCATGGATTGAATTTAAACTTGGATTGCGGTAAATATTGGATTGAAGTCATCTACGGATTGAAGTCAACCATGTTAATATTATTAATGGATTGAATTCAACCTTCGATTGAGGTCAACCATTCATTAAAGTCAATAGAGGATTGAACTTAACCTTGGATTGAAGTCGACCATGGATGGAAGTCAACCTTTGAATAAATTCAACCTTGGATTGAAGTCAACCATGGATTGAAGTCAACCTTGGATTAAATTCATCATTGATTTAAGGTCAACCTTGGATTGAAGTCAACATAGGATTGAAGTCAACATTGGATTGAGGTCAATCTTGGATTGAAGACAACCTTTGATTGAATTCAAACATGGATTGAAGTCAACAAAGGATTGATGTCAACCTTAGATTGAAGGAGACCATGGATTGAAGCCAACCTTGGAGTAAAGTCAACGTTAGATTGGAAGCAGCCATGGATTGGAGTCAAACTTTGATTGAATTCAACCTTTGACTAAAGTAACCCATGGATTGAAGTCAACCTTACTTAAAAATAAACTATGGATTGAAGTCAACCTTGGAATGAATCCAACTATGGATTGAAATCATCCATGGTTTGAAGTCAACTTTGGATTGAATTCATTCATGGTTTGAAGTCAACCTTTGATTGAAGTGAACCTTAATTAAAATTCGACTATGGATTGAAGTCAAGTATTGGTTGAATTTAACCAGGGATTGTACTTAACCTTGATTAAAGTCAACAAGTGGCTTGAGGTCAATTATAGATTGAGTTCAACCTTGCATTAAAGTTAGACTTTCTTAAAAGTCTACCATGTATTGAAATCAACCTTACTTAAAAGTTAGTCATGGATTGAAGTCAACCATGCTTGAAAGACAATGTTAGATTAAATTCAACCATGGATTGAAGTCATTAATGTTAGTATTATAAATGAACTAAAGTCAACCATATGATTGAATTTATCCTTGGATTGAATCCAACCTTTGAGACAACCTTCAATTGAAGTTACCCTCAAATTGAAGTCAACTTTGGATTGAATCCAAACATGGATTAAATTCAAACATGGATTGAATCCAAATACAAATTGAAGTCAAACTTGGATCAAAGTCACCCATTGGATTGAAGTTGACCTTGCTTAAAATCCAACCTTGGATTGAAGTAAACCATGGACTGAAGTCAACTATGTTTAAACAACAACTATGTTTAAATGACAACTATAGATTGAATTCAACTAAGTATTTAAGCCAACCTTTTATTGAAGTCAACCATGGATTCAAGTTGAAGTCAACCTTTGATTGAAGTCAACCTTCAATTGAAATCATCATATATTGAAGTCAAATTTGGATTGAGGTCAAACATTAATTGAAGTCAATTATTGATTGAATTCAAATATGGATTGAATTCAAACTTGGATTGAAGTCACCCATTGGATTGAAGTCAACCTCTCTTAAAATTCAACCTTGTATTGAAGGAGACCTTAGATTGAATTGAACTATGTTTAAACAGAAACTATGGATTGAAGTCAATAAAGTACTATAGTCAACCTTGGATTGAATTTAACTATGGATTCACGTTGAATTCAACCATGGATTCAAGTTAAATTCAACCATGGATTGAAGTCAAATATGGATTGAAGTCATCTTTGGATTCAAGTGTTAAGATTTAATATGCTAAGATAGAAAATAGCAGCATTGCATTCCATTTCACAATAATAGCATATACAGGATCACAGAAGAAACAACAAGCATAGCATAAACACAAGAGACACAAATTTATCCTGGGAAACCCTCATGGGGTAGAAAACCCAGTAAAGCTTCCTCAATATAGATGACCAGCAATATACAAAGATGCAAACCAAAGACATGATCTCCTCCTACATCATGGTAGACCTCTCCTCCACAAGTGCGCTACTCTCAAGTGAGTGAGTGTGTAAAATGAGGAATACATCTCCTCTATTTATACACTACTCCGACTTATCTTTTACACAAAAACATGTAGGCTCGTATTTAACCAATGGGTTAAATACCCCACTACAACTGACTGGGCTGACCCCTCTAGGGTGGTCTAATAACCCTTTGACCCACATAACACATACAGGGCCGACCCCCACTAGGGAAGTCTAATAACCCAAGTTACCACATTCCGACGGAGGAATAAACATCTCCGGATATACAATAAGATCTTCATGGAGGAATGAATCATCTCCAGAATAATAAAGTACAAATATAATATTCTTTGAAGTTACAATATCTCAACACTCCCCCTTAACGAGAAGGATATTATAATAGCATTTGCACGAGCAAGGAGTCATCAACATCATACATGATACATCTATAAATCATTGGAAGCTTTCTCAACATCATCAGTAACTCAACCAGTTATTGGAACATCTTCAATACTGGGACATCAGCATCTTCAGTACTGAGTCCTTATCTTCTGCAGCACTCAAACAGCTACAGCAATATCAACATCTGAATCCTCACGATCGTTAACATCGTCATCACACGATCGTCAGCATCGTCATCACACGATCATCAGCATCGTCATCACACGATCATCAACATCATCATCTAGATCAACATGATCAGCATCGTCACATCATCTTGATCTACAGCATCTGGTTCATCACGATCTACAGCATCTGGTTCATCACGATCTACAGCATCTGGATCATCTCCATCTACATGATCAGCATCATCATCATCTAGATCAACTCAATCAGCAGCATCGTCATCTAGATCAACACGATCAGCAGCATCATCATCTAGATCAATACGATCAGCAGCATCGTCATCTAGATCAATACGATCAGCAGCATCATCATCTAGATGAATAGTATTAGTATCCACACCAATACAAGTATACACATGATCAATACAAGTATCCACACAATACAAGTATACACATGATCAATACAAGTATCCACACAATACAAGTATACACATGATCAATACAAGTATCCACACAATACAAGTATACACATGATCAATACAAGTATCCACACAATACAAGTATACACATGGTCAATACAAGTATCCACACAATACAAGTATACACATCATCAATACAAGTATCCACACAATACAAGTATACACATCATCAATACAAGTATCCACACAATACAAGTATACACATCATCAATACAAGTATTCACACAATAGCAGCATACCCTGCAACACACACGATCATATTATAGGATGATCAATCATGCTCTCTTTAGGACATAGGTCCATGGAAGATGCAATCCTGTCATGTCCCTTTTTGAAGCGAGGTCCAAGGACGATCCAGTCCTACCATGTACCTTTTGAACCAAAGTCTAGGGACGATCCAGTCCTATCATGTACCTTTTGAACCGAGGTCTAGGGACGATCCAGTCCTATCATGTACCTTTTGAACAGAGGTCCAGGGACGATCCAGTCCTATCATGTACCTTTTGAACCGAGGTCCAGGGACGATCCAGTCCTATCATGTACCTTTTGAACCGAAGTCCAGGGACGATCCAGTCCTATCATGTACCTTTTGAACCGAAGTCCAGGGACGATCTAGTTCAATCATGTACCTTTTGAAATGAGGTCCAGGGATGATCCAGTCCTATCATTCAATTCTCGGAGACCTCATGTCTATGGCTCAATTCACAGGACCAAAGTCCAAGGACGATCCAATCCCATTACCTGTTCATTCAGGATTTTTATTCTTGGAGACATCTCATCTACGGCTCAATTCACAGGACCAAAGTCCGAGGACGATCCAATCCCATTACCTGTTCATTCAGTATTTTATTCTCGAAGACATCTTGTCTACGAATCAATTCACAGGACTAAAGTCCGAGGACGATCCAATCCCCTTACCTGTTCATTCAGGATTTTGTTCTCGGAGACATCTTGTCTACGGCTCAATTCACAGGACTAAAGTCCGAGGACGATACAATCCCCTTACCTGTTCATTCAATATTTTGTTCTCGGAGACATCTTGTCTACGGTTCAATTCACAGGACTAAAGTCCGAGGATGATACAATCCCCTTACCTGTTCATTCAGGATTTTGTTCTCGGAGACATCTTGTCTACGGCTCAATTCACAGGACTAAAGTCTGAGGACGATACAATCCCCTTACCTGTTCATTCAGGATTTTTTTCTTTGAGAAATCTTGTCTACGGCTCAATTCATAGGACTAAAGTCCGAGGACGATCCAATCCCCTTACCTGTTCATTCAGGATTTTGTTCTCAGAGACATCTTGTCTACGGCTCAATTCACAAGACTAAAGTCCGAGGACGATACAATCCCCTTACCTGTTCATTCAGGATTTTGTTCTCGGAGACATCTTGTCTACGGCTCACTTTAGGACTGAAGTCCAGGGATGATCCAATCCCCACATGTCCACTAAGGACTTCATTCTCGAAGACATATGTCTACGAATCCTTTTAGAACATATGTGCAAGGATGATGCAATCCCTCTTCTTTCTCAGAGACATCTGTCTACGGATCCTTTTATAACATATGTTCAAGGATGATGCAATCCCCTCTTCTTTCTCGGAGACATCTGTCTACGGATCCTTTTAGAACATATGTTCAAGGATGATGCAATCCCCTCTTCTTTCTCAGAGACATCTGTCTACGGATCCTTTTAGAACATATGTTCAAGGATGATGTAATCCCGTCTTCTTTCTCGGAGACATCTGTCTACGGATCCTTTTAGAACATATGTTCAAGGATGATGCAATCCCCTTGTCAACTTAGACCTTGTCTAAGGACCATCCACCAACCTCTCTATTGGTATTACTAATATAGGTATCCTCATCATCGAACTCACTGTCGATGCAGGCAATCTCATCATGAGTGATCACATCACTCCCCCTTTCGAGGAGGGTCCTTCTGAACTATATTAAGTTTGTCTCGGAAAACTTTACTTGAGGTAGAGGTTTGGTTAGTACATCAGATCGGTAGAGGTTTGGTTAGTTCATCGGCAACTTGTTCACTTGAGGTAGAGGTTTGGTTAGTACATTGGTAACCTATTACAAATTTGACCTTTATAGTTTCTTTCTGCACCATATCTTGGAACACTAGATTCTCTGCCATCTTGATACAACTCTGTTTGTCACATAGTATCACAGTTGGGTCTATCTCTATGTCAAACAATCCTGTAGCCATACTACTTCACAACTAGCAGAGCAAGCAGCCATATATTCCGCTTGTGCTGAGAGCCATACTGGACTGCTTCCTACTAAACCACAAGATCATGGTTGATCCCAGACAATAACATCCTCTCGATGTGCTCTACCTATCTGATACACTTTCTACTCAATCAACATCTGTGTAGCCATCTGAAGCATAGATCAAAATCTATCATATCCTTTAGGTACCTCATCACATGCTTTGCAACTATCAGGTGAACACATCTAGTTTCCACTAGATACTAACTCAAGGTGTTCACAGCAAAGCTTATATTTGACCTGGTATTTGTTAGATACATCAATGACCTAATAATTTGTCTGTACAAAGTTATATACACTAACATATTCAAGTTGGAATCCATGAGTGTGGCCATTCCAACATATCAAGTCCTTTTAATATTTCTCAGCATACTTTCCCTGGTTGAGAAAGATTCCTTCTGATCCTTTCCATACTTCCAGACCTGCATCAATCTGAGATCTTTCATTTTCATTTCTGCAGCCATCTTCATCTTTCCTTTCATGATCTGTTTCTCATTCCTTGTCAGAAAGAGATCATCCTCATACAATAATAGTATGATCCATAACCTTAAGGTAAAGGCTAGGATCAGCTTTACTTCTGGTAAATCCCAAGCTTATTAGGAGACTGTCAATTCTCCCTCTATGACTGAACATCATTCACACTCTGCATTGAGTGATCTTCTTCATATCTATCTGTGCCATCTCTCGTCAGATGGGTCTACTGATATGAGCCTCAATATCATTTGAACTCTGTGGTGAGTTCCTTCTTGCATCCATTTCATCTGTGTATAGAAACCATATTCAACCTTGTAGCAAAGGTTGTGATCCACATCACCCATGATGATCATTAAGCTCATTAATTGACTATCGATCCTGGGTACCCATACAGAACCTGATTCACACTTCTTCTTTAATTACACCATTAAGAGAATGGTCTTATCTAGCCACTTGGAGCAAACATCTCTTCATGATTCTCTTCCTCTTTCTAAGAGAATATTCTAGCCACGAGCCTTCTATATTTTGTTTGATTTGTAAATCTTCTTGTTGAACATCAATCATTTGTTTGGTGTTCATCATTCTTCATGATCTTTCCTACAAATCAAAATTAAGTATATGATTAGCAATACTTCATAATCATGAAATCATGTTGACATGACAACCTATTATGCATACAGATATCATTTACATAGTTATGCAACTATCTTGACCAATACTTTGGCACAACACTTTTCCATATCCTGTATGCATACAGTGGCTATCTAGATGCCTTCCATCTCTACCAGAACATACTATCGAGAGTGTGCACAGCTCTCAGCATGTTAGCAAAGAGGTTTCATTCTAGATAAGCTACAATGGAGTGCTTGTCCAACTTACCAATCATATGCATATTAGTAGTATATTGTTCAATGCTCTATGAATGTTTACACTCAGCGTGATATATTCTAGGAATACAAATATGCATACAATCTATTACAAGCAATATCATTCACTATTTCAAATAACAACTCAAATACTTATCTTTTATGTTTGTGTGGTTGCCTCCCGCTTGATCTTCTATATGTCTTTTGAACTTCTATTCATTCAGTACCACTGTGCATACTCAAGTGTGCACTAGTGTCATCCTCATGATCTCATACACAAACATACATTCATTAGTATATTCTCAATATTATCAAAACATTCTAATTCTAAATAATCTTGAATATGTATAGTCATGATCATTAGTATTCAGGGTTTCAAGGAAGTCTTCTTTTACTCATGCATATTCTTGTTTGATCATAGTACTCTTATGTTTAATTAAATCATCAAGATAAGAGACATAATATGCATAAACCCTTCATTACTAGCATGACCAATCATACCAAGTATACTTATATAAGGGATCCTAACACAAGGTAAGATTCTAACTTGACATAAGAAAACATACCTGGATTAGTATACCTGCTTAGTTATGTACAACATACCTAAACAATCTCTTCAATGATTTAGAGATCCTGAGCTAGAACCTGCATGTCTCATAAGTTAAGCATAATATAACAAAGTCATACATACCTCGTAAGTAGAACAAAGATTATGGATGAGCCTTTGTCTTCATGTTGTTATGGTCATGGAACTTGATTTGTCTTTTGTGATGTACCTGTATCTTGTTAGCAGACAACATCAACCTCACACAACACCATAATGCATTAGTACAATCATATAGCCCTAATCAATGAATGTCTTCGATCATTCACATGCATTCATACTATTACTAGGGTGATAAGACAATTCTAACATTAATCAAGATTGTACTAATAAATAATATGAAGACAAACACATCATGAACTTAATCAAGAATCAGATTTCAAGACATACTTGAACCTCCTTAAGTCATACCTGTCGAGACTTCTTGTAGTCTTCTTATGGAAGGCCTTAGCCTCAACTCCCCCTGAAACTTGATCTGGAGCTTGATTAGGGTTTGCTATAGAAACCGTAAAGATTCAATCTTTGACTTTCACATTTCTGAAAGGATGGAAGGATGTGTCTTGCTAGCATTTTGAAATCTCCAAAATTTGACCCCTCAAAAATTGCCTTCGAAACTTCTGGATCTTCTGGATAGGAACCCGAACTAGGGTTTGATGAAGCCCACCCTTCTATCCAAAAGGTTCGATCCAAGGCTCTAAACTCTTATTTTTCTGAGGAGCTTCCAGCCATGGTTACAGACTTCAAAAATTCCAACTTTTGCTGAAGCCCTAATTTTCCATCTTTCTGATCAAAATCTCGAACTAGGGTTTGATCAAGCCCGATCTTCTACCCAACCAAAAATTCGATCTTGGTCTCTAAATTTTGATTTTCCTGAGTAGCATTCAGCCATGGATTCTGATTCCAAAAATTCTAACTTTCTCCGAAACCCTAAATTCTGGAAGCCATGAATGAAGGTGCTCCAAAAATAATTTTGTTTTGACAGAAATATGTACCTGATTGTTTCTGTTGTAACTCTGAAATTTTCGCTCCACAAGGTCTAAAAACTTTTTCTGTGGTAGCCTGACCTGTCATCTTTCCATCCTGATAGGTCTGACCTCAATTGGATTTTCTGAGAGAGAGTTATGCCAAGTGTCGCAACATGACCTATTTATGTGGTAAAACAAGAGAGCGAACTTGTATGGCATACCACGTGTCACCGGTTCAACTTCGGCCTCTGAAAACATTTCTTGGGATAGTACAGTCTGTGTACTACCTGTCACTTTTTACGAAATTTCATTTGGAGCTTCCTAGCCCAAGTTCTGCCAAGTGTCGCAACGTGACCTATTTATGGGATAAAACAGGAGAGTGAACTTGTACGACGTGCCACATGTCACTGGTTCAACTTCGGCATCTAAAAAAGTTTCGTGAGATAGTACAGTCTGTGTACTACCTGTCATGTTTTTACAAAATTTCATTTGAAGCTTTCTAGCCCAAGTTATGACCTTTTTTCCTAGGTCACCTGATTTTGACTGAGATCTGGAAGAGGCAGAAACCCTAACTTGTACTGATCATAACTTACAAAGTACAATGAATCTGAGGGTACCCTTTGGACACAAGGTACCTGGGGATGTTATCTACGACCTGTAAACTTTTCAGATCCTGAAACTTTGCATAAATGGATTTATAGCGAAAGTTCCACGATGACTGGTTTTTGTTATATAAAACCCTAACCTTCAAATTGTCGCAAGAGAAGGAAGTGTCGAAGTGCCATACATTGCCTTCCTTCAGGTTAGCTCTGATACCATGTTAAGATTTAATATGCTAAGACAAAAAATAGCAGCATTTCATTCCATTTCACAATAATAGCATATACAGGATCACTGAAGAAACAACAAGCATAGCATAAACACAAGAGACACAAATTTATCCTCGGAAACCCTCATGGGGTAGAAAACCCGGTAAAGCTTCCTCAATATAGATGACCAGCAATATACAATGATGCAAACCAAAGACATGATCTCCTCCTCCATCATATCAGACCTCTCCTACACAAGTGTGCTACTCTCAAGTGAGTGAGTGTGTAAAATGAGGAATACACCTCCTCTATTTATACACTACTCCGACTTATCTTTTACACAAAAACATGTAGGCTCGTATTTAACCAATGGGTTAAATACCCCACTACAACTGACTGGGCCGACCCCTCTAGGGTGGTCTAATAACCCTTTGACCCACATAACACATACAGGGCTGACCCCCACTAGGGAAGTCTAATAACCCAAGTTACCACATTCCGACGGAGGAATAAACATCTCCGGATATACAATAAGATCTTCACGGAGGAATGAATCATCTCCGGAATAATAAAGTACAAATATAATATTCTTTGAAGTTACAATATCTCAACATCAAGTCACCCTTATATTGAATTCAACCATGGATTGAAGTCAACATTGGTTTGAAGTCAACCTTACTTAAAAGTCAACTTTGGATTGAAGTCATCCTTGAATTGAAGTGAACATTAGTTTGAGGTCAAAATTTCTTAAAATTCAATTATTGATTCAAGTTAATTATTGATTGAAGTCAACCATGGTTAAAAGTTAATCATCCAATTTTAAAAATATGGTTGGGGATTGAAGTCAACCATGGTACGAAATTAACCTTGGGTTGAAGTCAATCGTTGATTGAAGTAAATATGGATTGATCAAGTGAGCCATAGAATTCAAACTTGGATTGAAGTGAACTATGAAATGAATCCAACCATGTTATGAAGTCAACCTTTGATTGAATTCATCCATGGTTTGGTGTCAATCTTGGATTGAATTCATCCTTCGATTGAAGACAACCTTAGGTTGAATTCAACTATGGAATGAAGTCAACCATGGTTTGAAGTCAATGATGGATTGAATTCAAATGTGGTTTGAAGTCAACCATAGATTGATGTGAATGAAGGATTGAATTCAACCATGGTTTGAATTCAATCATGCATTGAAGTCAACCATGGTTTGAATTCAATCATGCATTGAAGTCAACCATGGAATGAAGTCAACCATGGTTTGAATTCAATCTTGGATTGAAGACAACCTTAGATTAAATTCAACTATGGAATGAATTCAACCATGGTTTGAAGTCAACGATGTATTGAATGCATCCCTGGTTTGAATTCAACCTTGGATGGAAGTGAATCTTCAATTGAAGTCAACCTTATTTAAAAGGAAATTATGGATTGAAGTGAACCTTTGATTGAAGTCAACCTTATTTAAAAGGAAAATATGGATTGAAGTCAACTATTGATTGAAGTAAACCTTCATTGAATTCAACCATTATATTGTGGTCAATTATAGATTAAGTTTAATCTTGGATTGAATTTAACCTTGCTTAAAATTCAACCATGGATTTGAGTCAACCTTACTTAAAAGTCAACAATGAATTGAAGTCAAACATGGATTGAAGTCAACCGCAGATTGAAATCATTCATGTTGGTATTATTGATGGACTAAAGTCAACCATTAGAGCATGGTAAACCTTTAAGACAACCTTCGACTAAAATCACCCACAGATTGAAGTAAACTTTGGATTGAAGTCAAATTTGGACTAAAGTCAACTTTCGATTGAATTCAACCATGGATTGAAGTCAACTATGTTGAAACAAAATCTATGGCTTGAATTCAACTATGGATTGAAGTCAACCTTGGATTGAATTCAACCATGGATTGAAGTTAACTTTGGATTGAAGTCAAATATGGATTGATGTCAACTTTGGATTGAAGTCCAATATAGTTCAAATTCAATCATCCACTTTTAAAATTGTGGTTGGGGATTGAATTCAACCATGGGTCGAAATGAACCTTGGATTGAAGTCAACAATTAATTGAATTCAACATGGATTGAAATGAACCATGGAAGTCAAACTTGTATTAAAGTCAACTATGGAATGAATTCAACATGGTTTGAAGTCAAAATTTGATTGAATTCATCCATGGTTTGATGTCAACTCTAGATTGAAGTCATTCTTATTTCAACATCAACTATGGATTGACTTCTTAATATGGTTTCACAATATGGTCAAATAATGGTTGGCCATGTTCTCCTGGTTATGTCGACCATGTTCAACACCAATGTTCTCCTTGTTATTTCAATCATGAAGCACTAAATTTAACCATGCCTAAACAATGTTCAACCATGGTTCAAAGTCTACCTTAATTGACTGTCAACTATGCATTAAGCTCAACCATTCTTAAACACGGTATAAATAATTGAACTTATATTATTATTAATTATTTAATTTTATTAATTTGTTTATTATATATTTACTTATATTATTTATTCTCTATGTTTTCATTAATAAGTAATTCATAATTTTTTTTATAATAACAATAATAATAATTGAAATTAATTATCATCATCAAACAGGATTCAATAATGAACAAACAGTTAATAGTATACAATCAACCATCAACAATAATGGTGAACCCTAGTCAACTATAGTCAATACTCAACTAATATTCAATGGACATTAGTTAACAACTAATCACCCAAGAGTCAATAGTAAACAAATATTTTATAGTGAACCAATAATCAATATTAAACAAATAGTCAATTTCCAATAGTTAATCATCAACAACAATGGTTAACTATAGCCAACCATGGTCAGTTATTATCAAACATGAACAGCCATGCCCAAACATAATCACTCATGGTTGAACAATAACGGTCTTGACCATTGTCATTCATGGCCAATGATGTAACAATGAAAAAACATGATTTACTATGAACAACCATAGTCAAACATATTCAATCATCAACAATAATGGTCAATCATAGTCAACCATGAACATCCATTATTAACCATAGTATTCCATAGTCATCTAGCTAAGGTCGACCAAATTCAACCTAAGTGAGTCATAGTCAACCATAATCAACCAAAGTCCACCATGATTAATGAACTAAGGTCGACCAAAGTTAACTAAAGTTATAAATAGTCAAAGGAAGTCAACCATGGTCAACCACATTCAACCATAGTCAACCAATCATGGAATTATAATCAACCTTATCATTTGTTTTGAAGTCAACCCTTCTGTCACCCATAATTAAGCCAACAAGCCAACCATAGTCAACCACAACGTATTAAAATCAATCATAGTCAACCATGTTCAACCATACTCAACCATGTTACACCATAAGCAGCCATAGTAAACCATGATCAACCATAGTCAACCATAATAATTTTTCTAACAAAAGTAAACCATAGTCAAATAAATTTCATCCATAGTCAACCATGGTCAATCACAGTCAACCATAGTTAACCTTTGTCGACCATGGTCAATCACATTCAACCTTTGTTGACCATGGTTAACTAAATTCAAATGTCAAACAAGGTAAACCAATAGTCACTTATTGCAAAAAAAGTCAACCTTAATCAACCATAGTCAACCATGGTGGACCATAGTCAATTAGTCAACCGTGGTCAACTATAGTCAAAATTTAGGCAAGATCAACCAATAGCTAATAACAAAAAAACAAAGTCACCTAGAGCCAAGCATGGTCAACCATTGTCAACCATAATGAAACAAAGTCAACCGTAGTCAACCATGACCTACCATGGTCAACCATAACCAACCAAAGTCAATTAGGCCTAACCAAATTCATCCATCGTCGATGATGGCCAACCATAGCCAACCATAATCAACCATTATCAACCATAATCAATCATAGTCACTCTCGATCAACCATAGTCGACAATAGTAAAGTATTCAACCAAAGTCAACCATGGTCATACAAACTCAATCATTGTCAACCATGGCCAACTTTAGTCAACTAATTCAAGCAAAGTCAACCAAAGTGAACCATGATCGACAATACTCAACCATGTTCAACTATAGTTAACCATGTTTAACCAATAATCAATTATGGCCATTATGACCAAATAGAGTCAACCACAATCTTACAAATTCAACTATGGTCAACCATGTTGAAACAATTCTTAAGCATGGCCATATAGAAACCATAGTAAACCATGTCAAACATGGTGAACCATGGTGAGTAATGACCAATAAATATTTTTATATAATATTAACATATATCTTGTTTACTAAGTTACTTCTTATTTAATTTTAATTTATTTATGTTTTAATTAATTAATTTATTTTATTAACTAATATTTATTAATAAAATAATAAATATTATTATTTAATAATATTTATTATCACAAATAATGAATATTATTAATATTAATAATTAATATGAAATAATATTAATTATTATAAAAATAATTAATGTTAATAATAGTAATTATTATAAAAAAATTAATCTTAATAATTAATATTAAATAATATTAATTATTATAAAAATAATAATTAATATTAAATAATATTAATTCACAATTCTTTCTTTGCGTGTCAACTAGCAACAACCGCATTTTAAATGTAATTTATATCAACCAATTTAAATGTGTGACCATGGTTGATATACGCCGATGGGTGAATATCAACCACATTTAAAAATGTGGTTGTTGCTAGTATATTCTATTCCATGTTGTGCAATGGGTTTTAGTATGTAGTTTTAAAGTATACATGTTACTTGGTGATTTTAGGTGCAAAGCTTATAGGAGAGAAAGATGCATTAGTAGCCAAGCTAGAGGTTCCTAAAGAGTTCACCTTTCCATTTAGATTCCATGACTTCTGGGTTCAAACTGGCGAGGAAGAGGGAACGTAGACTAAAAAAAATGGCTCTCAAAGAACTGATTGTGTTTTTTCCATTTGTATATAGCTTCACAATTGTCTTCCCCGTGAACGATCTGATTTACATGTAACAAATAGTTTAATTTAAATCATACAAATACTAGAAGAAACTTTTCCAGCAAGAAGATATTGCATTTACTATCTGACTCTCCTGATATTTAATTCATCAATTTTAGATATTTTCAATTTTCATATCTCCAATCCTTACAAGCACTTTATATTTTTTGAAAACTAATAATAAATGAAAAAGTTGTCCTCTCGTTTTTCATGTTGGTGTTGTGCTGTATAGGTTTGTGTCTATGTTTTTGAAAGTGCTTACAACTTGTTTTTATGATCACTACATTTATATATTGCTACCAGAAGTTTTCGTTGCTTCACCTTAAAGATAACCTTGGAAATAGATTATAATACTTGTATTCAATGACGTTGAATTTAGGGAAGGATTATATTGTTTAATTCTTTTCTACAGACTGTTGGAAATAACAAAATGCTCACAAATATAGTTATGGATCTGTTTTTTTTCTATATTTTAACTTTTATAAATATGAAAAAGCATATATCATATGGAAGAAGAAAAACATAAATATACAAGTTTAGACACAGCCTGTCAAATACAACATTACAACATGGACGAATATAATCGGCATTGCCAACTTAGCTATGTTAAGTGACAACGAGCTTTATATATTTAATTAAAAACTTCGCCAAAAGTTGAAAACATACCTTTTAAAGCAATCCATAAAAATGGAACTACATGCAACCTATTTCACACTAAAAAAATGTTTCAATGGGCATCTCTATCTATCTCTTACAGTGTCTAAAGTAGAATATAGGCTGACAATAACGCCTGCTTCACTTCAGATAATTACTTCTCCACAAGGTGAAAGCAAGGCAAGTGTTATGCATCGACGTATTACTTATTATCGATGTATTACTTATTATCCCTTCGCTTTGTCCGCGCCTTAGCCAGTAAACCTCAGACAAGGTGAAATCAATGCAAGGTCGATGCATTAACTCTTAATCCTCTTATGAGTGCATCAACGCTTTACCATTTAAGCCTCCGCCAAGAGCATCAACACTTTACCATTTTCTCCATTTTGTGATTAATGAGAATCGTTGCACCGAATTTCCTGTGGCCAATATGTTCTGTTATCTCTTACAGCTCCATTTTCGACTCCAAGTCTGACCAATATTTCCTTGATATATTACACCTAATCTTACTTTCTCTTGTTCGTAGTAGCATTCTATCTGCAAAGAATGAACAATTCTCCACAGTTGCTACAAGTTATTAGCCCTTCTATTCTTGTAACACACAAAGTGTCACACAATTTTTTTTTAAACATATATGTATAATAGAAACATGCATAATATTTATATGCATTTTTGTAACAAGTTCATATTAAATATAAGTAAATAGTGGAAGCATAGAATAATCTATGAGAGATTTATTTAATAATATTCATGCAAAATAGTTTAATGCACCTAATACTAACCCCCTTCGCATTAAGAAATGAGTAGTAAAACTCTAAATTATGGACTACACATTAAACTACACAAATTTAGAGCATAGGAATTTATAAATATTTAATTTAACATGCCTTTATTTATTTGTCTACCCATTAATTAAGTCAAAGATAAACATAACTTCGACCCACCCTTTTCTTTTCAAAACTTGCGGAGTAAAATTTCACTTTAAATAAATAGGTTAAGACATACATTTATTCACCCATAATAATACCAATATTATGTTATTTTTATTAAATAGTATTACTGAACCATAATAAGTTTTGGCTTAGAAACAATATTTCCAAATATTTCCTTAAAAAAAATTATTCTTAGGAACTCTAACCATATATCATAAGCTGTGTTGGAGGAGCCTAGTCAACTGGCTGACTAGGTCCTCCACGGACTACATTCGAGTCAGTGTTGTCAGTCGATTAGTCTGACTAGGAAGTTGTGAAATAGTGAGCTTCGACCATTGAGTTGTGAAATAATGAGCTTATATACACACACATACATATATTACTTCTACTTAAGCATATATTTATCTAACTTCAACTTAACCATATATTTATAATTATTCCAAACATTTCCTTAAGACAAGGAAAAATCAATATTTTTCCAATATATGCATTTTTTTTTTCATTTTATTAAGTCAAAGGGATATTAATTCAACGTATCTCTTTTTAAACTATACTAAATAAAATTACCAAACCATAATAAGTTAGTCATCTGGCCGACTAGTTTCTCCACCGACTACGATCGATATATATTTAACTTTGAATTAAGCATATATATATATATATATATATCTTCGACAAAAGCATATAATTATAATTATACCAAACATTTCCTTAAGACAAGGAAAATCAATATTTTCCCAATATTTGCATTTTTCCGTTTTATTAAGTCAATGGATTATTAATTCAACATATTTCTTTTTAAGTATGGCCGACTAATTCTTCCATCGACTGCGGTCGATATATATTTAACTTCGACTTAAGCATATATATATATATATATATATATAACTTAAACTTGAACTTTTTTAGTTGAAGTGTTGGCACACTAATTTCAATCCTGAGTAGGAAATGCTGACAAAACATCATCTATGGCTTCTTATGCATGGATTTCTACTAGAACTTTGGACTAGTAATGTTTTGGAATATCTTGCAAATTCCTTGGGTAAATTTGTTAGAATGGAAAAAGATATGTTGTTCAGGGTGAAGAAGAAAATTGCATCGGTCATGTTTGAGTTTGACATCACCAAAGGGTTACCAAATGTGGTGGAAATTGTTGGGGTAAAAATACATTTACCTAGAAGCTTGACTACATAAATATACCCTTCAAATTTTTTTATTGCGAAAAAAGGGGTCATGTGAAGGCACATTGCCCTTCCTTATTCCATGGAGACTATCATGCTTCAGCTTCTTCTATAGATGGCTCAGCATCGGATTGGGAGGTTCACTCTGCGGCCCTCGCAAATCTTGTTCCCATGCCACATTTGTGTCAAAATGGTAAATCTAACTCTGACTCTTCTACTTGTTATGAAGGAGTGACTAGGGAGGAACTTGATTTTTACCTATCAGCTGAGAAATACTTGGATATTAGAACAAGCTCTAGATGTATTGACCTCCCTCCTATTTTAAAGGGTTCTACTTCTCTTATCCCAAAATCCCTCTTCCCTACTTCTCAGGTTGATCCCGAATTACCCTCTATAGAAGACCATTTTGATACAACTGATAAACCTAGGGTTTCAACATTTTTTTTTCCCCCAATCCACGTGGATCTGGAAATCCCTCAAATGGAAAGCTCAATTCCTTTGAATCCTAGAAACCCTAATATAAATTTTCCCCATGTACTTCAATCTGATACAACTACTCCAGAGCATTCCTGACAAAAATATCCTATCGGGATTTACTTGAAGAAGCCTTGATCAGGTTTTGATTCTTTTCCTGTTTCTTCCATGAGGTGTCAAAATGTCACCATTAGAAATAAAAATAAATAAAAATATAATATGGGTTTACAATCCCATGAACCGGAGTCTGATGTTGGTAATAGGTTCATCCCTTTATCGGTCAGATTAACTTAGGAAGATTCCTTTCCTCGGGCCCTTAGATCAAACCACCCCAAATATCGGGGTGAGTAATGTCTTGTATTTCCTTTAACATTCTAGGTATAAGGGGGGTGAGAAAATTTAGGGACCTCTACAGATTCTTTAAAGCTATTAACCCTGACATCATTTTAATTTAGGAAATAATCTGTAACTCGTTTACCACCATTGTATTTTTTTCCAAAAATTTTCCTACTTGGGACTTTTGTGCTATTGATGCAGTCGGTCACTTTAAGGGCCTGCTATCTGGATGGAATCCCTCTGTTGCAAGTTTCAAGGATTTCAAAACCATTGGAGGTCTTTTCATGGAAGGAAATATTTTTCAATTTGACCAACAAATTTCCATACTCAATATGTATGCCCCTTACAAAGATAGAGAAATATTTTGGCACAATATAGATATATGTGGCATCTTAAAGAAGCCAAATTTGATTGTTGTAGGGGATTTGAATTTAAAACTTTTTGTATCTGAAATTTGCGGTAGTTCTGCTCTCCTTGATGATTTAGCTAATTTTTTTGGTGACCTTCTTCAGAGGAACAATCTCATTGATATTAAACTAGTAAAGATGTGTTCTACATGGAATAATAAGAGGTGCGGGTCTCAAGGCAATGGTAAAAGACTTGACTGTTTCTTAAAGGTTGAATCCTTTTGTAATAGTCTACAAAAAACTAGAACATGGTTTGAAGCTTCAAATATATTTGACCATCAAGCTATAATGCTCCAAATTGATGGCACAAGGTCCACTAAAAATGCCCCTTTTAAATTGAACAATTCATGGATGAAATTTGAAGAATTTTGGGATTTGGTTAAAAAAAATTGGTTGTCAGTTTCTATCCCTAATGACTTAAACCCGATGAAGGTTTTGGTATTCAAGTTAAAATATCTGAAAATGGAGGTGATGAGATGGGGAAAAAATAGGAAAGCTAAAGTTATTGAAAATCCAATCATAATTTTCTTCGATCTTAACCCTACTGGCATATTTATTGAGGAGGAAAAACATGAATTACAATTACTAGAACACATAAAAAATGATATTCTTGAGTAGGAAGAAATTTCTTGGCGACTAAAGAGCCGAGCCACTTGGGTTGCACTTGGTGATGAAAATACCAAGTTTTTTCCACAGTTATGCCTCTGACAGAAGAAATCAAAATGCAATATGGCATCTATATGATGAAGATGGGAATTTGGTCAAGACTCAAAAAGATTTAGAAAAGGCTGCTAAATTTTTCTTCTCTCAGCACTTTACTTATCCAAGCACTGCTCGAATTGATGATCAGATGAAAGTGATAAACCATTTTCCATCCTTCTATTCAAAATATGAGGGTTTAGAACTTTGTAAGCCTGTCACTCTTGAGGAGATTGAAAATGTTCTTAAAAAGTTTGCAAAGGACAAAAGTCATGGTCCAGACGGCTCGACAATTGAGCTATTTTTGGGATTTTTTGATATTATGGGTCATGACTTCCTTTTCATTATTGGATTCTCTAGGGTTGAAGTTTTTATGTATAATGGACCGAACTCTTCTTCTCTTACCCTAATTCTGAAATGAAGCAAGCCTTCTAGTTTAAAGATTACATGCCTATTGCTTTGTGTAACATGGCTTATAAAGTGATAACCGACTGAAACCTAAACTTGCTGAAGTCATATCAAAAGAGAAATTTGGATTTTTGCATAAACACCAGATCTTGGATGTAGTTGGGGGTTCTCAAGAAGTCCTTCATACCATCAAATCTAAAATTTTGAAGGCACTTGCTAAGTTTTTTTGACCCAAAATCCGACAATGAAAAAGTCGATTTTGATACAACCTATGGTCAACTATCCAACAATTCCAGTCTTTTTTTTATCGTCAGTGGGATTTCAGCTAAAATCTGACATAGTTGAAGACGTCGGATATTCAACTACCATTTATCGTCAGTTAACCGACTTCCTCCAGCTTCACATGTAGTCAAATAAGCGACAACGTTAACTTCCAATAATGGTCGGATAGCATCCTTTCACCATCGATTATGTGTCGGTTCAGTTGTCGGTTAAGCGACGTGTATGCCATACAAAAAAGATGGATCCGACGTTCTGAGCCGTCAGAAGTATAGCACAAGCGTAGGATATTACCCTGCAAACGTCGGATAGTTCGTTGGTTAAGTGACGTGGACGCCATACAAAAAAAAATGGAACCAACGTTCCGAACCTTCGGAAGTATTGGTAAACCGTCGGATATTACCCAATGGTCGTCGTGATTAGGTCATCGGTTAAGCGACTGCTCAATACATTTTAAAAAAAAATAAAAAAATTAAACCATGTTACCATTTTTGAAATACAATTTTTCATATTGAATACATGTTCTCTAATCCCTATGCTTATGTAACATTGTGGCATATTCGTCACAAAGAGATGGTAGTGTGCTTCCATTGTGTCAAGGTACTCTTACATAACTTCTCTAATTTGGTATACTGAGGAGGTTGTATATTCATGTATGAGATCATATTCTTTGAATAAGGCTCATTAGATAGTTAATGGGTAGTTACTTAATGTAAAAGGCTCATTTTTATTAAATAAGAACCAGTAGGTGGTTGGTAGTCATTAATTTTGAGATTGCATGTAGTTAGGGATTTGGTAGTTATTAAGAAACTATTTATAGCGCTAGAAGGATGTATATTGTTTTGTCAAAGATTGGTATTGTATTGAAGATTTTCTCAAAGGGGCTCATCCTCTTCAAGAGGCCCATGAACATTACTCTCTCTTTTTGAATTTATTAATACAAGTGTTATATTTTGCAAGTTTAATCTCTTTCTTGCATTTTCTTTTGTTCACTTATATTTATTTGAGGTTAAGCTAGATATTGATTCCAAGGAAATTAAAGAGAAGGTTAAGGATATTGATTCCAGTGCATCATTTACTCAACCTTTGAAGTTATGGAAACTCGAAATTGGTTATGAGGAGCAACCAAAAATCACAACAAGCTCCAAGCAATTGTCAAAATTTAAACGACATGCGAGTGGGTTGTATAAAGCCAACATCATAGCCATTCATTGAGCTCCTCTCTATTTCGAGAATAATTTCATATTCTCTACTGAACAGGGACAACCACGTGAAGGTGGAAGCTCTTATGGCCCCTCCCCCCACTCACATCACTCTCAATTCCCCATACCCAATGCATGCACTCGAAAAAAAAAAAATGTGCAAATTCATCCATATTTTATCATGAACTTTCATCCATTATTCATTCAATAAATGCTAACATTCACTAAACCATTGTTTCTGTCGATCCACACGTTCATTCAATAAAAGATAACATTCAATAAACTATTCATTAATCATTCAGTCAACACATTCACTCAATAAAATCTGAAATTCAATAAAGGTAACAGTTTACTACACTGAATCATTAAAACATTAGAAAATTCATTAAACCATTCATTCATTAATTAGGACAAAAATCATGGACGATAAATTGTTATAAAAAATATTTAGATGAGATTTGAACATACGACCTATGTCTAGTCCCAAGGATACCACCTTCAAGCTTGACCTTATCAATCAATTCCCATCGCCATTTCCTCTCATACAACGTCCCAAAACCATTTCTCTCGAGACCCACTCTTCATTTATTCTGCATGCATTTCACTATGCAACCATCTCAAATTCCCGTTGCGTTTTCCATCAATTAGTTTATCAATTCAGTATGACCCACGTCCGCCATCTAATGAGTGTTTCTGTAGTCTTCAATTTCATCCTGGCAACAGTTGATGATTCATGGTATTACGTTTCCCTTCGGCTACAAATGACAAACTGATAGTTCACTATTAAGGTTTGTCTGACAAAGCTGACGGTCAAAGAAATCTTGATAGTGAACTATGAGTTTGCCATATTGCAACTTAAGAGAAATGTACATATAGAATGAATAGTCACCGTTGTCAGGCCCGACTCAAGACCGCGGAAACACTCTTCAGACAGCAGGCGTGGGTCATACCGAATTGACAAACTAATAGAGGGAAAACGCAACAAGAATCTGAGACAATTGCATAGTGAAATGCATACAGAATGAATCAAGGTTGAATGTAGTAGCCCGCCATCTCCCATTGTGAAATGCATGCAGAATGAATCAAGCTTGAAGGTGGTCTCCCTTGCCAGCTTCACTTCAAGCTTGAAGGTGGTAGCCTTGGGACTAGACATAGGTCACAGGTTCGAATCTCCTCAGTTCAGTTCGTACCCTGTTATTTTTTCGATGCAAACTATATTTTTTCTTTAATTTGCTGTTGACTTCAATTCCCTAGCGTAGGAGGAGCCATTATGGTCAAGTTGCATTCCTAAAAAAAAGATGAACATTGACAACAAGCAGCATGTCTCTAATTGTTGTCGGTGTATGCTAGCTTAGTTGCAAATGTCATGCTTCAGAAGAAGCCAGCCTTGAATGGTAAATATACCAATTTGGAAGGGTTTAATGTGAGGTTAAAGATATTGATTCCAAGGAAATTAAAGAGAAGGTTAAGGATATTGATTCCAATGCATCATTTACTCAACCTTTGATGTTGTGGAAACTGGAAATTGGTTATGAGGAGCAACCAAAAATCACAACAAGCTCCAAGAAATTGTCAAAATTTAGACAACACGCGAGTGGGTTGTAGAGAGCCAACATCATAGCCATTCATTGAGCTCCTCTCTGTTTCAAAAATAATTTCTTATTCTCTACCGAACAGGGCCAACCATGTGAATTTGGAAGCTCTTATTCCCCCCCTCCCTCACATCACTCTCAATTCCCCATACCCAATGCATGTACTTGAAAAAAACAAATATGTGCAAATTCATCCATATTTCATCATGAACTTTCATCCATTATTCATTCAATAAATGTTAACATTCACTAAACCATCATTCTAGTCGATCAACACATCCATTCAATAAAAGATAACATTCAATACACCATCCATTATTGATTCAATAAATGCTAACATTCACTAAACCATCGTTTCAGTCGATCAACACCTTCATTCAATACAAGATAACATTCAATACACCATTCATTAATCATTCAATCAACACATTCATTCAATAAAAGTTGAAATTCAATGAAGGTAACAATTTACTACATTGAATCATCAAAACATTAGAACATTCATTAAACCATTCATTCATTCATTAGACCAAAAATAGTGGACAATATATTGTTATCAAAAATATTTAGACGTTGTTTTTACCGTCCTTCTTTTTATAAGTTTTTCTTCTCTTCAGTGGTATATAATATATAAGACGACCATCTACATCATTTGGACTTTCTCTTCCAGTTCTTGGTTCTTTAGCAGGCGCTTTTGGTGATGTTTGCAATATCCTAGCTTATTGTTGTTCTAGACGTGGATTTTGTGGCAAGGGGTTTGGATTTGTTGCATCGATGTGAAAATGTTACATCGTTATATTTTTCTATTGTAATGACAAGTTTTTCATTTAAAAACATTCATTACAAAGGTTTTTTTACCAGGTGTGACCAAATCATGTTGTTGATGTTCTTGTCCAGTCTCAACTTGTACAGTTTATCCCTCTACATGCTCTGCAGTTGAAATACGGTCAACTACAATTAATGGTCACCATTTGCAATGCTATACATAAAATTGTAGCATATGAATAAATTCATTACCAAGATTTGGAGCTTGATCATCAATTTGTTGTTATCCCTCCTCGACACTAATGGGATCATTACTTTCCTGTTAAAAACAAAGTCAATATTTTACATCAAGTATTTGGAACGAAAATATTCCACAAGCGACCAATCTTCATTAAACTATATAGATTCTATATACCTGTGCACCGGATGGATTGGTACCACAAGACTGTGTCTGCCCAGATAAGCTTCTTCTACATTCAACAATAGCTCCAAAGCCTTTCTCGAAGCCAAGCTTCATGTCTTCCTTTATGGGTACTTCATTGAATTGATCGGCCTGCATATTTGCTTATCGTCATTAATTAACATTTTACGGTGCAATAAAACGAAAAATAAATTTTCAATTTATTATTTGTATTCATATATTGTTGGTTTCTCGAAACTTACAATCTATGCCGCCAAATTCGAATAACCACCGGGGCCAAGCTTCTGCTGACCTATTTTTTGTAGTCTTGCCTTTGTGGCCTTTGATGTGTCTGGTAGCCTATGCAATTGTTGAAATATGTTAGATGTTCCAAGTTCGATATAGAAATCAAGGATAATAAGGTTTAGAATTACATTGCGGAAAGTATTGCATACCTCCCTGTGCCTAGTGTTAGCTTGCCTTCTCTTCTCAGAGCCTTCTCCTTTCCATCTTCCACTAGATCTCTCCACTCGATTGATGGAATCATTGGTGGGCACTCATACCTATGGTTTTTTTCGAGGTGTGTCCTATATTGGTCTCGGACAACCTTAACATGTTGATAAGCCTTTTTCAAGACATTGTCATGACTGAAGGTTTTCTCCCCAAACAGGACAACCAACCGATTAGTGAGTTCATCTTTTAAATGTTTCGGTTGTCTATCCCACCTTGTTCGGATGGTGGGCTCGAAGATCTCCAAGAAAAAGTCATTCATATGTTTATAGAAAACATTGTTTCTTGCACAACGATCATGCCATGATCATAATTAGTTGATAAAAAATGTTTTATCGGTATATTACAATGAAATTATAAACACTAATTAACCTGATCAACTATGATTAATTACCTGGGATCGTCGGTATCTTTATTGGGATGAGACCTTCGTCCACCAAAAATGTTGTCTCCAGTGTTCCCGTGCTTTTGACACGGGAAGATATTGGAAATGTAGCTTCTTCGACATCGAAATTGATAGGGGACTCGGTGTCGACCCCTTCTTGTGGACGATCCGTTGTGTGTTGGTCAGTAGCAACTGTTTCTCTCACAACAGGGGTCCATGGTGTTTCAGAACGTGTTGCCGACTGTTCGGTCAACAACAATGGCGAAGGATTTGAACTACATGGATTCGTTTGGTCGTGATGTGAAGTCTCTTCACGAGCCTCGCTGGGGCCAACACCACCTTGACCAATATTGTGTGGTCCCTTATAATTCTGTAAATACACACAACGTGTTTTACGTTCAATACTATCATATAAAAGAGAACATTATAAAGATTTAAACGAATTATTCTATGATTCAAGATTCCTCAACTTACTCACAAGTTATTAGATTTATGTTCCAACAATGCAATCATTTCTGTAATTGCGCTTGTTTGTGGAACCTGGATTAGTAGAGAAAGGATTTCCATAGTATATCTATTCAACAATTTCTCTGCCGTCTTTAGCGAGTGTGTGGCTTCACCAATTTTTTCGCAATTGTGAAGCACCTCTGCCACTCCAGGTTCTAACAGAAAATCTTGCGATGTTGATTCATACTGCGATTCACTAGTGGGCTACAACAAACATATATAAAGCACTACTAAGTTCTCTATTGATAGATTCCAAATTTTATATTAACGTAAGACAGATCAACCTATGAAAAGTACTTGGCCCCATGGATTTCATCCATGAGCTCATCAATACTTGGGATAGGATATATGTTCTTTGATAGTATTCTTGTTGAGAGCTCTATAGTCTATACACATGCGCATGGTTCCATATTTCTTCTTTACAAGGACCACAGATGATGCAAAAGGACTTGAGATTGGTCTAATGAATCCCAAGTCAAGTAGTTCCTTGATGGTTCACTCTATATCATCCTTGAATATTTTTGGGTTCTTGTAAGGATGGACTTTGATAGGTGGGGTGCCTATCTCAAACTAAATCCTATGCTTAATTCCTCTATCAGGTATCCTACCATGAGGAAGGTCCCAAAACACCTTCTTATGCTTTTGGAGCAAGTTTTGTATGTCTTTTGGATATTGTGCTACGTCCAAAGAGGTACCCTCAATAGTGATTAGGCACTCTATAGCCCACTCAATGTCTCCATGACTTAGTAGGGATCTCATACTATGTGCACTCACCACTTGTTTTGGGTAGGTGTTGATCCCTCTCAGCACTACCTCCTTTCCATCTTCTCCTTTGAAGGTCATCTCAGGAATTTGGTAGTTTATGGAGTGCTTCCCAATGGAATACAACCATTGTACTCCAAAAACCCTGTTAGTATCAACCACATTCGAAACATAAAATCTATATGTTAAGGTATGATCTCCTATAGAAATCTGCAATTTAGGAATCCATCTAGAACAATCCATAGAATGATTACCTGGAATGATAATAGTGAAGCCTCGAATTTTTTTAGTAGGTAGCTTCCTTCTTTCGACTAGAGTTGAATCAATGAATTTATGTGTTGCTCCTCCATCCACCAACACGGTGACTGATTTTCATTGAACCACTCCTTTGAATCTGAGTGTATGGAAGTGAGGAACTCCTGAAAGTACTGAAATCTTGCTCACCTTGGGGGTAGATTCTTCTTCTCCAGTCTCATAGGCCACTTATGCATATACTCTTTACCCCCTACTTTATTTATGGGTAGTGGTAATCCTACGGTGAATAATCAACAAGCAGTGTTGGGTCAACCTTTACCTAGTGGTCAGCAAGTTGTTACTGGGGGGAAACCCCCATTTCTTAACCATAATACTGCAGCAAGAGTTCCCATTGGGCCTTTCATTGGAAAAGCCCTACCTCCTGGACCTTCCACTTCGAGACTATCCCATGTTGGGGGACCGTCCAACGTAATTCAACCTCCATCAAGTCAAGCATATCCAAGTCATCTTAAACCTATGTCGGGTCAACTTAATCCTAGAAACGGACTCTACAGGGTACCTCACCATAGTAATCCTTACACTCCATGGGGACATCAAAATGTTTTACAACATGAACCCACACTCATAGTCCCTCAAGTCCCTCCACCCCCGTTTGGTCCACTCCCACCTCCCATTGGAGGCGGCGGTACCCCACATAACTCTGGAGGAGGCGGACCTCTACCTTCTAGCGGAGGACCACCCCACATCGGTCATCATGGCCTTCCCCCCCTTGGCGAAGGTGGTGGAGGACCACCCCCTCCTCCCAGTGGAGGTGGGGGAGGACCATCTCATCCCAGTGGTGGTTGAGGAGAACCACCACCTCCCAGTGGTGGTGGTGGTGGTGGAGGACCTTCTCATCCAGGTGGCAATGGTGGTGGACCACCACCCTACTATGGTGGAGGTGGCAGAGGAGGCTCTTACCCTTCTGGCGGCGGCGGTGGTCCACCACCTCGTCCCGGTCGAGGTGGTCGAGGCTCGTCCTATTCCGGTGGTGGTAGTGGACCACCACCTCCTCTCGGCAGAGGCGGTGGCGGCCCATCCTACCCAGGCATTGGTGTTAGGCCCCCACCATTTGGAGGCACCCCACCCCCTCCCGGCGGCGGAGGAGGTCCCCCACCTTATGGTAATGGGCCACCTTATTATGGTTATGGACCACCTTACTATGGTAGCAGACCTACATTTGGTCTGGGTGGCCAGTGCCCCTACGACTAGTTTCCTCCTGGAACACCTATGATCAGTCGATACAAGGTCCCACAAGTCCTTATATGCCTTATCCATATTATCAGTACTCGCAGCCTAATCTGCAGCTTCCCTTTTTGGCTACTTTGGATCTACCTGACCTGTCTTGTTTAACTAACGACCCATCTACCATGGAACTAATTGGCCACCCATTCCAGTAAAACTTCCGTCAGATATCCCAAAATTTGATGGTAAGTCGGGTGAGGATCCTAAAAACCACGTGATGACATACCACTTATGGTGTTCATCTAACTCCTTAATGGACGAATCGATCCATCTTCGGTTATTCCAATGGACTCTCACTGGTTCGGCTGCCAAGTGTTATATCAAACTACCACCTCATTCTTTTCTTGATTTTGCTTCTCTTGCTATGAACATTTTGACTCATTTCCAGCTGCTTATACGGTATGAAATTGGTACAGAGCTTTTAACCTCGCTCCATCAAAATACCGCTACTCATATATTAGATCATATACATGATTGGTGGAGGAGGTGACGTCTCATAAAGGCTCCTATTCCAGATCATCTCCTAGTAGACTGGTTTACAAAGTCTCTCATACCAACCATAGCACGAGATGTTTCCATGGGAGGCACTATCACCGAGGAACAAGCCATCGCTCGTGCTCATTTGCTAGACTCAGTCTATGCCCAATTTGGCACATTGTTTGATATTCTTCCCCATGTGCCCCACAACAGTTACGACCCCGCGAAACCACCCAAGGGACCCCAAGCCGATGGCATCATTGGATCCCTTCACGCCCAGCCTACCACTCAAACTATTGGTTCGTTGAACCCCCAGGGTTCTTCCCCATCACCAACACAGGCTGGTCACGACACCACCAAATCATCCCCCACTGCTATCACCGAAGAAGTGAATTATGTTTTATCAGTTTCACCTCAAAATTCTGGTGGTAAGAAGAAGAACAAGGGGAAACCTAAGAAATATTCCACCAAGCAAGAACAAAAGAGCACCCCTAATGATACCAAATAGAAAAGGAAGTTGAAGTATCCTTGCCTACTATGTGGTGATGATCACTTTTCTAAGTAGTGCCCCCATAGAGATGAAGTTCAAAAGTTTCTTAAGTGAAAACCCACACCCACAGTTCTCAACGATCCCTTCCCTACTAAAAATCAGAAGTCGATCGCTCACACTTCTTCTTCCTAAGGAGAAGCATCCACCACCACACATGTTCTCATGGTACGTAATGAGACTATCAACTTAAACACCCATTCTCGTTCATATGACTCCGTTCCAGCCAAGGAACCTGTTGGAAGTAATACTGAAAAAGCATCCACTTCGATGCCTGACATCACCATACCAGGTTCTCCTCTCACCATAGAGAAGCCCTCTCTCGAGTCAGTGTTGCATCCACCCGAGAGCATGATTAGAAAATCGATTCTCAATCCTAATTCTCGGGATACTCAAAACTACAAAATTGTAGAGGACCTAGCAAAAGCTCCTTGTGCTATGTTGACACTCGAGGTCTTGCAAAACTGTCCAAATCAGTGCAAGACTCTCCTCGTTGCCATCGGTGCAATTGACCTGGATTCATTGAACACCATTATGTTCCGACTAGAGTACTTCAAACTGAGGCTCTCCCATCAGGTGGCAATTCATGTTTCCTCAAACATCACTGGTAAGATAATCCATCATATCATTTTGGATGAAGGGGCCTCTATGTCAATCATGTCGATTTTATGTTGGAGAGCTATTGGCTATCCCGAGTTGAACCATTCTCCTACCACTTTGAGAGCCTTTGACAGACGTGGCTTTCAACCTCATGGGTTGTTGCAAGCTTTACCGGTCAAGCTCGGGGGCAATATTGAAACCCTTAACATGGAAGTGGTCGCTGCATCGTTAGATTATAACATTTTGCTTGGTCATAATTGGTTTTATGCCATGACTGTAGTTGCATCATCTGTCTTCCGCATTGTACAATTCCCCCATCAAGGCCGAATTGTCACAGTCGACCAACTGGATTTCTGCACACCTGACAACACTGCTCATCCAAGCGATAACATTCCTTCGATTGGACAATCTTCGCAAAAGTATGAGAGTGTGGGGGTCGACCTCCTTAAGGATTCATCCCTTAGGGGCATCTTTCCTACTTCAAATTCCCCAAATCATGTTACCATGGTGAACATGATCTCTTCGCAGACTTCATCTATCCCCAACTCCACTGATTCATGGCTTGTACCTAATGAAGCCACCACACACCTGATTGGAGACACTATGACTCTATCACCCGCTGAACTCATGTATGAGGCTATCCAATCAGCACCTGAGGACCACTTAGATGTGGCCTCCATTTCCTGTTCTCTACAACAGACATCATTCGATCCTCTGCTATGGAATTTTCATTATGACGAGTCCATTATGGAAATCATGAGTGCAGATGATCCTCCATGGGAAGACCTCCATCATCATTCGTCCTCTTTTCCCATGCTGGATACTGTAGAGAACAACATTCACACCATTGTGACACTGGATATCTATTCTGGGTCTTAGTCCTCGATACTTACGTGTCAAACAGACTCCAAATGCAACCTCGCCAACATTGAACCCACCACCTCAATAGACATTTCAGTTACCCCTGGTGTAGTGGAACACATTCATTTAGGCCAGAAGTGTTCCCCTGAAGAAGTCATTGCTTGTACGACCTTATTCAAGCAATTTCGAGATGTTTTTTCTTGGACCTACGAGGAGATGCCTGGGATAGATCCCTCCATTGGTTTACATGATATTAAAACCTATCTCGACATCAAACCCGTCCACCAAAAGCTACGACAGGTACACCCTCGGAAGACTGCGGCAATCAAGGCAGAAATTGAGAAACTATTGAAGGTTGTCTTCATCTATCCTGTCCCATTAACAGAATGGGTCTCAAACGTCATCCCTATTTCTAAAAAATAGGGTACCATTCACATCTGTGTCGACTATCGAGATCTCAACAAAGCTTGTCCCAAGGACAGCTACCCGACTCCCTTTATTGACCAGATTATCGACAATTATGCTGGAAGTGTCATTTTTTCATTCATGGATGGATTTTTCTAGATACAACCAAATTGAGATCCACCCTGCGGACTAGCACAAGACTGCATTCATTTTCGCTTGGGGAACATTTGTGTATTGTAAACTTCCATTTGGTCTTAAAAATGTTGGTTCCACATTCCAGTGGCCATGTTGTATGCCTTCCATGATGTGAAGGACTTTGTGGAGCATTACTTGGATGACCTCCCTGCCCACACAAAGCAGTGTGATTTCCACTTAGATCATCTAATGACCATTTTCCTCATATGTAGACGGTACAATATCCATTTGAATCCTCATAAGTGTATTTTTTGTGTCGATTCTAGATGCCTTTTAGGGATCATCGTATTGAAAGATGGGATCCGCATTGATCCCTCGAAGGTGGAAGCCATCATCGCTCTTCCACCTCCGACCAACACTACGAAACTTCAGAGTCTACAAGGACGTGTGACTTATTTAAGGCATTTTGTCTGTAATTTTTCCCAAAAGACGTAGGGTTATATGAGATTGATGAAAAAATACATCCTATTCATTTAGGATGATCAAGCTCAACAATCTCTCGAAAGTTTGAAACATGCCATCATGCATGCCCCTGTGATCCAACTGCCGAATTACTATTGAGATTACATTTTATATCTCGTAGCTTTCGACACCACTATCGCCATGGTTTTGGTACAAGAAGACCAGAACGCCCAAGAACATGTAATATACTATGCCAGCAAAGGTCTCATTGACACTGAAACTCACTATTCACATGTTGAGAAGCTCGCTCTCGTGGCAGTCATTGCCGTGCAGAAGTTTTGTCATTACATTTTGCTCTGCACCACTACTATAATTGCCGATTCGAACCCCATGTAACACATTCTGACTCGTCAGGTGCTTGGGGGCAAGTATTCACGCTGGATCATGATACTGCAAGAATTCCATCTTCTTTTTGAAAAATCCAAGTCGAAAAAGTCTTTGGTGTTCACTAAGCTCATCTGCACTGATACAGAATCTGAGCCCAATGACTTGTTTCCAGATGAATCATTGTTTCTTATCAATACATCTAATCCATGGTATGGAGATATCACATTGTATCTTCAAACCCAACGCTTCACCCTTGAATTGTCTCGTGATGGCCGTGGTCAAATACGCCACCATGCAAAGTATTATCTGATTATCAATAATATTTTGTACCGTCGTGTCAGCGATTCTGTCCTTCAACGTTGTCTAACTCTGGATGATGCTGAACACATTTTGAATGACTGTCACACTGGGGCGTGTGGCGGTCACCTCTCTGGGATGGCTACAGCCCAGAATATTTTGCGTGCAGGATATTACTTGTCGTCTATCTTCAAATATTGTAGAGAGGCCATAAAAAAAAGTTCTTCATGTCAACATTTTCATACGAAAAAGTGCACCCATCCCGCGCGATTACACTCGGTTATTTCCGTTGGCTCCTTCATTAAATGGGGCATTGATTTCATGCATTGTAAGCCTACCTTGGCTGGGGGGCATAGTTATGTCATTGTAGCTGTGGACTACTTTACAAAGTGGGCCGAAGCAATGCCTACATACACGAACGACGGCAAGACCTCCGCACTCTCTATGTTTAATCATGTAATAACACGGTTTGGAGTTCCTCAAACGATAGTTACTGACCATGGTTCTCACTTTATGAACCATATGGTTGACGAGTTGAGCGATAGATTGGGTTTTCTCCATGAAAACTCAACACTATACTACCCATAGTCGAACGGATAGGTCGAGGCCATTAACAAGGTCTTGAAAACCATGGTCCAACATATGGTGGGTATGCATAAAGCCAATTGGCATAATGTTCTCTTCTCCGCACTTTGGGCTTATAGAACCTCCATCAAAACCGCCACTGGGTTTACTCCTTTCCAACTAGTGTATGGATTGGAGGCGGTCTTTCCCATTGAGTGCGAGATTCTGTCTCTTAAGCTCGCCATCAAAATTCTCCCAAACACTACTGCCAAGGAAGAACGCTTCCTCTACCTGGCTAAGCTCGATGAGACTCGCCGAGATGTCGCTCTTGCAAACATGGCTCATAAGAAACGCATCAAAGTGCAGTATGACAAGTCGGTAGAACCTCGCACCTACAGCAAGGGAGATTTGGTCCTCACATATGACTAAAAGAATTATAAGCTGGGGGCAAGAAAGTTCGAGTCCATGTGGCATGGACCTTATGTAGTGAAATGCGTCTTAGAAAAGGGAGCTTATGAGCTTGAAGACTATGATAGGATATCTTTGGGTGAGCCCCACAATGGGCTCTACCTAAAGAGGTATTATGCTTGAGTCTTTCATGCATAAGTACTTTTGTATATACTGTACATGGCGTGTGTGTGTTTTTTTTGTGTGGTGTGACACTTTGATTTCTTGCGTGTTTAGGTCTTGCTTCGTTTCTTATACCACATTCTGTCTGTGTGTGCAGATGGCAACGTGTTATGGATTCGCAGACAGCGCCAGTTGGCATACCCACAACCTTGCTTTGGCAGCCTGCGTACTCTATTCACCTACTGGCGAGCTCTTTAGCTCAGGGAGAATGTGTCTAGGTTTGACGACCAATAATGCTGCAGAATATCAAGCAATCATTGGAACCCTAACTGATGTCATTTCTTTGGGTATGGACCATGTTGTCATCCACTTGGATTCTCAACTAGTGGTCTATTATCTTAACTGAGTCTACACCATCCGCGATCCTACCTTACTCTGTCTCTATCGATAAGTCTGTCTTTTGGAAATGTTCTTCAAGTCCATTCAGTACCTGCACATTCCATGAGAAGCGAACACAGTTGCCGATTCTATGGCCAACTTCATCTTAGATTGGTACATTGCACACACATAAGCATATATCATGATTTGTTAAAAGTAGACATAACATGTAAATAACTCATTTTATATAAGCAAACACATAACAAGACTGCACCATTCATCCATTTTAAAACACATAATGTATAAACCGTCAGAATGTCTGTATATATATATATCATCATAAAAGTAGTGCTGGTACAAAATCTGAAGCCTCGTAGCTTTCAGTAAGTACAAAAATCTGAGGCCTCCAAGCTCTGAGTACATACATAGTAACAACACAAGGCCAACCGCCTAGCCCGTACAACCCTAGGTGGTCTAATTGATTTGGCCTGCTGAGTGTGGAAACAATCAACTACTCTCTCAACTCTGTGGAGCAGTGCGTTGAAGCGCGCAGTCTCTCCAACCATGTACACCTGCATGGGCCACGACACCTCATCTACCGTTAGCTCGGGAACATCTAAGGTCAACCTACTCAGGTTGGCATAGACTCCATCCATCTCTAGAATGGCAGTATGTACGGAAGGACCCACAATTGCTCCCTCTCCTCTCTCTCTCCTCGTGAAAAGAGAGACTCCCACTGGTCGTATGGGGCCCACGTCTGCACACACATGTTGTTAACTTGTCAGCACTACAACAAAAAAATTATAAAAACACAAAACTTAAAAGTGAAAGGGTTTATTATTCTTACCTATGTTTCCCCATACTACTCCCTTGGGAAGTGGCAAGTCAGGATCATCTCTGAAGTCTGTACCACTGTATGAGAAGTCCTCTACCATCATTAACTGGACCTCCAACTAGCTAAAGAACTCGGCACCATATGAGAGGATGGGACCTCCACCATGTTGGGACATCACCGCTGTCCATCTAGTGATCCGAATTTTAGGGGGCATATGGTCTAAATTCGGATGTATAAGCTATAAAAGTATTAAATAGAGAGGCCACCCTCTCTCATCCATAGTATTTAGTAGCACATAGTTTTGGCCCATGGTATAGCCTCAAAACACATTGTAATAATGCTATATAAAGGCCTAGCAAGCCTTCTCATGACAACAAGTTACTCATTTGGTTTCTCTCATATTTTCTATTGTTCATTGTGAGATTATTTAGATCTGAGTGAGTTATTGGTAATTAGTTTCAGAGGTGGGGCTCCTCTTTGAGCCTCACCTCCCATTCACTTCATGTGTTTTTGTTCATGCTTATTCTTATGCAATATTAGGGTTTTCATATGAATTTTATGACAGATTTGCATGCTTAATCTCCTCTCTCGGCATTCAAGCCTTCCGGGTCTCAGCCCCCAAAATCCGGATCAGTGGTATCAGAGCAGGTACACTCTCCATTGGGACAATATTTTGAAGGATTATGCGGGTTCAATGGAGGTTCCACAACCTCTACAACAACCCATGCTTCTCTACAAACCCTTGGCATCTCTATACTCAACACTCTCACATTCAACAAACTTTGAACAGGTTCCATGGACTTTACCATAGCTCATCGGAAAGGTATTTCTGTCAGCTCAAATGGGTATTTCACGGAATTTCATTTTGTTTCTCGGTTTGTGAGATATGCTTGTTTGAAGTAGCATATGTTTGTGCATAATGCGGCCGGACGTACAACAACTTTAAACAAGTTCTAATAGCTCCTTAGAATGTCTCAGAGGCTCTACCATAGCTCATTGGAAAGATCTTTTTGTCTTCTAAAATGGGTATTTTACGGAATTTCATTTCGTTTCTTGGTTTGTGAGATATACTTGTTTGAAGTGACACATGTTTGTACACAATGCGGCCGGACGTACAAACACTTTAAACAAGTGCTACAGACACCATATAACGTTTCAAAGGCTTTACCATAGCTCGTTGGAAAGCTCTTTCTGTCAGCTAAAATGGGTATTTCACGGTTTTTTATTTGGCTTTCTGGTTTGAGAGATATCATCGATTGAAGCAACAGATGCCTGCAAAATAGTGTGCGCGCGTCTCTTGAGCTTCAACAAACTTTCTCAATCTCTGGGCCACCCCAGAGCAAGTACGTTATATGGATGGAAATGTCTCTTCGAGATCTAAAATAGGTCTTTAATGGAATTCAATTTCAGTACATGCATCAGAAGCTATGAATGGATTTGCAGCAAGACATCAACTCCACCAAAGATCATGAATTTTCGATTTTTTAAAAATCTTAATGTAATCATGGTTGTGGGTCAACCACACGAAACCCATGGTTATGGGTTAACCACACAAAACCCTTCTCTTCAGTGGAAACAAGCTTGTCATTGCCACCATGGTTATGGGTCAACCACATAAAACCCACGGTTATGGGTCAACCACACAAAACCCATGGTTTTGAGTCAACCACACAAAACTCTTCTCTTCATTGGAATCAAGCTTGTCATTGCCATCATGATTATGGGTCACCCTTGCAAAACCCACGGTTATGGGTCAACCTCACAAAACCCACGGTTATGGGTCAACCACACAAAACCCTTCTCTTCATTGGTAGCTAGCACATTATAATCATGGGTCTCTTTTTAGTATGAAATGATGGGGACCATCATTTTCTAAGGGGGGAGGAATGATCCGAATTTTAGGGGGCATATGGTCTAAATTCGGATGTATAAGCTATAAAAGTATTAAATAGAGAGGCCACCCTCTCTCATCCATAGTATTTAGTAGCACATAGTTTTGGCCCATGGTATAGCCTCAAAACACATTGTAATAATGCTATATAAAGGCCTAGCAAGCCTTCTCATGACAACAAGTTACTCATTTGGTTTCTCTCATATTTTCTATTGTTCATTGTGAGATTATTTAGATCTGAGTGAGTTATTGGTAATTAGTTTCAGAGGTGGGGCTCCTCTTTGAGCCTCACCTCCCATTCACTTCATGTGTTTTTGTTCATGCTTATTCTTATGCAATATCAGGGTTTTTATATGAATTTTATGACAGATTTGCATGCTTAATCTCCTCTCTCGGCATTCAAGCCTTCCGGGTCTCAGCCCCCAAGATCCGGATCATCTAGCCATGTGTGGATCTCTAAGATCCCTATCATCCAGTGGTACCTGAGGGCACAAGAGGGGAACCTACTCCAAGACAAACGAAATCACTATAGAACCGTAGCCAAATTGTTTGAGCTCTCCCCGCCGACACTTGGTCAGCTGAGCTCACATGTTTGCGAGGAGTCCCTCGTACCAGTTGTAGATATTCTGAGACATGCAGTCCTACACATATAAAATCTGCGATCTGGTGGCTAAGTGTGGAGCTTGGCTCCGTGCCATCCTCATAATGGTGAAAAGTATGGCGCGCAATGGACGTTCTCGCACATCTTTTATGGGAATCTTCCACTAGAAGCACTGGTGTTGGGAATACAGTGCTACAGGATCATGTCACCCACACTCCGATCACTCCCACGTGATCCAGTAAAAAGCACGTTGTCCCCTCTTCGGGACAATCCAGTCAAGAAGTAGATGTCCTCGACATCTATGGTAAGCACATGCTCACCGATCATGAAATATTGCTGGGCCGCATCCCAGCATCAGAGCATATGTGTCAATAGTGGGATTTGGGCCCTCATGCCCTTGATCTCGAAGAATTTGAGGATCCCACAGTTCCTCAGTGCTTCCACACATCGTGGATCATTTGCAGCCTGTTCATCATCTAACTCATGCTCCCGTTCACGCCACTCCAAAACCATTCTGGTTGCTGGCAACCTGCCAAAAGGAGGTTATAAACATTGTTAACACTTCCTTCAACCACCAAAAGTTCTTTTTTTGGACATGGTTTGTTGGTTGAGATGGACGTTTCCACTGTTGCACCCTGTTATTACTAATAATGCGACGTCGTCGCAGTCCATCCTTGCGACCTTTGCGATGACTTAGTCTCATCACAGTTCCTGAAAGGGCAGACTGTGACAAGCCAAGGACGCAATGGCCCTTCACACACCAAACCAAAAACCAAAAAAATGAACAAAAATAAAAAATGTAAACCACTACATTTATGCTGGATGAAGTTTAGGGTTACCTGCTTCGGACAGTGGGTGAAATGGCTACTCGTAGCTCCCGGAATCGACAAGTGAAGTTTTGGCTCCAAATGGCACTTCTCCTCCAAATTTGGCAAATGAAAGAATGGTAACTCTATTTGGCCCATTTTTCTATTTATATATCAAAATGGATTTTTCCCTTTCAAATATTTGATGCCTTGAGGTCATTTGCTCTAGTTTGGATCGATTTTATCACATTTGAATGCTTGGTTAGCTATTTGACCTAGTTTTTTTAGTGTACAAGAGTCATTAAGTGTCATTTCACGCCATTTTCACATTGGAATGGTCAACTCAAGTATGAACACCCCTTGTGTGTTTTTGTCAATATTATTTTTCATTCATTAGATTGTAATTATTTTATGATGATGAGCATACTCTTTATTCTTTCTCGTGCTCTTTAAACCATGAGAATAAGTTACCGAGTTATGATTTATCACTTTTTCGGGTTTGTTAAACTCCTACGGAAAAGGACCTCCCCCCAAAGTCTATCTTTAAGCTCTTTTCAGGCTCTCAAAATACGAAAATATTGCCAAGCAAACTTGTCGTGTTCATGCTTGTTAACGAATTTGAATGGTCGTCTTCCTGGTGATAGTTTACCCCTTTTTCGAACCAGGGGGCACTACCTACGAAAAAGGTATACTCCAGCCAATCATGACTAGAAGAGTCCTCTCCCGCGTTGTTTTACCCTTTTTTAGGTGATGAGGCTAACTTTACGAAAAAGGACCGTTGGAGTCTTCTTTAGTTCTTTTCAGACTCTCTAAACATGAAATGACGACCACGTTTACCTTCTATGGACTCATTAAACTCTCACATTGAAGGGCCTGCCATGGGACGAACCCCTCCTATCCCAGGTTCGAAAAATATTTGGGATTGGACTCATCTATGAGATGAGCCATACCGAGCATCTGGTTACCCCCATCAAGCTTGTAAAAAACACATGAGGCACTCATCATTCATGATGGGGAAAAAGGAAAGCTTTTATGTTACACCCTTATCAATGGCAATATCTAGTCATTTCTTGGACATGGCACTCATTTGCATTTGCATACTGTACTTGGATCATCCGTTTGTCCTCGAGTTCCACCTATTTCCTGAGTCTTGTTACTCCTTTGAGTCATTCAAGGATCGCTTCCATCATCAGTTACATTAGGAATTGGTATTGTAACTTGTCAAGTCAATACTGCCAAGGCTTGCCATGCCCATGTTCAAGAATAATCTCGCTACTCGTTATCTGCAGTCAGTACACCTTCCATCATGTTGGTCTACTATGAGTCAGTCTTACATGTCACTGTACCGTCCGATCTACTCTACACATCCTTTGTTGTGTTTCGTGTCGATGATGGGGGATTCATCATGACCCTCCTTCAACGGATTCATCCTTTTCAACTTCAGCTCATCATCCGAGGATTGAATCTAGAAACCAACCAAGTACCTTGGCCCTTCTTGCCTCAATGGCAAGTTACCTCGCTTTCGACATGAGTTTATATCATTGACTCTTGATTGAAATATTTCATCTCGCGTTTGACTTCAACTCATTTATTCACGTTTGATGAGATGTACTATGATACCTTGGGGATCATTGAGATTAATGGTGATTTCCCTCGCACTTGTTAACGGTATACATCAATGACTGGTAATCAAGTGGTTTCTACCATGTTCAACATCAGTACATTTGTAATCACATGGATAGATTGGTATTGTAATGTCCCTAAAAACGTAAGATAAAAAAAAAAATCCTCTTCTTACTAAATTGCCTAGCATAGAGTATATATTTAGGAGATTTCCCTACAGTGATGTGAAAAGTACCAGTACTTGCAATTGCTATTTCAATGTGTTCAGAAAAATTCTATCAAGGTGACTTATCTCGGTTGATGACTTATGCAGAAGTAATTAGGATGATCATGTGGGTGTGCAGTTCTGTTTTTGCCATGCATTAATACTAGCAGTCTCAATTTTTCTTACTTGCTCTAAATGTATGTTTGAAATGTTTATTTGTCTAATGTCAAATCTCAGGCATGGTGAACCTGACCAGGGAAGTTGAAAACACCCTAAAACTTTGGGGTTTGGTTAAACACTTATGGATAAATCGCCGAGAGGTAAGGTGTGAATAGGGAAAGGCTTATGGACTTACTTAGCATTTCTGCTAACGTCTATTTATATATTGGTTTCTATGCAGGTGTCCCTTGGTGTTTATATAGTTGGCAACTACCATATGTAACAACTTCTAGAAGTGGAACCATCCTAATGTTTATCATGGAGGAGTTGAGCACTTTGTTGATGTAATAATAAGTCTAGGGTTCTGTACCCATACAACTATATACATAGTTTGATGAAGAATTTGAAAGGTAGTACTACGTGGTGGTTGCAAGTATTAAAGGCGCATGGAATGGTCACGTGGCCTCAAGCCAGCTGGGCTCTAAGAGGCTCTAAGTGTTTTTAGCGATGTTCTACTCTTTGGTTGTTATTTCGTTGGTTTTGTGACTGAGAGGGGAAAGAATAACTCATTGTATGGTAGCTACGCCTGGCCTGAGCTATGCTCATGGCCAGGGTAGCACTGGTGTTTTCAGCAAGCGTTGCAACAAAAATTGCCCTCACTAGGTAACTACAAAAAACATGAATACTAAATTGTTTCCAGTCTTTAGTCTTCATTTTGAATTTATGCACAGACCCTAACTTAATCTGGCTTGTTTTGGTTGATAGGTGTCGGGGTCATGGCATGTAATCTCTATGTTTCGAGTTGGGCATCCATGTTGGTTCCGTTTTCACATTTTAACTGGTAAGTCCAGGGTTTAATCACCCTTCACTCTATCTGTCTCGGTGGTTTTGGAGAAGGGTTTGATAAATGTGTAAGCGGGGATTAGTGATGCCTTTGGCTCACATGGTCTTGTAATCTCCATGGTGATCACCTTTAGCTTGACCTAGTGTTTAGTCCATGGTTTTAAATAGCGATTCGATGGGTGCATCTACTAAGGGTTTTGGACTTGGTTGCTTCAATGTCAAACAAATCATGCCTCTATAAATTATGGGTTTTGAGAGACTATTACTTCCTATATGTATGTATGGAGCTTGCCCTTGGGTTTTTAAATGGGAAATGGCTTCTATGTTGTTATTTCCTTTCATGTTTAAATGGCCCTGTGAAGAGATTTCAGCTACTGCGTTTTCAATTTGATCGAGCTTTGTCAATTCCCAATTTCTAACATAAATTTTGTTTGTTTTAAGTAATGGAGTCCATGCTAGAATATATGTGCCCTATCATTGCTTTGTTCTCCCGCATCTACTAAGGGTTTTCGAATATTTAATATAAATATAATGTTGAAAGATTATGCATTGGTAGTGTAGGATGACGTAGTTGTTGTATTTATTTTGGTTTATGAAGACATCTGTCCAGCATTGTTTTACTTGTAAACCTAAAGGGATTTGATCCCTACCTTTGGCGTTTTATGTATGGGAAAGAATACTGGCTGTAGGTGTTTTGTTCTATGGTAATGAGAATTGTTTGTTGGGTCAAATACTTCTTCTGTGTAAACGATATGGATATCTAATTTCTGTGTGTTTCAATGTTTAAATTTATATGATGAGAATTTGATTGGGATGGGGTTCGATCCTCTGACTCGTTAGAACGATATGTTAACGATTTTGAATGCTCTAGATTATTTGATTTCTGAAAAGCAAATCATTGAGTTTCTTTTTCATAGTTTAGGTTGCACAAATGAAAATGTCTGATACTACGTTTATAATTTGTAATGCTGGAAGATGAATTTAATCTCTTGTAATGAGTTGACTGTGGGTGATAATCGACCCTTAGAATAGTTTTGTGGATGATCAACTTGTTTGAATATGGGAAAACTTTGAGGAAGAATATGTTGTACATGCCTTCACTACTTGGTACTTTTAATTCGAAGTCTATATTTGTTTTCCTGAGAAGGTTGTTAGTTTTCGAACATGATCCTAACTAAATCTGTGATATGTTGATTTTGTATATTTGAAAGAGGACTTTAATAGAGACAAATATAAAAAGTATCATGAATAGAAATATTATCCTAGCTATACACAGAATATGGAAAACGTAATTGCAAACTCTATTTCAGAATGGAGAGGATATATATAATTTCAATAATGCTGCTTTGAATGGACTGATCTAGGTGTATCTAAATACTAAGAGCAGGTTTCTAGGTTATGGGTTTGCTAGGATGTCTAGCACATGAACCTGCTAGACGTTCTACTGATCCCAGCTTCTAAGTTAATAGCAATTCTTTTTGTTTGTTCCTAGCAGAAAGTATATATTTAAATGAAATAGGATGAAAGAAAAAAAAGGCCAAATGATGCTGGGGTAGCATCCTGTGTTACTTATCTAACTGCTATTATAACTTGAAATGGAAGATTCACATTTCATACCTGATTACTTTGTAGCTTGATCCTTTCCCGAAGTAACCTGCACACTCAAACAATAATTAGTGTAGAGCCCTCTGAGCTCAGCTGACTTGTTAAAATGACTTTGGGACTACCACATTCCTCCCAACCTTGACCCTTGAACCATTCTGGTTCTATCTGGATCCCCCCCGAGCTTGGTTCCAACATGCAATGAGAGGTAGAGGCCCTAGATCCATTGTTGGTTCAGTTATGAGAATTTCTAGGTTATCTTGCTTCAGCTTCTTAGAGCAGAATCCTTTTTTTTTATTACCATAATAGAATGATAATGACCAAGAATAATAGATGATCCCCAAAATTGGGATCTTCCCTCTTTAAGTAGGGAATTCTTTCAATTAGGACTATTGAAACAATCAGTTTCTTTAAATTAGATAGTTAATAATTAAAAGGTTTTATTTAATTAAATACCTAGTCCTTTTGAACTAGGAATTTTCCAACTGTTTAACTATAAGTCATTTTGATTTATGCTCTTAATAATAATTATAATAACAACAATTATACTAACAATCAGTATATTTTATTTAACTATTAATACACCATTTATAATATAAATTAATGCATAGTCAGATATACTAATTATATTCCATAATTAAATAATAACACCATTATTATTAAAGCTCTTAATAATAATAATAGCCTGGAGGCCTTTATACATTTTAGTCATAAAAGACTACTGGTAATTATCTTTTATTTAGTTATGTGTCATCACATGACACTCTCTTCTCTTTAACTTTTAGGGACACGGTCCACTTCTTTAGATGGTCCTGGGCAGCTTGGTTAGGTACCTCTAGGCTCTCTCTTTGCATGTCGGATTCCCTCGTTTAACATGGTAGTTCCCGCAGTAGGTGATGATGGATAAAAAGATGAATCATTTAAGAAATTTAAACAAATGTGATAAAAGTGCTCTTCAGAGTCTTTCCGACTCAACACTTTGAGACTCCGTAGCCTCGAGTGCTCTTTAGAGCCTTTTAGCTCAACACTCTCACACGGGTGTTACTCTAGTGCAATTCCAGTGTCCCTGCTCAACACTAGTGCTAGAATGTGGTTGTGAGGCACATCTAGAATATTTAAGTTGCCTCGGATCCGGTATTCGTTTATCAAGCTTGGATTGCTCCAGGGCTTATGCCCAACACTCAATGTACATCAGGGCTTACTCCCAGTACATAATATTTCCTCCAGGTACATCGGGGCTTTTTCCTAGTACGTAGGTAATCCGTGTGTTCCTGATTCCACGCTCTACACACCATATAAGTCAATCATGTCATTCACATCACTGCACAATATGTAAGAAAAGATCATCTTAGTATATTAGGGTTTTGTACCCACATCATATGCTAAAAACATGAATCAAAACATTGGGGCTTCCTTTCCCAGTATATAATCAAATAATGAAATTCAGTCAGGGGCGATGCCCAATATGTTAGTCTACAAAAGAATAAATCATATGCACTAGGGCTCATGCCCAATAATCAAAATAAATTCTATGTGCTGGGGCCGTGGCCCAATATAACATCATAAAATAGTCAGTCCAAAATTTGGGATAATACATCCCTCCCCACTTAGAACAACATCGTCTCGGTGTTTCTAGGGACTAGGAATGAGGTCATGAAACAAGGCAGGGTCTGCCTCTTTCATGGTGGCCTCATTCTCCCAAGTAGCTTCATTTGGTCCAAAGTGCCTCCATTGCACTTTCAGCTGAGTAATGGTCCTCCTCCTAAGATGGACCTCTCTCTTGTCCAAAATGTGGAGTGGTTCTGGCGTGAACTCCCCTTCGGGCTCCACCTATAATAAGGACCAATCAATAACATGTTAGGAATTTCTTTCCCATGAGATAATGTCGCCACATTTTCAGAGCATGGATGATGGTGGCTAGTTCGAGGTCATGAGTAGGGTAGTTATGTTCATGTTCTTTTAGTTTCCTCGATTCATAGCATATGGCAAAATTGTCTTGCATAAGGACTCCCCCGAGTCTTTCCTTGCTTGCATCCATGCAAATGACGAAATTCCCATTGGGATCTGCAATACGTAGAATCGGTGCACTAATCAGTAGTTGCTTCAGCTTTCAAAGATTTCTTTGCATTTATCCGTCCAGATAAACTTGTTTGCCTTTTTCTGCAAGGTGGTCATGGGACATGCAATCCATGAAAAGTTCTCAATGAACTTTCGGTAGTAGCCGGCTAATCCTAAGAACGATATTATATCGAATACGCAAGTAGGTGTGGGCCATTCTTTGATAGCTTTGACTTTTTCAGGGTTGATGGCTATTCCCTTTTCAGAAATGATATGTCCTAAGTATTTGATCTGGGGTTTGTAGAAATAGCACTTACTAAACTTGGCGTAAAGCTAGTGTTCCCTTAGTATCCGTAAGACAATTCGGAGGTGCTCCTCATGTTCTATTTTGTTCTTGGAGTAGATCAGAATGTTGTCAATAAAGACTAGAACGAATTTATCAAGGTATTTACTAAAGATACTATTCATCATGCACATAAAGTTGGCCGGTGCGTTCGTCAACCCAAAGGGAATCACTACGAACTCATAGTGGTTGTAACGGGTTCGAAATGCAGTCTTGTTGATATCCTCATCACGGATCCTCACTTGATGGTATCTGGATCGTAAGTCGATCTTCGAGAAGATATTTTCCCCTCCAACTTGGTCAAACAAGTTGTCGATCCTAGGGAGTGGGTAGCGGTTCTTAATGGTCATATTGTTGAGTTGGCAGTAATCGATGCACATCTGCATCATGCCATCTTTCTTCTTGATGAAGAGTATCGGTGTGCCCCAAGGGGACACACTAGGTCATATGTACCCTTTGTCAATTAGTTCTTGTAACTAAAGTTTGAGCTCCACCAATTCTGGTGTGCTCATGCGATATGGGGCTTTAGAAGCTGGTAGTGACCCGGGTGTCAGTTCAATGGAAAAGTCTAAGTCTCGTTTAGGTGTTAATCCTGGTATTTCTTCAGGAAATACATATTTGAATTCTATGAGGTTTGGAAAGTCTTCGATCTTCTATTCCCTATCAGTTTCTATGTTTTGGACATTGACGGCAAAGATTTTGCAACCATTTCTGATACATTTCTTTGCTTGTAAGGCGGAGATCTGTCTTACCGACACTTTCTTAGGGATACCCTGGATTGTCTTATGAATCCCTTGGTCATCCCTGCAAAGTAAGGATTTTTTTAAGCAGTGTAGGAGGACATGGTGTTCTTCTAACCAATCCATGCAGATGAGTACATCGTACTACCCTAGGGGTAGAATGTTTAAATCTAACCTAGTTTGAAATCAGTTTAATTTTATCTCACAAGTTTTAACTAACTTGGAGACCTTTCATTTGATACCGATGGCTAGTTGTACCAACCACGATTTCTCATGAGGTTCTCGGTTCAACTTACAAGTGTCCACTAACTTAGGGGAGATATAAGTTCGGCAAGCGCCAGGATCTATTAAAATTGAAACGGCATTGTTATAGATCTTACCCTCTATTTCCACCATAGTGGCTTGGTGATCTGCCTGTCGACCATCGAGAGCGGCATAAATCCTTGGTGTCCATGCCATGTCTCCTACAGTAGTCTTTGTTTGGATGATGTGTAAAACTCCATCTGTTTGGCTAGGGCAGTCTCTGTAGTAGTGGGGCCCTTGGCATTTCGAACAAGAAACGGTTGGTGGGATAGCTTTGGTCCCTTTGTTGAATGCTGGCCTATTGACAGGTGGTGGGGGTGCACTTGGTCGTGCTTGGGGTTGGTTGAAGCCTCTATTGGGCGAAAAACTGTTGTTATGTTTTCGATAAGGTGGAGGCCTAAAACCCGGTCTGTGGTTGTCTGAGAAGGATCTGAACCTATCTTTATTTATGTTGATGTTGTCATTCCTTGGTTGTCTATGTTCATAACACATCCTTGCTTTATGTAAGGTTATATCAAGGGTTTTGGGCATGTCGAACTCTATCTTTTCTCTAAAGTTTGGTGGCAGCCCTTCCAAGAACTGCTGAATTTTGACCTTCTCATCCTTAATGTATGGCACATAGTGCAGCAAGTCTAAGAATCGGTTTATGAATGCTTTCATAGTCAGGGAGCCCATTTTTAATTCATTAAATTCTTTTATTTTCTTGTCAAAGAATCTTTCAGACATATACTTGTCCTGGAATATTCTGCTGAAAATATCCCAGGTTATGTCTCTCAGTTCTTGTCCTTTGGTGTGTTTCAAGTCCCGCCACCATCTGGCAACTTTACCATTCAGGTTGTATATGGCTAGTTGGGCTTGCATTTCACTAGAGTAGTTGTGAACTTTATAGTATTTATTCATCCCTAGTAGCCACTCCTCAGCTTTTTCCCTAGAGTTAATCTATCCGTCATAGGTTGGGGCTTTTATCTTTCTGAATTCCCCTTGCAAACTGTTGTCACTTTTCCTCCTTTTCTTGCAAGGAGGTGGTGAACCTTTATCATTGGAAGAGCTCTTACAATCTCTTTCTATTGATTTTGGTATGTGTTCTCCTTGCTCTTCTCCCTTAGGGCTGGTAGTCCTTTTTGTGTGAATGTTTCCCTTTTTAGAGGTGTTGACTGAGAGTGTGGGTTGTCCGAGAGGGTTAGCGTTTGTGAAGGTCTGAAGCAGTGCCTCATTTATGGCTTGTTGTTCTCTTCTTTCCTGCATGTTTTCATCTCAGAAACTTCGGAACTTTGCCTGTAGGTTTTGCATAGACTGTCTCCAATCTGAGTTTAGTTCAACCACCACCTCCTTCTCTCGGGGTGGTGAGTCCAGATTCCCGTTAATGCTGCTTCCCTATTCTACATTCATTTTTCAGACAGTGTTTGTACCTGAAATGTTATATAAGTATAAAGAATAGAAAATCATGTTAGTTTATTCTCACATAAAACAAAATAGAATGTAAATGTATGTTTCTGTTTACTGTGTATCTGCAGCGGACGTTTGTAATGAGCCCAATAGGTCACTTAGTTTTGTAACTGGGCTCTGATACCTCTTGTAATGTCCCTAAAAATGTAAGATAAATTTTTTTTTTCTCTTCTTACTAAATTTCCTAACATAGCTTATATATTTAGGAGATTTCCCTACAGTGATGTGAAAAGTACCAGTACTTGCAATTGCTATTTCAATGTGTTCAGAAAACTTCTATCAAGGTGACTTATGTCGATTGATGACTTATGCAGAAGTAATTAGAATGATCATGTGGGTGCGAAGCTCTGTTTTTTCCATGCATTAATACCAGCAGTCTCTATTTTTCTTACTTGCAATAAATGTATGTTTGAAATGTTTATATGTCTAATGTCAAATCTCAGGCATGGTGAACCTGATGAGGGAAGTTGAAAACACCCTGAAACTTTGGGGTTTAGTTAAACATTTTTGGCGAAATCGCTGAGAGGTAAGGTGTGAATAGGGAAAGGCTTATGGACTTACTTAGCATTTATGTTAACATCTATTTATATATTGGTTTCTATGTAGGTGTCCCTTGTGGTTATATAGTTGGCAACTACCATATGTAACAACTTCTAGAAGTGGAACCATCCTAATGTTTATCATGGAGGAGTTGAGCAATTTGTTGATGTAATAATAAGTCAAGGGTGTTGTGCCCATACAACTATATACATAGTTTGATAAAGAATTCAGAAGGTAGTACTACGTGGGGGTTGCAAGTATTAAAGGCGCATTGAATGGTCATGTGGCCTCAGGCCAATTGGGCTCTAAGTGTTTTTAGCGAGGTTTTACTCTTTGGTTGTCATTTCGTTGGTTTTGTGACTGAGAGGGGAAAGAATAACTCGTTGTATGGTAGCTATGCCTGGCCTGAGCTATGCTCATGGCCAGGGTAGCACTGGTGTTTTCAGCAAGCGCTGCAACCAAAATTGCCCTCACTAGCTAACTACGAAAAATGAGAATACTGCATTGTTTCCAGTCTTTAGTCTTCATTTTGAATTTATGCATAGACCCTAAATTAATTTGGCTTGCTTTTGTTGATAGGTGTGGGGGTCATGGCACGTAATCTCTGGGTTTTGAGTTGGGCATCCACGCTAGTTTCGTTTTGGTATTTTAACTGGTAAGTCCAGGGTTTAATCACCTTTCACTCTATCTGTCTCAGTGGTTTTGGAGAAGGGTTTGATAAATGTGTAAGCGGGGATTAGTGATGCCTTTGGCTCACATGGTCTTGTAATCTCCATGGTGGTCACCTTTGGCTTGACCTAGTGTTTAGTCCACGATTGTAAATAGCGATTCAATGGGTGCATCTACTAAGGGTTTTGGACTTGGTTGCTTCAATGTCAAACAAATCGTGCCTTTGTAAATTATGGGTTTTGAGAGACTATTACTTCCTATATGTATGTATGGAGCTTGCCCTTGGGTTTTGAAATGGGAAATGGCTTCTGCGTTGTTCTTTCCTTTGATGTTTAAATGGCCTTTGAAGATATTTTGGCTACTGCATTTTCAATTTGATCGAGCTCTGTCAATTCCCAATTTCTAACATAAAGTTTGTTTGTTTTAAGTAATGGAATCCATGCTAGAATATATGTGCCCTACCGTTGCTCTGTTCTGCTGCATCTACTAAGGGTTTTCGAATCTTTAATATAAATAAATGTTGACAGATTATGTGTTGATAGTGCAGGATGTTGTAGTTGTTGTATTTATTTTGGTTTATGAAAATGTCTATCCAGCATTGTTTTACTTTTAAACCTAAAGGGATTTGATCCCTGCCTTTGGCGTTTTATGTATGGGGAAGAATACTTGCTGTAGGTGTTTCATTCTATGGTAATGAGAATTGTTTGTTGGGTCAAATACTACTTCTGTGTAAACGATATGGATATCTAATTTATGTGTGTTTCAATGTTTAAATTTATATGATGAGCATTTGATTGGGATGGGGTTTGATCCTCTGTCCCGTTAGAATGATATGTTAATGATTTTGAATGTTGTGGATTATTTGATTTCTGAAAAGCAAATCGTTGAGTTTCTTTTTCATAGTTTAGGTTGCAAGAATGAAAATGTCTGATACTACGTTTATAATTCGTAATGATGGAAGATGCGTTTAATCTCTTGTAATGAGTTGACTGTGGGTGATAATCAACCCTTAGAATAGTTTTGTGGATGATTAACTTGTTTCAATATGGGAAAACTTTGAGGAAGAATATGTTGTACATGCCTTCACTACTTGGAACTTTTAATTCGAAGTCTATATTTGTTTTCCTAAAAAGGTTAGTAGTTTTCAAACATAATCCTAACTAAATCTATGATATGTTGATGTTGTATATTTGAAAGAGGACTTTAACAGAGACAAATATAAAAAGTGTTGTGAACATAAATCTTATCCTAGCTATACAGAGTATATGGAAAATGTAATTGCAAACTCTATTTCAGAATCAAGAGGATATATATAATTTCAATAATGCTGCTCTAAATGGAGCAATCTAGGTGTATATAAATACTAAGAGCAGGTTTATAGGTTATTGGTTTGCTAGGATGTCTAGCACAGGAACCTGCTAGACGTTCTACTGATCCTAGCTTCTAAGTTAACAACAATTCTTTTTGTTTGTTCCTAGTAGAAAGTCTATATTTAAATGATTTAGGATGAAAGAAAAACAAGGCCAAATGATGCAGGGGTAGCATCTTGTGTTACTTATCTAACCGCTATTATAACTTGAAATGGAAGATTCACATTTCATACTTGATTACTTTGTAGCTTGCTCCCTTCCTGAAGTAACCTGCACACTCAAACAATAATTATTGTAGAGCCCTCTGAGCTCAACTAGCCTGTTAAAATGACTTTGGGACTACCACATTACTCCCAACGTTGACCCTTAAACCTTTCTGGTTCTATCTTGATCCCCCTGAGCTTGGTTCCAATGTGCAATGAGAGGTAGAGGCCCTAGATCCACTATTGGTTCAGTTCTGAGAATTTCTAGGTTATGCTACTTCAGCTTCTTGGAGCAGAATCCTTTTCTTGGATTACCATAATAGAATGATAATGACCAAGAATGATAGATGATCCCAAAACTTGGGATCTGCCCTCTTTAAGTAGGGAAGCCTTTCAATTAGGACTGTTGAAACAATTAGTTTCTTTAAATTAGATAATTAATAATTAAAATGTATTATTTAATTAAATACCTAGTCCTTTGAACTAGGACTTTTCCAACTGTTTAACTATAAGTCATTTTGATTTATGCTCTTAATAATAATTATAATAACAACAAGTATACTAACAATAATTACATTTTACTTAACTATTAATACACCATGTATAATATAAATTAATGCATAGTCAGATATACTAATTATCTTCCATAATTAAATAATAACACCATTATTAGTAAAGCTCTTAATAATAATAATTGCGTGGAGGCCTTTATACATGTTAGTCATAAAAGACTACTAGTAATTATCTTTTATTTAGTTATGTGTCATCACATGACACTCTTTTCTCTTTAACTTTTAGGGACACAATCCACTTCTTTAGATGGTCTTGGTCAGCTTGGTTAGGTACCTCTAGTCTCTCTCTTTGCATGTCGGATTCCCTGGTTTAACATGGTAGTTCCCGTAGTAGGTTATGATGGATAAAAAGATGAATCATTTAATCAATTTAAACAAATGTGATAAAAGTGCTCTTCAGAGTCTTTCCGACTCAACACTTTGAAACTCCGTAACCCCGAGTGCTCTTCAAAGCCTTTTAACTCAACACTCTCACACGGGCGTTACTCTAGTGCAATTCCAGAGTCCCTACTCCACACTATTGCTAGAATGTGGTTTTGAGGTACATCTAGAATATTTAAGTTTCCTCGGATCTGGTATTCGTTTATCAAGCTTGGAGTGCTCCAGGGATTATGACCAACACTCAATGTACATCGGGGCTTACTCCCAGTACATAATGTTTCCTCTAGGTACATCAGGGCTTTTGCCTAGTACGTAGGTAATCCATGTGTTCCTGAGTACATGCTCTACACACCATATAAGTCAATCATGTCATTCACATCACTGTACAGTATGTAAGAAAAGATCATCTCAATATATTATGGTTTTGTACCAACATCATATGGTAAAAACATGAATCAAAACATTGGGGCTTCCTTTCCCAGTATATAATCAAATAATGAAATTCAGTCAGGGTCCATGCCCAATATGTGAGTCTACAAAAGAATAAATCATATGCACTAGGGCTCATGCCCAATAATCAGAATAAATTCTATGTGCTAGGGCCATGGCCCAATATAACATCATAAAATAGTCAGTCCAAAATTTGGGATATTACACCTATCATTAAGGGTTCAGATTCAAGACCCTAGGGAGTCATGTTTTTCCCAGGTTGCAATGGAGTTTGTATTAAGTCATGTCACACGGATCCACATTTGTATTGGTTGTGGCTGTGTTATCATCTCATCATGGATCTACGCTTGTGTCTAGTAGCCATGATTGTGTTTAGTTGGTCATTACTACCATGGATCTGCAATGTATTGGTCGGTGTTGGGTGTGTGAGCTCTCTCAAATAAAAACACCTAATATTAATTATCAACAAAGATTAGTAAACTTAGAGTTGAAGCAAAATATAGGAAAAGGTAGAAAAGGTTGTAAATTTTCAGGTTTGTCAAACCTAAAAAAATGTTTTAGTAAGGAAAAAGATCGAAAGATCTTTCAAAATGAAAAACCGAGTTAAATATTTGAGAATACAATTAAATCACAGATCAGAATAGTACTAGATCATACTACTCTACTTCTATGGTTAATTAATAAGAAAGATGGAAACAAATACTGAAACACAAATTACATCTAGAAAAAGTAAGAAACGACTAAATTAAACTTCCAGATAACAACTATGAACAGAATCAGAGCTACGGATATTAGATGTTTAATAGGGAGAACTTGTAAATGTAAATTAATTTAGACTAAACCATCTAATTCTACTCTTCTTGATTATGTACATCAAATGTAATAGGAACTGGAGTAAATGTATTGTAATGACTTTCAAATGTAATGAGTAAGCTAAATGGAAGTAAATCTAACTTAACTTCTACAAACCAATGCAAACTAAAAATCAACAAACAACCATTAACTTAAACAGTATGAACTACTGTCTATCCATATGTGAACAACATGAAACTAATGTAAGTTAGAAGCAAATAGAAAACTTAACAAAGATGTTAAACTGAACTATATTAGATTTGGAAGCAAGTAGAAAACTTGATAAAGATATTTTATTATTAATCCAGATCTTGCAACATGAACATCTTCATTAAATAGAAACTAGTCTTAATATTAACAAACTAAAACAACTCAACGAATAGAATTATCAACTATAACTTGGAAATAAACTATTTACAAACAACATTCATACATTCTGAACAGTAACTAAGTAACAAAACAGGTTAAAGAACTAAAGTTTGGAAGAAAGATAAGAAGAGGCTAAGGAGGAAATAATGATGAAAATTGAATTAAAAACTCCAAATAACATAAAACAAGATTAAATTACATCTCAAACTATTAAGGAGGAACAAGAAGAATGATGATTAAGAGGTAGAAGAAATTAGCTTCGGAAAAATGCCTAAAATAATACAGAAAACACACATGTCCGAATGATGATCCGAATGTCGGTCCGAATGGCAGTCCGAATGATGATCCGAATGGAGGAAAACGTTTTAAAGGGAAGGAAGGAAGAGTTTTTGGATGATTTAATTACCAGCTGGCTTCTGCAAATGATCCTACTATGCATAGGAAGCAGTAGAGAGGTTATTAGAGGCTAAGAATCTATCTATGCGAATCATTACCTAAGGGGAAGAATGATTTTATAAGAAGTAGGAAGAAGATTGGAAGAGAAGAAAGGAGAAGGTTGGAATAGAATAAAGAAGAATTAACCTACATCAAACAGGAAGAAAAACTAGCAGAGGAGAAAAGAAAGAAAGGAATGCTAACTATGGAAGAATTTGGAAGCAATATATAACTATGATGATGGAAGGAGGACTGAAAACAAACTACAAATTATTAAACTATTGAACTATTGGTCAACCATTCTAACTCAGAAGAAGGAAGGTTCTATTAACAACAGAATATCAATTACAGAGGAATGAAGATAATACACATAGGAAAATGAATTAGATTACACACAGGAAATAAACTAGTTAATTGCAAGAAAAGAAATGCAAAAAATGTAAATAAAACCTCTAGTTGATGAGGGGCCCTTCCTAGCAATCGGAGGGTGAAATAGCTCAACTTAAACGACTACCAGTAGAACATCAACAATCTGCTACTTCCATTAACTTGAGAAGAATTACAGACTCTGTCTTCACACTAACTACGACTGCAAATTTTTGGACTAAGACTGGAAAACCATCGTGAATTCAGAAGCTAACTCATCTCAATCACAGAGGCGGCTATTTATAAGTTACAATGGTGAGAGGGTCGACAGAGTCGACCTCTCTAATAATAGGAGTGTTTAAATGACTGTAACTGTTGATTTAATTAATACATGCCAACGCAAGGAGCATTCTTCAGACTTTGATGGGGTTAGTTCCTTCACAGAGCATCTACAACATCAATCTAACTCAAACGTGGATGAGCAGTGTGCTGGCAGACTGAATTGCAAGTAGGAGAACTCCTTCTAGAACGACGGCATGAATGAATGTGAGCAGGCGTGAACAGGTGTGCGTAACTCCCGGCCAAACGAACAAGAGAACTAGTGCACTGGAGTGTTGACATGGGCACAGGAGCTACATTGGCACACTGAGCATGATTCCAGGTTGAATGCGCAGACGAACCGGAGGTTAAAGTGTTCACGTGGACATGAGATGTGTTGTCAAGCTTGGCGAGCATAAGGACAGATCTTCTAGAGCAATAGCTCATTAACCAGGCCCATTGTGTGTCGAACAGAATGCATGTGTCCTTCTCTTCATTCAATGGTCTAAGATGTGTCAACCATAGATTTCGCGGGCTAAACAGAGGGTTGAACAATGAGCTGGATGCATTTCAGGATGAGCACATAGCGCACGGTCTGAATGATGGGTCATTTGCAAATCGTAGCTTGTCAATTAAAACCATAAGTGTTAATTATTCCCAAAAACATCATTTTAATCATAAATAAACCATAATATACGAAACATAATAAGATTTGCATGGTAAGTAAATTTGTGCATACTTGGACTGTTTGATGAGCTAAATGGATAAGAAAACAACTTACTATAGCAAAAATGATAGAAATAGCACCACTTCGAGTAAACTAAATGATAAAAAATGGTGACAAAATTGGACACCAACATTCCCCCAAACTGGAGTCATGCCAGGTCCCATTGAGCAAAACAAAAAGTGATTAGGAAGAAGGCCGAGCTGCGATAGCAGCGGTCTTCGACTCGGATGATGGATAATCATGCTTGGTCTGGAGCTTCTTGAAATGACCCCTTAAGGAATTATACTTTACTCTAAGGACAACATTGGATGTTATTTTGGCATTAACCGAGCATTCAGTGCTTTTCAATTATGTACACAACATCTTATTTTCTTCAAGGTGCTCGGAGATTGTCTCCACATAGCTTTGACTTTCTTCTATTAATTGCACTATCTCTTGGGTTAACTGATCCCACTTTTGCTAACTCAAAATAGGTTTTTCTATACCATGCTCCAAGTCAATTTGAGGACTCTTTTCTTTTGGAGATGTCTCAACATTAATAGTTTGTTCTTCAAAACTTTTGTCTTTGTTACATGCAGGAGAGCTTCTAGCAGCACAGGCTTCACTCATCTGAACGAATGCATTATCTAGTGTGAGAAGGGATGACTCAAAAGGTATGATCGTCCAACTGAATATTTGAGCATGAGGGATGAATGATAGTCTGGATGTTAGGCTGATCAATGGACTGGTCATGATTTGTCTCTCCAGGTTTAGTAGGAGAATGTATTGAATGGACAGAGTCCATATCATCTAAGGAACTCTCATCAGATCATATACGTTTAGCGTTTGGTTCTTCTTGGGCATGAAGGTGTTCTTAAGAAGGGAAATATTTGATAGTAGATAAATGAGGGTTTAATATCTCAAAAACAAAATGGTCCCAAGTTTGACCTCTCTCCTCTAGTTGATGAATGATAAAAAGCTTAATGAGACAATGGTGATATAAGCTTCCTGAAGAGTTAATGGTATTCTTTCTAACTTGACTCGACATCTTTTCCAAGCTCTTTAGAAAGTATAATGGGAAATTTAAAGTTTGATTATTGAAAAAATTAGGTAACAGTCTAATATGGCAAGCTTTAAAAATAGTGAACTTACCCTCACAGGTGACTAAGTGAATAATAATGGTCAAAAGATCCAAGTACTCTAGCTTGATCCATTCTCTATGAAAACCTTTGGTGCTAGTAATGTGTTGAAAATCGAGCTTGAGAGTGAACTGGTGAGCTTCTCATGGAAGAAACAAATGCTTGTGCCATCAGGCACCTTCTCTAGGGAGCTTCGTAGCTAACGCTATTGACTCTTCTGTTACGGAGAAGACAAGATGGCCAACCTTGGTCGTTTTGCCATCGAAACCTTTGGCAAACAACAACGAAATTTGATGGTCGTGACCATCAATGCGGTGGAGAAATGGATTCCAACTTGCTTGAGAGAATAACTCATGGCATCTTTTAAACTCAGGGATATGAAGAAGATCTTGGTAGCTACCTGGCTCACAACGGTTAGACATTGCTGATAGAGGATGGGGGAAGCAATAGATAAATGTAAGGGATAAAAGGAATTTGCAGAGAACACAACTCGCAGAGAGAGAAATGAAGGGTGAACAGAGTGAAGTAGAAGTTCACGTAGCCATCATTTAAATTGAAGTCTGTTTGGATGGCTGGGTGGTCATATGTAAAGTGTGTTTTGAAAGATCACACTTGTACTTTGAAGATCTTGGGTTAAGTGCCAGAATTGAAGTGCGTGAATTCGGTAGATGCATGTTTGGTATAGCATATTCAACCATGTCCAAAGCCAAGCTTTGGACAGGTTAAACGAAATTCACGTAATGGGATATTCTACACGTGGAATATCACAAGGATCCGATCCATATGTTGGTGATCTATACGATGGGTAAGACCATAGTGGTCATACAATGATTCATAATGACACAATATTCATTCATTTAACAAGATGAGATGAATAAGGAAATAAAACCAAGTGCGATATTTGACGTTTAATTGATCCCTATCATCATTGGTTAGTCAGAATTTTCAAAAATATCTAGCATGCTATTTGAAATATATAAGCTAAAATTTCTTTAGCATTTTTATTCAAAACGTTGCTTATTTGTTGCATTCGTCACTTCATTTGGATCGGCATTCAATCCGTCATTCATCCTTTGATACAAACTTTTGTCTATACAAACTTTTATTGCTAAAGACAACTGGAACTGATTTTTGCAAGGAATTTTTAAGGCTGTTAGTGCACACAAAATGCTATAAAATTTGCTTTCTATAACTTTTAAGTCATGTCCCCTTTTTGTTTGTCTTTAATTAAAACAATTCGCCTTCTGCTTTTGCATTAACCTACAAACATCTATCACTTTCAAAGATAAATAAACTTTTTTGTTTAATAAAAATAAAAAAAATAGTTTAAAACAGTTCTAATCCTCCCCCAAACCAAAGATATGGCTTGTCCTCAAGCCAACAAAAAGAGCATTAGATATTCAATTATTTTATCAATAGCTGAAAAATGTTGTAATACTTTTCTCAAGAAAATGAAATATTAACTAAACATGTGGATGATTCAAGTATGTACATTTATCATAAAGAATAGAACAGTGCTTAAAAGGACCATATGAAGAGTGATAGTATAATTTGATATGAAAGATGCCACAGAAAAACTAGCCATCAATGACTCATTTTAAAGATTTATTGTCATCCCAAGATATAGATAAGGTGTACCGTAAAGCTTGTGAGATTTTCATAATTATGGGTCCCATTTCTAGGATAACATCCTAGATATTGTTTGAATTAGATGACAAGGTCCAAGTTCAACTTACAGTTATTCTCTAATGGCAATATAGATGATTGGCCAAAACATGTGTTTGTATACTCAGGTTTCTTATATATGAATCATGTGCATAGTAATGCATTATCTAATCTCTTTGACCCAATACTGACCTGCTGCTAGCAGGCCTATTCAGTACCCCGGTGGGTTTATCTTGGTACCATGCAAGCATAGTCCCACTGCCAACGAGCCTGTTCAATACCCTAGTGGGTTTACTTGCATTTACCTAGCTTCCTTGTTTAAGATTTTACTTAGCATGGACCCACTACCAGCAGGCCTGTTCAGTACCCCGACGGGTTTGCTTCGTATAATGATGTATATGTATATATTTTTTTGTAAGGAAGCCAGTTGGCACTAAAGTGTGCTAAACCTTCTAAACACATGATTCGAAATATTAGAATGAACCTTTATGAGCAACTTTTACTTATAATAGCCAAAGTTATGTATCATGTCAAAAGTTAATAACCTAAAGTTGTTCTTTGATCTATATCTATCTCTTTCATAAGAATTTAGTAATGTTCCCCACAAGAATAAAAATAACATTCACTTTTAAGTTACCTTTAAAAGATGCTTTAAGAGACAAGTTTTGATAATTAGTCTAGGATAATCCAATGATCCATAGGCGTAAGATAGTATTTTTTTTTAGATCATAGCAATTAAGATAGGTCTTTTAAGCAACAGTTCTAAACGATAATCAGAAATGTGCATGCATGAATCAAATACCATATTCAAAATCATAAATGAAATGGTTGCGAAATAATGTAAAGGACACTTTATCTTTTGCCAAAAATGTCAATTTCAACAATAATTGAAAAAAAAAGGGATTAGGATATATTGAATTTTTTTTCTTTTAAGTGCTTCCCTTTCAATAATATTGCATGAGCAGATAAGGTCCTTGTAATTAAACTGCAAAACCATTGTTAGATGATCTTCATTTATTCAAAACAAAACATATGTACAAAAAAAGTCATAAGAAATATAAAAAGGAAGAAAAGTCTTCCTGTTTTTAATGGCAAAAATTTCAAGAGTTGATCATACAAATGAATTCCCTGTATAAATACAATCAGCTTGTTAGAAATAACTCTTCATTATTATAATTAAAAGAAAAACACAATATATTTACATATGTACAAATAAAGACAATCCTTTAGAAATTTCAGGGACTAGGAGGAGGAGGAATGACTTCCTCTTCTACCAGCTCCATCTCTTACTGTTGTAAGGCATTCTGCACAAAGTCTTGTTTAGATAAAGGTTGGTGATAAAGTCTAAGTCTATGGCCATTTACAACAAAGGAAGTTTAAGAATCATCAATTGTTTTAATTTTAACGGATCCATTATCGAAGGCTGTAACAATTTCATAAGGACCCATCCAGCAAGTAGTCAATTTACCTTTAAAATGTTTGGATCTCGAATCAAAAGTAATGCCTAGTCTCCTATTTTAAATTGTTTTTGTTTAATGTATTTGTCATGCCATTTTTTATGTTGATTATGTATTAAGATTGTTCGTTGGATAGCATCCTATCTAATCTCGTCTAATTCATTTATTTGTAAGATTCATTGTTTATGTGCTTCTTCTAAATTCATTCCTAACTGAGTAGCCATACAAAATGTCTTAACCTGAAATTCAATGGCTAGGAGAACTTGTTTTCCATAAACAATTTCATAAGGTGTGTGGCCAGTGGTGTTTCTCTAAGTTATTCTATAAGCCCACAAGGCTTCTGGGAACCTATCTGCCCAGTCCTTGTGGTGTAACTGAATGGTCTTGGTCATGATAGCTTATAATACTTTGTTTGTGCTTTCTAATTGATTATTTGCCTGAGGATGATATGGGGAAGATTTAGAATGTCTAATACCATATTTATTAGTAAGTTCTTTCATTAACTTGGAAGTGAATTGAGATCCTTGATCGGTTACAATTTCCCTAGGTAAACCAAATTGGGTAAATATTTCTTCATACATAAACTCTACCACTGATTTCTCTATGACTCAAAATAAAGCTTTGGCTTCTACCCACTTGGTGACATAATCTGTATATACTAGGATGTACTTCTTCTTATGAGACATAGGGGAAATTGGTCCAACGAAATCTAGAGCCCATTTTTCAAAAGGATCAATCATAACTTGAGGTTGCAAAGGCATCTCATCAGATGGCGTGGGTCTACCCATTCTTTGGAAACTATCGCATCCCTTAACATATTTGGCAGCATCCTTGAAGATGCTTGGCCAATAATATCCAGAATGTAAAACCTTATATGTTGTTCTTTTATCAGAAAAGTGTCCATCGCAAGGTCCACCATGACATGCATGAAGAATCTCTTCCATCTCATCCTCTCATACACATCTTATAATAATAAGGTCAGGACCAGTACGAAAGAGATCATTATCCACCCAGGAATAGTTAGAGCTTTGAACTATAATTCTACATTTTTCGGGTGGGGAGAGAAGGTTTGGTAGCTTTCCAGTTGCCAAATAATTGGCTATGTCTGCGAACCATGGGGTTCAAACAGATATAGCAAATAAATGTTCATCTAGGAAGCTATCATCAATAGGACTATCATCGTTGTCAATTTGAATTCGGAAGAGAAAGTCTGCTACTACATTCTCTCGACCAGGACAGTCGACAATGGTGATATTAAACTCTTGTAACAGAAGAAGCCACCGAGTCACTCTGAGATTGGTAACTGGTTTATTCATAAAAAATATAATATCAGAATGATCGGTATGTATGAAAATTTCATATCATGTGATATAATGACGAAACTTATTGATGGAATAGACTACTGCGAGAAACTCTTTTTCGGTAACAGTGTATTTTGATTCTGCAAGAGTCAATTTTTTACTAGTGAAATAAATGGCATAAGATAACTTTTCCTCTTTTTGACCTAAAACTTTTCCTATAGCTATGTCGGATGCATCAATAGAGATATGAAAAGGAAGGGACCAGTTAGGGCCCCTAAGTACTGGTGCTACTGATAACTTTCCTTTTAAAGTTTCGAAATCCTGTTGAAAAGGTTCAGTCCATTGAAATTATGTGTCCTTCATGAGTATTTTGAACATAGGTGCGACTATCTTGGTGAAATTTTCTATAAAATTCCTATAATAACCTGCATGGCCGAGCAAGCTTCTAACTTCCTTTGGAGTCTTTGGAGGAAGAAGATTGACAATTATCTCTATCTTGGCAGGATCCACCTTGATACCTTGAAGAGAGACATGATGTCCTAGAACTATGCCCTCGGTTAATAACATCTTGCATTTTTCATGACTAAGGGATAAGTTTGTGTCCTGAAATCGAATAACAACTGTCTTTAGGTTATCAAGGGCTTCTTGGAAGGTATTACCATAGACTGTGAAATCGTCCATGTAGACCTCTACACAATCATGTATAAGGTTAGCAAAGCTACCTAAAACTACACGTTGGAAAGTAGCAGGTGCATTACAAAGGCCAAATGGTAACACTCTATAGGAATAAGTCCCCTAAGAGCAAGTAAAGGTAGTCTTGTGTTAGTCCTCAGGTGCTATTAATATCTGATTGTATCCACTATACCCATCTAGGAAAGAAAAGTATTGTTTCCTCGATAGGGTATCTAATACCTGATCTATAAAAGGTAGAGGGAAATAGTCTTTAAGAGTGGCCTTGTTCAATTCTCGAAAATCAACACAGATACGCCACTTCCCTGTGAATTTATTTGGAACTACTACCAGAGGAGACACTAGTCCACTTACTATTAGAAATTGGGTAAATGAATCCAGCGTTAAGAAGTTTTTGTAATTCTTCTTTTACTATATCTTTGAGAGCTGGGTTCATTCTTCTCTGGGGTTGTATAACGGGAGGTTTATTTGTGTCTGTGTAAATGTGGTGAATACAAGTCTCTGGGTGTATACCCTTCATATCGGTGTATTCACAAGCGAAAGCTCCAGTTTGACTTTTGAAAACTTTTAACAATTGATTTTGCTGACTCTCTGTAACATACCCTTTTAGCTGGAAAACATTTTGTGTTAGCAAACATTATTCTAACTTTTATTGTAAAGTTTTATGTTGGATAGGTGTCCAATGATGACTTTAATTTGCACAATATATTATTATTAAATAAATAAATAGGAGACAAACACCTAAGAGGACTGTTAAAAGAGTGGTTACTGATCCACTAGGTGGAATGGAATCTGGGATAGAAGGCAATGGATAAGTGGCAGCATCATGCTGCAACTAACTAGCTGTTGGTATGGGACAACTCCCTTGAAATGTGGTCATAGTGCCCTGAAAGATGGGACTGGAGCTTGAGGCTCATTTATTCCAAACTGACCACTAAAGACCTAGGCAGTCTATATAATAGCCATCAAATTGTGAACTGAGGTTCATCACGTTTCCTGACGAGGAAATTTACCTTGGGGTTTTGCTGTGTTTGCACCCAAGAGATTTGATGAGGGGATATGCTATCTTGTTGATCATGTTGTGAGTCTGCCAAACTCTTATTGAGTTCAGGAGGTTGACACTGAGTGAAGAAGGCATGTTATTTTAGGAGGTTGATGCCGAGTGGAGAAGCCATGTTATTTTAGGAGGTTGATGCTGAGTGGAGAAGGCATTTTTGCGTGCCTTGCTTCTACACAGATGCCACCCACTTATTGGATTAGTAATCAAGCTCGGGGTTTCACTAGAAGCCAGCAGTTGAGCTACTTCTTCTGAAACAGGTTGGGAGGAACATGCCTTCTTGGTTGTTTGTCGGCCCTATCGTCATTTACAGGTTCCATTATCTTATCTACTTTTATTTTTAAAATTCTGTTGTCTATTAACCTTTACTATTTATTTTATAAGTTTATTTCATTTTCTTGAGTAAATTAATAATTCTGTATGAAATTGATTTGATTGAATAAAATAGTCTCTGCATTTTTCCCCATGCAAAAAGGAACAACATCGTACTCTAGCATAGAGAAAGATTAAGGTAGATAGATATGATAGGCAAATTGCTAAGATGATGGAAGTACTATTCTGTATATTCTGTTAGTTTATCTACTGATAGTGATTAAGTATTATTTACTACATTTCTTTACATTACTATTCTTACTTCTATAATTTTTTTCATCAAATAGAATTTTATTGTCTTAAAAGATTATTACTGTTCTTTATAATTATTATGGAAATCATTGCTGAAACAAAATTAAGAAAGATTGTAAAATCTCATCATACAGAACTGATATGTCATTTCAAGTTTTCAATTTAAGGTTTGTAGTTTCCATTTATTTTCTTCTCAAAGTTTACTATAATCTACTATTATTTCCATAATTGTACACACAGGACAGATAAGCAAACATAAGTCTCATATCACAAACCTAGGGTTACATATTTCACTTTCAAAACCAAACTTCAAACTACTGAATTTATTATCGAACGATAGCAGCAAGGATATTAAAAGATATCTTTTATTTAAACAGTTTCCAACTATTTCCCAAATCACATGTTCCTATGGCCATAAAATAAAAACACACAAATGCATTCCTTTCTATATAATCAAGCTAGTTAAACAAGCTCCCTGTCATTACATAGATTCATTATTTTATTAACAATAGACAAACCAAACATTTTTATCAAAATCGTTCCTGTAGGTCGAGTAGTTTATTTACAAATATCATCTCCAAGGTTTAAGATATTACAATGTCTGTAGGAGCAGAGTCAAACAGAAATCACAAACACTAGTTGATGCCGAAAATGTATCAACGAGCAACATCAATTTATATATTACAAAATGAGGATGAAACCCTAACCCTTAGGAAAATATTCATAAGTTTGAAACACAGCAACATGTGTTACAAATTGACGATGCTGCATATATGCCGAAGCCTATCATGCATTACAAACACATAACCATTGTTTAAAAGACAGTAGCAGTATTTTCATTATACATACATAGCACATGATTTCTTTTCCCAATGTTTAAACATTTCATGAGTTGACATTCCATAAAGAAAATGATAGCAACAGGTGTGTTCAACCTAGTTGCACAACTATTATCGCATTACATTAAATTCGAACATAGAGGTCTGATAAAACACAAATTCTTTCTACGTTATAAATCGACGAGTCACAGGTTTTGTTCACAGGCAAAGCCCCAAAACAACGAACACAAAACAGTCAGGACAACATAGTTTTGTAAATATTCTTTTATATTATCAACTCAATAGAGTTTGAAACCCTTTTTAACGGAGGAACATTGCCCAGTTCAAAACTCAGAATCCAAACACTGTACAGTAACACTACAAACTATTACATCGACTTTGCAAAATGAGAAGTAACCTAACACAGGCGTAACACGAAGCAACATAGGTTTCGAACTACGATTTCCAGAACAAGTGTTACAACTTCAAACGTTTACCACACATCTGCCAGGAGATCCTACAGATGGTTTTCCACCAGGGCTTACCATTTTATAGCGTGCTATCCTTTGCCATCAAACCCAACACTATAAATCCATAATGAAGGCAGTATCTACCACACAAAACTGTAAGAAGTTATTAACGAGTTCCAACAAATGTTGTTAAAGCAAAACTGCATTATTTAAACAGTGATTCGAGTTGACTTACCCTCACTTTGACAGACAGATGGAATGCTTCAAGCTTCCAATTCCTCCAACCAATGCAACAAAGCAGCATGCAACTGATCCTTAACCAAGCTTGGAGTCTAAACCTCACCAAAAACCTAAGCTGTCACCTGACAAGAGCCACAGGGCTTTATTGCTTTACACTCAGTAAACTCAAGCAACTTATATATTAGGTTTCACAATAAAAATTACAGAGAATGGAGACATAGAGCCATCCACAAACCACCCAGGGTCGAGCCCTGCTAACCAGTGGTCTGTCGGCCTCTTCCCCAAATGAAAACACCAAATGAAGGCATGAAGGAAAACATCAAACGTTATTGCAAGACTGTCTTAGGGTTTTCATATCTCAACGATCGAGGCAACAGATCAATGATCAAGACTTAGCCAGCAAAGCCACAATAGTACCAAGGCAAAGATACGACCAAGCACCATTAATAACCTCATTAAATAACCAGCACAATTGGAGTACCTTATCACCAGGGCTGAGCATATAGCTCGGCGAACTATCACCATTCTTACCACTATATCACATGGAGCCAGTAACGCGTAGGAGCCATCAGAGCAAACCACTACCATCACACAAGATTACATTAAATATTGAATATCACGTATCATTTTCCAGACCCTCAACTGCAACAACATTAAATTCATGACAGCGCCAAGTCAGGGTGTCAACATGATCTCGGGATAATATCACTATTACATTACAACTGTAATAGAACCGTTGTATAGTTTCAAACCATAGAGTAAAATCATATCGTGGTATTACAACCATGTATATAGTTTCCAAACTATGTTACAATTTGCAAAAAAACTATAATCTATAGTTCCAAACCTTATGATGGAATCATATAACCACGATGTGAATCGAATCCAAACCTGAACACATATTGTCTATGTTATATGCATTTTAGATGTTAAGTCCCCAATTGCTTAGGGCGCACCATTTCATATTCAAATATTGAATTAACATTCATTCATTATGTACATAATAGAATAGCACTAAGTTTCTATTTGCATATAACTAGGCATTATAACCTTAGCATGTATTCCATAGAAGTATTATAACAATTCCATATGGTCACTATTACACATAATACTATTATCTTGTCAATGCAGTGATATAATCGAAAAAGTTATTAGTAGCACTTATGATTGAAGTACTTGGAACATGTCATGAAGGATTTTGAATACCATCGTTATCACAACTTTAGATCTCTTATTATTCAAACCTGAAATATTGATAACATTATCACATGCTTGTCGCAACTTTTATATTGTAAAATCTCACATGATGATCATATCAATTGTTTCCCTAATGAATGACAACATCGATTACAGCAGATGTATAGTGCAAAAATATCTCTAGCCACACTTACAAGTGTTAGGATAAAAATAGTACAGATCGATAAAGATAAACCCAAAATTACATACCATTGACATCTTCATGCATGGCAGTATGTATACATTTATCTTAAAAACAGAGATGACTAGATGAAGCGTATAACTTGTCTTGAATAACTGGAATTACTTTATTACCTTACCTGCAGATCTGCAAAAGAAAACAATCCAATGCTTTAGCTATCAAAGCTAAGTAAACCCAAGGGCACCCTGTAGAAACCCCTTCAGAAATATGCAAACAATTCATCAGTATTGTTACCAAATCATTACACATAACAAAATAAACATTGTTCTATCGCATCTTATTTATAACCAAGTATCTTTTTATGTTTAAGAATAAATACGACAATTTTATGAAGCTGTTATTATCTATTAAGTTAAATAACTTTCATTCCACAGAGAGCATTTCTCTTATGATTTAGGCTATATCAAAATTTTTTAATTTTTGCGATTTTTGGGATGTTACATGTGGTATCAGAGCGCAATTTCAAACTCTAGGCCTGATTGAGGCTCATGTGCGCAAACATAAAATAAATCAGAAAGTTTATGTTACTAACTTTTGTAATTTAATTTTATTTTGGCACAGAACAGATTGACCTTTAAATTGAAGGTATGGAAATACTAGGAGAATCAGTAGAGGACAGATCTCCTCATAATGAACGTATTAATCATAATAATACTAAAGGAATTTATGTTGAGTTAAAAAACCAAACTTCTGAAATTTTATGCACTGTACAAGATTTAAAATATGAGTTAAAATCTGTTAAAGAAGAAAATGAATGGATCCTTAAGGTACAAGAAGAGTTACAATAGAATTTAAAAGGAAATTATCATAGTGATGAAAGAGGCAGAAAATCAGAATTGAAGGCTGATTCTGAAATAATGTCCCACCAACATAAGCATAAGAAAACAAGAAATGATAAAAGGAACAGTTACTCAGCTTCTAAATCTGATCCAAGTAATGATGATATTAATTATGACAGTAGTAATAGTGAATGCTGCTCTAAAAAGAGAAAACATAAACATCATGAACATATTACTGGGGAATTTAAAAAGATTAAGCCACCTACCTTTAATGGCGAAAGTGAGAAGGGTGAGACAGCATAAGCTTGGCTGTCTGGAATGAAGTACTTTAATATTTATGACTACTCTTCTCAACTGAAATCCAAGATGGCTATTTACACTCTGACCGAGAAGGCAGATATTTGGTGGCAGGATCTTAAAAGGATCAAGAGTATAAAAGAAAAAGAAGTAGCTTGGACTATGTTTAAAAGTTTGTTTAAAAAGAAGTTTTTGTCGGAACAATATTTTGAAGATAATTCAAAGGAGTTTTACGATTTAAAGTTGGGTACAATGAACATGAAAGAACTGTGCAGCAAGTTCCTTAGCTTGGTGAGATACGTACCCTACATGGTTGAGGAAAAGCCTAAAGTACAAAGGTTTCTCAGTTGTTTACCTTCTAATATAAAAGACCGTATTGAGTATGATAATCCTTCCACTTTGAAAGAGGCCATGAGGAAGGAAAATTTTTGCTTTGATCAAAACAAAAAAAGAGAAGGAACAACTGGCTGTAAGAACAGTAAGACTAATCAATATAACTATGAAAAGAAGAATTTTAATCATAATGCTGGAGGTTTTAAGAAAAAATTTAATAACAGAAATTTTTCTAATAATTAACTGAATAATGCATCTCAGAACTCTACTGCTGCAAAAAAAGTACCTAATAATAATAATCACAACAATAATAATAACAATAACAACAGGTATGTTGAGCAGAAGGGACCCATAAAGTTCTATGAATGTGGTGGACCACATAAGAGAGCAGATTGCCCACGCAACAAGAGGACAGCCAACAATATTTATACTATGCAAGCAAAACCTACCGTTGTAGATATCGCAAGAGAAATGCCCAGGATAAATGCAGCACTAGAGAATCATCAAGTGGACCATCAAACATCCATGGTCGAAATTGAAGGTATTATACAAAACGAATCTATTTCTATTCTAATAGATCCAGGTGCAAATCTGAGTTATATTTCACCCACTTTAGTAAACCATTGCAAGCTAAAAATAGAGAAATTTGATAATGCATGGTTAGTTCAACTTGCAACAGGAACTAAAAGAAAGGTTACAGATTATGTTAAGAATTGTGAAATGTTTCTAAGTCAGTTGAAAACGCAATTTAATCTGAATATTTTACCCTTAGGGTCATATGATTTGTTGATTGGTATGGACTGGCTTGAACAGCATAGAGTTTTACTGAATTGTTATGATAAATCTTTTACATGTGTAAATAATGAAGGTAATACAGAAACAATAAAAGGAATTCATAGACAGATTTTAGTAAGGTAGATTTTTTCCTTACAAGTAAAGAGAGCTGCCAGAAAAGGGTGTAAAATGCTTGTTGTTAATGTTGTTAACGATGAGTGCACATCTAAAGAAGACAAGTTAAAGCTAAAGGATATTCCCATCCTTAAGGACTTTTCTGATGTATTCCTAGAAGAACTTCCAGGATTACCTCTGAAAAGAGAACTTGATTTCACCATTGAGTTAGTACTCGGTGTTGTACCAAACTCGAAGGCCCCCTATAGGATGAATATTCTAGAGTTAAATGAGTTAAAATCTCATCTGAAAGAATTAATAGATAAAAACTACATAAGGCCCAGTGTGTCCCCTTGGGGAGCACCAGTAATTTTTGTTAAAGAGAAGGACGGTACCATGTGTTTGTGCATTGATTACCGTCAGCTTAATAAAATGACAATTAAGAACCGGTATCCCTTACCCCATCATAGTTATGCCTTTTGGGCTAACCAACGCACCGGCGGTGTTCATGTGTTTAATGAACAACATTCTGCATAAATATTTGGATAAGTTCATAGTGGTATTCATTGATGATATTCTGGTTTACTCAAGAACTAAAGAAGAGCATGACGAACATTTAAAAATCATTTTACAAGTACTTAGAGAACATCAACTTTATGCTAAGTTCAGTAAGTGTGATTTCTATAAAGATAAAATTCAGTATTTGGGTCATATAATTTCTAAAGATGGTATTTTTGTTGATCCTGATAAGATAAACGCAATAAATGAATGGACTATCCCTAAAGATGTAACTGATGTACGATCATTCATGGGAATAATGGGGTATTATAGAAAATTTATTGAAGGGTTCTCTAGAATTGCTAACCCCATCACTTCTTTGCAGAAGAAAGGGAAGAAATTCATATGGGATCAAAAGTGTCAAGAGAGTTTTAATAAGTTAAAAGAGTTATTAACTACTGCACCCATCTTAAAAATTGCAGATCCCAATAAGGATTTCGTCGTATGCACGGATGCATGCAACGATGGAATTGGAGGGGTCTTAAGTCAAGAAGGTCATGCAATTGCGTTTGAGTCAAGGAAGTTAAAAATACATGAAAAGAATTATGCTACTTATGATCTTGAGTTGGCAGCCATGATACATGCTTTAAAAATGTGCCGCCCTCACTTGATCGGAAGAAAATTCATTTTAATGACTGATAATAAGGGCTTAAAGTATTTATTGGATCAAACAAATCTTAACGCAAGGCAAGCTAGGTGGTTAGCTTTCCTTAGCGAGTATGATTTTGAGATTCATCACATTATTGGAAAGGAGAATAAGGTTGCTGATGCATTGAGCAGAAATGCTAGATTGAGTTTTGTGGTAGCAATCAGTTTTAAAACTAGATGAGTTTTATAGATGCTAGATGAGTTTTAAAACTGATCTGAAAAATCAAATCGAAGAAGGAATTAAGCAAGACGAAAATTACCAAAAATTACATGATAAAGTGGCTGAAAATTCATTTGAAAATGTTATAACAGATTACAGTATTAATGAAAAAAGCTTCTTAACATATAAAAACAGAATTTATGTACCTAATTTTTCGAAGGTTAAGTTGTTGATTTTAGATGAAGTTCACAAGACTCCTTATTCAGGGCATCCTACTTATCAGAAAATGATAACTATGTTAAGAAAGGAGTATTTTTGGCCCAACATCAAGAGTGAAGTTGCTGAATATATAGCTATATGTTTTGAAGGTCAAACTATCAAAGCTGAACACCAACATTCAGTTGGGCTATTGTAGCCCTTACCAATTCCAGAATGGAAATGGGAAATTATAAGCATTGACTTTATTACAGGTTGGCCTAAAAATCAGAAGTAGAATGACTCAATTATGGTTGTTGTTGATAAACTTAGTAAAGCTGCTCATTTTATTCCTGTTAAAACTACTTTCAAGGCTTCTAACATTGCAGATATTTTCATGAAGAAAATTTTTTGATTGCATGGAATTCCAAAGGTAATTCTTTCAGACCAGGACTCTAAGTTCACCAGCAATTTTTGGATAGCACTGTTTAAAGGATTAAATACTAAACTAAATTTCAACACTTCTTTCCACCCACAAATTGATGGTCAAACAAAAAGAGTAAATCAGATTTTAGAGAACATGTTAAGATTGTATGTTAAAGATAAGCCATCTAAGTGGGAAGACTACTTGCACTTAGCAGAATTTGCCTACAATAATAAATATCAAGCATCTGTTAAGTTGAGCCCATTTGAGATTTTGTATGGAAGAAAATGTTGTACTCCAATTTATTGGGATAATCCTGTAGACAGATTGACGTTAGGACCAGATTTATTGAAAGAAATGGAGCTAACCGTGAAATAGGTTCAAGGTAACTTAAAGGTTGCCCAAGATTAGCAGAAAAGCTATGCTGATTTGAAACGCACTAAAAGATAATTTCAGGTAGGAGACCATGTTTTTATAAAGGTAAAGCCCAAGAAAAGTTCTTTGAAGCTTGGGAGCTGTGCTAAATTAGCACCAAGGTATTGTGGACCATTCGAAATCCTATCAAGGATTGGAGCTATTGCATATCAATTGGCATTGCCATATAATTTAAAAATCCACAATGTTTTTCACGTTTCTGTTTTAAAGAAGTATGTGCACGATGCTACTCATGTGCTGAATTAGAATGACATACAGGTGGAACCCAAAAGATATTTTCTAGTGGAACCGAACTGTATTCTCGACTGGAGGGAAATTATGCTTCGGAATCACACCATAGGGCAGGTAAAGGTGCAATGGAAACACCTTAGCCTTGATGAAGCTACTTGGGAGCAGGAAAGTAATATGCGGGCAGCATATCCATTTCTGTTCCATGACGAACTTGATGATGAATAAGCAACATCGAGGACGATGTTGAGCTTAAGTGGGGGTGTTTGTAACATAACCTTTTAGCTGGAAAACATTTTGTGTTAGCAAACATTATTATAAATTTTATTGTAAAGTTTTATGTTGGACAGGTGTCCAAGGATGACTGTAATTTGCACAATATATTATTATTAAATCAATAAATAGGAGACAAATACCTAAGAGGACTGTTAAAAGAGTGGTTACTGATCCACTAGGTGGAATGGAATCTGGGGTAGAAGGCAATGGACAAGTGGCAGCATCATGCTACAACTAGCTAGCTCTTGGTATGGGACAACTCCCTTGAAATGTGGTCATAGTGCCCTGAAAGATGGGACTGGAACTTGAGGCTCATTTATTCCAAACTGACCACTAAAGACCTAGGCAGTCTATATAATAGCCATCAAATTGTGAACTGAGGTTCATCAATTTTCCTGACGAGAAAATTTATCTTGGGGTTTTGCTGTGTTTGCACCCAAGAGATTTGATGAGGGGATATGCTATGTTGTTGATCATGTTGTGAGTCTGCCAAACTCTTATCGAGTTCAGGAGGTTGATGCCAAGTGGAGAAGGCATGCTATTTCAGGAGGTTGATGCTGAGTGGAGAAGGCATGTTATTTTAGGAGGTTGATGCTGAGTGAAGAAGGCATTTTTGAGTGCCTTGCTTCTACACAGATTCCACCCACTTATTGGATTAGTAATCAGGCTCGGGGGTTCACTAGAAGCCAGCAGTTGAGCTACTTCTTCTGAAACAGGTTGGGAGGAACAGGCCTCCTTGGGTGTTTGTCGGCCCTATCGTCATTTACAGGTTCCATTATCTTATCTATTTTTATTTTTAATGTTCTGTTATCTATTAACCTTTACTATTTATTTTATAAGTCTATTTCATTTTCCTAAGTAAATTAATAATTCTGTATGAAATTGATTTGATTGAATAAAATAATCTTTCCATTTTTTCCCATGCAAAAAGGAACATCATCTCTCTCTAGTACAGAGAGAGATTAAGGTAGATAGATATGATAGGCAAATTGCCAAGATGATGGAAGTACTATTCTGTATATTATGTTAGTTTATCTACTGATAGTGATTAAGTATTATTTATTTCATTTCTTTACATTACTATTCTTACTTCTATAATTTATTTCATCAAATAGAATTTTATTGTCTTAAAATATTATTACTATTCTTTATAATTATTATTGAAATCATTGCTGAAACAGAATTAAAAAACATTGTAAAATCTCATCATACAGAACTGATATGTCATTTCAAGTTTTCAATTTAAGGTTTGTAGTTTCCATTTATTTTCTTCTCAAAGTTTACTATAATCTATTGTTATTTCCATAATTGTACACACAGGACAGATAAGCAAACATAAGTCTCATATCACAAGCCTAGGGTTACATATTTCACTTTTAAAACCAAACTTCAAACTACTGAATTTATTATCAAACAATAGTAGCAAGGATATTAAAAGATATCTTTTATTTAAATAGTTTCCAACTATTGCCCAAATCACATGTTCCTATAGCCATAAAATAAGAACACACAAATGCATTCCTTTCTACAGAATCGAGCTAGTTAAACAAGCTCCCTGTCATTACATAGATTCATTATTTTATTAGCAATAGACAAACCAAACATTTATATCAAAATTGTTCCTGTAGGACGAGTAGTTTATTTAGAAATATCATCTCCAAGGTTTAATATATTACAATGTCTATAGGAGCAGAGTCAAACAGAAATCACAAACACTAGTTGATGCCGAAAACGTATCAACGAGCAACATAAATTTAATTATTACAAAATGAGGACGAAACCATAACCCTTAGGAAAATATTCATAAGTTTGAAACGTAGCAACATGTGTTACAGATTGATGATGCTGCATATAGGACGAAGCCTATCATGCATTACAAACACAACCATTGTTTAAAAGACAGTAGCAGTATTTTCATTATACATACATAGCACATGATTTCTTTTCCCAATGTTTAAACATTTCATGAGTTCATAGTCCATAAAGGAAATGATAGCAATAGGTGTGTTCAACCTAGTTGCACAACTATTATCGCATTACATTAAATTCGAACACAGAGGTCTGAATAATCACAAATTCTTTCCACTTTATAAATCGACGAGTCACAGGTTTTGTTCACGGGCCAAGCCCCAAAACAACGAACACAAAATAGTCACAGCAACATAGTTTTGTAAATATTCTTTTATATTATCAACTCAACAAAGTTTGAAACCCTTTTTAATGGAGGAACATTTCCCAGTTCAGAACTCAAAATCCAAACACTGTACAGTAACACTACAAACTATTACATCGACTCTGCAAAACGAGAAGTAACCTAACACAGGCGTAACATGAAGCAACATAGGTTTCGAACCACGATTTCCAGAACAAGTGTTACCACTTCAAACATTTTCCACACATCTACCAGGAGAACCTATGGAGGGTTTTCCACCAAGGCTTACCATTTTATAGCGTGCTATCTTTTTCCATCAAACCCAACACTGTAAATCCATAATGAAGGCAATACCTGCCACACAAAACTGTAAGAAGTTATTAACGAGTTCCAACAAATGTTGTTAAAGCAAAACTGTATTATTTAAATAGTGATTCGATTTGACTTACCCTCACTTTGATAGACGGATGGAATGCTTCAAGCTTCCAATTCCTCCTACCAACACAACAAAGTAGCCTGCAATTGATCCTTAACCAAGCTTGAAGTCTAAACGTCACCAAAAACCTAACCTGTCACCTGACAAGAGCCACAGGGCTTCATTGCTTTACACTCAGTAAACTCAAGCAACTTATATAGTAGGTTTCACAATAAAAATTACAGAGAATGGAGACACAGAGCCATCCACAAACCACCCAGGGTTGAGCCCTGGTAACCAGAGGCCTATCGACCTCTTCCCCAAATGAAAACACCAAATGAAGGCATGAAGGCAAACATCAAACGTTATTGCAAGACTGTCTTAGGGTTTTCATATCTCAACGATCGAGGAAACATATCAACAATCAAGACTTAGCTAGCAAAGCCACGATAGTACCAAGGCAGAGATATGACCAAGCACCATTAATAACCTCATTAAATAACCAGCACATTTGTAGTGCCCTATCACCATGGCTAAGCATATAGCTTGGTGAACTATCACCATTCTTACCACTATATCACGTGGAGCCAGTAACACATAGGAGCCATTGGATCAAACCACTACCATCACACAGGATTACATTAAATGATGAATATCACGTATCATTTTCTAGACCCTCAACTGCAACAACATTAAATTCGTGACAGTGCCAAGTTAGGGTGACAGCATGATCTCGGGATAATATCACTATTACATTACAACTGTAATACAACCGTTGTACAGTTTCAAACCATAGAGTAAAATCATATCACGGTATTACAACCATGTATATAGTTTCCAAACTATGTTACAATTTGCAAAACAGCTATAATCTATAGTTCCAAACCTTATGATGGATTCATATAACCACGATGTGAATCGATTCCAAACCTCAACACATATTGTCTATGTTATATGCATTTTAAACATTAAGTCCCCAATTGTTTAGGGCGAACCATTTCATATTCAAATATTGAATTAACATTCGTTCATTATGTACATAATAGAATAGCACTAAGTTTCTATTTGCATATAACTAGGCATTATAACCCTAGCATGTATTCCATAGAAGTATTATAAAAATTCCATATGGTCACTATTACACATAATCTATTATCCTGTCAATGCAGTGATATAGTCAAAAAAGTTATTAGTAGCACTTATGATTTAAGTACTTGAAACATGTCATGAAGGATTTTGAAGACCATCGTTATCACAACTTTAGATCTCTTATTATTCAAACCTGACATATTGATAACATTATCACATACTTGTCGCAACTTTTATATTGTAAAATCTCACATGACGATCATATCAATTGTTTCCCTAATGAATGACAACATCGATTACAGCAGAAGTATAGTGCAAAAATATCTCTAGCTACACTTACAAGTGTTAGGATAAAAATAGTACAGATCGATAAAGATAAACCCAAAATTACATACCATCGACATCTTCATGCATGGCAGTATATATACATTTATCTAAAAAGTAGAGACGACTAGCTGAAGCTTATAACTTGTCTTGAATAACTGAAATTACTCTATTACCTTACCTGCAGATCTGCGAAAGAAAAGAATCCAATGCTTTAGCTATCAAAGCTAAGTATACCCAAGGGCACCCTGTAGGAACCCCTTTAGAAATATGCCAACAATTCATCAGTATTGTTACCAGATCATTACACATAACGAAGTAAACATTGTCTTGTCGCATCTTGTTTATAACCAAGTATATTTTTATGTTTATGAATAAACATGACAATTTTATGAAGTTGTTATTATCTATTAAGTTAAATAACTTTCATTCCGCATATAGCATTTCTCTTATGATTTAGGCTATATCAAAATTTTTTAATTTTTGCGACTTTTGGGATGTTACACTCTCATCTAAACCTACATTTATATGTAGAAATTTTTCAGAAATAACCTCACATGGTACAGTATAAGATCCTAGTTGTTCTTCAGTTGAAAAGACACAATGTGTACTTGTAAATGTTGAGAGACTCATGTTTTCTTGAGATTCGTCTCCAAAAATCTGGTCACGTTGGGAAAAATACCGAGGAAAGTCTATTCATGTGGTGGAGTAAATAAATTGATTCAACACGTTTTCGATATTTTGTTCTTGAAGTGCCTAGGAAAGGTCACTAACAAGGGAAAGTTCTTCCAGGTTTTCTTCTCCAAAAGGACAAACTAAAAATAAGCTCTCAACTACGGACTATGCTGGTGGGTATAAAGCTAGGATTCTTGTAGATAACCCATTAAAGATAACCATTTCTCCATCCCTACATCCAATGAATGCATTGGTAGTAGCCAGCCAGGGTCTTCCTAAAATGACAGGATGCCCTCTAGATGGATATTTTGATTGTATAATCATGAATTCCATGGGATATTCCCATGAGGCTACTAACACCATAATGTCATCTAAAATCCCAGTAGGTTGTACCATAGTATGATATGCTAGTTCTAACATTGTTGGGGTCCGGCGAAGGAATGGTCTTGATTGGAGAGCTTATAAAACTATAGTAGTCATTAAGCTAATAGAAACCCCTAGATCAATGAGTGTGTTTCCTATAGTAGTGTTGTTAATGAGAACAATTACTACAGGATTTCCCGGATTTGTATACTTCGGAATTCTAGGTTGTTCTGCTATACAATCTGAGATTTCTCCTATGACATGTATTGTTGGAGGGTCTTTTTGTTTCTTACTTGGTCTCTTAATGCAGAGTTCTTTTATAACATTAAAAAAGATTGGTATATATTTAATGGTTTGTAATAAAGGAATCTTAATACAAATATTTTTCAATTCATTAATGATGTTATATTCTGGGTAAGTTACAGATTTTTCTATTGTTAGACGCTCCGGATATGGAGGTGATTTATTTCCTGATATTACTTCTTTATGAGGAAGGTTATGCGTTGAAGATTTAGGAACAACCACATTTTCAAGAATGGCATCATTTAAAATTTCATTAGGTATATTTTCTTCTTCATTTTCTTCTTCAATAACAACTGATGACTTAGGATGTTCTTGCAAAACTCTTCCAGACCGCAATTGAAATTCATGTATTGGTGCGAAGGAACTAGCATATGATGGAAGAGGTAATAACCCAATGTTATTAAGAGCTTGGGTTGGTTTGTTGTTAGGATTCGGTATCGGTTGTGCGGGTAATATTGTGAGTCTTGAAGGGTTCATATTTTGGAAATGATGAGGTTGATTTGGGATAGGTGGTAGTGAAGGAGGTGCATATCTAGGTAAAAGTTGTTGAACATTAGGTTGGTAAGGATATTTAGGTAAAGGAGGAGGTGTTTGAGTATAAGTTTGTCCTCTCCATCCATGTGGCCATTACTGTTGTTGAGCATTTTGAGGAGGGTACTGCGGCGGCCAATTCTGCCAACCTGAAGTGTTCCATTGTTGTGGAGGTTGATAAGGATGGTAGTAAGGTGGAAATTGGAATGATGGATCCTGACCTGAAGGTTGATCCTTAGGATTCCAAGGCATCCTAGATGTTTCACGAAAACTTCCACTCTTGTATACAGCTTACAACCCGAGCAATGATGGACAACTATCAGTCGAATGCTCTTTTGTACAGAGGTGACAAACTGAAACATTGTTTAATGGCAGAAAATACTCATTGCTGCATGCTCTTCATCTTGTCTCTTTTTAGCTTATAGTGCATCTAGCTGAGAACCCATAGCTCCTAAAATATCTATTTTGAAGTTTTCTAATAGGTTCCCTAACTCTACCCTTGTAAATCCACCAGGACTGGATGTGTTTCCTTTTGAATTCCTAGCATAAGATTCTCGAAAGCATCTTCCACCTTTCCCTCTGCTCCTAGACTAATTCCTACATAGTTCACAAATCTCTGCAAAAGATTTATGAAAAATGTCTCCTACTGCCATGAGATTAAGGTTATCCAATAATTCTTCTAAGATTCCTTTAAGCAAGAGTGTTCTTACTGCATTTTCTCGAAGATCACTATATTTAGATTTGTGTAACACATAGTTAAATCTTTCGAGATAGTCTTCCAGGCTCTCGTCTTCAAGCTATTGAATTTTAAAAATATCATTGTGAGAGTCCTTTGGTCTACAGTAATCCTGATATTTCCGAAGAAATGCATTCTTCATGTCTTCCCAAGATTTAATACTAGATTCTCCTAATCCCATGAACCATCGAAGAGAAGAATCTTTTAATGTGGAAGGAAAAAGTTTTAGTTTTTGGGAATATTGTAGGTAATTGTAACTTCTACACAAGATGTCAAACTCAAATAAGAATGTGTCCGGATCCTCACTACTTTTCCCGTAAAAAGTTGGTAATGAGGAGGGAGGGATGTTTTTCATAGTAACATCTTGTGCAGTGTCTTAGATAGGGAACCCGGAGGTACCTTCAGTTCTAACTTCTCCATATTCTTCATCTTGTTGGACACGATCTTCATTTTCATCCTCCACGAAGATTTTATTACCAAAGAGAGAAAATCTAGGTGGTTCCTTTCTTGGTGAATATGGGATATCCCAACGTTATTTTTCAGGAAGGGTATTCTTCTTTTTAGGAGGAGAATGATTAGCTACGTGGGAATCCAGTCCTGGAGGTTCTACTGTTCTTGTGTCAATATCTGAGATGACGATGTTTGTAGAGATCCCAAAAAGAGCATCTACTTGTGCAAGATTGACAAAATCCACCAAATTTGGACCACCTACTATTGAAAAAGTAGTGTCTTTGGGATTTTGGACTAATGGAGGATTAAGAAGTTTCAAAATGTTATCCTTCAGAGTTTCCTCTTGTCTAAGATCAGTCTCAATATGAGCTTGAGGTTCTTTTAGTGGAATTTCTTTATGAACAGACTGTTCTGATGTCCCTATGATTTCCTTTAAAATGTTTCCAGAAAAGGTTTATTTAGCCTTCCAAGTAGGACTATCCCCTTTAGGTGTCTTTCGATACCTTTCTATTGAGTTAGTAGTTGGGGTGGCACGTCCCACGTATAGGTTAGTAGGAATTTTAGTTTTAATAAATCTACCTTGTGAATATCTAGACCTATTCATGAAAACAAATTATAACTAAAAGAAACTCTGACTGCATAACTACTACTACTGGGTTTTGGGGATGCCTATTATAACAAATGCGCAGGTTCTTACCTCTCATCTTACCGCTCACCCGCCACCAGCCTAATCTAAGTTATCACTAAGTTTTGGAAGAGAATTTCTACCTATCTTCAACTGAATTCTACCTATTTCAACTCCCCGGCAACGACGCCAAGATGTTGGCTGTGTGAGCTCTCTCAAATAAAAACACCTAATATTAATTATCAACCAGCATCAGTAAACTTAGAGTTGAAGAAAAATATATTCCAAGGTAGAAAAGGATGTAAAGTTTCAGGTTTGTCAGACCTAAAAAAATGTTTAGTAAGGAAAAAGATCGAAAGATCTTTCAAAATGAAAAACCGAGTTAAATATTTGAGAATACAATTAAATCACAGATCAGAATAGTACTAGATCATACTACTCTACTTCTATGGTTAATTAATAAGAAAGATGGAAACAAATACTGAAACAAAAATTACTTCTAGAAAAAGTAAGAAACGACTAAATTAAACTTCCAGATAACAACTATGAATAGAATCAAAGCTACGAATATTAGATGTTTAATAGGGAGAACTTGTAAATGTAAATTAATTTAGACTAAACCATCTAATTCCACTCTTCTTGATTATGTACATCAAATGTAATAAGAACTCGAGTAAATGTATCGTAATGACTTTCAAATGTAATGAGAAAGCTAAATGGAAGTAAATCTAACTTAACTTCTACAAACAAATGTAAACTAAAAATCAACAACCTACCACTAACTTTAAACATTATGAACTACTATCTATCCATATGTGAACAACATGAAACTAATGTAATTTAGAAGAAAATAGAAAACTTAACAAAGATGTTAAACTGAACTATATTAGATTTGGAAGCAAGTAGAAAACTTGATAAAGATATTTTATTATTAATCCAAATCTTGCAACATGAACATCTTTATTAAATAGAAATTAGTCTTAAGATTAACAAACTAAAACAACTCAACGAATAGAATTATCAACTATAACTTGGAAATAAACTATTTAGAAACAACATTCATACATTTTGAACGGTAACTAAGTAACAAAACAGGTTAAAGAACTAAAGTTTGGAAGAAAGATAAGAATAGGATAAGGAGGAAGTAAGAAAGGAGGAAATAATGATGAAAATTGAATTAAAAACTCCAAATAACATAAAACAAGATTAAATTACATCTCAAACTATTAAGAAGGAACATGAAGAATGATAATGAAGAGGCAGAAGAAATTAGAATCAGAAAAAAGGCCTAAAATAATATAAAAAACACACAGGTCCAAATGACGATCCGAACACCGATCTAAATGGCAGTCCGAGTGACGATCCGAATGGAGGAAAACGTTTTAAAGGGAGGGAAAGAAGAGTTTTTGGATGATTTAATTACCAGCTGGCTTATGCAAATGATCCTACTATGCACATGAAGTTGTAGAGATATTATTAGAGGCTAAGAAATTATCTATGCGAATCATTACCTAAGGGAAGAATGATTTTATAAGAAGTAGGAAGAAAGTTGGAATAGAAGAAGGGAGAAGGTTGGAATAGAATAAAGAAGAATTAACCTACAACAAATAGGAAGAAAAACTAGCAGAGGAGAAAAGAAAGAAAGGAATGCTAACTATGGAAGAATTTGGAAGCAATATCTAACTATGATGATGGAAGAAGGACTGAAAACAAACTAAAAATTATTAAACTATTGAACTATTGGTCAACCATTCTAAATCAAAAGAAGGAAGGTTGTATTAACAGCAGAATATCAATTACAGAGGAATGAAGATAATAGACACAGGAAAACGAATTAGATTACACATAGGAAATAAACTAGTTAATTGCAAGAAAAGAAATGCAGAAAATGTAAATAAAACCTCTAGTTGATGAGGGGGCCTTCCCAACAATTGGAGGGTGAACTAGCTCATATTAAATGACTACTAGCAGAACATCAACAAGTTGCTACTTCCATTAACTTGAGAAGAATTACAGACTCTGTCTTCACACTATCTATGACTGCAAATTCTTGGACTAAGACTGGAAAACCATCGTGAATTCAGAAGCTAACTCATCTCAATCACAGAGGTGGCTATTTATAAGTTACAATGGTGAGAGGGTCGACAGAGTCAACCTCTCTAATAATAGGAGTGTTTAAATGACTGTAACTGTTGATTTAATTGATACATGCCAACGCAAGGAGTGTTCTTCAGACTTTGACAAGGTTAGTTCCTTCATAGAGCAGCTGTAGCATCGATCTAACTCAGACGTGGACGAGCAATGTGCTAGCAGACTAAATCGTGGGTAGGAGAACTCCTTCTAGAACAACAGCATGAATGAACGTGAGCAGGCGTGAATAGGTGTGCATAACTCCCGTCCAAACGAACAAGAGAACTGGTGCCCTGGAGTGCTGACATGGGCACAAGAGTTACATTGACATACTGAGCATGATTCTAGGATGAATGCGCAGACGAACCGGAGGTTAGAGTGTTCACGTGGACATGAGATGTGCTATCAGGCTTGGGGAGCATAAGAATGGATCTTCTAGAGCAATAGCTCATTAACTAGGCCCATTGCATGTCAAACAGAACCCATGTGTCCTTCTCTTCATTAAATGGTCTAAGATGTGTCAACCATGGATTTTGCGAGCTAAACGGAGGGTTGAACAATGAGATGAACCCATTTTAGGATGAGCACCTAACGCATGGTTTGAATGATGGGTCATTTGTAAATCGTAGCATGTCATTTAAAACCATAAGTGTTAATTATGCCCAAAAACATCATTTTAATCATAAATAAACCATAATATATGAAACATAATAATATTTGCATGGTAAGTGAATTTGTACATACCTGGACTATTTGATGAGATGAATGGCTAAGAAAACAAATTACTATATAAAAAATGATAGAAATAGCACCACTTCGAGTAAACTGAATGATAAAAAATGGTGAAAAAATTGGACACCAATAGTCGGCAACCATGTTGTATGTCATCTGAGACAGTGTACTCAGAGTCAGTTGTATTGCAGTAGTGTCCTTCGTCCGACAAGCCATTTCCATTCTTTCTGTCAAAGCATTTCACCTATCCAATCTTTCAACGGCTTCATGCTTTGGGGGGCATTCTGTTACACCTAAAATCCTACCATCATGAGATTCAGTGTATACACCCCTAAAGTTCCATTGGCTAAGTCATTCACCTGGAAGAGATATTATTTCACTTTTGCTAGGTTTTGAGAGGTCGTCATAGGCTGCACTCATGCAACCTGCTACGTCGCATATTGCTCTACTGCAAAGTGCGATGAATTCAGTTAATGGACAAAAATAGGCCTTTCGAGCTCATTCTCGAAGCCTGCTGACTTGGATCCTTATCGCTAACCTCTTGGGGGAGCTAGTACTCGGTTCCTAACCTTTTGGAAGGATCCCCGTCTCTCTCCTACCATATCTCAACCTACCCTATCCATACCCTATCCACTTGGCCCTACATAAGTGAAGCTCTACCCCTCTCCAAAGGGGGGAAGTCTATAGTGTCTACATGCTGGTGAAATCACATTGGGGAGATCTATAACTCATCCATTGAGAGACTCACACTTCCTTGGAAGGATGGCAATTGGCTTGGATGGAGAAGGGATACTATGTTAATCCTTGGTTGTAGTCTATTCCTATCTATGTACTTTCCTGATCTACAGTAATATAAATGCTTTCCACCAATATTGTTCATGTTTGATGATATTGTGTAGTTTACCTGCTTAACTGTTTACTTAGATCTCTTATTGTATAGATGTTGTTTACTCGTTTGCATTGTTCTATGTGTCTTGATAGGTCTTGCAGCTGAGATCTGACAACCGCGAGATGTGGAACAACATCTAGGATAAAGGATTGCGAAGTTGAGGTAAGGAATCTAGTACTTGATCCATAAGTAGATCTAGGGAAGTTGTTTGTAGTCTGTTCTATTTGTTCTAGACTCACTTTGGGATAGGGAGATCTAGCTCACATCCGCTCGAGTGGATTGTCCATCAAACATGCTTCACATGTGCTATTTCTCTGAAGGTGATCTGAGGATCTCTTCTTTCGAATATTTCCTCCAATCTTCTTGTAAAATATTATAAGTGGTGACTTGATCATGCTCAAGTGTTTTTAGGACATGAAACCACCAATCATTGGCTTCCCCATCTAAGTACAAAGTATCCAACTTAATGGCATCTCTCTCAGCCATTGGATTTAATTGAAAATAAGTATCAAGCTTCTAAATCCAAGAGTTAGTAGTGCACTTTTGTGATCCATCAAAGTAAGGAAATGAAATCTTACCAATATCATTTCTTAACTCATAGTTCTGATTTGGAATCCGAAAGATTCCTCTCGAATATGTCTTGTACTGAAGATCACACAAATCTTTGAATGGTAAAGCTCTTCTACATTCTTCATTCAGTGTGAGGTACTCAACATATTTGTCTTCCCATGAAGCAAAACCTTCATTTTGAACCTCATGTTCCTCTCTTTTTTCTTCAGTAAACTTGGGCATAGTAGGCCTGGAATGAAGCTGATATTCCATCTTGAATTCATTAGGGATATTTTGAGGCCTACTTCTTGAGAAAATAGAGCCACCACTGATCTTTCTTTCGCCATGTGGGGTACCATTGTTGCTCCCCTTTCCATTTTTACTTCCTATATGTTGAGCTAAGAACTCTCTGGCCTCTCTTCCATATTGAAAAATATTGTGAGAGATGTCTTGTAATCCTTTCATAATGATTTGAACAAAGAGCTTGAGCTCATCTTTTTCTTTATTGTGAGACATATCTGACTCTCCTTGTAGCTTTCTTTCAGTAGAATTGATTTCTTCTCCCTCTTATTCCTCTGATAAAGGATCCTTCTTCTTAGAATCTGAGTATCTTTTTGGACTCATATAAAATACATGGTTCTTGGATAGGATGATTGTTGACTAGCAATAAAACATAGGTTGACTAGCAATAAAAGAAAAATCAGTTATTTGCATCCAATTCATCATAAATATATTCTAATCTTCTAGTATTTCTATTACTGTGATTAGATTCATTACCTGATTGTGGACTAGGAGTATATCGATCTGTTGATCTTGATGCTTCACCTCAAACTGAGTTTGTAGGTGTCCTTGTTGGAGTATTTTCTACTGGTGAATATGCTACTAGACCCTACTTTCCAATAAACTCTTCTTCATCTTCTTCATCTTCTAGTTGGGGTATTACAACTCCCACAACCTTGTCTATGGTTCCATCCCATGGCTCTTCTTCCTTAAACAACACATCTTTGCTAATGATAACCTTTTTGGTAATAGGGTTATACAGTTTGTAGGCTTTAGATTCTTCACCGTATCCAAGGAATATACATTTCTCACTCATGCCATCTAGATTTTTTCTTAGTTTTTTAGGAACATTAGCATAAGAAATGCAACCAAATATTATGAAATGAAAAACATTACAACTCATACCTATCCATGCTTCCTTCGGTACTCTTTTTTCATAATTTTGGTGAGAGATCTATTCATCACATGAACAACACAAGCCAATGGGTCTCCCCAAAATCCATGGGACAAGTTTCTTCCTTTCAGCATGCTTCTTTCCATATTCATGATAGTTTTGTTCTTGCATTTTGCAACACTATTCTACTAAGGTGTATATCCTATAGTGAATTGCCTCTTCATTCCATGATATTTGTAGTAATCATGTATATCTAATGCAACAACTTCAGACCACCAAAGTGAAGATATCCATATCTAAAATGCCATAACCAATAATCATCCATGCATGTGGCTTTTTTAGCAAAATAACTTACCTTGATGTTGCAATTCATGACTAGTGGATACATCATGTTCCTAGTCACTTGCACTTTGATGATCAACTGTCTATTCAGGGGTTTGCAATATATTTCACAGTCTTATCCATCAAAGAAAAGTCGGTATTTCTTTTCAGTAAGTTTCCCAATGCTAAGCAAGTTCTGATTCAATCCTAGAGCATAATATACATCTGTGATTGTTTTCTATTGGCCTTGTTTCATCATAATGTTGACCACTCCTTGTCCAAGAACTAGAACTACCTCATCTATGCCAACTTTGAACTTTGTATTCACTGATTCATCTAGGTCTTCAATTAGACCTCTATCACCTATCATATGGTTATTGCAGCCACTATCTAAAATCCAAAGTCCCTTTGGGGTTTCATGTGTAGCATGACATGTAAGAAGTAACATATCTTGTTTATTCTCGGACGTATTAGTCACATTAGCATTCCATTTTTCCTGATCATTCCTTTTCTTTTTACATTCATTAGCATAATGGCCAAATTTATTGCAATAATAGCAATTAACATTACAATTATCTGACCTCGTTTTTTCGCAGTTCCCGCCTTCATGGCTATGATCATGATCTTGATCTTCATTTCCATTGCTTTAGCCACCTCTACCTCTTCCTCTTGATCCTCCTCATCCTCATCCTCTTTCTCTTCCTTTTGAGAATGATACTTGTGCTTTGAAATCATTCTCTAGAGAGGATTCCTTGTTTCTATTGAGTCTAGATTCATATGATAGCAATGATCCTTTCAACTCATCTTCATACAAAGCGCTTAGATCCTTTTCTTCTTTAATTGATGCAACTTTCAAATCAAATTTGTTGGGTAGGGATCTCAGAACCCTTTCAACCACCCTTTGATCGTCAATATTTTCACCATAGGTATTCAGATGATTAACTATCCCCATGACTTGGGTCATGAAATAATCAACTATGTCCGATTCTTTCATCTTCATATATTCAAAATCTATTCTTAGGTTTTGGAGTTTAGTAGTTTGTATCTTACCAGCACCCTAGTTACTAGTTTCCAAGGTTTCCCATGCTACTTTGGCGTGCAATGAATATGATATCTTTGGAAATACATTGTTATCCAAAGCATTCATTATGTGATGTAGTTCATTTGCATCCTTCTTCCTATGAATCTTCAGGATATACTTTTCTCCATTTGATAAGGCTTGATAAGATGCATCATCTTCTGGTTTGGAATAGACATGCACAACATATTCCCACACATCTTCTAATCTAAGATAAACTGCCATCCTTGTGTCCCAGACATCATAGTAATTTTTCCCCTCAAGAGGAGAAATCTTAGACTGATTGATGATGCTATAAGCCATAGAAACTACAAAGTATTTCAATGGCTCTTTCAAAAAATCTCTTTGATTTTCAATAAATTCTCTTTTAAAATATATTCCACTTCACTCCTTAAATTTTTTTATAAAAAAAAAACTTAAAGCCACTTCACTCCTTAATGCCACTGTGAAGGTGTCAAAAACCTCAAGAACTATTTAAGAATTCTTGACTGCGTGAAGTGATATGGCATTTTGTTGGTATTATAAAGTAACTCCCTCTTATTTTATTCAAAATGCATAAGAGAGCATAATATTGTTCAGAGAAAGAAGAGATCATAGTGTGTTGAGCCAATAGGTGGTTCTTTTGGTTAAATTCCTGAAATTTTTTTTATATATATCTTCCAAAATCTCTATCTGCTCAAAAGAAAAAAATGAAATTTTGTTGGCATTATCTCCTGATATTTAGAGATGATGATGATGAACTTTATATAGAAGAATAAGCTAAGGAACATGAGGAAGATCAAACCTTGAAGATGGAGCTACCAGAAGAGATTGAATAAGTGAGAAATATGTTAACATCACCATGATTATGGCAGTCCTTTGATGGAGAAAATTATGAACTATGGGAATTAAAAATAAGAAATTTGTTAAGGTCAAAAGATTTGTGGCATTTTGTAGCTGAAGAGGATCCTATTCATGTAGAAGCATTTGAGACTTTGACAAAATTCCATAAAGAAAGAAGACAAGTTGTTTCCTTAAGTCTCATACAAAACAGTATAAATTATTCCATTTTTTTGTAACGTTGCTGAATTTTATACTCCAAAAAAAGCGTGGGATATATTAAAGGAAGAGTTTAGTGAAGAGGAACAGGTTGTAGAAGAAGGTGACCTTACAAGCCAAGCAAAGCACAAAGAATCCCACGGTGAAGTGGAAGACATTCAAGAAGACTATGGTTTATGAGGCATAAAGTGATCAAGTAAGCCCAACAAAGTTTGTTGATCCAACTGTTTTTGTTGATGACAGTGAAAAAAAATCTTTCAATGTAGCAGTACCCAGTGATGTGAGGATAGTCTCTCAAAGAAAGAGACAATTGATAGTAGCATAAAAGCTACAACAGTTAATGAGAATGATGAAGTAGCTACCCTTGAAACAACAGAAGAGGAAGATGAGGAGCACGAATATGTGAATGATCTCCAAGAAGAGTTGAAATATATTCATGTTTTTAAAGATTCTGACAAAACATTTCACTGTGCAAGTAAAGTGGGAAGCAATATTAAAAAACGTTGAAATAGAAGAAGAAGAAGAATACTTGCACTATGTTCCAGTACCAATGAAAAGCAATGAAACTATTTATTTTGCAGAAGCTAAAGAGGACGTGAAGAACACCTACTTAGCATCAAGATCAAGAAGAAGCAGTCCAAGTAAACATCAAGGAGAAAGTAAAGCTGATGTTTTTTTAATAAAATGTAAGCCTAGCTGAGACATAGACCAACAGACCTCCTTTTTCTTTTTCGTGAAAGCCCTTAGAAGAAACATGTTTTAGTAGTAGTTAGATCGTATGAGTGTTAGAAAAAATAATTAACTTCTGCTTGATCTCAATTCTATTAATAAGAGTTGAGTTTAGTTTAGTTAAAGCATGCATAAATCATAAGGCATAAAGCATGAATAAGGTTAGGGTTTTTAGTATTTAGAAGTGTTTAAATATAGACCTTTAGGGTCCATTGTAATTATAAAGTTTTATGTGAATAGAAAAATTGCAGCTTGTTCCATAAAATTCATCAAACTCAAAATACATAAGAGTCTAGCCATATTGTTGTATTTATAAGGGGAATGTAGCCATATTGTTGTATTTATAAGGGGAATGTCTAGATGAATTCTTGATCAAGTAAAACTAGCTAAGTACTTGAACCAATAGAGGGATCTATGTAGTGAATTGTTAGAGTGGAGTGACTCGGAACCCAATGATCAATCAGTAGTCAATCAATGCTTGGGAAATCTGGCCACCCATTTTTTATTTTTGTCTTGTTGTTACCTTCCAACCCTATGTGGTTTTATGGTTAAGTATGCTATCTATATACTATTAACTTCCAACCTCACATCATTTTATGGTTGAGCACGATATATTAGTAGCCATGGTTTTATGGTCACCTTCCACACTCACGTGGTTTTTTGGTTAAGTATTCTAACTGTATACTATTAACTTCCAACCACACTTGATTTTATGATTGAGTATGATATGTTAGTCGCCATGGCAAGTCTTTCAAAATATGCACACTTCCTTGTAGGCATGTCTATGTTCAGGACTACCAAAAGTTTCACATTAATTTTTTCTAAACATAGATGAAATAAAATGCAAACAAAACAGAATTCATATCCGTAAAATAGTCCATGAATTAGTGGCAGTCTACTTGAAATACAAGTGTCTTAACAATTAGATTTGGAATCTCTAAATTTGTCTATTCAGACACGAGAAGATAATATATCTAACCTTATGTGATTGTAATTTCTCTCTGTAATGTCAATCCTTCTTTTGTCTCTGCAAAGATTTCTAGAGTTAATAAAAGCTCTGAGTAGCCTGTTCTTTGGCCAAATTCATGTTGTGAATGTTTTAGAGTGCAATATATGAAATGATGCATGATCTAATTTTCCTAGATATTTGTTATGTTGAATCGAGATGAAGGTTTCCTTGTTATTTTTCACATGAATGTCCTAAATGTCTTTGTTATAAAACTCACTAAGATTTAATTACATTTTGTTTAATTGTTGAATTCTTCATTGCTTAACACATTTTCTTTCATAATTGAATGTGTAAGATTTATCTAAGAGATATCTTACATTATTCATATTGTTCCATGTTTCCCTTCATAAATGCCCTACTACACTAATCACTGAACATCACCCTGGAAAATGCCAATGAAGTTAACTCTCTCATAATCAATATGCTTCTTGTCTTTAATATTTGTCCAATACAAAACTAGAAAATCCTGTTACTAAAAATATTTGAGCTCTAAAATTTGAAAATATTGAGCTGTATCATGCCCTTGCATTGTTCCGTAGTAGCAAAGAACATGTCAGGGACTAACAATTACCATGTGCATCCATATTCAAGCCACTTAAACTCAATTCCTCCTTACATCTCTTAAAATTATATAATGACTTGGAAAACAGAGGATATCATTTATATATGTCAGATTATGTTTAAACCAAAATATATACCGCTACCTTCCAACCTCACATGGTTTTATGGTTAAATATACTAACTGTATATTACTATCACATTACATCTCTTAAAATTATATAATGACTTGGAAAAAAATAGTTTTATGGTTAAATATACTAATTGTTATCACATTACATCTCTTAAAATTATATAATGACTTGGAAAAAAATAGGATATCATTTATATATTCCATATTATGTTTAAACCAAAATATATACGGCTACCTTCCAACTTCACATGGTTTTATGGTTAAATATGCTGATTGTATATTACTATCACATTTGCATCACTTGCATATGAAAAACGTAGATAGGGTGATACCTAATGATGTTTTTCATCTCCAAATGATGCACATGTGTTAGTCATATGTCATGTGACGTTCCCCCCCAATAATTAAAGGACATTATGTTTTATTTTAAATATATATATATATATATATATATATATATTATTTTATCATTGTGAAATTATTTCAATAAGGGGGCTAGATGAGAAATCGGTTGAATAAGTCCTAGGAGGACTGTTGTAAGAAAACAAATTTTATTTATTATTTTAATATAAGGATGAGCAGGAACAGCCAAGTTAAATGAGGAGATCATGCATGGAAAAGTGTGGGACAAGTTAGAGTTGGCCTCTGGAAACCAGAACAGGTGTCAGAAGTGTATTTAAGACACTAGACACACCCTAAAAATCAGAGATTTACTTAGCTGCGAAAATTCCATGAGGAATTGGCTGCTAATGGTAAGACCTATGCAAAAACTATAAAGGGATGGCATATGTGAGAGGTAGGACGCTGCTGAGTATGCCAGAGAGAATTATACTTACTGCATGAGCACTTTGTGTTAGGCAAGGGATTCTGGAAAACGCGACTGAGTTTGAGGTTAATTGTCCACACTTTTCATGCCTGCATCTGGCTCAGGGGTGATTACGGACAGACTTGGTGTTTGTACCTAATCTATGGTTGGGTGGAACGTGGTTGTTCCAAATTCATTCGGGTTACAAGTTCCAGGTTTTGCTATTACAGACTCTAAGCATTTTTCTATTATTTTATTTGTCCAAATTATTTAAATAAGATTTTGTGCATAAGGAAAAATTGTTAGTTACAATGCTGTCAAATAATGCTTGATCTGCTAAAAGAATAGATATTTAGTATTTCCGTAGGAGAGTTCATTATTCTAACCTGAGTTATTCGTTGGCATAAATCGAGTTACTTTAAATCTGGTAATTCCAATCTGCGTCTATACTAGGAAAATAGCGATAAAATGGGATGGATTATGTTCATAATTTACCTTTCAGTTTTGAGTCACATAAGTGTCGATTTTCATTATTTATAAGTTGGATCTAGTGATAGCTAATCTTCAACCTATATTTGACGGTATCAAACCCTGTGAAAAACGGAACCATCGAATTCTGTACAAACCCTCTGTGTAAGAACTATTCCACAATTTCTTTTTATATATCATTATTGTATATTTATATCGATTTTCATTATTTATAAGTTGAATCTAGTGGTAGCTAATCTTCGACCTATATTTGACGGTATAAAACCCTGTGAAAAATGGATCATCGAATTCTATATAAACCCTCTGTGTAAGAATTCCACGATTTCTTTTTATATATCATTATTGGTATGTATATGATAGATTCGTCACAGTTATGATATGGAAGTATTCCATAGCTAAATTCCTTATAATTCCTCATCATAAAGTATTACTGAGATTCAATGGACTCTCAGTTAATTTTTGAAGAACTCCTTAGACACTAAACTTAGATCTTTGATCGGCAAGTTCCTCTATAAAACAAACCCCATCAATTACCCCGCAAAATGTTTACATTACTAATTAAACTACTAAGTCATGCCTTCCAAGCTTTATTTTTAACCTAGGGTTTGGCCGCGACTCATTCTGAAGAAAATCATGTATGGGGTGGTATCTAAAGACGCAACTCCAAAGGATTTGGGGATGGCGAATCACAGAGAGATGATGATATGACTGGTAACGTTTTCAACTAAATGCATTGAGACCCATATTCCATTTTTCTTTCAAACTGAATTTATATCACATAGGAGATACGATTTCTAAGAATCACCTCTGTCACCTAACATGAAGGAATCGAAAACTGAATCATACAAAACCATATTCATATTTAGAACAAATATTGAAGCATATAAAATTTCATTCATATTTATAACCCAGAGGTCGTGAAATCCATGGAGCTTAATTCTCTTTTGCTTACAGCATTCTCGGAACAAAACAATCTGTGTTCTTTTAAATTCTGGAAATAGATAAGTATAATTTGATAAAAACAAAGAAAAATGGGAGTCCTTGAATTTAGAATTTAGACAGTCCAAGACGCCTTTCTTTAAGGCCTAGATTCTCATGAAGGAAGTATTATAAAGCTAGTTATTACAATGGGTTGATGACAGTAAAACCTTAGGCCACATCGAACCAGTGAAGCTTCGAAAACCTAGCCACGATATGAAACTAAATCTCCCTTTTGTCGTTGGTGAAGGGTCTTTCCCAAGTTGTTTTCCTGTCATTGTATGAAGGTGGAAAGAGAAATGCCACTTACCGGGCAGGGAAGACTCCCTCTAAACCTGCACCATTCCAAGCTGGAAGTACCTACCATCACAAACAGACAACACGTTATTACCCAATGATGTTGGACTGCTTCAACAAAAAAAAATAAAAAAATTATGAACTATGGCATTTCAAAGTTACCTCAGAGGCATCGAAGTGTAATGGCTGCTTCCTTGAGGTTTAAATAAAATTCTTCGTGGAGTACCCGCGATGGCAAGGAGTCATCTCTTACAGACCGCAGAAGAAACACAGCGAATCTATCAGACCCGAAGTGTAACCTTATCGCCATTTTAGAGGGCAAAACAAAGGAGTCTTAACTCGAATGCCAGAAAGTGAATAATCAACCCGGAGAAGAATGAACACAGCTTTGAGAAGGTTATTTCATTCCAAGAACCAAGAAAACCAAACACGGTCATTCCAAGGTGCATGTGGCACCTTCGCCTTCAACCACCATTAATGGAATCACATGGCCAGCCTTACAGAACCTTGCTGGAAGGTATGGAAAAACACACCCAGTACGGTGCAACTTACCAAGGTGCAGGTGCCACCTTCGCCTGCAATCACCATTTATGAAGTCACATGGCCAACCTTACAGAACTTCGCTGGTAGGTATGGGAAATACCCCTCATACGTTGCAACTTAAATGTTAAAAATAACCCCCTACACAATACAAGTAAACGAAAGGTTATAAACTAGGGTTTCAAACATCATAAATTGTAAACGAATCATGTACTATGGTATTACCAATACCTTTGTAAGATAGAGGATGGGTCGATATAAAACCATGTTGTTGGTCCATGGGATCAAGTATTTGGAAAAACTTACATTGTGTAGTTAAAAACCAATTCAATCACTTTATTGATTTGGGTAACTAACTTTGTAAACACATTGTGGGTGAGCCTTGTTATATTTTAAGCATTTGACAACTTTTAGTGCAATAGAATGTCTTAAATCAAAAAAAAATGTTAATGATAATCAAAGTAAACCTTGCAAATTATGTCTTATTTCATTGTTAAAATGGTATTGTATTTTTGAGGATTGCGCTAATACAAAAGGGTTCGCAAGTAGCCCATATCAAAATGGTTATGGTTGTGTGCACTATGTCTAATGCATATCTTGATTACAGAATCGAAGGTCACTAACCAAGCTATAAGTAAACATCAAAAGCGTCTAATTTAATAATTTCTTGTTACATGCGTCATGAGGAACTTCGATAGTATAAGAGTACCTGCATATCAACATACGGAGTAGAGTTAGCCATAGCTAAGTAAGTGGCATGTCAACCATAATACCCTTCTAACCAGTAGGAAAATACAAGGGTAAGAACATAAGCAAGATCAGGATACGAATGTATTATTTATTTTAAATGTTTGTTAACATAGATCCAATTACTATTTATTTACAGTAAAGAGAAAATAAAATGAAAAAAAAATAAAAATTTATGGAGATATTACATATAATATCAGAGCCAGATTCAACCCTGTCGCCCTTGGAAACAACTAACTTCTGTTGAACATGAAAATAAAAATTTCTAATAATGTATTCAAATGTTGTATGCATATGCTCCAGTTTGATTTTTCAGATGACTTCGCATGACAAATACGGAGAACAGCCTGAAGGAAATGAACAAGCACGAACAGAAGAACATTCTGAAGCAAGTCAGGTATTAGAAACCATGAGGTGTTTGATCGTGGAGATACAGAGCTTTAAGGCAGACAATGAACAACTAAAGAAATCTCAGGAAAAGAAGCAAGAAATCAATGAAATTTTGCTGCAGAGTCTTCACGAAAAGAATAATGGCGAAAAACAAAAGGAGGAGACCAAGAGGAAAGAAGAGACTGACGAAAGCGCTGAGAAAAAGGGGAACTCTTCCAACGAGACCCAGAAATCGGAGCATCAAGACAAGACCATGGGAAAGAGGAAAGTTGATCATCTAGAAGGTGAATTCAAAAAGATAAAGCCTACCAGTTTTGATGGAGAGTCGAAGACTGGGGAAGAACCAGAAGCCTGGTTGCTGGACATAAAAAAATACTTTCAAATTTACAATTACTCCAGCAACATGAAAGTCAGAATGGCTATTTACAATCTGAAGGGGAAGGACAGCATATGGTGGCAAGACCTTAAGATTTCCCAGGGACTGAAAGAGAAGAACCTTGAATGGGCAGAGTTCAAGAAACTATTCAAGAAGCAGTACTTATCAGAAAGTTATTATGAAAGAAAAACCAAGGAATTCTACGAATTGAAGCTGGGTCAAATGACAATGGAAAATCTTATCAATAAATTTCTAGACTTGTTACGGTTCGTTCCGTATATCAAGGAAGAAAAATTAAAGGTACAGCATTTCTTAAGCTGTCTGTCGCAGTCCTATAAAGATCGAATTGAGTTCGACAATCCAAGAACTTTAGGAAAAGCATTGAGAAAGGCCAGACTATGCTTTGAGCAATACAAACAAAGGAATGATACTACTAAGGCATGGAAGGATAAGAAACAGGAAAATTTTAACCAGCGGAAGAAAGGCTTCAAACCCCTGCCCTTTAGGAACATTCCCAAAAATTTCCAAGGAAATTCATTTCCTAAGAATGAACAGTTGCAACATAAAACTTTTAAACCCCCTAACATGGGAATAAATGGAAGTGTGGGTACCCCTAAAGAACCCCTGAAGTGTTGGGAATGTGGTGAAGCCCATTTACGCAGGAATTGTCCACGGTACAATGAAGCAAACAGGGTACTGCATAATATGCAAGAGGCATCTACGGTGGGAGACATTGGGAAAAGTTATCACCAAATTAATGCAGCCTTGGAAGACCGACAGGCAGATCATCAATCTGCAATTGTGGAAATTGAAGGTAAAATTTATGACCATACTTGTATTGTTTTGATTGACCCTGGGGCAACTTTAAGCTACATCACTCCCAAGATGATGGAGCACTATCAACTCACCATGGTAAAGCACCCAAAACCCTGCTTAGTTCAGTTAGCCACAGGAGCAAAGAGGAAGGTAACTGAATATATCACTGATTGTGAACTTCAAATACAAGGTCACAAAACAAAAATTAATTTAAATGTGTTACCTTTGGGGTCGTACGACATGATAATAGGTATGGACTGGCTTGAAATATATAAAGTAGTACTGAACTGCTTTACCAAAAACTTTACATACATTGCTGAAGACCAAACTCTAAGAACAGTGAATGGAAAACAGAAACCTGTCTCTGTTAGGCAGATTTCTACTACGCAATTAAAGAAGTGCATAAGAAAAGGATGCAAGATTTACGCTGTACGAGTATTTGATTTACTAATATTTGGAAGCCAATCTTCCATAGCAGAGCACCCTGTCTTAGGCGAGTTTCTAGACGTATTTCCAGAGGAAATACCGGGGTTACCCCCTCAACAAGAAATAGATTTTTTCATTGAACTTTTACCTGGATCCGCACCGGTGTCAAAGGTACCTTATAGGATGAGCATTCCAGAATTGACTGAATTGAAAATTCAGATTCAAGAACTACTAGACAAAGGGTATATAAGACCTAGTGTGTAATATCCCTTTTTCAAATTTTATTAAAATGCCCAATTTTCCACTTTTTTTCTCAATTTCGACCTTTGACTAGTTTTACTGTTTTGACCTCCAAATCAACCCAAATGCTCCCAAATATTCTGTAGGAGTGTACGAATGGTATTTAGACTTGAATGTAAGGTTTAGGGATGTTTTATGGCCCTCCAAATACTGCTGCAAACTTGATTTGTATTCTGATCAATATATGTAATTTTGACTAGTAATTTGTGCATCAAATCCCCCTCGGGTAACACTGCAAATGGCCTTCCAAATGCCTCCAAACTCCCACAAATTTATGAACAGAGGTATATAATGTGTTAAGTATGTGATTAAGGTCTCATATGCACCATTAATTGATTTCTAATACTATTCTAACTCTCTCACATTCAACAGCAAAAACCCCCAATTCGACCCTTGGGGAAATGGCACTATTTCACCTCCCAATACAACTAAACTGAGTAAAAATGCTTCAAATGCTCAAGTACAGTACATGAACCTTGTAGAAGACATCCATGGCAATATATTTATCACAAATATATCAGAGAATCATCCATACATTCGAAATCATCATCAATACATTGGCTCACAACAAGGTAGTGGGGAAATGGCATTGTTCTTCCATTAAAAATGAGATTTATACATTTCTACTTGGAATTTCGACCTGAAACTTTTTGGAGATGAATAACAGAGTATTTAATTCATATTAAAAAATAAATGGGGCATTAGAATCTCCCCCAAAGAGTACAATAGCTCACCAAAAACGCCCTCCCTCAAGGAGCACGAATATGCCTTCAAAACTGGAAACGGTGGAGAGAAAGTGCTGCACTAAACCAAACCATGAAACTTCCTGTAGATGCTACCTGCAAATACAAACTCCATTAAATCACCATGAAAGACCTGAGTGGCCTCTCCAAACACCAACTTGGATGGGAATCTTTCACCCTCGAAATTGGCTAAGGCAAGAAACTAGTCATCCACTAGCTCTCTCTTCACAAATGCAATTTTTCTCAAATCATCAAAAGCCATTCTCATACTTGATTTCTACATTTTATAACCAACATTAGCTTTCAAGGGGTCTAAATCCTCTCAATAGATTCAATAATTTTCCATTTAGAAAATATTCCTCATTTGCCACTTGTCTCCTAGTTCCAACCTTCCATCTTCTCCCAAATTCGAATTTGAGTCTCTTTAGATTCCTCCAACTCCATGAGCGCCTTCTTGAGCCTATTTTTGGGGCTGACATGTCATAATGGTCAGGTGTAAGAAGTCAGGTCTGAATTTTGTCATAAAATGTCATAGATGCTTCATTATTGTTGTCATAAAACTAGGGAATCTAGCCCATGTGTCCACTAGTCTCCAATTTGACTCTTCCTCTCCCATGGAGGTTACTATTCCTTCCCATTTCGACCTAATATGCTCAATGCCATGTGTTATGACTTACCAACTCACCCAAGAGTGTTCACCTTCCCATGAATTCGAATTGGCAAGAGAGAGCTGCCATGTGTCATTGAAAAATCAAGCTAGTGTGGGTCCCACCACCTCCATATGTCTCCAAAACCACTTGCCACCTAGAATTTCTCTTGAATTTATTTATTCATCATATTTATTAATTTCTTAAACCCTTCTCATGTCTAAATATCATTTATTAGTTTCCTTATTACCATCCCACATGTGCCCATCCAACCTAGGAAACTAGTAGGATTGATGGGATTGTCTTACTATGCACTTATTTGAATGGGGACATTACAGTCCTCCCCACCCAAGATTGCTTGTCCTCAAGCAATTTCAAATTTGGATGCTGCAAAATCTTCTCATCTTCCCATGTGGCATCTTCATTTGGTAAGTCCTTCCATTGCACTAAATATTCTTTGATGATTCTACTCCTCAACCTTCTTTCCCGTGTCTTCAAAATCTTTTCCGGAACAAGTGTGAGCTGACCTTCATCATCCAAAGGAGGAAGTATTTCTGAAGTGATGATTTTCTGACCAAGAGCTTTCTTAAGACAAGAAACATGAAATACATTGTGGATTTTACTCCCTTCCGGAAGTTCTAGTTCATATGCTACTTCTCCAACCTTTCGCACTACCTTGTATGGCCCATAGTACCTTGGTTTTAATTTTTCTGCTCCATTCTTTTTGAGAGATGTTTGTTTATAGGGATGCAACCTTAAATATACTAAATCATTGACTTTAAAGGTTCTCTCTTCTCTATGTCTATCAGCATATTGTTTTTGTTGATTTTGAGCAACCTGCAAATTGTCTTTCAAGAGCTTTAAAATTTCTTGGCTCTCTTCCACCCAATCTTTAGCCTTTGGGGCTCTACTATCACCAAATATAATGTCAGCAAATGTAAGTGCATCATAACCATATAATGATTTGAAAGGAGACATTCCTATTGACATATGATAAGTGATGTTGTAGCAAAACTCACCCAAGTGTAGCCATTTTGCCCATGCTTTTTGCTGCCCTCCCACATAGTTTCTTAGGTATCCTTCAAACCATTGGTTTACCCTCTCTGTTTGTCCATCAGTTTGTGGATGATAGCTGGTACTTGGAGTCAATTGAGTGCCTACCAATCTAAAAAGTTCTTGCCAAAAAGCACCCATGAATCTACTATCTCTATCACTGACAATGCTCTTGGGGAGCCCATGCAATCTGAAGATTTCTTTGAAAAAAATATCAGCCACTTGTGCAGCACTAAAAGATGATGTAACAGCAAAGAAATGAGCAAATTTTGTCAACCTATCAACTACCACATAGATGCAATCCTTACCTAAGGATTTAGGCAATCCGGTGATAAAGTCCATGGAAATACTGTCCCATTTTTGCTCCGGAATGGGCAATGGTTGTAATAGGCCGGCTGGACATGTAAGTTCTGATTTGTTTTGTTGACATGCTTTACATTCATTCACATACTTCTGAACATCTTCCTTCAGCCCCTTCCAAAAAAATCTTTGCCTCAACTGTCTATAAGTTTTGAAGATCCCCGGATGGCCCGCTAGTGGGGAATCATGTGCTTCTTGCAAAATTCGGTACTTGAGCTTGGAGTTATGAACTAAATAAATTCTTCCCTTATAATATATCATCCCATTCAAAATCCTATAATTATCATCCCCTTTGATTCCATCCAACACATCACAAGCAAATTTGTCTTTGGCATATTCAACTAGTAGCATGTTTTTCCAATCCTTGGCAATATCCATGAGAGAAAAGGAAGGCCTTCTTGACAAAGCATCTGCTACTATATTATTCTTTCCTTTGACATATTCAATATCAAAATCATAAGCTTGAATATTGCTTACCCACTTTTGTTGGCTTTCATTTAGATCCTTTTGGGTGAGAAAGTGTCTTAGACTATTATGGTCAGTTTTCACCACAAACTTGCTGCCCACCAAGTATTGTCTGAATTTGGCCAATGCATGCATAATGGCCAGCATTTCTTTATCATAGATGGAGTAAAGTTTTTCATGAGGCTGCAACTTTCTGCTCTCAAAGGCTATGGGGTGTTGGCCTTGCTTTAGGACAGCCCCTATTCCTCCACCTGAAGCATCACATTCCACAACAAAAGGTTTAGTAAAATCAGGAAGTGCAAGTATGGGACATCTACTCATTACCTCTTTCATTTTTTGGAATGCTTTTTCAACCTCTTCATCCCACTTGAAAGCATCCTTCTTAGTCAAATCAGTGAGTGGAGAAGTCAACTTGGAGAACCCTTTCACAAATTTTCTGTAGTAGGTGCATATGCCAATAAAGCCTCTCAATTCGGTAATATTTTTTGGTGATGGCCATTCCAAGATAGCCCTGATTTTTTCCATGTGTACCTTCACTCCTTCTTTCCCAATAATGTGCCCAAGATACAGTAGTTCTTTCATCCCAAACTCACATTTTGATAATTTAGCAAATAAGGACTCTTCTTGCAAGATTTTCAACACAATCTCTAACTGTTGCAAATGCTCTTCCCATGTTTTACTGTAAATGAGAATATCATCAAAGAAAACCAAAAAAAACCTTCTTAGTTGCTTGCAAAATATCCTATTCATACATGCTTGAAAGGTGGCTGGAGCATTAGTTAACCCAAAAGGCATGACAAGAAATTCAAAGTGGCCAAAATGACATCGAAAAGTGGTCTTTTGCACATCTTCCTCTTTCATTCGAATTTGGTGATACCCTGATCTAAGGTCAATTTTTGAGAAGTATTTGGCCCCATGTAGCTCATCCATGAGCTCATCAATCCTAGGAATAGGATACCTATTCTTGATAGTCTTTTTGTTCAAGGCTCTGAAATCTATGCACATTCTCAATGTTCCATCTTTTTTCTTCACTAGCACTACTGAAGAAGCATAAGGGCTAGAGCTTGGTCTAATGAGCCCCAACTCTAGGAGTTCTTGGATATCTTTTTCAATCTCATCTCTAAACCTTTTCGGATGTCTATAAGGTGGTATTTGAATGGGTGAAGTACCCTCCTCCAAAACAATACTGTGCTCAACCCCCCTATCTGGTGGCCTACCATGTGGAAGGTCTCTAAAAACCTTTTCATATTTTTGCAAAAGTCTCTCTATCTCCTTTGGGTGTTTGACAATATTTATAGTTGGCTTGGGAGATGTAATATGACATTCAGCAGCCCATTCTATATCCCCATGCCTCAATATAGATCTCATGCTATTGCAAGTCACTACTTGATTTGGATAAGTGTGTTGCCCTCTCACAACTCTTTGTACTCCTTTTGAATCTTGGAATTTCATTTCGAGAATTTGATAATTTACTGTATGCTCTCCTATTGAATACAACCATTGCACTCCCAAAACCACATTAGTATCAGCAACATCAACCACATAAAATCTATCAACAAAAGTATAGTCACCTACGGTGACTTGCAGCTTTGGAACCCATGTTTTGCATTGCATTGTGTTGTGACCGGGAATGACAACTGTGAAGCCATCAAATGGTTCAATAGGTATCTTTCTTTTCTCTACCATCTCTGCATCAATGAAGTTATGAGTGGCTCCTCCATCTACCAAAACTGAAGTTCTTTGTCCTTGTACCACACCTTTGCATCGGATAGTATGATAGCGAGGTACTGCTGAAAGCACTGCCATTCTTGCTTTGTCCGGTGAAGGCTGATTTTCTTCTTGTCTTTCCTCTTCTACTGCTGTCTCATATGCCTCTTCTTGATCTGAAATATTTCCATCTTCATCCATGCCCCCATCATACCCCTCATTATCAGAAAATACTTCTATGTATTGAGCCTTTCCTTTGGTACATTTGTGCCCCGGTGTCCATGGTTGGAAGCATGTGAAGCATAGTTTCTTTTTTCTAAGTTCATCCATGTTTAGTCCCTCTTTTTTATTCCTCTCAAATGACTCTCTTTGCCAAGGTTTCTTATCATATCCATCCCTTTTCCAAGGTTTCTTTTCAAATTTATAGCTAGGCTTAGGAGGAAATCTCGTTCTAGGAAGCACATTTTGGAGATCCCTAGTCAAGCTCATTGCATCTTTTAATGTAGTTGGCTTGTGGGCTTTGACCAAACCTCTTAAGGGTTCAGCCAAACCTTCAGTGAAAAGCAATACTAATCTTCCCATAGATACATCAGCCACCTTGACTGATAATTTTTGAAAGTCCAACATATATTCGGTAGGGGACCCAGTTTGCTTCAATTGAGCTAGTTCTTTGAAAGGCAATTCTGGATCTTTTTGTTCAAATCTTTCTAGTACCCTGTCATAAAATTCTCCATATGTTTTAACCTGATTATGACCCAAGGTTTTCAGCCCATGAAACCACCATTCATTGGCATCTCCTTCCAAATGCAAAATGGCCATTTTTAATGCATCCTCTTCCAACATAGGATTCAGCTGAAAATATACATCCAATTTTTGCACCCAAGTGTTAGCAGAATTTTGGGAAGAACCATCAAAAGTAGGAAGTGACATTTTTCCAATAGCACTATTCAATTCTTTGTTTTGGAATGGACTCCTATTGTCTCCCTTCATTTTAATCTTTTGCATAGCATCAATGTAGTCACTGAGTGGTACACCTCTTTTACACTCTTCATTCAAATCATTCCAATCATTTACTAGTTTCTTGTAATCCAATTCAAGATTGGGTTCTTCTTTGGGTGTGAGAAATTTAGGTGCAGTATGCCTTTGTGTGCTTTGAAATTCATCGGGTCTATTATGAGGTCCTATACTTGAGAAAATATGCTCATTCCCTTTCATCTTTTCCCCTGAGTGTGAACCACTATTATCTCCTATCATCCCTTTGCCTGAAAGTTGGCTACCCAACAATTCGAAACCTTTCATCATTTGTTTATTCATATCTAGCATAACCATGGTAATTCCTTCAAAACATGGTTTTAAGGCTTCAATAAATTCCTCCTTATGTGTTAATTTTTCCTCCTCCTCTCTACCCATTGTTTTAGAAAAGAACTCTTTTTCTGCTACTATCTCTTCTTCAACTATTGATTCAAAGGGTGGTGTTTTATTTTTTTGGCTTCTTGTTAATACCATCAGGTGCCAAGACCATGCTCTGATACCACTTGTAATATCCCTTTTTCAAATTTTATTAAAATGCCCAATTTTCCACTTTTTTTCTCAATTTCGACCTTTGACTAGTTTTACTGTTTTGACCTCCAAATCAACCCAAATGCTCCCAAATCTTCTGTAGGAGTGTATGAATGGTATTTAGACTTGAATGTAAGGTTCAGGGATGTTTTATGGCCCTCCAAATACTGCTTCAAACTTGATTTGTATTCTGATCAATATATGTAATTTTGACTAGTAATTTGTGCATCAAATCCCCCTCGGGTAACACTACAAATGGCCTTCCAAATGCCTCCAAACTCCCACAAATTTATGAACAGAGGTATATAATGTGTTAAGTATGTGATTAAGGTCTCATATGCACCATTAATTGATTTTTAATACTGTTCTAACTCTCTCACATTCAACAGCAAAAACCCCCAATTCGACCCTTGGGGAAATGGCACTATTTCACCTCCCAATACAACTAAACTGAGTAAAAATGCTTCAAATGCTCAAGTACAGTACATGAAACTTGTAGAAGACATCCATGGCAATATATTTATCACAAATATATCAAAGAATCATCCATACATTCGAAATCATCATCAATACATTGGCTCACAACAAGGTAGTGGGGAAATGGCATTGTTCTTCCATTAAAAATGAGATTTATACATTTCTACTTGGAATTTCGACCTGAAACTTTTTGGAGATGAAGAAAAGAGTATTTAATTCATATTACAAAAGAAATGGGGCATTAGAATCTCCCCCAAAGAGTACAATAGCTCACCAAAAACGCCCTCCCTCAAGGAGCACGAATATGCCTTCAAAACTGGAAACGGTGGAGAGAAAGTGCTGCACTAAACCAAACCATGAAACTTCCTGTAGCTGCTACCTGCAAATACAAACTCCATTAAAGCACCATGAAAGACCTGAGTGGCCTCTCCAAACACCAACTTGGATGGGAATCTTTCACCCTCGAAATTGGCTAAGGCAAGAAACTAGTCATCCACTAGCTCTCTCTTCACAAATGCAATTTTTCTCAAATCATCAAAATCCATTCTCATACTTGATTTCTACATTTTATAACCAACATTAGCCTTCAAGGGGTCGAAATCCTCTCAATAGATTCAATAATTTTCCATTTAGAAAATATTCCTCATTTGCCACTTGTCTCCTAGTTCCAACCTTCCATTTTCTCCCAAATTCGAATTTGAGTCTCTTTAGATTCCTCCAACTCCATGAGCGCCTTCTTGAGCCTATGTTTGGGGCTGAAATGTCATAATGGTCAGGTGTAAGAAGTCAGGTCTGAATTTTGTCATAAAATGTCATAGATGCTTCATTATTGTTGTCATAAAATTAGGGAATCTAGCCCATGTGTCCACTAGTCTCCAATTTGACTCTTCCTCTCCCATGGAGGTTACTATTCCTTCCCATTTCGACCTAATATGCTCAATGCCATGTGTTATGACTTACCAACTCACCCAAGAGTGTTCACCTTCCCATGAATTCGAATTGGCAAGAGAGAGCTGCCATGTGTCATTGAAAAATCAAGCTAGTGTGGGTCCCACCACCTCCATGTGTCTCCAAAACCACTTGCCACCTAGAATTTCTCTTGAATTTATTTATTCATCATATTTATTAAATTCTTAAACCCTTCTAATGTCTAAATATCATTTATTAGTTTCCTTATTACCATCCCACATGTGCCCATCCAACCTAGGAAACTAGTAGGATTGATGGGATTGTCTTACTATGCACTTATTTGAATGGGGACATTACATAGTGTCTCGCCTTGGGGTACACCGGTACTTTTTGTCAAGAAAAAAGATGGAACTCTAAGACTATGTATTTATTATAGGCAACTAAATAAGGTAACTGTTAAGAATAAATACCCCTTACCGCGAATTAACAAATTGTTCCACCAAGTAGGGGGAGCCAAAGTCTTTTCCAAACTGGATCTTCGATCTGGGTACCATCAGATTCGAAATAAAAATGAAGACATAAGTAAAACCGCATTCCGAACTCAATACAGACACTACGAATTTGTAGTGATCCCTTTCGATCTAACCAATGCCCCTGCCACATTCATGTGTTTAGTGAATGGTATCTTCAACAAATACCTAGACCAGTTTGTGTTGATTTTTATTGATGATATCCTGATATACTCCAAGTCGAAGGAAGAACACGAACAACATATAAGAATTGTATTGCAAACCTTGAGGGATCATTAGTTGTATGCTAAGTTAGTGAAATGTGAATTCTTCAAAAAGGAAATTCAGTACTTAGGCCATATTATTTATGAAGAAGGAATTTCGGTCGACCCACAGAAAATAAAAGCCATAGCAGATTGGCTAGTACCGAAAGATGTAGCTGATATTAGATCTTTCATGGGACTCACCGGTTACTATCGGAGGTTCATTGAGGGATTCTCAAAGATCGCCTATCCCATTACTTCACTACAGAAAAAGGGGATAAAGTTTGTTTGGTGCTGCAAGTGTCAAGAAAGTTTTGAACGACTCAAAGATTTACTGACCAAGGCACCTGTTCTAAAAGTAGCAGACCCGTGTAAGGGATACACGGTTTGTACGGATGCCAGTAAAGAGGGAGTGGGAGGAGTACTGTCCCAGGACAGACATGCAGTGAGTTACGAATCACGAAAACTAAAAGAACATGAACGCAACTACGTGGTTCATGACTTGGAATTAACAGTAGTAGTACAGGCTCTGAAAATGTGGCGTCACTACGTGCTCAGAAAGAAATTCCTTTTGTTAACAGATAACACTTGTGTCAAGAACTTATTTAACCAGCCAGGACTCAATGCCAGACAAGCAAGGTGTATGGCCTTTTTAAGTGAATTCGACTTTGAGGTAAAACACATAAAGGGTAAGGAAAATACGGTGGCAGACACACTTAATTGAAGGACCCACAAGGTGTACGAAATAATAATGAGTCAACCAGAGAGTGATCTCATGGATAAAGTAAAAGTGGCAAGCGAACAGGATGCAGAATATATAAATCTGCAAAGGAAAATTCAGCAAAATGAGATAAATATGAACGGGACAGATTTAAGAATTGATCAGAAAGGTCTAATTTGGTTCAAAGATAGGCTGTACATGGCTAACGTTGCAGAAATTAAATTATTTATTCTAAATGAGATGCACAAGACCCCTTTTCCAGGCCATCCCGGGTATCAAAAAATGATAACAGCCCTTAGAAAACAGTTCTTTTGGCCTAAATTAAAAACTGATCTAGCTGATTATCTATCTAAATGCTTGGAATGTCAACAGGTGAAGACAGACCATAGACACCTTGCTGGTATGTTATAGCCATTACCAATTCCTGAGTGGAAATGGGAAGTGATTTCATTAGATTTTATCACAGGTTTGCCGAGAACACAGCGACAACATGATTCTATTATGATTCTATATCAGATAGGGATGCAAAATTTACATCCAAGTTCTAGAAGTCTTTATTTACAGGTCTAGAAACAAGAATTAATTTCAGCACTAGTTATCACCCTAAAACAGATGGACAGACTGAACGTACAAATCAGATCATTGAAGATATGTTGAGAATGTACGTCATGGAAAAACCCACTAAATGGGAAGAGTATTTACATCTGGTAGAGTTCGCTTACAACAACGGATATCAAGCATCATCAAGAATGAGTCCATTCAAAATTCTTTATGAGAGGAAGTGCACTACCCCAGTTAGCTGGGATAGTCCCGTCGATCGTTTATTGGTAGGACCGGATTTGCTGACGGTTATGGAACAAATAGTCCAAAGGGTGCAGAAAAATTTAAAGGTGGCCTAGGATCGCCAAAAAAGTTATGCTGACCTAAAAAGACAGAATAAGGAGTTCTCAGTTGGAGATCATGTATACTTGCGGGTGAAACCAAAGAAAATCTCACTCCGACTAGGGAGTTGCACTAAGCTGGCACCACGATTCTGGTAGCCCTTCCAAATACTTGAGAGGATTGGACCCGTAGCTTATAAGCTGGCATTACCAACACATTTAAAAATTCATAATATTTTTCACATTTCATTACTGAAAAAGTATATTCATGACCCCACTCATATTATTGATTGGAATTTGATACAAGAGGCTCTAGAAGGCGAATTTCAAGTGGAAGCTTTACGCATTCTAGACAGGAAAGAAACAGTACTTCGGAACCGAGCCATGGCTCAGGTAAAGGTGCAATGGAAACACTTTAGTCCTGAGGAGGCGACCTGGGAATTGGAAAGTGAAATACTAGAAAAGTATCCAAACTTATTCCCATAACCAATGGAGGAAGATTAGACCACTGAGGACAGTGTTCATAATAAGGGGGAAAGGATGTGACGTTCCCCCCCAATAATGAAAGGACATTATGTTTTATTTAAAATATATATATATATATTATTTTATCATTGTGAAATTATTTCAATAAGGGGGCTAGATGAGAAATCGGCTGATTAAGTCCTAGGAGGACTGTTGTACGAAAACAACTTTTATTTATTATTTTAATATAAGATTGAGCAGGAACAACCAAGTTAAATGAGGAGATCATGCATGGAAAAGTGTGGGACAAGTTAGAGTTGGCCTCTGGGAAACCAGAACAGGTGTCAGAAGTGTATTTAAGACACTAGACACACCCTAAAAATCAGGGATTTACTTAGCTGTGAAAATTCCATGAGGAATTGGCTGCTACTGGTAAGACCTAGGCAAAAACTATAAAGGGATGGCATATGTGAGAGGCAGGACGCTGCTGAGTATGCCGGAGAGAATTATACTTGTTGCGTGAGCACTTTGTGTTAGGCAAGGGATTCTGGAAAACGCGACTGAGTTTGAGGTTAACTGTCCACACTTTTCATGCATGCATCTGGCTCGGGGGTGATTACGGACATACTTGGTGTTTGTACCTAATCTATGGTTGGGTGGAACGTGGCTGTTCCAACTTCATCTGGGTTACAAGTCCCAGGTTTTGCTATTACAAACTCTAAGCATTTTTATATTATTTTATTTGTCCAAATTATTTAAATAAGATTTTGTGCATAAGGGAAAACTGTTAGTTACAATGCTGTCAAATAATGCTTGATCTGCTAAAAGAATAGATATTTAGTATTTCCGTGGGAGAGTTCATTATTCTAACCTGAGTTATTCTTTGGCATAAATCGAGTTACTTTAAATCTGGTAATTCCAATCTGCGTCTATACTAGGAAAATAGCGATAAAATGGGATGGATTATGTTCATAATTTACCTTTCAGTTTTAAGTCACATAAGTGTCGTTTTTCATTATTTATAAGTTGGATCTAGTGATAGCTAATCTTCAACCTATATTTGACGGTATCAAACCCTATGTAAAACGGAACTATCGAATTCTGTACAAACCCTCTGTGTAAGAACTATTCCACGATTTCTTTTTATATATCATTATTGTATATTTATATCGATTTTCATTATTTATAAGTTGAATCTAGTGGTAGCTAATCGTCGACCTATATTTGACGGTATAAAACCCTGTGAAAAATGGATCATCGAATTCTATATAAACCCTCTGTGTAAGCATTCCACGATTTCTTTTTATATATCATTATTGTGTATGTATATGATAGATTCGTCACAGTTATGATATGGAAGTATTCCAGAACTAAATTCCTTATAATTCCTCATCGTAAAGTATTACTGAGATTCAATGGACTCTCAGTTAATTTTTGAAGAACTCCTTAGACACTAAACTTTGATCTTTGATCGGCGAGTTCCTTTATAAAACAAACCCCATCAATTACCCCGCAAAACGTTTACATTACTAATTAAACTACTAAGTCAGGCCTTCCAAGCTTTATTTTTAACCTAGGGTTTGGCTGCAACTCATTCTGAAGAAAATCATGTATGGGGTGGTATCTAAAGAGGAAACTCCAAAGGATTTGGGGATGGCGAATCACGGAGAGATGATGATATCACTGGTAACGTTTTCAACTAAATGCATTGAGACCCATATTCCATTTTTCTTTCAAACTGAATTTATATCACATAGGAGATACAATTTCTAAGAATCACCTCTGTTACCTAACAGGAAGGAATCAAAAACTGAATCATACAAAACCATATTCATATTTAGAACAAATATTGAAGCATATAAAATTTCATTCATGTTTATAACCGAGAGGTCGTGAAATCCATGGAGCTTAATTCTCTTTTGCTTACAGCATTCTCGGAACAAAACAATCTGTGTTCTTTTAAATTCTGGAAATAGATAAGTATAATTTGATAAAAACACAGAAAAACGGGAGCCCTTGAATTTAGAATTTAGACAGTCCAAGACGCCTTTCTTTAAGGCCTAGATTCTCATGAAGGAAGTATTATAAAGCTAGTTATTACAATGGGTTCATGACAGTAAAACGTTAGGCCACATCGAACCAGTGAAGCTTCGAAAACCTAGCCCCGATATGAAACTAAATCTCCCTTTTGTCATTGGTGAAGGGTCTTTCCCAAGTTGTTTTCCTGCCATTGTATGAAGGTGGAAAGTGCAATGCCACTTACTGGGCAGGGAAGACTCCCTCTAAACCTGTTCCATTCCAGGATGGAAGTACCTACCATCACAAACAGACAACACGTTATTACCCAATGATGTTGGACAGCTTCAACAAAAAAAAAAAAAAAAATCTGAACTATGTCATTTCAAAGTTACCTCAGAGGCATCGAAGTGTAATGGCTGCTTCCTTGAGGTTTAAAGAAAACTCTTCCTGGAGTACCCGCGATGGAAAGGAGTCATCTCTTACAGACCACAGAAGAAACACAGTGAATCTATCAGACCCGAAGTGTAACCTTATCGCCATTTTAGAGGGCAAAACAAAGGAGTCTTAACTCGAATGCCAGAAAGTGAATAATCAACCCGGAGAAGAATGAACACAACTTTGAGAAGGTTATTTCATTCCAAGAACCAAGAAAACCAAACACGGTCATTCCAAGGTGCAGGTGGCACCTTCGCCTTCAACCACCATTAATGGAATCACATGGCCAGCCTTACAGAACCTTGCTGGAAGGTATGGAAAAACACACCCAATACGGTGCAACTTGCCGAGGTGCAGGTGGCACCTTCGCCTGCAGTCACCATTTATGGAGTCACATGGCCAACCTTACATAACTTCACTGGTAGGTATGGGAAATACCCCTCGTACGTTGCAACCTAAATGTTAAAAATAACCCCCTACACAATACAGGTAAATGAAAGGTTAAAAACTAGGGTTTCAAACATCATAAATTGTAAATGAATCATGTACTATGGTATTACCAATACCTTTGTAAGATAGAGGATGGGTCAATAGAAAACCACATTTTTCGTCCATGGGATCAAGTATTTGGAAAAACTTACATTGTGTTGTTAAAAACCAATCCAATCACTTTATTGATTTGGTTAACTAACTTTGTAAACACATTGTGGGTGAGCCTTGTTATATTTTAAGCATTTGACAACTTTTAGTGCAATAGAATGTCTTAAATATAAAAAAAATGTTAATGATAATCAAAGTAAACCTTGCAAATTATGTCTTATTTCATTGTTAAAATGGTATTGTATTTTTGAGGATTGCGCTAATACAAAAGGGTTCGCAAGTATCCCATATCAAAATGGTTATGGTTGTGTGCACTATGTCTAATGCATATCTTGATTACAGAATCGAAGGTCGCTAACCAAGCTATAAGTAAACATCAAAAGCGTCTAATTTAATAATTTCTTGTTACCTGCGTCATGAGGAACTCCGATAGTATAAGAGTACCTACATATCAACATACGGAGTAGAGTTAGCCATAGCTAAGTAAGTGGCATGTCAACCATAATACCCTTCTAACCAGTAGGAAAATACAAGGGTAAGAACATAAGCAAGATCAGGATACGAATGTATTATTTATTTTAAATGTTTGTTAACATAGATCCAATTACTGTTCATTTATACTAAAGAGAAAAGAAAATGAAAATAAAATAAAATTATGGGGATATTACATATGGTAACAGAGCCAGATTCAACCCTATCGCCCTTGGAAACACCTAACTTCTGTTGAACATGAAAATAAAAATTTCTAATAATGTATTCGGATGCTGTATGCATATGCTCTAGTTTGATTTTTCAGATGACTTCGCATGACAAATACAGAGAACAACCTGAAGGAAATGAACAGGCATGAACAGAAGAACATTCTGAAGCAAGTCAAGTATTAGAAACCATGAGGTGTTTGATCGTGGAGATATAGATCTTTAAGGAAGACAATGAACAACTAAAGAAAGCTCAAGAAAAGCAGCAAGAAATCAATGAAATTTTTCTGCAGAGTCTTCACGAAAAGAATAATGGCGAAAAACAAAAGGATGAGACCAAGAGGAAAGAAGAGACTGACGAAAGCGCTGAGAAAAAGGGGAACTCCTCCAACGAGACCCAGAAATCGGAGCATCGAGACAAGACCATGGGAAAGAGGAAAGTTGATCACCTGGAAGGTGAATTCAAAAAGATAAAGCCTACCAGTTTTGATGGAGAGTCGAAGACTGGGGAAGAACCAGAAGCCTGGTTGCTGGACATAAAAAAATACATTCAAATTTACAATTACTCCAGCAACATGAAATTCAGAATGGCTATTTACAATCTGAAGGGGAAGGCCAGCATATGGTGGCAAGACCTTAAGATTTCCCAGGGACTGAAAGAGAAAAACCTTGAATGGGCAGAGTTCAAGAAAGTATTCAAGAAGCAGTACTTATCAGAAAGTTATTATGAAAGAAAAACCAAGGAATTCTACAAATTGAAGCTGGGTCAAATGACAATGGAAGATCTTATCAATAAATTTCTAGACCTGTTACGGTTCGTTTCGTATATCAAGGAAGAAAAATTAAAGGTACAACGGTTCTTAAGCTGTCTGCCGTAGTCCTATAAAGATCGAATTGAGTTCAACAATCCAAGAACTTTAGAAGAAGCATTGAGAAAGGCCAGACTATGCTTTGAGCAATACAAACAAACGAATGATACTACTAAGGCATGGAAGGATAAGAAACAGGAAAAGTTCAACCAGCGGAAGAAAGGCTTCAAACCCCCGCCCTTCAGGAACATGCCCAAAAATTTCCAAGGAAATTCATTTCCTAAGAATGAACAGTTGCAACATAAAACTTTTAAACCCCCCTAACATGGGAATAAAAGGAAGTGTGGGTACCCCTAAAGAACCCCTGAAGTGTTGGGAATGTGGTGAAGCCCATTTACGCAGGAATTGTCCACAGTACAATGAAGCAAACAGGGTACTGCATAATATGCAAGAAGCATCTACGGTGGGAGACATTGGGAAAATTTATCACCGAATTAATGTAGCCTTGGAAGACCGATAGGTAGATCATCAATCTGCAATTGTGGAAATTGAAGGTAAAATTTCTGACCATACTTGTGCTGTTTTGATTGACCCTGGGGCAACTTTAAGCTACATCACTCCCAATATGATGGAGCACTATCAACTCACCAAGGTAAAGCACCCAAAACCCTGGTTAGTTCAGTTAGCCACAGGAGCAAAGAGGAAGGTAACTGAATATATCACTGATTGTGAACTTCAAATACAAGGTCACAAAACAAAAATTAATTTAAATGGTTACCTTTGGGGTCGTACGACATGATAATAGGTATGGACTGGCTTGAAAGATATAAAGTAGTACTAAACTGCTTTACCAAAAACTTTACATACATTGCTGAAGACCAAACTCTAAGAACAGTGAATGGAAAACAGAAACCTGTCTCTGTTAGGCAGATTTCTGCTACGCAATTAAAGAAGTCCATAAGAAAAGGATGCAAGATTTACGCTGTACGAGTATCTGATTTACTCCTCAATGGAAGCCAAGCTTCCATAGCAGAGCACCCTGTCTTAGGCGAGTTTCTAGACGTATTTCCAGAGGAAATACCGGGGTTACCCCCTCAACGAGAAATGGATTTTTCCATTGAACTTTTACCTGGATCTGCACCGGTGTCAAAGGTACCTTATAGGATGAGCATTCCAGAATTGACTGAATTTAAAATTCAGATTCAAGAACTACTAGACAAAGGGTATATAAGACCTAGTGTCTCGCCTTGGGGTGCACTGGTCCTTTTTGTCAAGAAAAAAGATGGGACTCTAAGACTATGTATTGATTATAGGCAACTAAATAAGGTAACTATTAAGAATAAATACCCCTTACCGCGAATTAATGATTTGTTCCACCAAGTAGGGGGAGCCAAAGTCTTTTCCAAACTGGATCTTCGATCTAGGTACCATCAGATTCGAATTAAAAATGAAGACATAAGTAAAACCGCATTCCGAACTCGATACGGACACTACAAATTTGTAGTGATCCCTTTCGATCTAACCAATGCCCCTGCCACATTCATGTGTTTAGTGAATGGTATCTTCAACAAATACCTAGACCAGTTTGTGTTGATTTTTATTGATGATATCCTGATATACTCCAGGTCGAAGGAAGAACACGAACAACATATAAGAATTGTATTGCAAACCTTGAGGGATCATTAGTTGTATGCTAAGTTAGAGAAATGTGAATTCTTCAAAAAGGAAATTTAGTACTTAGGCCATATTATTTCTAAAGAAGGAATTTCGGTCGACCCACAGAAAAGAAAAGCCATAGCAGATTGGCCAGTACTGAAAGATGTAGCTGATATTAGATCTTTCATGGGACTCACCGGTTACTATCGAAGGTTCATTGAGGGATTCTCAAAGATCGCCTATCCCATTACTTCACTATAGAAAAAGGGGATAAAGTTTGTTTGGTCCTGCAAGTGTCAAGAAAGTTTTGAACGACTCAAAAATTTACTGACCAAGGCACCTGTTCTAAAAGTAGCAGACCCGTGTAAGGGATACACGGTTTGTACGGATGCCAATAAAGAGGGAGTGGGAGGAGTACTCTCCCAGGACGGACATGTAGTGTGTTACAAATCACGAAAAATAAAAGAACATGAACGCAACTACGTGGTTCATGACTTGGAATTAACAGCAGTAGTACACGCTCTGAAAATGTGGCGTCACTACCTGCTCGGAAAGAAATTCCTTTTGTTAACAGATAACACTTGCGTCAAGAACTTATTTAACCAGCCAGGACTCAATGCCAGACAAGCAAGGTGTATGGCCTTTTTAAGTGAATTCGAATTTGATGTAAAACACATAAAGGGTAAGGAAAATACGGTGGTAGACGCACTTAGTCGAAGGACCCACGAGGTGTACGAAATAATAATGAGTCAACCAGAGAGTGATCTCATGGATAAAGTAAAAGTGGCAAGCGAACAGGATGCAGAATACATAAATCTGCAAAGGAAAATTCAGCAAAATGAGATAAATATGAACGAGACAGATTTAAGAATTGATCAGAAAGGTCTAATTTGGTTCAAAGATAGGCTGTACATGCCTAACATTGCAGAAATTAAATTATTTATTCTAAATGAGATGCACAAGCCCCCTTTTCCAGGCCATCTCGGGTATCAAAAAATGATAACAGCCCTTAGAAAACAGTTCTTTTGGCCTAAATTAAAAACTGATCTAGCTGATTATCTATCTAAATGCTTGGAGTGTCAACAGGTGAAGACAGACCATAGACACCCTGCTGGTATGTTACAGCCATTACCAATTCCTGAGTGGAAATGGGAAGTGATTTCATTAGATTTTATCACAGGTTTGCCGAGAACACAGTGACAACATGATTCTATTATGGTGGTGGTTGACAAATTTAGCAAATCAGCACATTTCATTCCTATAAAAACCACTTTCAAGGCATCAGATATTGTAGGAATATTTCTAAAAGAAATATTCAGATTGCACAAAGTGCCAAAGATGGTAATATCAGACAAGGATGAAAAATTTACATCCAAATTCTGGAAGTCTTTACTTACAGGTCTAGAAACAAGAATTAATTTCAGCACTAGTTATCACCCTAAAACGGATGGACAGACTGAACGTACAAATCATATCATTGAAGATATGTTGGGAATGTACGTCACGGAAAAACTCACTAAATGGGAAGACTATTTACATCTGGTAGAGTTCGCTTACAACAACGGATATCAAGCATCATCAAGAATGAGTCCATTAGAAATTCTTTATGGGAGGAAGTGCACTACCCCAGTTAGCTGGGATAGTCCCGTCGATCGTTTATTGGTAGGACCGGATTTGCTGAGAGTTATGGAACAAACAGTCCAAAGGGTGCAGAAAAATTTAAAGGTGGCCCAGGACCGCCAAAAAAGTTATGCTAACCTAAAAAGACAGAATAAGGAGTTCTCAGTTGGAGATCATGTATACTTGCAGGTGAAACCAAAGAAAAGCTCACTTCGACTAGGGAGTTGCACTAAGCTGGCACCACGATTTTGCAGGCCCTTCCAAATACTTGAGAGGATTGGACCCATAGCTTATAAGCTGGCATTACCAGCACATTTAAAAATTCATAATATTTTTCACATTTCATTACTAAAAAAGTATATTCATGACCCCACTCATATTATTGATTGGAATTTGATACAGGAGGCTCCAGAAGGCGAATTTCAAGTGGAAGCTTTACGCATTCTAGACAAGAAAGAAACAGTACTTCGGAACAGAGCCACGGCTCAGGTAAAGGTGCAATGGAAGCACTTTAGTCCTGAGGAGGCGACCTGGGAATTGGAAAGTGAAATACTAGAAAAGTATCCAAACTTATTCCCAGAACCGATGGAGGAAGATTAGAACACCGAGGACAGTGTTCATAATAAGGGGGCAAGGATGTGACGTTCCCCCCCAATAATGAAAGGACATTATGTTTTATTTTAAAATATATATATATATATTTTATTTTATCATTGTGAAATTATTTCAATAAGGGGGCTAGATGAGAAATCGGTTGAATAAGTCCTAGGAGGACTGTTGTAAGAAAACACCTTTTATTTATTATTTTAATATAAGGATGAGCAGGAACAGCCAAGTTAAATGAGGAGATCATGCATGGAAAAGTGTGGGACAAGTTCGAGTTGGCCTCTGGGAAACCAGAACAGGTGTCAGAAGTGTATTTAAGACACTAGACACACCCTGAAAATCAGGGGTTTACTTAGCTACAAAAATTTCGTGAGGAATTGGCTGCTAATGGTAAGACCTAGGCAAAAACTATAAAGGGATGGCATATGTGAGAGGCAGGACGTTGCTGAGTATGCCGGAGAGAATTATACTTGCTGCGTGAGCACTTTGTGTTAGGCAAGGGATTCTGGAAAACGCGACTGAGTTTGAGGTTAACTGTCCACACTTTTCATGCATGCATCTGGCTCGGGGGTGATTACGGACATACTTGGTGTTTGTACCTAATCTATGGTTGGGTGGAACATGGCTGTTCCAACTTCATTCATGTTACAAGTTCCAGGTTTTACTATTACAGACTCTAAGCATTTTTCTATTATTTTATTTGTCCAAATTATTTAAATAAGATTTTGTGCATAAAGGAAAATTGTTAGTTACAATGTTGTCAAATAATGCTTGATCTGCTAAAAGAATAGATATTTAGTATTTCCGTGGGAGAGTTCATTATTCTAACTTGAGTTATTCGTTGGCATAAATCGAGTTACTTTAAATCTGGTAATTCCAATCTGCGTCTATACTAGGAAAATAGCGATAAAATGGGATGGATTATGTTCATAATTTACCTTTCAGTTTTGAGTCACATAAGTGTCGATTTTCATTATTTATAAGTTGGATCTAGTGATAGCTAATCTTCAACCTATATTTGACAGTATCAAACCCTGTGAAAAACAGAACCATCGAATTCTGTACAAACCCTTTGTGTAAGAACTATTCCACAATTTCTTTTTATATATCATTATTGTATATTTATATCGATTTTCATTATTTATAAGTTGAATCTAGTGGTAGCTAATCTTCGACCTATATTTGACGGTATAAAACCCTGTGAAAAATGGATCATCGAATTCTATATAAACCCTCCGTGTAAGAATTCCACGATTTCTTTTTATATATCATTATTGTGTATGTATATGATAGATTCGTCACAGTTATGATATGGAAGTATTCCAGAACTAAATTCCTTATAATTCCTCATCGTAAAGTATTACTGAGATTCAATGGGCTCTCAGTTAATTTTTGAAGAACTCCTTAGACACTAAACTTCGATCTTTGATCGGCAAGTTCCTCTAGAAAACAAACCCCATCAATTACCCCGCAAAACGTTTACATTACTAATTAAACTACTAAGTCAGGCCTTCCAAGCTTTATTTTTAACCTAGGGTTTGGCCGCAACTCATTCTGAAGAAAATCATGTATGGGATGGTATCTAAAGAGGCAACTCCAAAGGATTTGGGGATGGCGAATCACAGAGAGATGATGATATCACTGGTAATGTTTTCAACTAAATGCATTGAGACCCATATTCCATTTTTATTTCAAACTGAATTTATATCACATAGGAGATACGATTTCTAAGAATCACCTCTGTCACCTAACAGGAAGGAATTGAAAACTGAATCATACAAAACCATATTCATATTTAGAACAAATATTGAAGCATATAAAATTTAGTGCCCTGGTTTTTCAGCAGGGCACCAGGTAGCATTTCTGAGTCAATTTCTACGTATTAAACTTTACTCAGTTGTAAGAAATTAAATTTTCCAATCTAATCTTCCATTTCTGTGAAATGAGATTTAGTTTACTGTTCTATACTTAAAATTTCTGTATATAAAAAAAAAATAAACTAACATATCAGTATTTCTTGCAAAAATTGTTTTCAGCATAAGATTTTACTTCATCGTAATAAATCAGTAAGGAGCAAGTATAAGCACGTTAAGCATAATAATCGAACAACATGAATAACAAGAAAATTACCTGATGTTGATGCTAATCGACCGTCGATTGTGGAAGGTTACGATTTTTGTCCTCATAGACAGCCAAAACGATGTTTCCACCCTACCGACCAGCTATTATCTTGCTGGCCCTTGGAAAATCAAGGATTTCCAAGCCCCCGAGCTCACAAACTAATAATCCTGAGAGAATAATTCCATTTGGTTTCTTTTCATCATTCCATGGGAATAATTTGCTGAGTTAACCCCCTCCTCAGACTTTCTTTGAGTTTCCCACCTCCTCAAAGCTCCGAGTTAACCCCCTCCTCGGCATTCCTCCTTTTTCACAAAAATACTAAGTGTCCTCTCCTCCAAAACCAACCCCCTCTTAAACATCTTTCCCCACTCGAGAAGGCCTTGGGCTTACTCCACCGCCCCCCAAACTCCCCTCTCGAGCCCCTCAACCATTAACTCCTTTCCTATTGCATTTAATGTTATTAATGTCATTAGTAAAATATTATGTAAATAGTTGACTCTTTTCCCCCACGTCACTTCCATTCAAGAATTGCTATCCTATTACGTTTAACTTAGAAATGAAATTAATCACTCTTTAATCATTTACTAATCAATATTTACATTTTTACCTATATTGCAATTGTTATGACATGGGTATTTATTCAAATAACATTAATTAAGTCATAATTTTAATTAAATCTCCACAAAGTAATAACAAACGGTGAATTTAATAAAAATGTCTTTTTTAAATCATTTGTTTATCACAATGTTTACCAACAAGTAATACATAACTTAATTGATTTGTTTTACATACCTTAAATAACTTTATATTCATTATCTAAGTTCGATCAATGCATGATTAACATAATTACTTACGACAACTTATACATTTATTCAACATATTAAGTGTTTGTATATCGATACTAATGTACATGTGCAAAGTGTACATGCGTGGTCAGCGTATGCACAGATCATAGATGTACTATAGACAACCCCATCCCACCTATGCATACCTGCTAACTAATAGTAGTATTTACCTACATGTAGAAAAACAAGCGTAATATACATAGTACAAGTACTTAACATCCACAGTTATTTAACACTTAATTCTTTACGATTTCACATCATTATATTTATCTTCACATTAGTTTAATCAATCAGGTACAAGGAAGGGTACCTGCTACCACTAACTCAGAATCAAGGAATACCCGACCCTCAACAGTACTATCATATCCTCCCATCCTAACCTACTGCCACATCCTCCCTGTCCTTCCTCTGCTAGTATAAAAGTGGATGTCGAACTCAATGACCTGACCACATAGAACTTGGGAGAGATAGCGTCGGCTGAATAGCGGACCTATCCTCCCCTAGCAGGCATCCGACCGTCGTCATCACAACTACATGGGGAGCGTGTCTCAGCACGGCCCTCCCACGACCTTGGGTATCATAGGAACATAGGGTGGGAAACACATCCATCCCTCTCAACATACTGGGCCTACGCCCTTATCGACTCATACTCTGCTGCTATCAGGATTATCAGTTTGTGTTATCGTATCATCATTTTTGGCTGACTTAGGTTTACTGTACGAACATGTTCTTTTCCCCATATATCAGATCAAGTAACTGGCTATCCCATAGCCCTCATGTCCTATACGTTAGTATTTTGCAAAATACAAATTTATAGAAAGCATTTCCCATTGATCGCCAATTGATCCATGTTATCAAAATCACTTTGTTTCATGTAACCCTTTTAGTTCATCAAAAATGCGTATGACATATAATACTTCAATACTTCATACAAGAAGATGGTATCCACATACCGATTCCTATATTTCACATCTCATTAATGAAAACATATAAACATATATTGTAATCGTAAGATAAAGAAATCACACGATAATCATGACATCGTAACCGCATGACATAATAACATCATAATCATAGTGAAATCATAAAACAAGGTAACATTATATAATGAGGCCCGTCATGTCGTAATATAGTTTACTTAGTCGAGTTGAGTTCAATAGATAATGAGAAAGTATAGTGTGTCTTAATTGATAAATGCATGTAATAAAATATGGGGCGTTACATACACCCACCCTTCAGGAAATTTCGTCCCGAAGTTATGGTCAAAATGGTGCAGGAAAATCTTGACTCATAGTCTATGCAATTCCGCAAATGGCGGGTCCTGGCTATACATGTCCTACTTAGCCTTGAATTGACCAAATATTCTGATATTATCTTTAAATTTTACTTCTCTTATCTCATGATATGTGTTCTAATAATTGAAGAACGTTTAGATTAATCCTTTTGTTGGACCTCAATGTTATGCCTAGAATGCCTAAATGTTGTAACCCTGTTCTATCCACCGTAGTGTCCTATTTCATACCCTTTTACAATATTCTTTGAGTTACATCATCTAGATAAGTTTATCCATCATAGAACGGAGTTTACCGAAGCTTTTATTGATCCAACTTGGCATGGGATAGTCAACGATTTAAATGGAGGTCTTTAGAACTCATAATTTGCATTCACTCCATGCGCAACTATCGAGGACCCTTACGGTTGATATACCTTTTAGGGGAAGAAGGTTCATGTCCTCAAAATCCTAAGGTCATATATTATTAATTCCGTATCGGTAATAAACAATAATGAAAGTATCGTAACATCGTTATACTAGGGGAACTATCATTGTTTACAAGGTTTTCATGGCTATTCCTTATCAAAACACAATTGTCACCATGTTTATTTATTATTCTTATTTTCAAACTAATATAATCTATGGAGAAAACCATCCCTGCTTCAATTTCTTAAGAATTTCACAGCTAATTTTGTTCCCATCCTTACTATCACAAAGGTAATTACTAGCATTTATCCAGGTATTCCATTGTATTTGTACATCACCATTATTCCTACCCACACAAGCAACCTTTAAGCGCTTTGTAAAGACCTTAGTCCGATCCTACAAGTCGAACGAATACGTCATTACTTAATACATTCATTCATATTAGAACTTCATAATAACCGCTTTAATTGAGTTAAGTTGATAACTGTGTTGAGATTCTTGTGGCTCTTTTATTATTAACCGAGATCATCACTATATTAGGTATAATTAATCCAAAAATTTTCTCAAAACCTTTCGCACTATTACACCAATACTCAACTTAATTATTCTAAAGCCATGTTCCCCCTTAATAAAATAGTCTCGTAATAAACTTTGTATGGAATCTCCTGATTTAAGTACAAGGTGTTTTCCCTAATGGGATTCAAAAGGGTACCTAGTCCTTATATCGAGCAAATTTATTCCCATCCTTTATCTTATCTAAATGATATATAATGTATTTTCTAAGTTTCTCTATCTCTAATCTACATAACATTTCATATCTTAACGTTTCCTAACTAAAATACTTGTAGATTATTACATGTATTCATATTTTAAATGAAAATTGCATTTGTAAATATGATTTATGAGGTGTTCATGAGTTTTCACTTTAATCTGCATTTCGTACCAAGTTATCTATATACACACATCGATGTTTGCGTAATTGTATGGAGACCTAGGAACTCAAAACTCAACACCACTCCATGTTTATCTTACCATATCCTCTTTTGTTTCTACTTTAAATGTTTTTCGACTTAAGCATCTTGGCAAAATTATAGGGTGTAGTAAAACACACTAAGAGCTATGATTTAAAAAAAATAAAAAAATATAATTGTTTGATCATGTTAAAACACATCTACTTTGAACTAACAAAAGGCGTTGTTATTTCAATGATATAGCAAATTTCATAATATATATATATTTGCATGCATTTTAAAACAGACACTCATTACTAATGTTACGCATCTCTAAAATATGTGTGCAATTTGTTTATGCTTATTTTAAAAAAAATGTAGTAGTCTATGTGGTAGTTTTGAACGGAATGGAGACTGTTGTAAAGAGAATGCATGCATATTCATACATGAGTGCATTCTCCATTTCCCTTTTTCCTCATTTGGACCATGAAATCCATCCAAATACCCTAGTCTCTATTTTCACACAAATTTGGAAGTTAAAATGACCAAATTGTGATCAAACTTTTAATATGAAAATAAATACAATTGAGTCATAAGAGGGATATTAACACAAATGTGATTGCGGTCTCTACTTTCTTGTGACTAATTAGGATGATAAGTTGTGAGACATTTAATCTCATTGTTAGATGTATTTGTTAAATCAATTGTGACCAATATTGATGTTTGAGCATTGCATCAGTATTTTCGATTTTAATGTCGATGTAACAAAGTTGTTCTCAATTAACGTGAATAACATCCCTAATATATGAATTTGTAATTTAAATGTGTGGTGTTCATCTCATTTGAAAAGACTTTCTTTTACTATTAGCTTTACCACTTGTATAGTAAATGATTGTGAAATATTTAAATCTTTTTACTATTAATGTCTATTTTAAATTTATAATTACGAGTATAATAATTTATTAATTAAATGTGAAACTAATCTATGATTATGACCATAATAACTTATGTGTTGTGTCGATCTTAATTAAAAGTATCATGTTTACTTTTAACTTAACCATTTGAAAATTATGTGTATAATAAACGAGTACCACTTTTGCATTTAAGTATAAATGAGTCTATAATGATTTTTGTAATTTTAATATACACAATGTTATGTTTATTTGAAATTGTTTCATATTAATTTTGAGTATAGAGTAAGGTTCTTAATATCCACTTAGATAATTGAAGTGGGAATTATATTTGTTCAATTACTTATACTAATTTATTTCGTATTTTTATTTTGAAAAATGTTTTTGTGGTTTTCCCATACAAATATATTATTTTAAAATATTAAAATAAATAAAGACTTAGTACCAACACGCAACTACAAAAGTAATAAAATTAAAATTTTTATTAAGTCAAAATTGCAATGAATGTGTCACGTTGAAAATGTTAAAGTCTGGTTATGACGAAATTTCATTAAAAGATTAAAACACCAACTTTCCTCTCTTAGTTGGTATGTAAAAATTTCCACTCTTGGTAATACTCAGTTGAATTATTCTAGATGGTTGAAAAGGGTTAACACATTTTTTTTTTGAATTGATCTTTTGACGTGAGTGAATGTCTTATACCTTTGGCATGTATTTCTTTTACCAGAATATTGTCAACCTTGTTTAAGGTAAACTTAAAATTATATTTAAACAAGCTTTGTATATGAAACACTAACCTTCTTCTCCCCTTTTTTTTTGTATCATTATATAGTTACACTTACCTATATTTTCCTTGTGAATTTAAATTTTATGTGGGATGTTAAATACATTAAATACTAAGACAATTTGATTAAATACCTGAATTTATTAAACCTTAGGTCTTCACCAAACCACTTAAGCCACTCTTCACTTATTTATTTAAATATATATATATTTCTTTCTTTCTTTCTTTCCCAAAATTTAAATATTTATATATATTAAATTTAAATATTTTTAAATTCTCCCTTAAACATAAATTATAACTTAAATTTAATGTATTAAAAGTTAAATTATAATCTCACCAAACCACTCCAACCTTACTATAATTGAACTTAAAAATTTTAAATCTATGACGAACTTTTAAATTTCAAGTTTGTGAGTGGCTTTATATATATATATATTTTTAAATATTAACTTGTAATTCTTTAACAACCTAGGTTATAACATTATATAAATATATATACGAGATACAATTTAATTAAATTTAAATAAAATACTCTAACAGTATATACGAAATTGTCGAAACCCCTTTTCCCTTTTTTTTTCATCCATAATTAAATTAAATTAACTTAAATATTAAATAAATAAATAAATTTAAATTAAATTAAATTAATTACTCAAAAGACATCAAATTAAATTAATTAAATTAAATTAAAATTAAAAAAAGCATTAACAAAATTAAATTATCATTGAAAAGTCATTAAATTAAATGAATAAAATTAATTTAATATTAAAAGACATTTATTAAAAAAAATAAAAATTTTGACACGTCTTACGTGAACTTGGGTCTATGGCATATGCATATCCCCTTTCTTTGAGATCTAATTACACAGAATATTAAAAGTAAATGGTTATATGCAAATACTTGGGTATTTTCCCTTTAAGTACATGACCGAGGGAGATCTGATATGAACCTCGACACAGGAGCATCCACTGACACAAGTAAAGAGGGGATCACAAGGGACCAAGAGCAGAAAAGGGCGTTTGATTTCGGATCAAAAGGTTCATTTTGTTCAGAGGTTCACAAGGGCCGTAGATGAGGATCGACGGCTCTCATTCCATTCCATGTTGCCAACATGCACGCGCATTAACGGAGGTTAGTGGTCGCGGTAAAGAAACAGCCATGACACGCGTCTATCCCTCGCTCATCCGCATATGAAAAGGTGGTTTTGTAAACCCCTCATGGGCGACGTGGAAACCGCCTTACCGTCAACTTTCTCTATTTAAGGAGGAGGACTAAGTTTTATTTTGGCATTGTTGGGCTACTCCTCACGTGAAGAGCTCGCGGTGCTGAGCGCTAGGGTTTGGGGCCAGTTGTAGGAAGGAAGGTGAGGCTGTTGGATGAACTCTGCGCTCGGGTGCATTGACGCGCGGTGGTCCCCATTCGACCTGGCAGAGTGTCGTGGAATGAAGGAGCTTGCAAATTCCTAGTGGGAGACAGTTTTTTTTTTTTGGAGTTCTGTCAGATTCTAGACGGCATGGGAATCATCGTCAAAACGAAAGATATATAGGAAACAGTGAAAACCCTAGCGGGAGGGTAAAAACAGCACGAGTTACATTTAATTGCACAGGAATCTTATGAGGAATGTTAGAATTTAAGACTGTAGGATTGAATTTGAAGTCCCTCATTGATTTATTTGCTCAGTTAAGAGAGATTTAGAGACAGTTTCCGAAGATTGATTTACTTATCAAGGAAGTTTTTTTTTTGTTTTCATAAATCGACAATAATGCAAGCAGGGCTAAGCACCGTGCAATAGACGCTAACTCTAGAGGCGGAAAGCATCTTAAATCATGCCATAACAGAAACTTGTCGCCATGGGCACGGCCGAACAATTCCTCTACATGTCGCGGTGACGTTTTGGGTAGCCCCTACTAGCCTTCGGCGCCAGGCTTGCTAGGCTGCAACTTCAAAGTTTAGGGGATGGTGCCAAAGCCACCGGAAATAAAAATGATGAGATTAGAAGACTCATAGAAATCCTTCTAAATGTTAAGAAGAAGAATCCGATTCTTGTAGGGGAGAAAGAGCCCGAAGCTTTAGCAAAATACTTATGCAGAGAATAGAAAAAGGTGAAACCCCAACGCAGCTTCAGATCCTTCATATTGAAACAGATATGTCCACTTTCTGTTCAGGAAACAAAGATAAAGACCGCATTGCCATGAAGTTTAGAGAATTGGACCAAATGGTGGAAAGGCGTTTGTTTAACGTGGGTGAATTAAAGCGGCTTGTAGAGCATCCCAAGGCAAGAGGAGCATTGATAGGGTTGTCAGAGGCTGAAGCACTAAAATTACAGAGAAATACTAGCTATAACTATCAGGTTAACCTAAAATTTCAATTTGAATGAGCCAAAATACAGCATTTCTGCCTAATTGTGTTGAATCTGTCTTAAACCCTCATTCGCCCCCGATTTGCTGCATTCCCTCACTCGCTTTCCTTCCTATTACAATGCCATTCACCTATCTGAGAATCAATATGTTACTAGCTGAGATTCAATTACACGCGTGATTCAGGGTTAATCTGTGTTTGCTCAACGTTTCCTGGCCCTACAGTGGGTGCAACGTTTATAGGTGAGTAACTTACCTTCTCAACGCATTGAGTCGATGAATTGGAGGCGGTGTCTGCTAGGAGTATCTGGGTCTTCAATGCGTCATCCAATGGAGTATGCAAGATGATAGATAATGATTCTGTTAGCGTTAGAATATGTTCCTTGAATATGTTCCTTGACGGCATGAAGAACATGCCTGGCACATCCTGAATTTAATGATTGTTTGAATGGTTGAGAATTTTCATTGGTAGTTTTTTTTTTTTTCGATATTTGATTTTATCTATCTTTTGCTCGCCTGATAATTGACTGCATCGCCTATTGCAGATCCAAAACGTTGAATCATGTTTCTCAAACACAATGAATCCTAAAACTACCAACCACTTTAAATTAATTGTCATGAGAACCCCGAGTTCATTCACATAGTCTTAAAATCTTCAAGCGAACTAAATAAAATCAGAAAATAAATGTGAAATGTTAAAATGTTGTGCAGACTAGCATGGTGCCAACCCTAATTTTGCAATTTTATTATAAACTTTTATTATTATTTTTTTTTTTTACTATTAACTTTTAATTCTTAACCACAATTAAATTAAATTAATTTAATTTAAATAATAATAATAAAACAAAATAAACTAAATTTAATTAATTAATTAATTAAAAGACATTACATTAAATTAATTAAATTGAATTGAATTAAAACGCATTAAGTTAAATTAATTGACAAAATTTCTCTCCCCCCCTTTTTTTTTACACAATTCTCTAATTTTAATTTAAAATAATGATCGTAGTGGCCTCCTTAAATATGAATTTTTATGTTTGTGCAGATAAACTACTATTACATAAATTAGGAAAGGAGGTTTGGAGAATCGTGAACATTGATTTCAGATTTCTGCATAGAGTTCTACCTGGATTTACAGATATTTTGCTTAGGGATGCTTAGTTTCTATTTCCGGTAGGATGTTAGGTTTGAGAGTTCGAACCAGGTTCTGATACCATCTGTAGTGCCCTGGTTTTTCAGCAGGGCACCGGGTAGCATTTCTGAGTCAATTTCTATGTATTAAACTTTACTCAGGTGTAAGGAAGTAAATTTTCCAATCTAATCTTCCATTTCTGTGAAATGAGATTTAGTTTACTGTTCTGTACTTAAAATTTTGTATATAAAAAAAAATAAACTAACATATCATTATTTCTTGCAAAAATTGTTTTCAGCATAAGATTTTATTTCATCGTAATAAATCAGTAAGGAGCAAGTATAAGCATGTTAAGCATAATAATCGAACAACATGAATAACAAGAAAATTACCTGATGCTGATGCTAATCGACCGTCGGTTGTGGCAAGTTATGATTTTTGTCCTCATAGACAGCCAAAACGATGTTTCCACCCTACCGACCAGCTATTATCTTGCTGGCCCTTGGAAATTCAAGGATTTCCAAGCCCCCGAGCTCACAAACTGATAATCCTGAGAGCATAATTCCATTTGGTTTCTTTTCATCATTCCATGGTAATAATTTGCTGAGTTAACCCCCTCCTCAGACTTTCTTTGAGTTTCCCACCTCCTCAAAGCTCCGAGTTAACCCCCTCCTCAGCATTCCTCCTTTTTCACAAAAATACTAAGTGTCCTCCCCTCCAAAACCAACCCCCTCTTAAACATCTTTCCCCACTCGAGAAGGCCTTGGGCTTACTCCACCACCCCCCAAACTCCCCTCTCGAGCCCCTCAACCATTAACTCCTTTCCTAATGCATTTAATGTTATTAACGTCATTAGTAAAATATTATGTAAATAGTTGACTCTTTTCCCCCACGTCACTTCCATTCAAGAATTGCTATCCTATTACATTTAACTTAGAAATGGAATTAATCACACTTTAATCATTTACTAATCAATATTTACATTTTTACCTATATTGCAATTGTTATGACATGGGTATTTATTCAAATAACATTAATTAAGTCATAATTTTAATTAAATCTCCACAAAGTAATAACAAACGGTGAATTTAATAAAAATGTCTTTTTTAAATCATTTGTTTATCACAATGTTTACCAACAAGTAATACATAACTTAATTGATTTGTTTTACATACCTTAAATAACCTTATATTCATTATCTGAGTTCCATCAATGCATGATTAGCATAATTACTTACGACAACTTATACATTTATTCAACATATTAAGTGTTTGTATATCGATACTAATGTACATGTGCAAGGTGTGCATGCGTGGCCAGCGTATGCATAGATCATAGATGTACTATAGACAACCCCATCCTGCCTATGCATACCTGCTAACTAATAGTAGTATTTACCCCCATGTAGAAAAACAAGCGTAATATACATAGTACAAGTACTTAACATCCACAGTTATTTAACAGTTAATTCTTTACGATTTCACATCATTATCTTTATCTTTACATTAGTTTAATCAATTAGGTACAAGGAAGGGTACCTACTACCACTAACTCAGAATCAAGGAATACCCGACCCTCAATAGTACTATCATATCCTCCTAACCTACTGCCACATCCTCCCTGTCCTTCCTCTGCTAGTATAAAAGTGGATGTCGGACTCAACGACCTGACCACATAGAACTTGGGAGCGATAGCGTCAGCTAAACAACGGACCTATCCTCCCCTAGCAGGCATCCGACCGTCGTCATCACAACTACATGGGGAGCGTGTCTCAACACGGCCCTCCCACGACCTCGGGTATCATAGGAACATATGGTGGGAAACACATCCATCCCTCTCAACATATTGGGCCTACGCCCTTATCGACTCATACTCTACTGCTATCAGGATTATCAGTTTGTGTTATCGTATCATCATTTTTGGCTAACTTAGGTTTACTGTACGAACATGTTCTTTTCCCCATATATCAGATCAAGTAACTGGCTATCCCATAGCCCTCGTGTCCTGTACGTTAGTATTTTGTAAAATACAAATTTATAGAAAGCATTTCCCATTGATCGCCAATTGATCCATGTTATCAAAATCACTTTGTTTCATGTAACCCTTTTAGTTCATCATAAATGCATATGACATATAATACTTCAATACTTCATACAAGAAGATGGTATCCACGTACCGATTCCTATATTTCACATCTCATTAATGAAAACATATAAACATATATTGTAATCGTAAGATAAAGAAATCACACGATAATCATGACATCGTAACCGCATGACATAATAACATCATAATCATAGTGAAATCATAAAACAAGGTAACATTATATAATGAGGCCTGTCATGTCGTAATATAGTTTACTTAGTCGAGCTGAGTTCAATAGATAATGAGAAAGTATAGTGTGTCTTAATTGATAGTGAGTCACATGGCCAGCCTTACAGAACTTCGCTGGTAGGTATAGGAAATACCCCTCGTACGTTGCAACTTAAATGTTAAAAATAACCCCCTACACAATACAAGTAAACGAAAGGTTATAAACTAGGGTTTCAAACATCATAAATTGTAAACGAATCATGTACTATGGTATTACCAATACCTTTGTAAGATAGAGGATGGGTTGATAGAAAACCACATTGTTGGTCCATGGGATCAAGTATTTGGAAAAACTTACATTGTGTAGTTAAAAAACAATCCAATCACTTTATTGATTTGGGTAACTAACTTTGTAAACACATTGTAGGTGAGCCTTGTTATATTTTAAGCTTTTGACAGCTTTTAGTGCAATAGAATGTCTTAAATAAAAAAAAATGTTAATGATAATCAAAGTAAACCTTGCAAATTATGTCTTATTTCATTGTTAAAATGGTATTGTATTTTTGAGGATTGCGCTAATACAAAAGGGTTCGCAAGTAGCCCATATCAAAATGGTTATGGTTGTGTGCACTATGTCTAATGCATATCTTGATTACAGAACCGAAGGTCGCTAACCAAGCTATAAGTAAACATCAAAAGCGTCCAATTTAATAATTTCTTGTTACCTGCGTCATGAGGAACTCCGATAGTATAAGAGTACCTGTATATCAACATACGGAGTAGAGTTAGCCATAGCTAAGTAAGTGGCATGTCAACCATAATACCCTTCTAACTAGTAGGAAAATACAAGGGTAAGAACATAATAAAGATTAGGATACGAATGTATTATTTATTTTAAATGTTTGTTAACATAGATAGATCCAATTACTATTCATTTACAGTAAAGAGAAAAGAAAATGAAAAAAAAATAAAAATTTATGGAGCTATTACATGTCATATTCCATTTATAATGACGAATCCTTGCTTCTACAAATGACAGTACCAACACTACTGAAAGATAAAACTGGTAGCAAAGACACATTATTGTCACATTATCATTTTCTACTTCAACATAGTGTGACGAATAGGATGATTTTCTGATCTAATTTACAGTATGCAGATATATAAAAACTGGAAATTTTATTGGCAAGAGTATATGAATTAGAAGGTGAAGGTAGAAGATATTTAATAAATAAAGTATGCATATAAGGATAATGATTTGTTGGCCAGAGAAACAAGTAATAAATATCGCAGAAATTTGTTAAGGAGTCATTTTACAAACCTGTAGATATTGTGACCAGAATTATTGCACACAGTATAATTTAGCATCTACAAACCAATTGTCACATAGAAGTCAGAGAAGTCTTTGGAAGATTCTAGACTCTTTACTAAATAATTATAGCCTTTACAAGAGCTGACATATCTAGAACATGTGATCAAATTTAAAAAGGCTTGAATTTTTTTTGGCAATACATGGCAACAAAAAAATACCGCAGAAAAGAGTTAGATCACGTGACTGCAGTTGAATAGAAAGACGGAACTAAGTAGTGAATTGCTAGAGTGGAGCTATTTGGATCCATGATCAATAAAAGTTCAATTAATGGCCTCCTCTATTTGTTACCTTGAGTATTATCCATGCATGAGTTATGAGTTATCTACACATCAACTACGAGTTATTTTTTATATTTTTTTTTATAAATGCTTATTTCAAATTTTCAACGAGCATAAATGGTAGTCTACCCCAATTTCCAATATATAAACACTTATATATGTAATTAAATATGATCCATAAAAATATTCCCATTGTTTTCAATAATATTGACACATAATACATTTTTATTAATAAAATTGAAAAATGTGGCACCCAACATTTTTCAACCTCACATGGTTTTATGGTTACCTTCCAACCTCAACCTTAGATGATTTTATAGTTGAGTATGATACGTTACTAGCCATGGTTTTATGGTCACTTTCCATGCTCATCTTATAGCTCACATGTGTCTTTTATAAATAAAATAAAATATTGCTCAAATTAGATTTAAACTAGCAACAATCACATTTTTAAATGTGGTTGATATTTGTGGATTGACGTATATCAACAATGACCACACATTCAAAAGTGGTTGAAATTCACCGATCGACGAATATCAACCACATTTAAAAATGTGGTTGTTGCTAGTGGACAACGAGCGCAACCAAAAAATACTAAAATAAAAATAAAAGTAAATAAAATTAAAGAAAGTAAATTAAATAAAAAGCAAAGTAAATTAAATAAAGTCAAATAGAGAATAAAGAAAAAAAAACTGGAAATAAATAAAGTCAAATAAAGAATAAAGAAAGAAAAAAAGTGGAAATAAATAAAGTCAAATAAAGAATTAAAGTAGAATAAAAAATAAAAAATAAACAAGTGAAAATAAAATAAAATATAAATAAAGAAATACAAATAAAGTAAATTAAAAAAAGAAAAATACAGAAAAGTAAATTAAAGTAAATTAAAAAACAAATTAAATAAATAGAGTAAAATAAAGAAATAAAAGAAAAATAATAAATAAATATAAGTAAAAAAATAAATAAATAAATAAAAAATAAAATAGTAAAATATATTAAATAAAAATAAAAAAAATAAATTAAATAAATGTAAAGAATTAAAGATAAGTAAAATAAAATAGAAGGTAAATTGAGAATAAAATATTTAATCGATATTAAAGAAAATTTAAATAATAGTTAGTAAAAAAAGAAAAGTAAAAAAAAAGATTGTAAATGTAAAAAATAAATAAAGTCAAATAAAGAATTAAAATAGAATAAAAAAATAAAAATAAACAAGTGGAAATAAAATAAAATAAAATAAAATAAAATAAAGAAATACAAATAAACTAAATTAAATAAAGGAAAGGAAAGTCAACATAACACGTTGTTGATGGCATAGTAGAACCTCATGATCGAGTTGGTCATCATCAGATCCAAGAAATTTTGTACAACGGCCATGCTCTGCAATACACCTTGGAATAGGAGAATTCAAAGATTTCAACATCTTCCTATTATGCAAGGAGACAAGATTGTTTGAAGGGAAAAGATGCACAACTGCATCAAATAATGTCCTTTCTGTCAAAGCAAAACAACTGTCAGATCGAGACATCAGAACATCCCAATCATCTATGGAAGGTTGTGCATTACGTATGTTACTCAATAATCGTCAAAAGGAAGCTTAACGGGGATTATCACCCTATTGACGAAATATTGTTTCAAGGGTGACAACAATGCTGAAGTTGTTCCATAAGACTTGTGCTGTTGTTTTTCCTACATACATTGGCTTATATTTGATAGGTGGAAATTGACCCAAGTCACCAACAAGAATTACAGATCTACCACCGAAAAGAGTATTTCTTTTATCTGGGAATGCTTCCCGCAATTGAGAATCAATCTGCATTAACTACCTTGGCCCTATAAAACTCATCTCATCAATCAATACATAATGTATATGTTTCCTTTCCTCTTGAAACATAGAAACATCTTGACCTTGCATGGGTCGCATGTCTCGAATAGGAATTCTCAGAGCATAATGGATTATGCAGCCACATATATTAAATGCAGCTATCCCTGTTGGAGCAAGTAAAAGCAAAGGATTTTTTCCATTTCCATTTGAAGAAGCAAGCACATGATAAATACAATTAATTAGATAGGACTTTTTAGTTCCAGCTGTACCTTGAAATAATCATTTTGAATGGTTCTTTCTATTCAACCTCCATAGAATGATGCAAAACCATGTCGAAAGCAAGTCGTTGCTTAGAAGACAACAAAAATGGATTTGGAATATTATCATCTGCAACCTGTATTAGTTCACCACGTGAACGAGCACTTGTTATAAAAGTGGTTTCCTCTTCCGCAACAATAACATCTATCGTTAGGTCCTCCCAATTGAAACTTAAATCAAAGTCTCTTCGTCCAAGAGTGCAAAGATCTGAAATATTCATATTATGTGGAGGAACCAAACGAGACAACAACTCCCATTCATCCAAATATTCATCCACATGGACACCTTCATCATCTACATCAATATTTTCATCAATAGCATCATCCACCATTGGTGCACGATTGACATGCCAAGGACGGTAACAAAGAGGCCTCCAATTTTCAATAATTGTTTCCCTCGAAAGTCCTATATCTTGCTCAATGTCTCTGAAAGGTTTGTACAAAAGCAATTCACTCCAACAAAAAGTCTCAAAATCGTTAGAATCCTTTGGAGGAATGGAAAAATAACATGGCCATACACGAACAACAGCAAAGTCTTTTCTAGCTTTCCAAGGCTCCTTCTTACACTTCGCATTATAGGTCCAATATCATGCAGTTTCAATCATGCACAAATGGACCAAGAATGCAGGACACATTCGATATAAATCTATGAAATTAGAGAACATAGAATCATCATTCGAATCAGTAGATACTTTTCATAATATCTTCCTACCGACATTCAATGAGAATATTTGTCAACTACATATCACAAGTGGAAGTTTCAATAGCATATGACATGTTTCTTGTGCTCCAATGTCTTGATCAACTACAGTTTCAGCCAAAAAACGTTTATAAGCCAAGAGACAAGGATCTATAGAGTCTAAAGTGTCTGCAATTCTTGTTAGCATATCATGATAACTTTCAGACCTTTTTTCTGTTTTAGATACATACTTGCCGATATACTGGGAGACAACATGGGTTGAGAGAACTGGCTGGAAATCCACATTTGCACGCCATATTGCAAGAATAGAAGAATTATGAACATTGAGCCTATCATCATTCCTTGCAGGCTCATATTTTTTCTCCCCTTTATCATTTTTTGTTAGGATAGATTCATCCCAAACCTCCCATGGAGTGTTGTAACGACATTTAAGTAAAGAACCCTTTTTCGTAAACAAGAATAGAGAATGCACTTTGAATGTCTCTGAACACGATGCACTAACTGCTCATAATCTTCAAGTGGGTTGCATTCAAAGATTTTCCTAGTGTTCAAGAGGCAAGGATCATCATTCAAAGATTGAGGGATAATGGTATTTCTTCTGTGAATATTGCGAGGGTTCCAAGCATTCACATATCTATCAAAATAATCCTTTGCATCTTGCATGGCAGATGCATTAGACCAATCCAACATGTCCATGTTAGGAGCATCTTCAATCCAGAAAAATCCATGTATATGTGCAGATCCTCGATGTTTCCACTCATACCTACAACAAATCCACATACTATAAGAAAATACCTATCTATGGAGAGAAAAGGAAGAAAAACACTTTCTTATAGAAGTAGGCACATAGAAGAATGCAAACCTGTACCACATGTCTTTTTCTCCAAGATACTTTTCGAGTATTTCCTCACGAAAAATTCTAAACCTATGGTGCATATACAATGGAACAATATGCGGGTAATCTATGACATGTTGAATCTTTGTAACATGTTCGTTAAAATATTTATGAGGTCTCTTGTACGACATCAACGAATGCAAGTCGGGCCACTTTGTATCAGCTGCAGACAAGGTAAAGAAAAATGTGGGGCATCCCAATTGAGTGATCATGTCCATTAACTCACCACGACACTTATTCCAATACTATTGTGTACCTCTAAGCAAAGAACCAAACCTCATTAAACTCTCAGCCAACTTACTATCAGGAAGTTCGGTCAATTGTCGACACAAATCTTCTATTATCTTGGGAGAAGTATCATGCATATTCTTTTGAACAAAAATAGAAGCTGAAGCTTGGATCCAAAGATGCATAATCATGTTCAACAACAAATAACGGAAGCGAGGGTGTCGCCTAAAGCGGAGTACTTGAGAAGATGTAGTCCATATTCATGCAATGCAACAATACATATTCTTGGTTGCAACCAATCAGCAGCACCTATTGGGAACAACGTGGGGAACACCATATCAAACAACCCTTCTGTATTATATTCATTTATAGGACCAAGACCAATATCTAGCCATTGCATTTGTTGTATATATGAACCATTGTAATGAACATAAATAAAGAAATAATTAAATAATTAAACAGTTAATAGTTTAATAGTTAGGAAAAGAAGTGTCTTCTCATCTTAAAGGTCTGGCCATATTTAAAGGCAACCAAACCATTGTAATAAGCATATCTTACATTATCATTTATTCTATTATATTCCTATATGGATTATTTACATTATTTACACTAGGTATTTCCCTAGAAGACAAAAATATCTACTTCAGTGGTATCAAAGCCCCTTCCTCGAGCATCCAATTTAGGTTTTTAACCATCCAAGTAGAGTTTCTCTACATCATTGGTCTTTGACCAAGAATATAGGCCCTTGGCCTCTTGTCCACATTTCCGTCTTCCACCATGTTGCATCATTCCTGGCACCACACTCTCAACTCACTGTCCCTTTCATGCTCCACCTCCCCCCTCACTTCCCTCATTCCCACACCGCTAACACAACACCACTCCTTCCTGCCTCTCCCTTCTATACAGCCACCAGCTCCATGTTCCCCTTCCTGCAACACTCCCATGCAACTCTTCCTCTCCTCTCGGCACACCCTCCCTCTCTCCACTATCGCCCCCTCTCCTCCACTTCATTTCCCAGCCTTCTCCCTCTGCACCAATCTTTCACTCTTCATTCCTGCCAATACTCCTCCTACACATTCCTCGCATGCCAGCTCCTACACACTACCCTCACTCCACCACTCCATGCACCCCACCAGTTCTTGCATCCACCATCCCAATTCCATGCAGCTCCCATCCATCCACCACTCGCAACCTCTCTCCGCTTCTCCCTCGCGTTTCCCCATTCCATCCCCGCGCTGCCCACCTCCGTGCCAGCCTCCATCACCACCTACACCCTCTTCCCCCACGCCCACCTGCTCCTCCTCACGTCGCCTCTCCATCCCATCCACCTTATCCCTCCTCCGCCACTCCCTTCTCCTGCACTCTTCTGCGCCACCTAAGTCCTCTCCACTGCTATCCCCACGCGGCTTGCTCCATACACCGCGTAACTCCCCGCACAACCCTTCCCTCCCACCACTTCTGCGTCCATCCTTTTTTTTTGCAACCACTGTCGCCACCACCAACTCCAACGCACATCCAATCCTCCGCCCATGCCCTCGCCTCCATTCTCACAACCCTAACAAAAGTTTCAAAAATAAATAAATATTAAACGTTATAATATTATTATATTGTTTAAATATTTTAATTTTTGAAAAATTATATGTTAAACTATATATAGAGTTTATAAAAATATTATTAATTAATTAATTAATAATAATTATTATTAAAAATAAATATATTAATATTATTATTATTATTAAATTTTAATAATAATTATTATTATCAAAGAAAAAAAATCAATTCTTTTGAATAAGAATTGTTTGGAGAAACAAAACAAATTCAAGTCAAAGAAGGCTGGTCAAGAAGACATTAAGACAAAGCCAAGAAAAACAAAAATCAAAAGTCCAAACGAAACTCCTTATTGTCAAAGAAGTCAAAGAACACTTATCACCGAAGAAATCAAAGTCAAGGAAAATCATTTATCATTCAAGAAGTCAAAGTAAAGGAAGGCTTATCAAGAAGTCAAGACGTGTTGTCGACAAGGAAGACCAAGTCAAGAAGACCAAGTTATCATCCCAAGCCAGGAATTATGGCGAATTTTAAAGCTGAATTGTAGTCCAGACTAAAAGAAGCATTTGACATAATGAAGTAGGATATGTCTAATAGATTAATGGAACAAGAGAATCATTATCAAAAAAACCGTATTGAGAGATTAGATACGCAAATTGAGGAATTAAAAAATGAAAACAATTTCAATCAAAGATTGAAAAATCAAGATATAAAGAAAGAAATAAATGCTTACAAAGAAGAAATAATACGCTTGAACAAAATCATTTGCAACAAGGATGAAGAACTGGCGCAGATACAAAAGAAATTAGAGGATCAAGAATCAGTAGTCAACCAGTATCGACAACAGATAAAAGTTCTTCAACAACAAAATGATGAGTCTAAAAAGACTCATAAGTCAGAGATTACAAAAAGTAATAAAACAATATCCAACAATTCCGAAGAAATTTTCAGATTAAGAAATCATAACAAGACACTAATCACAAAAATTAAGAAGTTGAAAAATAGTCAGAAGGTAGATCAATCTATGGAAGACATTGAAGGAAAAATTCTAAACACGTAGAAAGAAAATAGTTGCATCAGAAGTCATAACAAAGATCTTAAGGAACAACTTAAGAAGTCGGAAGATGACAGAAAATCGCAAGTAGAAGTGATTAAGAAGTTTCAAAATAATAACATGTAGTTGGAAAGCAAGTTGGAAAAGATACAAAATGAAATCTTAAAGCCTCAAGAGACAAAAATACAACTTCCAACTCATATCAATGCTCAAAAAATGACACTCGTAAAAGAAAATGACATTATGAAAATTCCCTATCGACACCCCAACCATAAAAACCGATATTCTAAAAAGTGGGAAATGTCAAAAGATAATGGTACTAATGTGATCAAAGCTCCTCTCAAGAGATCAGTAGGGAATCCCAGAAGTCAGCAACAAATCAGTTTGGGATGGATTGATCCATCCACATATCGGAAGTTATGCTCTACACTTATTAGTTTGTATCAACATGTTTCGTCAACCACAACATCGCAAATAACAATGCGGCAAAATTATAAGGCTTTGAGGACAATGCCTTTCTAAGAGAGTGGCAATGTAACGAACATAAATAAAGAAATAATTAAATAATTAAATAGTTAATAGTTTAATAGTTAGGAAAAGACGTGTCTTCTCGTCATAAAGGTCTAGCCATATTTAAAGGCAACAAAACCATTGTAATAAGCATCTCTTACATTATCATTTATTCTATTATATTCCTATATGGATTATTTACATTATTTACACTGGGTATTTCCATAGAAGACAAAAATATCTGCTTCAACCATCTCCATTTGCAATAAAATATCTAATCTCTTCCATCTCTCTACGTGCATTTGGTTGGAGAGCGGTAAAAGATGAAGGATGAGCATGCAAGCAATGACTTTCCATGCCTTCATCTTCCCCATCTGCATTGTCAGCACGTTGTTCTTGAATATCAGAATCAACGAACTTTAGCCTATTTGAAACATCTGTCGCAACTTCAAGCAAAGAATCTAGAGATTTAAGGTCAATTTCAACATCCCTATAATATTTATTTATCTGGATCTTGTAGCGCAATGCATTTAAGACTCGTGATATCTTAACATAACAATCATAAGATCTACCTTGTGGGCCTTGTCTCCAAACAATGATGATGTCAAGGTCTTCTACGCGACATGGAAGGGATTTCACAACCATAGATATATCCTGTGGAAAGCAAATAGTATGGCCACTATATTTATATTGGCCACCACAAGCATGCGAGACTTGCAGTATAGGGTTTACATGGGCTATCAACATCTCATCCACTTGTGTAAGGACCCTCAAAACATCAGGTTGTTCACCAGGATCCATTTCATTCCAACAAGAAAATTGGTGCGACCCTCGCTGATTCTTACATCGTATAGAAATAGGTCCATCTGGCATTCTTTGCACTTTCATCCCAACATAGGATTCACGACAGACATGACACATTTGCACAACTAAGAGGCTGTCAATCCTAGAATGAAACTTTTTATGCCATGCCAGCATTGCATCATCAAAATGGGGAGAAAAATGATTATAGTGACCAAAATTATGGGAAGTTGGTGCACACTATCGTTGTTGAACAACATGAGTACCAAAACGTCGGCCATGGTCAACACCATCGGCATATGTAACAGGGACAAACAAATTTTCTGTAGGTCCTTTAAGAGGAGTACTTTCAAGGATGATTTCTTTACGGATGCCCAACTAATTGCATTGGATAGTGTCCTACATGGGCATGTGAAGTGAAGAAAATATTAGCCATGCAGATATTTTACTATTGTTGCAGGCATGTAAGAAAAGAGGAACTCCTACATCTATTACTGAAAATAAAGCTTAGAGATGGATCTCTCACTGGTGCAGAAAGAGGGGAAGAGAACGGGAAATCGTCAACAACACTTCCAGAATCTTTAAAATGTGAATATTCTACTTCAAAATCATTTGTACCCTGTGTCTGAGCAAATTGATTCATCTCAATATTGTCCTGTGCAGCAGAAGCATAAAAGTACAACATAGCGACACTTGTCAAAGAAGTAGATAAAAGAAAGGATGTTTGCAATTCAGAAGAAGAGAATAGATATCCATATATCGACGACTCCCAACATGGATATTATTTGATGCAGTTGATTTATGTTTAACATGTGATTCCATACAAATTCCATCAGAATGTATTTTAGCAACATTTCGATGAAGAAGTCCTTTAGATCGAGGAGTGTCCTATGATTACAGAAAGAAGCAAAAAAGAATGAAGATGATAAGGAAAAGCAAAAGCATATGTAGAAGAGAAATAATTAGACAAATTGGTAAAATGGACTTGTTCAATACCTTCGTTGTGCCAAGGGAAATAGTATGTGGCCCAACAAACTCAACCGGTGTTGGAATATTGTTTTGACATGGTTCAACTACATTATGGTGAATACTTGCATTGTTGTCTTATGCCTCATTAACTTCATGAAACAATTGATGAAGCACATTCGAGCCAAACAAAAGGGAAGATTGTTTTCTTTCTCTTTGCAAACAACGTGGATTGACATCAGGTATGTGAACATTTTCCCCATGTTCCAATGTTTGAGAAAGATGCGGAGATGATTCAACATATTCGTTGATAAGAGAATTTCCAGTTGCACAACCTTTTGAACAAAAAAAAAATGGCAAAGCAAAAGAGAAAGTGTTTTCTAATATCTTCTTTAACATAATATGGGAAAAGGACAAGAAAGTGAAAGAATGTTTGCATAAGAATAGTGTACGTTTTTATACATACCATTCAAAGAAATATGAGAGGGGACTGAAGTTGTGGAACTTCTTAAACGATACAACTCTTGACATCATGCATTGCGCACTTCCTTAGTTTTGACATACCCTAATCGAGCAGCTGCATTTCTTTTCATTCACAAAGCTACAGAACTTGAACGTTTTGCTTTATGAACCAATGATGGGTTTTTTTCAAGACCAAGTTCATATTCTCTATGGTGAACAATTCTAGTGTTCTCCTTTGAATGCTTAACTTCATCCAAAAATTGATGAAGCACATTGTTAGCAGATAAGACAAGGTATTGTTGTCTTTCTCTTTGTAAATGAGATTTTCTAACAGTAGGTATCTGCAAGCTTTCCCCATGCCGCATAGTTGGAGAAAGAGGCAATGTATGCAAAGTGGGTTGGATCATAGTAGGATTTTCTGGGGAACCATGCTGAGCATCATGCCTATTCTTTACTTCAACATTATTTGAATACGTATGTACTTGTTGTTGCATATCCATTTGCATTGTTTGATGTAGATGATTATTGGTATTTGAAGGTCCTCCTTCCCCTCTACCACGATGGTGTTCGAAGGGAAGTGTGGTTCGCATGATATCGGCCAAACTCTTATGCTTACGAGACTTCATTGGTGTAGGGGTCAATTCCATGTCTAGTGCAATATTTTCATAACTCGTATCTCCAAAGTTTGACTGCTCAAGTCTAGTAAATCGCCCATGTGAAAACGGAGAACCACGTTGTTTTTTTGTCGCTTTAAATGTTCTATAAGATTCCATTAGCAATAGCTGTGGAAAGTTGAAACACATTTTCAATAAGTGTAAAAGAAAGCGTGTTAAAGAGAAGGTAAAAAAAATGTGAAGCAATGTATTTGACGACAAAAATAAATAAAATTGGGGATGTAGAAGAAAATAACTGAAATGTGGACAATGAAAGCTATTGGACAAATAAAAATGTTAAAACTAATTTATGAATGTTGATTTAATAATGTTTAAACTCATTTAATGTGGTTATTTTAAAAAAAAATGTGTTAATATAATGCTTCAATAATCAAATGACTAAAGTATAATATGGTTAAATTGTGAACATAAATTAAAATATGCAATATGCAATTAGTAAAAAATAATAGGTGGATCATTTATTGGTAGCTTCATAATTAATGTTTAACCATATTATTGGACTAATAGCTGTATTTCTAATGCGGATGTGCAATTTTTAATAATGCTAATGTGTAATGTGCTAAGTTTAATCATGGTAATAATGCTAATGTGTAATGTGTAATGCTAAACTATTAATGTTTAATGTCTTTCTAAGTTTTAATGGCAACTTAATGTTTTCTAATGTTTACAAATGGTTGATCAATGTTTTATTAATGATTTAATAAACATTAAATTTATGTATAGAATTCACCTAATCATATTAATGTTTAATAATGTTATGTAATGCTTTATTATTGTTTAATAATGTTATGTAATGTTTATTACTGTTTAATAATCTTAATGTTTAATAATGTTAATTAATTTATTTCTAATTTATTTAATAATGCTATTTAATATTTAACAATGTGTATTAATAATGATTAATAATGGATATTAATAATGGATATTAATAATGTATATTACTAATTTTTAACAATGTATATTAATAATGTTTAATAATAGCAATGTGTAATGTGTTAAGTTTAATCATGGTAATAATGCTAACGTGTAATGTGTAATGCTAAATTATTGATGTTTAATGTATTTCTAAGTTGTAATGGCAATTTAATGCATTCTAATGTTTACCAATGGTTGATCAATTTTTTATTAATGATTTAATAAACATTAAAATTATGTATAGAAATCACCTAATAATATTAATGTTTAATAATGTTTATTATTTTTTAATAATTTAATATTTAATAATGTTATGTAATGTTTATTATTGTTTAATAATATTATTAAATTTCTTTCTAATTTCTTTATCAATTTTTTATTAATGATTTAATAAACATTAAAATTATGTATAGAAATCACCTAATAATATTAATGTTTAATAATGTTTATTATTTTTTAATAATTTAATATTTAATAATGTTATGTAATGTTTATTATTGTTTAATAATATTATTAAATTTCTTTCTAATTTCTTTATCAATGTTTAACAATGTATATTAATAAAGTTTATTAATAGCAATGTGCAATGTGCTAAGTTTAATCATGGTAATAATGCTAATGTGTAATGCTAAACTATTGATGTTTAATGTCCTTCTAAGTTGTAATGGCAACTTAATGTTTTCTAATGTGTGTTAATATATTTCTTAATGCTTTCTAATGTGTAATGTTTATTGTTGCTTAAGTTAATTTTATGTAGTGTTTATTAATGTTTTTATCAATGTTTTTTAATATCTTCGTAATGTTTTCTAATGTTTCTTAATGTTTAGTAATGTTTATGTAATGTTTTCCAATGTTTATTAATGTTTTATCTTGTTCAAATGTCTAATGGCATGTGGAAGAACATTTTAAGTAACAAACAAATGTTTAATGTATTTTCTTAAAGTCTATTAATGTTTAATGTCATTCTAATTTCTAATGACATCTTAATGTTTTCTAATTTCTAATGAACATTAATGCTTTCTAATGTTGTATTAATATGTATTAATGTGTAGTAAATATCTTCTTAATGTTAAATAATGTTTTCTAATGTTTCTTAATAGTTTTTTCCATGTTTATAAATATCTTCTTAATGTTTTCCAATGTTTAATGTTTTATAATTACCAATAAATAATATGATGGAATTATTATAAATAAAAGGTCCATTAATAAATGTTTAATAATGTTAAATAATGTCTATCAATGTGTTGCAATGTTTTATAATGCTTTATGAATGTTTAATAATGTTTTTGAAGCAAGTTCCAATTTTGAATGTTTATGACTGTATGGATATTTAATTTTGAAGCAAGTCCCAATTTTTTCTTGGGCAGACCATACCCAGAGGGTCTACATTTTATACTATGTCAGTCATTTGAACTTTTGTGATCAATGTTTATTGTTGCTTAAGTTAATTTTTTGTAGTGTTTATTAATGTTTTATCAATGTTTTTTAATATCTTCTTAATGTTTAACAATGTTTCTTAATGTTTTCCCAATGTTCAATAATGTTTAATCTTGTTCAAATGTCTAATGGCATGTCGAAGAACATTTTAAGCAACAAAGAAATGTTTAATGTATTTTCTTAAAGTCTATTAATATTTAATTTCATTCTAGTTTCTAATGACATCTTAATGTTTTCTAATTTCTAATGAACATCTTCATGTTTTCTAATGTTGTATTAATGTATAATGTTTTTGTTAATGTTTTCTAATATTCTATTAATGTTGAGTAAAAAAAATTTAATGGTTTTTAATGTTTAGTAATATATATTAATGTTTTCAAATGAGGGGTTAATATTTTATAATATTTATTAATGTTATATTAAATTATATTTAATATTTTGTAATTTGTGTTAATAAAAGGTCTAAACACATATGAAAAAATATTAGTAGAATATTAATGATATTATGTAATATCCCACTATTATGCCCTATTATTTTATAAATTTAATTAAGTATTGTGATGGTTTCCTCGTGAGGAGCTCAAGGCCAAGGCCCCACCAGTAAGAAATTTGTAAATTCATGTGGTTGTTTTCCTAGCTGCAAATTTAAGGAGACTAAAGGTAGTGACTCAACTAGAAGATGGGAAAGGAATCCGGTAAGTGGAGGGTTGAATAATTAAGAAGCCATGAGATTCTATTAAAGATGATGGATGTTGTTCAAGTACCTCGTGCACTAGAAGAAGGAAAAATTCGCAGTTTGACGCCTAAAGCTGTTAGGCAATATCTTAAGTTTTTTTTTCCAAGAAAAAAAGCATACTATTGATATTCAACCTTGAATCAAATAGTACATAATGATCAGACAATCAGCATCTTATGATGAGTCTCCCTCAAGAGAATATTTAACATATAATAACTTATACAACGAAAACCAAAAACAGATCGAAGGTCCTTGGCCCAGCATATAGCTGTAAACACATTTACCAAAAATAAGAAAACTAAACTTATAAACAAAGAAAAACAGGTTCAATCCAAGTAGTAAAAGCTGCCAAAGTCTACACACTGGTTCTCTAAGTATTCCTCCCACACAATGTAATCTTCAGCAGCATCCAGAGCCGATTTGGAGAGAAGGTCCGCCTATACATTATGTTCCCTATAATATGCTCCAAAGTAAACTATCCCAGCTTCATAAGTTCCGCCTTCACCGGGTCACACCAATAAGTCAAATGTATTATATTCAGTTCACATTCCCCCAATGCCCACTTAATAGTGACACGTGAGTCACCGAAAATGAGTACATTCGATAACCCAAAACAATTAGCCAACTTAGCCACACACCATAATGCCATAATTTCAGATTTCATGTTGGAGCCTTTTCCACATTTCATCTGCAAAGCAAAATAATGTTCACAATTTAGGTAAATGATACACCCAGCCCCACATTCACCTGAAGCAGCTGCACCATCAAAGAACAATATGGGGCGCGTGAATGTCAAGTTAAACTGTCCAATATTCCTATGAGGCAATATCTTAAGTTAAAATAAGTATGGTTTAGACAAAAATCATTAAGTACTTATTAACATTGTTAACATCATTACTTGATGTTAACTTGAATATCAGTATAACTCCAAACAAGGTTGAAAATTAAATTATCCCAAATTACTACATTTAATGCATAAGATTATCATTAAAACTATTAAATATTAAAACTCAGCTTAATCTTCTAAAGTGACAAAAATCATAAGTCACCGAAATATAAGAGAAGGGATCTCATGAAGACCCTCTTGGTAGATGTTAGATTTTATAGATATATATAAAATCTTCTATACATGTGGGTATTATTGTACTACTTTTATACATTATATATATATTTATATATATATATATCTATTGTAAACATGAATTGTTGTTCGGAAGGGTATATGGTTATATACCATTGTAATATATATATAGATATAGATATAGATATAGATATATAGTGAAAGCTAATCTCCTTTAAATCATTTCTGGAAAACCAGTAACACATTGAAGTGTACTTAAATACTTTTACCATGAGATTTAATAGGGATAGCCGATTGCCAATCACTTAGTTGTGTAGAAGGAGTTGGTAAGGCTTCGTGTGAGTCTCTTTGGAGTTTTTTAGGGGGTGTTTTTCCCCTTAATTAATGAGAAGATTGTCTTCTAAGCTGCCACGTGACAGATCATTGAAGCTCGACCTCCAAATGGCCGGAGGAACCTCCAAACATGGCGAACTTACCAAGACGAACAGTAAGAGCTCTGAGTTAATAAGGAACTCACCGATCACCAGAGGAGAAGGTTGTAGGGTTTTACGCTGCCAAAGATGCATTAGTTTAAGAGTTTAGTTTTGGTACTACCACGGTAATCTCGAGGACGTATGCTGAGAGATGATGGCGACCTCTGCTTCTGATGATGGTTGTTGCGATGTGTTGGGACAGTACTGCAAACATGGAAGAAGAATGACTTCTACATTAACAAGATTCTAATCTCTAGATGGAACGATACACGCAGCTGTACTAATGGGTAAGATGGCCGCCAACAATGATATGTAAGGGACGAAGCCCAATCCCGAGGCTCTAGCGAATATCCTTGCCTTGGTATGCTTGTGATTCTAACATTGTTGTCTAGTTATCTTCAGATTACTACATTCGATACAATGTTGTGATGGATCTGCGAAGGATTGGCTCATGCGAACCTAGATCGGTATTTTTTTTGTATCCATTATTGCATAGAACATAAGGTAACCTCTGCGGTTGGCCTTGATAGGTTACGATGAAGCCTGAACATAGATGAAATAGATTGCAAAGCTTAGATCTCAATTTTGTGAATTATATATATACTGCAAAAATGTAGATCTTTATTGATGAAGCCAGATCGTAGATTAAATAGATTGCAATGGCATAGATCTCAGCTTTGTGAGTGATCTATATATATATATACGACAAATCGTAGACCTTTGTTGATAAAGCGTGATCATAGATGAAATAAATTGTAAAGACGTAGATCTCAGCCTCGTGAGTGATATATATATATATATAGGGTATGAATGGAAAAGGAAGGGTTGGTTACGTGGTAAACTTTGTTTGAACTTATAGGCTCTTTAGATCCAAGCTGATCCCAATCCCTGCAAAGATGAGGATGCTATGATTATTTTATGCAAAAGCGTTGTTTTACTGCTCTATTTTGACCTGAGCTTGAATGGCTGCAAAAGCATGATCTTCTGACATAAACCCATCCTCTGTACCTGTTTGAAAGTATAGTGTATGTATCTCTGTGTTTTTCATTTTTCCTGATCTGAGAGATTAGATTGGGTGTCTGCGTTTTTTATTGGTTCATGATAGAGATTTCATCTGTATGTATCCCTGCTTTTTTCTGGTTTCCGATCTGAGTGATTAGATCTAGGTGCATCTCTGCATGGTTATTGCTTCCTGATTTGAAAGTTTTGGTCTGACTGTATCCTTGTGTTTTACTTACTCCACTTTTGATATGCGAGTGAATTAGATTTGGAAATCTTGGGTAGAAAGAATTTGTAGGATACTTGTTATTAATACCTTTTCGAAGTTATGAGCACTATGTAGAATGGTGTGTCAGTTTTAAAGGAAGGATTGAATATATTGTTGCCCTCTTATGGGATAATGAGTCTTGTAGGATAATCCCGATACATATTTAAGTCTATATGTATAAACATCTTTAGATCTACCTTATCTTTGCAAAAAGGTTGTTATAGTTATGTATGCAGCCTTGAGTAATCTCTAATTTAAAATGGTGATACATCAGGTTGATCTATGGCTAACGATGATAGATCTGTGCTACAGTAGTTAAAGTGTAGTAGATAATTTTATAGAACTAGTGGTTGGATAAATTATTGGTTACTTATTTGAAAACTGTATGTAGATGTTGATAGACGTATTTTGACTTATCTTTGCATTGTCCATTTATTTTAATTGTCAGCATGTGTTATTGCAAGATAAATGCGTTATGCATTAGCTCCATGATTATATGTTTTAAGCGTATATAAAAGTGAGACCCTTAGGATTAATACCACCAATGAGTTGCAGAATGTAATAGTTACTCTGGTATGAGATGTCATATGTAATTATGTTGTTTGTAAGAGGCTCTCGATGAGAGAGGCTTTGAGTATATGGAAAGTGATCAATGAAACCAAGGTGTTGTTGAATGTCATTATCCTTTGAATAAATGAAAGAAATTATGAGCTACCTTTGTGGACTTAGCCCAGTTGAGGTGAACCACCTATATCATTGTCTCAATCTTATGAGTGTTTAAAATTGGCGTTATTATTTTGTCAATGGAGATGTTGTGTCAATTATTTGTATGTCCCCTTCTAGTGTGTGTGTATTGATGTATTTAGATGTATCTCATGAATTATAATTGTCATGGATTAATGTCATAAACTTTTGGTATGATAATCTTGTTCAAGTTAAATGTATGCATTGAAAGAGTAGGAATTCAATAGAAGATGTTTGGAATGCAATGTCACTTAGAGGAAGAATACAAAATACTCCATGGAGGTTTAGGAATAGTAGCGATTAGCTAAATGGTCTTTTTTTTTATTATGAACTTGGATGTTTCGGTTATGAAATTATTTAGGTGGTAAGTCACAAGTGGTCTATGTTTTTTTTTCTAATTATCACATAAGGCTCTCATAAATGGAACAACTAACTTCTTTTTTTTACATCGTGACAAAATAGGAACAAGGTTTAGTTATATGCATCATGTGCGGTGAAAAGTAAAATTTGAAATTTACTCAATCCCAAATTTTGGGTATGTTACAAGTGGTATCAGAGCATTAGGTTACAACACTAGGGCTTGATGAGCTCAACATGCGGTTAGTAAGTATGAAGGTTGTTAAGTTTACTAATCAATTGTTTTTGTTTCATTTTGGACTCATGGACTGTACTGGACGAGGGGAAAATGAATCTCCAAGCTCGACTTCAAGTTTCTCCCGCCAGGTATTTCAAATTTCAATTAAGTATGCTCCTTTGAATTGTCATTTCTGCTTATAAGATGTTGTATTGTAGTTATGCACATTTCTGTTGTATGGTACAATTGTGTTATTACTGCTTATAAAAGGTTGAACTATATTCCCATATATTCTTGCTGTATGGAAAAGGGGACATGTTCTTCTTGATCTAACTTGTTGAAGATTAAAATGCCTAAAAGCCTAATACCTTGAAATGAAATAAGCAAAGTTTATAGATTTAAAAATACATAGATTTAGCTATTATCGTTCATGGATATAAGTTTATGCGTGGCTGTTATTATATATGGAATAAAACTATAATTAACATTGATGAAAGCCTAAGGATATCTAGTTGGCTTATAGTGGAATGATAATGTTAATAGTTATTTATGTTCAATTGATCCATACCAACCTTACCATGATGGTATGCGAACATAAGTTGGAAACCATCCATATAAGGTAAGCATAGCGAAGGAAGTAGTAACTTTAAAAGGTTTAAGGATGTTTTATTTGAATTGAGATCTAGAGATTTATGATGTAAACCATGTTGAAAAGGTGATACTGTTTTGAAATCCATAGATTGATGTTGCATGGTGTGTCACAAGAATGTAACCAGAATCGTAAATTATTAAAGAAAGCTTGATGAAATAGTGAATATTTTTATGATGACGTTGTTCTTAATTCTACTACTTACGGTGATGTATAAGTTTCTTCTTATGGATTCAAGCATAAAAGGGGTAAGTAGTTGTTTTTAGAAAATGACAACGACAACTATGTTGTGACTATGTGATATATGGTGGGTTAGTACTTAGAAAAGATACAAGATGTTTGATAGAGATATGTGGGAAAAATGCAAACATAAGAATAAGTATTTGTACTTAGGTGTATTTTTTCTTTAAAAAGGATTAAATAAAGAAATCGTGATGTCATCTTAATTATGTTCGATAAACCTCTCTTAACTAAATGAGTCTCAAGCTTAGTAAGTATTCGCACAGTGGTTAAAACAGTTATTATGAAAGAGTATAACAGGATGTTGGATGAAGAAACATTAAGAAGAATTCTGCACTCCTTTTTCCTTAAAATTTCAAGTAGGAATTATGGGTATGATAAAAGAATCCTAGTCTTTTTGTGATTGATGGAATCTTTTTAAAACATCAAAAAAAAAAGTTATAGAGAAAGTAATCTTTATAAGATGGTAATGAATCTATATAACCGCTTAAATTATGATATTGACATATTGTGTATTAGCAGAATGGACCTCAGATTCAAAATAAAAACATTGAAGAGTATACATTCATATATCACGGTGAATTGAAAAGGACATACGAATTATCGAAGGAGCATGTGTGTAATGCTATGGGACGAATGTGTTCAACTGTTGAACAATTGAAGCAAATAATTCTTTCTCTTTTATACTAACATACCACGAAGAGATTTTTAACTATGGCCGATGACACGACCAAGGAGGAACATTGGTTACAAAAGCACCTATACAGATAAGTTGAATCGCTAAAAAAAAAAAATGGTCACATTCTATGGAACTTGCGGAAAGACAAGGACGAGATATAGTAAACATGGTAAGCATATGATAAGAACAATGACTCATAACGGGTCATCACAAGTGCTCGAGATATGATAAAAGCATGAGTTCGAACTAATGATGTAAATAGATGAACCTATTTTATGTGAGTCGGGAGGGACTCTCGAACATCATGGTTACTTATATTTTATAGTATGGTGTTGAGTCGGGAGGATTCTGGAGCATCATGACTATTAACCTATTAAAGAGGTTTGATGTGAGTCGAGAGGGACTCTCGAGCATCATGGTTACTTATATTTTATAGTATGGTGTTGAGTTGGGAGGATTTTGGAGCATCATGATTATTAACCTATTAAAGAGATTTGATGTGATTCGGGAGGGACTCTCGAGCATCATGGTTAATTATATTTTATAGTATGGTGTTGAGTCGGGAGGATTCTGGAGCATCATGACTATTAACCTATTAAAGAGGCTTGATGTGAGTTGAGAAGGGCTCTCGAGCATCATGGTTACTTATATTTTATAGTATGGTGTTGAGTCGAGAGGATTCTCATGACTATTAACCTATTAAAGAGGTTTGATGTGAGTCGAGAGGGAATCTCGAGCATCATGGTTACTTATATTTTATAGTATGGTGTTGAGTCGGGAGGACTCTAGAGCATCATGACTATTAACCTATTAAAGAGGTTTGATGTGAGTCGGGAGGGACTCTCAAGCATCATGGTTACTTATATTTTATAGTATGGTGTTGAGTCAGGAGAACTCTGGAGCATCATGACTATTAACCTATTAAAGAGGTTTGATGTGAGTTGGGAGGGACTCTCGAGCATCATGGTTACTTCTATTTCATAGTATGGTGTTGAATCGGGAGGAATATAGAGCATCATGACTATTAACCTATTAAAAAGGTTTGATGTTGAGTTGGAGGGACTTTGGAGAATCGTGGAATTTTGAAACAACTGTGGGGACTCCCAAGTTGTATGAAAATCCTGAAGAGCACCGGTAAGAGATATACCTAAAACTATATAATAAAGTGAAAGGGTATCATCTTGTGTTGTATGGGCATGTTGCAGTAACGAGTCACGTGGAGGCCCGGGAAACCTCAAAAGCACACATGAAGGGGTCTTGGACTACACCGTAGTATAAGACCACAATCCCTGCAAAGGTATTATTAATGACCGCTGAAATAGGCTCGAGATCAATACCATGGGTGCATCTTATACTCACGGATTAAACTACCTATATATATATATATATATAGCACTATTACAAATATGATTTTTGTTATGTTATGCTTACATTATGTGTTCAAGTTAGCAATCTACATTCTTGGAGCACTCGATGTTTGTGTGCTTGTGATGATAAGATGACTCAAGTAGGAGAAAAGAGCATGAACACTGAGAACGGTGTTATTCTTAAGGGGAGGAGGATGTAATACCCCACCATTATTCCCTATTATTTTATAAATGTAATTAAGTATTGTGATGGTTTCTTGGTGAGGAGCTCAAGGCCAAGGCACCACCGGTAAGAAACTTGTAAATTCATGTGGTTGTTTTCCTAGCTACAAATTTAAGGAGACTAAAGGCAGTGACTCAACTAGATGACGGGAAAGGAATCTAGTAAGTGGAGGGTTGAATAATTAAGAAGCCATAAGATTCTATTAAAGACGGTGGATGTCGTCCAAGTACCTCGTGCACTAGAAGAAGGAAAAATTCACAGTTTGACGCCTAAAGCTCTTAGGAAATATCTTAAGTTAAAATAGGTATGGTTTAGACAAAAATCATTAAGTATTTATTAACATTGTTAACATCATTACTTGATGTTAACTTGACTATCAGTATAACTCCAAACAAGGTTGAAAATTAAATTATCCCAAACTACTACATTTAATGCATAAGATTATCATTAAAACTGTTAAATATTAAAGCTCAACTTAATCTTCTAAAGTGACAAAAATCATAAGTCACCGAAATAGAAGAGAAGGGATCTCATGAAGACCCTCTTGGTAGATGTTAGATTTTATAGATATATATAAATCCTTCTATACATGTGGGTATTATTGTACTACTTTTATACATGATATATATATATATATATATCTATATATGTTGATGTATATGTAACTTCGGAATGTATTTCATCTATGTATTTATATTTATTGTACCCTCATAAGAGATGTGTTATTCCTCTATAAGGAAGTGTCGTCATGTGGATTGACAAGTGTCGCAAGTGTGTGTACTTGTCGATGGGTTATTAGACCACCATGTGGGGTTGACCCTGAATTATATATAATATAATGTGGATGTACCTAGCTAGACAAGTCGGCCCCATAAGGTCACTGGGAAAAAAGGTAAGTATAAATAGAGATAGGAGATCTCTATTTTACTCACTCGAAAAAGTAACTCACTCTCACTCAGAAAGTGGCGCACTAGTGAGGAGGAGGATCATCTTCTGCTAGGAGACTATCTCAGTGTATTTTGGTTGTACTTTGGTTGAGCCATTGCTCTCTCTATCTCTGAGGAAGTTGTGGGGTTTTTCACCTTAGGGTTTTCCCCACGGAAACTCTGTGTCTCTTGTCTCTCATGCTTTTGATTCTTGTGATGCTTTTCATGCTTATTGTGATTGTCATGCATTAATATATTGTATATGTTATTCTCTCAGCAAAGATCCTAGAGTATTGTGAATTAATGCTCAAAATTTAACATGGTATCAAAGCTAACCTAAGAAGAAGACATTTTGCACTGACGGAAGCTTGAGTTCCTTGTTTATTGGGTTTCTCTCCATAGATTTTTGAAATTCAGTATAGTAGATTGACTCTACTCATCAAGGCGCATCTATCTGTCTAATCAGAATTCAATTCCGAGCATTTTCATATTTGGCCCTAAAAATTAGGGTTTCCCCACAAATAGGAATTTCTGGAATCTGAAGACACAGCTGGAAGCTCCTTGTAAAAATCGAAGTTTAGATCTTTGGATCGATATTTTTGTAAAAATTGAAGTTTAGATCTTTGGATCGAGATTTTTGGTTGGGTAGATCTCCACGAAACTCAAACCCTAATTCAGGGCTCTCTCTAGTGAACCTGGGAGGACAAAAAGGCAATTCTGAAGGGAAAAACTTTGCTGATCTCAAATTATGAATGCACCAGGATGATAAGCTCATCAAAGCACATCTTTCTATCCTTTCAGAAATTTGAAATTCACATTTTGAATTTTTAGGGTTTTTTTCTCACAAACCCTAATCCGGGACCAGATCCAGTTTTCAGCGTTTCAAGTGGTAAGACCTAAATATTTTCTATTTCCATTTGAAGTACTCTTTAAGATGTCTCTCCACACCAAGCTTGAGGATAAGCTTGAAGGGGTTGATAACTTTCGATCCTGGAAGCATAGGATTGGGTTAATCCTAGAAGAGAATGAGTTGGACTCATATGTGAAAGAAGACATCCCTATCCCAGAGGATGAAGAGGCCAAGGTATTGCATAAGAAGAACTTGGTCAAGGCAAAGAGAATCATTGCTGATTCCATTAAAGATCATCTCATACCCCATGTGTCCTCTCTAAAGACACCCAAGGAGATGTTTGACTCTTTAACCAAGCTATTTGAAGGGAAGAACATAAATCGGAAGATGACCCTGCAGAACCAATTGAAAGGAGTAAAGTTTCAGAATGGAGAAACCATTCAATCTTATTTTTCAAGGGTCTCCCAAATCAAGGAACAACTAGAAGCAGTGGATGAAATGGTGGAGAATGGTGAAGTGGTGATGACCACTTTAAATGGCCTACCCTGGTCATGGGATTCATTTATTCAAGGAATTTGTGCAAGGAAGAAGTTGATCTCCTTCAGTAGACTACGGGAAGAATGCTCACAAGAAGAAGCAAGGCTTGTGGCACAAGAAGAACAGATGGGGAATGAAGATCAAGCTCTCACAGCTCACACCAAGAAAGGGAAGTCCAACAGAGAGCCATTTCACTCCAAGAAATCTTCACATCACTTCAAAGAAAGAAGAATATGCTTCACCTGTAATGAGAAAGGACATATTGCCATAAATTGTCCCAAGAACAAGAAGGACAACAACATCTCCAACAAGAAGAAGAAGGGTAGCAAAAGAAGGTTTCATGCTCATGCTACCGAAGATGATGAACCCCCAAAGAAGAAGGCTAGGGTAGAAAGTGATAGTAATGATGACTCATCAAGTGAAGAAGAGTATGTTCTGATCTCTGCTCTCACAGGTACCATCTCCCATGGTTGTAATGATTGGTTGATTGATAGTGGGGCTTCCAAACATATGACTACGTTTAAGGAATCTTTTGTGAACCTATCTGAACATGAATCACCCCATAAGGTGAAACTTGGGGATGATTATCAATACCCAATCAAAGGAAGTGGTGAAGCCTCCTACAAACTAGATTCCGAAAAATCTTTGAAGATGAAAGAAGTCCTTTATGTACCTAGGCTCAAGAAGAACTTACTCTCCATCTCTGGATTGGATGCAAAAGGTATAAGGGTTGCATTTGTGGATGGCCAAGTCCTAATGTGGCCAAAGGGAAAGAATATAGATGATGCAATAGTGATTGGAGAGCAAGAGGGAGATTTGTATAAATTGAAGGGACAACCTGAACATGCCATGGTGCATGAATCCATGGATCCAAGTGAACTTTGGCATAGAAGACTTACTCATATGCACTATAGGGCACTTCCAATTGCAAGCATGGCTGTAGAGGGTCTTCCTGAAATCAAGACCAAACATGAAGGTGTTTGCAAAGGATGTGCAAAAGGTAAGAACATTAAGAAGGCTTTCCCAAGCAGTGAAAGCAAGGCAAAAGACATCTTGAAAATCATCCACTCAGATGTATGTGGTCCTATGTCATCCAGTTCTCTAAGTGGGTATGTTTACTATGTCTCATTTATTGATGACTTCTCCAGGAAGACTTGGGTATACTTCTTGAAGAACAAAGATGAGGTGTTTGATAATTTTAAGGGATTCAAAACCTTGATGGAGAATCAAACTAACAAGAGGATCAAAACATTCAGATCCAACAATGGTGGAGGATTCACCTCAGGTGACTTCAAGAAGATTTGCAGTGATTCAGGGATTAAGAGGGAGTTGACTACTCGTTACAATCCACAACAGAATGGAGTTGCAGAAAGGAAGAACAAAACAATCATGGAAGCAGCAAGAGCAATGCTCCATGACCAGGATCTACCTATGCATCTATGGGCAGAAGCAGCTAGAACAACTGTATATGTGCAGAACATAACACCCCACAAGATATTGGACAACAAGACACCATAAGAGGTCTTTTCTGATAAGAAACCTGAAGTCAACCATCTCAGAATATTCGATTGTCCAGTATACACTCATGTCCCAAAAGAAAAGAGGACTAAACTAGATCCTTCAGGAAAGAAGGGTATCTTTGTGGGTTACAGTGAAAGCTCGAAGGCTTACATAATATACTTTCCAGGGTTCAAGAAGATTGATGTTAGCAGGGATGTAACATTTGATGAAAACTCAGCATTCATCAAATCAAGAAAGGCACCTATCAAGGTTTATGAAGAACCTAAGGAAACTAGATTTCAAGACACTACCATGACTAAAGCAGTTCCAGAAGTTGTTCGTGAGTTTGAAGATCCACAAGAACCTAAAGATCCACCCCGTGAGGATAACTCTCACAAGAGGAAACCTGCATCGGCTAGAGAGCTCATTCAAGATGCAGAAAGATTTGGCATTCCAGGAGAGGAACACAGAGCAAAGAAGAGAACCAAATCACATACTAGCTATGTTGCTTTACTCTGTGACATTATGAACAAAGAGCCATCCAGTTATGAAGAAGCAACGGAAAAGAAAGAATGGAAGGATTCCATGGTTGAGGAATACCAATCAATAATGAAGAATGATGTTTGGGATGTTGTCCCAAGACCTAAAGAGAAGTCTCTTGTGACTTCTAAATGGATCTTCAAAATCAAGCATGCTGCAGATGGAAATGTAGAGAAATACAAGGCAAGATTCGTAGCTCGTGGCTTCTCTCAGAAAGAGGGAATAGATTATGAAGAAACTTTCGCACCTATAGCTAGGTATACTTCCATCAGAATAGTACTTGCTCTGGCTGCAGCTATGAAATGGAAAATACACCAGATGGATGTCAAGACTGCTTTCTTGAATGGTGTAGTTGAAGAGGAAGTATATGTGGAGCAGCCACTCGGTTTTGAAATACATGACAGGGAGTCATATGTATGCAGGTTGAAGAAAGCCTTGTATGGCTTGAAGCAAGCTCCCAGAACTTGCTATGGTAGTATGGACAGTTTTCTATCTAGTTTGGGCTTTACTAAGAGTAAAGCGGATTCCAACCTTTATTACAAGGTTGAGGAAGGGAATCCTGTGATTATACTCCTGTATGTGGATGACTTATTTATAACAGGAGATGATAGATTGATTGCAGATACGAAGAGGAGGCTTGCTGATAAGTTCAATATGAAAGATTTGGGAATGATGCATTATTTCCTAGGTATGGAGGTGTGGCAGAGTGCAGGTGGAATCTTCCTTGGTCAAGGGAAGTACACAGTAGATATCCTGAAGAGATTCGGGATGATGGATTGCAAGGCCATGGCCACACCTATGGCATCGAATCTGAAGCTTCTATGCGATGCTTCATCTGAGCTGGTTGATGTCTCTATGTATTGTCAGATGATTGGGTCCTTGATGTACCTGACGAACACGAGACCAGATATTTGCTTTGCTATGAACACATTGAACCAGTTCCTGACGGATCCGAGGAGTGTTCACCTGGTTGCTGTAAAGCATGTTCTGAGGTACCTGAAGGGTAGAGTGGATTTTGGGCTCAAGTATGAAGCGAATCAAAAGTTTAACCTACAGGGTTCTGTTGATTCAGATTGGGTTAGCAGTGCTGCAGATAGGAAGAGCACATCTGGGTGCTGCTTCAGTATGGGATTAGGTGTGATCTCTTGGTTTAGCAAGAAGCAGTCCTACGTAGCACTGAGTACAGCTGAGGCAGAGTATGTTGCATCCTGTTCAGCTAGTTGTGAGTTAGTATGGCTACGGAAGCTATTGTCTGAGTTATTTGATCTCCCGTTGGATGCTACTAGTATCTTCTGTGATAACCAGAGTTGTGTGAAGATGTCTGAGAACCCAGTGTTTCATGACAGGTCGAAACACATAGAGATCAAATATCACTATATCAGGGATATGGTGTAGAGAGGAGTTGTGAAGCTCCTGTATGTTGCGACGGATGAGCAGATTGCAGATGTGCTGACAAAGTCACTAGCGAGGGTGAAGTTCGAGTACTTCAGAGAGAGGCTTGGCGTTCTTCAGATCGAGGACACTTCGAGGAATAAGTGATGGACACATTTGTTGAAGCCGTTCCAAGAATGTTGGAAGAAGGATCCTTCACATGGCTGTGGATGTAAGCACTGGATGACGAGCATCAGGATGATGTTCTGGTTTCTGCTTGGATATGATTAGTTGGATCATTTTTATATATATGTACGCATCATGTTGGATGCTGGATATGATCAGTTGGATCATTTTTGTATATGTATGTATGCATCATGTTGGATGTTGGATATGATCAGTTGGATCATTTTTATGTATGTATGTATGTATCATGTTAGATGATGGATATGATCGGTTGGATCATGTGTATGTATTTTGTATATGTAACATCTCCCTAAAAATTGATGTTAGGATTTAGTGAAAAATAAAAAAAAAATCTTTTCACAGCACATAATAAAAATAAATAAAAACCCCCATGGAGTACTTTGTAGTATTCCACTAAGTAACATTTTCTGTTGATTGCTTATTCTTTCACTACATACTTTAAACTGGACAAGATTGTCTTGCCGCAATATTTATGACATTATATTTTATCACATACATCTAAACACAACATTTATAATTTAGATGTAACATTCATAATTTATCACATACATCTAGAAGAGGACATACAAGTAATTGACACAACAATCCCAATTGACAAAACGATAACCAAATTAAACACACAAGATCGAGACAAGGATATAGGTGGTTCACCCCGGCTGGGCTATGTCCACAAAGGCAGGTCAATTCTTGTAATATTCAAAGTCAAGGGATACATTATGCAACTCCATGTTGCTATTCTTCGAGCTTCTCCTCTAGAGGGAGATCAGTCTCAACAATACTCAAATTATATTCTTCTCGAAAGAGATTACATCTTACGACACAGTTGTCGTCATAATTAATTGCCACTCTCATCAAGAGCATACCCAAAGCCTTGATTATCTAAGCTCTTCTATCAATCTAGAACTCCCTCAGTTGAGGATCACTCTAATAACAAGAGATTCATACAATCTTTTAAACTCTGATGTAAGGCCTCAATGCTGTCAAGATCCAGATCTGAGATTTATATATAAAACATAGATCAAACAAAATGATATACAAGACATCCAAATGAAATATAGCAACACCTGGATCACTGGTGGATCCACTATTTAGCCGCAACAGAAGTAACAAATCAGGGATATAAGTGTCTAATATATCTATGATATTATATATATCCAACCAAAACTAATTAGGGAACGACTTGCGTTGGCAGCAAAATATAACCAGATGCAATCCATTGCTGTAGAGGGGTCGTATCCTTTTATTGCAGAGATAAAACAGTGAAAGGAAATTGCACAATGGGAATCGATCCCATGATGGTATATCGTATACCTCCATCCATGCAGGCATGTCAAAAATATCAAACTGAAGCCAAGTCCAACGCTGGCAAAGATTTATCAGACAGTAGCCAAGTCAAAATGCAAGCATAGATCCATCAACGCTGATACAGATTATATATCAGGTAGAATTAAATACCAATTTAGGCAATCTTGCAAATGACCTTCATCCTACTAAAACAATTCAGATTATATTACAATCATTCAATTTCTGGAAACGTCCTTCGTTTTTTCGACATGGGGTTTGCAGAGGCTTAAAACCCAATTAAAAACAGAGTTAAACTATGAATACCGAGTTTTTCCATAGATACATGCAAAAAATATGAAACAAAGTCATACAGGGATTTTCCCCAATCTTTGCACCAGCCATTACCAATGACACTCCCCATGCAAGCATACAATTAACAAGAAATAACAGGTACACCAGGGATCTTTTCTCCCATCCTTGCACAATAGGCAATTACATCCCACTACATACAATCATTAATCAAGATCTATAAGGATCTATCCTAAAAAAATAATACCCTTATTCCTTCATTTACGCGGAGAAAAGCACAGAGAAGGTCCGTCATGGTTTGAGAACTATACTTCAACCCAGAAAACACATACCACGAATTTAATACATACCTATCAATGTATTAAATGGTGAAAGTGTATCACTAAAATTCATGGGTCGGATATCGTCAATCTAAGGCAGAGAACTAAGTTCAATGTTGGGGAAAAACTACACTTCAACCACATCCTGTCCGCTATTAACATCGATAGCAATATGGTTAAAGATTGAATTCCAAGTTACTATTTATGCGAAAGCAACAACGCCCCTCTGTAAGTGTGAAAGCAATTTTGAAAAGAACTTTAAGTTGACTCACATGACACCAACAAATGCCGAAAATCAAAATATACATCCCTATCGAATCCGAGAGCAGATGGAAACGATGAAGATCAGGGACGGTCTTTAGGGTAAGACAAACTAAGAGAAAACACGTCTCTGTCAATACTAAGGTGAATATGCAATTGAAAAACAAGGAATTACTTCCATGCTGCCAGTAACACGGAGTAACTGCATATATCTAATAATACTAAAGCGGATGGGGAAAACGGAGTTTAAACTCTTCGATACAGACAAACGCAGAGGGTAACGCGTCTCTGGACGATATGGCTATATATAAGTTAGCAGCCGAGTTAAAATCACCTGGGTAAAAATATATTTATATACAGAATATAACTAGGAACTAGCTTCTGAAGAATTGTTCCTTTCCCTTGGATAATATTGCGCAAACAGAGGCATTTTCTTCACATGGTTTCGAATTTGTAGGGAACATGATTATATAAAAAAAAAATATAATTAAACACACAGACGTATAAGAGTGTGATATACAGGAATTACCTCAGGTTGCAGAGAACAACAAGTTTACTATCGGATCTTTGGAAGTCAACTCGTGTACACAATACCATCATTGTGTCCACTCTAATTTCCGTCCCAAAACTGATTGTAATACACGGAGTTTTCCCACTGGATCCAGCATACCAACTCCTCTTATTCGCAGCAAACGAAAAATCACAAAACTCGTTTTTCCCCCACCCCCTTCATCCAGCTTTTCTCTTTCTTTTAACTGTAAATGTGCAGGGATTTATTTCACGCTACCCCGATCTCCCCTCCATCGCAGCGTTCCCCCAAAACAAAATCCCCCTTACTCTACAAAAAGGATTTCTTAGTCGACGGTGGTCAAGAAATTACTTGACAAATGGCGTTTTTAATTTTTGACAGATGGCATCTCACCCCCCCCGTGGAAGGTAGTCGCCTACTTGATTTTTAATACAATACCAGAATCCCACAACTGGCAGATAGTGGAAGACAAAATCCTAAAAACCTTCTCCATTCATAATTGAGGTGTTCCCTTTCTAACAGTCATACATCAGTGTAATTAATTATTAACTGCAGATAAAACGATCAGCACAATATGATGATAAAGTTTCTCAACCTCTTCATAATGAAAGCTTGGTGTTCAATAAAGGGGACGCCCACTAAACTAGAAATCCCTTAAACCAATTGTTAGTTTAAATCGAGTATTTAAGTCCATGATACTGAGACTTTAAGATGGTCCATTGAGAATAGTTACTATACATCTCTCTCTTTTGCACTTAATATAAGGGTATTTTCTCATAAAACTTTCTCCTATATGAAGATTTGATCTATATATAAATTTTGTGTGATCTCTTAAAGTTTTCATAGGAAATTTTTAAGAGAGTTATCTTCAGAGTGAGAGATAAGTCTTATGACTCACTAGAATATTTGCAGCAAGCATCCATCTCCTCGTCTTACAATGACGACACTACCTATTTGAAGTCTAAAATGTAACTATTTTACTTCCCTTTAGTTGTCGAAGGAACTTAGGAAATAATGTAGCAATACTTTCGAGGTCCTCACGTTTGGCCTTGAGCTCCTCACTGGTAACCAAGTGTTCAGCAATATTTTCATTTTTAACATAATAGGTCATAAGGAGGGGTATCACATCCTCATGCCCTTTAAAATAACACCGTCCTCGGTGTTCACTCTTCTCTTGGAGCAATCATTTGTACCACAAGACTGGAATTCAAAAGAACAATGTTTAGTAACAACTTGTCATCATCTTCCTAATCAAACTCAGAAACATAAATCATGGGTTCTTTATTGCACATATCACTTGCAATATATGGAATAGATCTAGCGCTCCATGATTGTATTCCATTGACAAAACCAACAAACAACATTCACTTGATCCAGGAAGTTCTTGTCTAACATCTTAGTACTCACGCAGCAATCCTTTTTCTCATTCCTTGCCTAACACCTTAGTGCTCATGCAGCAAACATTTCTTTTATGCATACTAAGCAGCGTCCTGCCTCCCACATATACATTTTCTTATAGCTTGCCTAGGTCTTACAGCCAGCCGATTCTCCGAGAATCCTAGTGGCTGTTCCATCCCTGATTTTTAGGGAGTATTTCGATGCCATTACAACACTCTTTACACAATTCCCCTCAAGCCTTCTCGCTTGAGTCCCGGAATTTATTTTCCCCAAGCCGCTTGCTTGAGTCTAGAAAAATCACTTCCACTTTAATCACCTTATTTCGTCATATTACATTCTGTACCCATACGATTACTCTGACCAATCTGGGTCGAGTGCTTTGTTCAACAATAATTATTAAAATCACAAGAATAAATGACAGTTGTGATGTGGGTTCTAAATTCCTCACCCACTTATTTTACCTTGGATAATGTTCATGCTCTTGTCTTTCCACAAGCTGCGTAAAGTTTTGATCATCAGCCAAATTCACCTGTTAGTAACAAGACAAATTATTTGTAAGAAGATATTTTCTATGCAAAAATAAGAAGATTACCCTTCACATTGACCCAAATAGGATTACATAATGCCTTAAAATACATTCTTCTTTATTATGGGCATTACGATCACTTCACCTCAATCCTTTTCCTTCACTGTATTAAGTACCCATTTTTCTTGCATATGCCAACATCATGTGATTAACAATAAATCGTCTACATATATACTTGCATATATCTATCTCTAAGGAGAACCACATACCTTTATGGGGGAGACTGCATATCGCTTTATTGTATGGCCCTCATATGCCAAGGTGCACGTTTCACTTGCATTAATACACATTAGTAATCCCCTCCATATCATATAATCTATATATCAAAACGAAACATATTATCAAGGTATCCATTGCATATAACATAAAGCTTTGATCACATAAGGGTATAATCCTTCTGTCAGCCACTCCCAGTATCCCAACATTCCTAGTAAGGATCCCTGGAAATAGAATATACAAAAATGAAATCATAACATTTCATCATATGCATCCTTTTAACTACTTAGAATACACATGTATATTTCATTATTCTATACAATCTTATACGGCAAAGAGACAAGGGGATTCTTAACAATTATTCTCTTTTATCCCTTGAAATCTTCAGATAAGTTTATAATGACGAAGGATACTCGTTTGTGGAAGTAGAGTTAAGTCGAAGGTCCTGAAAATCATTCACAAGGATGGCAATTTCCTAGTCATAGAAAATTTCACACGATAGAATGTCCATTTAAACCAAATGAAGTTAATTCCTATCCTTTCAATCTTTTACCTTGAGGATGACCCTTTGTTAAGCATTCATAAAAGTCTTACAACTCTTCTAACCATCTATGATTTGGATAGTATATATATATATATATATATATATATTATGTAACATCACTTACATTAACCTTGACGATCTATTATATATTTATAAATTCAACTAATCATTCTTCGCTACCATGTCACATAACAATTAAGTAAGAACATAAAACTAATATTCTATATCGAAACCATCGCATGTAACATTCAATATAATGTACAAACGTCTTCTACACCTTCTCTAAATAACATTTAGCCAATAAGGAGAATTTCAGGAGTTACTCCTTAGTACCATTTATGCAATTTTTTTTCTAATATAATAAGGATTATTTCCATCCTACAATCTCATGTACATAATTAATACAATCATTTCAGCATAAGTGCGAGAAATCAATAACCAAGTAATTCATGACAAATTTATAGTCCTTCATATAATGACCAAATTGTACCTTACTCATTTCATAATTCACATACTATATCAACTTTTCTAAGTGCTTCAACCCTTTAACCTGTACCTACATATTTTTATATGACCTAACCATTGTCCATTCAACCCTTATAATTCGATATACCTGCTATCCTGCCTTCATTTGTACACTCACATTTCCAAACCTTAAAACCTTTCTAATCATCATAATACACAATTAAAGCGATCAAGTACTTATGATGAATATCTATGACTTGACTCATATAAGTACTAAAACCTTACTCATGGCATCAATCAACCGGATAGGAGTGTACTTCTTTCATAGGGTGAATGATTCTAATTATGCTTATACAACCCTCATAAACTTATGAACATTCAAGGCTCCTATGTTACTATCGTTATGATCAATATACATAAAAATATTAGCAAGATCACTAAGATAAAGATAGGAACATAGTCCAATTAATATCATCATCTTCAAAGAATACTTTCTTGTCATTCAATGGAATTGCATGAGGAGATATTCTTCCTCTAGCATTTATCAATACAAGATCATTTAGATACGAAATGAAACATATAAACTGCTCACTCATCGAATATGCTTTTCCTTTAGAATGTTTCAACAAGGGGAGCATACCTACTTGCGATTTAAAAGACATCTTGTCGATTACCTCCTGTTGATTCTTTAGAACATAAATCCTTTGTTTGCGTCTTATCGATGGAGTTCCCTTGACCAGCTTATATTATTTCTTCAACTGATCCCAACTAAGCCCGAGCGTTTGCAACCTGTGCTCTAGCGGGAGAAACTTGAAGTCGAGCTTGGAGATTCATTTTCCCCTTTTCCAGTGCAATCCCATGCATCCAAAATGAAACAAAAATAATTGATTAGTCAAATTAACAACCTTCATACTTACTTATCGCAGGTTGAGCTCATTAGGCCCTAGTGTTGGAACCTAATGCTCTGATACCATATGTAACATCTCCCTAAAAATTGATGTTAGGATTTAGTGAAAAATAAAAAAAAAATCTTTTCACAGCACATAATAAAAATAAATAAAAACCCCCATGGAGTACTTTGTAGTATTCCACTAAGTAACATTTTCTGTTGATTGCTTATTCTTTCACTACATACTTTAAACTGGACAAGATTGTCCTGCCGCAATATTTATGACATTATATTTTATCACATACATCTAAACACAACATTTATAATTTAGATGTAACATTCATAATTTATCACATACATCTAGAAGAGGACATACAAGTAATTGACACAACAATCCCAATTGACAAAACGATAACCAAATTAAACACACAAGATCGAGACAAGGATATAGGTGGTTCACCCCGGCTGGGCTACGTCCACAAAGGCAGGTCAATTCTTGTAATATTCAAAGTCAAGGGATACATTATGCAACTCCATGTTGCTATTCTTCGAGCTTCTCCTCTAGAGGGAGATCAGTCTCAACAATACTCAAATTATATTCTTCTCGAAAGAGATTACATCTTACGACACAGTTGTCGTCATAATTAATTGCCACTCTCATCAAGAGCATACCCAAAGCCTTGATTATCTAAGCTCTTCTATCAATCTAGAACTCCCTCAGTTGAGGATCACTCTAATAACAAGAGATTCATACAATCTTTTAAACTCTGATGTAAGGCCTCAATGCTGTCAAGATCCAGATCTGAGATTTATATATAAAACATAGATCAAACAAAATGATATACAAGACATCCAAATGAAATATAGCAACACCTGGATCACTGGTGGATCCACTATTTAGCCGCAACAGAAGTAACAAATCAGGGATATAAGTGTCTAATATATCTATGATATTATATATATCCAACCAAAACTAATTAGGGAACGACTTGCGTTGGCAGCAAAATATAACCAGATGCAATCCATTGCTGTAGAGGGGTCGTATCCTTTTATTGCAGAGATAAAACAGTGAAAGGAAATTGCACAATGGGAATCGATCCCATGATGGTATATCGTATACCCCCATCCATGCAGGCATGTCAAAAATATCAAACTGAAGCCAAGTCCAACGCTGGCAAAGATTTATCAGACAGTAGCCAAGTCAAAATGCAAGCATAGATCCATCAACGCTGATACAGATTATATATCAGGTAGAATTAAATACCAATTTAGGCAATCTTGCAAATGACCTTCAGCCTACTAAAACAATTCAGATTATATTACAATCATTCAATTTCTGGAAACGTCCTTCGTTTTTTCGACATGGGGTTTGCAGAGGCTTAAAACCCAATTAAAAACAGAGTTAAACTATGAATACCGAGTTTTTCCATAGATACATGCAAAAAATATGAAACAAAGTCATACAGGGATTTTCCCCAATCTTTGCACCAGCCATTACCAATGACACTCCCCATGCAAGCATACAATTAACAAGAAATAACAGGTACACCAGGGATCTTTTCTCCCATCCTTGCACAATAGGCAATTACATCCCACTACATACAATCATTAATCAAGATCTATAAGGATCTATCCTAAAAAAATAATACCCTTATTCCTTCATTTACGCGGAGAAAAGCACAGAGAAGGTCCGTCATGGTTTGAGAACTATACTTCAACCCAGAAAACACATACCATGAATTTAATACATACCTATCAATGTATTAAATGGTGAAAGTGTATCACTAAAATTCATGGGTCGGATATCGTCAATCTAAGGCAGAGAACTAAGTTCAATGTTGGGGAAAAACTACACTTCAACCACATCCTGTCCGCTATTAACATCGATAGCAATATGGTTAAAGATTGAATTCCAAGTTACTATTTATGCGAAAGCAACAACGCCCCTCTGTAAGTGTGAAAGCAATTTTGAAAAGAACTTTAAGTTGACTCACATGACACCAACAAATGCCGAAAATCAAAATATACATCCCTATCGAATCCGAGAGCAAATGGAAACGATGAAGATCAGGGACGGTCTTTAGGGTAAGACAAACTAAGAGAAAACACGTCTCTGTCAATACTAAGGTGAATATGCAATTGAAAAACAAGGAATTACTTCCATGCTGCCAGTAACACGGAGTAACTGCATATATCTAATAATACTAAAGCGGATGGGGAAAACGGAGTTTAAACTCTTCGATACAGACAAACGCAGAGGGTAACGCGTCTCTGGACGATATGGCTATATATAAGTTAGCAGCCGAGTTAAAATCACCTGGGTAAAAATATATTTATATACAGAATATAACTAGGAACTAGCTTCTGAAGAATTGTTCCTTTCCCTTGGATAATATTGCGCAAACAGAGGCATTTTCTTCACATGGTTTCGAATTTGTAGGGAACATGATTATATAAAAAAAAATATAATTAAACACACAGACGTATAAGAGTGTGATATACATGAATTACCTCAGGTTGCAGAGAACAACAAGTTTACTATCGGATCTTCGGAAGTCGACTCGTGTACACAATACCATCATTGTGTCCGCTCTAATTTCCGTCCCAAAACTGATTGTAATACACGGAGTTTTCCCACTGGATCCAGCATACCAACTCCTCTTATTCGCAGCAAACGAAAAATCACAAAACTCGTTTTTCCCCCGCCCCCTTCATCCAGCTTTTCTCTTTCTTTTAACTGTAAATGTGCAGGGATTTATTTCACGCTACCCCGATCTCCCCTCCATCGCAGCGTTCCCCCAAAACAAAATCCCCCTTACTCTACAAAAAGGATTTCTTAGTCGACGGTGGTCAAGAAATTACTTGACAAATGGCGTTTTTAATTTTTGACAGATGGCATCTCACCCCCCCCGTGGAAGGTAGTCGCCTACTTGATTTTTAATACAATACCAGAATCCCACAACTGGCAGATAGTGGAAGACAAAATCCTAAAAACCTTCTCCATTCATAATTGAGGTGTTCCCTTTCTAACAGTTATACATCAGTGTAATTAATTATTAACTGCAGATAAAACGATCAACACAATATGATGATAAAGTTTCTCAACCTCTTCATAATGAAAGCTTGGTGTTCAATAAAGGGGACGCCCACTAAACTAGAAATCCCTTAAACCAATTGTTAGTTTAAATCGAGTATTTAAGTCCATGATACTGAGACTTTAAGATGGTCCATTGAGAATAGTTACTATACGTCTCTCTCTTTTGCACTTAATATGTAACATCTCCAAGATTTGCGAGTTAGTATTCTGGTAAAAATTAAAATTTTCTTCCCTTAAAGAGAATCACAATAAAACATTTTAAGAAAAACAGCCATCATGTAATTTATCATTGTGCATACACTTGACATTTTTATAAAGGTCAATCTACTTATATTATTAAGTATTACCATTGCAGCTTTCAACCATACATTTTAATCTCATGACATCAAGGAAATCTCATAAGCAATACATATCAACCACAATAACACACATACGCATAAGAAGAGAACAATTTCAGGTGGTTCACCCCTATTGGGCTACGTCCACAAAGGAAGGTCATTTCTTTTATTTACTCAATGAGAAGGGGTTTTACATCTGCAACCAATTGTCGCGTGCTTTGACTTCCAACATTCCAAGCCTTTCTAGCTATCTGGAACAATTTTCACTTCAATTTTTCTTCCTGCATAATATCTCATGAACAAAGGTACAATCTTGTTTCCCTTCAATAATTTCGTATGTAAAGGACAATATAAAAATACAGCGATCACCATTATCACATATTTCTATCCAGCTAAATTTTACAAAGATAGCAGAGAATCCCTACTATCACTTACTCTTCCTTTCCAACCATATTTCTTACCCATATTTTAACATCTTTTAACTAAACATATAACACAAATTCACATTTGCCATTCGTATTTGTTACACTTATATTTAGACATCTTTTAACTAGACGTAGCATATATGTTGACTAAAAATCTAATTAGACAAGTCCTTAACTTAAGTACAGCAAGACTCTTCTACGAGGAGTTAAGTAATTAATGCAGCTAATGCGGTTTTGAACTGAGAAGTAATCTCAGTGTTTCATGCACCATCAAATAAAGAGGGCGTCCTTCTAAATTGGAAAACCCAGATCTACTATAGTTGCATGTCATCAAATAATTCGCCATCTAAATAAAACCAAGATCTATGACTCTGTGACCTAGCCGTACCAGTACAGAGAACTCTGACCCAGCTATCTATCACGGCAATACAGAGATCTAGAATTCACCCATTAACATCACATTGCAAAGATCTATAACTCGATGCTCTAGCGAACTTCAATACAAAAGATTCCTCTCCAGTTCTGCGCCATAATGAAAACAATATGGAACATCATCCACGCTATAATATAGGATCGGGATCTTACTCCAGATCTGCGCCATAATGAAGGCACTATGGAACACCATCCACGCAACATGGTTGTTTCCATGATTTCTTTTCATGATTTCTCTCGTGGAGAGCAATTTCAGACGCTAGGTTGCTAATATCAAGAAACGATTTCAGTGATCTATAACTCATTTGCATTTTTCCACGAATTAGTGATGGCAGCATAAAATACAACAAGATATTCCTACAAGAATCACTTATAAGCAATATGAAATATTAAAAGATTAAGTAATAAATTATTTCACCGAGAGTTAGTATATGTCAATACAATAGACCTATCCGTCTAGTATCTAAGTTGACTTAAACTAAACTTGTACGCTCAGTCGATACACCACTAGATTAGCTCGGCGGAGTGTAGTCATTGTATATATTTAAATTTCTTTCCTATCAAGCCCACGGAGAGATCAGAACATAATAAATAATTAGGAAATGTTTACTTCCACAATTCGGTCACAGAGAAAGGGGCAGAATTTTAAACACTAAGTCGACAGAGTTTAAACTTCAGTTTTAACTTATAAATATTAATACAACTTCGGACGGAGATCTAGACGGATCGTTTTTTTGTGGTGATCAAGGTAAAGATCAGTGATCGGAAATCAGAGGTATTCACAAACACAAATACTCTTTCCCGTCATTACATTAAAATATAATTCATTAGTATAAAAATCTCAAGTTCTCTTAATGCTATTACATTAATATATAATTTATCAGTATCACAATCACAATTGCTCTTCATGCTCTTAATGCGATTATATTGGTTAAAAGATAATCATGCAAGCAAATTATGTGTTTCCATTTGTACCGTTCTCAACCGTAAGGAAGTAAATCAATTTCATGTTAGGGTCTAATATTCTGTTCCAGTAAAATTTTCCATTTTAATCTCTATTACTCCAGTGTTCGCTCAATGGTCAGCCTAGACTTATGCCAAGCTATGGGCGATGAAATCGAGATCTTATTGGTAATAAACAACTATCAGCTTTCACATTTAACAAATTCTATTCATCTATTCAGAAATCACGCTTAGCAAAAGTTAAAGAGGTATTTAACCTCTGCCGCCATAATTTGGTTCTCCACAGAGATTCCATAACCTGGCATTATACGATATTTACGAAGCAAGGCAGTATATTTAAACGACTGCCGCAACCACACAACAAACTTCACAACCATCATTGGGAAGGATTTACTAAAAACGCAATCAGAGAGAAAAGACTCTATATGAAATCAGGCAACCACTACCAAACAGTCGATCATTCAATCGATAGAGTCTTACATGCTCCCTATGATAATGTGGAACAAACAGAAGTTCATCCACCGAAAAAGGGATCACGCACATCCTTAAATGCAAGATTGAAATAAGGAGTCAAGAGCAGAGATGTCTTACCTCTGCCCAGAATCTATCAAACGAACAGCCAGTGCATACATCATCTAGAGAATCGTTTTACCTCAAAGAATATATGGCATTCAGTCTCTTCTTGATCGAAGACGAGGCACCCATCCTCATCTGCTCCAATCTTCCCTTCACCCTTCTAACCGACTGTGCATCCCTCTTTTTCCAGATAATTCCCCTACCTTCAGAAGGTCTCAAACAAACCCCCCGGTCTCCCCTACTACCTTCGTGGTTCCTCCCTTAATACACATTGATAAGCCCGATGCTTTTCCCCAGGTGGCATTTTGTTTTACCCTTATAAATGACGTGTCACTCCCCATGAGCTCCACTTCGTTAGATAGTTAATACTTTCCCCACTCCCCAAAGACTAAAGCGTTTAAACAACTAAAAGAAGTTGTCTTGTAGCGACACTTGGCTGCTGATTTAAAACAAGTGGCAAAGGTAAGTTCTCCAAATATTCTATGCAGGAAACAAATGGCACTCATAAAACTTGGAGTGTTTCCCCATGGAGACAATACCCTAAAAAAAAAATCGGAGTCCTTATAGTCGTGCGTTTAAACTCACAACCACTAAGTATCCTTTAAATCCTTTTTTTTCTTATTAACTAACAAACCTTTAGCTCAAACAAATAATACTCCACATTACCTTGGCATTTCAAGGTGCACCCTTTGTTCTTATGTTTATCGTAATATTCGATGCTAATATGTTTTTAACCCTTAATAATCAAATCGCTTTGATAAATTATTTCTATTCGATAATCCATTTCTAATTCTAATAGGGATACAAGGAGGGATATTACATCCTCCTCCCCTTTAAAAATAACACCGTCCTCGGTGTTCATACTTTTAGTAGTTCGCTTGCTTCGTCATCTCTATTTTTACCCTTTCTGGCCTTTCAAGAATTTCTCGCAAGTCGTTATGGGTCACACCTGAGTTTTCGACTACAACAACGGTTTCAAGGAAAATGAAAATAATAATAAAACTTTATCATCAACTTCATAATCAAACTCAGAAACATAAATCATGATTTCTTTATTGCACATATCACTTGCAGTATTTAGAATAGATCTAGCACTCCATGATTGTATACTATTTGACAAAATCAACAAACAACATTCACTTGATCCAGGAAATTCTTGCCTAACACCTTAGTGCTCACGCAGCAATCCTTTCTCTCATGCCTTGCCTAACACCTTAGTGCTCACGCGACAGACATTTCTCTCATGTTTTTCCTAACACCATAGTGCTCACACAGCAAACATTTCTTTCATGCATACTAAGCAGCATCCTACCTCCCACATATACATTTTTTTTTTTATAGCTTGCCTAGGTCTTACAGCCAGCCGATTCCCCGAGAATCCTAGTGGCTGTTCAATCCCTGATTTTAGGGAGTATTTTAATGCCATTATGACACTCTTTACACAATTCCCCTCAAGCCTTCTCGCTTGAGTCCCGGAATTTATTTCCCCACAAGCCTCCTCGCTTGAGTCTGGAAAAATCTCTTACGGATTTATCAATGATTTAGTCATATTACCCTTTTATAACCATACGATTTCTCTGACCCATTTGGGTCAAGGATAATTATCAAAATTAAAAGAAATAAATAACAGTTTTGATGAGGATCCTAAATCCTCAGCCCCTCATTTTCATATGCATAATATTTATGCTCTCGTCTTTCCACAAGCTCCACAGAATTTTGACCATCTTCCAAGTTCACCTGTGAGTAACACTTTATATAACAAAATTCAATATTGTAAGTAAGAAATTCATCCTTCATACTACAATATCCGTACTTGATCATCTGTAATAAGCATTCTTTTCTTCTAAGCATAACTAGATTAATACATAATTCCTATAACATTATTTCTATAATGATCCATGGATATTATGCTTACTATACCTCGGATGTTAGCTTTCTCCTTTTTAAAACACCATTCCTATTTTAGTTATATCATACCACCCATTATCTTCTAACATACTTTCATAAAGATAATCACATACATTCATGAGCGTGGCCACATATATCTTTATAGTATGATTCTCATATGCAAAGGTGCAAATTCAATTGTATCAACACATATTAGTATTACACTCAATATCTCATGAAATTCATATGCAATAGGAAAAAGAAAAGAAGTAGGTTGTCAAGGTATCTATGCATATAAGGGATGCTTCTATCTTATAAGTTTCCATCAGATAGCCTTTATAACAACCATTCATTGTATCCCAACATCCATAGTAGAGATCACTGGAATATAAAATTATACCATATGCATTATACAAAAACAAAATAGGCTATAACAAAAAAAAGAATTTCCTTGTCGTTTATCCAATAACAGATAGGTTAATCTTCCATTCGAACTTCATCTAAACCTCACTAATATATAAGCCAAACTTAATTGCGACTCGTGCTTACCTTAGAACTAATGAAAATCCCAAATCAGCATGCCTCTTTTGTTATTTGACTGTACTAACATTTTACAAAACCTTCTCTACTCAATGGTCTTTACACTGCTTATTCTATATCAAATAAGCATATCCCTAATCACCTTAAATTAACAACATTTATATGGGTTAACAAAAGTACCCTAATATAATATTCATGTAACTATGTCCAAATCAAAATACGTGAACCTCACAAATATCCATCTTTGGTCAAATGATGGTAACAAAGCTCAACGAGTATATTTAATAAGTCTTTGTTCTTCTAGTATCGCATGATCGATGTCTTATGATTGTCATTTACCTTTATTCGCTAGACAATCATTCATAAATCATGGACGATATCCTAAGTTTGACCTTTATGATAATAATTCAAAACAAGGCTCATTTCTTTTTATAGCATAATGTACATCATCCCAAATTCCTTGAGATCATGTCGATATGTTATAATTATCTAAGCATAATTAGTTCATGTAGATTTCTATCTAATCCCTCCCCTAGGTATTTTAGTAGAAGGTAGAGTTCAGTTTAGTCCTGATACTCATTTATGCTACTTGATCTATTACATCAAGCCCTTTATACCTAGGATGATCTATATGACAACACTAGAATCATCCAAATGAGTTTTATATTACGCCTCCTCGTTAAAGTATTAGGAGAATTACTTAAATTCTCTTTATGATTTTTATATCATGTGTAACACAATGGTGACTAAAGAAGTAGTTAAGGAAGGCAACTTTCCCTTTGAAGTATGTTTGCATCTTCAACTGATCAAGTTTATGGGTTGAGACATAGACCTTTGTTTTTGCAGGTAGGATAAGACGACCATCAACACCATCATGACACATTTTAATCATTTACTCGAGGTTAGCATTAAATTTTTAGAAGACTAGCCTATATATATGGAAAAATCGAAGAGCCATCATACTACAATCAAACAAAATGACGAACTTTTTAATAATGAAAGATCATTCAACATATACTCTAATCAATTAATCATCATCATCAAAGCACATTTTTAATCATTCACCTATGATTAGCATTGAACAATTATAAGATTAGTATGGAAAATTAGAAGTACTAGTGACCCTTAAACCAAGCTTTGAAAAACAAGTTCATGTCTATCCTTCATGACCGAATACATGCAGTCACCCTACACAAGTACCATTAGAATGTTCAATTAAACCAATTAAAGTGAATTCCTTTAATTCATAACTATACCTTTAATATTCCAACTTTTCTATGCATTTTGTTCCACCATACAAGACTAATACAATGTCATACAATCCAATAAACCTTCTATTCTTCAGCATGCAACCTAATGCAAAATACAAGACAAAAATGAAGTATAATTTCTATACTTACAGTTTAACCCGACGAGTAATGGAATCCCATATTTTGTAATCGGATAATGTACTCTCGTCCATTTGTTCCCGGCATTCAGAACAACAATTCGTTTGTTAGTGTCAAAAACCTACATACCTCTTTACCTTATGTTGAGCCCAAAATTGGCCCGAGTGCTGAAACCTCAGCTCTGATACCATATGTAACATCTCCAAGATTTGCGAGTTAGTATTCTGGTAAAAATTAAAATTTTCTTCCCTTAAAGAGAATCACAATAAAACATTTTAAGAAAAACAGCCATCATGTAATTTATCATTGTGCATACACTTGACATTTTTATAAAGGTCAATCTACTTATATTATTAAGTATTACCATTGCAGCTTTCAACCATACATTTTAATCTCATGACATCAAGGAAATCTCATAAGCAATACATATCAACCACAATAACACACATACGCATAAGAAGAGAACAATTTCAGGTGGTTCACCCCTATTGGGCTACGTCCACAAAGGAAGGTCATTTCTTTTATTTACTCAATGAGAAGGGGTTTTACATCTGCAACCAATTGTCGCGTGCTTTGACTTCCAACATTCCAAGCCTTTCTAGCTATCTGGAACAATTTTCACTTCAATTTTTCTTCCTGCATAATATCTCATGAACAAAGGTACAATCTTGTTTCCCTTCAATAATTTCGTATGTAAAGGACAATATAAAAATACAGCGATCACCATTATCACATATTTCTATCCAGCTAAATTTTACAAAGATAGCAGAGAATCCCTACTATCACTTACTCTTCCTTTCCAACCATATTTCTTACCCATATTTTAACATCTTTTAACTAAACATATAACACAAATTCACATTTGCCATTCGTATTTGTTACACTTATATTTAGACATCTTTTAACTAGACGTAGCATATATGTTGACTAAAAATCTAATTAGACAAGTCCTTAACTTAAGTACAGCCAGACTCTTCTACGAGGAGTTAAGTAATTAATGCAGCTAATGCGGTTTTGAACTGAGAAGTAATCTCAGTGTTTCCTGCACCATCAAATAAAGAGGGCGTCCTTCTAAATTGGAAAACCCAGATCTACTATAGTTGCATGTCATCAAATAATTCGCCATCTAAATAAAACCAAGATCTATGACTCTGTGACCTAGCCGTACCAGTACAGAGAACTCTGACCCAGCTATCTATCACGGCAATACAGAGATCTAGAATTCACCCATTAACATCACATTGCAAATATCTATAACTCGATGCTCTAGCGAACTTCAATACAAAAGATTCCTCTCCAGTTCTGCGCCATAATGAAAACAATATGGAACATCATCCACGCTATAATATAGGATCGGGATCTTACTCCAGATCTGCGCCATAATGAAGGCACTATGGAACACCATCCACGCAACATGGTTGTTTCCATGATTTCTTTTCATGATTTCTCTCGTGGAGAGCAATTTCAGATGCTAGGTTGCTAATATCAAGAAACGATTTCAGTGATCTATAACTCATTTGCATTTTTCCATGAATTAGTGATGGCAGCATAAAATACAACAAGATATTCCTACAAGAATCACTTATAAGCAATATGAAATATTAAAAGATTAAGTAATAAATTATTTCACCGAGAGTTAGTATATGTCAATACAATAGACCTATCCGTCTAGTATCTAAGTTGACTTAAACTAAACTTGTACGCTCAGTCGATACACCACTAGATTAGCTCGGCGGAGTGTAGTCATTGTATATATTTTAAATTTCTTTCCTATCAAGCCCACGGAGAGATCAGAACATAATAAATAATTAGGAAATGTTTACTTCCACAATTCGGTCACAGAGAAAGGGGCAAAATTTTAAACACTAAGTCGACAGAGTTTAAACTTCAGTTTTAACTTATAAATATTAATACAACTTCGGACGGAGATCTAGACGGATCGTTTTTTTGTGGTGATCAAGGTAAAGATCAGTGATCGGAAATCAGAGGTATTCACAAACACAAATACTCTTTCCCGTCATTACATTAAAATATAATTCATTAGTATAAAAATCTCAAGTTCTCTTAATGCTATTACATTAATATATAATTTATCAGTATCACAATCACAATTGCTCTTCATGCTCTTAATGCGATTATATTGGTTAAAAGATAATCATGCAAGCAAATTATGTGTTTCCATTTGTACCGTTCTCAACCGTAAGGAAGTAAATCAATTTCATGTTAGGGTCTAATATTCTGTTCCAATAAAATTTTCCATTTTAATCTCTATTACTCCAGTGTTCGCTCAATGGTCAGCCTAGACTTATGCCAAGCTATGGGCGATGAAATCGAGATCTTATTGGTAATAAACAACTATCAGCTTTCACATTTAACAAATTCTATTCATCTATTCAGAAATCACGCTTAGCAAAAGTTAAAGAGGTATTTAACCTCTGCCGCCATAATTTGGTTCTCCATAGAGATTCCATAACCTGGCATTATACGATATTTACGAAGCAAGGCAGTATATTTAAACGACTGCCGCAACCACACAACAAACTTCACAACCATCATTGGGAAGGATTTACTAAAAACGCAATCAGAGAGAAAAGACTCTATATGAAATCAGGCAACCACTACCAAACAGTCGATCATTCAATCGATAGAGTCTTACATGCTCCCTATGATAAAGTGGAGCAAACAGAAGTTCATCCACCGAAAAAGGGATCACGCACATCCTTAAATGCAAGATTGAAATAAGGAGTCAAGAGCAGAGATGTCTTACCTCTGCCCAGAATCTATCAAACGAACAGCCAGTGCATACATCATCTAGAGAATCGTTTTACCTCAAAGAATATATGGCATTCAGTCTCTTCTTGATCGAAGACGAGGCGCCCATCCTCATCTGCTCCAATCTTCCCTTCACCCTTCTAACCGACTGTGCATCCCTCTTTTTCCAGATAATTCCCCTACCTTCAGAAGGTCTCAAACAAACCCCCCGGTCTCCCTTACTACCTTCGTGGTTCCTCCCTTAATACACATTGATAAGCCCGATGCTTTTCCCCAGGTGTCATTTTGTTTTACCCTTATAAATGACGTGTCACTCCCCATGAGCTCCACTTCGTTAGATAGTTAATACTTTCCCCACTCCCCAAAGACTAAAGCGTTTAAACAACTAAAAGAAGTTGTCTTGTAGCGACACTTGGCTGCTGATTTAAAACAAGTGGCAAAGGTAAGTTCTCCAAATATTCTATGCAGGAAACAAATGGCACTCATAAAACTTGGAGTGTTTCCCCATGGAGACAATACCCTAAAAAAAAAATCAGAGTCCTTATAGTCGTGCGTTTAAACTCACAACCACTAAGTATCCTTTAAATCCTTTTTTTTCTTATTAACTAACAAACCTTTAGATCAAACAAATAATACTCCACATTACCTTGGCATTTCAAGGTGCACCCTTTGTTCTTATGTTTATCGTAATATTCGATGCTAATATGTTTTTAACCCTTAACAATCAAATCGCTTTGATAAATTATTTCTATTCGATAATCCATTTCTAATTCTAATAGGGATACAAGGAGGGATATTACATAATATAAGGGTATTTTCTCATAAAACTTTCTCCTATATGAAGATTTGATCTATATATAAATTTTGTGTGATCTCTTAAAGTTTTCATAGGAAATTTTTAAGAGAGTTATCTTCAGAGTGAGAGATAAGTCTTATGACTCACTAGAATATTTGCGGCAAGCATCCATCTCCTTGTCTTACAATGACGACACTACCTATTTGAAGTCTAAAATGTAACTATTTTACTTCCCTTTAGTTGTCGAAGGAACTTAGGAAATAATGTAGCAATACTTTCGAGGTCCTCACGTTTGGCCTTGAGCTCCTCACTGGTAACCAAGTGTTCAGCAATATTTTCATTTTTAACATAATAGGTCATAAGGAGGGGTATCACAGTATATGCATCATGTTGGATGCTTGGACCATGTATCTGTATATGTATCAGGTGGATACATTGTATGATCAAGTAGATCATGTATATTGATATGTATCAGGTATGATCAGGTAAATCATGTATGTTGATGGATACATTGTGTGGATCATGTATCTATGTATCAGGTGGATACACTATGTATGATGATATGTATCAGGTAGATACTTGGTGTGCATCAGATGGATGCATTGTATGATCAGGATGATCGTGGATGACAAGCTTCTCCAGATGACATGCAGCAGGATGTTGCAGTGATGATGATTAGGGTGATCATGTGTACATTAGGATGATGTATGATGAGTATTAGATGATACTTTGTGGCCTTGGAATAGGTTGTGCAGGTAAGCATGTAATTTGTGCCCTGGGAGATTTGCAGATGGTCTTTTGAGGTTTTGCCTATGGCATGTAATTCGTACCCTGGGACATCTGGAAAATGCTCTTTCGAGGTTTTGCTTGGGAGGACATATAATTTATGCCCTGGGAGATCTACAGATAGTCTTTTGAGGTTTTGCATATGGCATGTAATTTGTGCCCTGGGATATATGGAAGATGCTCTTTCGAGGTTTTGTCCTATGGCATGTAATTTGCTCATGGGAGATCTGACAGGATGAAAAAGGCCTCAGATGCTTCAGCCAGTTTTTGCCATGACCACATGTAATTTGCTCCTGGGAGATCTGGACAGGATGAAAAAGGCCTCAGATGCTTCAGCCAGGTTTTGTGGTGAGGTCACATGTAATGTGCTCCTAGGAGATCCTACAGGTAGAGATGTGTGCTCGTAATAGCCTGGGATGCTGCAGCCAAGTTTTGTGACGCACGTAATAAGTCCTGAGAATTCCACAGTATGGCCAGTGATGATGAAGACCTACAGATGGTGGGCCTACATCCAGTATGAAAAAGGACTGGCTCTGTAGAACTTCCTATGACGAGTAGAGTCAAAGATTGGTTGAGATAGCAGTAGCAATGATGATGATGATGATGATGCATCGATGACGATGATACCGAGAAGAAGACTTGTATAGCAGAACTATGTCGAGAAATACCTTCCTAATTAAGAGGGAGTGTTGATGTATATGTAACTTCAGAATGTATTTCATCTATGTATTTTATATATATTTATTGTACCCTTATAAGAGATGTGTTATTCCTCTATAAGGAAGTGTCGTCATGTGGATTGACAAGTGTCGCAAGTGTGTGTACTTGACGATGGGTTATTAGACCACCATGTGGGGTCGGCCCGGAATTATATATAATATAATGTGGATGTACCTAACTAGACAAGTTGGCCCCATAAGGTCACTGGGAAAAAAGGTAAGTATAAATAGAGATAGGAGATCTCTATTTTACTCACTCGGAAAAGTAACTCACTCTCACTTAGAAAGTGGTGCACTAGTGAGTAGGAGGATCATCTGCTACTAGGAGACTATCTCAGTGTATTTTGGTTGTACTTTTGTTGAGCCATTGCTCTCTCTATCTCTTAGGAAGTTGTGGGGTTTTTCACCTTAGGGTTTTCCCCACGAAAACTCTGTGTCTCTTGTCTCTCATGCTTTTGATTCTTGTGATGCTTGTCATGCTTATTGTGATTGTCATGCATTGATATACTGTATATGTTATTCTCTCAGCAAAGATCCTAGAGTATTGTGAATTAATGCTCAAAATTTAACTATATATATATATATTTATTGTAAACATGAATTGTTGTTCGGAAGGGTATATGGTTATATACCATTGTAATATCTATATATATATAGTGAAAGTTAATCTCCTTTAAATAATTTATGGAAAACCAGTAACACATTGAAGTGTACTTAAATACTTTTACCATGAGATTTAATATGGATCTAGCCGATTGCCAATCACTTAGTTGTGTAGAAGGAGTTGGTAAGGCTTCGTGTGAGTCTCTTTCGAGATTTTAGGGGGTGTTTGTCCCCTTAATTAATGAGAAGATTGTCTTCTAAGCTGCCGCGTGACAGATCATTGGAGCTCAACCTCCAAATGTCCGTAGGAACCTCCAAACATGGTGAACTTACCAAGACGAACAGTAAGAGATCTGAGTTAATAAGGAACACGCTGATCGCCAGAGGAGAAGGTTGTAGGGTTTTACGTTGCCAAAGAAGCATTAGTTTAAGAGTTTAGTTTTGGTACTATCACTGTAAGCTCAAGGACGTCTGCTGAGAGATGATGGCGACCTCTGCTTCTGATGATGGTTGTTGCGACATGTAGGGAGAGTACTACAAACATGGAAGAAGAATGACTTCTGCATTAACAAGATTCTAATCTCTAGATGGAATGATACACGCAGTTGTACTAATGGGTAAGATGGCCGCCAACAACAATCTATAAGGGATGAAGCCCGATCCTGAGGCTCTAGCGAATGTCCTTGCCTTGGTATGCTTGCGATTCTAACATTGTCGTCTGGTTATCTTTGGATTGCTACATTCGATACAATGCTGTGATGGATCTGTGAAGGATTGGATCATGAAAACCTAGATCGGTATTCTTTTTGTATCCATTATTGCATAGAACATAAGGAAACCTCTGCGCTTGGCCTTGATAGGTTACGATGAATCCTGAGCATAGATGAAATAGATTGCAAAGCTTAGATCTTAGTTTTGAGAATTATATATATATACTGCAAAAATGTAGATCTTTATTGATGAAGCCAGATCGTAGATGAAATAGATTGCAACGGCATAGATCTTAGCTTTGTGAGTGATCTATATATATATATACTACAAATCATATACCTTTGTTGATAAAGCTTGATCATAGATGAAATAAATTGTAAAGGTGTAGATCTCAGCCTCATGAGTGATATATATATATATATATATATATATATATATATATATATATATAGGGTATGAATGGAAAATGAAGGGTTGGTTCTGTGTTAAACTTTGTTTGAACTTATAGGATCTTCAGATCCGAGCTGATCCCAATCCATGCAAAGATGAGGATGCTATGATTATTTTCTTTGAAAGCGTTGTTTTACTGCTCTATTTTGACCTAAGCTTGAATGGCTGCAAAAGCATGATCTTCTGACATAAACCCAACCTCTTTACCTGTTTGAAAGTATAGTGTATGTATCTCTGCGTTTTTCTTTGTTCATGATCTGAGAGATTAGATTGGGTGTCTACGTTTTTTATTGGTTCATGATAGAGATTTGATCTATATGTATCCCTTCATTTTTCTTGTTTCTAATCTGAGTGATTAGATCTGGGTGCATCTCTATGTGGTTATTGCTTCCTGATTTGAAATTTTTGGTCTGACTGTATCTTTGTGTTTTACTTACTCCACTTTTGATATGCGAGTGAATTAGATCTACGAATCTTGGGTAGAAATAATTTGTAGGATACTTGTTATTAATACCTTTTCGGAGTTATGAGAACTATGTAGAACAATGTGTCAGTTTTAAAAGAAGGATTAAATATATTGTTGCCCTCTTATGGGATAATGAGTCTTGTAGGATAAGCCCTATACATATTTAAGTCTATATGTATAAATATCTTTAGATCTACCTTATCTTTGCAAAAAGGTTGTTATAGTTATGTATGCAGCCTTGAGTAATCTCTAATTTAAAATGGTGATACATTAGGTTGATCTATGGCTAACGATGATAGATCTGTGCTACAGTAGTTAAAGTGTAGTAGATAATTTTATAGAACTAGTCGTTGGATAAATTATTGGTTACTGATTTGAAAACTGTATGCAGATGTTGATAGACATATTTTGGCTTATTTTTGTGTTGTCCATTTATTTTAATTGGTAGCAAGTGTTATTGCAAGATAAATGCGTTATGCATTATCTCCATAATTATACGTTTTAAGCGTATATAAAAGTGAGACCCTTAGGATTAATACCACCAATGAGTTGCAGAATGTAATAGTTACTCTGGTATGAGATGTCGTACGTAATTATGTTGTTTGGAAGAGGCTCTTGATGAGAAAGGCTTCGAGTATATGGAAAGTGATCAATGCAACCAAGGTTTTGTCGAATGTAATTATCCTTTGAATAAAAGAAAGAAATTATGACATGCCTTTGTGTACATAACCCAATCGGGGTGAACCGCCTATATCATTGTCTCAATCTTATGCATGTTTAAAACTGACATTATTATTTTGTCAATGGAGATGTTGTGTCAATTATTGGTATGTCCCCTTCAAGTGTGTGTGTATTGATGTATTTAGATGTATCTGATGAATTATAATTGTCATGGATTAATGTCATAAACGTTTGGTATGATAATCTTGTTCAGGTTAGATGTATGCATTGAAAGAGTAAGAATTCAATAGAAGATGTTTGGAATGCAATGTCACTTAGAGGAAGAATACAAAATACTCCATGGAGGTTTAGGAATAGTAGCGATTAGCTAAATGGTCCTTTTTTTTATTATGAACTTGGATGTTTTAGTTATGAAATGATTAAGGTGGTAAGTCACAAGTGGTCTATGTTTTTTTTCTAATTATGGCATAAGGCTCTCATAAATGGAACAACTAACTTCTTCTTTTTTACATCGTGACAAAATAGGAACAAGGTTTAGTTATCTTCATCATGTGTGACGAAAAGTAAAATTTGAAATTTACTCAATCCCAAATTTTGGGTATGTTACATATTATTTAAAAAATAAGAATAAATTCAAAATAATAAATACAAATACCGTAGATTATTTTGAAACAACAATTGAGAAAGAATGGTTTACTTATGTGTAAATTTTATGTAATAATGTGAATGATAAAAAAAATGTAAGTTTGATAGATCAACCATAGAAAAACAACAAAATATCAATATTGCAAATTCAATTGTCAATTCACAACTTAATAAAAAGTGTTTCACGATATCATTCGAGAAATAATGAACACATGAAAAAAAACTCTATAAAAAACATAAGAGTAAAAAATGTTTGTGATATTTTGAAACACCAATCCATAAAGAACAATGTAGTTATGTTTAAATGTAATGTAAATATAAGGTAAGACAGAAAGATGTTTCATCAATAAAAAAAGTATTTATTTAGTTATGGTTCAAAGTTGAAAAAAACTTTGAACAATCATACAGATGAAGCAATGAGGGGAATGTCAAGGAAGGGAATGTCAGATGTAGAGTCAAGACCTGGTGATAGAGGGAAAAAATTCCCACTAAGAATGAAATCACTACAGGTATGGTCTTTGGGCATGGGAAGATGAATATGTCTAGATAGTGCTAAGTCATCAACCCCAACCAATTTTGTTGCCCGACTTGTCAAATCATAATGTAACAAATATCTTTGAGAAAAACTACACATAAGTATCATGTTTCCAAACGCACGGAAAGGAAGGTATCCACTGCACTTCTTGTTAATATCTGATGTGAGGTCTTTCACAAGCATCTAACTCATTCTACTACCATCTTCCCAATATCCATTTCTGCATTTTGGAGGGCACTTAAGAGGATCAAAATCTGGTATGATATTAGCATGCCAAACAATTGTGTAACGGTTATGTACAATCCATAACAATTGATTTTCATGAAGTGCAAGGTACATAGATCCCCTACTATATTTACAATGTATAAAATGGATAGTCCATTTGTTATTCTTGATATCAAGAGAAAATAACTTGTGCTTGATTCTTGGGTATCCACTAGAGAACATATGAACACATAACAAATATATTTTTCCCTTATAAAAGACCACATCCCCAAGAGTTGCGAGTTCTGCATCAAAGAAGTCACTATTTGTTCATGTCGTATTAATACTGCTACAAACACTATATCTTGACACACCTCCATCAAAAGTGTGTTTGAGGTGTATCCAATCATATTTGTGTTCACTAGTATTACTCAAGATGGTGAAGAAACCAAAATGCCCTGTTTCAATACAACCTATGAATGTGCATACTTTGATAAAAGGATTCAACACATAATAATGTGGACATGATGGATTTGGACGAGGGAGAGATAACAAAATAAGACAACCACAAGAACGTTCAACGGTAATGCAGTGTGTATGGGAAAGGGATAAAAAGATGCAATAGGACACCTTTTCTATTCATGTAGGAACATATAGAATGATTCGGATATGGATTTCAATCATCAATAAAGAAACCAACTTCTTGTCTGTAATTTATGTGACGTCTTTGAATACGATGATGGTTGCATATTATTAGATTCCACATATTTGACAAAGTTTGAAATGGAAACAAAGCCGAGAGAGGGAGCCACATAAATATCATGTCAAGCAACTCAACCGGCAAAAACTCCGGATAGTAGGATCCATATCAAATGAACTATACATTGCAAAAAACAACAAAAAAAGAAGAGTTAATAATAGAAAAATATTTGTATATGGGAAAGAAAAGAAAGTGTATCGAAGAAGAAGTATGTAATAATACTTAGAAAACAACCACATTTGTATACAATTATAGAAATAAAAATAAACATTATGGGAATATGAGAATTAAATTCATATGTTTTAAGGCTAAGTAAAAGGTTTTGATTTTTGAGCCCAGGGCTTGTAACATTAATCTTTAACCATATTATTGGATTAATAGCTGTATTTCTAATGGCACTATGCAATGCTTAATAATGGCCATGTGTAATGTGCTAAGTTTAATCATGCTAATAATTCTAATGTGTAATGCTAAACTATTGATTTTTAATGTCTTTCTAAGTTGGAATGGCAACTTAAAGTTTTGTAATGTTTACCAATGGTTGTTCAATGTTTTGTTAATGATTTTATAAACATTAAATTTATGTATAGAAATCACCTAATAATATTAATGTCATTTAAGGTTTATTATTGTTTAATAATCTTAATGTTTAATAGTGTTATTTAATGTTTAACAATGTTTATTTTAATGTTTGATAATGTTATGTAATTTCTTTATAATTTCTTTAATAACGTTATTTAAAATGTTTAACAATGTTTATTAATGTTATTTAATTTCTTTCTAATTTGTTTAATAATATTATTTAATGTTTAATAATGTTTACTAATGTTATTTCATGTATTTTTAATTTCTAATGTGCTGTGTAAATTATTAAAGAAAACAATACTAAGTCTAGGGGATCATTAGCCAAGATTTGCGGCTATATAACACAGAACATTCTTCACAAGAAACAATAGGGAACAGAACACATAATGTGATTCGTTCAGGGCATATATACTGACAGTAACCAACGAAAAAAGAGACGAATACAGGTATTCAATTTCAAGAATTGGTGTGTAGATTAAAATAGACTTCTGATTTCAAGGGTCGATCTATCTAATAAAATAGATTTCTGAATTCGATACTAGATCTGTATATTAAGAGCTGACCACATTAATAATCAATAAAAGTCGATCTCTATAACAAAATTGACCACAGTAAAATCAAATAAAGTTGTGGGTATATTAAGAAAGATTTAAACACAGGGATAACGATTTCCAGAAATCGTTCTGCGAGAAGGTGAATCGAACACTATGATAGAAACACAGCTTCGATATGATCACAAATATACAGTGAAATCCTAATCTAAATCCCTATCATTCATTACAGGAATAATACGAATGAGCCCAGATCTCTATATTTCATGGTATGTTCAAGATATACATTAGGGTTCGATTATTTTCAACAGTAAATACAAATTTCAGATCTCCTAGTAAAATATATATATAAATATATCTCCAGAACTTTACGAAAATCTTAAGTCCAAAATCTCAATAAACAGAATTTTTAAATATACTAATGTGTCATTCCACTACCATCATAAAATATAAATTCATGCATCCTGGTTGGGAGGGTATACATCGATTTAGATATGCAATTGATATTATATCATTAAAATGTGGTACAAGTTTATTTTAGCACTTTTCATGATATTTTAAAGTGTACTTAAAAGATTTTTTGATTTCTTATCATTTATAAATTATTTACATAGAGTGAATATCTCATTGATATTATAGCATTAATACATCGCAGAAGTTTATTTTAGCAGTTTTCTGGATATTATAAAGTTAACATAAAATATTTTTTGTTTGTTTATAAACCAATATTTCATAAACCAATATGGAAAAGTTGTAGACTGAATAATGGAAGAGGTGTAGACTGATAATGTTGATGTAAGTATAATTTTTTATAAATTTAAATTGCAAGGTTAGAATAAATTATAAATCTATAATAATATCAAAGTTAACAAAATCTAAATTTAAAGTTAGGTATCTTTAAAAGAGTGCAAGATGATTACATTTGATGTTCTAAATCTAAAATTGAGATAGACTTAAAATCTTCTATAAAGTAATGCTACACTTTCGATCGTTTATAAGTAATACCAACTGTACGTTAGGATTTTCATATGAACTGAATATATAATTGGGGGAAAACACTTAGCTAAAAAGCATTACATGGAAGTATATTCATTAGCAATTGTCCAGCGAAAAAGTATATTCATTAGCAATTGTAGGCATTAGTAGATTTATGACTAAGATTTATATGTTCTAAATATGTGCTTCCAGAAATGAAACGAATTTCATGTTACCAATTCTTTGCTCATAGTTCAGCATCCACGATGTTGATTTGTTCATTTTATTGGTCAGCAAGAACGGTTTCAGTCAAAATAATGGGCAGTACGTATACTTTGGAAACATTAAAGAATGTAGCAAAATATATTTGTTTAAATATAAAATTGCATTATAGAATTTCAATATATGCAAAGATTAGAGCTGAGAACATAAACAGGAAATCTATATTTTCTTATTAAATGCAGTCGAGTAAATGAAAAAGAATTTGGTAGAATGTTTCCAGATTATTTGAGGGAATATTATGCACCCAAACAAACCAACCAAACAAACGTTCAATTATTTCAATCACTTCGTGAGAACCAAGACATCATGGAAGAAGCACTTCCATTGCCTATTAACTTTGTTGAATATGACCCTACGCTACAGGATGTAGCACAAGTTCTATTTGCTGACTTTCCGGAAGATAACATAGAAGAAGCAGCTGAATATGACCCTGCGCTACAGGATTTAGCACAATTTATATTTGCCGACATTTTTGAAGATGGCCCAGTGCCAGAAGCAGCTCAAGCCACTGAAAATCAACTGGTGTTGCAGGATGAAGCTGCTCCGATGGAAGAGAGGAAGATGGTCCGAACCAACCGTGAAGCCTATGGCCAATCGCATCAGATTTAGGGTTTCTAGTTTGGTTTCGTGATTTAGGGTTCGTGATGCTCATTTTATTTTGATAGGAGCTCACTTTTTATTTTGGATTGTCAAATTTCTATGAAATGAAGTTTTTTATTTAATACAGTTTTTAATCGTGCCCAAATGTACTTTGCTGGATTTCCTGGTGTTATAATCAATTGAATGATTAATTGGCTATTAACAATACTGTTTCGTTAAATTTTCTTTGTTTTATAATTGATCATTAAATCTTATTAATAGTGTTTCACTCCGCGCATTCTTATTCATAAAGTAATTTTTGACTTGAATAAATGTAAAATCATGGTTTACACAAACTCCATCCTTGGTTTGGCTTAAATAAATGTGAAAGCATAGTTTACAAGTAAGTAATACCAACTGTACGTTAGGATTTTCATATGAACTAAATATATATTGGGGAAAAACGCTTAGCTAAAAAGCATTACATGGAAGCATATTCATTAGCAATTGTAGGAGTTGGTAGATTTATGACTAAGATTTATATCTTCTAAATATGTGCTTCCATAAATGAAACTGATATCGAAGCTCGAGCTTCAGTGAGTCCATCTGCGGATAAGAAAATTAACATGAAATTCAACACCGAATAAAATCAGCTTCCAGATGTCAATCTATAAGGGAGAAGACTAACTTAACTCGACGCCAGATTGACCTGGGCATGAAGCTACTCCATCCTACAATTAGGTATGAAGCCGAGCATAGTAAAGTTTTGAACACTACAATCAAAATGCAAAGTCAACTGGAGGAGATCGATGGTGAAATGAAGCCAATCGGAAAGTGAACCCATGCCTGAATTTAAAAACTAATGAAAGCCGAACTAAACCTGCAATCGAGTACTGTAATGGTATTACAGTCCCTATCTGAGAAAACCGTTGCTGGGAATTAATTGTGAATGCCGATCCAATCATATGTAACCCATTGCAGCAGGAATTTAGACCGAGATCGATGATCAAAGGGTTTTGGTTCTGTGTAAATTATTAAAGAAAACAATACTAAGTCTAGGGGATGGTTAGCCAAGATGTGCAGCTATATAACACAGAAAATTCTTCACAAGAAACAATAGGGAACATAACACATAATGTGATTCGTTCAGGGCATTTATACTGACAGTAACCAACGAAAAAGTGATGGATACAGGTATTCAATTTCAAGAATTGGTCTGTAGATTAAAATAGACTTCTGATTTCAAGGGTCAATCTATGTAATAAAATAGATTTCTGAATTCGATAGTAGATCTGTATATTAAGAATTGACCACAGTAATAATCAATAAAAGTCGATCTGTATAATAAAATTGACCACAGTAAAATCAAATAAAGTTGTGGGTATATTAAGAAAGATTTAAACACAGGGATAACGATTTCGAGGAATCGTTCTGCGACCTCGGGACAGGATCTTAGTCAAACGAATGGTTTGATACTCCCATAATGACAAAAGAAAAAGAAAAAGAAAGTGGAACAAGGTGTCCATCCACAAAGGACAGACACATAATTAAACAGGGTATCCATTCACAAGGTATCCATTGGAGCTGAGAACATTAAATTTTCTTATTAAATGCAGTGGAGTAAACGAATCACTATAAATAGAGATCGAAAGTTTGTTATTCTGTAGTTTAGATTTAAAAACATTAAAGTGTTAAAGTGTTTCAATAATCATGTTCGTATACCCATTGTAGGCGACTCTGGAAAAACATTTTTTTGTAACAGTACTTCTAGTAACAATTTTAACAAACTTATAAGAAAAGAAGACGGTACGCCTTGGGTGAAGCACAAGTTCAAATAGAAATTCAGAAATGATGCACCTTGTGATGTTGCTGCGCTGTTGATGCTGCTGGTGATGCTGCTGTGCTGATGCTTCTGCTGGTGATGCTACTATGCTAGGGTTTAAAACGAGAGAGTGCGAATAGGATGCAGCCAGGCGTTACCAAGAATAGATGGAGGCGTTAGAAACAATGGAGCATTATTTTAATTCAATGCCTCGATCCATTCATAATCGAACGGCACTTGGTTAACATTCATAATGATTCTCTTTCTGTATAATAACGGCACTTAAGAGAATCATTATGAATGTCAGCAAGCGCACACATATTGCACGAGGCGTTTGCGACAGAGGCGTTTTCATATCAGCAAGCGCACACATATTGCACGAGGCGTTTGCGGCAGAGGCGTTTTCATATTGGACGAAACAGAATCATTATGAATGTCAGCAAGTGCACACATAGACAATGCTCAGGCGTTTTCATACTGCAACAGAGGCATTTTCACATTGCAACACAGGCGTTTAGTTCATGGTCGAGCTGGTAAAAAGAAATTGCTCACTCTTCTATGCCCCACCATTACAGGTATTATGTTCTCAACGAAGTTTCTGCCATCAATTCTGTCCTAAGTTAGTTTTTCTTTTTTTTTTATAGAATATCACTTGACTCAATATTCTTTCTTTTGCATGCAGCTTAAAGGTAATGTTAGCGTCTTTCTTTTGCATGCAGCTTACAGGTATTTGAACTATCGGATTCGTGGGATATTGTTGATTTGTGAATCCTTACTATATACTTGCCTACGCAATTAGCCAAGATTAATTCCATTATGTTAGAACAATTGCTTACGGTCAGATCCTTTAAACCTTGTACATTAAATCCCTATGATCGATTTTACTTTTGATGTGTGATTTACTTTTGTATTCGCTCGCTTGAAACTGTAATGTACAATTTTTAATGGCTATTTGGACGCTTAATGGCTATTTTTAATGGATTGATGTATTCTTTTATTTAAACGCGTTTATGCTCACATCGAATCATGCATTCTCAGGACTGACGATCCATGGATCAGTCAGGACTCCCTTGGGTGATGTACATATGAGATGCTTAATCTCTAAGTTCCACTTCAACCTTCTTCAGGTATCGATTCATGTTTACCTTGAGGAATCCCATAGCTGCGTTTTATTCAGCAATTTCAAAATGATTTAAAAACATCACTGAAACTCTAATCCCGTTGTGTGTTGTGGAGCTTAGAAAGATTGATCTTCAGCCAATGATTTCCTTTTTGCAGTATGTCTGATCTACAGCCGAGATCCAAATCGACCAGTGCAAGAAATACAGGGATGCTGATCTCTTAACACTGTCAATTATTAATTTACGGGATTGGTTAAGGTCCTACTTTTCAACAGAGGCGTTATGCTTGGATTTCCGCTGGCTTCACATCAAGTACTGAAACACAACTGACTGTAATTTGTGAATTTAATATTCATATCTCGACTGAGGGTTAAAACACCTTTAATTATATGACGACGTAATGCAATCACTCCAGCACCGCCCACCACAAATCCATAGTTTTTCGTAATGCGCCATAACTTACTGATCTGAGTAAAATAATACACCAATCCTGAATTTGCGATGATGCAGATCCATTGATGCAATCCGCGATCCATGATCCATGATAAATGATTTCCTCTGGTTAGTTTTGGGGGAGCATATAAACAGACAATAGTAGGAGCAGAATGCACCGATCGATTCCCTTCTCATGTTCGCCTAGAATGCACCGATCGATTCCCTTCCCATGTTCACCTAGAATGCACCGATCGATTCCCTTCCCATGTTCGCCTCTCACTGTTAACCTGGTGCATTGTCTTCCTGCGAGCACCGATCGATTCCCTTCCACAGCGGATCACCGATCGATTCCCTTCCTCACGCGGTGGATCACCGATCGATTCCCCTCCTCACGCGGTGGCAACAGTTTGATTACATTGTGATTAGCCAAAAACGGTAACCCAAAGTCTCATTACCAAATGAACGTTTAGATAACCCGTTATCAAACCCCAAATTCGGGCCATTGGATCATGTGCTCACGAAATAATATGCCTTGATCTTTCATCATAACCGCCTAGCGATCGCCCTCCATATACAAAGAAAAGTCCATTGTAGCGTTTATGGGCGAAATATTTAGAATGGTATATATATAAAATTACATAAATTAAATAAATTAAAAATATAAACACTTTTTTAGAAATTTTAATTTCTCTTCCTTCTTAATACTTGGTAGATCCTTTTTAAAATAGATCTATACTAATAATTAAATATTCTAAATAATTATTATTAACTTCCAACCATTCCTTGAAGGCACGCTCATGTTCAGAACTGCCAAAAGTTTCACGTTAATTTATTCCACACGCGGACGAAATAGAGTTCAGATCCGTATCATAGTTCATCTGAATTATTGCAGGCAGTCTACTTGAAATACACGTGTCTTAACAATTAGATTAAGATACGTAACCTCAACCTCTCACAAATATTGAACATCCGGATGGATGCTAGCGTGTATCCTGCTTGTGAATTAATGTATCCCGCGGGGAAATTTATTGTTTATTGTTTAAGAATCGACAGAACGCCACATAAAATAAGGCAGAGACAACATCTTCCAATTCCGGGGTCACGTGTACGAATCGCGATGCAGACAAAGAACCCAGAAAAACTAAACTCTCGGTGCTTTTCGTCCTGATGTTACTATACACAGGCAGCCGGATTACAAAAAACCACAAATTTTATTTTTTCTTTTCCTATTCGATAATTGTTTTACAAAACCGATGATCAAAATTTATTAAATTTGATAACTATAAGCTATATATAAATGACATCATTAATTATTAATGGAAAAGCCATCATTGTTTATATGTCACGTGGCTTTAATGGAGACCAATAATTAATCGCTATCTACAACCAAAGGATCAATTATTAATCCTACCTTTCGTTGTATTTCTCCAATTGATTGAATCACTCTAAGGAAATTGTATGTACTTATAGTTGTAATTCACATAAATTATAACGTTTAAGATTATTTCATAAAATAGCAGCCGACTCTGGAGCTAATCATGAAAAACCTATTTTACATGTTCTCTTTATTCAAATAAAAAAAAAAATCATGAAAAGCCTTGTTTTACTTGGTCATTATTAAATTCAATAAAAAAAAATTGATTAAAATTAAAAATGATTGGAGAAATAGCATGAAAAGCCTTGTTTTACTTGGTCATTATTAAATTCAATAAAAATTGATTAAAATTAAAAATCATTGGAGAAAGAGCAAGCCAGGTGGTTTCCATGGTTTCCATTTTCACTTCTGAATTCGAATTAGTAACATATGAAGATTTAACCACCCATTTATAACTATGTACTTTAATGGTTATATTTCTATACTCATATATATTTATTTAACAACTTTATCATTAAGAATTAAAGGTACTGAAAATTATGAATTAATTTTAAAATAATTAAGTTATTTTTAAAAAGAGTTTCATTTTTTTTTAAATATGTAAATGTTAATGATATTTTGATGAAATAATGATAATATTATTTAATGCATTTTAAAGATATATATATATGATGAAATATTATACAAATAGATTAAAGATATACATTTGATGAAATATTATACAAATAAATTGAATGTCAAGGGTTGTCATCTTTGTGATTTAAGAATTAAGAGACGCGTTTTTAAAATTTAACTAATATGTATGAGCTTAAGAATAATATAACTAAGCATCAATATAAGTTGGCTAAAAACTAGTGATATTGTACTCATTGAATCTTGAAGTGGATGTTTATATATGACATGGATACAAAGAGTTAAAAAAAGATTTATTCTACTTGTTTTTATATTTATTTCACATGTTTAAAAAAAAACATTGGCTTGACATTCCAAACACTCATTCCATAAAAATGAGTAAGATGGACGTATAAAAATGATTAAGATAAATTTATAAGAACCTAAATAAATATTAAAGAATTTAAAAAAGACTCAAATTACAAAATTAATATATAAGTATGATATATGTGTATTAAACACAATCACCTTATTATTATGTTAGTGCTATAATGCATATAACTTTATAAGAAAAACTCAAATTACATAATTAATATATAAACATGATATATGTGTATGATGTATAATGCATGTAACTTTATATATATGTGTTACATTTTTCCTTTTAAAAAATACTTTGCAAAGAGGCATTAAAATTCATGCCGTAAATTAATTATTTAGTAGATAAAGAAATATTTCATTTTATTTAGAAGATCATAATAAATTAAAGTTAACAAATTTTTCTAAAATCTTTTAAAAAAAATAACTATATATTTTATCTTTTATGTATTTTAAGTTTTATTTAAAACATTCTCAAATTCAATGATACTCAAATTGTTTATAAATAATAATATGTCAATATTCTACTTATTAATTATGAGCATAGAAAATTATCCATTTTACTCAAATCAAGTGAGTATAGATTGAATCTACCGTCGCATCATTTAGATGTAATGATATGCTATTGCATTAAGATGCTAATTTCACGTGATATTTTAAAAAAGTCTAGCACATTGGAGACTTTACCTTTTTAATGATTTTGATGTTACTAAAATTTGCTTATGGTTTAAGAATATATTGATCTTCAAATTACGAAGACTTGGGATGGTAGAAACAAACTTGCGTGCATTGCAAGGAAATTATTGTAAAAGTGATTGCAATTTTTTATATAGATTATCAAATTATCAAATATTGTTATGATTTTTTTTTTAAATTGCAAATAAAAAAGAATTTGGTATAGCAGAAACAATTTTGTTTGCATTGTAAGATATAGTTTTTAAACAAAATTATTGATAAAAGTGATTGCAATTATTTTTAGAGATTATTGTTAAATTATCTACTAAGTAATGCTAATTAAATACATTTTTTATTTCTTATAATCTCTACCATAAACACAATTAAATATATTAAAATTTAAAATTACTATACTTTTTATGAGTTGAAACATTATGTCTAAATGTCTCTTAATATAACACGTACTGCATTGTTTTCATGTTTATGAATTGGTTCTTTATGTGACCATTTTGGTGAAATTAAGTAATCATCCAAATTATCATATATTTTATTAATCTTATTTGATTAAGATTGTGAAAAGGTAATTAATTTTGTCATAGTTGCAATCTTTTGATCTTAGTTATTTGATGACCATGATTTACACATCTTTGTTTTCATTTATAATAATAAGGTTTTTTTTTCATTACATAGTTTTATATGTAGAATTGAAAATGACAAAATTTTGTAGCTCATTATATCTATATTTATTATAATGGTAAGATTTGCAATAATTAACCATTAATATTGGAAAATTATTCTAGATATTTATTAATGTAAAATATTATATCTTTTTTTTTATTACTAATAAAACGAATAGAAAGTATCAATTATTACTATAAATTTCAATTTGTATTTTTAAAAAAATCTTAATATTTCTCTTTTACTATTTAGAATAAAAATATATGTTAAGTTTAAAAAAAAATTATACATGATAAACCTTTTTTAATCATATACTCAATTATATTCTTCTAACTTAAAAAATATTATAATTCATAAAATTTAAACATTACAATTATGTAACTTTCTATTTCCAATGTACAAAATTATATATGCCAAGCTTATCCTTAATTTAGTGAAATTGTTTCTAAAAAATTCTTGTTCATTTTGAATTAATGTATTTAATTAAAAACTTTTTGTATTTAAAGTTGAAGACGAGTTTGTGTTTACTCTAGTTGTGAATCCAATAATATTTTCACTTTTATTAATTCGATAAGAGATTAAAAAATATCACATTTTGGAGAGTTAATTTTTATTTTTATTTTTAAATCACTAAATTTAATTTATAGTTTATAAATTTTTATATTTATAAGTTGGTGAACATTAATATAGACTAAAAAAACTTCATGAAATATTTTTTTTTTTTTGCTTAAAATGACATATCTATTGTTTATAAATTTATTACCATAATTTTTTTTTATTTTTTTTATATGTACAAGTTGGTAGACATTAACGGATACCATAGAAATTTTATGAAACAAACTTATCATTTCTTATTGCACTTATCCACATGTAATATGTAACATGATACACACATTTTGTAATTTACAAGGGTGATTAATAATTAGGTTATGATGACTTTAAGTAAATTTTTAACGTTGAAAATAACGTTTGGGCATTTTGAAAAAGTAATGGAAAGTTGAAAATAACATTTTGGACATGTTGAAAGGAAATCAAAAGTAAAGAGTTCTAAGGTGGGACATGTTCAATATAATTTTTAGAGGTTTTTAGTTGGACATGTTGAATACAATATTTGTATGTTGAAAAATAAAATTAAAGTAAAGTCGTATATGATAAAAAAATAAAAATAAATTTGGATATGTTAAAAATATTAAATAAAATTGAAATTGTTTAAAAAGAAAGGAAAGTTAAATATGTTTAGAAAGAAAATCAAAATAATATTAAAAAATAAATCAAAATCAAAGTAACTTTGGACATGTTGAAAAAACCTATAGATATGTTAAAAAAAGTAAATTTAGATATGTTAAAAAAATTAATTCTAAAGTAAAGTTGGACATGTTGAAAAAGAAGCCAAAGTAAAGTTAGACATCTGGAAAAAGGAACCAAAGTAAACTTGGACATGCTAAAAAAAAGTTTGACATATTATGTAAAGTTGGATGTGTTAGAAACGAAAACAAAGTTACACATGTTGAAAAAGGAAATCAAAGTAAATTTGGACAGATTGGAAATAATTTAAATTACATTGCAATATATAACTGAAATTTGAGGCAAAGTTGGACATGTTGAAAAAGGAATCAAAATAGATTTGAACATATATCAACTTTGATCACTGAAAAGTGAGAGAAAATATTTAATTTTTTTAAATTATAAAACAAGAGATGCTAATTAAATACTCTTTGTTTTGTCATAATCTCTCCATATCAAACAAGTTAATTTGGACATATATCATCTTTCATCACTCACAGTATGTTATGATTAAATTATCAAACAGGAGATGTTTGTTATATAGTCTTTGTTAAATTATCAAATAAACGATGCAGGCTAAATACTCTTTGTTTTCTCACCATACTCTTTGTTTTCTCACAATCTCTCCATATCAAACAAGTGAAGCATAAATTGAATTCTAGTTCGTCAACTTATCAAATAAGCGATGTTGATTAAATAGTTTTTTTTGTCAGTCTGCAATGTTAATTAGTCAGTAAGTTTGCACAATCGGGTGCAGGTCAAGTTTGTATTTATGTATCAGCGTTTGTATTTGATATGTCAAGAATTCATAGGTAGAAATTTATTGCGGTCTTTAATGTATCACATATTTAGCTTGGAGGTGAAGTGATTTTAAGTCGGTGGTTATGCATTCCCTATATATAAAAGAAGATAATTGAAAATTAGAGAAAGATGTGTGAGGGAAGAAGAGAAGAGTGAAGATACGTGAAATGTATGAAGAACCCAAGCTCAGTAAGCAGTTTTACTAGGTAATATATATAAGTTCATAGTTTTATGAATTCATCTTCAAAGAAAAATAACCTTTTTAACTGCGGGGTCTCTCATTTACTGCCAGATTCATCTTTTTAAGTGCGCTATGTGCTTTTCCCTTGATGGACGTTGCAATTAATAAACCCAATTGTGATTGCAAACATGCTATGTTTGTTACCTACATTTCACAGTATGGCGACCCAATAGATTTTTACTTAAAATGTTGCTGATGTATAAATTTAAAATCATTAGTATATGATGGATTTCTGCTCATCAAAAGAAGTGCTTTTCCCTTAATGAACGTTGCAATTAATAAACCCAATTGTGATTGCAAACATGCTGTGTTTGTTACCTACATTTCACAGTATGGCGACCGAATAGATTTTTACTTAAAATGTTGCTGATGTATAAATTTAAAATCATTGGTATAGGATGGATTTCTGCTTATCAAAAGAATAAAGAAAAAGATATATGTTAGATTTGTTTTGAAAAATAAAATAGATATACCTAATTCTGCTCTATTTCGTGGCATTGCCGTTTGTGGATAGATTCATACAACTCGCGTGTTCTCATGCATAAAACAATGCAGAGAACGATTCCGAATAGACATACACATCCCCACAGCAGAAACGTTTTTTCAAAACACTCTCTCCCCATGCAGAGATGCCGATCAGCTGACTCTCTCTGATGTTTATCCATGCCAGACGAATCATCATAAATGATTCCTGCAACTTCACCGAAGAGAAGAGAACCAAATGCAATGTTTGTCACGAGAATGTTGTGGTTGACACCGAAACTTTTCATTCCGAACATCTCTGATGAAATCGGAATGGCTATGGCACTGATCGCTCCTACAGAAGTTCCAATAATGGCCGTGCACACATAAAGAACACTGCCGCAGGTTGGGTTCATGAATCGCAGCATGAAGAAGGCCAGAACCATGAGAATCATCCATATGCCCATCCATCCTGGCCTTGGCAAGGGCCGGTACTTTCTCAACATCTGCCATTCCTAATTCACATAAAACAATACCAGCCTTGTAAGAAAAATGAAAAAATCTTAAGAAAAAAAGCACAGTAGATAGGCCAGTAAGAGCCATGTATGAATCAGTATACCTGAATATAATCGGGAAGACCTGATGCAATACGCCCAAAAAATCCAAAGGACGAAACGAGAGATACTAAGATTGGCGTCTTGGAGTATCCAAGGGACTGAACAATTTGCCCTAGGTTGTTCATATAGACTAGTCCCACAGTTCCTCCACAAAAATATACGAAATAATATAGCCAGAAATCAATACTTCGCAAGAGCTGTAGGATGCCGTGCTCCTCTCCCAGTTGTGGAACTGATATCACCTGGAATCTCCTGTTTCTTTTAATATGATTTAAATTGTGTACAGTTTGCGCCGGGTTTTCTATATCCAGGTTTTGATTATTGATTTTGTTCTCTTCAATTTGAATGGATCCCGCCTCGCAGCTTTCGTTATTGGTGGGATTTTCTACCGTAGAATTCTGTTTCTCTGGACTTGAAATGTACGCGTTTACCTTCTTTTCATTCTTTAAACTGTTGAAGGAAACCTTGAAGGGTATGTATGTAGGGGCCATCAACAGAATAATAAGCACGGCAAGGTAGACTCCTTCAAGCTGGCGCTTCCCATGGGGCAAGAACGCAAAAGCTATCGAAAACACAGCAGTGGCAAGGGCAATCAGCGTGCAACGAATCATGTATTTCTTATCTGTCTTGTCTTCTATGGCCACCATTTTTAATTGTGAGACATGGAGTATTACTGCTAAAATTAACCCGACTACAACGGGGACCATGCTGTTTAAAAGTAAGTACAGGGAAGGATTCCCTGGGTCAATAATGGAAGACAGACAGGTGTAAATAATGGGACTTAGACCTACGTAGCTTGTACTTAAACCAGAAGCCATTCCTCTCTCAGTTGGGAAATTTTCAATGGCAGCCTTGAAGCTCACAGTGTTGAACCAACATATGCTATTCCCAGCCAAAAAGCACAGTATATACACCTGCGTTACCCAAAATAACAAATTAAACCTTATAATTGCCAACAATCAGCAAGCTATAACAGTGCAAGACCTAAAAATATGTCAAGACAATGCAACTATGAATCTATGCTAATAATATTTTAAAACCAAGCTATTTTCTTTATGTTACAGTTATACTAAGATTTCTAACATGTAAGTAGTGTATAATTGTACCTATCTAATTCTTACGCGAAGATACTTGGATATCCTCAAGCTTCATCAATATCGAATGTCTTGTACAATTCAGAAAAATCCATAAAGGAAAACAAAATTAAAAGAATTTGGAAAGATTGTAACCTGCCAATAAGCCAATGGATGAATGATTTCACTGAGAATTAGCCACTGAACGCCATAACCTACAACTCCCAAGCTCATTCCAATGGCAAGAACAGCCCAGGTTGGCAGAACCGCGCACGCCAGTCCAGAAACCCAGCCCATAACTTTTCCCAGATCCGAGGCCACCGCCAAACTGTTCAGTTGGATTTGATTTATCCCCATAATATTCTTTAAATCAGAAGAGTAAACAGAGAAATCAAAGTTGGTGCCATTGATAGATTGCAGCCATATCGCTGCTATAAAACATGTCCAGCGTTTGATGGCCGGTAAGTTAAAGCGAAGCATCTGGCTGCTATCATCCATGGCGCAACATTAACCATATAACTAAACATGTTAATACTGATCGTTTTTATAGGCGAGAAAAGACGCAAAAGTCTTCTCTTGGGCTCCAACGTAGTTAAGACACTGACCTCCAGCGCCACTCATTCCACTGATTCCAGGAAAATGGAGATTAAATACATGTTATTTATTTTCACAATGACAACTGAAATCGGCCAATTCTTCAGTTCTAACAATTAGAGATCAGATATGCTAGAAAAAGGTGACGAAAACATGACTTCTTCCTGACCTCACATGATCAGATAAACGAAACCAATTCTTCAGTTCTAACAATTAGAGATCAGATATGCTAGAAAAAGGTGACGAAAACATGACTTCTTCCTGACCTCACATGATCAGATAAACGAAACCATGGTTATACACAGTATTGAATATAGTGGTTTCTCTTATCATCACGATTCTTGTTCTAATAAGTTTCCATAAAATAAACAACAGGCCATCAATGCTAAATGTGATGGATCGGTTTGTGAATGGTGGTTCTAGAACTGGTTGTGGCTGAAATTCGGACACATTTGGAAACAGATTTACCACATCTTTATAAAATTGACTTACGGTTCAATATAAATCTCTAAACATCCCATCTCAATCATTATTAACCTTGGTGTTAAAACTTAACATACCAATCTTCTCTAATATTGTTGTATATATCGCAATCATTATCCTCTCTAATGTTGTATGTAAATCTCTAAACATCCCATCTTAATCACTAACCTAGATGTTAAAATTTTCTATCGGACAAGTCTTGACTAATGTTGTATATAAATTACTGAACATCATATTTCAATCACTATCCTACTAATTAAATTTTCGACTGGACCTATCTACAAAACATTTGGAAGTTTTCTAAATGTTGTGTAATCCTTTAATGGATATTCTGCGGTAGTTGTGGGTCTTTAAATATTTGTGCTAAGGGCTTTTGGAAGAATTAAACGTCGCTCATACCAAGTGGCCGCAAGCCTTTTAAATTAGTCTAAATGTGTGATATTGATATTGAACTTGTTGATTGTATATGCTATCTTATCAATGGATCACTATAAGTAGAAGTTGAAGTTGTATGAACATGCCTAATATTAAAGTTTTTGTTGTTTTAATGAAGTACGGGGATTCACTAGAAACCTAAAAATTATAATGCTTATATATTAAGGGGCAAAGGGTTTTTTTTATTTAATGTAATAATAAAAAAATACTTTGGGGTCTTTTTTATATGGACGGGATGACAAATATCCGCCAAATGGAGATGGGGGGATCACGGCTGAATGAGAAATCGAGTTGAGTCAAGGCTTGGGATTACCAGTACGCAGGGAAATCGCGTCTTGAAGCATGCTTGAGGTCAGGGGGTTTCGTGGTGAAGTGGGTTTCCAGTCGATCATAGTCAAGAGATAGTGGTCATTGGCAACCAATTGTTACCAATAGCACTCACCCAGTTGTTACCAATAGCCTTGGGAGGCCCTAAGCCTCCAGGGCCTGTTATATGCCCTCGATAGGCCTTGGGGGCTTGAATACCCAACAACTTGTGCCTATTACAAGTCTTGGGAAGTTTAGTCATCCTCCTAGAACTTATTACAAGCCCTGGGGACTTTGATACCTAGCCCACAATAGGCTTCGTCAACGATTGGGGAACTACAACATGCAATCTAAATGTTGTACTATGTGCATTGGCTCTAGTGACATACAAGAAGTGATCTCCTATCTCTTCATTAGACCATTAGATGTTGCAAATCATAATGATATGTCGTTGAGTAATTGCATTGTAGGTGAAGTAATGTGCATCCGAAATATACATAGAAAGAAGCAAGGTGCATTGTAGAATGCATGTGGGGTCATAAGAGGGGTATCATATCCATATACTAGGTAGAAATATAAAGGGGTATAAAAAATGTTAATGAAAAAATTGATACATACAATATCTAGTGAAAATAGGGGTTTTTTTTAAATTGGGAAGACATATTGGGAGGGGGTTAAAAAAAAACGATTTTGGAAGGTATTTTCCAATATTTAGTGAAATTAGGGGTATTGTTTTATATGCCATGAACAAACGTGTTATGATAGCAATTTATTGAGTAAAGCCCCCATGATCATCTCTTTCTGGTTGAGGTTCTTTTAAGGATTTCTAAGTAGAAAATTAGATGTTGTATTATATATTTATTTTTGAATGGTTACATGTCTATGTGGAACATGCATAAGTTAATAAAGGATATAAGTAAGTGTTAGTTGTTAAAGTAATGTCTATAGGGAACATGTATAAGTTAATAAAGTATATAACTAAGTGTTATTTGATAAAGTAATGATAAGTGGTTGTTTTATATGACATGAGCATTTAGAGTCAATTTAAAAGTTTCACATTATTTTTGAAGTGTGAATCTATATTGTTTTGAGTCATTTAAGTTTTGATGAAATATTTAAATTTTTTTCTACATAGTGGACCCTAGAAGTGGATATTTAATTGACATGGGAATTAAGAGTCACTATTAAATTATATATGTAAGTGTAGATGTATATTTTCTTAACATTTAAGTACACACATAGAATATGTATAAGTTTAAAGGGATATAACCAAGTGCAGTATTTAAATGATATTGTTGTACACAATGAACCCTAGCAGTGGACACTTATGTGACTTGGGCACTAAGATCCAATTTTAAAAGTCTTACATTATTTTTGAAGTGTTGATCGATAGTTTTTTTAACTTTATGAAACAATGACTTTGTTGTACATAGTGAACCCTAGGAGTGGATGCTAATGTCACTTGGGAACTTAGATAATTTTTTTAAAAATTAAATAATATTCTTCAAGTGTCATTCCATATTTGCTTGACATATTTGAAAGAGATACTTGCCTATCATTCGATGAGATTTAGAAAAGTAAGATTTGCTAATAAGAACCTAATTGAAGATTTAAAAATTTAAGGCTAACTCAAATGATAAGATTCATAAATAATATATGTGAAAGATGCATGTGCATTAGATGCAAGCACCCTATCTGCAATGTTAGTGATATATTGTATATAACTATAATTGTATGTGATATGTGTGCGTTAGATGCAATCACCCTATCTACAATGCTAGTGATATATTGTATATAACCCTAGTTGTATTGTGATATGTTTGCCTCTTGAAGAAGTAATTCACATATAGGGATTAGGGATTGATATTGTGAGTATGAAACATGCCATTAAATACATATGTATTGATTAAAATGTGTTCAAAATGAGAATGCAAAAAATATGAAAAAATATATTTAAGTTTATTGAATGTTATAATGTATTGATTTTGTACTCTATATTAATCATAAAAACATCAGTTTGGATATCATTGTGTTATGTTTGCATTGTATACTATCCATGTCAAATTCATATTATCATGGCAGTAAGTTCTTTCAACTCATCCTTGCACCCATTGTAATGTAATTTGAGTGGGCATAGGGAGGAGAAATGCTAGAAACTCTACCCACGGTTACGTTGTAATTCAGTCAAGAAATATGTGCAAAAATTTATGCAGAAGGGAGATGCAAAAAATGCAGAGGAACATGCGATCTGTATATCTGATGTTGAGGAAAAGAAACAACATAAAGAAAGTCTTTTAAACTGGATCGGTAAGGAATGGTTGACATATTTACATCTTTAATTTTTTTTTATTATTTAATCTCTTTATGTGTTGTGAATCTTCGATTAATAATGAAGAGATACTTCAAATGGATCCCAATTATATTCCATACAAGGAGATATATGATGCAGAAGATAAACTATAAAGCCATAGGTGAAGGTTGGAAAGATGTAATTCACATATGGTAAACAGTGGACCAAGTTCAAAATTGAATCAGCCATCGATATTGGTGAAAGTTGAATGCATTAGGATCTCACTTTCACAGTTGTGGAGGATCGACTATTGATCCACTTCAACAAAGAGAGCTCGGTCATGGAAAAAAAGATCTACAATGTTGAGTGTAAAACTATGTAGAAGGCCATAAAGATCTTCTAGAATGAAAAAATTCTCCCATAAGATCTTTATCACTGTGCAGATCTTTTTGATGGTGAAACATTTTCTATCCTTGCGATGTGAATCACACTTCTGCTAGTCCAAATAAAAAGCTTCATGTGGTTGTTAAAAACAACGTTGATGGGTTGCTTGTAGATCACCAGATAGGGAAGGCAGTAGATACTCTCCAGAAGCAAGGTTGGCATTCTCATTGATGGGCAATTTCTGGCATTTATCCATCATCTTCAAAGTTCGTCGGCAGAAAAATATGGTGGATTGTTGATTGGGGGGAATCCCCGTCTTCTGGCTAACCAAATCCTGAAACCGCGGTTGATGAAGGATCTGCACTGGAAGGAGCTGGCACAAATCTGAAGTGATTGTCGCTTATTGAAGGCAGAGATTGAGGAGGGATGCGCTCTGGTGGTGGAGTGGAGCCATTCGTCGTCGCAATGGAGAGATTCACCCTCGGGGCTTCATGCAATGCATTCTGTCAACGCATCAGAGACCACGCCACTCATCATATCCATGCTCCGGCCTCACCCATGGAGGCCACACACATGCCACTCTTGGCAGTCCCATACGCAGCACATCGAGCTAGTGAAGGCCAACCATGGGTGATTTGGAAACCTCGATGAAGGGAAAAGGGCATGGGCAGTCAATTAAAAATTCACTACGCAATGCATGGATATTTTTTTTTCTTTTGCTAAGGACATGCGCTAGACCTAGCAAATACTTTGCTTTAATTTTTCACTTTACTTCATAAAATGATCACTTGCGCGATTCACCTTCACCCTTTTACTGCGCTTAGATTAATGACGCAATTAAACCTTTTACTCTGTACAGATTAACTACGTGTTTCTACTGCACATATTAACTACATGATTCCACTTTCTACTGCGCAGTTGAACTTTGCGCAAATGCACAAATCTTGACTTTGTAAAATACTTTACACAAATTATTTTTGCACATTCATTTAACTTTTACAAAGGTTAACTGCTTGGTTAACTTTGCATACCTTTCTAAGTGCGCACAACTCAAACTTAAATAAACTTTGTATAAATGAACTTCATGCTAAAACATAAGAAACAAAATATATCTAGAAGTTACTGCACGTTAAACTAGTGCATTCACCACCGTGTGTATAAATGAACTTCATGCTAAAACATAAGAATCAAAATATATGTAGAAGTTACTGCGCATTAAACTAAGGCATCCACCACCGTGAAATACTTAGGAATTCTTGATTTGATTTACTGCGGGTAAATGTAAACAACATTCACACAACTAAATACAAAGAAGATGTGTGCAACACAACATTTAACATTCTTGAGAATGAATACATGAAACTATAGACTTATATATATTACTTAGTAAAACATAGTAACTTTGCGCACTTACAGAAAGATAATATTAACTTCAATCTTTCACCATTGACACAGAGCTTGGGCTCTTGAATTACTTCATGGTTTTCACTTCTTCTTCTTCACTCTTATCCCTATCTCTTCATCTCTTACAGAGCTTGGGCTCCTTACACATCTCTTACTAATCTTCTGTGGGAGATATCTATTTATACAAAAACTTAGGTTTAGCTTCTCTTCGAAGTTATAGGGTTGCAATAAACACTGCAATTAATTTCTACCTAAGAAATCTGATCTTGCCAAATACAAGGGTGGCTACTTAAATACTAACTTGCCGTGATTGGGATTGGCTGCACTGTCTGTCAAACACTGCACACTGACAAAATGACTGATTGGGGTATGACAGAGCCGCGTAAATCTGATACTCTATCAGCTCATTAATTAAATCATATTTCCAACACTCCCCCTTAATTATGAGCGGATGGGGATCATTAAACAAAAATACAATATTACAAAATATTTTAGAGTTGAAACATGCTCTTTTCATGACAGAGTTCATTGTGTGAAACTTGTCACTCCCAAACAACTTCGCAGAAATTAGAATGGGTCCTTTGCCAATGGTTTTGTAAATATGTGTGTAGCTTAATCTTCAGACCTGCAAAATTATAAACAGATTTCCTTGTTGTTTATTAATTCTTTGATGAAGTGATACCTTGTGTCAATGTGCTTCGTTCTCTTGTGAAACACATGATTCTTTGACAGTGCGATAGCTAAATTGTTGTCACAATAAATTACTATGGGTTCTTGCTAGTTCTGTGACAAATCACTTAACATTCTACGCAGCCAAACTGCTTGACATGCAATACTTGTAGCTGCAACATACTCTGCTTTTGTTGAAGAGAGAGTTACTATGGATTGTTTCTTTGAAGCCCATGATACAACACCTATTCCTACATGAAATGTATTCCCATATGTGTTTTTTATGTCATCTATGCTACCTCCATTGTCACTATGAGTGTATCCAATGAGTTTGAAATTTTCTGAGGTTGAATACAAAATACCAAAGTCTTTTGTTCCACTCACATACCTCAAAATTCTTTTACCTGCTTGTCAATGTGATTCTTTTGGAGACTCCATGAATCTTGAGATTAGGCTCACTCCATACATGATGTCTGGCCTTGTTGTTGTAAGATACATAAGGCTTCCAACGAGCCTTTTAAAAAGTGTAGGATCTACATTGGATCCATCATCATCCTTGCTCAATTTCAAACTTGTTATCACTGGTGTTCGAGCTGTCTTGCAATTTAACATCTTAAACCTGTTCAAGACATCACCTGCATACTTGGACTGTGATATGAAAATACCATTTTCATACTACTGTACTTCAATGCCCAGAAAATACTTCATAAGCCCCAAATTAGTCATTTCGAATTCACTTTCCATGACCGTTCTAAATTCTTCTATGCCAAAATCACTAATAAATATTAAATCATCTACATACAGGTAGACAATCAGCTTATTACTTTGCTGATTGATTTTTGTGTACAGCGTTGGCTCACATTCACTTGTATGAAATCCATTCTGAATGAGGTATGAGTCAAGGCGACTGTACCAAGCTCCGGTAGCTTGGTTCAAACCATAGAGTGCCTTTTTCAGTCTGTACACTCTGTGTCCTTGTCCTGGAACTTCATAGCCTTGTGGCTACTTAGCATATACTTCTTTCTCCAAATAACCATTTAGAAATGCAGACTTGACATCCATTTGATAAACAGGCCATTTCTTTTGTGTTGTGATGGCCAAGACTTTTCTGATAGTGTCCATTCGTACTACAAGTGCAAAAGTTTCATTGAAGTCATTGCTGGGCTGCTGAGTGAACCTTCTTGCTACCATTCTTTCCTTGTGCTTCTGCACATTTCCATCAGCATCTTGCTTGGTTTTATAAATCCATTTGACACTAATCACATCCTTGTTCTTAGGAACATCAACCAGTTCCCATGTTTGATTCTTCTCAATGCATTAAATTTCTTCATTCATGGCTTGCGCCCAAACTTTCTCTTCAACTGCTTATTCGAATGTTAAAGGATCATTAACTTGAGAAAATAATGAAAAACATGAGAATGAATTAGGTGTACCAGCCTCATATATATCATGCAAACTTCTTGTCCTTGGCGGAGTTGCTGGTGTAAAACTGCACGTGCTGCGCACACTAATAGATGGATTCTGCGGCGCACTTGGTGTTCTTGTCGGAGTAGCTTGAGTTGCGCCTTGTGTAGGAGTTACTTGTGCTGGAGCATGTTGTGCAATCCTTGGAGTAGATGCAGCTATGCAATTCTGATTTATATGTGGAGTATCATCCACATCTTCTGCGCTATCATCATGTTCAACATGTGACACGATTTTGACATTCTTCTCTACAGTTCCATCCCATGCTTCATTTTCCACAAATTGAACATCGCGACTGATGATGACTTTCCTTGCAACAGGATCATACAACATTTATGCTTTTGTGTCTTCACAATATCCAATAAAGATGCATTTCTGTCCTTTTTTATCTAATTTCCTTCTTAGATCATCTAGAACATGTGCGTATACTACACACCCAAAAACTTTCAAATGTGAAACACTAGTTTCATACCTATCCATGCTTCCTACGAAAATTTGTTCTTCATGCTCTTCGCCGGACATCGATTTATGATGTATACAGCAGTTGCCACTACTTCAGCCCAATATTCATTTGATAGATGCGCAACTACCAACATGTTGCGCACTATCTCCATAATGGTTATGTTCTTCCTTTCTGTGATACCATTCTACTGTGCTGTATGCCATGATTTTTGCAAAAGTTCAAGCAATCATTCGAAACATACTCACCACCTTTGTCTGTTCTCAATATATTGATGTTGTACCCACTCTACTTCTCCACAAGTGCCTTGAACTGCTGAAAACAATCAAATGCATCATATTTGTGTTTTAGAAAATAAAACCATGCTTTTCTTGTGAAATCATCTATGAATGTGAGAAGATAAGTGCATCCTCCCATGGACGGTGTTTGCATTGGTCCACAAATATCTGAGTGTACAATTTCAAGTGGTGTGCGCGCTCTGCATGACTTTCCAACTGGAAAAGTCTCTCTATGTTGTTTGCCAAAAATACAGCCTTCACAAATTCTCTCTGGTCTTTCGATCAATGGTAATCCTTTCACCATGTCCTTCGTTTGCAGTAGCTTAATCCCACCAAAATTTAGATGTCCAAATTTAAAATGCCATAACCAGGATTCATCTTTTATTTCTATCTGAAATGCTGCTTGCATTGCACTGTCTTTTTCTTCCTCTACGCAACGAATTTCTGCTTCTTTGCTTTCTGCGTAGAGCGTAGTTCCAAAATTCTCATTCTTACTTGCATGAACAACTTGAGTTGTCTTTCCTTTTATGATGGGTCTTATCCTCAAAGGAAACAAGAAATTGCTTGTCATCTGCACCTCTGCTATCAATTGATTGCTTGGATATCTGTCCTTGATCACACAGCGCTTCCCTACCATGTGAACTCTGTAACCTTTTTACAACAGCTGGCCAATGCTCATTAGGTTGTGCTTTAAACCTTGAACATAATACACATCACACATGAATTTTTGCTCCCCTTGTTTTGTTAGAATATCAACAGTACCCTTACCCAAAATAGTAACTTGAATGTTGTTTCCAAGCATTACATCAGTTTGAACTAATTTATCTAGACTGAAAAATAAACTTAAATTACTAGTCATATGATTGCTACAGCCTGAGTCTAAATACCATATGTCATTTGGACTTTCTTGGACAACATTGCATTCCAGTGGAGATGTGCATGCTAAGAACAGTGAGTTGTTCGGTGCACTGCTGCTGCTTAATTGAGCTTCACCTTGCTTTCCTTAGTCATATTGCTTCTTCCTGCATTTATATGCGAAGTGTCCATACTTTTTACAGTAATGACATTGAATTTTTTATTTATTATACCTTTGTCCACTTGGTTGATTGGGGGTCTGATTTTGGCCTCTACCAGTGACATGTGCAGGGCTGCTGCTACGACCTCCTCTGAACAAACTTCGTCCTCTACCTCTAGAGTTTGATCTTCCTCTGCCTCTTCCATAGCTTATGAATGATTGTGCTGCAAAAGCACCTTCTAGCAATGTATATGCGCTGATGATTCTATGTTCATGATTGAGGAATGACGCTTGCAACTCATCAATAGTAAATGTGGACAGATCTTTATTTTCCTCGAGGGTCACAACCAAAGATTCAAATTTCTTTAGCAGAACTCTAAGAACTTTCTCAACAATTCTTTGGTCAGTTAGAGTTTCTCCATGAGACTTTGTTTGATTAACTAGACCAATAACATAGTATAAAATGAGTCTACTGACTCTGTGTTTTTCATAGACAAAGATTCAAAATCTCTTCTCGAAATCTGAAGTTTAGCAGTCTTTACCTTGTCCAAACCATGATAGGCAGTTTCTAGTCTGTCCCATGCTTCCTTTTCTGACTGCGCTACTACTACTCTTGGGAGTATTGATTCATGTGTTGCTTGATGTATGTGAAACAACGCCTTTCCATCTTTCTTCCTTTGTTCACTGAGGACATCCTTCTCAACATGTGTGATATTGTTGTATGCTACTGCATTTGAGGGTTCTGCATAACCATTCTGGACTATGACCCATATATCTTGACCTCTAAACAAAGCCTTCATTGTTAGAGACCAATATTCATAATTTTTACCAGAAAATATTGTGGTTTGCACATTACCCGAAGTGGAAGCCATTCTTAATCACTTTTCCTTTATGTAGATACAAATTCTACTTTCCGTAAACCAGACTCTAATACCTGATGAAGGGAAAAGGGCACTCGCAGTCAATTAAAAACTCATTGCGCAATGCATGAATATTTTCTTTTCTTTTGCTAAGGACATGCACTAGACCTAGCAAATACTTTTCTTTAATTTTTCTTCCACTTTTTATAAAACACTTTACTTCACAAAATGATTACACAGAGATTATATGCGCTATTCACCTTCACCCTTTTACCGCGCGCAGATTAATGACACAATTAAACCTTTTACTGTGCGCAGATTAACTACGCATTTCTACTACGCAAATATTAACTACATGATTCCACTTTCTACTGTGCGGTTGAGCTTTGCGCAAATGCACAAATCTTGACTTTGTGCAATACTTTACACAAATTACGTTTGCACACTCATTTAACTTTTACAAAGGTTAACTACGTGTTTAACTTTGCATACCTTTTTAAGTGCGCACAACTCAAACTTAAATAAACTTTGTATAAATGAACTTCATGCTAAAACATAAAAACCGAAATATATCTAGAAGTTACTATGCGTTAAACTAGGGCATTCACCATCGTGAAATACTTGGGAATTCTTGATTTGATTTACTATGCATAAATGTAAACAACATTCACACAACTAAATATGAAGAAGATGTGCAAAACACAACATTTAACATTCTTGAGAATGAATACATGAAACTATAGACTTATATATATTACTTAGTAAAACAAAGTAACTTTGCACACTTACAAAGAGATGATATTAACTTCAATCTTTCACCATTTACACAGAGCTTGGCCTCTTGAATTACTTCACGGTTTTCACTTCTTCTTCTTCACTCTTATCCTTATCTCTTCATCTCTTACAGAGCTTGGGCTCCTTACACATCTCTTACTAATCTTCTGTGAGAGATATCTATTTATACAAAAACTTAGGTTTAGATTCTCTTCGAAGTTACAGGGTTGCAATAAACACTGCAATTAATTTCTACCTAAGAAATATGATCTTGTCGAATACAAGGGCGGCTACTTAAATACTAACTTGCTGTGACTCGGATTGGCTGCAAACTGACTATCTATCAGACATTGCAGACTGACAAAATGACCGACTGGGGTATGACAGAGCCACGTAAATATGATACGCTATTAGCTCATTAATTAAATCATATTTCCAACACTCGAGATACAAATGCATCACTCACGATTATCTTCGGCGTGGATAATTTATTGCTTAATACATAATGTATGGCAATGGTTTAATGTTTTTATTCCATAAAATTCTCTATTTGCTAAAGTTTGGCTCAAAGGCCAACAAAGAGATAAAATTTTTGAAGTGTGGGGTGTTCCTAACAAAAGAGACATGATTGCTCTTTCTTTTGTTCATAAGGGCTCAGGTTTTGTTCATATTGGGAAAGTATTGAGAAAACATGCAAAGAATATAATGTTGATGTCAAAGGTTTAGAATTAGGAAGGTGTGGAATTTTTTTTTGAAATTTTGCGGGAGTCCGATGCATTTATGGTTGCTCGTGGAGATCTTGGTATGGAGATTTCAGTTGAAAAAAAAACAAGAGCCATCATGGAGTACCAAGGACTAAAACCTAAATAGTTTGAATTATTGTTTTTTTCATATGCATAAAGTAAGGAGATGATTTTTTTTTGAACCTTTTTGAAGATTTTTAAAACCATAGAGTTTTTGTTTTACCACTTGTGCATATTTGGGGGCATTTGGCCTTAAGAGGTTTAACTTTGTAATAAGTCAATTTTCATGGCTCAAAAAACAATGAGTTGGTAAGAGTGAGACGAAATTGTTTTCTTAAGCCTTGTTGACTTCATTGTAATGATTTTATAATCATTTTTTGTTTAAAGCCTTAAAAAAAACATTGTAATCTCAATTTTGGATGCATGGTCGGTTGTACCTGACATCCTTAAATTGACAATAATTGCAAGCACATCAGTCTAAGTAATCCAAAGACAGCCATGGACAAGCTTTGAAGGAGATGAAGACAAAAGATCCTTCTACGATTATGAATTGAAACTTTTGGGAGGTCCAAAAAGTGCTTTCAGTGGGGAGATTTGATCCAGGAGGATTGTCTGAGTCGAAGAATGAAGAAGGTCTTCATTTGCTTCGCAAGTGGTCACTCAATGAATTTCTCACAAAGAGATTTCCAACACAACTTGAATGGGGTCAAATGAACTTTGTATGTGGGAGAAATTCCAGGTTGAAGTTTCGACAAGTAAGGAGGTTTTCTTCAACAAAAAGTTCATAAAGTATTTCATTCGAAATTAATGAACAAACTATGTAAAAGAGAATTTGATGTTGATACTCACATACATTATCATTTAATTAGTTAAAAGGAAATTAAAAAGGTGTGAGAATCTACCTCATCATTTGGTTTCCTATTCCTAAGGGGTGTTGAGATCATTATGGAGGAAGATGAGACCTTTTCTCCACATACCCCCTTAAGGTGTCTCTTGATTCTACTTTAGGGGATCATGGGAGAGATTTTATCCTAAAACATGAGTGATGACTAATCATCCATGAGAAATCTATAAGAACCTCTCATATGGAGAAGGAGGTAATCTTAGTTGCAGAGAGCATTCTTTGTAATCTTTCCTTTGCATTAGAGGATTTAAGTGAGGAGGTCTTGCTTATGTAAGTTCATGTGAGAGTCTTAGGAGAAGGTTGCCCAAGATGGGAGAGAACGCCACATGACTCTGTCAATGTAAAATTCATGCATGTTCATAAGCAATATTATTAAGAATAGTTTGGAGCTTTGACAAACCCGGAGATGTAGTTAGGAGGCCTGACAAACTCCATTATCACTTGGTATTTGTCATTTTGTATGTGTGAATTTTGATTTTATTCTCACTTTGTTAGTAATGACAAATTGTTCATAATTAATGATGCATAAGAATTGAAATGCTCATGATTTCACAAAAAAAATAAATGTCAGTAAAGATTTTGTTTTATTGAAGATTTATGTTGGAGAAAGTTCTCAACTAAATTTTCATATCACAGTATAATTTAGCATCTACAAACCAATTGTCACATAGAAGTCAGAGAAGTCTTTGGAAGAGTCGAGACTCTTTAGTAAATAATTATAGCCTTTACAAAAGCTGACATATCTAGAAAATGTGAACAAATTTAAAAAGGCTTGAATTTTTTGGCAATACATGTCTAATAGTAGTTAGGCAACAAAAAAATACCGCAAAAAAGAGGTAGATCAGGTGACCGCAGATCGAGACGCCCAATGATGCTCTTTTCAACTCTAATGTTTTTATTTTGTATAGATAACTCAACATGCAAAAGAGAGTAGGCATAATGTTGTATTTATGGGAATGGCCAGATGAATCCCGGATTGAGTAAAACAAGCTAAGTAGTTGAATAGATAGATAGAACTAAGTAGTGAATTGATAGAGTGGAGCTATTGGGAACCCATGATCAATAAAAGGTCAATTAATGCTTGGGAACATGACTACCTATTTTTTATTCTATATAGGTTATATTGAGTAAGGACATTAATATACTAGCACAATAACTTAACTTGTGGCTAGTGAACACCAATAAGTCACAAGTTAAGTGCCACGAACAAGTTATATGTTACTTGTTCTCCATGCTTAGTTGTAATCATTCTTGTTTATGCCTCTGCCTAAGCTATTTGTTAACTTCTGTGTTATCTATGCATGAGTTGCGAGTTATCCATGCATCAATTACCAGTTATTTTTTATATTTTTTATATAATTGCTTATTTTGAATTTTCAACGATGCCCATAAAATCCATCTCGAGAGTACACTTGTCCCATCCTCCTTCAATCTAGGAAAAACATAGATGGTAATCTACCCCAATTTCCAAGATATAAACACTTATCTATGTAATTAAATATGATCCATAAAAATATTCCCATTGTTTTCAATAATATTGACACATAATACATTTTTATTAAAAAAATTGAAAAATGTGGCACCCAACATTTTTCAACGTCATATAGTTTTATGGTTACCTTCCAACCTCAACCTCAACCTCACATGATTTTATAGTTGAGTATTGTTGGTTGTGGAGCCAGATCTTTCAGTTTCATAGATGATATTGTCTCAGTCGTGCACCTCGGAGGACTGTACCCCCATTCTGCATTTTTAGGGGTTCGGGGCTATTTTCGCCAACTATTTTGCGGGCCGATGGTTTTGGGTATACCATGCTATTTTTCCCATTGTATTTTCCCTATAAAAGAAAGACATTGTAAGATGGATAGGGTTGATGTATTAGGTATTATGCATTGTAAAGATATCTGAGATCAAGAAGAGAGCCTGTGAGACAGTGAAGAGGAAGTGCAGTGGTTGTGCTGCAGGTTGTATCCCTTCACTTTGTTGGATGGAATAATAATAAGGACTGGAAACTTCAGTGTGGACATAGCCCATGTTGGGTGAACCACGATATATCTGTGTCTCTTTTGTAATGTGTATGTGTGATTATATTTGCATTTCTATTTATTGTTATTGCTCTACGATCCTATTTTTCTAACAATTGGTATGAGAGCCAAAGGTCTATTTGATAGATAAACCCGTAGGGAGCTAAGGTTTCTAGTTCGAGTGGGAGCAATGGCGGAAGAAGGAAAGTTTACGATCGAGAAGTTTAATGGCCAAAACTTCCAGTTATGGAAGATGCAAATGGAGGACTATCTGTACTAGAAGGATCTATTCCTACCATTAAGAGGAAGAGCAAAGTAGTCGACGGCTCTGAAGGATGAAGAATGGGAGGTTCTTGAGATAAAAGCTGTGGGAACAATACGGCTGAGCCTAGCTTCATCGGTGGCTTTCAATATCTCAAAAGAAATGACAACAGAGGGTTTGATGAGCGCACTGGGTAAGCTGTATGAAAAACGCTCGGCCTCCAACAAGGTATTTCTCATGAATCATTTATTTAATATGAAGATGTCTGAAGGTGGATCTGTTACTGATCATTTAAATGAGTTTAATACGGTTACAAATCAACTAAGTTCTGTAAGTGTGATCTTTGATGATGAGGTTAGGGCTCTTCTAATCTTGTGTTCATTTCCAGAAAGCTGGAATAGCTTGGTCATGGTTGTAAGTAACTCTGTCTCTAGTTCAAACACCTTGAAATTTGATGATGTTATTGGTGTTATTCTTAGAGAGGAAATGCGAAGAAAAATCATAGGTGAGACATCAGGTAATGCGTTGACCATGGAGACAAGGGGAAGACAAAACGAGAGAGGAAGGAGCCAAGGTAATCGTGGGAAGTCTAAAGCGGGAAGATCCAAGTCCAGACTGGGAAAGATAGAGTGCTGGAACTATGGAAAGAAAGGACATATGAAGAAAGACTGCAGATCTCTAAAGAATAAAGGAGATGCACAGAAGGAAACTACCACGGAAGAAAATGTAGCAGGTGATGTGTTACAAGATGCTTTGATTCTTGCATTAGATAATACTAGTGATTATTGGGTAGTAGATTCAGGGGCTTCATGTCATGCTACACCCCATAGAAAATACTTTTGTGATTTTGTTCCAGGCGATTTTAGACATGTTTTATTGGGTGATGATGAGCCATGTAAAATTGTTGGAATGGGTAAGGTATGGATAAAAGTTAAGAATGAAACTGACTGGCTATTAAAAGATGTTAGGCATATTCCTGCTATGAAAAGAAATATGATCTCAACAGGGTAGTTGGGAGATGGCGGCTGTCTATATACATTTGGAGAAAAGTGGTGGAAGATCACTAAAGGATCAATAGTGATAGCAAAATGAGACCGGGTAGGTACGTTGTATTTATGTCCTCATAATACTGACCATTCTATCTCTTTAGCTTCCACAGGAACATATACACCATTGTGGCATCATATGCTTGGCCACATGAGTGAGAAGGGGATGCAGATTCTCCACTCAAGGAAGTTGCTTCCAGATTTGAAGCAGGTAAGTTTGGAATTCTGTGAGAACTGTGTTTATGGAAAACATAAGAGAGTCAGATTTCTCAGGGTTGGGAAACAGAAGAAGAATGAAAAGTTAGAGCTAGTGCATACAGATGTATAGGGACCAACTCAGGTACAATCTCTTAGTGGCTGTCATTATTATGTTACATTCATTAATGATGCAACTAGGAAAACTTGGATTTATTGCATTAGAGAGAAATCCGATGTGTTTGCTACTTTTAAGAAGTGGAAAGCTTTGGTTGAGAATGAGATAGGAAAAAGATTGAAGTGTCTCAAATCTGATAATGGAGGTGAATACTACGGCAAGGATTTTGATAGTTATTGTTAATACCATGGGATTCGTAGAGAGAATATAGTCCCAGGAACACCACAAAAAAATGGTGTGTCTGAAATGATGAACAGAACGATCATGGAGCATGCAAGGTGTATGAAATTGTATGCAGGGTTTCTCTTACAGTTTTGGGCAGATGCTGTAAATACTGTTGTTTATTAAATAAACAGAGGACCTTCAAGTGTTTTGGATGGTGGTATTCTAGAGGAGGCATAGACAGATAAAAAGGTAAACTACTCATTTCTGAGAACGTTTGGTTGTGAAGCATTTGTCCATATTGATAAAGAAAATAGAACAAAGCTTGAAGCTAAATCCATGAAATGTACCTTTATTGGATATGGGGTTGATGATTTTGGTTATTGTTTATGGGATTATGAAAATCACAAAATCATTAGAAGTAGAGATGTCATATTCAATGAAAAGCTCATGTATAAAGATCAGTTACAGGGAAAGAAATAGGAAAAGGAAAACATAGAGTACACAGTACTTGATGAAATTCAAGAAAATGAAGTTCCAAAGGTGCTAGAAAATCTAGAACAGCAGCCAGTACCTAAAACTCCTGTAACTGCAAGAAGATCTACTAGGTTAAGTAGACTCCCTGAACGATACTCTCCTTCAATGTATTATTTGTTGATGACTGATGCTAGTGAACCAGAATGTTATGAAGAAGCAATGTAGGTGGAAACTAGAAAGAAGTGGGAGCAAAGCATGAATGAGGAGATGGACTCATTGGTAGGAAACCAGACTTGGGATTTGGTTCAATTGCATGCTCATAAAAGAGCATTGCAGAACAAATGGATTTACAAGTTGAAGGAAGAAGAAGGAGGCAAGAAGCGGTACAAGGCCAGACTTGTTGTAAAGGGGTTTGCACAGAAGAAAGGTATAGATTTTGATGAAATATTTTCTCTTGTTGTTAAGATGATTTCAATTAGGACTATTTTAAGTCTAGTGGTGGTAGAAGATTTGCATCTTGAATAGTTAGATGTAAAAATAGCCTTTCTCCATGGGGATTTGGAGGAAGAGATATATATGCAACAACCACAAGGGTATGAGGTCAAAGGGAAGGAGAATTTGGTATGCAGGTTGAAAAAGAGTTTGTATGGATTGAAGCAAGCTCCAAGGCAGTGGTATTTAAAATTTGACAGGTTTATGACAGAACAAGGTTATAGTAGATGTCCTTCTAACCATTGTGTTTATTTCAAGAAGCTAGACAATGAAAGATATATTATCTTGTTATTATATGTGGATGGCATGCTTGTTGCAGGGTCTAACATGAAGGATATAAATGTACTCAAAAGTAAGCTAGCTAATTCATTTGTGATGAAGGATTTGGGTGCTGCAAAGCAAATCCTTGGTATGAGAATAATGAGAGATAGGAAAAATCACAAATTGACATTGTCTCAGAGTGAGTACATACAAAAGGTGTTCGAGAGGTTCATAATGCAGAATGCAAAACCAGTAAGTACACCTTTGGCCAACAATTTCAGTCTAAGTAAAGAAATGTGTCCCAAGACACAGGAAGAGACTGATTACATGTCCAAGATTCTCTATCAATTAGCAGTTGGAAGCTTGATGTATGCTATGGTGTGCACAAGACCAGATATTGCACATATAGTGGGAGTTGTGAACAGATATATGAATAATCCAGGTAAAGAACATTGTAAGGCAGTACAGTGGATTCTCAAGTATTTGAGAGGCACTACCACTCAGGCATTATGTTTTGGAGGTTCAGACACTGTTCTACAGGGATATGTTGATGCAGATATGGTAGGAGACAAGGATAGTGGGAGGAGCACCACAGGGTATGTGTTTACTGTAGGTGGAACAGTAGTAAGCTAGATTTTGAAACTGCAGAAGGTTGTTGCACTTTCAACAACGGAAGCAGAGTATGTTGCTGTTACAGAGGCTAGTAAAGAGATGATTTGGTTGGAGAGGTTTATGGAGAAAATGGGTAAGAAGCAGAAGGATAGCAAGTTGTATAGTGACAGCCAGAGTGTCATTCATCTTGCAAAGAACTCAGCATTACATTCTAGGACTAAACATATATAGCTCAAGTACCATTTCATATGCTCTGTTTTGGAAGATGAACTATTGAAGTTGGAAAAGATACATACTAGCCATAATCCTGCAAACATGTTTAGAAAGGTAGTGACCAGAGAGAAACTGAGTTCCTGCTCGGTTTCAGTTGGCCTTCTAGCATGAAGGTGAAAAGGAGAAAGTTGCCAAGTCCAAGTCCAGCAAGTGCAACAGCGATGGAGTTGTTGCGATCAATCTCCAAGTGGGAGATTGTTGGTTGTGGAGCTAGATCTTCAAGTCTCATAGATGATATTGTCTCAGCCATGCACCCCGGAGGACTATACACCCATTCTACATTTTTAGGGTTTTGGGGCTATTTTCGCCATCTTTTTTGTGGGCCCATGGTTTTGGGTATCCCGTAGTATTTTTCCCATTGTATTTTTCCTATAAAAGAAAGACATTGTAATACGGCTAGGGTTGATGTATTAGGTATTGTGCATTGTAAAGATCTCTGAGATCAAGAAGAGAGACTGTGAGACAGTGAAGAGGAAGTGTAGCGGTTGTGCTGCAGGTTGTATCCCTTCACTTTGTTGGACAAAATAATAATATTGGAAACTTCAGTGTGGACGTAGCCCAAGTTGGGTGAACCACGATATTTCTATGTCTCTTTTGTAATGTGTATGTGTGATTATATTTGCATTTTTGTTTATTGTTATTGTTCTGCGATTCTGTTTTTCTAACAAGTATGATATGTTAGTAGCCATGGTTTTATGGTCACCTTCCGTGCTCATCTTATAGTTGACATGTGTCTTTCATAGAAAATAATAAAATATTAAAAAAAATAACCAAAATATATATAAAACTACACAAATTAGATAAATTAAAACCATAAACATTACGTTATCCACTTCCTTAACATTTCCAATCTAAAAAAGAGTTTTCACTTATGATAGATTTGATCCCTCTAGGGACTTGGTAGATCCCTTTTTAAGATGGATCTATGTTGATAAGTATATTGAGTAGATACTGTTAACTTCTAACCTCATGATTTTATGATAGAGTATGATATGTTAGTAGGCATGGCATGTCTTTTAAATTATACACCATTCCTTGAAAGCATGCCCATGTTCAGAACTGCCAAAGTTTCACATTAATTTATTCCACACGCAGATGAAATAGAATTCAGATCCGTAACATAGTCCATCTGAATTATTGACCATCTACTTGAAATACACGTGTCTTAACAATTAGATTAATTCAGATCCGTAACATAGTCCATCTGAATTAGTGTATCCTGCTTATGAATCAATGTATCCCGCACGAAAATTTATTGTTTATTGTTTAAGAATCGACACAATGCAGAGTCAACATCTTCCAATTCCGGGGTCACAGGTACGAATCGCGATGCAGACAAAGAACCCAGAAAGACTAAGCCCTCTATGCTTTTCGTCATGTTGTTACTATACACAGGCAGCCAGATTACGCAGAACAAGTGATTCTTTGACATTCTGCCGCGAATCGATATGCCACCTAACAAATTTAAAATGTTGTGCCGCATAATTCGCTAAGAAGCATGGAAGATATTGTTGGACATTAAAATGTTGTGCCGCATAATTCGCTTAGAAACATGGAAGATATTGTTGGACATTAAAATGAGTACAGCAGGATTGAAGAAAATTTCAAGCATTTCAAGGGCCATCTAGCTCAAATGATCAAAGCCCTCCCATAAATATGTAGGAATTTTATCACTAGAATAATTAAAAGAAAATAATTTGTCTGTACAAACTTCCTACCAAAACCTGAATTCACCAAGAACACAATTACTATACAAAAAATGCAAACGCATCGTTACATTTTGATTTTAAAATTGACAAATTGAGAGAGGCAGAGCATAACAGAACAGAGTATGCGAGAAAGGCTAACACAAAACAAGGGAAGATATTCTATGGAGCTCTGAGGCTCTTCTGCTTTCATTGATCAAACTAAAAAGATTCCAAATACATTGTTACATACCGATGCCTCTTCTTCCAAGGTGCATTAACTTCTATACCTAAACTATTAACTCTCATACTGCGGTAGGTGAATTCAAGCGATGTTGACGGGAGGAATTATCTCCAACACTCCCCCATAATTCTGACCATAAACCAACTACTAACATCTAAAACATACATGCAATGCCTTCATGGGATTTCAACAAAAAAACATAAAACATTAATGCCTGCTTGTCTAAGGCTCAGCTAGGCTTACATTCATAGATCCAAAAATTGATTTACTTGGTTGTAGGATATGAAACATGTTTACTTTTTCTTCTTTCTGCTCCACACTTTGAACTCAGCGTTCTTCTTCATCTTCTTCTTCATTCTCACCTTCTTCTTCATGTTTTCTTTAAGCTCCTTGGGCTTGAGTCTTCCATCAATGTTTGCAAGTTCTTCAATGGCTTTATGCCTTGTGTCTTCGTCTTCAATTAGGTTCATAATGCCCTCAACATCATGGGCTAATAATTCAGATTTCTGCATTTTCAATTGCTGGGGTATGGGAATGTTTGGTTCCCATATGCATTTTTTCAACTTGTTTTCATCAACCTCTTCAGTGGTCAACTGCCACACTAACAACTGATAGTAAAGCTTGATCTCTTCAGGACTCCATTTCATAAAAATGTCTTCAACTGGTTCAGCTTCATCGTCTGCATTTTCAATGCATATTTCTTCATCCATGGTGCTGCTAAGCACTCTTGGCATGTCACGATGCCCATCATCATTGAATTCAAATGCTTCATCTTCCATGCAGCTTTCGATAATCTTGTCAAACTCGGCAATAAAATTACAATCTTCATGATCTTCATTATACTTATCAGCTCCAATGCTGCCTTCTTTTCCATTTTCTGCTTCAAACAAGGACATCACATTGTCCACATTCTTTAAAAAATCTTGAATGATTTCATCATCATATTCATTTACATTTTTCTCAATTGTAGGCTGATTTCTATATGCACCTGCACATACACAAACATCTAACCTGTTAGGAAAAACTTCTACCCTCATGGGCATGCTCTTCATGACCACTTCTTCTTCGATTTGTTCTACTACTTCAGCTCCTTTTTCAGCCTCTATTGGCTGTCCTGCAACTTCTTGAGTTGCTGATTCATCATTTTCTGCTGCTGCTATGGCAACTTCTCTTCAACATCATCTTTGTTATATCCATCCACCTGTGGCTCTGCACAGTGGGCTTCACTGTTCTCAGACTTAACAGGCTCTGCTTGGCTGACAGAGTCCTCAACCATTTCATGTGACCATTCAACTGCTTCTTCATCTATGTTTGGGGAAAGTGCTTCTGCTAATATAGCAGGTTCATCAACTTCATTATCCACAACTTTGTGGGGTTCACTAAATTTCTCAACAGCTTCTATGGATGGAATTTATATTGCTGCAATGGCAGTTCCATCTTCATATTCATCCACAAGTGCCTCTACACTATGGGATTCACTAATAGCTTAGCTGTCTTCTGCTTCAACTGCAGGATTCTCAATTGATACTTCTTCAACAGGATGTGACACTGTTGGCTGCTTGCACATGTCACTCCCCCTTTCACTGAACTCCTCTTCCAAGATTCTCCATACTTCCTTGGAAGTCTTTGCTGCTGCAATCTTGTGGAAAATACTTTCATACACAACTCGTTGGATGAGATGCAAGGCTAATTCATGCTTCTGCAATTTTTGGTCTTCTGCTAGGGCCTCAAAAGCCTCTAGATCTATGGGATGCACACATTCATTTTGAACTAAACACCACAAATCCTATGCTCTAAGAAAACTTCTCATCTTAATAGCCCAAAACTCATAATTTTTACCTGAAAAATGTGGGGGTACAAAGAGAACTCTGCTGCTCCAATTATCCTGGTTCTCCTCTTGGACTTCAACTGTGTTAATAAGCTCCTCTGCAGTGGGAACTTCTCCAAATCTATGTGCAAAATACTTTGCCTCTACCCTTGCATTTCTTCTTTTTATCTGCTTGAGTCTGCTTTGGTAACCCATTTCTTTTCTTCTTTGTTGCAAGCGTTCTGTGATGGCACTTGTCTTCTTCTTGCAAGTCTCCTGCTTGCTTCTTCTTCCCTATTGCCCCCTAAAAAAAATATAAATTTTCTTGCTAGCTGCAAGACCTGTCAATAACGCCCCCTTAATGCAAAACACTCAACCAGGAAACACTTCCGCTCAGCAAATTACACCCTCTCTTTGAACATGTCTAGGCAGCTACAGATAAAGGATTTTACATAGGTCTCTTCTCTACACGTAGACTCTGTTATTTTCATTCAGGAAGGGATTCGAATCTCTTATAGAAATCAACGAGGAGGCTTCTTCTAATGGTTCTCAGTATATCCTTCTATTCACGCTGGGGGTTGCACACAATCGGTGGTCAGCAGACTTCAACGGGTTCTCTTTTTCCAAAACGTTAACCCCTTCTCTTCATGCTGGCATGGGAGTCACACGAACCTCCACATCAGAATATCCATCCTCTGCAATTTATCACCGTAGAGATGGTGGAAGCAGAAGCAGAGGCAGCAGGACTGATCAACATATCTATGCATCCCAATGTCAATCTCAGTGATTGGACCAACGTGGTTTTGCAAAGCAAGAATCGGGCGAACGCCTTGATTTCCAGATTGCACGACGCAAGTAGTAATGGTAATTCTACATATATGCAGTGCTGGATGAGCACAAGTAGTGCCAACGTTCCTGTTATATTAGGCAACTCAAACGGCTCTAATTATATTGTGAATGTTGGAATGTTGGCTTTGGGACGCCTCCAAATCAAAACATTAAGATGAATTTTGATACCTCCTCGGACATGTCATGGTTAGCTGTGACTACAGCGCTCGGTCGTCTTCTTACAAGTGCCTGGATTGCAAGTCATGCTATCGTCAGGTGGAAGGCGTGGCTTGTAATTCTGAAAAGCAGTGCATCCTCCAAGCCCATTACATGAATGGGGAACAAGTCATGGCATATATGAGTCAGGACACCCTGTCGCTGGGTTCTCAGTCCTTCCCAAACTTTGGGTTCAGATGCAGGTACAATTTCAACGGATTTAAAGGCAATCCTTCTATTGGACTGATGGCTCTTAGCAGGAACTCCCTTTCGCTTCCTTCTCAGATAAGAACCCCCTCTTTTCAATGGCGGCTCAAGCTTATACAAACAGGGATCTTCTTCCATTTACGAGGATCTTATCCAAAAAACTAGACTTTACCCTTGTTTACAAGACAGTCTTAACAAATTAAATTGCAGCCCCTTTTTTTAATTTGTTGCGATTAGTTCTACCTGTAACGTCTTCTTCATCCCTCTGCTAACTTGCACACTGGCTTTTGTTAACATCAATTTTCAAAATCAATCTTAGGAGGAGAGGGTCTCTATCTCCATGTGCTTGTGGCTCCTTCAACGCTTGGCCAGGATGGCTGTTGCTCGTGATTCCCCTACAAGCTCAGACTCTGTTTCTTTACAGCAAGGTCGACGGCTTCAGTTCAAAGTCCGCAGTTCACCTCTAGCAGTGCTCTACGGCTCTCTCCCGTTTCCTCTCTAACTTTGGCTTTACCTTCAGCTGAGGCTAGCCTTTCTGAAAATCTCTTCCAGCGACTGTGGCTGGGGTTTACTGGAGACGGTTGCTCCTACTCCTTTCTCTGTAGCAGGTTGGCTTGGCTGACCAACTCTGTGCGTAACCTGACAACACTCAGATCCTTCACATGGCTGGTGAAGGGGAATTCATAACCCTACGCTCTGATACCATGACAAATTGAGAGAGGCATAGCATAACATAACAGAGTATGCGAGAAGGGCTAACACAAAACAGGGGAAGATATTCTGTGGAGGTCTGATGCTCTTCTGCATTCATTGATCAAACTAAAAAGATGCCAAATACATTGTTACATACCGATGCCTCTTCTCCCGAGGTGCATTAACTTCTATACCTAAACTATTAACTCTTGTAGTGCGGTAGGTGAATTCAAGCGATGTTGACAAGAGGAATTATCTCCAACAAAAATGTGTTTAATATTTTAAATTTCAATTTCTTCGAAAATATTTGTAATTTTCAAATCATCGACATAAATAGTAGAACCACAAATTTGATTTTTTCTTTTTCTATTAAATAATTGTTTACAAAAACGATGATCAAAATTTATTAAATTTGATAACTATAAGCTATATATATAAATGACATTATTAATTATTAATGGAAAAGCCATCATTGTTTATATGTCACATCGCTTTAATTGAGACCAATAATTAATCGCTATATACAACCAAAGGATCAATTATTAATTCAACCTTTAGTTGTATTTCTCAACTTGATTGAAGCACTCTAGGGAAATTGTATGTACTTATAGTTGTAATTCACATAAATTATAACCTTTCCTTTCAGATGATTTCATAAAATAGTAGCCGCCTCTCGAGCGAATCATGAAAAACCTGGTTTACATGTTCGCTTTATTCCAATTAAAAAAGGAGTCATGAAAAGCCTTGATTTACTTGTTCATTATTAAATTCAATAAAAATTGATTACAAATAATTAAAAAATATTGGAGAAAATGCAAGCTAGGTGGTTTCCATGGTTTTCATTTTCACTTCTGAATTCAAATTAGTAACGGATGAAGATTTAAGCACCCATTTATACCTATGTACTTTAATGGTTATATTTCTATACTCATATATATTTATTTAACAACTTTCTCATTAAATTTATTCCTATATACTTTAATGGTTATATTTATATACTCATATATATTTATTTAACAACTTTCTCATTAAGAATTGCAGGTACTGAAAATTGTGAATTGATTTTAAAACAAGAGCCGCAAGCGGCAATGTCTATGACAGAGCAGGGATTGATGAATTGGAAGGATATGGAAACACTGTCTAATAGAAAGCATAAGCCAGTACTAACATTTTCAACAAGCAAACAAATATTTGATGGTGAAACATTGAACTTTTAATTTGATCTTTGCATAGTAATAGAACTCTTAAGAAAAAACAATTTCTTAAGAGATAGCACATGAACTGGTGCAATCCACCAGGCATCCATAGAGTATGAAACTTGGAAAATATCATTTGGCAATTCATCTACCAAATTAGCAAACTGCTAGAAACATTTTGAAAAACATATTTGTCCAAGAAACCGTTATAAGTTTGCACCTCCGTGGATAGAGGCATGCAAAAGATTTCACGTCGTTGAGAATTATGAGTAAAATGATGTGGAGCAAATGAAAACAATATTGTCATGTTATTGTGGATTCCTATGAAGGGAAAAGTGAGGATGCATATACAAAATAAACATCAGATATGGCATCAAAACTTGTTATCAAGTTGCAAATCAATTCAAAAAAAGAGTCATGGCAATCACTGAAAACAACATCAACTAGCACGAAGTGTTGCTGGGACAGCTCTTGTTGGATTGACGACATGTCTTTTTGAACATTGTTTGAAAATGGACAAACAAATGGTGCGATATCCATCTGTTGAATGCCTACTTCCGATCTATACAACAACAATGGCTCAAAGTGTCCACATGATGTCATTTGGTTATGGGATAAAATATTAAGCTCATATTCAAGAGCACAATAAGCTCTAGAAGATTTAGCCATTTCGAAATCTCATCATAACAAGCTAATTTGTTTTGTGTTAGGATGAAACCCATCACATAAAGAGTGAAATTCTTGTCTGGAAGAACAGGGACAAACTCCTCAATAAATATTTATATTTTTATTGCTTTTTTGAGATTAGTATAGACACCCTATTTCAAAACATATAAACAGAATTGTAGGCTAGATGTATGAGCTAGTTTGAGATTTTTTTGGCTATAGCAACTTTGGCTAGGCTAGATACATAACTGTGATATACTCTATTTTAGGTGACTATTGTGAGAGATAAGTTTGATCTCAGAGAAACCAGGTATCTTATTCTCCCTGGGCTGCAACTCAACTCGTAATGAATGCAACTCCTACCTAAAAAGAGCAGGAATATTTAAATTCACATTCGTTATTTAGGAAAATTGCATAAAGAAGCCCAAATTCAAATGACACATTCTCTAAAAAATGAATAAATATTTCATTTCTTTATCAATCCATTCAGAGAATACAACTTTCAAAAGTTTCAAGCAATGCTAGAAATGGAAAATTACTATCTCCTGTCAAAGAAAAACTTAAAAAAAGGATAAAGAACCACAATCAAATATGATATCCAAAGCTTTGCAAATACCATGATGATTCTCAATTCTATGAATTTGAAACAAGAAACCATTGGAATAGATAGTTTCTGCAAGTCTCAAATATGACCATTTTAATCGCCATATATATGGACAATGGACAGATATATGAATAAAAGAAAAGCCAAGTATTGTGGAACGAGACTAGACACCAAGGTAAAACTGAAAGAGATAAGCAGTGGACCCTTTTTAGATCTTGATTCTATAAATTATTTTTTGTCACTGATTCCAAAATTCTCCTATGATGAGGTTTAGAATGCGATGTATATTGTGTGACATGTAGAAATTCTAGTTTGATGTAGTTGAGTTTTTTCATAGACTACCTTCCTAGACGCATAAATGTATCCTAAATAAGTCTATATATGTTTTCCTAGACGCATAAATGTATCCTAAATAAGTCTATATATGTTTCCCGACAAAGTTAATTCCATTACTAATCTTATCCCATTAGCAATCCACAACCAAACAAAAATCACCCAAGCCACCTAATATGTCGCCAAATCTAGAATAAAACATGGCTATGATAGCCCAAACATTTTCCTGGAAAAGATAGGTCATAGAATTTTAAATATTAGTCAACAATTATTTTACAAAAAAAATGGTTAAATCTGTTTACTTTGTCCAAAAGTTGATTTTCTATGCTATTTGCTTAAACCAAAAACAAGTGGAATTTAAATACAATGATCTAATCAATTCAGAACCGTGCAATCTTAATGAATTATGAAATTTCAGCAAGGGCAATTTAAAAAGAATGATCTGGACAATCTAGAATCCTGTAATCTTAATGAAATATGAAATCTTGCCATCTTGATATGGATCAATGAAATATGAAATCCGTTTAACCTCAATGTACACTATAAATAATGACACTAAAATATTTATTTTTTAATATTCTATGAAATAAACTCCATACACTGAAATATTTTGATTATTCACACCAAATGTTTAATTCTGAACAGGCTATGAAATATGAAATATGGACACAATTATTTCAATTCTCAACCCATTGCCAAAAATTCTCAGCAAACCGTCAAAAAAATTGGACCAACAATCAACTACGGATTATTCAAATAAATAGCAATACGTAGACAGTATTGTTTGATGAGTTAACAAATAACAAAATGTACACTGAAATATTCGGGAAAAAACCACAGGACACAATTTCTCAAACAACAGACAAATTAGACCATTGGGACCTAAGCATTCGAATGACCCACTGCAAATCAGAATCTATATATCAAGACTATATATCGATATCAAGAGATTTTGCAAAATTAGACTCAACAAGGTTTTGATATCAACTAAAATAAAACTAGGACATAAATATTATCCAAGTCATAAGAACTAGACAATGCAACGAACGCCCCTAGACTATCTCTCCATAGACCCACAGGCACCTATTTTGCACCATCCACTATCTTCATTATTCGGGAGATTTGAATTTCAGCTAAGCATAACATGGTTTGGAACCATAGCCATGAACTAACGTGGCCAACACTAAGACTATCCAATGAAGAGCTAGGGATAAACAGACAAAATTTTAATGGCCGTGTTGATTCTAGAACTACACATGCATCATAGCTCACAACCTATGTTTTAGACTACTAATTGTGGAAAGGATGCCATCTTTGCCAGGGCAACAATGCTAGCTCTGGCATACATTCCGCCGACCTCCTCTGCATAATTTCTTGGTTGGAAAGTAACAAGTTCCAGCTTCCAATCCATGAGGTTTACGATTAACTGCTACCTATGTCGAACACTAGGCTCTTTGCATTTCAAGAAAAGAATTATAGGCCGGCCTTCAAGGTCGACGAACGACTAAAGTAATATTTTTCCAGTGTTATCTATAGGTATCTTCAACAGTTGGCTCCGTGCATTTCATGAAACCGATTACATCCTGCTTTTCAAGATCGGTCGGTGGATTCACAGAATATAGATTTTGCCACGGCTATCTATTGTAAAAATTTCGGTATAAACCTTGATAAGGAGCATGTGAACCAAAACTGATTACACAATTGACAACTAATAACTTGAATTCTTGTTCAAAACACCCACAATTCGCATAAACCCAGAGAAAAAATAGGCAAACCAGGCACTGTGTACATACATTACATCCAACACGCTGCAAACACTTTGAGCAATCTTTGTTTTTTGCTTACCTCTGCTTCACGAACTGCCACTAAACCAAAGAATCTGCCATCCCCACCATCGATCTTCTCAATGCCACTGCTTGAACAGTCCATATCGGACCCGCAGAAACACCTCCCTGCCACAGAAATCCTTTCCCGCCACAATAGAAAATGCAACTAGCAAAGGAAATCAAGGAAAAAGCACATGAACCCCTTTAAATAACAAATGCAATAGCAGAACCAACATGAACCAACATTAAACACCATGCATGGATCAATAACTGCAGCAAATGATTGACAACTACAATTTTCTAAGAAACCCTTGCCACAACCCCCATCTTGTACATGAAAACCAACCTCAAACATCTCCAATGCCCCACAAACTTGCCCTCTGCCACAGTCATACTAGAATTGACCCCCTCTCGACTTAACTCCAAGACCCATCTGTTTTAGCACCTCCCTGCACTGAAGATAACAACATGAACTGAAAATAGCAGCGTGAACAAGGAATTGCAAGATTTAATAACAAGGACAGGTGCGGGGGACACGCGACAACCAAAACCCCCCACCATATTTCGAGGTATTTCCCCAGTGGTCCCAACACCAAACAACAAACACCGAACCGAACAATCTGGCGTCTAGACCATCGCCATACTTAAACACGGAAAAAGAAGCGTTGTATCCAAGAAACAATTAACGACACCACATCAAACCCCTATAAAACTAATTACAGGAATTAAAACACAGACAAGTGCAGGCGACACGCGACAACCAAAACCCCCCACACCAGACTTCGAGGAGTTTATTTGAATCCAACATACGAAAAAAACTATATAAACATTGCCTGCTCGCAAAAATTGGCACAGTACGGACAAACTAACATGCCCAAATCCGTTACAAGATGTCACAGACATAATAATTAAGTTATTTTTTAAGAGGGCTTCATTATTTTTTAAAAATGTAAATGTTAATGAAACAATAATTTGTTAAGTTGATGAAATAATGATAATATTATTTAATGAGTTTTAAAGATATATATTTGATAAAATATTATACAAATAGATTAAAGATATACATTTGATGAAATATTATACAAATAAATTGAATGTTAGGAATGGTCATCTTTGTGATTTAAAAACTAAGAGACATTTTTTAAAATTTATTTATTCTATTTGTTTTTATATTTATTTGACATGTTTGAAAGAAAACTTTAGCTTGACATTGCAAGCACTCATTCCATAAAAATAAGTAAAATGGACCTATAAAAATGAGTAAGATGGACTTATAAGAACCTAGATAAATATTAATGAATTTAAGAAAAACTAAAATTACAAAATTAATATATAAGTATGATATATGTGTATTAGACACAATCACCTTATTATTATGTTAGTGTTATAATACATATAACGCTATAAAAAAACTCAAATTACATAATTAATATATAAACATGATATATATGTATTAGATAAAATATAATGCATGTAAATCTATATGTATGTGTTACATTTTTCCCTTAAAAAAATCTTTTAAGAAAAATAATTATATATTTTATCTTTTTATGTATTTTAAGTTTCTATTTAAAGCATTCTCAAATTCAATGATACTCAAATTGTTTATAAATAATAATATGTCAATATTACACTTATTGACTATGAGCATAAAAAATTGTCCATTTTACTCATATCAAGTGAGTTTACATTGAATCTATGATAGCATCATTTAGATGTAATCACAAGCTATTCCATTAATGTGCTAATTTCACACGATATTCTAAAAAGTTCTAGCACATTGGAGACTTTACCTTTTAATGATTTTGATGTTACTAAAATTTGCTTATGGTTTAAGAATTTATTGATCTTCAAATTATGAAGAGTTGGGCATGGTAGAAACAAACCTGCGTGCATTGCGAGGAAATTATTGAGAAAAGTGATTGCTATTTTTTATATAGATTGTCAAATTATCTAATATTGCTATGATTTTTTTTAAATTCCAAATAAAAAAGAATATGGTATGGTAGAAACAACCGTGCTTGCATTGCAAGATATATTTTTAGACAAAATTATTGATAAAGGTGATTGCAATTTCTTTTTTAGATTTATTGTCAAATTATCTAATACGTAATGTTAATTAAATACATTTTTTATTTCTCACAATATCTACACTAAATACAACTAAATATATTAAAATTTAAAAGTACCATACTTTCTATAAGTTGAAACATTAATTTAAGACCTAGTGCATTGTTTTTATGTTTATGAATTGGTTTTTTACGTGACCATTTTGGTGAAATTAAGTACTCATCCAAATTATCACATATTTTATTAATTTTATTTGATTAAGATTGTGAAAAGGTAATTAATTTTGTCATATTTGCAATCTTTTGATCCTAGTTATTTGATGGCCATGATTTACGCATCTTTGTTTTCATCTATAATAATAATGTAATGTCTTTTAAATAGTAAGATAAAAAAAAAAAATTTATTTCTTGCTAATTGGCCTAAAATAGATTATGTATTTATGAGATTTTCCTGTAGTAATGTGAAAAGTATTGGTACTTGCATTTGCCATTTCAACGTGTTTAAGAAAACTTCTAGCAAGGCAACTTTTATCGATCAAGCTCTTGTGCGGAAGTAATTAGGATGAACATGTGGGTGTAAAGTTTTGTCATGCAATAATACTAGATGTCTCTATTCTTCTTACTTGATCTAAATGTATGTTTGAAATTTCAATTCTCAGCCATGATGCACCTGATGAGGGAAGTTGAAACACCCTGAATCTTTGGGGTTTGATTTAAACACTTATGGCGGGGTCGCCGAGAGGTAAGGTGTGAATAGGGGAAAACCTATGGACTTACTTAGCGATTATTCTAACACATATTTAATTGTCATTCTCAATGCAGGTGTCCTTTGGTGGCCATAAGGTTGGCAACTTTCCTATGTAAAATATCTAAAAGTGGAACACCCTTATGCCAACATGAAGAGGTTGAGAACTTGGTCTTTGTATTAATAACCCAAGGGTATTGCTCCGACACTACTATACTAAATAGTTTGGTAAATTCGTATTGTAGTCCTATTGTGGTAGTTGCAAATAATAATGCCACACATGATAGTCACATGGCTCTTGGCCAGCTGGGCTAAGGTCTTCAGCGAGGGTTACACCAAAGTGGACAAGTCATGGTTTCATTTGGTCTTTTGGCTGCAAGGGTTTTAGCTCTGTTTGAGGTGGTTGCGCCTAGCTTGAGCTACGCTCATGGCCAGGGTAAGATTTGGGGAATACGAAGGTGATGGACAAGTTATCCTACAGGTAAAATATATTCATGTTTTTAATGCTATGACTCTCATTCCTAGTTTTAAGAACTGCCCAGGCCCTAACTTCTTCTTGCTTTCGTTCTCTTACAGGTATGGTGACTCTTTGCGTGGACCAGAGGGGGAAGCAATACGACTGTACCCCTCATTTTGGATTGGTAAGTCCTGGGTTCTTTCAACCCTTCACCCTATCTGTCTTGGTGGTTTGGAGAAGGGTTTGATAAGTTGGTAACGGGGAGATTCGTGATGTCTTTGGCTCACTCAGACTTGGATTCTCCAGGGAGGTCTCCTTTGGCTTGACCCGGTGTCTGGTACAATGTTGTAATAATAATTCGAAGGGTGAATCTACTGAGGGTTTCCATGCTTTCCATGTATTCGTGCTTATGTAAATGTTGGTTTTGAAAGAATATTCTTCCCTGTATGTATTCATGGAGCTCGTCTTTGAGCTTTGGGAATGGGGAAAGGACTTCTGCGTTTTCTGTTTCTATGAAGTTTAAATGGTCGTGTAAAGAAACTATGGCCACTGTATTTTCTTTTTAAAACTGCTCTCTTAGTCTATGATTTTTTATGGAAAGTCATTGTCTTAAATACTCGTGTCCATGCTAACTATATGCATCTTATCTTTTCTTTGTCTTGCGTTTCTTTTCTTTCCTATGGCGTAAGAGAATTTATCAAGATGTATAAGTGGTTGTGTTTCTATCCTGTAGCTAGTTGATTTGTATTTCTAAATAGAAAATATGTATTTGCTGATGCTTATGGTACTTGTATAAGTTGACTAGTTTATAGAGAAATTTTCTGGGCAATGTGAGTTACTCCAAGGGTTTGATACTTAGACCTGTGTTTATTTAACTTTATAATGAAATAGACATCGTGCTGTTAGGTTTAAGAGAATCGATCTTAGATCTGGGAGTCGTTCCATTAGGGTACTAAAAGAGGTCTACGTGTTATGTTTATATGATGTAGCGGCCTTCGTTTGACTGTTTGCGTATTTGGTTATGATTGTTAAGGAGGAAAAATGTGGTTTGTTATGGCTTGCCTGATGTATCGAATAGATTGACTTCTCGTAGCTTTTACATAAAGGAATCCCCAGTTCTTCCTACAGATTCTAGTTTTACTATTTGCAAGGATGAATGTTTAGCTAATGTACAATAAGTTTATGGTTGTTGTGTGTTCAATAAATTTGGTTTGGTATGATGCACACTTCGATTGGGGATGGGCTTCGATCCATGAAACTTGGGATTGGAACCCATATTAAAATGCAGAATACTATTTGAGTTATATGTGAATCTATGTTTTGAATACGAATCTCTTTGCAATACTTGATGCATTTAGATGTAAAGTTTGACTAATGGTTGAAATCGTAGAGGCATTTGATAATTGAACTATGTAGTGTAGCTGAAAGTTTCGATGTCTGGCTTGAAATGTAGTTTTATTTCTACATGGTGTTTTTCCAGCATAAACAGAATAAATAAACAGAATAATAATTAAAAGAACTAACAGGCATAGATAAAACCCTACACTATGAATAAGGAAATACGGTTCAAACAAAAAACATACACCTATAAACAGGAAAACATCATAGCCCTAAAATTTTATGATGGGGCGTTGTCTAGCAAAGGCTAGCTTGGCTAGACCTGCTAGACTCTCCACTGGTTTTGGGGAGAACCTTAAAGTTGGTAATATTGGAAATGAGAACAATGTTGCAGTATCTATTCTAATTTTAAAAGCCTAAATTTATTATAACTGGAAAATTTGAAACAATAAATACTCCATACCTAGCTGCTTGAGTACTCGATCCCTTCCTGTGGAAACCTAGCTGCTTGGCACTTGATTCCTTCCTGTAGAAAACTGCATACTCAACAATAGTTAATGCAGAGCCTATTGTATCTAGCTAACCTGTTAGGATGGTTTCCTTTAGCTGGATAACTTTGGGGTTACCGTGTTCCTCCCAACCATGATCCTACAACCATTCCTGGTTCTGTATGGATCCCCCTGAGCTGGATTCCAACATGCAAAAGAGATAGAGGACCTAGGGTTACTGTTGGTTCAGTTTCTTGGAGCATAAGTTTTTCCTTTAGTTATCATCACAGAATGATAATGTAAAGATCGATGATCCCCCAAACTTGGGATCTTCCCTCTTTAAGTAGGGAAGTCTTTTAATTAGAACTGTTGAAATAATTAGTTTCTTTAAATTAAATAATTAATAATTAAAAGCAATTATTTAATTAAATATCTAGTCCTTTTGAACTAGGACTTTTCCAACTATTTAACTATAAGTGATTTTGATTTCAGCTCTCAATAATAATTATTTTATTAATAATTATAATAGTAATATTTTACTTTAACTATTAACACATCATTAATAATATTTAAATAATGCACAGGCCATCTATAATAAATATATTTCCTAGTTAAAAAGTGACACATTATTATTAAAGCTTTCAATAACAACATTAGCCTTGATGATTTTATGCATGTTAGTAAAAAAAGACTATTGGTAATTTTCTTGTATTAAATTATGTAACTTCACAAGATACTCCTTTTAACTTTTAAGGACAAGGTCCAATTCTTTGGGTGGTCTTGGTAAGCTTGGTTAGGTACCTCTAGTCTCTCTCTTTGCATGTCAGACTCCCTCATTTAACATGGTAGTTCCCGCAGTACTTGATGATAGATAAAAGATGACTCATTTAATCAAATAAACTAAGTGTGATGAAAGTAAAAGTGCTATTCATAGTCCTTCCGACTCAAAAATTTTGAGATCCAGTAACCCCGAGTGCTCTTCAGAGCCTTTTGACTCAACATTCTCACATGGGAATTACGCTAGTGCAATTCCAGAGCCTCTGCTCAACACTAGTGCTAGAATGTGGTTGTGAGGCACATCTAGAATCTTTAATTTGCCTCGGATCCGGTATTCGTTTATCAAGCTTGGAGTCCTCCAGGGCTTAGGCCCAACACTCAATGTACCTCAGGGCTTATGCCGAGTACATAAACATTCTTCTAGGTACATCGGAGCTTATGCTGAGTACATAGGTTATATGTGTGTTTCTGAGTCCATGCTCAACACACTCACAAGTCTAATCATGTAAAATCATAGCTCTGCACAGTAAGTAACAAAAGATCATCTCAGTATATTAGGGTTTGTACCCATATCAAAGTTGAAGAACATCATTACAACATCGGGGTCTTTTTTCCTAGTATACACTCAAATAAACAAGTCAGTCATGGTCCATGCCCGATATGTCAATATATATAAGAGAATAATCATAAGTGTTGGGGCTCATGCCAAATACTCCAAATAAAACATAGGTGCTCGGGTCGTGGCCCAATATAACAACAACAATAGTTAATCCAAAAATTCGGGATACTACAAAAAAGTTTTTTTTTTCATTACATAGTTTTATATGTAAAATTGAAAATGACAAAATTTTGTAACTCATTATGTCTATATTTATTATAATTGTAAGATTTGCAATAATTTATCATTAATATTGGAAAAATATTCTAGATATTTATTAATGTAAAATATTATATTTTTTTTTATTACTATTAAAATAAATAGAAAATTGAACTATCACTATAAATTTCAATTTGTATTTTTTTAAAAATCTTAATTTTTCACTTCTATTATTTAAAATAAAAATATATATTAGATTTTAAAAAAAATTATACATAATAAACCTTTTTTAATTATATTTTCAATTATATTTTTCTATCTGAAAAAATATTATAATTCATAAAATATAAACATTACCATTATGTAACTTTCTATTTCAACTTACAAAATTATATATGCCAAGCTTATCCTCAAAATTATATATGCCAAGCTTATCGAAATTGTTTCTGAAAATTTCTTATTCATTTTGATTTAATGTATTTAATTAAAAAAAAATTGTATTTAAAGTTGAAGACGAGTTTGTTTTTACTTTAGTTGTAAATCCAAAAATATTTCTACCAGAGATTAAAAAATATCACATTTTGCATTTTGGAAAGCTGGTGTTTATTTTTATTTTTAAATTTTAAAATATTAAATTTAATTTATAGTTTATAGTTTTTTATATTTATAAGTTGGTGAACATTCATGTCGACTATAAAACTTTGTGAAATAAACTTTTTGTTTAAAATAACATATCTGTTGGTTATAAATTTGTTATTATAATTTATTTTTATTTTTATTTTTAAATTTTTAAATACTAAATTTAATTTATAGTATATATTTTTTTATATTTATAAGTGGGTGAACATTCATGTTGACTATAAAACTTTGTGAAATAAACTTTTTGTTTAAAATAACATATCTATTGCTTATAAATTTGTTACTATAATTTATTTTTATTTTGTATATGTACAAGTTGGTAAAGATTAAGGGAGACCATAGAAATTTTATGAAACAAACTTATCGTTTCTTATTGCACTTATCCACATGTAATATGTAACATGATACACATATTTTGTAATTTACGAGGGTGATTAATGATTAGGCTATGATGATTTTAAGTAAATTTGTAATGTTGAAAATAATGTTTGGGCATCTTGAAAAAGTAATGGAAAGCTGGACATATTGAAAATAACATATTGAATATGTTGAAAAGGAAATTAAAAGTAAAGAGGTCTAAGTAAGGTGGGACATGTTTAATATAACTAAGTAAGGTGGAAAAGGAAATTAAAAGTAAAGAGGTCTAAGTAAGGTGGGACATGTTTAATATAACTAAGTAAGGTGGGATATGTTTAATATAACTTTTTAGAGGTTTAAGGTTGTACATGTTGAATATAATTTTTGAATATGTTGAAAAATTAAAGTAGGGCAAAGTTGTATATGATAAAAAAAATAAAAAAAAATTAGATTTGCTAAAAATAATTTTAAGTTAAATATATTAAATAAGGTTGAAATTGTTTAAACAGAAAGTAAAGTTAAATATATTAAAAAGAAAATCAAAGTAATGTTGTGAATGTTAAAAAATAAATCAAAATTAAAGTAACTTTAGTAATTTTAGATACTTTGGACACGTTGAAAGAAAAAAACTATAAATATGTTAAAAAAAATAAATTTAGATATGTTAAAAAAAATTAATTCTAGACATGAAAGTAAAGTTGGACATGTCTAAAAAGAACCCAAAGTAAAGTTAGGCATATAGAAAAAGGAACCCAAAGTTAACTTTGACATGCTGAAAAACGTTTGACATATTATTAGAAGTTGGATGTGTTAGAAAGCAAAGCAATGTTAGACATGTTGAAAAAAGAAATCAAAGTAAATTTAGACATGTTTGAAAATAATTTATATTCCATTGCAATATATATAACTGAAATTAGAGGCAAAGTTGGACATGTTGAAAAGGAATCAAAATAAATTTGAACATAAATCAACTTTGATCATTGAAAATTGGGAGAAAATGTTTAATTTTTTAATGTTATAATTAAATTATAAAACAAGAGATGTTGGTTAAATACTCTTTGTTTTGTTATAATCTCTCCATATGAAACAAGTTAATTTGAACATAAATCAACTTTCATCACTGAAAGTTGAGAGAAAATGTTAATTTCGGTATGTTAAGATTAAATTATCCAAAAAGAGATGTTGGTTAAATACTCTTTGTTTTATCATTAATTTGGACATATATCAACTTTCAGTGATGAAAGTTGAGAGAAAATGTTAATTTCGGTATGTTATGATTAAATTATCCAACAAAAGATGCTGGTTAAATACTCTTTGTTTTCTCATAATTTCTCCATATCAAAGAAGTGAGGTTGGTTAAATACTCTTTGTTTTCACGTAATCTTTCCCTACCAAAGAAGTGAAGTATAAATTGAATTTTAGTTGGATAAATTATCAAATAAAGGATGCATTTTAAATACTCTTTATATCAAAATGCATTTAAGCATAACAAAATACCAAAACCATGAAATTAATTTGGATTGTATACTTGTTACATTAAGGTTAATTTTGTTGATCCACTCAAAAAACATATAAAATCCTAAATATCTAAACACTTATAAATGTAATAAAGGATACTCATTAAACACTCTTCATCTCTTGACATCAACAAGTGAAACACAGTTGGAACACAGTTGGAATTGAACGTTGCAATTAATGAACCCAATTGTGACTGCAACTAACATGCTACGTTTGTTACATACATTTCACAGTATGGCTACCCAATGGATTTTTACTTAAAATGTTGCGGATGTATAAATTTAAAATCATTAGTATAAATGTAAACTCATTAGTATAGGATGGAGTTCTGTTCATAAAAAAAATAAAGAAAAAGATATATATGTTAAGATTTTTTAAAAATAAAATAGATATACCTAATTCTTGTCTATTTCGTGGCATTGCCGTTTGTGGATAGATTCATACAACTCGCGTGTTCTCATGCATAAAACAATGCAGAGAACGGCTCCGAAAAGACATACACATCCCCATAGCGGAAACCTTTTTTCAAAACACTCTCTCCCCATGCAGAGCAGAAACGTTTTTTCAAAACACTGTCTCCCCATGCAGAGATGCCATTGCCGATCAGATGAATCATCATAAATGATTCCTGCAACTTCACCGAAGAGAAGAGAACCAAATGCAATGTTTGTCACGAGAATGTTGTGGTTGACACCGAAACTTTTCATTCCGAACATCTCTGATGAAATCGGAATGGCTATGGCACTGATCGCTCCCACAGAGGTTCCAATAATGGCCGTGCACACATAAAGAACACCGCCGCAGGTTGGGTTCATGAATCGCAGCATGAAGAAGGCCAGAACCATGAAAATCATCCATATGCCCATCCATCCTGGCCTTGGCAAGGGCCGGTACTTTCTCAACATCTGCCATTCCTAATTCACATAAAACAATACCGGTCTTGTAAGAAAAATGAAAAAATCTTAAGAAAAAAAGCACAGTAGATAGGCCAGTAAGAGCCATGTATGAATCAGTATACCTGAATATAATCGGGAAGACCTGATGCAATACGCCCAAAAAATCCAAAGGACGAAACGAGAGATACTAAGATTGGCGTCTTGGAGTATCCAAGGGACTGAACAATTTGCCCTAGGGTGTTCATATAGACGAGTCCCACAGTTCCTCCACAAAAATATACGAAATAATATAGCCAGAAATCAATACTTCGCAAGAGCTGTAGGATGCCGTGCTCCTCTCCTAGTTGTGGAACTGATATCACCTGGAATCTCCCGCTTCTTTTAATATGATTTAAATTGTGTACAGTCTGCGCCGGGTTTTCTATATCCATGTTTTGATTATTGATTTTGTTCTCTTCAATTTGAATGGATCCCGCCTCGCAGCTTTCGTTATTGGTGGGATTTTCTACCGTAGAATTCTGTTTCTCTAGTGGACTTGAAATGTACGCGTTTACCTTATTTTCATTCTTTAAACTGTTGAAGGAAACCTTGAAGGGTATGTATGTAGGGACCATCAACAGAATAATAAGCACGGCAAGGTAGACTCCTTCAAGCTGGCGCTTCCCATGGGGCAAGAACTCAAAAGCTATCGAAAACACAGCAGTGGCAAGGGCAATCAGCGTGCAACGAGTCATGTATTTCTTATCTGTCTTGTCTTCTATGGCCGCCATTTTTAATTGTGACACATGGAGTATTACTGCTAAAATTACCCCGACTACAACGGGGACCATGCTGTTTAAAAGTAAGTACAAGGAAGGATTACCTGGGTCAATAATGGAAGACAGACAGGTGTAAATAATGGGACTTAGACCTACGTAGCTTGTACTTAAACCAGAAGCCATTCCTCTCTCACTTGGGAAATTTTCAATGGCAGCCTTGAAGCTCACAGTGTTGAACCAACATATGCTATTCCCAGCCAGAAAGCACAATATATACACCTGCGTTGTCCAAAATAGTCCAAAATAACAAATTAAACCTTATAATTGCCAACAATCAGCAAGCTATAACAGTGCAAAACCTACAAATATGTCAAGACAATGCAACTATGAATCTATGCTAATAATATTTTAAAACCAAGCTATTATCTTTATGTTACAGTTATACTAAGATTTGTAACATGTAAGTAGTGTATAATTGTAACTATCTAATTCTTACGCGAAGATACTTGGATATCCTCAAGCTTCATCAATATCGAATGTCTTGTACACTATGCAGGAATTCTATTGTACAATTCAGAAAAATCCATAAAGGAAAACAGAATTAAATAGAATTTGGAAAGAGTGTAACCTGCCAATAAGCCAATGGATGAATGATTTCACTGAGAATTAGCCACTGAACGCCATAACCCACAACTCCCAAGCTCATTCCAATGGCAAGAACAGCCCAGGTTGGCAGAACCGCGCACGCCAGTCCAGAAACCCAGCCCATAACTTTTCCCAGATCCGAGGCCACCGCCAAACTGTTCAGTTGGATTTGATTGATCCCCATAATATTCTTTAAATCAGAAGAGTAAACAGAGAAATCAAAGTTGGTGCCATTGATAGATTGCAGTCATATCGCAGATATAAAACAAGTCCAGCGTTTGATGGCCGGTGAGTTAAAGCGAAGCATCTCGCTGCTATCATCCATGGCGCAACATTAACCATATAACTAAATATGTTAATACTGGTCGTTTTTATAGGCGAGAAAAGACGCGAAAGTCTTCTCTTGGGCTCCAACGTAGTTAAGACACTGACCTCCAACGCCACTTATTCCACTGATTCCAGGAAAATGGAGATTAAATACATGTTATTTTATTTTCACTATGGCAACGGAAACCGGCCAATTCTTCAGTTCTAACAAGAGATCAGATATGCTAGAAAAAGGTGACGAAAACATGACTTGTTCCTGACCTCACATGATCAGATAAACGAAACCATGGTTATACACAGTATTGAATATAGTGGTTTCTCTTATCATCACGATTCTTGTTCTATAAGTTTCCGTAAAATAAACAACAGGCGATCAATGCTAAATGTGATGGATCGGCTTGTGACTGGTGGTTCTAGAACTGGTTGTGGCTGAAATTCGGACACATGATTGGAAAGAGATTTACCACATCTTTATAAAATTGACTTACGGTTCAATATAAATCTCTAAACATCCCATCTCAATCATTATTAACCTTGGTGTTAAAACTTAATTAACATACCAATCTTCTCTAATATTTTTGTATATATCTCAATCGTTATCCTCTCGAATGTTGTATGTAAATCTCTAAACATCCCATCTTAATCACTAACCTAGATGTTAAAATTTTCTATCGGACAAGTTTTGACTAATTATGTTGTATATAAATTACTGAACATCATATCTCAATCACTATCCTACTAATTAAATTTTCGACTGGACCTATCTACAAAACATTTGGAAGTTTTCTAAATGTTGTGTAATCCTTTAATGGATATTCTTCTATAGTTGTGGGTCTTTAAATATTTGTTCTAAGGGCTTTTGGAAGAATTAAACGTCGCTCATACCAAGTGGCCGCAAGCATTTTAAATTAGTTTAAATGTGTGACATTGATATTGAACTTGTTGAATGTATATGCTATCTTATCGATGGATCACTAGAAGTTGAAGTTGTTGTATTGGCATGTCCAATATTAAACCTTTTGTCGTTCCAATCAAGTATCATCTCTTTGTGGTTGATGTTCTTTTAAGGATTTCTAAGCAGAAAGTTAGATGTTGTATTATATAGATATTTTTTTAAATGTTACATGTCTATGTGGAACATGCATAAGTTAATAAAGTTTATAACTAAGTGTTAGATGATAAAGTAATGATAAGTGGTTGTTTATATGACATGAGCATTTCGAGTTAATTTAAAAGATTCATATTATTTTTGAAGTGTGAATCCATATTGATTTGGGACATTTAAGTTTTGTTGAAATATTTATATTTTTTTCTACATAGTGGACTCTAGAAGTGGATATTTATTTGACTTGGGAATGAAGAGTAACTATTAAATTATATATGTAAGTATATATGTATATTTTCTTAAGCATTTAAGTACACACATAGAATATGTATAAGTTTAAAGAGATATAATCAATTGCAGTATTTAAATGATATTATTGTACACAATAGATCCTAGCAATGGACACTTATGTGAATTGGGCACTAATATCCAATTTTAAAAGTCTTATATTATTTTTGAAGTGTCATCGATAGTTTTTTGAACTTTATGAAACAATGACTTTGTTGTACATAGTGGACCCTAAGTGTGGACGTTTTTGTCACTTGGGAACTTAGATCAATTTTTTAAAAATTAAATAATATTCTTCAAGTGTGATTCCATATTTGCATGACATGTTTGAAAGAGGTACTTGCTTAGCATTCTAGCACTGATTCGATGAGATTTTGAAGGGTAATATTTGCTAATAAGAACCTAATTGAAGATTTAAAAATTTAAGGCTAACTCAAATCATAAGATTCATAATTAACAATTGGCAAGCTGCAAAAATCAAGTTGCTAAATCAACCATAGTTAGAAGTATTTCTCTGGTTTATTTTATGCATTTTTCTTATTTAATTCTTAAAATCTTGGTTTTCATTTTAATGAATAATCTATAGGGATATTTGTTAATTGAATTTTTCAATGAATTATAAGGAATGATTAAATAATTTAGATTAAAAAGTTTTACTGCTTGGAATGTTGTTAAGAGCTTTTACATAAAATTTTATTATTATTTTGTAATTGTTAAAACTTCATGAACATAGAATTGTATATTTTTGCTAATGATATGTAGACAAATAAGCTTTAAATCGATAAAATAAAAACAATTACAAAGCATTCATGGTTATGCCGTTTCCCTGTTATGATATGTCAAGATAAGGTTATAAATATGAATTTCCATAATCTATCTACTATTATTTTATGAATTATAAACTTTGAAAAACCCTAACATTATTATATAACTAAATGTGAAAGTATAAGAAATAAACATTTCATTAAACATTAGGTTCTCAAAAGCACTCCTTAACATTAGTTTATCTAAATTTGATAGAAGATGACAAATCTATCAAAGCAACAGGTTGGTGACAGTTACCATGTACATCCACATTTGCGCCAATTAAACTCAATTCCTCCTTGCATCTCTTAGAATTATATAATGACTTGGGAAAATATAGAATATCATTTATATATGCCATGTTATGTTTAAACCTAACTATATACTACTACCTTCCAACTTCACATGGTTTTATGATTAAAACTGCTAAATATAAACTACTAGCACATTTGCATTGCTTGCAGATAAAAACACACTGATAGAGTGACACCTAACGATGTACGAAGTTTTTCATCTGCAAGTGATGCACATGTGTTAATCATATCTCATATTCCATTTATAATGACAAATCGTTGCATCTACAAATGATGGTACCAACATTACTGAAAGATAAAATAGGCATCAAAGACGTATTATCGTCCCCATGTATTTTCTACATTTACGTAATGCAACGAATAGGAGGATTGCTTGATCTAATTTACAAGATGCAGATATATGAATCAGAAGGTGAAGGTAGGAGATATTTCAAAAATAAAGTATGTGGACGAGGGCAGTGATCTGTTGGGGAGAGAAACAAGTATTAAATATCGCATAAATTTGTATAAAGGCCATTTTCCCAACCTGACGAATTCTTGTACACAGCATAATTTAGCATCCACAAACCAACTGTCGTAGATAAGTCTTTGGAAGAGTCTAGACTCTTTAGTCAATAATTATAGCCTTTCCGAGGGCCGACATATCGAAAACATGTGATCAAATTGAAAAAGGCTTGAATTTTCTAGTAATACTTGATAGTAGTAAGACAACAAAAAAATATTGCAGAAAAGAGACGGATCACATAACCGCAGATCAAGTTGCCCGACAATGACCTTTTCAACTTTGATGTTTTTATCTTCTAAAGACAAGATAAATACAGAAGAGTGTAGCCATATTGTTGTATTTATAGGGGGTTGGCGAGATGAATTCTAGATCGAGTAAAACGAGCTAAGTAATTGAACCAATAGAGGGATCTATGTAGTGAATTGTTAGAGTGGAGTGATTGGGAACCCAATTATCAATCAATTCTTGGGAAATCTGGCCTCCCATTTTTTTTATTTTGTCTTGTTATTACCTTCCAACCCTATGTGGTTTTATGGTTAAGTATGCTAGCTATATACTATTAACTTCCAACCTCACATGATTTTATGGTTGTGCACGATATATTATTATCCACGGTTTTATGGTTAAGTATTCTAACTGTATAATATTAACTTCCAACCACACTTGATTTTGTGATCGATTATGATATGTTAGTAGCCATGGAAAGTCTTTTAAAATATACACACTTCCTTTTAGGCATGTCTATGTTCAGAACTGCCGAAAGTTTCAGATTAATTTATTTTACACGTAAACCAAATAAAATGCAGACAAAACAGAATTCAGATCCGTAAAATAGTCCATCTGAATTATTGGAAGTCTACTTGAAATACAAGTATCTTAACAATTAGATTTGGAATCTCTAAATTTGTTGATTCAGACATGGGAAGATAATATATCTAAACTTAAACGTGATTGTAATTTCTCTCTATAATGCCAATCCTTCCTCTGTCTCTGCAACGATTTCTAGAGATAATAAAAGCTCTGAGTAGCCATCTCTTTTGCCAAATTCATGTTGTGAATGTGTTAGAGCTGTTAAAAAATAGTCATATTTTGTTAGTTAACCTAACTGTTATACAGTTACATGACAATTATGGTATTTTTGTAATATATATGTACATCTATGTGCATATCTACTATATCTTAATTGCTCATTAATGTGAATCCATTTCTCGTCTTCATGTCTCTCTTTATCCTCTTCATATCTTTTTCATGATATGTTGTTTAATAGTGGTATGAGAGCACATGAATATATGTGAGGCCAAGAGAGTAGAAATATCATAGCGGTTAAAGTTTCAAATGTTGATCCTCAGGATCTATTGGATTGTAATGCATGCTTGCAAACAATAATGAGAAAGATAGCATGGAGGTGTCATATAATCAACAAATAAAAATTTGAATATGGCCTCGAGCACGTGAAAAAGAATGTTGTCAAAAGACTCCTGCGTGGAGTGCACTTCAAAGAGGAATGAAGGAGATGTCATTTCAAGGTGTTGATTCATTTTTAAAGGTGTTGGATCAAGCCACCTAACATAATATAAGGAAATTCTATGGAGAAAGTCGTGGAACCTCATGAGTACATGATGATATGGAACCTCATGAGTACATGATGATATGGAACAGGTATAGGAACACGATGATGATCAGTGTGCTAATGAAAATGTTGATATAGATGATGATACAGGTTTTGATTATGATGATGATTTTTTGAAAAATGAACCTGAATAGTGCCAACACTGTCACCGAGTTGGACATCAGGAATTTCAGTGTTTTGATCTTCACCTATGCAGATTTTGTGGGAAGAAGAAGGGTGGCCACACAAATTTTCTCCCCAAAAAATTAAATGGGGCTACGCTAGAAGACGTGCACATACCTAAGGAAGCGTGTGCATGTCATTAGGTTCGGTATTGAACTGACGCGAGTGCATGTGTATAGCACATACACACCCAAAAGCGCGTATGTGCTCCTGTTAAACAAAATAAAAAAAGGGGGGCAGAATGTGTTCTATTTACCTTCCAAGCAACCAAGCTTCACTCACCCGGCGTGTACGTGGAGTAAGAGACCACTTCCTTCACCTATTGCACTCAAGAACTCCATCAATCAATCTACTGAGTGATCATCAATTGCATTGGATAGGTAAGATCATTGTATTTTGTCATTTTTTTTTTGTTTATTAAATTTTTAATAATTTCCAAATTCGTAAAATAATAGAATTTTTTTCAATTTCAAAGTCTAAACATATACAATGGATGAAAAAAATGTTAACATGGAGTTCGGTGGAACACAAGGAAACACAAATCTTGGAACCAATGAAAACCCTCAAAAAATCAAAATGCCCAAGAAAATCAAAACCCCCAACAAAATTTCAACCAAGACAACTTGAACCATTACGTAAATGCAATGAGAGTGCACACTCGAGAATTAAGAAACACATAGGAATCATATTGAGTGTCCCTTTCCACCTCAATTGAGAGCTCAATTGACTCCCCCATCCATGCACATCGCCAATTCACTGAGATGACCGACATAGAGCTAGGATGCAAAAGTATTATTCCACAACCATTTCCAAGGAGGAAATAAAAGCATTGGATATTACAAAGGCCCAATTATACAGTATGTTCTCCGATCCAAGAACACAACAACCATCATGTTAACTGCTAAAATATCAATGCGAAATGAAAATATAAGATACTATTTTAGTTCTAGCTCAATTCAACGTGAATTTACTTTGAATGCATTCTAACCAAGATATATGGTGTTCATACAACTACATCTAGCCACCCTTTACACCAGGAAATTTGTAGATTTTACCATCAATATCTCAACAACACTATACTCATTAAATTTTATATTGTAGCATGCGTAAGACAGTGATCAATCACCTAAATTGTACCTTTATGCAAGGTTGACATTATCAGAATCATTATGGTTTCTTAATATAAAATTGATGACACATTAAAGCGTGCTATTATCCAAGTTTTCATGACACAGTAAGAAGGAATCTGATCAGATGAAAATTAAATACACTTATCTAACCTCCTAAAAAAAAAGATGTCTTCTTACTTGTATTTAGCTACTTTAAATATAGCTTCCAGAATCTTTCCAGTGAGATCATTTGAGGATACATCACTAAACACCAAGCAGGTTCCAGTGTCAACAAAGCCAAACAACATTTTTATAGCTCAAAATTTAAGATATTACTAAAGAGAACATAATTATACAACTAAACTTCCAAAAATGAAATAAACCCCTGTTAAAATGAAATAACCAACTCTTACAGTTCTATCAAATTTGGAATCGTTACTAATGAAGGCCGGATCTCTCCACCAAGTTTATTATTTCCTATCACCCTGTTTCTTAGTAAAAGGGGAGAAGTATGAGAATAAAAATAAGGTATAGATTCTTACATTCAGTGCACAACAAATTGAAAACATATAGATGGCAAGAAACATGAAACTCAATATTACAGTTGACATTTTCCTTAATATTCCCAAAGTTATCCTCAAGTAAAATGCTATAGTATGTTTAAATAGGTAAAGTTAAATTTTGTGATTTCCTTTGTAAAAAATCCATATAGCATTCCCTTAACTATATTGAATATTACGAAGATGGCCCAAATAAATGGGAATATCCCGAATGAGATTGTTGTTTTCCATATTCAAGTTCTGTAAACTTGTCATGTTACCCACTTCATTTGGTGGCATGCCAGAGATAGACTTCAATCATGTTATTCATGAGTAGTGTTCATTTTCTAACTTGCAACATCAATTTGCATGCCCAACAAAGAAGACAAAGTCAAACCACAAAAAATAGCAGAAAAGTTGTACATGGTGCTTACTCAAGGATTAAAATGATTTTGGGTGACATTTTTTCTGATGGTAAGTTTGTTTTGAGTGTGTTGATCTCTTGCAGAGCCATTTCATTTATATTCTCAAAATACAGTTTAGTTTCTTATGGTCACAATATTAATTTATTAAATATCTTTCAGGAAATCAGAGGCACACTCGTCACTCTCTTAAAGTTTACTGATTTGGCATTTGTGTGGTAGCTGGTTGCCAAAGGCATTAAGAGATTTTTACAAAATTATTTCTTATGTAAAATGTATATTTCAGAGGCATCTTCATCTTCCTTCATCTTCCTTCAACTTCCTCACCTATTGATAATAGAAATTGACAAACATAAGAGTAAAATGACAGATGGTTATGAGATTGACCAAATCTTGTTTCAGCCTCTATCAAAACATTAAACGATGAGCAGTCTCACCAACTGTACAAGTTAGTACCTCAATTAAATATGATAATTTGATTAGATAAAGTTGTGGCTACCAATCAACAATTATATTTTCAAGATGAAAACATCGAATGATAGGCCATGCAAATCTTTAACAAGGATTTTACTACACAAGATCATGTTTTTAGATCACCTGTTAAGTTCTATGTTTCTCATGGTAAAATTGAAAATAAGTCCATTCAATGAAAACACCATGATCAATATGCCATGCAAGGTTTCATAATTAAGAGAATATCTCAAATATTGTGTAACAATACACGAGAATTATTGATAATATTTGACAAAATTAACAATATGAACTCATAAAATTATTAATTAACAATGATGAGAACCATCAACGTTCCAATGTGTTAGCTTGGTAAACATTTTCCTCAATATTTGGGGAACATAAATTCTCCAATATCAATTTTTTACAAGTTTCATATTGATTTCTAGTCCATTTCAGAAATGATAACAAAAGGAAGATGAGGAATTTTTAGTGACAACACAACAAATTTACATTTTCAGTATATTCCTTGCTCTTACAATGACAAATTACCTTTCCAAAATTGTTTCTATATAGTATATACTATAGACACAAAAGCAAAGAAATATATTAACTATGTATAGTTAGAAGCCTGTCTAACTCTACATTCCCTTTTCTTTTGTATCTATTCATAACATACCACACTCTTTTTCTTTGGGATTTGGGCCTACAACTATTGCTTCAAGAAAAACATCAAGATTGCTTAGAAACAAGAATCTATAGATGTTTTTAATTACAACTCTTCAAGCAACATAATGCTGAGCACATCACAGAATTAGGGAAACGAAAATTAGTAATAATAAATATTAAAATACTTGATATGGTAGAACACACAAAAAGCGGAAAAAGAAAGAAAAGGGTGATTTTTCTATTCTAAACATAGTAAATAGAGTGCTCACTTAAATTCCTTAGTCACATGGATTTACCTAAGTCCATACCTTTGACTACATCACAGACCATAATTCAAGTTGAAATTATATTAGAAAAAGGTACTAGTAAGCATTCCAAAACCCAATTAGAATCATCATCATCATAAGGGGATTGCAGTCATGAGCAGCTGATCAAAGATAATAATTTCTTCCCCAAACTTGAATCTTAATAGTAGGGAACCTCACCAACTAGTCCTAGCCCCTCTTATTCTCTATATAATCTCAAGATCACGATTTCCTTAAATAATAGTAATAAAGGGGATCCATCCATATGTGCTCCAAAGCCATGGAAGACGGGAGTTTATCAGACAAATTTGGTTGCTTGGACTGAGTGTGTTTATGATAGCCCACTCCTAATCTTTAAAACAGAATTATGGCATCTCTCATTATGATTTTTATAGTAGACAAATTCCCTACACTGCCAACAAATTTGATCATGAGAAATAGTTGATATTTGGGGGTAATACTGTCTTTAAGGTGATATTTTTACTGAGTAAGATGCACTTCAATTCAGACCTATATATAGCAGCAAAAAGGGACTAGTCTTAATTAATTTCAGAGACTTTTCTTCCATTAGTTAAGACTAAGAAAAGACAGTCCATGAAGAGCATAACCAGCATTAGACATAATCCTTATTTGCAGACCTGGTGAAGTTTTAAGTGAAATTTTGTGATCATAATGCCAATTTCATTAAATTTCAACAAATTAGGCAAATTTTGGACTAAGAAAGTGTGAATTTAGACTTTGAAAGTGTCAATATCAACCTTTCTAAAGTGCAAAAAAGGTTCTGAAAGTGGCAATATTGGCTTTGGAAAGTGTGTTTTTCTATTCGAATAGAGTGTTTTTTAACTACTTATGAACCTTAAAATTGCAGTTTTTTGTTATAAAACTATGAATTTCAATTTAGAAAGTGTGAATTTCAAATCAGAAAATGCAAATTTTTATTTGAAAAGTGTGAATTTCAAATCAAAAAATGCAAATTTTGATTTCAAAACTGTGAATTTCAAATCAAAAAATGCAAATTTTCATTTGGAAAGTGTGAATTTCAAATAAAAAAAATGCAATTTTTTATTTGAAAAGTGTGAATTTCAAATCGAAAAATGAAATTTTTTATTTGAAAAGTGTGAATTTCAAATAAAATAAATAAATTTTTTAATTGAAAAGTGCAATTTTCATTTGTAAATGTTCAACATTTTAAGGTAAAAAGTTCAATGTCTAAAATATTCAATCATTGTTTGAATAACAAGTCAATCGGCTAAGTTATAACATATAAAAATGGCTTTTCCTGACTTTTATTTTTCGTCAAGAAGGATCAACCGCCCCTTCTTTTCGTAGTTAATTGTGAAAACCGTTATCCATCAATTTAGCTATATCCATAATGGAGAACACAAGAAGGATCGACCAGCCCTTTTTGTAGTGTCAAACTATTATGAAAATAATATTGGGAATAAGAAGGGTTGGCCGATCCTTCAATTACGAGGGAAATGTAAAAATAGAACACCTTGGAAGTTATAACAGATAAAAATGGTTTGTCCAGTCTTCTGTTTTTTTACAAGAAGGATCGGTCGCCCCTTCTTTTCGTAGTTAATTGTGAAAACCTTTATCAAGCAATTCAACTATATCATTAATGGAGAACACAAGAATGATTAACCGACCCTTCTTGTCGTGTTGAAATATTATGAAAACAATATTGGGAATAAGAAGGGTCGACCGACCCTTCTTGCAGTGTCGAACTATTATGAAAATAATATTGGGAATAAGAAAGGTCGACCGACCCTTCAATTACGAGGGAATTGTAAAAATAGAACATCTTGGAAGGTATAACATATAAAAATGGTTTGTTCTGACTTCTGTTTTCTGACAAGAAGGATCGACCGCCCCTTCTTTTAATAGTTAATTGTGAAAACATTTATCCAACAATTCAGCTATATCAATAATGGATAACATAATAAGGATCGACCGACCCTTGTTGCACTGTCGAACTATTGTGAAAAGAATATTGGGAATAAGAAGGGTTGGCCGACCCTTCATTTATGAGGGAATTGTAAAAATAGAACACTTTGGAGAAAGAGAATCCGCTCTTTATCTGAGAATATTTCCACTTGCAAGAAAAGTCTTTGAAGCAAAACGTCTATAAATTTTGTTGTTAAAATGTTGATATCTAGTATCCCAGGGTGACACGTGGAACGCTCATATTGTGACATGTGGCATATTTGATTTGGCACAAGATTTTTGTTGTATCGTATTCGAATTCGTACTCGACAAGATTTCATATCTAGATTAACTCTCTGTAATTATATTGAGGAACTGGTCATCTGCCATTGACAAGATTTATGTCTACAATGAGTTATATTTAGAAGTATATATTCATCAACCTTCTTCCATTGTCCCTATTTCCATCTAGATTACTTTTTTGTAATTATGTTGAGGAAGTTTCCTTCTGCCATTGACAAGATGTTTGTCTACAATGAGTTATATTTAGAAGATATATTCATCATTTGACCATATTTCTCTATAAAATACTTCTCTGTAATTATATTGAAGCATATAGATGGATTTATTCAAAAGGCTGTGCACAACCATTCATTACAAAAAGGAGAGCCTGGGAGCATAAATAGATTTCCCAGTATGGCTCTATAAATTTAACAAGATGAAAAAAAAACATTGAAATTTTCCAAAATGGAGGTAACAACTCATCCAAGTAGGAATCTCTTCTACAAAAAATTATGCCGCTGAACAGAGGTTTCATCAGCAATTCTCATGTCCACAGAGGGGAATTCCTGGCAGTGGCTGCAATGTGACATCCTGGCCATCTTCAAAATTTCATCTTTTATAATATCCACTATCCCCATAAGTTCAATCAAATTGAGGTCCAAATCATCAATTGTCGATTCCTAATAGGTTAATTGTTGAGAGATATACCTCATGTCCTTAGATGACTCTCTTTGCGCTCTGATGCCCAGACAGACTGCCTCATAAACCTTTCACAGTTTTTGTTTGATTTCTTCCACATTGGACCTTAGGAACATCGTTCCATCTGCAAGGCCATTCATTGAATTGAGAGAAGAGGTTAGATCAGGGGCGGAATCAACGAGATCTGCTCATGGGTTTCAATTAAACCTTGGATCTGCTCACATTTTGAAATAAAACTTCGACCTGCCAACAATTTCAATTACAGTTTGCAATCTCAAAAGATTCTTTAGGTAAATGAAATAGTTGTTTAACCCACCAATCGTATGATCCCTAGATTTCCTCCAAACTATCTTATGAGCACGAGAGACTCTGCGAAGACCATAGGTTATATTCTCCTCTTCCTCGTGACGATGGTGGTCCACAATGCTCATAGAACTAAAGTTTACTTGTGGAAGCAATTGTAAATAAGTAAATTTACACATTTACACTACTATAATTATAGTAGTATTATACGAATACTATTCTATTTTTTTAAATAGAATCATTCTTTCTTTTTGTTTTTTTTAAATAGAAACATTATTTCCTTTTGTTTTTTTTAAATAGAAGCATTCTTTCTTCTTCTTTTTTTTAAATAGAATGAAATCTCATTAAAAGAATGAAAAGTGTTTTTAGTTATTATATTTTCTTAATTAAAGCCCTTCATGCTAGAAGGGAGGTATGAATATATAAACTTCAACCTGAAATTAAGTTCATCCCTTCAAATTTGATCCATACAGCGCCACTAGTTTTCTTGTTTATTGAAAGGATTCTGTTTTTTTAAGCAAAAAAAGAGAAACTTTGTATTATATATTGGGGAAAAATATTACATACGTCTTCTTTTCACATTGCACTTTTGAGACAAAAACTGGCATATAGAGAAATTCCCATCTCTACTATCAACCTTGGAGACTGGACATAAAGCCTTACTATTTGACATCAAAATGGTCGGCACAGAAAAGACCCAACTAGGTTGATAGGCAGATTAGAAGGATTGCAACAAAATATAAATTGTTTGGACTAAGATCACATCAAACGATATCCGAAGTAACATCAATCCCACTTTGAATGCTATGCCCCATATGCTCTCGTTGTGCCTTAACTACTGCAACGCCCTTCTCGTTTATTCTAATTTTTTCTCCTATGCATCCTTGCCATGGTGACCATGCCCATATGATGCTATTTACATTGATCATCGTATTTTCTTCTGCACCAACAACCCATTGTTGCTTTCTATCTAAACAGTTTTTGTACAAGACCTTCATATCCTCCAATGCTCATGTTGGCTTCCACCATTGCACCTCTACTTTGTAAGACCCAACAGTGTGAATTTAGATTTCAAAAGTGTCAATATCAACCTCTCTAAGTGCAAAATCAGGTTCTGAAAGTGGCAATATTGGCTTTGAAAAAGTGTGTTTTTCTATTCGAATAGTGTGTTTTTTACTACTTATGATCCTTAAAAGTGTGAATTCCAAATCAAACTATGCAAATTTTGATTTCAAATGTCTGAATTTCAAATCAAAAAATGCGAATTTTGATTTGAAAAGTGTGAATTTCAAATCAAAAAATTCAAATTTTGATTTGAAAAGTGTGAATTTCAAATCAAAAAATGAAATTTCTGATGTGAAAAGTGTGAATTTCAAATAAAAAAATGCAATTTTTTATTTGAAAAGTGGAATTTTCATTTTTTAAATGTTCAAAATTTTAAGGTCAAAAATTCAATGTCTAAAATATTCAGTCACCATTTGAATAACCAGTCAATCGGCTAATTTATAACATACAAAAATGGTTTGTCGTGACTTCGTTTTTTCGACAAGAAGGATCGGCCGCCCCTTCTTTTCATAGTTAATTGTGAAAACCTTTATCCAGCAATTCAGTTATATCCATAATGGAGAACACATGAAGGGTCAACCGACCCTTCTTGCAGTATCCAACTATTATTAAAATAATATTGGGAATACGAAGGGTCAGCCGACCCTTCAATTACGAGGAAATTGTAAAAATAGAACACCTTAGAAGTTATAACATATAAAAATGGTTTGTCCTGACTTTCGTTTTTGAACAAGAAGGATGGGTCACCCCTTTTTTTCGTATTTAATTGTGAAAACCTTTATCGAGCAATTCAGCTATATCCATAATGAAGAACACAAGAAGGATCAGCCGACGCTTCTTGTAGTGTCGAACTATTATGAAAACAAATATTGGGAATAAGAAGGGTCGACCGATCCTTCTTGCAGTGTCAAACTATTATGAAAATAATATTCGAAATACGAAGGGTCGGCCGACCCTTCAATTATGAGGGAATTTTAAAAACAAAACACCTTGGAAGTTACAAGATATAAAAATAATTATCCGAACTTCTGTTTTTCGAAAAGAAGGATTGGTCATCCCTTCTTTTCATAGTTAATTGTGAAAACCTTTATCCAACAATTCAGCTATATCCATAATGGAGAACACAGGAAGGATCGACCGACCCTTCTTGTAATGTGGAACTATTATGAATAGAATATTGGGAATAAGAAGGGTCGGCCGACCCTTCATTTATGAGGGAATTGTAACAATAGATCACCTTGGAGAAAGAGCAACTGCTCTTTCTCAGAGAATATTTCCACTTGCCAGAAAAGTCTTTGAAGGAAAACATCTATAAATTTTGTTGTTAAAATGTTGATATCGAGTATACCAGGGTGACATGTGGAATGATCATATTGTGACACATGGCATATTTGATATCTAGTATCTAGGGTGACACATGGAACGATCTTATTGTGACACGTGGCACATTGAGTATAGCGAGGTTACTAATTTTTTATTACAGATTTAGAACTTATAAATATTTATTTTTCCAAAATTAGTAATGAGGATGGATAAGACAGATGGGGAATGGTAATTATCATAGTATGGTAGGATATCATCTCTGTAGATTTTTCTGGAGTGATTGTGCAATTATCCAGCAGTTCGTGAGACTTCACGCCTAGAAATTGATGGCGTGTAGAACGTATTTGCTTCACTGGAACGTACTTGATAGGTTTGCTTGGAATTTACCCGCGTCTCTACGGGCATGCATAAGTTACCTGTGTGTCTATAGGAATGCATAATTTACTCGCGTGCTTGCTTAGAATTTACCGGTGTGTCAAATCGACGTCCACCAAATTCAGTTATCCATCATAAACAAATATTAGTAAAATTACTATTTTGGTAATTAAGATTGGGAAGATTTACATGACTTTAATGAATTGAAAATTTTCATCAGATTTATGCTTGTTTGATGCACTTGTGACATGATTGTAGTGTCCTTCTTATATGCACTTGTGACCTGAGTGTAGTGTGGAATTTTTTAGAGGGAGACGAAATGGATTTCTGTACCAACTTTGATTTAAATAAAAAATACCGGCTTGCTTGAGGTATGTCAAATTTTTTCAAGTTTCGTATGGATTCGGGGTTCTATTTTGATGATTTTGAAATGTAGTAATTGGCAATATTTTGATGGACAGTATTTTGATGGAACTCTTGTTTTTTTAAAACTTTTTCGATGGTAGCTTTTTTTTGTGGTTGGTTTTTAGGTTTTTTTACATCCTTTTGACTTATAATTTTGTGTGGTATTTCGTGAATAAACAAGACATTGAATACGAAAACAACAATATCAATACGCTTATTGGAAATTGTAAATATTATAAAAAAAATTAATGTCTTTAAATAAAGAGAGTGTGGCCCTCATATTTGTTTTGGATTTTGATTTTTTATTATTATTTTGGAATGGGGTGGAAAGCCACTATATATTTTATTTATTTACCAAGGAAAGTAAGAGATCATTGCTTGTTACCATAGATGCACTTTCTTTTAGTGTGGACTGGAAATCCTCCATATATTTTATTTATTTATCCAGAAAAGTATGGTATCATTGCTTGTTACTTTACATCTATTTTACTTTTGGCTTGAACTGAAATTACCATGACGACGCCACGAACAAAGGATCTCGAGGCTGATATACCCATTTTTATCACTATTTTCTTTTATATATATATATATGGTGACCACCTGTGGGATCGACCTTTGTGTTTAACTGCTGCAATATTCTATGACTTTGTATGTTGCATTCAATAGGGATAGGATGAACTCTATTTTTCATATTGCTTATTGATTATTGTTCCTTTGTTGATTTTTGAAAGAAAGGCTTGTTTTCATGAGAATGCTCCATACATTAATTTAAGTAATTTCATTGCTTTTAGAAAGAAGAGATCTCTGCCAACGCATGCTCAAATTTCTAGTTATTGCTTAAGTTATTGTATTTTCTTGTTTGCTGGGAAGCGGGGATGATCGAGCGACCTTCCTATTAATGCTATGCCTTGCTGCTACATATTTATTATGATGTCAAGGAGCTTGGAGACCCCACCATGGTTCCATCCCAAGCCCCAAATTATTCAACTGATGTGTCATTATCATGATATTAAAGATTCAACATTTCCTGGAATGATCATTTGCATACACAAATTGCTTGACTATTGTTACATAAAATGTAAAATGACAGGCACTAAAAACATGTTACCGTCATCAAATTTTTAATTGACGAGGAACGAGAACATAATTGTACAAGTAAAATTCACTTCGACAAGCATTATGGACAACCATCGTCAAGAGGAAGAGGTGAAGAGGAAGAGGCTCAATAGGGAACAAATCCTTTTGGAGGATAGTCGTAGAGTCTCTTCTGCTCATAGGATAGTTTGGAGGCAATGTAGGATTTTTGAACTGGACCTATCGTTTGAAGTGCAGAAGGATATCCAAGGTGTGGAGCGGGAGCTATGGAAAAATGTTGGTAAAGATACCTTGCAGGAGGAAAGCCAGAAGTTGGAAAATTGGGTTGAGGAACCTGGGAGCACTACTAGCTGTTTAACCCTGTACAAGCGAACTATTTTCCGTTACTGGGGAATGAAAAAATTAGTGGGGTATGCTCTTACGGACCGTATGCAAAAAGAGGATCTGGCGCAGAACAAACTTGAAGATGAAACCAGGGAGATGAACCAGAATATGGACTTCTTTCTTCAATACACGGGGCTCCATATTCCTGATGCTACCACGACTGCACAGGAAGAAAATCTTGGTAAAGATACTCTACAGGAGGAAAGCCAGGAGCTAGAAAATCTGGCCATGGACCTAGGGAACACTACTGGTCGTTTAACCCTGTATGAGCGCGTTGTTTCCCTTTACTGGGTAATGAAAAACTTTGTGGGGTATGCTCTTATGAACTGTATGCAAAAAGAGGATCCGGTGCAGAACTCGCTTCAAGAAAAAAACTAGGGAGTTGAACCAGAAGATGGGCTTGTTGCTGCAATCCATGTGCCTTTATATTCTTGATGCTACCACGACTGCACCGGAAGAAAATGCTCAAGGCCGTTTCCCGGACGTGCGTTATATTTTATTGTAATGTTGTTATGCTCTCTAGTGATTGGGGGTTGTTTCTCCCATGTAGTTGGTGTGCTTTTTTGGTTTATATCATAGTAGCAAAATACGGCCATATTAGTAGTTGCTGCACGGAAATTCCAACAATGTTAAAAATACTGTGAACATTCAAGATGATACGACTTCGGTAGAGCTCCTTTGTTCTTCATTTTTTTAAGTCATTTGTATAATAGTAGATTTATGTATATTTTTAACTTTTATTTTTAACATTTTAAGTCATTTTATATTTACTATGTAGTTGTCATTTTAAATTTAAGTTTTATGATTTTACTATCTATTTAGTAATTCTATTAGGATTGGAGAGGGAATGGGGATGAGGACATCATAAACATTGCTATATTATATGATATGCCATGTATTGACTTTGAATTTGAGATTTGTTTCAAAGTGTTTTCAATGAATTTGAGGTATGTTTCAAATGGTTTTAAATGAATAATGAATGACATGTTAAAATTTGGAATGATATATGTATAATCTTATTTTTTAAAATTAAAATTGCATTTTTTTTGTATTTATATGATCTCTACTACTGTATTTTATCCGTACTTGATTTTTTTTGTATCGTATTCGTACTTGACAAGATTTATGTCTAAATACGGTAGTAGACATCTTATTCGAATTCGAATACTCTTTTTTTTTTCTTTCACAAATATGGTTGAGAGCTTTTATATATAAGAAAAGATAAATAACAGAGTTACATAGTGATGGAGCAGGTCTGCTTCCCAACATGGAGGAGCTAACCAGTCTCTACATTCATCTTTTACCCGTCTGTAACTAACATAACAAAGTTCTTGCCTATTACAACTATAAATTCGAACAAACTGCCCTATGAGCTTCAAATAGAAACGATACATTGAGGAATCATTTTTCTTCTATCTTCTTCTACTTAATACAAAAAACCAAAAATTTCTACACACGAATTTCTCATAACCACAATGCAAGAGTTCCAATACATCCTAACCATGCCAAAATAAAGGCCCAAAAGAACCTGAGGGGTCACCCTAGTAGTAGGTTAAAACTGATGACGGAGCTTTGGTTCTACTCCTCACACCTTGCCTTTCAGAATCTCCTACTTTAGGTCTCGAAGATCAGCTCGCATTCCATCAATCTTTCCCTCTATGATTTTGGCGCAGGAGTGAACCGCACTGATTTGGGAATCCAAATTGACCAAGCAGAGGCATCCATTGTCCAAGACTTCAACGAGACTGTCCACCTTCATATTGTGTTTTTTGTTGTTTTCATGTACCTCATTGTTTGTTTCTTGAGCTAGGGTAAAAATATGCTACATTGCCTTCCTGATTTCATAATTTTCACCACGCAATAAACAAACCTAGGATTCCAACTCCTACACGTATTCCTTAACCTTCTTTGGCATGCTATCAGCTTCCTGCGCTGAACAAGAACCACCACCATTAACCATGAAAGGGAAGGAATTATGCACTTGTTGACAACTATCTTCTTGAGTACTAAGATGAAAAAGAACCAAACCACTCTGACTCCCGAGAAAAGAGGGATTTTTCTTCCTGAAATCGGGTAATGTAGAGTCTCTTGTGTGGGGGATGGTTTTCTTGTAGAGAAGAAACCTAGCAGATGCTATGGATTCGGCCATCTTCTCGAGTGCTGAAGGAATACAATGTTTCCAACCTTTCGACCACCTCACATTGAAACTATGAAAACCTTGCATCCCAGCTGCATTCAAGATGTGCATGCCGACCATGTGGAGTCCATCTACCTCTAGTGTGCGGTCTCCCGAGGCGGAGATTTGGGTTGAAAACTTTAGAAAGAGCTCCTTCATCGAGCAAAATTAAAACCTTGAATGTGGATGGATTATTTTTAAGACTCCAACCCAAATTTGTATTCTCCTTATGATTTGAGAACATTGGGTTTCTTCCCGGATGGTAAGACAATGCAGTGTTTAGGGAATCCATACCTTGTGTGTCACCGTCTGATTGCTAACCAGGACTCCACCATCCTGAATTACACCAATATTTATTACAAAAAAGAGATCCTCAGAGAATAAATAGATTTCCCAGTATGGCTCTGTAAGATTAACAAGATGCAAAAAAAACATTCAAATTTTCCAAAATGGAGGTAACAACTCATCCAAGTAGGGATCTCTTCTAAAAAATGACGTATTATTGAGAGACATACCTCATGTCGTCGGCTGACTTCCTGTGTGCTTTGATTCCCAAGCAGACTGCCTCATAAACCTCATGTCGTCGACTAACTCTCTTTCGTCAGTTAACTCTCTATCGTCAATTGACTCTTTTCACATTGCACTTCTGAGACAAAAATTGCCATATAGAGAAATTCCAATGTCTACTATACCCTTTGGAGACTAAACATAAATCCTTATTGTTTGACATCAAAAAATTTGGAAAAGAAAAGAACCATCCAGGTTGATAGATAGACTAGAATGATTGCAACAAAATATAATTTGTTTGGGATAATATCACATCAAACGATATCCAAAGGAACATCCATCCCACTCTAAACACTATGCCCCATATTTTCTCGTTGTGCCTTGACTACTGCAAGGCCCTTCTCGTTTATTCTATTTTTTTCTCCTGTCCATCCTTGCCTTGGTGACCATGCCCATATGATGCTATTTACATCGATCTTCATATTTTATTCTGCACCAACAACCCATTTTTGCTTTCTATCTAAGCAGTTTTTGTACAAGACCTTCAAATCCTTCGATGCTCCTGTTGTCTTCCACCATTGCACATCTACTTTGTAAGACCCAACTGTTGAAATATTGTAACTTCAAAGAATATTATATTTGTACTTTATTATTCCGGAGATGTTTCATTCCTCCGTGAAGATCTTATTGTATATCCGGAGATGTTTATTCCTCCATCAGAATATGGTAACTTGGGTTATTAGACTTCCCTAGTGGGGGTCGGCCCTGTATGTGTTATGTGGGTCAAAGGGTTGTTAGACCACCCTAGTGGGGTTGTCCCAGTCAGTTGTAGTGGGGTGTTTAACCCAGTGGTAAAGTTGGGGCCGACCTAGTTAATATAAAGTACAAGTCGGAGATGTATATAAATAGAGGAGGTGTGTTCCTCATTATACACACACTTCCCTCACTTAGAATGTAGCGCACTTATGGAGGAGAGGTCGGCTATGGTGGAGGAAGAGATCATGTCTTTGGTTTTCATCTTTGTATATTTCTAGTCATCTATATTGAGAAAGCTTTGCTTGGTTTTCTACCCCATGAGGGTTTCCCAGGATAAATATGTGTCTCTTGTGTTTATGCTATGCTTGTTGTTTCTTCAGTGATCCTGTATATGCTATTATTGTGAAATGGAATGTAATGCTAATATTTTCTGTCTTAGCATATTGAATCCTAACATTGTATTAGAGCTAACCTAAAGGAAGGCAATGTATGGGACTTACGACACTTGCTTTACTTACGACAATTTGAAGGTTAGGGTTTTATATAGCAAAAACCAGTCATCGTGGAACTTTTGCTATAAATCCATTTTGGCGAGGTTTCAAGCTCTAAAACCTTTACAAGTCGTAGATAACATCCCCAGCTACCTTGTTTCAAAAGGGAACCCTCATATTCGTTGTACTTTGTGAGTTATGTTCAGTACAAGTTAGGGTTTCTGCCTCTTCCAGATCTCAGTCAAAATCAGGTGACCTAGGAAAAAATGTCATAACTTAGGCTAGGAAGCTTCAAATGAAATTTTGTAAAAAGTGACAGGTAGTACACAGACTGCAATATCTCAAGAAACACTTTCAGAGGCTGAAGTTGAACCAGTGACACGTGGCACTCCGTACAAGTTCGCTCATCTGTTTTATCCCATAAACAGGTCACGTTGCGACACTTGGCATAACTCTCTTCAGAAAATCCATTTGCGGTCAGAATTGTCAGGATGGAAAGATGACAGGTCACGCTACCACAAAAAAAAATTTCCGACCCTGTGGATCAAAAAGTTCGGAGTTACAGCAGAAACAATCAAGTACATATTTCTGTCAAAACATAATTATTTTTGGAGCACCTTCATTCATGGCTTCCGAAATTTAGGGTTTCGGAGAAAGTTGGAATTTTTGGAATCGAAGTCCACGGCTGAATGATACTCAAGAAAATCAAAATTTAGAGACCAAGATTGATTTTTTTTGTTGGGTAGAAGACCGGGCTTGATCAAACCCCAGTTCGGGATTTTGATCGGAAAGGTGGAAAATTTGGGCTTCAACAAAAGTTGGAAATTTTGAAATCTGTGACCACGGCTGGGAGCTCCTCAGAAAAATAAGAGTTTAGAGCCTTGGATTGAACCTTTTGATTGGGAAGAAGGGTGGGCTTCATCAAACCCTAGTTCGGGATCGTGTCCAAAAGATCCAGAAGTTTCGAAGGAAATTTTGAGTGGTCAAATTTTGGAGATTTCAAAATTGAAGTATGCTAGTTTGATCAGCTCAGCAAGACACATCCTTCCATCCATTCAGAAATGTGAAAGTCAAAGATTGAATTTTTAGGGTTTCTCTAGCAAACCCTAATCAAGCTCAAGATCAAGTTTCAGGGGGAGTTGAGACTAAGGCCTTACATAAGAAGACTACAAGAAGTCTTGATAGGTATGACTTAAGGAGGTTCAGGTATGTCTTGAAATCTAATTCCTGATTAAGTTCATAATATGTTTGTCTTCATATTATTTATTAGTACAATATTGATTAATGTTAGAATTGTCTTATCACCCTAGTAACAGCATGAATGCATGTAAATGATAGAAGACATTCATTGATTAGAGCTATATGATTGTACTAATGCAATGTGGTGTTGTATGAGGTTGATGTTGTCTGCTAACAAGATACAGGCACATCACGAAAGACAAATCAAGTTCGATGACCATGACAACATGAAGACAAAGACTCATCCATAATCTTTGTTCTACTTACGAGGTATGTATGACTTTGTTATATTATGCTTAAACTATGAGATATGCAGGTTCCAGCACAAGATCTCTAAATCATTGAAGAGAACAAAGAAGATATTGATTAGGTATGTTAGACATAACTAAGCAGGTATACTAATCCAGGTATGTTTTCCTATATCATACCTTGTGTTAGGATCTTTTATATAAGTATACTTGGTATGATTGGTTATGCTTATTCATAAAGTTAGTAATCAAGGGTTTATGAATATTATGTCTCTTATCTTGATTGATGATTTAACTAACCAGAAGAGTACTATGATCAAACAAGAATATGCATGAGTAAAAGAAGACTTCCCTGAAACCTTGGATACTAATGTTTATTATCTATGATCATGACTATACATATTCAAGATTATTTAGAATTATAATGTTTTGATAATATTGAGAATATACTAATGAATGTATGTTTGTGTATGAGATCATGAGGATGACACTAGTGCACACTTGAGCATGCACAGTGGTACAGAATGAATAGAAGTTCAAAAGACATTTAGAAGATCAAGCGGGAGGCAACCACACAAACATAAAAGATAAGTATTTGAGTTGTTATTTGAAATAGTAAATGATATTGCTTCTAATAGGTTGTATGCATATTTGTATTCCTAGAATATTACATGTTGAGTGTAAACATTCATAGAACATTGAACAATATACTACTAATATGCATATGATTGGTAAGTTGGACAAACATTCCATTGTTTCTTTTCTAGAATGAAACATCTTTGTTGACATGCTGAGAGCTATGCACACTCTCGATAGTATGTTCTGGTAGAGATGGAAGGCATCTAGATAGCCACTGTATGCATACAAGATATGGAAAAGTGTTGTGCCAAAGTATTGGTCAAGATAGTTGCATAACTATGTAAATGATATCTGTATGCATAATAGGTTATCATGTCAACATGATTTCATGATTATGAAGTATCACTAATCATGTACTTAATTTTGATTTGTAGGAAAGATCATGACAAATGATGAACACGGAACAGGTGATGGATGTTCAACAAAAATATTTACAAATCAAACACACTATAGAAGGCTCGTGGCTAGAAGATTCTCTTAGAAAGAGGAAGAGAATCATGATGAGATGTTTGCTCCAAGTGACTAGATAAATGGTGTAATAAAGAAGAAGTGTGAATTAGGTTCTGTATGCAGGATCGATAGTTAATTGATGATGATCCTAATGATCACCATGAGTGATGTGGATCTCAACCTTTTCTACAAGGTTGAATATGGTTTCTATATACAGATGGCATGGATACAACAAGGAACTCACCACAAAGTTCGACTGATATTGAGGCTCATATCAGTAGACCCATCTGACGAGAGATGGGACAGATAGATGGCTGCAGAAATGAAAATTAAAGATCTCAGATTGATGCATTACTTCCTAGGTCTAGAAGTATGGCAAGGCTCAGAAGGAATCCTTCTCATCCCAGGAAAGTATGCTGTAGAAATATTGAGAAGAATTTATATGTTGGAATGTGAATCCATGGCCACTCTCATGGATTCTATCTTGAAGCTGTTAGGGGATGACTCATCAGAGTTAGTGGATATAACTCTGTACAGTCAAATTATTGGGTCATTGATGTATCTAACAAATACTAGGTCAGATATAAGCTTTGTTGTGAACACCTTGAGTTCACCTAATAAGTTGAAAAGCATGTGATGAGGCACCTAAAGGATACGATAGACTTTGATCTATGCTATCTGGAGATCATGACTTCAGATGGCTACACAGATGTTGATTGAGCAGAAAGTGTTTTAGATAGGAAGAAAACATCGAGAGGATGTTATTGTCTCGGATCAGCCATGATCTCGTGGTTTAGAAGGAAGTAGTCTAGAGTGGCTCTCAGAAAAAGCGGAATATATGGCTTCTTGCTCTGCTATTTGTGAAGCAATATGGCTTCAGGATTGTATGAATTAGAAATGGACCCTACTGTGATCCTATGTGAAAAACAGAGTTGTATCAAGATGGCAGAGAATCCAGTGTTCCATGATAAGTCAAAGCACATAGGGATCTAACAAGATATGGTACAGAAAGGAACTATAAAGTTCTAATTTGTAACAAGTTACCATTGTACTAACCAAACCTCTACCTCAACTGAACAAGTTACCGACATACTAACCAAACTTCTACCTCAAGAAAAATTTGAGTATTTTCGAGACAAGCATGGAAGGACCCTCCTCGAAAGGGGGAGTGATGTGGTCACTTATGATGAGATTTCCTACATCGATAGTGAGGTTGATGATGTCGATACCTATATTGGTGATGCCGACAGAGAGGTTGGTGGATGGTCCTTAGACAAGGTCTAAGTTGACAAGGGGATTGCATCATCCTTGAACACATGTTCTAAAAAGATCTGTAGACATATGTCTTCAAGAATGAAGTCCCTAGTGGATAAGTGGGGATTGGATCATCCCTGGACTTCAGTCCTAAAGAGAGCTGTAGATGTATGTCTTCGAGAATGAATTCCTTCGTGGACATGTGAGGATTGGATAATCCTTGGACTTCAGTCCTAAAGTGATCCATAGACGTATGGTCTCCGAGAATAAAGTCCTTAGTGGACAAGTGGGGATTGTATCATCCTCGGACTTCGGTCCCTTGAATTGATCCGTAGACGTATGGTCTCTGAGAATGAAGTCCTTGGTTGACAGGTGGGGATTGTATCATCCCCGAACTTAGGTCACTTGAATTGATCTGTAGACGTATGGTCTCCGAGAATGAAGTCCTTAGTGAACAGGTGGGGATTGTATCATCCCCGGACTTCGGTCCCTTGAATTTATCCATATTAGTAGCACTTATGATTTAAGTACTTGAAACATGTCATGAAGGCTTTTGAAGACCATTGTTATCACAACTTTAGATCTCTTATTATTCAAACCTGACATATTGATAACATTATCACATGCTTGTCGCAACTTTTACATTGTAAGATCTCACATGACGATCATATCAATTGTTTCCCTAATGAATGCCAACATCGATTACAGCAGAAGTATAGTGCAAAAATATCTCTAGCTACATTTACAAGTGTTAGGATAAAAATACTACAGATCGATAAAGATAAACCCAAAATTACATACCATCGACATCTTCATGCATGGCAGTATATATACATTTATCTAAAACACAGAGACGACTAGCTGAAGCTTATAACTTGTCTTGAATAACTGAAATTACTCTATTACCTTACCTGCAGATCTACGAAAGAAAAGAATCCAATGCTTTAGCTATCAAAGCTAAGTAAACCCAAGGGCATCCTGTAGGAACCCCTTCAGAAATATGCCAACAATTCATCGGTATTGTTACGCGATCATTACACATAACGAAATAAACATTGTTCTTTCGCATCTTATTTATAACCAGGTATATTTTTATGTTTAAGAATAAATACGACAATTTTATGAAGTTGTTATTATCTATTAAGTTAAATAACTTTCATTCCGCATATAGCATTTCTCTTATGATTTAGGCTATATCAAAATTTTTTAATTTTTGCGACTTTTGGGATGTTACACTCTCATCTAAACCTGCATTTATATGTAGAAATTTTTCAGAACTAACCTCACATGGTACAATATAAGATCCTAGTTATTCTTCAGTTGAAAAGACACAATATGTACTTGTAAATGTTGAGAGACTCATGTTTTCTTGAGATTCGTCTCTAAAAATCTGGTCAAGTTGGGAAAAAGACCGAGGAAAGTCTATACATGTGGTGGAGGAAATAAATTGATTCAACACATTTTCGATATTTTGTTCGTGAAGTGCCCAAGAAAGGTCACTAACAAGGGAAATTTATTCCAGGTTTTCTTCTCCAAAAGGACAATCTAACCAAAATAAGCTCTCAGCTACGGGCTGTGCTGGTGGATATAAAGCTAGGCTTCTTGTAGATAACCCATTAGAGATAACCATTTATCCATCCCTACATCCTATGAATGCATTGGCGGTAGCCAGCCAGGGTCTTCCTAAAATGATAGGATGCCCTCTAGATGGATATTTTGATTATATAACCATGAATTCCACGAGATATTCCCATGAGGCTACTAACACCATAATATCATCTAAAATCCCAGTAGGTTGTACCATAGTACGATCTGCTAGTTCTAACATTGTTGGGGTAGGGCGGAGGAATGGTCCTAATTGGAGAGCTTCTAAAACTGTAGTAGTAATTAGGCTAATAGAAACCCCTAGATCAATGAGTTTGTTTCCTATAGTAGTGTTGTTAATGAGAACAGTTACTACAGGATTTCTTGGATTTGTATACTTTAGGATTCTAGGCTGTTCTGCTATACAATCTGAGATTTCTCCTATGACATGTATTGTTGGAGGGTCTTTTTGTTTCTTACTTGGTCTCTTAATGCAGAGTTCTTTTATCACTTTACAAAAGATTGGTATATATTTAATGGCTTGTAATAAAGGAATCTTAATACAAATATTTTTCAATTCATTAATGATGTTATATTCTGGGTAAGTTACAGGTTTTTCTATTGTTAGACGCTCTGGATATGGAGGTGATTTATTTCCTGATATCACTTCTTTATGAGGAAGGTTATGCATTGAAGATTTAGGAACAACCACAATTTCAAGAATGGCATCATTTAAAATTTCATTAGGTATATTTTCTTCTTCATTTTCTTCTTGAATAACAACTGATGACTTAGGATGATCTTGCAAAACTCTTCTAGACCGCAATTGAACTTCATGTATTGGTGCGGACGAAATAGCATATGATGGAAGAGGTAATAACCCAATGTTATTAAGAGCTTGGGTTGGTTTGTTGTCAGGATTCAATATCGGTTGTGTGGGTAATATTATGGGTCTTGGAGGGTTCATATTTTGGAAATGATGAGGTTGATTTGGGATAGGTGGTAGTGAAGGAGGTGCATATCCAGGTAAAAGTTGTTGAACATTAGGTTGGTAAGGATAGTTAGGCATAGGAGGAGGTGTTTGAGTATAAGTTTTTCCTCTGCATCCATGTGGCCATTACTGTTGTTGAGCATTTTGAGGAGGGTACTGCGGCGGCCAATTTTGCCAACCTGAAGTGTTCCATTGTTGTGGAGGTTGATAAGGATGGTAGTAAGGTGGAAATTGGAATGATGGATCCTGACCCGAAGGTTGATCCCTAGGCTTCCAAGGCCTCCTAGATGTTTCACCAAAAATTCCACTCTTGTATACAGCTTGCAACCCGAGCAACGATGGACAACTATCAGTGGGATGCTCTTCTGTACAGAGGTGACAAACTGAAACATTGTTTAATGGACATTCTCTTTGAGGATGTTTAGTTCTACACCTATGGCAGAAAATACTCATTGCTACATGCTCTTCATCTTGTCTCTTTTTATCTTATAGTGCATCTAGCTGAGAACCCATAGCTCCTAAAATATCTATTTTGAAGTTTTCTAACAGGTTCCCTAACTCTACCCTTGTAACTCCACCAGGACCGAATGTGTTTCCTTTTGAATTCCTAACATAAGATTCTCGAAAGCATCTTCCACCTTTCCCTCTCCTCCTAGACTAATTCCTACATAGTTCACAAATATCTGCAAAAGATTTATGAAAAATGTCTCCTGCTGCCATGAGATTAAAGTTATCCAAGAATTCTTCTAAGATTCCTTTAAGGAAGAGTGTTCTTATTGCATCTTCTGGAAGATCACTATATTTAGATTTTTGTAACACATAGTTAAATCTTTCAAGATAGTATTCCACGGTCTCGTCTTCAAGCTATTGAATTTTAAAATTATCATTGTGAGAGCCCTATGGTCTATAGTAATCCTGATATTTCTGAAGAAATGCATTCTTCATGTCTTCCCAAGATTTAATACTAGATTCTTCGAATCCCATGAACCATCGAAGAGAAGAATCTTTTAATGTGGAAGGAAAAAGTTTTAGTTTTGGCCATATTGTAGGTAATTGTAACTTCTACAAAAGATGTCAAACTCAAATAGGAATGTGTCCGGATCCTCACTACTTTTCCCATAAAAAGTTAGTAATGAGGAGGGAGGGATGTTTTTCATAGCAACATCTTGTGTAGTGTCTAAGATAGGGAACCTGGAGGTACATTCAGTTCTAACTTCTCCATCTTCTTCATCTTGTTGGACACGATCTTCATTTTCATCCTCCATGAAGATTTTATTACCAAAGAGAGAAAATCTAGGTGGTTCCTTCTTGGTGAATATGGGATATCCCAACGTTCTTTTTCAGGAAGGGTATTTTTCTTTTTAGGAGGAAAATGATCAGCTACGTGAGAATCCAGTCCTGGAGGTTCTACTGTTGTTGTGTCAATCTCTGAGATGACGATGTTTGTAGAGATCCCAAAAAGAGCATCTACTTATGCAAGATTGACAAAATCTACCAAATCTGGACCACCTACTATTGAAAAAGTAGCGTCTTTGGGATTTTGGACTACTGGAGGATTAAGAAGTTTCAAAATTTTATCCTTCAGAGTTTCCTCTTGTCTAAGATCAGTCTCAGTATGAGCTTGAGGTTCTTCTAGTGGAATTTGTTTATGAACAGACTATTCTGATGCCCCTATGATTTCCTTTAAAATGTTTCCAGAAAAGTTTTCTTTAGCCTTCCAAGTAGGACTATCCCCTTTAGGTGTCTTCCAATACCTTTCTATTGAGTTAGTAGTTGGGGTGGCATGTCCCCCGTATAGGTTAGTAGGAATTTTAGTTTTAATAAATCTACCTTGTGAATATCTAGACCTATTCATGAAAACAAATTATAACTAAAAGAAACTCTGACTGCATAACTACTACTACTGGGTTTTGGGGATGCCTATTATAACAGATGCGCAGGTTCTTACCTCTCGTCTTACCACTCAACCGCCACCAGCCTAATCTAAGTTATCACTAAGTTTTGGAAGAGAATTTATACCTATCTTCAATTGAATTCTACCTATTTCAACTCCCCGACAACGCTGTGTGAGCTCTCTCAAATAAAAACACCTAATATTAATTATCAACCAGGATTAGTAAACTTAGAGTTGAAGCAAAATATATGCCAAGGTAGAAAAGGATGTAAAGTTTCAAGTTTGTCAGACCTAAAAAAATGTTTAGTAAGGAAAAAGATCGAAAGATCTTTCAAAATGAAAAACCGAGTTAAATATTTGAGAATACAATTAAATCACAGATCAAAATATTACTAGATCATACTACTCTACTTCTATGGTTAATTAATAAGAAAGATGGAAACAAATACAGAAACACAAATTACTTCTAGAAAAAGTAAGAAACGACTAAATTAAACTTTTAGATAACAACTATGAACAGAATCAAAGCTACGGATATTAGATGTTTAATAGGGAGAACTTGTAAATGTAAATTAATTTAGACTAAACCATCTAATTCCACTCTTCTTGATTATGTACATCAAATGTAATAGGAACTCGAGTAAATGTATCGTAATGACTTTCAAATGTAATGAGGAAGCTAAATGGAATTAAATCTAACTTAACTTTTACAAACAAATGTAAACTAAAAATCAACAAACTACCACTAACTTTAAACATTATGAACTACTATCTATCCATATGTGAACAACATGAAACTAATGTAAGTTAGAAGCAAATAGAAAACTTAACAAAGATGTTAAACTGAACTATATTAGATTTGGAAGCAAGTAGAAAACTTGATAAAGATATTTTATTATTAATCCAAATCTTGCAACATGAACATCTTTATTAAATAGAAATTAGTCTTAAGATTAACAAACTAAAACAACTCAACGAATAGAATTATCAACTATAACTTGGAAATAAACTATTTAGAAACAACATTCATACATTCTAAATAGTAACTAAGTAACAAAACATGTTAAAGAACTAAAGTTTGGAAGAAAGATAAGAATAGGATAAGGAGGAAGTAAGAAAGGAGGAAATAATGATGAAAATTGAATTAAAAACTCCAAACAACATAAAACAAGATTAAATTACATCTCAAACTATTAAGAAGGAACATGAAGAATGATGATCAAGAGGCAGAAGAAATTAGATTCAGAAAAAAAGGCCTGAAATAATATAGAAAACACACAGGTCCGAATGACGATCCTAACGTCGATCTAAATGGCAGTCCGAATGACGATCCGAATGGAGGAAAACGTTTTAAAGGGAGGGAAAGAAGAGTTTTTGGATGATTTAATTGCCAGCTGGCTTATGCAAATGATCCTACTGTGTACATGAAGCTGTAGAGATATTATTAGAGGCTAAGAAATTATCTATGCGAATCATTACCTAAGGGGAAGAATGATTTTATAAGAAGTAGGAAGAAAGTTGGAATAGAAGAAGGGAGAAGGTTGGAATAGAAGAAAGAATAATTAACCTACAACAAACAGGAAGAAAAACTAGCAGAGGAGAAAAGAAAGAAAGGAATGCTAACTATGGAAGAAACTGGAAGCAATATCTAACTATGATGATGGAAGAAGGACTGAAAACAAACTACAAATTATTAAACTATTGAACTATTGGTCAACCATTCTAAATCAAAAGAAGGAAGGTTGTATTAACAACAGAATATCAATTACAGAGGAATGAAGATAATACACAGGAAAATGAATTAGATTACACATAGGAAATAAACTAGTTAATTGCAAGAAAAGAAATGCAGAAAATGTAAATAAAACCTCCGGTTGATGAGGGGGCCTTCCCAGCAATTGGAGGGTGAACTAGCTCAACTTAAATGACTACCAGCAGAACATCAACAAGTTGCTACTTCCATTAACTTGAGAAGAATTACAGACTCTGTCTTCACACTATCTACAACTGCAAATTCTTGGACTAAGACTGGAAAAACATCGTGAATTCAGAAGCTAACTCATCTCAATCACAGAGGCGGCTATTTATAAGTTACAATGGTGAGAGGGTTGACAGAGTCGACCTCTCTAATAATAGGAGTTTTTAAATGACTGTAACTGTTGATTTAATTGATACATGCCAACGCAAGGAGCGTTCTTCAGACTTTGACGAGGTTAGTTCCTTCACAGAGTAGCTGCAGCGTTGATCTAACTCAGATGTGGATGAGCAATGTGCTGGCAGACTAAATCATGGGCAGGCGAAATCCTTCTAGAACAACGGCATGAATGAACGTGAGCAGGCGTGAATAGGTGTGCGTAACTCCCGGCCAAACGAACAAGAAAACTGGTGCCCTGGAGTGCTGACATGGGAACAAGAGTTACGTCAACATACTAAGTATGATTCTAGGATGAATGCGCAGACTAACCGGAGGTTAAAGTGTTCACGTCGATGTGAGATGTGCTGTCAGGCTTGGGGAGCATAAGGATGGATCTTCTAGAGTAATAGCTCATTAACTAGGCCCATTACGTGTCGAACAGAACCCATGTGTCCTTCTCTTCATTCAATGGTCTAAGATGTGTCAACCATGGATTCCGCGGGCTGAACGGAGGGCTGAACAATGAGATGAACCCGTTTTAGGATGAGCACGTAATGCATGGTCTGAATGATGGGTCATTCGCAAATCATAGCATGTCAATTAAAACCATAAGTGTTAATTATGCCCAAAAACATCATTTTAATCATAAATAAACCATAATATATGAAACATAATAATATTTGCATGGTAAGTGAATTTGTGCATACCTGGACAATTTGATGAGATGAATGGCTAAGAAAACAACTTACTATAGCAAAAACGATAGAAATAACACCAGTTTGAGTAAACTGAATGATAAAAAATGGTGACAAAATTGGACACCAATAGTTGGCAGCAATGATGTATGTCATATGAGACAGTGTACTCAGAGTCAGTTGTACTATAGTAGTGTCCTTCGTTTGACAAGCCATTGCCATTCTTTCTGTCAAAGCATTTCACCTGTCCAATCTTTCAACAGCTTCATGCTTTCGGGGGCATTCTGTTACACCTAAAATCCTACCATCATGAGATTCAGTGTATACACCCCTAAAGTTCCATTGGCTAAGTCATTCACCTCGAAGAGATATTATTGCACTTTTGCTAGGTTTTGAGAGGTCGTCATAGGTTGCACTCATGCAACCTGCTACGCCGCATCTTTCTCTACTCCAAGGTATGATGAATTCAGTTAATGGACAAAAATAGGCCTTTCAAGCTCATTCTCAAAGCCTGTTGACTTGGATCCTTATCCCTGACCTATTGGGGGAGCTGGTACTCAGTTCCTAACCTTTTGGAAGGATCCCCTATCTCTCTCCTACCATATCTCAGCCTACCCTATCCATACCCTATCCACTTAGCCCTATATAAGTGAAGCTCTACCCCTCTCCAAAGGGGGGAATTCTATAGTGTCTACATGCTGGTGAAATCACATTGGGGAGATCTCTAACTCATCCATTGAGAGACTCACACTTCCTTGGAAGGATGGAAATTGGCTTGGATGGAGAAGGGCTACTACGCTAATCCTTGGTTGTAGTCTATTCCTATCTATGTACTTTCCTGATTTACAGTAATATAAATGCTTTCCACCAATATTGTTCATGTTTGATGATATTGTGTAGTTTACCTGCTTAATTGTTTACTTAGATCTCTTATTGTATAGATGTTGTTTACTCGTTTGCATTGTTCTACGTGTCTTGACAGGTCTTGCAGCTGAGATCTGACGACCGCAGGACGTGGAACAACATCCAGGAGAAAGGATTGCGAAGTTGACGTAAGGAATCTAGTACTTGATCCTTAAGTAGATCTAGGGAAGTTGTTTGTAGTCTGTTGTATTTGTTCTAGACTCACTTTCAGCTAGGGAGATCCAACTAATGTCCGCTCGAGTGGATTGTCCATCAAACATGCTTCACATGCGCTATTTCTGTGAAGGCGATCTCAGGATCTCTTCTTTCGAATATTCCATCCAATCTTCTTGTAAAATATTATAAGTGGTCACTTGATCATGCCCAAGTGTTTTCAGGACATGAAACCACCAATCATTGGCTTCCCCATCTAATTACAAAGTATCCAACTTAATGGCATCTCTCAGCCATTGGATTTAATTGAAAATAAGTATCAAGCTTCTGAATCCAAGAGTTAGTAGTGCACTTTTGTGATCCATCAAAGTAAGGAAATGAAATCTTACCAATATCATTTCTTAACTCATAGTTCTGATTTGGAATCCGAAAGATTCCTCTCGAATATGTCTTGTACTGAAGATCACATAAATCTTTGAATGGTAAAGCTCTTCTACATTCTTCATTTAGTGTGAGGTACTCAACATATTTGTCTTCCCATGAAGCAAGACCTTCATTTTGAACCTCATGTTCCTCTCTTTTTTCTTCAGTAAACATGGGCATAGTAGGCCTGGAATGAAGCTGATATTCCATCTTGAATTCATTAGGTAGATTTTGAGGCCTAGTGCTTGAGAAAATAGAGCCACCACTGATCTTTCTTTCGCCATGTGGGGTACCATTGTTGCTCCCCTCTCCATTTTTACTTCCTATATGTTGAGCTAAGAACTCTCTGGCCTCTCTTCCAGATTTAAAAATATTGTGAGAGATGTCTTGTAATCCTTTCATAATGATTTGAACAAAGAGCTTGAGATCATCTTTTTCTTTATTGTGAGACATATCTCAGTCTCCTTGTAGATTTCCTTCAGTAGAATTGATTTCTTCTCCCTCTTATTCCTCTGACAAAGGATCCTTCTTCTTCGAATCTAAGTATCTTTTTGGACTCATATAAAATACATGGTTCTTGGATAGGACGATTGTTGACTAGCAATAAAACACAGGTTGACTAGCAATAAAAGAAAAATCGGGTATTTGCATCCAATTCATCATAAATATATTCTAATCTTCTAGTATTTATATTATTGTGATTAGATTCATTACCTGATTGTGGACTAGGAGTATATCGATCTGTTGATCTTGATGCTTCACCTCAAACTGAGTTTGTAGGTGTCCTTGTTGGAGTATTTTCTACTGGTGAATATGCTACTGGACCCTACTTACCAATAAACTCTTCTTCATCTTCTTCATCTTCTAGTTGGGTTATTACAACTCCCACAACCTTGTCTATGGTTCCATCCCATGGCTCTTCTTCCTTAAACAACACATCTTTGCTAATGATAGCCTTTTTGGTAATAGGGTTATACAGTTTGTAGGCTTTATATTCTTCACCGTATCCAAGGAATATACATTTCTCACTCATGCCATCTAGATTTTTTCTTATTTGTTTAGGAACATTAGCATAATGCAACCGAACATTATGAAATGAAAAACATTACAACTCATACCTGTCCATGCTTCCTTCGGTACTCTTTTTTTCATAATTTTGGTGAGAGATCTATTCATCACATGAACAACACAGGCCACTGTGTCTCCCCAAAATTCATGGTACAAGGTTCTTCCTTTCAGCATGCTTCTTTCCATATTCATGATAGTTTTGTTCTTGTGCTTTGCAACACTATTCTGCTAAGGTGTATATCCTGTAGTTAATTGCCTCTTCATTCCATGATATTTGCAGTAATCATGTATATCTATTGCAACAACTTCAGACCACCAAAGTGAAGATGTCCATATCTAAAATGCCATAACCAATAATCATCCATGCATGTGGCTTTTTTAGCAAAGTAGCTTACCTTGCTGTTGCAATTCATGACTAGTGGATACATCATGTTCCTAGTCACTTGTACTTTGATGATCAATTGTCTATTCAGGGGTTCGCAATATATTTCACAGTCTTATCCATCAAAGAAAAGTCTATATTTCTTTTCAGTAAGTTTCCCAATGCTAAGCAAGTTCTGATTCAATCCTGTAGCATAATATACATCTGTGATTTGTGATGTTCCCCAAATAATAATAAGACATTATGTTTATATATATATATATATATATATATATATTATATATATATTGTCATCATTGTGAAATTCATTCAATAAGGGGGCTAGATGAAAAATCTTCCGAATAAGTCCTAGGAGGACTGTCGTAAGAAACAACTTTGACTTAAATTATTATTTTAATAATAAAAGGATGAACAGGAACAACCAAGTTAAATGTAGTGTCCCTAGACTACTATAGACATTGAGGGCACCTGCTGAGTCACCTGACTGTTTGAAACATTAATAAAATAATCCTTTGATTTTATTTTGAGTATATTTATGATTATGATTGATTGATATATGTGCATTTGGATAGTTATTGTGAATGGACAATTTCATGTTGTTTAACGCTTAACTTTGATATGAAAATTGTACATATGAATGATGCTTAACGACTAGCTGTGCAATTGATTATGTGATTAGACGAATGAGTAATGATTAAGTAAATTATAGATGCTTAGTGAAGCAACAGATTTATAAAACAAATTGTGATTATTGAGGACAGTGCTACTAATTTACGTTTGCGAGAAATGTGTGTAGCGACAGGTGAAACGGTTCACCAACGGACACACAAAGGAATATGAAGGGTTGTAGAGTACGAGTAAATCACACACAGGGAGAGCGACGACGATGTCGACTTCCGACGGAATACCACGCTTGAGCAGATAAGCACTGATCCGCTTGCTCAAGAGGAAAGCGTGAGGGTGTACGAGGTGGGCCACGACGGAGCTGGTCACGTACGAGTTGAGGGGCACGCAGTGAGAACGGAATCACTCCTCAGCGCCATTAGTCCCTAGATAGCATGTAGATGGAGGATGGATGGTAACGATTCCTAAAATCCCTACAAGAGTTCCCGCAAGTCAAAATGGAAAGATGGTGGCATAAGGGCCCGACGATGTGGTACCCTGTCGAGAAATGAAAGAATCAACGCAAGGACCCAACGATGCGGTACCATGCCAAGGAATGGAAACCATGGATGACTGGACCTGACGGAGTGGTGCCATGTCAGAGAATTAAAGTTAAGGAACCAGGAGCCCAACGACGCGGCACCGTGATCCTAGTGAGTTTGATTGTTAAATTAAACTGCATAAAAACTTAGGAGAATAACTCTAGATTATTACTTAGCAAATGCATAAAAGAAAATAGTTTAGACATTTGCACATGAATAGTTGTTTTTGTTGAGCATTTAAAATAATAGAAATCATTATTTAGAAGCAAAATAGAATCCTAAGATTAGACACCTAGTCAACTAAAAGATAGGAGTTGATTAAAATATCTGGGGGACAAACTAGAGCAAACTTAGGGATGTAGGTGCACTTCCCAGAGAAACTGACACTTGGATGGGTGAGTGTTTTAATTAAATAATTAATTAAAAATATTTAATTATGCATTAAGTGACATGTGTCGCAGGAGATTTTCCTTTATAAGGAAGGCTTAGGGAATGGGTAAAGGGCCCATAATTTGGACGATTGTCGTAATTTTCGAATGCCTCAAAGACTTGCTGCTATCTAATGGTTTGGCTTAGAAATCCTGGTGGGAAGGGAAGCCCAAGCTGAATTTCTGAAATACTTGTGTGAGCTCTACAACCCAAAGCTCGGGGGAGGCCATGCGACTGAAAGCATGAGCCTATGGTTGGGTTGCGAAGCTAACGGTTGCTTCGCCAATGGTTATACGAGCTTTGCTGAAGGGATCCTACGGAAGAAGAAGGCGACAATGGACTAACTGGATCGGGTTGACAGGTTAAGGTTTTGCTTATTTTTGTTCAGTTATTCACGCTTTTTATTTTATTTTTCCAATAACTATGATGGCTAATCTGTTTGTATGAAGTTGTTAAAGTTTCAGGTTCATTTCAAGGGGACCCTAAAAGGGGGGTCTTACATTTGGTATCAGAGCAAGTCGAGCCTTGAGGGCACCGGACTCATATTTCTACCAAGTGGCTGTTGGTGTCTTCGTCGAAGGTCAGATCTGAACAGCCAATTCGACCGCTACAACAACGAATGACAGCATCGGGGACTCGACGGATCAATCAGGTTCAATAGTTTGTAAATTTCTATTTTCTGAATTAATTAGTAGTAGCTGTGAAATTATTTCAGTTTCTATGTCGATCTGTGATTACTGTGATTTAGTACATTTTCTGTGTAGATAACGAACTCAGAAATCTTATAATTATTATCCGCTATTTGGATCGCCAATCTGACGTCCATGAATTTTTTTTTTTTACTCTGTTTTTAAATCGTACAGTCCATAGAAAAAAATTTATGAATAGAAGTTGATTGCCGATCTGGTTCCCATGAAATTGTTTTAAACTCTGTTTTCTTTTTCTTAACTGTAAATTCCACCGAATTCTGCAAGGACGTTTCTAAGAGTCAGCGATGTAACTTTGTATCGTAAGAAACTCTGTCTTTTCAATTTGTATAATACCTGAGTTGATTCCTGAAATTATATTTGCCATAGATGTTTCTTTTCTGCACTCGGTTATATAGGAATTCCGTTATCTGTTTATTGAATCTCAGAGTTCTGTGTCAATCAATCAGAGTTATTATAAGATCTGTGTTGTTACTGGGTTGTTACATTGCACTTGAGCTCGACTCCTTCAACAGTTTTTGCTAGATACGTTTTATTCTACATCTATGATTTCGCTGAGTATTATTCTTGTTGCCCAGATCTTGGATGAGATGCCCGATTGAAATTGTTGCCAATCGTGGATCTCTGTATGTCTAGATTTGCTACTACGATTTTGAAAATGTAAATTCATATTTCTGCTGTGTATCCTCTTGTTTGCCCAGATTTTGGATGAGACGCCCAATTGAAATCATTGCCAATCATGGATATCTGTAGTGAATAAAACTTTGCACGCCCAGATCGTGTAGATCCTTTACACTTCCAGTATGGTAATTTGATCTCCGACATATATATGAATCCTAGATCTCATAAACTTTAACCGCTCACAAACCAATTCTGCTAAAAGTATGATATTCAAAATGAAGAAGGAATCAATTTCATACACGAGTTAGTGTTTCCATTTCCGCTATCAATACGTTCTCCTTCACTCTGTAACCGAATGTGATTCGATCTGTGCTAAATATATGATCTCCAGGTTTTAAAAGAATCAATTTTCTTTATACTTTCACCGTGATTTCTGGGATAATGTTTCAGTGACAGTCGGGATTACCGTTGAAGAAATTTTGGGTAGGGTGACTTTTTACCGATTTGGTTGTTCCCGCAGATACTGCCACTTCCTCCACTTTTGAAGGGATCCTTACTCTCCTCTTCTTAGAACCATGGAGTATTCACTTGTGACATCGATGCATACACTGCTCTTATCGCTGGAAGAGCTAAAAATCTGAACGTATGCGATTATGCACTTATTTTTTTATTAGTGTTAAGAACAATGAAAGTATTCAATCATCCGTCAATTGTGGTTAGCATTTAGAGGTTAAATATATTTACATATTCCTTGATATAGATATATAATAAAAACGGGAATATACCAGCCTGTATCAAATATGGCGCGTTAATATCACAATGGGATACATCCAACCATAGTGTATATTTAGTTTGTGGGGTAATAAGTTAACGAAAGGAAGAAAATTTATGTGCATAGTCTTTTAAATGGAAATTTGTGTATACCTGGCATAGAAACCTGGCATAGAACCATGGGATTTGCCTTTAAAAGGAAGGCATCTACATTTCATTTAACTACAACACTCTCATTCCTCATAGAGTCGGTTGTTTGTAAATTATTCCCATTTAAACGAGAAAACCCATAGTTTGGACTGGATGTTGGAAACCTTGATAACAACTATCGCGAATATAGAATGACCGAGTGTAGATAACCGTGTTATGGATGCCAACAGCCTTGATTAGAAAACCATTTAAAATCGGTGATACTTGTGTATGGATATTTTGATTACATATAAGTTTATAGGGTCTGAGCTAAACCTTAAAGTATGATTAAAAGTGTTGAAGGCCTTAATAAACTATGTGGATAGGTGTAGCCCAGAATTTACTCGATCCGGCGACAGGAAATCCTGTATGATAATTCCAATGCGGTTAATATTTATGGACTTATACTTTTAGATAAGCAGAAGTCCATGTTCCGATATCCATGTAGTTAGATTTATGAGTAATTTCATATATATATATATTGAAATAGTAGTATTAGTTGTTGAAATACTTTCACGATGATAGTAAGGTCTTGTAGTTATGTCCTTAGCTTAGTAATAATCTAAGTCACTGATTACTTCCAGTTCAACCCAGTAATATAGTAAAGTGGTTATTTAACTTCTTATTCCGTTTGTAATGGGACAAAATTTTAATTAGAGGCATTGAGAATAAACACAATTTCATAGGACATATATAGGTTTAGTGTTAAATGAATTTTATGACAAAATTATAATTAATTCCTGAAAATTTACATGAATAATTCGGGTTGATTTAGAAAATAGTTAATTGCCCTTCAATATGGATTAAAGAGATGAATGGTATATTATAGTTGAATATAAAGCTTATATAAGTTTGCAAGGAAAGCAAACGTAGTTGTTTAAGCTAGTTATAAAATCATTACAATGTGTTAAGAACATATGCTTTTTAAAAAAAAAAATGGTTGTAATTTTTTTTTATATATGAGAGTTTTATCCGTTCGTTGAAAAAGAATAAATTGCAGTTAAATGAGTAACTTTAACGTAACGTTTTGCCTTTTTGTTAGATATATTTAAATATAAGATACGGGTGGTTATTATAAAGAATAAATTACTCATATGTAATAAGACCTTTATACAACCACTTCTAAATGTGGAAAGCAATGTTATTTTATATTATATTGAAGAATTATGTTAAAGGCAATGAGTTTTACTTATGTTAAATGTTAAAAGAAAATAATTCCATATTTATAGGAAATAATGTTAGTGGAAAGGAGTTTTACTTATGATGAAAATTTAGAATAAACGAATTTATTATTAGTATTATTGATAATTATTGTATTTATGTGTTAAAAGAAGTCATTTTCATTTAAACGTGAATTGAAATATAGGAATAGATTTGTATATTTATTTATAGGATTAAGAAAATAGTAATACCTTTATTGTGTCAAGAATTATTATGTTACATATTTAAAATTCTGATAGATATATCTTTTGATAGGATTTATCTAGTTAGGAACGAAAGAGTTTAGAGCTACATTAGAGATGTAGAGGAATTTCTTTTATAAATTACTTTTTATTTAGGTGATCATTTGTAATCATTGTACTAAAGTACACGAGAAGAATAGGGAATGATCATGGATTAATTATGAAATCACTATTAAGGAAAAGTAAAAAAAAAAATAAAAAAATAGTGATACAGGTTCTTACTTTTGATAAATGTTAAAACAACACCAATTGATCTTTTGCCGAGAATTAGAAAGATTGTCGAAGGGGTCAAACGGACTCGGAATATAGAAAATGAGATATCAGTGTGACCAACATGATGACCTGAGTGTAATGACATTAAATTTTTTTAGAATGAAAATGATGTTAAAGAGAATGAAAAAGTACAACATGACTTAACAATGACAGGGTAATCAGAAGATTGTGACTCGGCAAACTTGCCAAAAGGCTGAATGAAGATGGATTTTATAAAACCAAGTATGGATATGCTCAACACGCTGAATTGAATGCAACAATGTTAACCTCATGACATGATTAAAACTATATATGAGAAGATGACTAGTCCCTAAGACAGGACCCGACGAAACTTTATCGACACACATGATATGACTTGGAAAGTCTGCAGAAAGATTCCTATGACAACATAACAATGAAACGATGTAAGAACATGATGAGATCCTTGATTTGTAATTTAAAAGCATTATGAATATGGTTTTGAATTTAAAGATGGGAAACCTGAATGATTCTTTAGATGGATTTCAGTAAGCTAAGGAAGAGAAGATGATATGTGTATTAAATAATTTGTTTAAGTTATGGCTTAAAGCAATTAAATCATGAGATATGATTGTTATTATAATCATCGTTCTATAATAAGATTGGATATGAGTGGTGATAATTGTCTTCTAAGCTAAGTTTATGACATACACTTGCTAAGAAGATCGACACAGAAAAAAAATCGAAGCTGCGATTTTTACTTCTTCTCCTTCGGCAAAGATACTCCCAGCTTCTTGAACAGGTTAAAATTCTTCTTCTCTAAAATTGCTAGTATGAAATATTGAATGATATTCAGGGTTCATATACTTTGATGAGGGGTTATGCGTCAAGAATTTTATCGATTGGTTGTAAATGTTTATTTTCTGAAATCAAGGCGATGGCTTCCCAGGTATGCACTACTAGTTTGTAAGCATGTGTAATGCCCCTAAAATGACTATGGACTTTAAGAGCACCTGTCGAGTGACCCGGCGTAACAGACTTCAATAAAGTGGCCCTTCGAGTTAGGATGTGTCTTAATAAGGGAGAATCACCTGATGATGTGCATGACTATTGTTGATAAATAAATTAATGAATTGAATTATATGTGTGGACTGGGTTAATTGATTAATCAGTTCTTGCTTAAATGCTTAGCCTTGATTGGTCAAGTCAAAGTATAGTAGGACAGCTACAACCCTAGCTTTGTGACTTGGGAGGACAAAACTGAGATGTGTCATAACTTTCCGCATTTATTCTGAACTTCGGGACGAAGTTCTAATTAAGTAGGGGTGTATGTAGTGCCCCTAGACTACTATAGACATTGAGGGCACCTGCTGAGTCACCTGACTGTTTGAAACATTAATAAAATAATCCTTTGATTTTATTTTGAGTATATTTATGATTATGATTGATTGATATATGTGCATTTGGATAGTTATTGTGAATGGACAATTTCATGTTGTTTAACGCTTAACTTTGATATGAAAATTGTACATATGAATGATGATTAACGACTAGCTGTGCAATTGATTATGTGATTAGATGAATGAGTAATGATTAAGTAAATTATAGATGCTTAGTGAAGCAACAGATTTATAAAACAAATTGTGATTATTGAGGACAGTGCTACTAATTTACGTTTGCGAGAAATGTGTGTAGCGACAGGTGAAACGGTTCACCAACGGACACACAAAGGAATATGAAGGGTTGTAGAGTACGAGTAAATCACACACAGGGAGAGCGACGACGATGTCGACTTCCGACGGAATACCACGCTTGAGCAGATAAGCACTGATCCGCTTGCTCAAGAGGAAAGCGTGAGGGCGTACGAGGTGGGCCACGACGGAGCTGGTCACGTACGAGTTGAGGGGCGCGCAGTGAGAAGGGACTCACTCCTCAGCGCCATTAGTCCCTAGATAACATGTAGACGGAGGATGGATGGTAACTATTCCTAAAATCCCTACAAGAGTTCCCGCAAGTCAAAATGGAAAGATGGTGGCAGAAGGGCCCGACGATGTGGTACCCTGTCGAGAAATGAAAGAATCAACGCAAGGACCCAACGATGCGGTACCATGCCAAGGAATGGAAACCATGGATGACTGGACCTGACGGAGTGGTGCCATGTCAGAGAATTAAAGTTAAGGAACCAGGAGCCCAACGACGCGGCACCGTGATCCTAGTGAGTTTGATTGTTAAATTAAACTGCATAAAAACTTAGGAGAATAACTCTAGATTATTACTTAGCAAATGCATAAAAGAAAATAGTTTAGACATTTGCACATGAATAGTTGTTTTTGTTGAGCATTTAAAATAATAGAAATCATTATTTAGAAGCAAAATAGAATCCTAAGATTAGACACCTAGTCAACTAAAAGATAGGAGTTGATTAAAATATCTGGGGGACAAACTAGAGCAAACTTAGGGATGTAGGTGCACTTCCCAGAGAAACTGACACTTGGATGGGTGAGTGTTTTAATTAAATAATTAATTAAAAATATTTAATTATGCATGAAGTGACATGTGTCGTAGGAGATTTTCCTTTATAAGGAAGGCTTAGGGAATGGGTAAAGGGCCCATAATTTGGACGATTGTCGTAATTTTTGAATGCCTCAAAGACTTGCTGCTATCTAAGGGTTTGGATTAGAAATCCTGGTGGGAAGGGAAGCCCAAGCTGAATTTCTGAAATACTTGTGTGAGCTCTACAACCCAAAGCTCGGGGGAGGCCATGCGACTGAAAGCATGAGCCTATGGTTCGGTGGCGAAGCTAACGGTTGCTTCGCCAATGGTTATACGAGCTTTGCTGAAGGGATCCTACGGAAGAAGAAGGCGACAATGGACTAACTGGATCGGGTTGACAGGTTAAGGTTTTGCTTATTTTTGTTCAGTTATTCACGCTTTTTATTTTATTTTTCCAATAACTATGATGGCTAATCTGTTTGTATGAAGTTGTTAAAGTTTCAGGTTCATTTCAAGGGGACCCTAAAAGGGGGGTCTTACATTAAATGAGGAGATCATGCATGGAAAAGTGGGGGACAAGTTAGAGTTAGCCTCTGGGAAAACAGAACAGTTGTCAGAAGTGTATTTAAGACACTAGACACACCCTGAAAATCAGGGATTTACTTAGCTGCGAAAATTCCATGAGGAATTGGCTGCTAATGGAAAGACCTAGGCAAAACTATAAAGGAATGGCATATGTGGGAGGCAGGATGCTGCTTAGTATGCCGGAGAAGATTGTACTTGCTGTGTGAGCACTCTGTGTTAGGCAAGGGATTCCGGAAATGTGACTGAGTTTTCGAGGTTAAGTATCCACACTTTTCATGCATGTATCTGGCTCGGGGGTGATTACGGTCAGACTTGGTGTTTGTACCTAATCTACGGTTGGGTGGAACATGGCTGTTCCGGTTTCATTCGAGTTATCAGTACAAGGTTTTTCTGATTATAGACTTTCAACATTTTCCATTATTTTATTTTCTATATTATATGCAATTAAGATGTTATGCATAAGGGAAAATGTTAGTTACATTACTGTCAAAATGCTTGATATGCTATGGAATAGAAATTGAGTACTTCCGTGGGGATTTTCTTTTCTTATTTTAATTTGAGTTATCCATTTGCATAGATTAAATTAACTTAAGAATTGGTAAATTCAATTGCGTTGTACTCAGACATTGGTGATAGAATTTGATGGACGTTATTCGAAAAATTGCCTCTCAAAGTTTGAATTACAGATGTATTGATTTATTTTAATTTGAAGTCGATCTATCGAATGGTTTTATTAGAAATCGATCTATTATTTGTATTATGTTCTTCTACAATAGCAATCGTTGAGAGCTAGGTTAATAATCAATGTTGAATGGTAGAGGAACCCTAAAGTCGACTTCCCCTAATTATATAATAGTGGCCGTGGTAATCTTTATTACTTCTGTTTGGATGAACGAGGACCTCTGTATAGTCGAATAGGATCCAAATAATACTAGATCTGGAATATACATTTTGGATAGTTGCTGCGTTACCATCATTGATCATTTTTTTGGTTAGTTACAGTCAAGTTCAAATAAAAGACCTGTATTATATTCCTCTGTTGTTAAAAAATTTAATTCTAATTTCTAACTCGGAGCATAGATGCATCACCTGGAAAAAATTTGTGTTGAAAGGCTTAGGTAGAAACCCTACTTTATGCTGGTAAGGGTTCAGGGGTTGATTTTTATGCCTGTATTCTGATGCCTGGAAATTACCGAGAACCGTCCAGATTGATTTTATTACTTATATACCTCAACCTTTTGAATCGGCGAGACTTTCTTTTAAAGGAATCAACCCAACTTGTATCCCACAAATTAATTTACAGTATTGAATAAAACGATTAAGTCAGATCGTCCAGGGTTTTAGTTGTTTGTTTTTCTAACCTAGGGTTTGACTGTATCTCCCTCTTAAGAAAAACGTAGAGGGGACGGTACTTAAAGAGAAAATCCCAAAGGATTTTGGGGATGGCGAACCACAGGTAGGGGAACAGATTTACGAGACACGTTTTGCTTTAACTTCAAATGAATTACAAACCCATGTTCCATTCTCTTCAAGTCTAAAATAGAATCATTATGAGTTACATATCTACCATACATACACAGGAGAGAAACGAAACCAGAAATCATACAGAAACCATTTCCTAGTAATCGTATCTGCCCTACATACTTAGGAGGGAACGGAAATAGCATCATACCAAAACTATACTTCTATCTAGAGCAAGATTTAAAGCAGCTGGAATCACAATTCACAATGTTAACCCAGAGGTTATGGAACCATGGAGATCAAACCCCTTTCACTTATAGTATTATCGAAAATAAACATTCTGTATTCTTGAAAATTCGGGATTTAGATTTGATATTAAAGTCCTTCGGGAAACAGAAAGAAACAAGAACCCTGAACTTAAATTCAAATAGTTCAACACGCGTTCCCTAGAATCTAGATCCTCAGGAAGAAAGTATTAAAAGAAAACAGTTCTTACATAGGATTCGTGGCAGTAAAAACCCCAGGCCACAATGAATCCCTGAAGCTTCAAAATGAACTAACCATGACATGAAACTAAAAACTTCCTGTTGTCGTTGAAGAGGTCTTTCCCAAGTTTTCGTGTCATTGTATGAAGGCGAAGGAGCAATACCACTTACCGGACAGGGAAGGTTCCCTCTTTATCCTGTGCCGTTTCGAGCTGGAGATACCTACCATCATAAACAAACAATACATTATTATCAAAAGGCGACGGACTACTTTACAAAACAGGTTAATAGAAAAGAATGCTGAATCGTAGTATTATGAGGTTACCTCCGTGGCATCGCAGGGAAGTGACTGCGTCTTTGAAGTTCAAGCAGAACTCCCTCTGGAGTAAACACGATGGCAAGTAGCCATTTCCTCCAAACTGCAGAAGAAACACAGCGATAGTAACAGATCGAGGTTTAACCGAATCACCAGGGTAAGTTTGGACAAAGTCATTGAACCTCACTCGAATGCCAGAAAGTGATCGATCCAGAGAAGTTTGAATATATGTTGAGGAGTTTACTATATCCCAAACACCGAGACGACCAAACCCTGTCATCTCAGGTGCAGGTGGCACCGCAGCATTCAAACACAATAAATGTAGTCACATGGCCGTCTAGAAAATAATGAATAACCCCAATACGGGTATCCTGTCGAGATGCAGGTGGCACCTTCGACAACATCCACATTGATGGTGTCACATGGCTTATTTACCTAGCTGAGCTTCGCTGGTTGGTATGAAGTACCTGTAGATTTAAATGTTAGAGTAACTCTATTGTCATTCCAAATTGAGGGGTTTACAAACCAGTTTTTAACACATTAAATTTACCTAGATGTGTAAAACATATGGTGGCGATCCAACCTTATCATTTGTTAGGCTTGGATAACGTTAGTGCCTTTAATTGTCCTATTGACATGTTAATGAGATTCAAATAAAGTGTGTTATTATTATACCTACATCTTTGATAACATGGTACTGCATTTCGAAGTTTGGTATTGTTATAAAGGGTTCGTTAAATAACCATATCAACACAATTATTAGTACAACCTTATCATCCTTGTTTGAATGTGTGCATTGTGTGAGTCCAGTACTAGGTTACAAGTAAAACAGTAAGGCATTTTTTTTTAAACCATACCTTGTTACCGGCATCATGAGGAAACTCCAGAAGCATAGGCACCTGCATACCAGTATACGAAGGGAAGTTTAGCCGTGGCTAAGTAAGTGGTATGTCAACGTAATATCCTTCTAACTATTAGGAAACACAAGGGTAAGAACATCAGTAAGATCAACGTTACGAAGGAATTAATAATTTTTAGATGGTTGATTAACATAGATCTGCCTTCTGTTCATTTACTATAAAGGGAAGGAAAAAAAAAAAAATTCGTATGGAGATTTCACATATGGTATCAGAGCTAGTTTCAACCCTGTCGCCTTGGAAACACCTAACTTTTGCTGCACATGATATAAAAATTTCTAATAATAATATATTCGGTGTTGTATGCATATGTTCCAGTTTGATTTTTCAGATGACTTCGCACGAGGAATACGGAGAATAGCCTGAAGGAAATGAACAGGCAAGAACAGAAGAACGTTCTGAAGCAAGTCAGGTACTAGAAACCATGAGGAGCTTGATCATGGAGATACAGAGCTTCAAAGCAGGCAATGAGCAACTAAAGAAAGCTCAGGAAAAATAGCAAGAAATCAATGAAATTTTGCTGCAGAGTCTTCACGAAAGGAATAATGGCGAAAAACAGAAGGAGGATATCAAGAGGAAAGAAGAGACTGACGAAAGCGCTGAGAAAAAAGGAAATTCCTCCAATGAGACCCAGAAGTCTGAACATCAAGACAAGACCATGGGAAAGAGGAAGGTTGACCACCTGGAGGGTGAATTCAAAAAGATAAAACCTACCAGCTTCGATGGAGAATCAAAAACTGGCGAAGAGGCAGAAGCCTGGCTGCTGGACATAAAAAAATACTTTCAAATTTACAATTACTCCAGCAATATGAAAGTCAGAATGGCTGTATACAATCTGAAAGGGAAGGCCAACATATGGTGGCAAGACCTTAATATTTCCCAGGGACTGAAAGAGAAGAATCTTGAATGGTCAGAATTCAAGAAACTATTCAAGAAACAGTACTGATCAGAAAGTTATTATGAAAGAAAAACCAAGGAATTCTACAAATTGAAGCTGGGTCAAATGACAATGGAAGATCTTATCAATAAATTTCTAGACCTGTTACGGTTCGTCCCATATATCAAGGAAGAAAAATTGAAGGTACAGCGGTTCTTAAGCTGTCTGCCACAGTCCTATAAAGATCGAATTGAGTTCGACAATCCAAGAACTTTAGAGGAAGCCTTGAGAAAGGCCAGACTATGTTTTGAGCAATATAAACAAAGGAATGACACTACTAAGGCATGGAAGGATAAGAAACAGGAAAATTTTAACCAACGAAAGAAAGGTTTCAAACCCCCGCCCTTCAGGAACATGCCCAAAAACTTCCAAGGAAGTTCATTTCCTAAGAATGAACAGTTGCAGCATAAAACTTTTAAACCCCCTAGCATGGGAATAAAAGGAAGTGTCGGTACCCCTAAAGAACCCTTGAAGTGTTGGGAATGTGGCGAAGCCCATTTACGCAGGAATTGTCCCCGATACAATGAAGCAAACAGGGTACTGCATAATATGCAAGAGGCATCCACGGTGGGAGACATTGGGAAAAGTTATCACCGAATTAATGCAGCCTTGGAAGACCGACAAGCAGATCATCAATCTGCAATTGTGGAAATTGAAGGTAAAATTTCTGACCATACTTGTACTATTTTAATTGACCCTGGGGCAACTTTAAGCTACATCACTCCCAAGATGATGGAGCATTGTCAACTTACCAAGGTAAAGCACCCAAAACCCTAGTTAGTTCAGTTAGCTACAGGAGCAAAGAGGAAGGTAACTGAATATATATTTGATTGTGAGCTTCAAATACAGGACCACAAAACCAAGATTAATTTAAACTTGTTTCCTTTAGGATCTTACGACATGATAATAGGTATGGACTGGCTTGAAAGATATAAAGTAGTATTGAACTACTTTACCAAAAACTTTACCTACGTTGCAGAAGACCAAACTCTAAGAACAGTGAATGGAAAATAGAAACCTGTCTCTGTTAGGCAGATTTCTGCTATGCAGTTAAAGAAGTGCATGAGAAAAGGATGCAAGATTTACGCTGTAAGAGTATCTGATTTACTCCTAAATGAAAGTCAAACTTCCATAGCAGAGCATCCTGTCTTAGGCGAGTTCCTAGACATATTTCCAGAAGAAATACCGGGGTTACCCCCTCAACGAGAAATAGATTTTTCCATTGAACTTTTACCAGGATCCGCACCAGTGTCAAAGGTACCTTATAGGATGAGTATTCCAGAATTGACAGAATTGAAAATTCAGATCCAAGAACTATTAGATAAAGGATATATCAGACCTAGTGTCTCACCTTGGGGTGCACCGGTCCTTTTTCTCAAGAAAAAAGATGGGACTCTAAGACTATGTATTGACTATAGGCAACTGAATAAGGTAACAGTTAAGAATAAATACCCCTTACCACGAATTAATGATTTGTTCGACCAAGTAGGGGGAGCCAAAGTCTTTTCCAAACTGGATCTTCAATCTGGGTACCATCAGATTCGCATTAAAAATGAAGACATAAGTAAAACCGCATTTCGTACTCGATACGGACACTACGAATTTGTAGTGATCCCTTTCGGTCTAACCAACGCCCCTGCCACATTCATGTGCCTAATGAACGGTATTTTCAACAAATACCTAGACCAATTTGTGTTGATTTTTATTGATGATATCCTAATATACTCCAAGTCGGAGGAAGAACATGAACAGCATATAAGAATCGTATTGCAAACCTTGAGGGATCATCAGTTATACGCAAAGTTGGAGAAATGTGAGTTCTTTAAAAAGGAAATCCAGTACTTAGGCCATATTATTTCTCCTGAAGGAATTTCAGTCGACCCACAGAAAATAAAAGCCATAGCGGATTGGCCAGTACCGAGAGATGTAGCTGATATTAGATCTTTCATGGGACTCACCAGTTACTATCGAAGGTTCATTGAGGGATTCTCAAAGATCGCCTATCCCATTACTTCACTACAGAAAAAGGGGATTAAGTTTGTTTGGTCCTGCAAGTGTCAAGAAGTTTTGAATGACTGAAGGATTTACTGACCAAAGCACCTGTTCTAAAAGTAGCAAACCCATGTAAGGGATAGACGGTTTGTACGGATGCTAGTAAAGAAGGAGTAGGAGGAGTACTGTCCCAGGACGGACATGTAGTGTGTTATGAATCACGGAAGCTAAAAGAACATGAACGCAACTACGTGGTTCACGACTTGGAATTAACGGCAGTAGTACACGCACTAAAAATGTGGCATCACTACCTGCTGGGAAAGAAATTTCTGTTACTAACAGATAACACTTGCGTCAAGAACTTATTTAACCAACCAGGGCTCAATGCCAGACAAGCAAGGTGCATGGCTTTTTTAAGTGAATTCGACTTTGATGTAAAACACATAAAGGGTAAGGAAAATACGGTGGTAGATGCACTTAGTCGAAGGAACCACGAAGTGTACGAAATAATAATGAGTCAACCAGAGAGTAATCTCATGGATAAAATAAGGGTGGCAAGCGAACAGGATGCAGAATACATAAATCTGCAAAGAAAAATTCAGAAAAATGAGATAAACATGAACGGGACAGATTTAAGTATTGATCAGAAAGGTCTGATTTGGTTCAAAGATAGGCTGTACATGCCTAATGTTGCAAAAATTAAATTATTTATTCTAAATGAAATGCACAAACCCCCTTTTGCAGGTCATCCCAGGTATCAAAAAATGATAACAGCCCTTAGAAAACAGTTCTTTTGGCCTAAATTAAAAACTGATCTAGCTAATTATTTATCTAAATGCTTGGAATGTCAACAGGTGAAGGCAGACCATAGACATCTTGCTGGTCTGTTACAACCATTACCAATTCCTGAGTGGAAATGGGAGGTGATTTCATTAGATTTTATCACAGGTTTTCCGAGAACACAGCGACAACATGACTCTATAATGGTGGTGGTTGACAAATTCAGCAAATCTGCACATTTCATTCCTGTAAAAACCACCTACAAGGCAGCAGATATTGCAGGAATATTTCTGAAGGAAATATTCAGATTGCACGGAGTACCAAAGATGGTAATTTCAGACAGGGATGTAAAATTTACATCCAAATTCTGGAAGTCCTTATTTGCAGGTCTAGAAATAAGAATTAATTTCAGCACAAGTTATCACCCTGAAACGGATGGAGAGACTGAGTGTACCAATCAGATCATTGAAGATATGTTAAGAATGTACGTCATGGAAAAACCCACCAAATGGGAGGACTATTTACATCTGGTCGAGTTCGCTTACAACAACGAGTATCAAGCATCATCAAGAATGAGTCCATTCGAAATTCTTTATGGAAGAAAGTGCACTACCCCAGTTAGCTGGGATAGCCCGGTCGATCGTTTGTTGGTAGGACCGGATTTGCTGCGGGTTGTGGAACAAACAGTTCAGAAGGTGCAGAAAAATATAAAGGTAGCCCAGGACCGCCAAAAAAGTTATGCTGACCTTAAAAGATAGGATAAGGAATTCTCAGTTGGAGAACATGTGTACTTGCGGGTTAAACCAAAGAAAAGCTCACTCCGGCTAGGGAGTTGCACAAAACTGGCACCACGATTCTGTGGGCCCTTCCAAATACTTGAGAGGATTGGACCTGTAGCTTATAAGTTGGCATTACCAGGACATTTAAAAATTCATAATATTTTTCACATTTCATTACTGAAAAAATATATTCATGACCCCACTCGCATTATTGATTGGAATTTGATCCAGGAGGCTCCAGAAGGCGAATTTCAAGTGGAACCTTTACGCATTCTGGACAGGAAAGAAACAGTACTTCGAAACCGAGCCATCGCTCAGGTAAAGGTGCAATGGAAGCACTTTAGTCCCAAGGAGGCGACCTGGGAATTGGAAAGCGAGATACTAGAAAAGTATCCGAATTTGTTTCCAGAACCGATGGAGGAAGACTAGAACACTGAGGACAGTGTTCATAATAAGGGGGCAAGGATGTGATGTTCCCCAAATAATAATAAGACATTATGTTTTTATATATATATATATATATATTATATATATTGTCATCATTGTGAAATTCATTCAATAAGGGGGCTAGATGAAAAATCTACCGAATAAGTCCTAGGAGGACTGTTGTAAGAAACAACTTTGACTTAAATTATTATTTTAATAATAAAAGGATGAACAGGAACAGCGAAGTTAAATGAGGAGATCATGCATGGAAAAGTGGGGGACAAGTTAGAGTTAGCCTCTGGGAAAACAGAACAGTTGTCAGAAGTGTATTTAAGACACTAGACACACCCTGAAAATCAGGGATTTACTTAGCTGCGAAAATTCCATGAGGAATTGGCTGCTAATGGAAAGACCTAGGCAAAACTATAAAGGAATGGCATATGTGGGAGGCAGGACGCTGCTTAGTATGCCGGAGAAGATTGTACTTGCTGTGTGAGCACTCTGTGTTAGGCAAGGGATTCCGGAAATGTGATTGAGTTTTCGAGGTTAACTCTCCACACTTTTCATGCATGCATCTGGCTCGGGGGTGATTACGGTCAGACTTGGTGTTTGTACCTAATCTACGGTTGGGTGGAACGTGGCTGTTCTGGTTTCATTCGGGTTATCAGTACCAGGTTTTTCTGATTATAGACTTTCAGCACTTTCCATTATTTTATTTTCTAGATTATATGCAATTAAGATGTTATTCATAAGGGAAAATGTTAGTTACATTACTGTCAAAATGCTTGATCTGCTACGGAATAGAAATGGAGTACTTCCGTGGGGATTTTCTTTTCTTATTTTAATCTGAGTTATCCATTTGCATAGATTAAATTAACTTAAGAATTGGTAAATTCAATCGCGTTGTACTCAAACATTGGTGATAGAATTTGATGGACGTTATTCGAAACACTGCCTCTCAAAGTTTGAATTACAGATGTATTGATTTATTTTAATTTGAAGTCAATCTATCGAATGGTTTTATTAGAAATCGATCTATTATTTGTATTATGTTCTTCTGCAATAGCAATCATTGAGAGCTGGGTTAATAATCAATGTTGAATGGTAGAGGAACCCTAAAGTCGACTTCCCCTAATTATATAACAGTGGCCATGGTAATCTTTATTACTTCTGTTTGGATGAACGAGGACATCTGTATAGTCGAATAGGATCCAAATAATACTAGATCTGGAATATACATTTAGGATAGTTGCTGTGTTATCATCATTGATCATTTTTTTGGTTAGTTACAGTCAAGTTCAAAGAAAAGACCTGTATTATATTCCTCTGTTGTTAAAAAATTTAATTCTAATTTCTAACTCGGAGCATAGATGCATCACCTGGAAAAAATTTGTGTTGAAAGGCTTAGGTAGAAACCCTACTTTATGCTGGTAAGGGTTCAGGGGTTGATTTTTATGCCTGTATTCCGATGCCTGGAAATTACCGAGCAACGTCCAGATTGATTTTATTACTTATATACCTCAACCTTTTGAATCGGCGAGACATTCTTTTAAAGGAATCAACCCAACTTGTATCCCACAAATTAATTTACAGTATTGAATAAAACGATTAGGTCAGATTGTCCAGGGTTTTAGTTGTTTGTTTTTCTAACCTAGGGTTTGACTGTATCTCCCTCTTAAGAAAAACGTAGAGGGGACGATACTTAAAGAGAAAATCCTAAAGGATTTTGGGGAAGGCGAACCACAGGTAGGGGAACAGATTTATGAGACACGTTTTGCTTTAACTTCAAATGAATTACAAACCCATGTTCCATTCTCTTCAAGTCTAAAATAGAATCATTATGAGTTACATATCTACCATACATACACAGGAGAGAAACGAAACCAGAAATCATACAGAAACCATTTCCTAGTAATCGTATCTGCCCTACATACTTAGGAGGGAACGGAAATAGCATCATACCAAAACTGTACTTCTATCTAGAGCAAGATTTAAAGCAGCCGGAATCATAATTCACAATGTTAACCAAGAGGTTATGGAACCATGGAGATCAAACCCCTTTCACTTACAGTATTATCGAAAATAAACATTCTGTATTCTTGAAAATTCAGGATTTAGATTTGATATTAAAGTCCTTCAGGAAACAGAAAGAAACATGAACCCTGAACTTAAATTCAAATAGTTCAACACGCGTTCCCTAGAATCTAGATCCTCAGGAAGAAAGTATTAAAAGAAAACAGTTATTACATCGGATTCGTGGCAGTAAAAACCCCAGGCCACAATGAATCCCTGAAGCTCCAAAACGAACTAACCATGACATGAAACTAAAAACTTCTTGTTGTCGTTGAAGAGGTCTTTCCCAAGTTTTCATGTCGTTGTATCAAGGCGAAGGAGCAATACCACTTACCGGACAGGGAAAGTTCCCTCTTTATCCTGCGCCGTTTCAAGCTGGAGATACCTACCATCATAAACAAACAATACATTATTATCAAAAGGCGACGGACTACTTTACAAAATAGGTTAATAGAAAAGAATGCTGAATCGTAGTATTATGAAGTTACCTCCGTGGCATCGCAGGGAAGTGACTGCGTCTTTGAAGGTCAAGGAGAACTCCCTCTAGAGTAACCACGATGGCAAGTAGCCATTTCCTCCAAACTGCAGAAGAAACACAGCGATAGTAACAGATCGAGGTTTAACCGAATCACCAGGGTAAGTTTGGACAAAGTCATTGAACCTCACTCGAATGCCAGAAAGTGATCGATCCAGAGAAGTTTGAATATATGTTGAGGAGTTTACTATATCCCAAACACCGAGACGACCAAACCCTGTCATCTCAGGTGCAGGTGGCACCGCAGCATTCAAACACAATAAATGTAGTCACATGGCCGTCTAGAAAATAATGAATAACCCCAGTACGGGTATCCTGTCAAGATGCAGGTGGCACCTTCGACAACATCCACATTGTTGGTGTCACATGGCTTATTTACCTAGCTGAGCTTTGCTGGTTGGTATGAAGTACCTGCAGATTTAAATGTTAGAGTAACTCTATTGTCATTCCAAATTGAGGGGTTTACAAACCAGTTTTTAACACATTAAATTTACCTAGCTGTGTAAAACATATGGTGGCGATCCAACCTTATCATTTGTGAGGCTTGGATAACGTTAGTGCCTTTAATTGTCCTATTGACATGTTAATGAGATTCAAAGAAAGTGTGTTATTCTTATACCTACATCTTTGATAACATGGTACTGCATTTCGAAGTTTGGTATTGTTATAAAGGGTTCGCTAAATAACCATATCAACACAATTATTAGTACAACCTTATCATCCTTGTTTGAATGTGTGCATTGTGTGAGTCCAGTACTAGGTTACAAGTAAAACAGTAAGGCATTTTTTTTTAAACCATACCTTGTTACCGGCATCATGAGGAAACTCCAGAAGCATAGGCACCTGCATACCAGTATACGAAGGGAAGTTTAGCCGTAGCTAAGTAAGTGGCATGTCAACTTAATATCCTTCTAACTAGTAGGAAACACAAGGGTAAGAACATCAGTAAGATCAACGTTACGAAGGCATTAATAATTTTTAGATGGTTGATTAACATAGATCTGCCTTCTGTTCATTTACTATAAAGAGAAGGAAAAAAATAAAAATTTGTATGGAGATTTCACATGATTGTTTTCTATTGGCCTTGTTTCGTCATAATGTTGACCACTCCTTGTCCAAGAACTAGAACTACCTCATCTATGGCAACTTTGAACTTTGTATTCAGTGATTCATCTAGGTCTTCAATTAGACCTCTATCACCTATCATATGGTTAATGTAGCCACTATCTAAAATCCAAAGTCCCTTTGGGGTTTCATGTGTAGCATGACATGTAAGAAATACCATATCTTCTTTTTTCTCAGACATATTAGTCACATTAGCATTCCATTTTTCCTGATCAGCCCTTTTCTTTTTACATTCATTAGCATAATGGCCAAATTTATTGCAATAATAGCAATTAACATTACAATTATTTGACCTCTTTTTTTTGCAGTTCTCGCCTTCATGGCTATGATCATGATCTTGATCTTCATTTCCATTGCTTCAGCCACCTCTGCCTCTTCCTCTTGATCCTCCTCAGCCTCATCCTCTTTCTCTTCCTTTTTAGAATGATACTTGTGCTTTGAAATCATTCTCTAGAGAGGATTCCTTGTTTCTATTGAGTCTAGATTCATATGATAGCAATGATCGTTTCAACTCATCTTCAGACAAAGTGCTTAGATCCTTTCCTTCTTTAATTGATGCAACTTTCAGATCATATTTGTTGGGTAGGGATCTCAGAACCCTTTCAACCACCCTTTGATCATCAATATTTTCACCATAGGTATTCAGATGATTAACTATCCCCATGACTTGGGTCATGAAATAATCAACTATGTCCGATTATTTCATCTTCATATATTCAAAATCTCTTCTTAGGTTTTGGAGTTTAGTAGTTTGTATCTTACGAGCACCCTGGTTACTAGTTTCCAAGGTTTCCCTTGCTGCTTTGGCATGCAATGAATATGATATCTTTGGAAATATGTTGTTATCCAAAGCATTCATTATGTGATGCAATGCCTTTGCATCCTTCTTCCTATGAATCTTCAGGATATCCTTTTCTCCATTTGATAAGGCTTGATAAGCTGCATCATCTTCTGGTTCGGAATAGCCATGCACAACATATTCCCACACATCTTCTGATCTAAGATAAACCGCCATCCTTGTGTCCCAGATATCATAGTAATTTTTCCCCTTAAGAGGAGAAATCTGAGACTGATTGCTCATGCTATAAGACATAGACGCTACAAAGTATTTCAATGGCTCTTTCAAAAAATATCTTTGATTTTCAATAAATTCTCTTTTAAAATATATTCCACTTCACTCCTTAAATTTGTTTTATAAAAAAAAACCTTAAAGCCACTTCACTCCTTAATGCCACTGTGAAGGTGTCAAAAACCTCAAGAACTATTTAAGAATTCTTGACTGCATGAAGTGATATGGCATTTTGTTGGTATTATAAAGTAACTCCCTCTTATTTTATTCAAAATGCATAAGAGAGCATAATATTGTTCAGAGAAAGAAGAGCTTATGGTGTGTTGAGCCAATAGGTGGTTCTTTTGGTTAAATTCCTGAAATTTTTTTTTATCTATATCTTCCAAAATCTCTATGTGCTCAAAAGAAAAAAATGAAATTTTGTTGGCATTATCTCCTAATATTTAGAGATGATGATGATGAACTTTATATAGAACAAGAAGCTAAGGAACATGAGGAAGATCAAACCTTGAAGATGGAGCTACTAGAAGAGATTGAATAAGTGAGAAATATGTTAACATCACCATGATTATGGCATTCCTTTGATGGAGAAAATTATGAACAATGGGAATTAAAAATAAGAAATTTGTTAAGGTCAAAAGATTTGTGGCATTTTGTAGTTGAAGAGGATCCTATTCATGTAGAAGCATTTGAGACTTTGACAAAATTCCATAAAGAAAGAAGACAAGTTGTTTCCTTAAGTCTCATACAAAACAATATAAATTATTCCATTTTTTTGTAACGTTGCTGAATTTTATACTCCAAAAAAAGCGTGGGATATATTGAAGGAAGAGTTTAGTGAAGAGGAACCGGTTGTAGAAGAAGGTGACTTTGCAAGCCAAGAAAAGAACAAAGAATCCCATGGTGAAGTGGAAGACAGTCAAGAAGACTATGGTTTATGAGGCATAAAGTGATCAAGTAAGCCCAACAAAGTTTGTTGATCCAACTCTTTTCGTTGATGACAGTGAAAAGAAATCCTTCAATGTAGCAGTACCCAGTGATGTGAGGATAGTCTCTCAGAGAAAGAGACAATTGATAGTAGCATAGAAGCTACAACAGTTAATGAGAATGATGAAATAGCTACCATTGAAACAACAGAAGAGGAAGATGAGGAGCACGAAGATGTGAATGATCTCCAAGAAGAGTTGAAATATATTCATGTTTTTAAAGATTCTCACAAAACATTTCACTGTGCAAGTAAAGTGGGCAGCAAGATTAAAAAACGTTGAAATAGAAGAAGAAGAAGAATACTTGCACTATGTTCCAGTACCAATGAAAAGCAATGAAACTATTTATTTTGTAGAATCTAAAGAGGGCGTTGAAGAACACCTACTTAGCATCAAGATCAAGAAGAAGCAGTCCAAGTAAACATCAAGGAAGAAAGTAAAGCTGAAGTTTTTTGAATAAAATGTAAGCCTAGATGAGACATAGACCAACATACCTCCTTTTTCTTTTTTCGTGAAAGCCCTTAGAAGAAATATGTTTTAGTAGTAGTTAGATCGTATGAGTGTTAGAAAAAATAATTAACTTCTGCTTGATCTCAATTCTATTATTAAGAATTGAGTTAAGTTTAGTTAAAGCATGCATAAATCATAAAGCATAAAGTATGAATAAAGTTAGGGTTTTAGTATTTAGAAGTGTTTAAATACAGACCTTTAGGGTCCACTGTAATTATGAAGTTTTATGTGAATAGAAAAACTGCAGCTTGTTCCATAAAATTCATCAAACTAAAAATACATAAGAGTCTAGCCATATTGTTGTATTTATAAGGGGAATGTCGAGATGAATTTTTTATCAAGTAAAATGAGCTAAGTAATTGAACCAATAGAGGGATCTATGTAGTGAATTGTTAGAGTGGAGTGACTCAGAACCCAATGATCAATCAGTGGTCAATCAATGCTTGGGAAATCTGGCCACCCATTTTTTATTTTTGTCTTGTTGTTACCTTCCAACCCTATGTGGTGTAACATCTCCATATTTGCTGGTATTATTTTGGAGAGAAAAAAAAAAACTAAATTTCCTCATCTAGCCATAAACCAATGCATTAGTAATATAAAACATCTCAAACATTTATAGTCTGCTTTCTTTGCCCCTGTGTAACATAGCTTTCAAAGTTTATTTAATATTGGTTAACTATTCATTGAAACTTGTATTATCATTCATATCTTTGCAACCTCTTTATGATACCTTGATCATTTATATCATTAAGTGAACCACTATCTCCTTCAACCATACAGTTAATCTCTTGACATCAAGGAATTCCCATAACAATTACATATCAACAACGATAACACACATACACATAAGAAGAGAACAATTTCAGGTGGTTCACCCCTATTGGGCTACGTCCACAAAGAATGTGAGATCATTTATTTATCAAAATAGAGGGTTACATTTCTGCAACATAGTTGTTGCAAACTATACTTTCCACTTTCTCAAAGTCTCTCTAATAGAGAGCATAAAGCATTCAAGGGTCTACACAGCCTCTTGAAGTACGATATATCATATATCAAAACATCGTTTGCAGGGATCAAGCTTCCTCAGCCATCCCTTCCCAAGATATCCGCTCAATTGAATTCGTCCACAGAATTATATAAATCAGCACATGTATCACGTTGTCAACCGAACCCTAAAGGGATCCTTTTCTTGTATCATCTATGCAGTCACTAAATAAATGCAAGGATCAACATCTACTAGCAACTTAAACCAAAATGTGCGTGTATTCATATCTTTGTTCTACATTATACATAGGTCATCGAAATCATTCATATCTTTGATCTAAAAATTTATACTAAAGATAACCAAGCTTCTTCCAGAGATCCATGCTTTTACAGGAACCTATCTGATTTATAAACATATACATCACTAAACTTTGCTAGGGGTCATTAATTAACAAAAGCCAAGTATAGGAGTGAAATACACATCTATGTTTTCTACAAAGATCTCACCACAACTAGGCGCTATTCATTTTCTAACCAGGATCAACATTAAACAATGTAATGTATATAAAAAAACTACACAATCTCTAACCCTATCGTGATCTCATCTCATCTGGGTGTTTATCCCGATCACACAGGGTTAAATTCAAACAATGCAAAAACGTATAAGCACATAACTACTATCTCTATTTCTACAGAGATCTATCACATCCTGGGCGATATTCTTTTGTGAAAGGGATCAACATCTAAACAACGTAAAATGTATGAAACAAAAGAGAACTTACACGACCTCTACCATGCGTTGATCTACACTATATATATATATATATATATATATATAAGACAGAGCCATTGAAACAGAGGTCCAGCTCGAAAATCCCACACATACAGACTACATGCTGATCTAAAAAATAATATATAATACAGAGCCATAGATCCATAGATCCATAGATCCAACTTGGAATCCCACGCATACAGCTACATGTTGATCAACAATTAAAATATAATACAGAGCCATGGATCCAGATATCCAGCTCGGAAATCCTAGCATGCAAGCTACACGTTGATCTACAAGTTAATATAATAATACAGAGCCAATTATCCAGGGATCCAACTCGGAGCTTAACCCTTTTCTACATATATCATAGCGATATGGGAAATGCATATCAGTAGTAAGGAACAAGTGAGGCTCCTGCTCACAGGAGACATCCGATTGTATATATAACAAAACTATGAAATTAAAGGTCAGCTAAACAACGTAAAAACAAGAATAACCCAAGAAGATGGCTCTTGACTCGGCTTTGGAGAGCAATATATTGAAAATCCTTCCATCATCAATAGCGTGACCAGAAAGAGGAAAAACTATGTACCTATAGATATATACTTAACTTACTAAGATCGCATGGTTGGTCCACGCAGTAAGGTAATGCACAACAACCAGATCTGTCTCCCTCTCTTTTATCCCGATCACTCCTTCCTCTTTTCCCAAACGGCTCGGTTTGACACATAGACAAGTATAGACAGAAGATGCCCCCCCTGGAAACAACTGATGTGTTCCGTATATAATAGGAAGACAAATCCCACAAGACAATAACTCCACCTAACTACCAAAATCTCCACCGAGACGGATCTCTTAGGTAAGCCTCCCCCTAATGACACTTGGAAGTTTTGTTTTCAAAGAATGCCAAGTAATGGGTGAGACATGTCATCAATACGACGCAAATAAATCCATCACAAATGCTGAGCAGGTTAGTTTTGCACATCACCATACCAAATCGATAAAATCAAAGTGAAGCCGAGGAGGATTGTCATGTCCCAAATTTGTAATTGGGTCACAATGGCCTAATCACATTAGCCATATTCATTAGAGTTTGTAAAATTGATGTTAAGGGTCAAATAATTGCCAAGGAGGAAAATTACTAGTTTCCTAGGTTTGGGGTGGAAGCTTTGGGATTTGGAATAAGGGGGATAATAAATGATGTTTAGACATTGGAAGGGTTCAAGTATTTAATAAATAGAGTGAATAAGAAATTCAAGAGAAATCCTAGGTGACAAATGGTTTTGGAGACATATGGAGGATGTGGGACCCACACTAGCTTGATTTTTCATAATACATGGTATATCTCTTTTGCAAATTCGAATTAATGGGAATGTGAACACTCTTGGGTGAGTTGGTAAGTCATAACACATGTCATTGAGCATCTTAGGTCGAATTGGGAAGGATTGGTAACCTCCATGGAAGATAAAGAGTCAAAGTGGAAGTTTTTGGACACTTGGGCTAGATTCCCTAGCCCCTATGACACCAATGATGGAGCATCTATGACAACTATGACAAATTGCAGACCTGACCTCTGACATCTGACCACTATGACATGTCAGCCCCAAAAATAGGCTCAAGGAAGTCGAATTTGGGATTTGGAGAAGCCAAAGAGACCCAAAATCGAATTTGGGAGAAGATGGAAGGTTGGAACTAGGAGACAAGTGGCAAATGTGGAATATTTCCTAAATGGAAATCTATTGAATCTATTGAGAGGATTTCGACCCTTAAAAGGATAATGTTGGTTATAAAATGTAGAAATGAAGTATGAGAATGGCTTTTGATCATTTGTAGAATTTGCAATTGCATTTGTGAAGAGGGAGAGCTAGTGGATGACTAGTTTCTTGCCTTAGCCAATTTCGAGGGTGAAAGATTCCCATCCAAGTTGGCAATTGGAAAGGCCATTCAGACCTTTCATTTGGAGCTTTAATGGATTCTTTATTTGCAGGTGTAAGCTACAGGGCAGCTCATGGTTTCTTCTATTGCAGCTCGCTCCTTCAACCATTTCCAGTTTTGATGGCATATTCTTGATCCTTGAGGGAGGGCGTTTTTGGTGAGCTATTGTACTCTTTGGGGGAGCTTCTAATGCCCCATTTCTTTTGTAATATGAAGTAAATACTCTGTTCTTCATCTCCAGAAAGTTTCAGGTCGAAATTCCAAGTATAAATGTATAAATCTCATTTTTAATGGAAGAACGATGCCATTTCCCCATTACCTTGTTGTGAACCAATGTATTGATGATGATTTCGAATGAATGGATGATTCTCTGATATATTTGTGATCAATATACTGCCATGGATTTATTCTACAAGTTTCATGTACTGTACTTGAGCATTTGAAGCATTTTTACTCCGTTTAGTTGTATTGGGAGGTGAAATAGTGCCATTTCCCCAAGGGTCGAATTGGGAATTTTTGCAGTTGAATGGGAGAGGGTGAGAACAGTTGTAATAAACCATTAATGGTGCATATGAGACCTTAATAACATACTTAACACATTACATACCTTTGTTCATAAATTTGAGTGGGTTTGGAGGCATTTGGGAAGCCATTTTCAGTACTTACCTCAGGGGGATTCGAACCCCAAATTACTAGTAAAATTGCATACTTGGTCCAGAATCTTGAGAGAATTTGCAGAGGTCTTTTGGTGGCCATATGTTATCCCTGAACATCATATTCAATTCCTAATATCATTCATAAACCTTCCTTGAATATTTGAAGGCATTTGGAGTCAATTTGAGACCTAGAGACCAATACTAGTCAAATGGAAATCACTAGTAAAAGTTACCTACATTGACCAGAATTGAAAGAGTATTTGCATAAGTGTTTTAAAGGTACAAAGGCATCCCTGAAACACATATTTATGTTCTAATATCATCCATATACCTTCTCAGAAGATTTGGGATCATTTGGGGCAAATTTGGGACCTAGAGATCGAAATTAGTCCAAGGTCGAACCAAGGAAAAAAGTGGAAAATTGCAATTTTAATAAAATTCCTAACAAGGGACATTACAGTGGTATCAGAGCATGATCTTGGCACCTGATGTGGTATAATATTCATGAGGACAATAATTCAGGTACCACCATTAGATATTGAAACCAAAAGTGCTTTTGTTGAAGAAAAAAAAAAAGTAGGAGAAGAAGAGCAATTTTTTTGAGGAAACTATGACTAGGGATGAAAAGGGAGCCTCATATGATGGTGAGGAGCATATAAAAATTATGAAAACAATATTCGAAGATATGACCAAGCAAATTAAGGAAGGATTCGAATTGTTTTCTATCGAACTTGTGGAAAAAATTATTGATTTTAAGGAAACCAAGGGGCAAAATGCATCAGCTTGCTTGAAGGAGCAAAAGGAAGAGACATCACAAGATCATGAAGAAGATTCTATTGAAAATATGGAAGATCATTTCAAGACACCTTCTAGCTTAGACATGAACCAAAGAGCATCTACTGATGGATGCTTAAACTATGAAGGAGTACCTACTGATGGGTGCTCACACCTCTATGTTGGTGACATAGAGATCACGTTTGAAAGTGTTTCTACAAGTACAAGTTTCATTAAGCATGATAATGAAGACCTTGTAGCGGTTGAAAAAGAACCAAGATCAACTTCCCCATCACCACTTGAGCTTCATGAAGTTGGTCCAAGCAAAATTGAAGAAGATGAGGAGGTTCATTTGCAAGAGCCTCATTTTCTTGAAGGGTCCTTAAAGATGAATGAAAATAATATCCAAGAGTCCCTCAGCATTCTCCATGACACTCAAGAATTGGTGTCAAATTCTTGTTGGAGAGCTACTTCATTGGAGGAAACATCCTTCCTTGAAGACATGGAGAAGATTCAAAGAGCAATGTGCCACATCAAAGGTAATTTCATGTCTTTGCTTTTTGATAGAAACCATTTGTTTGAGCTTAATGAATTGTTACATGATGCATACTTGAAGAATAATGAGGATATTCATAAGATCACAATTCAAAATGAGCAACTTCTTGAAAAGTTGCAAGATACTTGTTTTTCCTCCTATGTTTCAGATTGTCAAATGGTAGATTGTTTGGAGGATTCTCATGACATGGTGGATCATGAGAAATGTGAAAATTTGAATGTTCTTGATGTGTTTGAAGATGAACTTGAAGAGATCCAAACACTTGATGTGGTGGAAGAGGAATTTGAATTGCCTCTTGATGAAGGTTATGCAATTTTTAAAGAAGAGCATGATTCCTCTACATTGGAACCAAACTATGACAAAGAGTTCACACTTTTGAAGGAGCTGCATGATACTACCCACATGGATCCTTCCCATGATGAAACTCCTGAACTTTTTGATCATTTGGGTGAGTTAGTACATTCTCCTACATCCTACAATTCCATGTTTTGCAGTATTAGTCTCAATGAAGTATGGGTGAAAGGGTTCTTTTTGATGGTGCCACATGAGGAGTATGGAACTCCTATATTTAACCTTTATGATGACATGGTTGGAGCACATTCTTATTCACATTTGCAGCAGCATAATTTGTCACTTTATGATGATTCACATCTACATGGATGCACCTATGATATGGATTTGAGTCACTTGAATACTCATGGTTTTTCTTGCTCAACACTGGGTTCATTTGATGTTAGAGGAACTTCATCCAACACTTGGATGAATAGATTTATGATGGGAGAACATTTTTGTTGGCAGCCACATACTTTGTTACATCTTTATGATTCTCACATTCATGGATGTATGGGTGAGACTTCTTCGAGTCATTTGAAGTCTCCTTGTTTTTTTTGCTCATTATTTGGTTCAGATTCTAGTGGTGATTCTTCATTCACTTCTTGGATGAAAGAATACATGGCTGAATATTTTGATGCATATCACATCCTTTTGGAGCAGCATTATAGGACATGGGATCCTCACCTATGTCATTGGAGCAGATTTGATTGGTCACTTGAAGCTTGTATGCACTTGGAAAATGGTGGTCTACTTGCTTGGAGGTATAAGCACTTTCATGACTCTTTGATGAAGCATATCCTAGATGTACATTTTCATTATGTTGTTATGTACTTTGATGATATATATTTGGTACTCATGATGTTTGGAAGAATGCATACAAGAAAATGGGATCCAGGAATCTTATTATCTAATGGTGTAGGTTGGAGAGCACTCTTAATTGTTGGGGTGCAATACAAGCAATGGGACCCTGGAATAATTTTTGTCTCATTGGTTTCATTTTTTGGGGGGAAGCAAGCAGTATGGGAGATGTATTCCCCACTTAATAAAGTGATTTTAATCAGAGTAGTGCAGCAGCAAGCATGGTGGTTCCTCTCTAAAATATTCATGGAAACTCAAAGACTCAAGGTTTGGCAATTCAATGGCAACTTCAAAGAATTATACAGAAAGCAGGTTCTTCAACACCCATGTTTGAAATTGCTTGAGGACAAGCAATATTGGGAAGGGAGGATTTGTCATGTCCCAAATTTGTAATTGGGTCACAATGGCCTAATCACATTAGCCATATTCATTAGAGTTTGTAAAATTGATGTTAAGGGTCAAATAATTGCCAAGGAGGAAAATTACTAGTTTCCTAGGTTTGGGGTGGAAGCTTTGGGATTTGGAATAAGGGGGATAATAAATGATGTTTAGACATTGGAAGGGTTCAAGTATTTAATAAATAGAGTGAATAAGAAATTCAAGAGAAATCCTAGGTGACAAATGGTTTTGGAGACATATGGAGGATGTGGGACCCACACTAGCTTGATTTTTCATAATACATGGTATATCTCTTTTGCAAATTCGAATTAATGGGAATGTGAACACTCTTGGGTGAGTTGGTAAGTCATAACACATGTCATTGAGCATATTAGGTCGAATTGGGAAGGATTGGTAACCTCCATGGAAGATAAAGAGTCAAAGTGGAAGTTTTTGGACACTTGGGCTAGATTCCCTAGCCCCTATGACACCAATGATGGAGCATCTATGACAACTATGACAAATTGCAGACCTGACCTCTGACATCTGACCACTATGACATGTCAGCCCCAAAAATAGGCTCAAGGAAGTCGAATTTGGGATTTGGAGAAGCCAAAGAGACCCAAAATCGAATTTGGGAGAAGATGGAAGGTTGGAACTAGGAGACAAGTGGCAAATGTGGAATATTTCCTAAATGGAAATCTATTGAATCTATTGAGAGGATTTCGACCCTTAAAAGGATAATGCTGGTTATAAAATGTAGAAATGAAGTATGAGAATGGCTTTTGATCATTTGTAGAATTTGCAATTGCATTTGTGAAGAGGGAGAGCTAGTGGATGACTAGTTTCTTGCCTTAGCCAATTTCGAGGGTGAAAGATTCCCATCCAAGTTGGCAATTGGAAAGGCCATTCAGACCTTTCATTTGGAGCTTTAATGGATTCTTTATTTGCAGGTGTAAGCTACAGGGCAGCTCATGGTTTCTTCTATTGCAGCTCGCTCCTTCAACCATTTCCAGTTTTGATGGCATATTCTTGATCCTTGAGGGAGGGCGTTTTTGGTGAGCTATTGTACTCTTTGGGGGAGCTTCTAATGCCCCATTTCTTTTGTAATATGAAGTAAATACTCTGTTCTTCATCTCCAGAAAGTTTCAGGTCGAAATTCCAAGTATAAATGTATAAATCTCATTTTTAATGGAAGAACGATGCCATTTCCCCATTACCTTGTTGTGAACCAATGTATTGATGATGATTTCGAATGAATGGATGATTCTCTGATATATTTGTGATCAATATACTGCCATGGATTTATTCTACAAGTTTCATGTACTGTACTTGAGCATTTGAAGCATTTTTACTCCGTTTAGTTGTATTGGGAGGTGAAATAGTGCCATTTCCCCAAGGGTCGAATTGGGAATTTTTGCAGTTGAATGGGAGAGGGTGAGAACAGTTGTAATAAACCATTAATGGTGCATATGAGACCTTAATAACATACTTAACACATTACATACCTTTGTTCATAAATTTGAGTGGGTTTGGAGGCATTTGGGAAGCCATTTTCAGTACTTACCTCAGGGGGATTCGAACCCCAAATTACTAGTAAAATTGCATACTTGGTCCAGAATCTTGAGAGAATTTGCAGAGGTCTTTTGGTGGCCATATGTTATCCCTGAACATCATATTCAATTCCTAATATCATTCATAAACCTTCCTTGAATATTTGAAGGCATTTGGAGTCAATTTGAGACCTAGAGACCAATACTAGTCAAATGGAAATCACTAGTAAAAGTTACCTACATTGACCAGAATTGAAAGAGTATTTGCATAAGTGTTTTAAAGGTACAAAGGCATCCCTGAAACACATATTTATGTTCTAATATCATCCATATACCTTCTCAGAAGATTTGGGATCATTTGGGGCAAATTTGGGACCTAGAGATCGAAATTAGTCCAAGGTCGAACCAAGGAAAAAAGTGGAAAATTGCAATTTTAATAAAATTCCTAACAAGGGACATTACAAGGATAGACTCTGATTGTGAAGTGCGTGGGTCGAATTGATAGCCTTGCCCCCTCAATTGATCAAAACACTGAAATGCTCTGTTCCATCTCCACTCACATAATTCATGAAGTTTCTACCATAAGCTCTGGATAATTGAATACAAATAATATGTATCCACACACACACATATATATAGCTCCCACTATAAGATATATACTCATATATCATAAAGTTTCCACTATATGCTATATTAATACAAGCATTTAACAACACCAAAATAACAGCATTCAACTAATAGATACTATCTCTTATCTCAAGAGACTTATTAATTAGATGTTCACTAAGATTCTTATATATAAACTTCTATATAGGTATATCTAGTTTTCACTATCATACACCTATAATCCCTTTAACTTATACCTTTATAAGTGTATGTTAAGAAGAATGCACATATTCTTTATAAATGTATGTTAGATCCTATTCCCCATACATATATACAACTATAAAGGTACTAATATATTTTCCAAGAATATTATAGTAATTTAGACTATAATATATATATGTATGTCTTTATATAATCCTATTTCCCAAAAAGGGTCAAGGTAGTAGTTCTAGTCTCTCATCAACAGGTATATAGAGTCTTAGTTTTAGCTGATAGTACTAGTGCCTAGTTTACCCTTTTTACTTATGAGTGGCTCAAACTCAAGATGACACCCATGGTAGTTAGATTCTCATGGCTTCTAGCCATCAGTTTCTCCTCCGTGGACTCGGTTTCCTTTGTTTCAGTCGTGCCACCACCCTTAGTCTTCTAAACATAAAACTTAGGAATAACCCAAAATATTACAAGGTTTTACTGGTGGGGGCCTTGACCTTGAGCTCCTCACTAGAAAACAAGTACAACATACAATTTCATTTATAAAATAATAGGTCATAAAGGAGGGATATCACATCCTCATCCCCTTTAAAGATAACACCGTCCTCGGTGTTCACTCTTCTCTTGGAGCAATCATTTGCTTGTTTCAACATTTTTATTTGGACTTCCACGAGTTTTTGTGCAAGTCACTCAGCAATCATATCTGCTTATATATATATATATATATATATATATATTTTAATATATATATATATTTTTTTAACCACAAAACTGGAATTGAAAAGATACAATGTTTAGCAACAACTTGTCATCAACTTCATAATCAAACTCAGAGACATAAATCCTGAGTTCTTTATTACACATAACATTTGCAATACATGGAATAAATCTAGCGCTCCATGATGGTATACTGTTGACTAAATCAACAAACATCATTCACTTGATCCAGGAAATTCTTGCCTAACACCTTAGTGCTCACGCAACAATCCTTTCTCTCATGCCTTGCCTAACACCTTAGTGCTCATGCAGCAAACCTTTTCTTTCGTGTTTTGCCTAACACCTTAGTGCTCACGCAGCAAACATTTCATTCATGTCTTTCCTAACACCTTAGTGCTCACGCAACAAACATTTCATTCATGTCTTGCCTAACACCTTAGTGCTCACACAGCAATTCATTTGGAGATCCTTGTCTAACACCTCAGTGCTCACACAACAATTTTCTCCCATGCATACTAAGCAGCGTCCTGCCTCCCGCATATGCATTCTCTTTATAGCTTGCCTAGGTCTTTACAACTAACTGATTCTTTCGAGAATCATGGTGGGTGTCAACTCCCCGATTTATAAGGGGTGTTTCAGTGCCATAAATGCACTCTTCCTCGATTCCCCTCAAGCCTTCTCGCTTGAGTCTAGGAATTTATCTTTGATAATAATCATTTATTATTTCTTGCAATTTTTATTTTTTTTGTCAACTACAATCTGCCACGTAATAACGGTAAGTAGATTCACTTATTTGCTTATCATTCATGATAACTAACACACATCTATCACCCAATAAGGTTTTGTGTCATACTGTAATCCATGTTACAATAAAATGTAATCACTTACTCTTGAGCGATTTTGTTCCACTCACGTACACCGATGGATTTATAATCCACATTCCTTTTTGTTTATCACATTGGTCGTAATTATGATAACATCCTGAAATGTTAGCAACTAAACAACATAATCCAATGTTAATCCATGGTTATAAGCGTCTCGAAATATGACCAGTAAAATAAGATGAACTAAGTGAATCATCACTTACTCTTGAGTGGTTAACTCAACTATTTATCCACGTGAATAATCACTTTCCATTTTGATTGGTTATATTCTTAGGGAAATCCTGCAATGTTAGTACATAACCACTATACGACATCTATTTATTGGAATATTAATAGCACTGAAACGTCTTTCACTTGTCTATCTTTTATCGACTGCTGAGTTTTACACGAATGCTCAAGAGTAATAAGCTAGATATATATGGACTCAAGTTGTGATTCTACTTATAGTGTCATCAATGAAACAATATAATTTAACCACCCAACATTTATAACTTGCGTCGAGGTCTTGTTGACAAAGCGACATATACCCGCATAATATATAACGCTCTTCCACAAGTTCAACCGAGTTTTTACTATCTTCCACAATAACAGAACCAAATATTGTAAGGAGGTTTTTCTTCTATGTATAAAACAGAAAAATCATCCTTCATACTACAATCTCCACATGTGATCATCTATAATAAACATTATTTTCATACTAAGCATAACCAACTTAATTAATAGGACTACGTAATGTTTTAAACACGAAATAACACCCTTCCTATGATGATCCATGAACATTATGATTGCTTGACCTCGAATGTTAGCTTTCACCATTCCAAATACAATTCCTATTTACGCAATTTTTATTTGTATTCACGAACTTCATATAGTCCCACTCAAATGTCCAAAAATCATATTTACATACCTTATAAAGATGACCATATACCTTTGTAGGGGAGACCACATATCTCCTTATTATGAGACCCTCCTATGTCGAGGTACCAGTTTGCTTGTATTATCACATATCAATTTTACTAAACATCACCTGAATCTTATCTTTATCTATTTCATTGTTGTATAACAGTAATGTGTGGGAAATAACATTTGCTTGACCACAACATTTCCAATTTTAGTTCAATAAGGGTACTTAAATCATAAGAACCATTATATAACCTATGTCCAACATGATTTATACTTGTTTCATAAAAGCTCATACATCAATTACTTTGTAAAGCTTACTTCTGATCTACCATGGAAATCCCATGTTATCAACGCTTTCCTTAACTCATAATAAATATCAAGTAGTCATTCCTTGTGGTAACATAAGGACGTCATAAAATTTCAGCGTCCTACTAGCCTATATCACCATTTCATGTTGATTATTGATTTCTAATACTCTTATTCCTACCACAAAACATACTCTTTGACAAAACTTGATGTGCATCCATGGGATCATTTATGTGAACAACTATAATTTATCCTTTATCAAAATAATCATTTTTACAAAACCTATAAATGTACACGGACAACAATTCATCTTGAACACATAAAAGTATAAGATTTCTAACCATCATTCATAGATTCTTAATATCTAACTTAAGGATTACTAGAATAAGAAAAAGGAATCATGCATTTTCATCATATGCACCCTATTACTAAATAGAATACACTTGTATACTTTAAGTATTTATAACCTCTTATCCTTTTGTTGAACTAACCAGCAATGGTACAAGCATGCCCTAAAGTCACACAATTAGTGTTGTAATCATTTATCCTATACCTTTATCCACAAAAAATGAAATTGATTACTGATAGACTCGTGACAATGTTTCCTTTTGACATAAGTAACTAAGAATATTCGTTTGTGGAAGTAATCTACACTGAAGCGTATGTAAGTTCATTCTCAAGGTAGTAGATGCTTAGACTACAATCTTGCTTCCTTTGTCATTCATTTGACCAAGCCAGTTTAACCTTCTAAGATTTGTCAACAACAAATTTCAACAAATGTATCTTCATATAAGAAGAGGTATAACTTTTCCTCATTTTCTTATCGACGTGATAAGGTTTAATTATTTTCACGAGAAAACCACACATTTCCATATACTAGTTATGAAACGACTTATCTAACCAATTCTTGTTACTCTATTTACTTAATCATACACCATGGTGGATGATCAACATCATTGAATCCAATAAAATTTCCGTCTTCGGTATGTAATCTAACACAACATAATATACAAAAGATGAAAGTACGACTCATATACTTACAGTTTAATCGGACGAGTCTTGGTTGGAAATTTACAATAACTTACTTCATCCCGAGGAAGAACTCGACGATTAATTCAGATAGTGTAATCTTGTCCATTTGTTCCATGCATCCAAACAACAATTGGTGAGTTAGTATTTGAAACCCTTAAGTTATTTTATCTTATGTTTTAGCAATGTTAACCAATAGACACTTCCATTATAACTCTTCAGCAAAATGAAACGTACTTACTCGTAATTCCAAGACGTTTCGTCGCTTACTTCCTGGAGATTCTTCGGAATAAAATTTTACCTTTTCCTTATATGATGCAGTTTCTTTCCTAGTTCGACGAACTTGTATTCGTTTTTCCCAATTGAGCCCAATAAGCCCGAGTGTTTGCAACCGAAGCTCTGATACCATTTGTAACATCTCCATATTTGCTGGTATTATTTTGGAGAGAAAAAAAAAAAGAAACTAAATTTCCTCATCTAGCCATAAACCAATGCATTAGTAATATAAAACATCTCAAACATTTATAGTCTGCTTTCTTTGCCCCTGTGTAACATAGCTTTCAAAGTTTATTTAATATTGGTTAACTATTCATTGAAACTTGTATTATCATTCATATCTTTGCAACCTCTTTATGATACCTTGATCATTTATATCATTAAGTGAACCACTATCTCCTTCAACCATACAGTTAATCTCTTGACATCAAGGAATTCCCATAACAATTACATATCAACAACGATAACACACATACACATAAGAAGAGAACAATTTCAGGTGGTTCACCCCTATTGGGCTACGTCCACAAAGAATGTGAGATCATTTATTTATCAAAATAGAGGGTTACATTTCTACAACATAGTTGTTGCAAACTATACTTTCCACTTTCTCAAAGTCTCTCTAATAGAGAGCATAAAGCATTCAAGGGTGTACACAGTCTCTTGAAGTACGATATATCATATATGAAAACATCGTTTGTAGGGATCAAGCTTCCTCAGCCATCCCTTCCCAAGTTATGCGCTCAATTGAATTCGTCCACAGAATTATATAAATCAGCACATGTATCACGTTGTCAACCGAACCCTAAAGGGATCCTTTTCTTGTATCATCTATGGAGTCACTAAATAAATGCAAGGATCAACATCTACTAGCAACTTAAACCAAAATGTGCGTGTATTCATATCTTTGTTCTACATTATACATAGGTCATCGAAATCATTCATATCTTTGATCTAAAAATTTATACTAAAGATAACCAAGCTTCTTCCAGAGATCCATGCTTTTACAAGAACCTATCTGATTTATAAACATATACATCACTAAACTTTGCTAGGGGTCATTAATTAACAAAAGCCAAGTATAGGAGTGAAATACACATCTATGTTTTCTACAAAGATCTCACCACAACTAGGCGCTATTCATTTTCTAACCAGGATCAACATTAAACAATGTAATGTATATAAAAAAACTACACAATCTCTAACCCTATCGTGATCTCATCTCATCTGGGTGTTTATCCCGATCACACAGGGTTAAATTCAAACAATGCAAAAACGTATAAGCACATAACTACTATCTCTATTTCTACAGAGATCTATGACATCCTGGGCGATATTCTTTTGTGAAAGGGATCAACATCTAAACAACGTAAAATGTATGAAATAAAAGAGAACTTACACGACCTCTACCATGCGTTGATCTACACTATATATATATATATATATATATATAAGACAGAGCCATTGAAACAGAGGTCCAGCTCGGAAATCCCACACATACAGACTACATGCTGATCTACAAAATAATATATAATACAGAGCCATAGATCCATAGATCCATAGATCCAACTTGGAATCCCACGCATACAGCTACATGTTGATCAACAGTTAAAATATAATACAGAGCCATGGATCCAGAGATCCAGCTCAGAAATCCTAGCATGCAAGCTACACGTTGATCTACAAGTTAATATAATAATACAGAGCCAATTATCCAGGGATCCAACTCGGAGCTTAACCCTTTTCTACATATATCATAGCGATCTCGAAAATGCATATCAGTAGTAAGGAACAAGTGAGGCTCCTGCTCACAGGAGACATCCGATTGTATATATAACAAAACTATGAAATTAAAGGTCAGCTAAACAACGTAAAAACAAGAATAACCCAAGAAGATGGCTCTTGACTCGGCTTTGGAGAGTAGTATATTGAAAATCCTTCCATCATCAATAGCGTGACCAGAAAGAGGAAAAACTATGTACCTATAGATATATACTTAACTTACTAAGATCGCATGGTTGGTCCACGCAGTAAGGTAATGCACAACAACCAGATCTGTCTCCCTCTCTTTTATCCCGATCACTCCTTCCTCTTTTCCCAAACGGCTCGGTTTGACACATAGACAAGTATAGACAGAAGATGCCCCCCCTGGAAACAACTGATGTGTTCCACATATAATAGGAAGACAAATCCCACAAGACAATAACTCCGTCTAACTACCAAAATCTCCACCGAGACGGATCTCTTAGGTAAGCCTCCCCCTAATGACACTTGGAAGTTTTGTTTTCAAATAACGCCAAGTAATGGGTGAGACATGTCGTCAATACGACGCAAATAAATCCATCACAAACGCTGAGCAGGTTAGTTTTGCACATTGTGACATCTTCTAATTGCTGGTATTATTATGGAAAGAAAAAAAAAATTTCCTCCTCTAGCCATAAACCACTCATGCATTAGTAATATAAAAACATCTCAAACATTTATAGTCTGCTTTCTTTGCTACTATGTAACATACCTTTATAACTTTATTTAAATGGCAATCACTACAATTGATATTCAAATCGATAGTACTTACAAACTTCATGTAATATACCTCAAAATTCCGACACTTTATTCATATTTTAAAGATAAGATCAGATTTATACTAAAACCTTTTGAACATAACATTGGTTAACTATTCATTGAAACTTGTATCATCATTCATATCTTTGCAACCTCTTTATCATACCTAGATCATTTATATCATTCAGTGAACCACTATCTCCTTCAACTATTCATTTGATCTCATGACATCAAGGAATTCCCATGACAATTACATATCCACAATAATAACACATACACACATATGAAGAGAACAATTTTAGGTGGTTCACCCCTATTGGGCTACGTCCACAAAGGCAGGTCATTTCATTCATTTGTCGAGACAACAGTTTACATTTTGCAACATCTTTTGCTGCATCATTGTTGACCTTTCTTTACTTAATGGTCTTCTCCTAGAGGACCGTTAAAGTAGAGAAATTACATTCCACAATCAAAACTTACTTTACATCTTTTACAACCTCTCTCCTTGAGAGTACTTTCGATACCTTCCAAGTCCATACTTGAGATATGACATGGATCCGCAAAACTTAATGAGAGTTCTTTTAGACTTTCAATCATAATTCAACAATTGCTATGGAGATTTACCTTCAGTGACTAAGTATAATAACTTGATAGAATCCATCCCAATTCTTTGCAACCAGATTCTAATCATAAAAAAAGAATTCAGTTCTATATTGGGGACCTATGCTGAAAACAACAACATTCCCTGATCTACGAAATCAAAGAAAAACAGAGTTTCTTACCATAGGATAGTATGGATCGGGCCCTTGCGTCCGTCCTATCCTCCTCGACATTCGAAACCCAGTTTATATATATACATATATTTAAAACCATATTCCTATCTATACTAAAAATCAAGATAAAATAGGGATCGGGCTTATGCCAAGCCGTCCCTTTCCATACTTTTCTATGAAACAAAAGAGGAACCTTAAATATAATCCCAGCCATATAACTAAATATATTATACAGAATGCATAAGGGGTCAATAACCCCAATCTCCTCCTAACAACAACTAAAACCATACCGCATATAGCAATATTATTCGAAGTAATAATCATTGTAACAACCATTTATCCTCCTCAATAAATACTGAACTTACAAATTTATTTGTATACTCAAAATCTATCCAATCACCTATGGCAGGGACCGATACCCTAACTAAGAGGCAAGGTATATATACCAAGAATCCGAGGTTCAGATATAGGTAGCAATCTATAATCATATTTCAGAACAGTATTTTAAAATAATCTGCACAAAACATAACAAGCATCTAAACTTCGACAGAGACAGCATTGGATCAACCTTCGATTGATTTCGAGGAGGTCAAGGTAATTCCATTTCTGGAATATCATCACAAAAAAAATACAGAGCTATTTGAATGATAACCCTGCAGCCATGAGGGGCAAAAAAGGGCTAAAACAATTAGACGATTTATAAAGCATGGCAAAAGGGATCGGGCAAAAGCACTACATGGCTATCACCGACGATCTATACTCATCCAGAAATCTGTCAGCACATAGATCGGTTTAGTACTTCTTTTTACATGCACCAACATCAAGTGGACACGATTTTAATTTGACTATGATGATCTAGAAACAACGAAGATCCACGCTATCTTCATACTAAGACCCTGATCTATAATTCATCAACATCTATTCAACGTATAGATTGGTTTAGCGTTTCATTCATGCACAATAGTATTGTAACTATGACTTAACTTCATTTAGCAGGGTTTAAACTTCAAATACATACCTCATTCCTATTTCAGCGATCGACTCAGAAATACGTTTATATGTTAACAATTACATCTCAGCCCGAGAACTATTGTTCATAAAAATATAAAACTCCATTCAGCAGCGTTTAAACTTCGAGTACATACCTCATGTCTCTTGGCAGCGATCGACTCGGTCATACCTTAATATGTTAATAATTAACTCTTGACCTTCACGCCTTAGCCTGAGAATTGACAGGGTGTTTTCCTAATCTCTAAGGATCCAAGGTCAGAACTTAAACGAAGTAATATACCGGTTTAACATTAGAGTATTATGCCCCAACCGGAGGATTAAAACTCAGTTTTTCTAACATATAAAACAACCTAACTGTTTGCCACACACTCAACACAGAGATCTAGCTAGCTAGCATGCAGAGGATCCGTTACCTTTCTCGTATATATATATAAATAGTGAGGGGAGGTATTACTTGTTTTCGATCTGCAAAAATTCTTCGTGATGTGCCATGGGTCCATCATTGGATGGGCGCGTTCTTGTGGAGATTGCTTTCTTCTAATGCCGAGATCGCTTGCTCCATATGCATAGATCTCCCCTCTTCAAGATGGAAGAGTATCCAAAGTTTCCCCCTCCCTCATCGATGACAGGGTACTAAATAACCAGCCCCTCCCCACCTTACTCTAACGCAGAGCTGTTATTCCTTTTTCGAGACCTCCCTCTTGCCCCTCGATCTTCATCATATATACTTCAAAATCAATAACACACCCAGCCAACCCCATGGGTAGTTAGCCACGTCTCATCTCTTTGGCAGGGATAGAACTCGGAAATTTCGCCAAATGGCAGAGCAGACCAAGATCTATTCCATGTGGAAACATCGCCCAAGGAAAGTGCATCGAGGAGAATCTTGGTTGGTGAAAGGATGCTTTCCGCCCTCTTATGTTTGACTCCTCCCTTAAACAAATAACAACGCCAATGGCGGCCTCCTCAAGCTTACCTCTCCACTAGAGAGACAAACTCGCGGGAGTTACTCCTTAATTTTCTCCACTCAACTTAGTTAAGTTCTTGTCTCACCTCCACTATCTTTCTCCATAAAAACTCCACTCCAACTGTTGAGGTAAGTTATGAGTTGGTCTTTTCTATTTAGCGTAAGGTCACTACCTTTGAAAATATGATTTCAAATCTGTCTTCTTTTCCCTTAATAAAGGTTCATTCAATTTTTAAGGTGGTTGAGTGTCATTACCCTAGAATTCGAAATCAAAACCCCTCTAATAAATCTCAATTTTCATAAAGAATCTTAAAGATAAATTTTATAGTCAATAGTCATTACTTTGAATTTTCTCTCTCCAACTATGTTTTTCATACATCAATCTATATATATTATATATCAATTTGTGAGAATAAACTTTTCCAAGGAAAAGGTCCTTTATGAATATTTATTTAAATGTGATCATGATCGCAAGTTCCAAAATCCTAAGGTACCTATTAATAAGGACATTCAAGTATTTTGAATACTAAAAGAAAATAGATTATAAATATATATAGTTATATATAAAATTCTATCCTCCCTTAAATCACTTATATCCTTTTCTAGGATGCTCTTCTATATACATATTTTCTTTAGAAAAAGCTATTCTTCTTTAAAATAATTAAGCGTGATTAAGTTTGTTTAAGGGCGTTATAACTATTTATATAGGTATATGACCCAGAGCATGGTCCGTAAGTTATCATATTTTTTTGCAAGTCAATGCTTATATACCAATCCCATATAAGACTTGTTACTTAGCCTTAATTTAAGATAATGGTTAACCTTTTTACACTAAAAGGTAATAGGGTTTTAAAATAATAGTGGTGTAACTAAATAATCACTATCATCATCGGTCGTCTATTTAGGACGATAATAATCATAGAATTCATACTCTACTTCCCCAAACTATTAAATGATAACATTTGGTCACGTCAAGGAAGACAACCGTAAGGATACATACCTTTATCTGAGATGCGATCCATCGTGTGAGATAATGACTTACTCTGTCAAGTATACATTTATTTATTTATTTATTTTTTTTAAAATTCTGATAAAGATAAAAGGAGGGATATTACACACATCACCATACCAAATCGATAAAATCAAAGTGAAGCCGAGGATGATAGACTCTTATTGTGAAGTGCGTGGGTCGAATTGATAGCCTTGCCCCCTCAATTGATCAAAACACTGAAATGCTCTGTTCCATCTCCACTCACATAATTCATGAAGTTTCTACCATAAGCTCTGGATAATTGAATACAAATAATATGTATCCACACACATATATATAGATCCCACTATAAGATATATACTCATATATCATAAAGTTTCCACTATATTATATATTAATACAAGCATTTAACAACACCAAAATAACAGCATTCAACTAATAGATACTATTTCTTATCTCAAGAGACTTATTAATTAGATGTTCACTAAGATTCTTATACATAAACTTCTATATAGGTATATCTAGTTTTCACTATCATACACCTATAATCCCTTTAACTTATACCTTTATAAGTGTATGTTAAGAAGAATGCACATATTCTTTATAAATGTATGTTAGATCCTATTCCCCATACATATATACAACTATAAAGGTACTAATATCTTTTCCAAGAATATTATAGTAATTTAGACTATAATATATATATGTATGTCTTTATATAATCCTATTTCCCAAAAAGGGTCAAGGTAGTAGTTCTAGTCTCTCATCAATAGGTATATAGAGTCTTAGTTTTAGCTGATAGTACTAGTGCCTAGTTTATCCTTTTTACTTATGAGTGGCTCAAACTCAAGATGACACCCATGGTAGTTAGATTCTCATGGCTTCTAGCCATCAGTTTCTCCTCCGTGGACTCGGTTTCCTTTGTTTCAGTTGTGCCACCACCCTTAGTCTTCTAAACATAAAACTTAGGAATAACCCAAAATATTACAAGGTTTTACTAGTGGGAGCCTTGACCTTGAGCTCCTCACCAGAAAACAAGTACAACAAACAATTTCATTTATAAAATAATAGGTCATAAAGAAGGGATATCACATGTGATTTTATGGTTAAGTATGCTATCTATAAACTATTAACTTCAAACCTCACATCATTTTATGGTTGAGCACGATATATTAGTAGCCATGGTTTTATGGTCACCTTCCACCCTCACGTGGTTTTTTGGTTAAGTATTCTAACTGTATACTATTAACTTCCAACCACACTTGATTTTATGATTGAGTATGATATGTTAGTAGCCATGGCAAGTCTTTCAAAATATACACACTTCCTTGTAGGCATGTCTATGTTCAGGACTACCAAAAGTTTCACATTAATTTTTTCTAAACATAGATGAAATAAAATGCAAACAAACAGAATTCATATCCGTAAAATAGTCCATGAATTAGTGGCAGTCTACTTGAAATACAAGTGTCTTAACAATTAGATTTGGAATCTCTAAATTTGTCGATTCAGACACGAGAAGATAATATATCTAACCTTATGTGATTGTAATTTCTCTCTCTAATGCCAATCCTTCTTTTGTCTCTGCAAAGATTTCTAGAGTTAATAAAAGCTCTGAGTAGCCTGTTCTTTTGCCAAATTCATGTTGTGAATGTTTTAGAGTGCAATATGTGAAATGATGATATCATATGCATGATCTAATTTTCCTAGATATTTGTTATGTTGAATGGAGATGAAGGTTTCCTTGTTATTTTTCACATGAATGTCCTAAATGTCTTTGTTATAAAACTCACAAAGATTTAATTACATTTTGTTGATTGTTGAATTCTTCATTGCTTAACACATTTTCTTTCATAATTGAATGTGTAAGATTTATCTAAGAGATATCTTACATTATTCATATTGTTCCATGTTTCCCTTCATAAACGCCCTACTACACTAATCACTGAACATCACCCTGGAAAATGCCAATGAAGTTAACTCTCTCATAATCAATATGCTTATCGTCTTCAATATTTGTCCAATACAAAACTAGAAAATCCTGTTACTAAAAATATTTGAGCTCTATAATTTGAAAATATTGAGCTGTATCATGCCCTTGCATTGTTCCGTAGTAGCAAAGAACATGTCAGGGACTAACAATTACCATGTGCATCCATATTCAAGCCACTTAAACTCAATTCCTCCTTACATCTCTTAAAATTATATAATGACTTGGAAAACATAGGATATCACTTATATATGTCAGATTATGTTTAAACCAAAATATATACCGCTACCTTCCAACCTCACATGGTTTTATGGTTAAATATACTAATTGTATATTACTATCACATTACATCTCTTAAAATTATATAATGACTTGGAAAAAAATAGTTTTATGGTTAAATATACTAATTGTCATCACATTACATCTCTTAAAATTATATAATGACTTGGAAAAAAATAGGATATCATTTATATATTCCATATTATGTTTAAACCAAAATATATACGGCTACCTTCCAACTTCACATGGTTTTATGGTTAAATATGCTGACTGTATATTACTATCACATTTGCATCACTTGCATATGAAAAACGTAGATAGGGTGATACCTAATGATGTTTTTCATCTCCAAATGATGCACATGTATTAGTCATATGTCATATTCCATTTATAATGACGAATCCTTGCTTCTACAAATGACAGTACCAACACTACTGAAAGATAAAACAGGTAGCAAAGACACATTATTGTCACATTATCATTTTCTACTTCAACATAATGCGACGAATAGGATGATTGTCTGATCTAATTTACAGTATGCAGATATATAAAAACTGGAAATTTTATTGGCAAGAGTATATGAATTAGAAGGTGAAGGTAGAAGATATTTAATAAATAAAGTATGTAGATAAGGATAATGATTTGTTGGCCAGAGAAACAAGTAATAAATATCGCAGAAATTTGTTAAGGAGTCATTTTACAAACCTGTAGATATTGTGACCAGAATTATTGCACAGTATAATTTAGCATCTACAAACCAATTGTCACATAGAAGTCTTTACTAAATAATTATAGCCTTTACAAGAGCTGACATATCTAGAACATGTGATCAAATTTAAAAAGGCTTGAATTTTTTTTGGCAATACATGGCAACAAAAAAATACCGCAAAAAAGAGTTAGATCACGTGACCGCAGTTGAATAGATAGACGGAACTAAGTAGTGAATTGCTAGAGTGGAGCTATTTGGATCCATGATCAATAAAAGTTCAATTAATGGCCTCCTCTATTTGTTATCTTGAGTATTATCCATGTATGAGTTATGAGTTATCCATACATCAACTATCAGCTATTTTTTATATTTTTTTTATAAATGCTTATTTCAAATTTTCAACAAGCATAAATAGTAGTCTACCCCAATTTCCAATATATAAACACTTATCTATGTAATAAATATGATACATAAAAAATATTCCCATTGTTTTAAATAATATTGACACATAATACATTTTTATTAATAAAATTGAAAAATGTGGCACCCAACATTTTTCAACCTCACATGGTTTTATGGTTACCTTCCAACCTCAAACTGAGATGATTTTATAGTTAAGTATGATAGGTTACTAGCCATGGTTTTATGGTCACTTTCCGTGCTCATCTTATAGCTCACATGTGTCTTTTATAAATAAAATAAAATATTGCTCAAATTAGATTTAAACTAGCAACAACCACATTTTTAAATGTGGTTGATATTCGTGGATTGATGTATATCAACAATGATCACGCATTCAAAAGTGGTTGATATCAACCACATCTAAAAATGTGGTTGTTGCTAGTGGACAACCGGCGCAACCAAAAAATAATAAAATAAAAATAAAAGTAAATAAAATTAAAGAAAATAAATTAAAGAAAATAAATTAAATAAAAAAAGAATTAAATAAAAGCAAAGTAAATTAAATGAAGTCAAATAAAGAATAAAGAAAAAAAAAGTGGAAATAAATAAAGTCAAATAAAGAATTAAAGTAGAGTAAAAAATAAAAAATAAACAAGTGAAAATAAAATAAAATAAAGTAAATTAAAAAAAGAAAAATAAAGAAAAGTAAATTAAAGTAAATTAAAAAACAAAGTAAATAAATAGAGTAAAATAAAGAAATAAAAGAAACATAATAAATAAATATAAGTGAAAAAATAAATAAATAAATAAAAAATAAAATAGTAAAATATATTAAATAAAAATAAATTAAATAAATGTAAAGAATTAAAGATAAGTAAAATCAAATAGAAGGTAAATTGAGAGTAAAATATTTAATCGATATTAAAGAAAATTTAAATAATAGTTAGTTAAAAAAGAAAAGTAAAAAAAAAGATTTTAAATGTAAAAAATAAATAAAGTCAAACAAAGAATTAAAATAGAATAAAAAAATAAAAATAAACAATTGGAAATAAAATAAAATAAAGAAATACAAATAAACTAAATTAAATAAAGGAAAGGAAAGTCAACATAACACGTTGTTGAGGGCATAGTAGAACCTCATGATCAAGTTGGTCATCATCATATCCGAGAAATTATGTACAACGGCCATGCTGTGCAATACACCTTGCAATAGGAGAATTCAAAGATTTCAACATCTTCATATTATTCAAGGAGACAAGATTGTTTGAAGGGAAAAGATGCACAGCTGCATCAAATAATGTCCTTTCTGTCAAAGGAAAACAACTGTCAGATCGAGACATCAGAACATCCCAATCATCTATGGAAGGTTGTGCATTATGTATGTTACTCAATAATCGTCGAAAGGAAGCTTGACGGGGATTATCACCCTATTGACGAAATATTGTTTCAAGGGTGACAACAATGCTGAAGTTGTGCCATAAGACTTGTGCTGTTGTTTTTACTACATACATTGGCTTATCTTTGACAGGTGGAAATTGACCCAAGTCACAAACAAGAATTACAGATCTACCACCAAAAAGAGTATTTCTTTTATCTGGGAATGCTTCCCGCAATCAAGAATCAATCTGCATTAGCTACCTTGGCCCTATAAAACTCATCTCATCAATCAATACATAATGTATATGTTTCCTTTCCTCTTGAAACATAGAAAGAGCTTGACCTTGCATGGGTTGTATGTCTCGAATAGGAATTCTCAGAGCATAATGGATTATGCGGCCACATATATTAAATGCGGCTATCCCTGTTGGAGCAAGTAAAAGCAAAGGATTTTTTCCATTTCCATTTGAAGAAGCAAGCACATGATAAATACAATTAATTAGATAGGACTTTTTAGTTCCAGTTGTACCTTGAATAATCATTTTGAATGGTTCTTTCTGTTCAACCTCCATAGAATGACGCAAAACCATGTCAAAAGCAAGTCGTTGCTTAGAAGACAACAAAAATGGATTTGGAATATTATCATCTACAACTTGTATTAGTTCACCAGGTGAACGATCACTTGTTATAAAAGTGGTTGCCTATTTCGCAACAACAACATCTATCGTTAGGTCCTCCCAATTGAAACTTAAATCAAAGTCTCTTCGTCCAAGAGTGCAAAGATCTGAAATATTCATATTATGTGGAGGAACCAAACGAGACAACAACTCCCATTCATCCAAATATTCATCCACATGGACACCTTCATCATCTACATCCATATTTTCATCAATAGCATCCTCCACCATTGGTGCACGATTGACATGCGAAGGACGGTAACGAAGATGCCTCCAATTTTCAATAATTGTTTCCCTCGAAAGTCCTATATCTTGCTCAATGTCTCTGAAAGGTTTGTACAAAAGAAATTCACTCCAACAAAAAGTCTCAAAATCGTTAGAATCCTCTGGAGGAATGGAAAAATAACGTGGCCATACATGAACAACAACAAAGTCTTTTCTAGCTTTCCAAGGCTCCTTCTTACGCTTCGCATTATAGGTCCAAGATCGTGCAGTTTCAATCATGCACAAATGGGCCAAGAATGCAGGATGCATTCGATATAAATCTATGAAATTAGAGGACATAGAATCATCATTCGGGTCGGTAGATACTTTTCGTAATATCTTCCTACCAACATTCAATGAGAATATTTGTCAACTACATATCACAAGTGGAAGTTTCAATACCATATGACATGTTTCTTGTGCTCCAATGTCTCGATCAACTATAGTTTCAGCCAAAAAACATTTATAAGTGAAGAGACAAGGATCTATAGAGTCTGAAGTGTCTGTAATTCTTGTTAGCATATCATGATAACTTTTAGAACTTTTTTCAGTTTTAGATACATACTTGCTGATATACTCGGAGACAACATGGGTTGAGAGAACTGGCTGGAAATCCACATTTGCATGCCATATTGCAAGAATAGAATAATTATGAACATTGAGCCTATCATCATTACTTGTAGGCTCATATTTTTTCTCCCCTTTATCATTTTTTGTTAGGATAGATTCATCCAAAACCTCCCATGGAGTGATGTAACGACATTTAAGTAAAGAACCCTTTTTTCGTAAACAAGAATAGAGACTGCACTTTGAATGTCTCTGAACACGATGCACTAACTGCTCATAATCTTCAAGTGGGTTGCATTCAAAGATTTTCCTAGTGTTCAAGAGGCAAGGATCATCATTCAAAGATTGAGGGATAATGGTATTTCTTCTGCGAATATCGTGAGGGTTCCAAGCATTCACATATCTATCAAAATAATCCTTTGCATCTTGCACGGCAGATACATTAGACCAATCCAACATGTCCATGTTAGGAGCATCTTCAAGCAAGAAAAATCCATGTATATGTGTAGATCCTCGATGTTGCCACTGATACCTACAACAAATCCACATACTATAAGAATATAACTATCTATGAAGAGAAAAGGAAGAAAAACACTTTCTTATAGAGTAGGCACATACAAGAATGCAAACCTGTACCACATGTCTTTTGCTCCAAGATACTTTTCGAGTATTTCCTCACGCAAAATTGTAAACTTGTGGTGCATATACAATGCAACAATATGCGGGTAATCTATGACATGTTGAATCTTTGTAACATGTTCGTTAAAATATTTATGAGGTCTCTTGTTCGACATCAATGAATGCAAGTCGGGCCACTTTGTATCAGCTGCAGACAAGGTAAAGAAAAATGTGGGGCATCCCAATTGAGTGATCATGTCCATTAACTCACCACGACACTTATTCCAATACGATTATGTACCTCTAAGCAAAGAACCAAACCTCATTAAACTCTCAGCGAACTTACTATCAGGAAGTTCGGTCAATTGTCGACACAAATCTTCTATTATCGTGGGAGAAGCATCATGCATATTCTTTTGAACAAACACAAAAGCTGAAGCTTGGCTCCAAAGACGCATAATCATGTTCAACAACAAATAATGGAAGCGAGGGTGTCGCCCAAAGCGGAGTACCTGAGAAGATGTAGTCCATATTCATGCAATGCAACAGTACATATTCTTGGTTGCAACCAATCAGCAACGCCTACTAGGAACAACGTGGGGAACGCCATATCAAACAACCCTTCTGTATTATATTCATTTATAGTACCAAGACCAATATCTAGCCATTGCATTTGTTATATATATGAACCATTGTAACGAACATAAATAAAGAAATAATTAAATAATTAAATAATTAAACAGTTAATAGTTTAATAGTTAGGAAAAGACGTGTCTTCTCGTCTTAAAGGTCTGGCCATATTTAAAGGCAACCAAACCATTGTAATAAGCATCTCTTACATTATCATTTATTATATTATATTCCTATATGGATTATTTACATTATTTACACTGGGTATTTCCCTAGAAGACTGAAATATCTACTTTAGTGGTATTAGAGCCCCTTCCTCGGGCATCCAATTCAGGTTTTTAACCATCCAAGTAGAGTTTCTCTACATCATTGGTCTTTGACCAAGAATACAGGCCCTTGGACTCTTGTCCACATATCCGTCTTCCACCATGCTGCATCATTCCTGGCACCACACTCTCAACTCACTATCCCTTTCATGCTCCGCCTCCCCCCTCACTTCCCTCATTCCCACACCGCTAACAGAACACCACTCCTTCCTGACTCTCCCTTCTATACAACCACCTGCTCCATGTTCCCCCGCCTGCAACACTCCCATGCAGCTCTTCCTCTCCTCTCGGAACACCCTCCGTCTCTCCACTATCGCCCCCTCTCCTCCACTTCATTTCCTAGCATTCTCCCTCCGTGCCAGTCTTTCACTCTTCATTCCTTCCAATACTCCTCCTGCACATTCCTCGCGTGCCAGCTCCTACACACTACCCTCACTCCACCACTCCATGCACCCCACCAGTTCTTGCATCCACCATCCCCATTCCACGCAACTCCCATCCATTCACCACCCGCAACCTCTCTCCACTTCTCCCTCGCATTTCCCCAATCCATCCCCGCACTGCCCACTCCGCGCTAGCCTCCATCACCACCTGCACCCTCTTCCCCCATTCCCACCTTCTCCTCCTCACGCCGTCGCTCCATCCCATCCACCTTATGCCTCCTCCGCCACTCCCTTCTCCTGCACTCTTCTACGCCAACTGATTCCTCTCCACTGTTATCCCCACGCGGCCTGCTCCATACACCACATAACTCCCCGTGCAACCCTCCCCTCTCGCCACTTCTGCGTCCATCCTTTTGTTTTGCAACCATTGTCGCCACCACCAACTCCAATGCACATCTAGTCCTCCGCCCACGCCCTCGCCTCCATTCTCACAACCCTAACAAAAGTTTCAAAAATAAATAAATATTAAACATTATAATATTATTATATTGTTTAAATATTTTAATTTTTGAAAAATTATATGTTAAACTATATATAGAGTTTATAAAAATATTATTAATTAATTAATTAATAATTATTATTATTAAAAATAAATATATTAATAATATTATTATTATTAAATTTTAATAATAATTATTATTATCAAAGAAAAAAAATCAATTCTTTTGAATAAGAATTGTTTGGAGAAACAAAACAAAATCAAGTCAAAGAAGGCTGGTTAAGAAGACATTAAGACAAAGCCAAGAAAAACAAAAATCAAAAGTCCAAACGAAACTCCTTATTGTCAAAGAAGTCGAAGAACACTTATCACCAAAGAAATCAAAGTCAAGGACAATCATTTATCATTGAAGAAGTCAAAGTAAAGGAAGGATTATCAAGAAGTCGAGACGTGTTGTCGACAAGGAAGACCAAGTCAAGAAGACCAAGTTATCATCCCAAGCCAGGAATTATGGCGAATTTTAAAGCAGAATTGCAGTCGAGACTAAAAGAAGCATTTGACATAATGAAGCGGGATATGTCTAAGAGATTAATGGAACAAGAGAATCATTATCAAAAAAACCGTATTGAGAGATTATCTACGCAAATTGAGGAATTAAAAAATGAAAACGATTTCAATCAGAGATTGAAAAATCAAGATATAAAGAAAGAAATAAATGCTTACAAAGCAAAAATAATACGCTTGAACAAAATCGTTTGCAACAAGGATGAAGAACTAGCGCAGATACAAAAGAAATTAGAGGATCAAGAATCAGTAGTCAATCAGTATCGACAACAGATAAAAGTTCTTGAACAACAAAATGATGAGTCTAAAAAGACTCGTAAGTCAGAGATCACAAAAAGTAATAAAACAATATCCAACAATTCTGAAGAAATTTTCAGATTAAGAAATCATAACAAGACACTAATCACAAAAATTAAGAAGTTGAAAAATAGTCGGAAGGTAGATCAATCTTTGAAAGACATTGAAGGAAAACTTCTAGACACGTAGAAAGAAAATAGTTGCATCAGAAGTCATAACGAAGATATTAAGGAACAACTTAAGAAGTCTGAAGATGACAGAAAATTGCAAGTAGAAGTGATTAAGAAGTTTCAAAATAATAACATGTAGTTGGAAAGCAAGTTGGAAAAGATACAAAACGAAACCTTAAAGCCTCAAGGGACAAAAATACAACTTCCAACTCAGATAAATGCTCAAAAAATGACACTCGTAAAAGAAAATGACATTATGAAAATTCCCTATCAACACCCCAACCATAAAAACCGATATTCTAAAAAGTGGGAAATGTCAAAAGATAATGGTACTAATGTGATCAAAGCTCTTGTCGAGAGATCAGTAGGGAATCTCAGCAGTCAGCAACAAATCAGTTTGGGATGGATTGATCCATCCACATATCGGAAGTTATGCTCTACACTTAGCAGTTCGTATCGACATGTTTCGTCATCCACGACATCGCAAAGAACAATGTGTCAAAATTATAAGGCTTTGAGGACAAAGCCTTTCTAAGAGAGTGGCAATGTAATGAACATAAATAAAGAAATAATTAAATAGTTTAATAGTTAGGAAAAGACGTGTCTTCTTGTATTAAAGGTCTAGCCATATTTAAAGGCAACCAAACCATTGTAATAAGCGTCTCTTACATTATCATTTATTCTATTATATTCCTATATGGATTATTTACATTATTTACACTGGGTATTTCCATAAAAGACAGAAATATCTGCTTCAACCATCTCCATTTGCAATAAAATATCTAATCTCTTCCATCTCTCTTCGTGCATTTAGTTGGCGAGCGGTAAAAGATGAAGGATGAGCATGCAAACAATGACTTTCCATCCCTTCATCTTCCCCATCTGCATTGTCAGCACGTTGTTCTTGAATATCAGAATCAACGAACTTTAGCCTATTTGAAACATATGTCGCAACTTCAGGCAAAGAATCTATAGAGTTAAGGTCAATTTCAACATCCCTATAATATTTATTTATCTGGATCTTGTAGCACAATGCATTTAAGACTCGTGATATCTTAACATAACAATCATAAGATCAACCTTGTGGGCCTTGTCTCTGAACAATGATGATGTCAAGGTCTTCTACACGACGTGGAAGGGATTTCACAACCATAGATATATCCTGTGGAAAGCAAATAGTATGGCCACTATATTTATATTGGCCACCACAAGCATGCAAGACTTGCAGTATAGGGTTTACACGGGCTATCAACATCTCATCCACTTGTGTAAGGACCGTCAAAACATCAGGTTGTTCACTGGGATCCATTTCATTCCAACGAGAAAATTGGTGTGACCCTCACTCATTCTTACATCGTATAGAAACAGGTCCATCTGGCATTCTTTGCACTTTCATCCCAACATAGGATTCATGATAGACATGACACATTTGCACAACTAAGAGGCTGTCAATCCTATAACGAAATTTTTATGCCATGCCAGCATTGCATCATCAAAATGGGGAGAAAAATGATTATAGTGACCAACACTATGGGAAGTTGGTGCACACTGTCGCTGTTGAACAACATGAGTACCGAAACGTCGGCCATGGTCGAAACCATCGGCATATGTAACAGGGACAAACAAATTTTCTGTAGGTCCTTTAAGAGGAGTACTTTCAAGGACGATTTCTTTACGGATGCCCAACTGATTGCATTGGATAGTGTCCTGCATGGGCATGTGAGGTGAAGAAAATATTAGCCATGCAGATATTTTACTATTGTTACAGGCATGTAAGAAAAGAGGAACTCCTACATCTATTACTGAAAATAAAGCTTAGAGATGGATCTCTCACTGGTGCAAAAAGAGGGGAAGAGAACGGGAAATCGTCAACAACACTTCCAGAATCTTTAAAATGTGAAGATTCTACTTCAAAATCATTTGTACCCTGTGTTTGAGCAAACTGATTCATCTCAATATTGTCATGTGCAGCAAAAGCATAAAAGTACAACATAGCGACACTTGTCAAAGAAGTAGATAAAAGAAAGGATGTTTGCAATTCAAAAGAAGAGAATAGATATTCATATATCGACGACTCCCAGCATGGATATTCTTTGATGCAGTTGATTTATGTCTAACATGTGATTCCATACAAATTCCATCAGAATGTATTTCAACAACATTTCAATGAAGAAGTCCTTTAGATCGAGGAGTGTCCTGTGATGACAAAAAGAAGCAAAAAAGAATGAAGACAATCAGGAAAAGCAAAAGCATATGTAGAAGAGAAATAATTAGACAAATGGGTAAAATGGACCTGTTCAATACCTTCGTTGTGCCAAGGGAAATAGTATGTGGCCCAACAGACTCAACCGGTGTTGGAATATTGTTTTGACATGGTTCAACTACATTATGATGAATACTTGCATTGTTGTCTTATGCCTTGTTAACTTCATGAAACAATTGACGAAGCACATTCGAGCCAAACAAAAGGGAAGATTGTTTTCTTTCTCTTTGCAAACAACGTGGATTGACATCAGGTATGTGCACATTTTCCCCATGTTCCAATGTTTGAGAAAGATGCAGAGACGATTCAACGTATTCGTTGATAAGAGAATTTCTAGTTGGACAACCTTTTGAACAAAAAAACATTGACAAAGCAAAAGAGAAAGTGTTTTCTAATATCTTCTTAAACATAATATGGGAAAAGGACAAGAAAGTGAAAGAATGTTTGCATAAGAATAGTGTACGTTTTTATACATACCATTCAAAGAAATATGAGAGGGGACTGAAGTTGTTGAACTTCTTAAATGATACAACTCTCGACGTCATGCATTGCGCACTTCCTTAGTTTCAACGTACCCTAATCGAGCAACTGCATTTCTTTTCATTCGTGAAGCTACAGAACTTGAACGTTTTGCTTTATGAACTGACGATGGGTTTTTTTAAACACTAGGTTCGTATTCTCTATGGTGAACAATTCCAGTGTTCTCCTTTGAATGCTTAACTTCATCCAAAAATTGATGAAGCACATTGCTGGCAAATAAGACATGATATTGTTGTCTTTCTCTTTGTAAATGAGATTTTCTAACAGTGGGTATCTGCAAGTTTTCCCCATGCCGCATAGTTGGAGAAAGAGGCAATGTATGCAAAGTGGGTTGGATCATAGTAGGATTTTCTGGGGAACCATGCTGCACATCATGCCTATTCTTTACTTCAACATTATTTGAATACGTATGTACTTGTTGTTGCATATCCATTTGCATTGTTTGATGTAGATGATTATTGGTATTTGAAGGTCCTCCTTCCCCTCTACCACGATGGTGTTCGAAGGGAAGTGTGGTTCGCATGATATCAGCCAAACTCTTATGCTTATGAGACTTCATTGGTGTAGGGGTCAATTCCATGTCTAGTTTAATATTTTCATAACTCGTATCTCCAAAGTTTGACTGCTCAAGTCGAGTAAATCGCCCATGCAAAAACGGAGAACCACATTGTTTTTTTGTCGCTTTAAATGTTCTATAAGATTCCATTAGCAATAGCTGTGGAAAGTTGAAACACATTTTCAATAAGTGTAAAAGAAAGCATGTTGAAGAGAAGGTAAAAAAAATGTGAAGCAATGATTTGACGACAAAAATAAAGAAAATTGGGGATGTAGAAGAAAATAATTGAAATGTGGACAATGAAAGCTATTGGACAAATAAAAATGTTAAAACTAATTTATGAATGTTGATTTAATAATGTTTAATCTGATTTAATGTGGTTATTTTATAAAAAAATGTGTTAATATAATGCTTCAATAATCAAATGACTAAAGTATAATATGGTTAAATTGTGAACATAAATTAAAATATGCAATATGGAATTAGTAAAAAATAATAGGTGGATCATTTATTGGTAGCTTCATAATTAATGTTTAACCATATTATTGGACTAATAGCTGTATTTCTAATGCGGATGTGCAATGTTTAGTAATGGTAATGTGTAATGTGCTAAGTTTAATCATGGTAATAATGCTAATGTGTAATGTGCTAAGTTTAATCATGGTAATAATGCTAATGTGTAATGTGTAATGCTAAACTATTGATGTTTAATGTCTTTCTAAGTTTTAATGGCAACTTAATGTTTTCTAATGTTTACAAATGGTTGATCAATGTTTTATTAATGATTTAATAAACATTAAATTTATGTATAGAATTCACCTAATAATATTAATGTTTAAACCTAATAATATTAATGTTTAATAATGTTATGTAATGCTTATTATTGTTTAATAATCTTAATGTTTAATAATGTTATTTAATTTATTTCTAATTTATTTAATAATGTTATTTAATATTTAACAATGTATATTAATAATGTTTAATAATGTATATTAATAAAGGATATTAATAATGTATATTACTAATGTTTAACAATGTATATTAATAATGTTTAATAATAGCAATGTGTAATGTGCTAAGTTTAATCATGGTAATAATGCTAATGTGTAATGTGTAATGCTAAATTATTGATGTTTAATGTATTTCTAAGTTGTAATGGCAATTTAAGCATTCTAATGTTTAACAATGGTCGATCATTTTTTTATTAATGATTTAATAAACATTAAATTTATCTATAGAAATCACCTAATAATATTAATGTTTAATAATGTTATGTAATGTTTATTATTGTTTAATAATTTAATATTTAATAATGTTATGTAATGTTTATTATTGTTTAATAATATTATTAAATTTCTTTCTAATCTCTTTATTAATGTTTAACAATTTAGATTAATAATGTTTAACAATGTATATTAATAAAGTTTATTAATAGCAATGTGCAATGTGCTAAGTTTAATCATGGTAATAATACTAATGTGTAATGCTAAACTATTGATGTTTAATGTCCTTCTAAGTTGTAATGGCACCTTAATGTTTTCTAATGTATGTTAATATATATTCTTAATGCTTTCTAATGTGTAATGTTTATTGTTGCTTAAGTTAATTTTATGTAGTGTTTATTAATGTTTTTATCAATGTTTTTTAATATCTTCTTATTGTTTTCTAATGTTTCTTAATGTTTACTAATGTTTATATAGCGTTTTCCAATGTTTATTAATGTTTAATCTTGTTCAAATGTCTAATCGCATGTAGTGCCCCTAGACTACTCTAGACATTGAGGGCACTTTCTTAGTGACCCGACTATTTGAAACATTAATAAAATAATCCTTTGATTTTATTTTGAGTATATTTATGATTATGATTGATTGTAAATCAATAAAATAATGATATATGTTTGTGAGAAATGTGTATAGCGACAGGTGAAACAGTTCACCGAAGGACACACAAAGGAATATGAAGGGTCGTAGAGTACGGGTAAATCACACACAGGGGGAGCAACGACGATGTCGACTTCCGACAAGAATACCACGCATGAGCAAATAAGCACTGATCTGCTTGCTCAAGAGGAATGTGTGAGGGCGTACGAGGTAGGCCACGACGGAGCTGGTCACGTACGAGTTGAGGGGCGTGCAGTGAGAACGAACTCACTCCTCAGTGCCATTAGTCCCTAGATAGCATGTAGACAGAGGATGGATGGTAACGATTCCTAAAATCCCTACAACAGTTCCCGCAAGTCAAAACGGAAAGATGGTGGTAGAAGGGCCCGACGATGCGGTACCCTGTCGAGAACGAAAAGAATGGATGCAAGGACCCAACGATGCGATACCATGCCAAGGAATGGAAACCATGGATGACTGGACCCGACGAAGTGGTGCGATGTCAGGGAATTAAAATTAAGTAACTAGGAGCCCAACGGCGCGGCACCGTGATCCTAGTGAGTTTGATTGTTAAATTTAATTGCATAAAAACTTATAAGATTAACTCTAGATTATTACTTAGCAAATGCATAAAAATATTTTAGGTATTTGCACATGAATAGTTATTTTGTTGAGCATTTAAAATAATAGAAATCATTATTTAGGAGCAAAATAGAATCCTAAGATTAGACACCTAGTCAACTAAAAGCTAGGAGTTAACTAAAGTGTCTGGGGGACAGACTTGAGGAAACCTAGGGATTTAGGTGCATCTCCTAGAAAAGCTGACACTTGGATGGGTGAATGTTTTCTTTTAAAATTTAAAAATAATTATATAATTGTGCATGAAGCGACATGTGTCGCAGGAGGTTTTCCTTTATAAGGAAGACATTGGGAAGGGGAAAGGGGCGCATAATTTGGATGATTGTTGTAATTTTCGAGTGCCTCAAAGACTTGCTGCTATTTAAAGGGTTTGGCTAAGAAATCCTAGGGGGAGGGGAAGCCCAAGCTAGATTTCTAAAAAACGTGTGTGAGCTCTACGACCCAAAGCTCGGGGGAGGCCATGCGACTGAAAGCATGAGCCTATGGTTGGGTGGCGGAGCTAACGGTTGCTTTGCCTATGGTTATACGAGCTTTTTCTGGAGGGATCCTATGAAAGATGTGGACGACAATGGGCTAGATGGATCGGATTGACAACGACTGCTCCTCCGATAGCGGGATCGACCGACGAATGACAGGTATGAGGTCCCACTTGTATCTTCTTAAGGAAAATTTGTTTATTGTAATTCAGTTTTCTATCTTTGATATGTTCTAACCTATGTCATATTATGTTGATGAGTTTCATATTAGTTTTAGGGACGACCCCACAAACGGGGGTCCCTACATTTGGTATCAGAGCCGGTCGAGCCTTGAGGGCACCGGATTCAAAAATAAAAAATAAAAAAAAATTGGGTTATACCTTTTCAAAGCCATAGAGTTAGATCTCTGTCGAATTTATGTTGTAGAGCAGGATCTGCGATTTAGTGTGTTTGAATGAAACCTCTTCCCTGTTTCTTTTATTTAGTAATCTACCCACTCCTGCCCATTTGTATTTCAAATCCAAGCCAGCGTTTGTATCCGTCGAATTTATTTTATCACAAAAGCTGCACATTATTTTAAATTTCGAATTTGATTCTGGCTAAAAGTAGAGCCAATCCGATGATCGAATCAGTCCCACACTTCTGTGTATTTTGAATCTGAGTTTATTTAAGCAATTTATTACAGAGAAAAACATTGTGATTTATTTTATCTCGAACATCTGAAGAAAAAAAAAAACGGGGGTTCTGCACTATAGTTTAAAAGTAGGTTATACCATTGAAGCACCGTAGAGTAAGTCTCTGTGCTAATTTTCTGTATTAAAATAACTCTGTCCGTGTTAAATATGGCTACCTGCCCAGATCGCGAGATCGTATCCTTTCTGTGTATTTGCTGGAGAACTTGAACCAGATATGTACTAGTTATCTGAGCGAGTAAGCTCTTCCCCTTTGCGCACTTGTGAAAAGATTGAGTCAGCCTTAAATTTCTCAGACCTATAGTCATACCCTCTCTGCACAATGGCGTGAAATCCTGAGTCAAATTTCTGTGAGATACCTAGCTCGTGTCACCCACACCCTTGTGCGCATTTGATTGAAGTTCGAGTCCATATGCCTGTGTATAAAACTAGATCATGCTGTAGTAGCCCGCGTTATGATGACGATCTGCAAATACCTGCGGACGAGTTTTACTGTAGGATTTATTTACTGTGTTTAAAGAAAAAAAAAACATGTTATGTTACGGGCAGTGGGGATCTATATCCCTTCTGAGTTAAGAAAGGGTTATTTGAGGGCACCGGAGTCATATTCTTTATAGGTTCGTCGGTGATTCATGGAGGAAAACGACAAAATTGGAGCTGCGATTTTCATTGAATCACGCCTACGACCGGAGCAGCTTTCCCAACAGGTTTTTAATTGCTTGAATATTTTGTATCCATTTCTGTGTTATTTGGAAATCATAGATCTTGGATTCATGTGAAAATTAGGGTATGCTTGCTGTACATTCAAATTTTTTATACATTGTATTGTTGTTTTACTTCAAGGGAGTAACCAGAATTTAAAAGGAATGATTATGGATCTTAGATATCATATAAATATTTATCTTGCTGTACATTGTATTGCTGTACAATCAATTTTTTTTTTATATATACATTTATCTTTGTTCATCCATCAATCGATTTTTGTGAGAAGTTCAATTCAAACGTCCAGATCCGAAGGCCTTACCTCTAATCCATTCCACATTTGATTCCTGTCAAAAGTTAAAATTCAAACGCCCAGATCGGAAAGCTCGAACGCTGTTCACCCGTTATTTAATTATGTGAGAAATTAAACAATTTGTACGCCCAAAACTGGGGGATAATTAACTTAATCCATCCCTTATAGGATCTTTGCGATCGCTCAATTCAAATGCCCATTTGTAAAATCCGACCTCTGTCTCATCATTATGCATTGATCTTTGTAAAAAAAAAAAAATTGATCTATGGCCCAACGAATTCTTGTACACATATTATATTCAGATCCTGAATTTGCTATGCCCAATGGTAGAAACTGACCTCTGTTTCATTATTGTGCATTGACCTCTGTGACAAGGATCCGATCAATGACCAGCAAATTTCTGTGCAATTATTATATCAAGATTTTGAATTGGCTAAACGCCCAAATGTGGGATCTAAACTCTGTGATATGTCTCTCAGTCAGGCTCTGTCAATCCTTTTAATTAATCTCTGCTATTAATAAATACTATGTATCCTAACCGGTATCAATGAGGGTATAGACTGCAAATTTCTAACTGAAAAATTATTTATTTACCCTCAATCCTCGAATTTCCAATCGACGCTCGTGTTTTAAACTTTGATACTCTGTAAATGGCTCACAACCAGATAGCTATCCGATCTTTCATTTCACGCTTGCTCTGTTTATTTGTCTTTTAATTGATTCAATTCAGATTCTGTTAATTTCAAGGCTTATAAGTGCTTCAGCTAGATCGCACCAGATTGTGTATAGATGACTTTGGTTGTATTGTAAGACTCTGTAGACAGTCCAACTCATACCACATTCGGTTGGACCCTTCATCTCCCGCAGACCCATAGATCTACACAGACACCCACGCTTGCTCTCTGCAATGTTGAAAGGGCATAATAGAATCCATCAATCACGTTCTGTTGTATTCTTTACCTCTTTTATACTTCTTAATCTATGTAACATCCAGACACATCTAGTTTTGACTGTTTTATGTATTTTAATCTATGCAGGAGAAACGTATACTCTTGACCTCTGAATTCGTAATCCAAGTGAATATCCATGTTTTCTATTTTCTTAATCCCAAAGTATACACGATCCCGATAATCGCTTTAGCATAGATTTGTACAGATCCATAGAATCTTAGAATCCATAGAATCTTATGTTTTGTCTAAAGTTTTAGAGATCTCCATAACAGGTAAACTCTTAATCATTTTCATGATTTCAGTAACTGAAAACCTCTATGCACGCATATTGTAACCGAGCTTTTCTTTTAATCCTCTCTGTTTTTGTCAAACTCTACACACTCAAATCATGGCCGATCTCTATTGCGGTTAACATATTGTGCCCTAGTCATCGCTGTCCTATAGAATCGGTTTTCATGCTCATATCAATCTTCTGTAATGGTTGAGTTCCAATCTAGGCATCTATGAAACATTAGTTTTGTTTAGCATATAAACCACTCTTCAACTGAATCCGACGTAATAATATTCGAACTCTGTCTATGTCTAACTGAACTCACACAATCCATTGTTTCAATCTGTTGTAATATTCGAACACTTTTTATGTAGATGTAAATCGAATTTCATTTATAGGAAAAGTAAAGAAAAAAAAAACAATTCAGTGTTAGTTGGATTAGCGTTAAACTTCAGTTCTTAACTCAGGGTATTTACTGAGCCGACAGGAGACCCATACATTATGGAAATGATTTCCACTTAATCATCCCAGCCACCAAACTATGCATTATTTTAGCTCCATCCCCGCAGTTGGTGTTGGCATGTGATCGTAACATTGAAAGGAGTGCAGATACTTGTTACTTCCAATTGTGTGTAGTTATGTCCAAATAAATAATTAAATTCTTAACTAAATCAAAGAACGAGTAGTTGAATAAGGAATTACACTATCCGGTAAATTCTTATATAGCGCCTTCTAAAGGAGTAAGCCTTGTCATAGTTAAAAATCTGTTCAAACACATATGGAAGGCATGCTCTCATTATGCTCGATTTTCACATAATTATGGAATACCTTCAAAAGGTGAGGTTCGTATACATATCGCCTAATGGGATGCATATAGAAATATAATTTAATGATTTATTTATAATAATGGAAATACATTAGTTTTACTTGAAGTACAATTGAAATGCATTTATATATATATAAATATATATATAAAATACATGTTTAAAGTGTTGAGTTGTGAAAGTGGAAAAGTGTCTTTATATTTTATAAAGAAGATATATTCCATAATGGTGTTGAGTTGAGATAATAGAAAAGTGAATATAAATTTTATAAAGATATATTTATAATTGCGTTTGAGTTATGGAATCAGAAAAGTTTATATAAGTTTTATCAAAAGAAAATGTCGTTATTGTGAAAATGGTAAAATCTAAATGTGCCATGTCAAATATATATATGCTCGAGTTAGGAAAGGAGAAGAACCGTGTAGATATTTACAAGGGAAATATGTTACAATAAAGATAAAATCTCATGGCAATTTTTTTTTATAACTTGATTACCTTTTTGAAAGGGTTACGTATAAAAGTATAGTATGTATGCATAAATTTTAGTTAAATGTGCCATGTCAAATATATATAATGCATTATGATTTTATTCAAGAATTATATTATTAGCCACATTGGGGTGCAAGTAGAAAGAGGACCTTATTATATTGAAGATTAATTGAAATACCTTATTTTATACAAATTTTAAATTACATGCATTGAAAAGAATATAAGATGCTTTATGTTATTATTCTAAGATTTCCATAAAAATTGGGGTGCATGAAAAGATAGGCATCTTATTAAATTGTTATTTATTAACATGCATTATTGTTAGGAACTTCCATTGGAATATATTGGAATAATATAGATTGTAGAACAATCTTATTCTAAGGTTTATATTTGTATGCTAATAGGGGTAAGCAAAGATGAGGACTATATTGAATTATTATTAAATGGAAATGCATTACTTTTATAATTTATACAATTGAGATGTATTACAAAAGTATGAGTCAAGTTATAATTATAGTTTATATAAATTAAATGACATCAACATGTGATGTTTATATTTATATTTCCTTGGGATATACATGAGGTCATGGGTTAGGTTCAGATTATATGCTGACCAGAATACACTCTAAATTTAAGATTATTACCAACTAGTGAATTCAGAATCTATACATAACACCTCGCATATTATAATAGAAGTATGTGGGTTGATTGAAGTACATTAGATAAGATATTAATTTGAGTATGCGGTCAGATATTCTTGTTGAACATAGAATAAAGTTTATTTGTCTTATTGAAAATAAGTTAAAATGAAGGACCTGGTGAAGGAAAGCATGAATCTCTTTATTATATACATGTATTGTGTATCAATATAATGTCTTTTTAAATCTTTTTGAGAATGATTCTTACACTATTGAATTGAATAGATTATGTTCAAATAGAATGTAAAACATAGTTATTGTGGATGTATTTGATGATAAATGACAAGTAATGACCATATCTGAATTTAAAGAAAGAAGTTCTTAGATAATTTTGAAGGTGGGATGCTTATGATCAAGAAGGAATGAATATATAATGTTTAATAATGGGAGATTGTGACTTACGATGAGCGATGCATGGAGATCGACGCGGAAAAATTAGAGTTGCGGTTTTACTTCTTCTCCTTCGGTAAGGATACTCCGAGCTTCTCGAATAGGTTAGAATTCTTCTTCTCTAAAAATTTATAGTATGAAAGATTGAATGGAATTCAGGGTTCATATACTTTGATGATGGGTTATGCGTCAAGAATTTTATCGATTGGTTGTAAATGCTTATTTTCTGAAATCAAGGCGATGGCTTCGCATGTAGGCACTACTAGCTTGTAATCATGCTTTGAAATGTGAAAAGAGAGAAGTTAAACTTACTTGAATTATAGAATCTTAACTGTGCTTAAGTTAGGAAGAGAAGAAAACCTTACATGACTTTGTTTATAAAAATCTGAGATTATACTTTTAGCTATACTAAGTTAATGGCACTCTAGTATTTAAGTATACTTTGGATTATGAGAAGAGAGAGGTTGCATGCAAGATTAGTTCAGTAATGGTTAAGGAATGTGTTGAAGAACATAATTGGGAAGGGTAAATTCTTATTTTGAAATTTGGACATTGTTTTGAACATGTGATAGTTATACGTAATTATAGAAAAAGGAGAAGTTGGAATTGAATATTTTATCCCTCATGTTGAAATATGTCAGTGTTTTCAGTATTTTCGTAAATGATATACTTATAGTTTTGTTGAATTGAAAGAATTTGTTGTAGATGATTTCAATCCCGATTACAATTAATGAGTCAAGAGAGAACTTTTCTGGGGATTACTACACTACGAAAGGTACGATTTAGTTATATTACCAATTATGTGGCTTATACTTATATGACGGTAGAAAAGAAGAAATGAAATGTTATTATCAATTATGATTATGTTGAAGAAATGAATTTGAAAAGAAAGTGAAAACTCACCATGGAAGCACATGAGACTTATCTTTGGGACGAAGTTTTAATAAGAGGGGGTGAATGTAATGCCCCCTTGGTACTTTAACTGATTAGACTAATGAGGGTACTAGTTTTGAAATGAACCAACTAAGTAAAACACGAACCATTTGAATTTACTTTGAAAATGCTTGAACGAAATTTATAGAAACTATTACTTTACTTATTAAATGAATGCTCGACTGATAGAGATAGAATTCCTATGTAATGCCCCTAAAATGACTATAGACTTTAAGAGCACGTGTCGAGTGACCCGGCGGAACAAACTTCAATAAAGTGGCCCTTCAAGTTAGGATGTGTCTTAATAAGGGAGAATCACCTGATGATGTGCATGACTATAGTTGATAAATGAATTAATGAATTGACTTATATGTGTGGACTGGGATAATTGATTGATCAGTTCTAGCTTAAATGCTTAGCCTTGATTGGTCAAGTCAAAGTATTGTAGGACACCTACAGTCCTAGCTTTGTGACTTGGGAGGACGCAACTGAGATGCGTCATAGCTTTCCACATTTATTCTGAACTTCGGGATGAAGTTCTAAATAAGTAAGGGTGTATGTAGTGCCCCTAGATTACTGTAGACATTGAGGGCACTTGCTTAGTGACCCGACTATTTGAAACATTAATAAAATAATCCTTTGATTTTATTTTGAGTATATTTATGATTATGATTGATTGTAAATCAATAAAATAATGATATATGTTTGTGAGAAATGTGTATAGCGACAGGTGAAACAGTTCACCGAAGGACACACAAAGGAATATGAAGGGTCGTAGAGTACGGGTAAATCACACACAGGGGGAGCGACGACGATGTCGACTTCCGACAAGAATACCACGCATGAGCAGATAAGCACTGATCCGCTTGCTCAAGAGGAATGCATGAGGACGTACGAGGTAGGCCACGACGGAGCTGGTCACGTACGAGTTGAGGGGTGCGCAGTGAGAACAGACTCACTCCTCAGCGCCATTAGTCCCTAGATAGCATGTAGATGGAGGATGAATGGTAACGATTCCTAAAATCCCTACAAGAGTTCCCGCAAGTCAAAACGGAAAGATGGTGGCAGAAGGGCCCGACGATGCGGTACCCTGTCGAGAACGGAAAGAATGGACGCAAGGACCCAACGATGCGGTACCATGCCAAGGAATGGAAACCATGGATGACTGGACCCGACGGAGTGGTGCAATGTCAAGGAATTAAAATTAAGTAACTAGGATCCCAACGGCGCGACACCGTGATCCTAGTGAGTTTGATTGTTAAATTTAATTGCATAAAAACTTATAAGATTAACTCTAGATTATTACTTAGCAAATGCATAAAAATATTTTAGGCATTTGCACATGAATAGTTATTTTGTTGAGCATTTAAAATAATAGAAATCATTATTTAGGAGCAAAATAGAATCCTAAGATTAGACACCTAGTCAACTAAAAGCTAGGAGTTAACTAAAGTATCTGGGGGACAGACTTGAGGAAACCTAGGGATTTAGGTGCATCTCCTAGAAAAGCTGACACTTGGATGGGTGAATGTTTTCTTTTAAAATTTAAAAATAATTATATAATTGTGCATGAAGCGACATGTGTCACAGGAGGTTTTCCTTTATAAGGAAGAAATTGGGAAGGGGAAATGGGCGCATAATTTGGATGATTGTCGTAATTTTCGAGTGCCTCAAAGACTTGCTGCTATTTAAAGGGTTTGGATAAGAAATCCTGGGGGGAGGTGAAGCCTTCGCTGGATTTCTGAAAAACGTGTGTGAGCTCTACGACCCAAAGCTTGGGGGAGGCCATGCGACTGAAAGCATGAGCCTATGGTTGGGTGGAGGAGCTAACGGTTGCTTCGCCTATAGTTATATGAGCTTTCTCTGGAGGGATCCTATGAAAGATGCGGACGACAATGGGCTAGATGGATCGGATTGACAACGACTACTCCTCCGATAGCGGGATCGACCGACGAATGACAGGTATGAGGTCCCACTTGTATCTTCTTAAGCAAAATTTGTTTATTGTAATTCAGTTTTCTATCTTTGATATGTTCTAACTTGTGTCATATTATGTTGATAAGTTTCATATTAGTTTTAGGGACGACCCCACAAACAGGGGTCCCTACATGGCATGTGGAAGAACATTTTATGTAACAAACAAATGTTTAATGTATTTTCTTAAAGTCTATTAATGTTTAATGTCATTCTAATTTCTAATGACATCTTAATGTTTTCTAATTTCTAATGAACATTAATGCTTTCTAATGTTGTATTAATATTTATTAATGTGTAGTAAATATCTTCTTAATGTTAAATAATGTTTTCTAATGTTTCTTAATAGTTTTTCCATGTTTATAAATATCTTCTTAATGTTTTCCAATGTTTAATGTTTTATAATTACCAAAGTTTAATATGATTATATTGTAAATAATAAAAAATATTATGGAATTATTATAAATAAAAGGTCCATTAATAAATGTTTAATAATGTTAAATAATGTCTATCAATGTGTTGCAATGTTTTATAATGCTTTATGAATGTTTAATAATGTTTTTGAAGCAAGTCCCAAATTTTGAATGTTTATGGCTGTATGGATATTTAATTTTGAAGCAAGTCCCAATTTTTTCATGGGCAGACCATACCGAGAGGGTCTACATTTTATACTATGTCAGTCATTTGATTTTTTGTGAGCAATGTTTATTGTTGCTTAAGTTAATTTTTTGTAGTGTTTATTAATGTTTTATCAATGTTTTTTAATATCTTCTTAATGTTTAAAAATGTTTCTTAATGTTTTCCCAATGTTCAATAATGTTTAATCTTGTTCAAATGTCTAATGGCATGTCGAAGAACATTTTAAGCAACAAAGAAATGTTTAATGTATTTTCTTAAAGTCTATTAATGTTTAATTTCATTCTAATTTCTAATGACATCTTAATGTCTTCTAATGTTGTATTAATGTATAATTTTTTTATTAATGTTTTCTAATGTTCTATTAATGTTGAGTAAAAAACATTTAATGGTTTTTAATGTTTAGTAATATATATTAATGTTTTCAAATGAGGGGTTAATATTTTATAATATTTATTAATGTTGTATTAAATTATTTATAATATTTTGTAATGTGTGTTAATAAAAGGTCTAAACACATATGAAAAAATATTAGTAGAATATTAATGATATTATGTAATATCCCACCATTATGTCCTATTATTTTATAAATGTAATTAAGTATTGTGATGGTTTCCTGGTGAGGAGCTCAAGGCCAAGGCCCCACCATTAAGAAACTTGTAAATTCATGTGGTTGTTTTCCTAGCTGCAAATTTAAGGAGACTAAAGGTAGTGACTCAACTAGAAGATGGGAAAGGAATCTAGTAAGTGGAGGGTTGAATAATTAAGAAGCCATGAGATTCTATTAAAGACGATGGATGTCGTCCAAGTACCTCATGCACTAGAAGAAGGAAAAATTCGCAGTTCGACGCCTAAAGCTCTTAGGCAATATCTTAAGTTAAAATAAGTATGGTTTAGACAAAAATCATTAAGTACTTATTAACATTGTTAACATCATTACTTGATGTTAACTTGATTATCAGTATAACTCCGAACAAGGTTGAAAATTAAATTATCCCAAAGTACTACATTTAATGCATAAGATTATCATTAAAACTATTAAATATTAAAACTCAGCTTAATCTTCTAAAGTGACAAAAATAATAAGTCACCGAAATAGAAGAGAAGGGATCTCATGAAGAACCTCTTGGTAGATGTTAGATTTTATAGATATATATAAAATCTTTTATACATGTGGGTATTATTGTGACACTTTTATACATGATATATATATTTATATATATATCTATTGTAAACATGAATTGTTGTTCGGAAGGGTATATGGTTATATACCATTGTAATATATATATATATATATATATATATTTTGAAAGCTAATCTCCTTTAAATCATTTCTGGAAAACCAGTAACACATTGAAGTATACTTAAATACTTTTACCATGAGATTTAATAGGGATAGCCGATTGCTAATCACTTAGTTGTGTAGAAGGAGTTGGTAAGGCTTCGTGTGAGTCTCTTTGGAGATTTTAGGGGGTGTTTTTCCCCTTAATTAATGAGAAGATTGTCTTCTAAGCTGCCACGTGACAGATCATCGAAGCTCGACCTCCAAATGGCCGGAGGAACCTCCAAACGTGGCGAACTTACCAAGATGAACAGTAAGAGCTCTGAGTTAATAAGGAACTCGACGATCACTAGAGGAGAAGGCTGTAGGGTTTTACGCTGCCAAAGATGCATTAGTTTAAGAGTTTAGTTTTGGTACTACCACGGTAATCGCGAGGATGTATGCTAAGAGATGATGGCGACCTCTGCTTCTGATGATGGTTGTTGCGACGTGTTGGGACAGTACTGCAAACATGGAAGAAGAATGACTTCTGCATTAACAAGATTCTAATCTCTAGATGGAACGATACAGGCAGCTGTACTAATGGGTAAGATGGCCGCCAACAATGATCTGTAAGGGACGAAGCCCAATCCCGAGGCTCTAGGGAAATAGATTTCAAAGCTTAGATCTCAGTTTTGTGAATTATATATATACTGCAAAAATGTAGATCTTTATTGATGAAGCCAGATCATAGATGAAATAGATTGCAATGGCATAGATCTCAGCTTTGTGAGTGATCTATATATATATATACTACAAATCGTAGACCCTTGTTGATAAAGCCTGATCATAGATGAAATAAATTGTAAAGATGTAGATCTCAGCCTCGTGAGTGATATATATATATATATAGGGTATGAATGGAAAAGGAAGGGTTGGTTCCGTGGTAAACTTTGTTTGAACTTATAGGCTCTTTAGATCCAAGTTGATCCCAATCCCTGCAAAACTGAGGATGCTATGATTATTTTCTGCGAAAGCGTTGTTTTACTGCTCTATTTTGACCTGAGCTTGAATGGCTGCAAAAGCATGATCTTCTGACATAAACCCATCCTTTGTACCTGTTTGAAAGTATAATGTATGTATCTCTGTGTTTTTCTTTTTTCCTGATCTGAGAGATTAGATTGGGTGTCTGCGTTTTTTATTGGTTCATGATAGAGATTTGATCTGTATGTATCCCTGCTTTTTTCTGGATTCCAATCTGAGTGATTAGATCTAGGTGCATCTCTGCATGGTTATTGCTTCCTAATTTGAAAGTTCTGGTCTGTCTGTATCCTTGTGTTTTACTTACTCCACTTTTGATATGCGAGTGAATTAGATCTGCAAATCTTGGGTAGAAAGAATTTGTAGGATACTTGTTATTAATACCTTTTCGAAGTTATGAGCACTATGTAGAATGGTGTGTCAGTTTTAAAGGAAGGATTAAATATATTGTTGCCCTCTTATGGGATAATGAGTCTTGTAGGATAAGCCCAATACATATTTAAGTCTATATGTATAAACATCTTTAGATCTACCTTATCTTTGCAAAAAGGTTGTTATAGTTATGTATGCAGCCTTGAGTAATCTCTAATTTAAAATGGTGATACATCAGGTTGATCTATGGCTAACGATGATAGATCTGTGCTACAGTAGTTAAAGTGTAGTAGATAATTTTATAGAACTAGTGGTTGGATAAATTATTGGTTACTGATTTGAAAACTGTATGCAGATGTTGATAGACGTATTTTGACTTATCTTTGCATTGCCCATTTATTTTAATTGTCAGCAAGTGTTATTACAAGATAAATGAGTTATGCATTAGCTCCATAATTATATGTTTTAAGCGTATATAAAAGTGAGACCCTTAGGATTAATACCACCAATGAGTTGCAGAATGTAATAGTTACTCTGGTATGAGATGTCATACGTAATTATGTTGTTTGGAAGAGGCTCTCGATAAGAGAGGCTTTGAGTATACGGAAAGTGATCAATGAAACCAAGGTGTTGTTGAATGTAATTATCATTTGAATAAAAGAAAGAAACTATGAGCTATCATTGTCTCAATCTTATGCATGTTTAAAATTGGAGTTATTATTTTGTCAATGGAGATGTTGTGTCAATTATTTGTATGTCCCCTTCTGGTGTGTGTGTATTGATGTATTTAGATGTATCTGATGAATTATAATTGTCATGGATTAATGTCATAAACTTTTGGTATGATAATCTTGTTCAGGTTAAATGTATGCATTGAAAGAGTAAGAATTCAATAGAAGATGTTTGGAATGCAATGTCACTTAGAGGAAGAATACAAAATACTCCATGGAGGTTTAGTGTGATATCCCTCCTTTATGACCTATTATGTTAAAAATGAAAAATATTGCTGTACACTTGGTTACTAGTCAGGAGCTCAAGGCCAAGGCCCCACTAGTAAACTCGGTAACTTATGAGGTTTAATTGCTAGTTTATAATTTTTAAACTTAAGAGGCGGTGATGCAACTAATCGACGACAACTAAACTAGGGGGAAGAAATGAAAATATGTGGATGCACAGTGACCATGGGATGACAAGAGGAATGGTCATCAGGGTTAATTAATTTTATTGGAAGTTTGATGAAAAAGTTTCCCTAAAGAGAAACCTATAATTATCAATTAAGATCAGTATTAAGGAAAATGAGAATAAAAGTATCATGTAATAGCGAGTATTTAGTGAACGTGTATTAGGCACATAATAGCTTAAATCCTAACTATTATTACGGCCACAAGCCTAAGTGAGACTAAGTTACAAAGTACCATTTTGTACTACTTTAAGACATGGATACACCAAGAAGATTATATTGGTATGAAGACATCCATAGGAACTTTTTATTGAGAATAAATAATTTATGGTTTAAATTACGAAATGGCTAATATTATATTAGGTTAATATCCTTTGATAAAACTATCTCCAACAAAGATAGCGAAATCCCTATTTATATGAGAAAAGAACTTAATTAATACTTAGTGGTTTAAGTTATTAAACTCACCACGCCCCTTGTTTCCCTCTAAGTTGTCCCTTAGCATTGATGAGCACCTACCATCAGATCATGCTCTTTCGTGATGGTGGATCCCCCCAAATTCAAGTTCGGTGGGGAACGCCATTTTTCATAAGGGAAAATATTTTCGCGGGATAAAGCGAGATCCTATAGTTGCGATGGGGGGGCAAGATTATAAAGCAATACTGTTTAGTATTAGTTTTCGAAAATAAGCATTTATTAAAGTAAGAGTTTGCCTTTAGTGAGTCTCTTGGATGAAGCACCATCTTGTGAATGCGAAGCCACTTGTCCCATACGATAGAGTGCCGAGTGGTGTTAACTTTAACATTTGTCATTCAGTCATGGGAAGACCCATCCTTCTTAAGAGAATGGATTTCGAATGGAGGGGGGGATGCAGCTTTGGAGGGGATAGATCAGCGAGAAGGAGCGGGATCCAAACAGTGATAGGAAATTTTTTGGATGATAGATCTGGAGATATGCCGTGGAGGAACTGGAGAAGATCCTTGCTATCAGCGCTTTCATTCCCTTCCTGTAATGAAGAGATGCCGCACGAGGAGTTTGGTAAGAGAAGCTATTCATAACATGTTGGCAAGTGATCTATTAATTAATTATTTATTTTATTAATTAGATCATAATACTCTCTGTTAAACTCCAGCACAAATCCTTATAATAGTCCTCTTATCTCTCTATCTAGTTGTTGACTCAGAGTTCCATTCTAAATCCCTACACTTAAATACTTGACAGTGTTCTTATATAGAAAGTAGTGATCCAGACTTTAGTTCTTAACTCCTTTCTGTTGATGGAAGCATATCGCATTCTAGATATTAGATCTTAACTTAATCCGGTTGATGGGAGTGTAGTGCCTTCTAGTTTAGTTATCAACACAAATTGTTGATATATGCGCAGTGCATGCTATATCATAGATGCTTAGCCTGAACCCGATAGGATTATACTGTATTTTTATATTCTGGAAAGGGAGTGCGATTCCTTATCGTTGCAGAAAAACAAACTCGAATTATGAACCCTGGTATTCCTTATATCTCTGTTGATTACTTAGACAAGATGGATTCAAAGTGTAAGAATCTGGGATTTGGGTATTGAATTATAGATTAAAATCTATATATACTTTCGTGATGAAGTTTTTAACATTAGAAGTTGTAATACAAATTTAATTATACTTGATCGAAGTTTAGAGTTTTGGAAATAGTCTATTTACATTGTTGATAGAGATCTATTAGCGAAACCTGCATGTTTAACCTTTTGGGGTTAGATTGTTACACTCAACCATTTTCTGGCGATCCACCCTCTGGAGTGATTACCGCCCTGACTTCTCTTTATATTATAAAATGAAAGTATGCCTGAGTGTATCTTGACACTATAGATGTACCGTTGTAATCGCGAATTGTTGGATTGACTGCGATTGGCGTGACCGATTCGCATAATTATATATATATTAGGTATATGTGTCCCATAATTACTATTTGCATTTAGGGAAAGAGAATCTCTACATATATCCTAAATTTGGCTGTCGGTGGTTAGAGGAAACTTAGCTTCATTTCAATATACTACTCGATAGCATATTTCCGTTGGCTTCCTTCCTTTTGTTTTGATATGTTTTCAAGTCAAGGTATGCCCATAAAAGTAATTTTCATTCTGCTACAATAGCAGGGAACGACGTAGATCTCTGAGGAAAAATCCTCGTGGTTGGATACCTATAGTTATAGAAGATGCATTAGATCTCTGCAGCAATAAACCTGGTGGTATAAAGTTCTGTAGGATCTCCACCTTTACCATGAGTGCATCGTATCCCTGCTGCTTAAATTTGGAGGCGAAAACCATTCTAATGAGTGTGTGGATCTATAAGTATGTTCGGAATGGATTATGCAAGGGATTTCACTATTGTGTATTTTTGTATGATATAAACAACCTTGTGTATTTGTTTTAGCTTGCAGGATTCCGAGCCTAATAGATATAGTCTTTTATTTATCTGTGTGTTAGTTCGAATGCTTGCCGTTTTAAGATACCTGCATGTTGTGGTAATGAATTTCATAGGCTGCGTGTTAGTTTGAATGCTTTTCGATTTAAGACACTCGCACAATATATATATGTTGTGGTAATGAATGCGTTGTCGATTTAGGATGCCTGTATATTTATATATATATATACTGTGGAATTTTTTATTGTATGCTGTAGGCTACGATTCAAGATGTGATGTTGGTATATTTGTTGTGGGCCAAACACATGATGTGAATCAAGTTATAGATGTTACATATATATGTGACATGTTCCATTGTTTTTATAAAGATTATATTGTCCCATTATTATATAAAGGTTGTATTGTTCCATTACTATAACAAGGTTGTATTTACATAGGCGATAAGAAAATATCATTATATTCCATTACAATATCAAGATTTTTGTTATAATCATGTATGATGATATAGGGGTATATGTTGACTTAGGCACCCTTATTAATCATTATGAAATAGACGGAAGTAATCTCAAGGTGGTGTTCATTACACATCAAAGGATAGGTCTTCTAGAATTATTGATCTGTAACAAAGAGTATACGAAGTTATGATGTAGTACTCTCAACGAGAGAAGTAGATTAAGGCAATTGTTGCAAATGCTTAAAAGTTGTTTGATTAAATAAAATAATACAAACCCCTTTTGTGGACGTAGCCCAAGATGCGGGTGAACCACGTGAAAAGAGTCTCTTTCTGATGTGTTTTGTCTTTGGCTTTTATTATTTGTGTATGTGCCTTCATGGTGATTGTATGATATTTCTTTTATATGAATTATCCTAATAATTGATGTTTTAGCATATTTTCCAAATGTACCTTGACAAAGGTTTTACCTTGTTAAAATACTACATGTTAAATGTTGTTAAATGACATGTCATGAGGACCATAAAGATGTAAGTATTACTTTGAGTCAAGGTTGTAAATCTTCAATTTATAATGGTATGATTTAAGTATGTTCTAGTATGTTATCAATGCTGGAAGGGTCTCTAGTTATATGTTTTTGTAAAGAAAGTATACAATCATATTGGTCGTTACATAAAAAGGGTTTCATACGAGAACCAATGAATTGCATAAGAATTGTACTAACATCCTTGCATAAATATTTAACTATAATGTTATGAAGCATTTATTTAGATATTGTATATATATTTATATTCCCGCAAAGCATTTTAAATGGCAAATAGATCAATTGGAAGGAAAGAAGACCACTTAGAAATTTTTTAAATTTTTTACAAATTTTGGGTACGTTACAAATGGTATCAGAGCCTTAGGTTACAACACTAGGGCCTAATGAGCTCAACATGCGATAAGTGAGTATGAAGGTTGTTAATTTTACTAATCAATTGTTTTCATTTAATTTTGGATGCATGGATTGTACTGGAGGAGGGGGAAATGAATCTCCGAGCTCGACTTCAAGTTTCTCCCACCAAAGCGAGGTTCCAAACACTTGGGCTTATTGGGCTCAATTGGAGAAGAACAAATACAAGTTGGTCGGACTAGAAAAGGAGCTGCATTCTATAAGCCAAGAATAAAATTTTCACTTCCAAAGAATCGTCAAGAGGAAAGCGACAAAACGTCTTGAAATTGCAAGTAAGTACGTACAAGTTTACTGAAGAGTTATAATTAGAGTATCTATTTGTGAACATTGCATAAGTTCATTTGACATTTGAATGATCTTCTATGGATAACACTAGACGATGAATATCTCCTCACCGTTTACAATTAGTTTCATTGAATGACAAGAAAGTACTCTTTTAATTAGTTAGATTATTGGAGTTAAGTCTTATGAAATAAGTACTTGCAAGGGAGTAAAAGCAGGTATTGGAAGTAATGAATTTTATAGTATAAACAGACCCTTCTAGATTCTGTTAACATGATAGTTCAATTTAAATGTTTATTACGACATCCTACGTTTCTTGTTATCCTCGATAGTTAATATCTTTCAGTTTCAACAAATTCGAATAAGTACGGTAGATGCATGTTATGGACTTAGATAATTAATCGATTTGATTGACCCAATGGTCGAGATTTCCAAATATAAGATGCAGATGGACATTAGATCTCTTAGAAAGATCCATTAAGTTTCAGTTAAAAAAAAAAAAAAAATCCATTAAGCTTGAATTATTTGGTATGGTCTAGGGTTCCGGCCGAGTTCCTTTCTATATATATGAGGCTACTTTAAAAATTTATTAATAGTAAGTTCTGTAAAAGGGCATGTTGCAGAAGGAATCAATGGGAATAAGTATCCAATAGAGGTATCTGTTCTTTTAGTTATGATGGAAGCATAGTCATGTTAATGATAGATTTTGTTCCTTAATACGATATACATTATATTATAAAGGTATAAATTAAGAACTATTGGTTTTGATAGATGTGCTAAGCTAATATTTCACAAGGAGTATAGCCTTGTTGGACTTAGACATGTAGATTCTTGTTCACAAATTAACCTTAATAGTTTGAATTTCTATGACTAAAAAATAGTTATAATTTCTTTAAAAGAGTATATGTGTATTCTAAGTAGTTAAAGTAGATGCATATGATGAAAATGCAGGAGTTCATTGTTATATTCCTTATTTTAGTGATCTCTACTGGGAAAGTTAGGATATTTGAGTGGTTGTTATAAAAGTTGTGTTCGACGTTTATGAAATGGAAGTATACATTATATGCATGTGCACTTGACTACCGATTTCATTATTTTTCATAAGATGTTGAGTGTAGTACTAATATGAGTTAAATGCAAGTAGACTTGTACCTTGGCATAAGAGGAGCATATAATAAGGAGATATTGGGCCTCTTGTATAAAGGTATGCGATTATCTTGATAAAAGTGTGCAAATATATATATATATATATATGTAAACAATGTGTTATTACTTACATGATATTAGTACGTACAAGGAAAAGTTGGATAAATAAAATAGGAATGATGTGGTGTATTGTGTATTGGTGACATATTTCGGATTTAGGTTATTACAGATATTAGTATAATGAAGAATGAGTTACATCGAAGGAAAATATATGATCATGGAAATTCTCCTTGTGAGATATTTCTTCTTATGTATATTGATGGTTTATTAATCGCCAGAGTTTATAATTTGTTGAGATTAGAGATAACTGGATATGACTAAAGTGTATGTGAGAGAATGAAGTATGAAATGTATTGTGTTACAACTTTCATATACGAAAATCCATGAAGTTGAAGTTAGCATAGTTAAAAGTAGTAACATGAAGAGGGTTACTTATTATGTCAAAATTAAGAAGAAACACCTATATGCTTAAAGGCGAGTTACCATGAGTAGTTAAATAGGATACAGATCCTTATTAAATGGTGTTGGGATAAACAGAGGTATTTGACTCTTCTAACATGGGTACATACCATTTTCGTTGTTTTACTCGCAAAAGTTTAAGTAAGAAAATAATGTTTATTTTAGATAATCAAGTATAAACATTATAGTACGAATGATGATCATATTTTTATGCATAAGAAAAGATCTTCTTAATATTTTATTTTGTTACCAACAGGTGAATTTGAATTTGCCAGATGGTCAAAAATTTTGTGGAGTTTGTGGAAAGACAAGAGCATAAATGTTATGCATGGTAAAATAAGGAGTGAGGAATTAAGATTCACATCACAATTGTTACTTATTCTTTTAAAAAAATTGTTGATAATTATTGTTGAACAAAGCACTCGACCCAGATTGGTCAAAGTAATTGTATGGGTACAAAATGTAATATGACGAAATAAATTGATTAAATTGAAAGAGATTTTTCTAGACTCAAGCAAGGCGGCTTGGGGAAAATAAATTCCGGGACTCAAGCGAGAAGGCTTGAGGGGAATTGTGTAAAGAGTGTTGTAATGGCATTGAAATACTCCCTAAAATCAGGGATTGAACAGCCACTAGGATTCTCAGAGAATCGCCTGGCTGTAAGACCTAGGCAAGCTATAAGAAAATGTATATGTGGGAGGGAGGACGCTGCTTAGTATGCATGAAAGAAATGTTTGCTGTGTGAGCACTAAGGTGTTAGGCAAAACATGAAAGAAATGTTTGCTGCGTGAGCACTAAGGTGTTAGGAAAAACATGAGAGAAATGTTTTACAGTGCCCTATCTAGGCACTGGGTCTCTATTCCATTATCATTTAAATACCAAATCCTTCTAATTATGTTCTCTGGAAAAATTCAACCGTCTATGTCTCTGTTATCTAAATGTTTACATGTCTCTGCAATTTAAATAAACATAAACTTAAATCTTCATTACAGCTCTGTTCTTTTAACATGCATAATTTGAAAATAAAAGAAAAATACCTTTTATTCAAGCTAGCTCAGTAAAATACCTGGACCTGTAGATTTGCAGTGAGGTAAGAAGATTCCTGAAGTGGGTTCTGTAGGTTACCTTAGCAACCCAAAATGATGTGTCCACCCTGTCGATTAGCTATTATCTTGCTGACCCTAGGAAATCACCGGATTTCCTAGCCCCCGAGCCCACAGACCGATAATCCTGACAGCAACTTCCAAAGTACCTTTCCATAGCTCAATGGTAATATTTGCTGAGTTAACCCCCTCCTCAGTCTTTTCTTTTGAGTTTCCCACCTCCTCAAAGCTTCGAGTTAACCCCCTCCTCGGCATCGAGTTAACCCGCTCCTCGGCATTCCTCCTTCTTCACAAAAATCCTCACCGTTCTCCCACAATAACCGCCTTACTACTTTGTTAAATCCCCTCTTTATAGGAATCCACCTCCTTCATAAAGTCAAACTTCCTTATCACTCCACCGCCCTAGCTGTCGTTGTAACATCTCCATAAAAAAAATAAAATTGTTTTTCTTTTGTCTGCTTTGGTTTCCATATCTTTACCGTAATTGAGCAGTAGTTCTCTTATGTTACTCAATATTTAAATTAATGATACATTCGTACGTTGATCTGGCTTATCTTCTTACCCTGTGTTTTCCTACTGATTTGAAGGTCTTATAGTTGGCATGCTACTTACTTAGCTTCAGCTAACACTACTTCGTATGTGGATATGCAGGTTCACTGATACCTTCCGAAATTATCATAACACAGGTAACAAGAATTATTAAACTTACACGTCAAATGAGCAGTAAATATCTTATAGTTTGGTGTTGAATTCAGTCGTGCATTAGACACAGTGCATCTACCATTACTAAAACTATGGCTTTGTGCGAACCCCTTTGTATTATTCCAGTCCTCCTAATACAATACTATTTTAGCAAAGAAAGGACTTGGTTTACAATGCTTTCTTTGGTTATTTTTGACCTTTTAAATCACGATAATTGAATACACTACAGGTTGTTCAAAATCCTATATTAAAATCATACTTAAATACTATATGATTACCATTTTTGTGCTCAAACCATAAAACATTGGTTTGGTTTGGAACCATATAATATAAGTTTCCCCATTATTTTATTCTTGGACCAACACGTTTCGATCTACCCATTTTCTAAAAATACAAAAGACTACTACCACCATATGCTAGGCTTGTTATAATTTATTAAGTTGGAAACCACGTTATAACCCTTCCTCCTTAGTTGCGTGATGCAGGGGTAACATTTAACCAGAACAACTTACGAGGTGTACTCCTACACCAACTCCATGAGCCCAATAGGCTGGACAAGCTTCACCATACCGGTGGTGTAATTCAAAAACTTTCAAGCATTAACTCAGTAGGACGGGCCATGTGACTTGTTAAATGGTGATTGAATGCAAAGGTGCCACCTATACCTCGGGATGGCCGTTTTAGGTTGTCTTGGTTCTTGGGAGGCGCCTATCTTCACAAGCTGGTTCATTCTTCTCCGGTTGGAACACTCACTGATATTCGAGTTAAAGTTTTCAGGTCTTTCCTTCCAAACATGGCGATTCACCTACACTTCGGTTCTGTTGAACTCAAATAATTCCTTCTATGGTCTGGAGAAAATGAACCTTGCTACTGGGGTAATCCAGGAAGAAACTTCTTGCATCCTCAGCTACTTCATTTTGATGTCTTTCAGAGGTAATTTCTGAAGTACTCTGTCTCATAATTTCTTTAATTTCTTATTGTTCCTTTTAAGCAATCTACCCCGTTTGATAATAACAAATGTATATTCATTATGTTAGGTACTTCCAGCTTGAAAGGCGTAGGTTCTTCAGAGGGATCCTCTCCTGTCCGGTAAGTGGCATTGCTCCTTCCTCCTTCGGGCAATGATGGAAAAGGCTGGGAAAACCCTCCTCAAAGGAAACAGGGAAAAATTAGTTTCATTATGCGGTTAGTTTCATTTTTTTTAAAGCTTCAGCGGGTCAATATGGCCCGGGGTTTTCACTGCCTCGAATCAAATGTACTAAATGTTTTATATAACTCCCAGGCTTTGGAGAAAGTGTGTTGACTGTCTGAATTTTAGGTTCAAGGGTTTCTCGTTTATCCCTATATCTCAAAGGACTTTGTTATCTATATCTATTCTCCAGTATCTCAAAAGACTTTATTATCTGCATCTATTCTCCAGAAATTTTAGGAGCACAAAATGTTTTTTTTTTTGTTTTCGAGATTTCTGTAAGTGAAAGGATTTTGGTCTCTATGGTTCCAGGAGCTCGGTTAAAAATGTAATGTGGTTTGGTTACATTAAATATTACTCCGAGTATAGTTCTTGTATGTTTTCCCTCCTGTGCATATATGGTAGATGGTATAAGTGCACTTTAATGTTCCTTCAATTTCGTGTTACAATCGATTAGCTGGTAAGAATACACACTTAACAGAAATCACGCTACAGTCTAATATAAGTCAAAAGGAAGGGAATCTATATTCCAGTATTCACGGTGAATAAATTAAATAGTAATTTCATGATAGTGTAATAACCCTAATTCACAAGTCGCCGGGACAATTTAAATGGATTCTGGTGTTTTAAATGAACTTTGAAGTTTCGTTTGCCTCCATTTTATAAGCTTCCTATCTAAAGGATGAATGCGAACTGCAGTAAATGACTACATCCAAATTAGAATTTTTAGACTGACTCCTGTGTGGCTTAATCCTTTAGATATCGGCTGAATATCATCGAATAGGTCTACAAGCATTTTTTAGTGAAGATCGGATTCTGCTATATGTTTTCTGAAATCTCTTACCCTAGCGGTGCAAATCTTGATTTCAATTCTATTATCTATTTGGTATTCCTCTAGCAGAAAGTGTTTGTAGATCCATTTGTCTACGCTACAACCAGCTTTGTGCATAGATCCCCATCTCTCTGTCGTATTCTAAATTCGCAAAGAAATCCTTAGACTCTCAGGCTTGAGTTCTGTTGCGTTGAAACTAAAATCCGGTCACATAGAATGATCTGTGGACTATTGCAGCTTCTGTCCAGCGAGTGAATAAATCCTGACATCGTTTCAGTTCTGAGATACCTCCACATCCTATCTGTGATGAAAAGACAATTATACCCTAATGGTATTTATATGGAATCGTGGAATTCCTATACAGAGGGTTTTTATGCTATTGATGATCCGTATTTTTCTTTGTTTGTCGTAGAGTATTATAAAGTCAAATAGGTCAAGATTTAACCCCTAGATTCAAATTAAATAATGAAAATAAACAAAAAGGATGTAAAAGAAATCATGAAATTTCTCACCGAGGGCTTTATAGATCCAACTTGTAAACAATGGAAATCGATATAATAAACAATAAGGATGTAAAAGAAATCATGAAATTCTTTACTGAGGGCTTTATAGATCCAATTTGTAAACAATGGAAATCGATATAATAAACAATAAGGATGTAAAAGAAATTGTGAAATTCTTTACTGAGGGCTTTATAGATCCAATTTGTAAACAATGGAAAACGACACCTCTGTGAGCACATTGTCCATTCCATTTTGTCGCTATTTTACTAGCAATACTAAATATCTATGTTACAGATCAAGCATTATTCGACAGCATTATAACTATCAGTCTTCCCTTAAACACAGTACTTTTAATAAATTGAGACAAATAAAATAACAGAAAATGCTTAGAGTCTGAAATAACAAAACCTGGAACTTGTAAAGCGAATGCAGTAGGAACAACCACGTTCATCCCAACCATAGATTAGGTACAAACACCAAGTCTGTCCGCAATCACCCCCGAGCCAGATGCATGCATGAAAAGTGTGGATAGTTAACCTCAAAACTGAGTCACGTTTCCGGAAGTTCCTTGCCTAACACAGAGTGCTCACACAACAAATCTCATCCTCTACGGCATACTAAGCAGCGTCCTGCCTCCCACATATGCCATCCCTTTATAATTTTTGCCTAGGTCTTACCATTAGCAGTCAATTCCTCATGGAATTTTTGCAGCTAAGTAAATCCCTTATTTTCAGGGTGTGTCTAGTGTCTTTAATACACTTCTGACACCTGTTATGGTTTCTCAGAGGTTAACTCTAACTTGTCCCCCACTTTTCCATGCATGATCTCCTCATTTAACTTGGTTGTTCCTGCTCATCCTTTTATTAAAAAAAATAATTTAAATAAACATTGTTTTCTTACAACAGTCCTCCTAGGACTTCTTCGGCAGATTTTTCATCTAGCCCCCTTATTGAAATCAATTTCACAATGAAAACAATATATATAATATATAGATATATATTTTAGAAACAAAATGTCCTATTATTATTTGGGGAATGTCACAGTCGTGGTCTTTGGAAGTACAAATCATTAATGCATCCCCTTTTTAAGGTAAAAAGGTGGAATATATATTATTTTTAGATCACCCAAGTTTCTCTTGAGTAGTGGAGTTGTTAAATAATTTATTTAACAAACCCCTTTTATTTACTTGGAATGGATCCGTTAATTAATTGAATGAATCATTTATTTAATAATTTATTCAATCCACTATGCTCTATAGGAAGGATTATTATCATTATTATTATTAATTAAATAATAATAATAATGTAATAATAATAACAATAATAATTAATAATAATAGTAATTAATTTAATTGTGAATAGTAATTAAAATATTTATTTGTTTAATGGATAAGTGTCAACATAGTACCTCTAGGTATAATTAATGAAATATACTTAATAGTTTATTTAATCATGATCAACAATTATATAGCACACTCTTCTAGTATTAATGTTTAACTGTTATTCTTCATATTGAAGTCACATTCACTTGAGGATACTTGCGATTAATGACACTTATTTTAACTGTTCATCACTATGTTTACATACAAGAGTAATTAACTTATTTTACACATTAAAACTTGATGATCTTTTAGCGATTAAGTCATTCACTAAATACTTATTTGATTTATCTATGATAACTTATAACATTGTTTCATCTTGATAAGTATGTTGTTAACCAATATTATTGCGCATGTGCATAATGTGCATGCGTGGCCAACGTATGCACAAGACGGACATGTACTATAAACATACGTCATACTTCCTATGCATATCAGCTAACTAATACTAATAATACTTTATGCAAACTGAACAAGTATACATTCATCATAATATTACTAAAACATCATTGGTTACTTTATCAGTTAACCTTTAAGATTTCATTTCATTATTTTTATGATTACCTTTGTTCCATCAATCAGGTACAAGGAAAGCTACCTACTACCACTAACTCAAAATCAATGGATACCCAACCCTCAAATGTACTAACTATCATATCCTCCCATCCTAACCTACGTCCACATCCTCCCTATCCTTCCTCTGCTAGTATAACAGTGGATGTCGGACTCATTGACCTGACCACATAGAACATGAGAGCGGTAGCGTCGGCTAAACAGCGGACCTATCCTCCCCTAGCAGGCATCCGACCATCGTCATCACAACTACATGGGGAGCGTGTCTCAGCACGGCCCTCCCACAACCTCGGGTATCATAGGAACATAGGGTGGGAAACACATCCATCCCTCTCAACATACTAGGCCTACGCCCTTATCAAATCATACTCTGTTGCTATCGAGATTATCGGTCCATGTCATCATATCATCAATTTCGGTTTCTAAGGTTTACTACATGGATAGGTTCTTATCAGATCAAGTATCCGGCTATCCCATAGCCCTTGACTCCTATAGGTTAGTATTCCACAAAATACACATTTTATAACAAGCATTTCCATTCGATCACCAATTGATCCATATCATCAACATCATTTTAATTCACGTCCCAATTTTATCGCATCACCGGTATGCATGGAATATAACAGTTCTATCAATTTCATCATAGGATGGCACCCATGTGCGACACCATATATTTCACATTTCATCAATGAAAATGCTAAAACATATATTTTCATCATAAAAGCAATGAACCTCATGATAATCAAAACTTAATAACTACATGAATATAGTAACATCCAAACATAGTAGCAACATATCTTCATGTCTAACATGCAGGAAACATAGTTCACTCTGTCTAGCTGTAACATCTCCATAAAAAAGAAAATTTCTTCTTCTTTTTTGTCTCTTTTTTTTTTCTTTTACTGTAAGAGAACGGTGATTGTCTTATGTTATTCAATATTTACATTAATGAAATACTGTACTCTGATCTTGCTCATGTTCTTACCCTTTGTTTTCCTACTGGATAGAAGGTCTTAAGGTTGACATGCCACTTACTTAGCTACGGCTAACTCTGATTCGTATGTGGATATGCAGGTTTGCTTACACCTTCTGATTTTTCTCATGACGCAGGTAACTAGGACTATTAAATTTTTAGACGTCTTTACAGTTTATTTATAGTTTGGTTCTGAAATTTAGTCATACAGTAGACCTAGTGTACACCACCATTATTGCGATGATATGGTTAAAAGCGACCCCTTTTTGTAACATCCAAATTTCAAAAATACAAAGTTATTTTTAGCATTAAATTGAGAACTAAATACAATACTCTCATTGACAATTCAAAACTGATAAATTAAAGTAACTAAATGGTTGTCAAAGGCCTACAATAAACAAGGCTCAATACCATAAGGATACCATGCTAATTATTCAGATTTCATAACATAATGGATTGAGTTTTGAACCATATAGTAGACTGGTTTATAAATTATTATGTGTGACCATTCGAATATATAATCCTCATAACATAATGGATTGCGTTTTAGTTCATATAATCGACTGGTTTATAATTATTTTGTATGACCATTCGAGTGTATAACCCTTCACCTATATTCGCGCTGTGTAGGAGTTATAAATTAGCAATTACAAGCATCGTTTACCAGGTGTACTCCCAAACTAAACAACGTATGTTACAGGCTGGATAAGCTTTCCATACTGATTGTGTATTTCAAAAACCCTCCAGCAATAACTCTGCAGGCAGGCCATGTGATTTCATTTATGAAGAACAAATGCAAAGGTGCCACCTGCACCAGGAAATGACTGTTCTGGTTAACTTGGAATGCACTAATCTTCTCGAGCTGCTTTACTATTCTCCGGATGGGCTTACTTGCTGGTATTTGAGTTAGAGTTCCAGGTCTTGCCTTCAAAACATGGTGATACCCTTATCATTCGGTTTCTTGAATTCACATAATACCTTCTGCGGTCTGAATGAGATGATCCTTGCTATCGCGGTACTCCAGAAAGCATTCTCATGAAAAACACTGCTGGTTCAGAGGTAATTTCGAAACGCCACTTTCAGAATTTCTTTATTTCTTATTGTTCCTTAAAACAGTCTACCATCATTTGCTAATGTTGTAATGTATTTTTGTTAGTAGGTCCTCCCAGCCTGGAAGGCGCAGATTCTTAGAGGGACCCTCCTTTGCCCGGTAAGTGGCATTGCTCCTTCCACCTTCACGCAATGATGGAAAAACTGGGGAAGGAACTTCCTAACGACAATAGGGAGTTTTGTTTGTTTCATAACATGGTTAGTTTGTTTTTTTTTGCTTCAACGCTTCAATGTGGCTTGGGGTTTTTACTGCCACGACTCTGATGTAATAATAGTTTTAAACTACTTCCTTCCTGAGGGTCTAGTCTTTAGAGGAACGTGTTGAACCGGTTGAAATTTAAATTCAAGGTTCTGGTTTCTATCATATCTAATTCCAGAATTTTCCAAGATTCCAGAATGGTTTAATGTCGAGAATACTGTAAGTGAATGAATGCCATAATCCATGGGTTATCATTGTGATTTGGGGGTTTTGGATGCTTAGATCTTGATATAGATAGGAGCACAGTTTGTATATGATTTTATTTCCGTTCCTCCTGAGCATGAATCGTAAATACAATTATTAGGAATCGATTTCTGTAAGATTTTCTGGTTTTCATTTCTCTCCTGTGTATGTATGGTGGATACGTATCCTATGATAATTTGTTTGAGTCTCGAAGGGAATAATATATGGGTTTTAATACACTTAAAGCAAATTGTTACTCGTTAAACAGTGGGGTTTGCCTCCTTAGTACCGTCCCTTCTATGTTTCCTCAAGAAAGAATTTCCAATCGAAACCCTAGGTTAAAAATCCATTAAAACCCTGTAAGATTTGACTCAACAGTTTTATTAATGCTGTAGATTCTTCATGAAAGAAATAAGATGGAATTATTTTACAGAGACTCGTCGAAGGAGGTGTAGTTTTATTAAAATGCACGATGACACGTTTAACCTGGCATTTCCAGGGGTCAAGTAAAACGTAAAACCACCCAAAAATCGAGTATCGAGACCCTAACTGAAACATATAAAACATATTTATCTACTGTAACCTCCATCAGTTATAAGGTAGTTTCTCAAATGAATATTTAAAAATTAATAGAACCATTTGCTAAGCATACCAGTTATCGGATCGGAAATTTTAACCGTCAACAAAAATGATTAAAACTTCTACCCTCCCATCGTTGCTATATTGAGGAGTATGAGTAATACTATTTCATGTCTTATAAACTAGGAGTCTCGTGGACGTGATTAAGATGAGATCCCTGAGTTCACAGGTAGAGTAATCCCCAAATTAGCACACTCTAACACGCCAAGCGTGATTCGAACTGTAAGATAATTAAATATAAAAGGAAGGGTGAAAGGGTTCTTACACAGAGTTTTTATAAGAAAACCATGCCTCCACTCTTACCCAAAATTTAAACCGTCAAGGTATAGATCGAGATTTATTACTATTAAATCCAATTTACAAACGAGACTAACTCGTTAATTCTGAGGTTTAAACTTGAAAGGCAATCTAGGAATCTGAGCCAACCCAATGTTATGGCTAATTTTTGATTACAAACGTGGATTTGATTTTTCCTACTTTAATTAGCTTAAATCTAATCCAACGAATAACTCAGGTTAAAAATACAATAATGAAACCCTCATAGAAGTATTCCGTGTCTATTCCTTTATAGATCTAACCTTATCATCAGCAATATAACTAACAGTTTCCATTGTACATAAAATCATATTTAGCTAATCTGGACAGGGTAAGATAATAGGAAAAATACTGAGAGGCTGTAAGTAGAAAAACCTAAGACTGATAACCTGAATGAAGTCGGAACAGCCACGTTCCACCCAACCGTAGATTAGGTCCAAACACCAAGTTTGTCCGTAATCACCCCCGAGCCAGATACATGCATGAAAAGTGTGGACAGTTAACCTCGAAACTCAGTTCATTTTCCAGAATCCCTTGCCTAACACAAAGTGCTCACGCAGCAAGTCAAATCCTCTCCGGCATACTCAGCAGCGTCCTGCCTCCCACATATGCCATTTCCTTTATAGTTTTTGCCTAGGTCTTACCATTAGCATCCAATTCCTCGTGGAATTTTCGCAGCTAAGTAAATCCCTGATTTTCAGGGTGTGTCTAGTGTCTTAATTACACTTCTGACACTTGTTCTGGTTTCCCATAGGTTAACTCTAACTTGTCCCCCACTTTTCCATGCATGATCTCTTCATTTAACTTGGTTGTTCCTGCTCATCCTTTTATTAAAAAAATACTTTAAATAAAATTGTTTTCTTACAACAGTCCTCCTAGGACTTTTGGCAGATTTTTCATCTAGCCCCCTTATTGAAATAAATTTCACAATAACAAGAAACATAATGTCCTAGTGTTAAATGGGGAACGTCACACTAGCTGAGTCCAACAGATAATAAGCAATTAAAGTGAAAGGTGTCTAACTCATAAACATGCCTAGTCAAAATATGGGGCATTACATGTTTGCTGCGTGAGCACTAAGGTGTTAGGCAAGCCATGAGAGAAAAGATTGCTGCGTGAGCACTAAGGTGTTAGGAAAGAACTTCCTCGATCAAGTGACTGCTATTTGTTGATTTAGTCAACAGTATACAATCATGGAGTGCTAGATTTATTCCATATATTGCAAGTGATATGTGCAATAAAGAACTCATTATTTATGTTTCTGAGTTTGATTATGAAGTTGATGACAAGTTGTTACTAAATAGTGTTTCTTTTGAATTCCAGTTTTGTGGTAAGAAAATATATATATATATATATATATATATATATATATATGTATATGCACATATGATCAATAAGTGACTTGCAGAAAAACTTGTGAAAATCCGAAGAAGGTCAAAATAGAAATGGCGAAACAAGCAAATGATTGCTCCAAGAGAAGAGTGAACACTGAGGACGGTGTTATTTTAAAGGGGATGAGGATGTGATATCCCTCCTTTATGACCTATTATGTTAAAAATGACAAATATTGCTGTACACTTGGTTACTAGTCAGGAGCTCCAGGACAAGGCCCCACTAGTAAACTCGGTAACTTATGAGGTTTAATTGCTAGTTTATAATTTGTAAACTTAAGAGGCGGTGATGCAACTAATCGACGACAACTAAACTAGGGGGAAGAAATGAAAATATGTGGATGCACAGTGACCATGGGATGACAAGAGGAATGGTCATCAGGGTTAATTAATTTTATTGGAAGTTTGATGAAAAAGTTTCCCTAAAGAGAAACCTATAGTTATCAATTAAGATCAATATTAAGGAAAAGGAGAATAAAAGTATCATGTAATAGCGAGTATTTAGTGAACGTGTATTAGGCACATAATAGCTTCAATCCTAACTATTATTACGGCCACAAGCCTACGTGAGACTAAGTTACAAAGTACCATTTTGTACTACTTTAACACATGGATACACCAAGAAGATTATATTGGTATGAAGACATCCATAGGAACTTTTTATTGAGAATAAATAATTTATGGTTTAACTTACGAAATGGCTAATATTATATTAGGTTAATATCCTTTGATAAAACTATCTCCAACAAAGATAGCGAAATCCCTATTTATATGAGAAAAGAACTTAATTAATACTTAGTGGTTTAAGTTATTAAACTCACCACGCCCCTTGTTTCCCTCTAAGTTGTCCCTTAGCATTGATGAGCTCCTACCATCAGATCATGCTCTTTCGTGATGGTGGATCCCCCCAAATTCAAGTTCGGTGGGGAACGCCATTGTCATAACGGAAAATATTTTCGCGGGATAAAGCGAGATCCTATAGTTGCGATGGGGGGCCAAGATTATAAAGCGATGCTGTTTAGTATTAGTTTTTGTAATACCCCCTCTCTATCCCTATCAAATTTATAAATGTATATTGTGAGTTATGTAAGAGCCTTGCTGAGAGCTCAAGGCCAAGGCCCCACTAGTGGACCTTGAAATTATCATTTCAATATATGTCTAAGTTTCAAATATTATTGAAAAATCTATGGGACTAAAGAGGGTGACGCAACTTAACAACGGGTGATGGAACCCACTACGAAAGAGGAGTGATAAGTAGGGTAACCACCAGGATCGTGGGTAACACCTTAGTGCCAAGGACACTTAAAAAAAAAAAAGTAAATTGATTTTCAAATCAACCTTAAGGTTATAAGTGTCGTCGTAATAAATTAAGGAAGCGGTTACTCGTCGCAACGCCCCTAATCAACTAGAGGGCTTACCTTCCTTGTGTGAGGATAGCTATGATAAATGATCCTAAATAAATTAGGAGGTCATTCTATTAATATATCCTAGATTTGAAAAGAGGCTAAAACTTTCCTCAATTCTATACTTGGGGACAAGAAGAAGGATGAATTATATGTATCCATAAGCTAGGATGTTTTAATCGGAATTATGTTGTGCATTATGGACATGGAATGAGATAGTAACTTAGCTTAGTATACAAGAATAGGATTGTGGAGATAATTATATCTAGATTGTTATTCTAGTGATCTAAGATATATCTACGAAAGCATTGTATTAGATATGTATAAATATAAGTATACTAGATGACTGTCGAAGTTTATATAACACGAATATATCACCCAAAAATATATTCATTGTTAGTTTTATTAAATAAAGAACCTCCACTACAAGGGAGTATTACTTTCAAGGACATTCTTTTTATACATATATTACTAATGGCAATATTATGTAATATTGCTATAGCCAAGGTATTTCACCGGGGTTAATTAGTGATATTGGTTAAAACCTGAGTGAATATGGAGTGTAGTTGGTGGAAACACGACTCCATTCTCCGGTTACTAGACCTTTTAGCTACCATCCCTTAACTCATATATATATATTAAGTATATTCATAGTTGTATTGCCGGTAGGCACCCTTGATAAGTGAATCCATACACGTGTAGTGTTGGCCGGACCACTACCATTGGCTACTGGCTTTGATTACTGGGCCATGACCTCCGTGTGAAACATTCTCCCACCGGATGCCTCTTAACTATCCGTACCAAGTTTATTCATAGGTCATACAAGTTGAAGAGAGGAGTTAGGTAGAATATCAGTCGAGGAATAGAGGTGAAGTCTCCTTAATTAAATAGTGCCACTTGGTGCAAGCTTCCACATGTCACTATAAGAACACGAGAAGCAAAGACGCCACTTGTCATCTCGAGTAGGAGGTGGTGCTAATAAAGCTACCACCTACTAAGTCTTTGGGGGGGGAAATAGACGGAGGTAGGTGAAGCACGGGGAAAATGGGGCGAACTTCGGAAGAAGGAATTCCGCCTCATTACAGAAGTCGGGAACTCGATTTCGGGGGCTGTAGATGGTATACGGTGGTAATAACCTGTCGATTCGGTTGCTGCGTATGGTACTCCGAGAGTTAGCGCTAGTAGATTAGGATCTATGCAGATTGAAACAAGCTAAGGGGTGGAGGTCAAGAGTTAAATATCAACATAGTAATGTATTTCCGGGAGGATCGCTGCAAAAGACATGAGGTATGTATTCGAAAGTTTAAACCCTGATAATAAGATTAAGTCATAGTTACATTACTTTTGGGCATGGATGAAACGCTAAACCGATCTATACACAGATTAGATGCTGGATGAATTACAGATCAACGTATTGGTATGAAGATAGCATGGATTTTTCCGTTGTTTCTAGTTTTTCATTAATGATTTAGAATCGTGTTCACTTGTTGTTGGTTCATGTATGGAGGTACTACCCGATATATGTGCTGATGGATTTCTCGATGAGTATAGATCCCCGTTGGCATGTTGAAAGATAGCCTGGATATCTGCATTACATACAAGATGTAGTTTTAATTTTTGCTGCTCATCTTAGATCTCGACCCATTGGAATCGTAGATCAATCGTAGATCTCTGTTTAGGATCTCGGCACTAATTTGAAACATATATAGTTTTGGTAATTCTTATGCACATAGGAACTGTGTTGTAGTCAAAGATCTCTATCGTAATCATAGACTTGGGTGACAATGCTAGAACGAAATTTGATATCGTGAATCTCTGTTGCACGAAAAGGCTACGATCTCTTTACTATATGCTGGACAGAAATCATAGCTAGAATCTCAGCCTAACCTATTTTTTATTAGTATCATGTAAGATTTCTACTTGCCGGTATAGTAAGTGTTGTGTTTACTTTAAACTGTGCCATCATAATGTAGATCATAGAGATAGGGTTAGAGTGCAAAAGATTGTTCTCGGGAGAAATCCCTAACCGTACTCATTTATGCTTCTGAAGGATTAATATATATATATATATATATATATATATATATATTATGTTAGACGAAAAGTGGAAGCGTTAGAATAATTATAATGAAATCTATTTCCGAAAAAAAGTATAATGAAATCTATGTTGGCAGAATGCTTGGATGAAGTATAAGTATGTGGCGTTGAATGCCTGAGTATATATATATATATATATCATGAATTATAAGTGATCCATGCTGGGTTTGAAAATCGATATGATGATCTCTGTCTACTCCTACTATTGGATGAATTGTTGGTCTCTAGATTTTTAATTTGTATTGTGAAATCGTGCATAAGAAAGGACTATGTTTCATTATAGTCTTGATGAAGGCATCCATGCTGAATAAGAAATATTATATCTAGGATCTCTTTTTTATTGAAATCATGAAATCTCTTTTCAGAGTCTTTACTGTGCATTGAAATCGTGGTCTAGGATTCCTTGCTGCATATTATTGTGGGATGAGAAGACACTCAGGATTTTTGTAGTCGGTTTGAAATTGTGATTGTTAGATGAAAATGCTTGGATCCCTATGCTGGATAGAAATCATAGCTAGGACCTCGGTTCGAATCTGGTATCCTACAGGTTGCCTACTTGTTTTATATTAAGTTTCGGTTTTACATTAAAAATTATTCCACCTTAATGTAGTTCATAAGGTTAACTCCGAGTTTGACTCTGTATTGACTTATGTTTATCGGATCTCTATAATCGTTGTGATGTAGTATAAATCGCTTGGATACTACTACTGAGATAAACCCTTGTAAACCCTCAACGATGGGTAGAACGTGTTGATAATGCTCTCTGGTAGAGTTGCTTGAGATAAGCTGAAGAGATTGTTGCAATGACTAAGTTGCAGAATTGTAAAACCTCTTTTCCATATTATAAATAAGATTTGACCCTCCCTTGTGGACGTAGCCCATGTACCGGGTGAACCACCTATATATGGTGTCTCTTATGTGTTTGTTGTCTCTTATGTGATTATGTGGTGGTGTCTCCTATATGTTGTTGTCTATTATGTAATTATCGTCTTGCCTAGATGTGTGCATCTCTAAATTCCAATAACTATGCATTTCGTTGAGTTATAAATTTGTTGTACACACAATAAGAATATCAAAGGTGTTAGCTGCTATGAGAATAGAAGTGAATGGTTAAAATACTTGGATTCTATGTTATAGTCATGAGGTAGTAAGTTACTAAGTTACGACTGCATGATGGTCCTTTATACCAATGAAGTTCACCATAAGTTATAGAGATATTAAAATTATGAAATTTCCTTATAAGAATTTGTTTCAGGCTAATGTGTGGAATTGTTCATGTAATTAATACAATTTTTGTGGTATGAATCTCTTAGAGTAAAATAATCATCATGAAAATTTTGAGACAATCCTTAATTCGGATATTCGGATATGTTACAGTATCTTGTCCACAACTCTTGAGTAATTGTTATTCATAGAATGTGTAAGGAAATAATGTTGTGAAAGCATTTCGTTATCATAGCATGGAGCTGCAAAATTGATTTGTATATAATGGACTCGAGGGAGACCCAAGGAGCTGCAATGGTAATACTTAAGCAAATTGACTTTTATAAAAATGTCAAGTGTATGCACAAGGATAATTTACATGTTGGTTGTTTCTTATAAAGTTTTATTATGAATATCTTTAAGGGAAGAAATTTTAATTTTCACCAAAAGTACTAACTTGCAAAACTTGGAGATGTTACAGTTTTGGAAAATAAGCATTTATTAAAGTAAGAGTTCGCCTTTAGTGAGTCTCCTAGATGAAGCACCATCTTGTGAATGCGCAGCCACTTGTCCCATACGATAGAGTGCTGAGTGGTGTTAACTTTAACATTTGTCATTCAGTCATGGGAAGACCCATCCTTCTTAAGAGAATGGATTTCGAATGGAGGGGGGGGATGCAGCTTTGGAGGGGATAGATCAACGAGAAGGAGCGGGATCCAAACACTGATAGGAAAATTTTTGGATGATAGATCTGGAGATATGCCGCGGAGGAACTGGAGAAGATCCTTGCTCTCAGCGCTTTCATTCCCTTCGTGTAATGAAGATATGCCGCGCGAGGAGTTTGGTAAGAGAAGCTATTCATAACATGTTGGCAAGTGATCTGCTAATTAATTATTTATTTTATTAATTAGATCATAATACTCTCTGTTAAACTCCAGCACAAATCCTTATAATAGTCCTCTTATCTCTGTATCTAGTTGTTGACTCAGAGTTCCATTCTAAATCACTACGCTTAAATACTTGACAGTGTTCTTATATAGAAAGTAGTGATCCAGACTTTAGTTCTTAACTCCTTTCTATTGATGGAAGCATATCGCATTCTAGATATTAGATCTTAACTTAATCCGGTTGATTGGAGTGTAGTGCCTTCTAGTTTAGTTATCAACACAAATTGTTGATATATGCGCAGTGCATGCTATATCATAGACGCTTAGCCTGAACCCGATAGGATTATACTGTATTTTTATATTCTGGAAAGGGAGTGCGATTCCTTATCGCTGCAGAAAAACAAAATCGAATTATGAACCCTGGTATTCCTTAGATCTCTGTTGATTACTTAGACAAGATGGATTCAAAGTGTAAGAATCTGGGATTTGGGTATTGAATTATAGATTAAAATCTATATATACTTTCGTGATGAAGTTTTTAACATTAGAAGTTGTAATACAAATTTAATTATACTTGATCGAAGTTTAGAGTTTTGGAAAAAGTCTATTTACATTGTTGATAGAGATCTATTAGTGAAACCTGCATGTTTAACCTTTTCGGGTTAGATTGTTACACTCAACCATTTTCTGGCGATCCACCCTCTGGAGTGATTACTGCCCTGACTTCTCTTTATATTATAAAATGAAAGTATGCCTGAGTGGATCTCGACACTATAGATGTACCGCTGTAATCGCGGATTGTTGGATTGACTGGGATTGGCGTGAACGATTCGCATAATTATATATATATTAGGTATATGTGTCCCATAATTACTATTTGCATTTAGGGAAAGAGAATCTCTGCATATATCGTAAATTTGGCTGTCGGTGGTTAGAGGAAACTTAGCTTCATTTCAATATACTACTGGATAGCATATTTCCGTTGGCTTCCTTCCTTTTGTTTTGATATGTTGTCGAGTAAAGGTATGCCCATAAAAGTAATTTTCATTCTGCTACAATAGTAGGGGACGACATAGATCTCTGAGGAAAAATCCTCGTGGTTGGATACCTGTAGTTATAGAAGATGCATTAGATCTCTGCAGCGATAAACCTGGTGGTATAAAGTTCTGTAGGATCTCCACCTTTACCATGAGTGCATAGTATCCCTGCTGTTTAAATTTGGAGGCGAAAACCATCCTAATGAGTGTGTGGATCTATAAGTATGTTCGGAATGGATTATGCAAGGGATTTCACTATTGTGTATTTTTGTCTGATATAAACAACCTTGTGTATTTGTTTTAGCTTGCAGGATTCCGATCCTAATAGATATAGTCTTTTATTTATCTGTGTGTTAGTTCGAATGCTTGCCGTTTTAAGATACCTGCATGTTGTGGTAATGAATTTCATAGGCTGCGTGTTAGTTTGAATGCTTTCCGATGTAAGACACTCGCACAATATATATATGCTGTGGTAATGAATGCGTTGTCGATTTAGGATGTCTGTATATTTATATATATATACTATGGAATTTTTTATTGTATGCTGTAGGCTACGATTCAAGATGTGATGTTGGTATATTTGTTGTGGGCCAAACACAGGATGTGAATCAAGTTATAGATGTTACATATATATGTGACATGTTCCATTGTTTTTATAAAGATTATACTGTCCCATTATTATATAACGGTTGTATTGTTCCATTACTGTAACAAGGTTGTATTTACATAGGCGATAAGAAAATATCATTATATTCCATTACAATATCAAGATTTTTGTTATAATCATGTATGATGATATAGGGGTATATGTTGACTTAGGCACCCTTATTAATAATTATGAAATAGACGGAAGTAATCTCAAGGTGGTGTTCATTACACATCAAAGGATAGGTCTTCTAGAATTATTGATCTGTAACAAAGAGTATACGAAGTTATGATGTAGTACCCTCAAAGAGAGAAGCAGATTAAGGCAATTGTTGCGAATGCTTAAAAGTTGTTTGATTAAATAAAATAATACAATCCCCTTTTGTGGACGTAGCCCAAGATGCGGGTGAACCACGTGAAAAGAGTCTCTTTCTGATGTGTTTTGTCTTTGGCTTTTATTATTTGTGTATGTGGCTTCATGGTGATTGTATGATATTTCTTTTATATGAATTATCCTAATAATTGATGTTTTAGCATATTTTCCAAATGTACCTTGACAAAGGTTTTACCTTGTTAAAATACTACATGTTAAATGTTGTTAAATGACATGTCATGAGGACCATAAAGATGTAAGTATTACTTTGAGTCAAGGTTGTAAATCTTCAATTTATAATGGTATGATTTAAGTATGTTCTAGTATGTTATCAATGCTGGAAGGGTCTCTAGTTATATGTTTTTGTAAACAAAGTATACAATCATATTGGTCGTTACATAAAAAGGGTTTCATACGAGAACCAGTGAATTGCATAAGAATTGTACTAACATCGTTGCATAAATATTTAACGATAATGTTATGAAGCATTTATTTAGATACTGTATATATATTTATATTCCCGCAAAGCATTTTTAAATGGCAAATAGATCAATTGGAAGGAAAGAAGACCACTTAGAAAAATTTTATTTTTTTTACAAATTTTGGGTACGTTACATTTAGGAATAGTAGCGATTAGCTAAATGGTCCTTTTTTTTATTATGAATTTGGATGTTTCAGTTATGAAATGATTTAGGTGGTAAGTCACAAGTGGTCTATGTTTTTTTTTCTAATTATCGCATAAGGCTCTCATAAATGGAACAACTAACTTCTTTTTTTTACATCGTGACAAAATAGGAACAAGGTTTAGTTATATTCATCATGTGCAGTGAAAAGTAAATTTTGAAATTTACTCAATCCCAAATTTTGGGTATGTTACAAGTGGTATCAGAGCATTAGGTTACAACACTAGGGCGTGATGAGCTCAACATGCGGTTCGTAAGTATGAAGGTTGTTAAGCTTACTAATCAATTTTTTTTGTTTCATTTTGGACTCATGGACTATACTGGACGAGGGGAAAATGAATCTCCAATCTCGACTTCAAGTTTCTCCCGCTAGGTATTTCAGATTTCAATTAAGTATGCTCCTTTGAATTGTCATTTCTGCTTATAAGATGTTGTATTGTAGTTATGCACATTTCTGTTGTATGGTACAATTGTGATGTTTCGATTAAGACAATATTACTGCTTATAAAAGGTTGAACTGTATTCCCATATATTCTTGCTATATGGAAAAGGGGACATGTTCTTCTTGATCTAACTTGTTGAAGATTAAAATGCCTAAAAAGCTAATACCTTCAAATGAAATAAGCAAAGTTTATAGATTTAAAAATACATAGATTTAGCTATTATCGTTGATGGATTTAAGTTTATGTGTGGCTGTTATTATATATGGAATAAAACGATAATTAACATTGATGAAATCCTAAGGATATCTAGTTGGCTTATAGTGGAATGATAATGTTAATAGTTATTTATGTTCAATTGATCCATACCAACCTTACCATGATAGTATGCGAACATAAGTTGGAAACCATCCATATAAGGTAAGCATAGCGAAGGAAGTAGTAACTTTAAAAGGTTTAAGGATGTTTTATTTGAATTGAGATCTAGAGATTTATGAAATAAACCATGTTGAAAAGGTGATACTGTTTTGAAATCCATAGATTGACATTGCATGGTGTGTCACAAGAATGTAACCAGAATCGTAATTTATTAAAGATAGCTTGATGAAATAGTGAATATTTTTATGATGTCGTTGTTCTTAATTCTACTACTTATGGTGATGCATAAGTTTCTTCTTATGGATTCAAGCATAAAAGGGGGTAAGTAGTTGTTTTTAGAAAATGACAATGACAACTATGTTGTGACTATGTGATATATGGTGGGTTAGTACTTAGAAAAGATACAAGATGCTTGATAGAGATATGTGGGAACCATGCAAACATAAGAATAAGTATTTGTACTTAGGTGTATTTTTTCTTTAAAAAGGATTAAATAAAGAACTCTTGATGTCATATTAATTGTGTTCGATAAACATCTCTTAACTAAATGAGTCTCAAGATTAGTAAGTATTCGCATAGTGGTTTAAAACGGTTATTATGAAAGAGTATAATAGGTTGTTGGATGAAGAAACATTAAGAAGAATTCTGCACCCCTTTTTCCTTAAAATTTCAAGTAGGAATTATGGGTATGATAGAAGAATCCTAGTCTTTTTGTGATTGATGGAATCTTTTTAAAACATCAAAAAAAAATTTTATAGAGAAAGTAATCTTTATAAGATGGTAATGAATCTATATAACCGCTTAAATTATGATATTGACATATTGTGTACTAGCAGAATGGACCTCAGATTCACAATAAAAACATTGAAGAGTATACATTCATATATCACGGTGAATTGAAAAGGACATACGAATTATCGAAGGAGCATGTGTGTAATGCTATGGGACAAATGTGTTCAACTGTTGAACAATTGAAGCAAATAATTGTTTCTCTTTTATACTCACATATCACGAAGATATTTTTAACTACGGCCGATGACACAACCAAGGAGGAACGTTGGTTAAAAAAGCACCTATACAAATAAGTTGAATCGCTAAAAAAAAAAAAATGGTCACATTCTATGGAACTTGCGGAAAGACAAGGACGAGATATAGTAAACATGGTAAGCATATGGTAAGATCAATAACTCATAAAGGGTCATCACAAGTGCTCGAGATATGACAAAAGCATGAGTTTGAACTAATGATGTAAATAGATGAACCTATTTTATGTGAGTCGGTAGGGACTCTCGAGCATCATGGTTACTTATATTCTATAGTATGGTGTTGTGTTGGGAGGATTCTGGAGCATCATGACTATAAACCTATTAATGAGGTTTGATGTGAGTCGGGAGGGACTCTTGAGCATCATGGTTACTTATATTTTATAGTATGGTGTTGAGTTGGGAGGATTCTGGAGCATCATGACTATTAACCTATTAAAGAGGTTTGATGCGAGTTGGGAGGGACTCTCGAGCATCATGGTTAATTATATTTTATAGTATGGTGTTGAGTCAGGAGGATTCTGGAGCATCATGACTATTAACCTATTAAAGAGGCTTGATGTGAGTCGGGAGGGGCTCTCGAGCATCATGGTTACTTATATTTTATAGTATGGTGTTGAGTCGGGAGGATTCTGGAGCATCATGACTATTAACCTATTAAAGAGTTTTGATGTGATTCGGGAGGGAATCTCGAGCATCATGGTTACTTATATTTTATAGTATGGTGTTGAGTCGGGAGGACTCTAGAACATCATGACTATTAACCTATTAAAGAGGTTTGATGTGAGTCGGGAGGGACTCTCGAGCATCATGGTTACTTATATTTTATAGTATGTTGTTGAGTCGAGAGGACTCTGGAGCATCATGACTATTAACCTATTAAAGAGGTTTGATGTGAGTCGGGAGGGACTCTCGAGCATCATGGTTACTTATATTTCATAGTATGGTGTTGAATCGGGAGGACTTTGGAGCATCATGACTATTAACCTATTAAAAAGGTTTGATGTTGAGTCGGAGGGACTCTAGAGCATCGTGGAATTTTGAAACAATTGTGGGGACTCCCAAGTTGTATGAACATCCTGAAGAGCACCGGTAGGAGATATACCTAAAACTATATAATAAAGTGAAAGGGTATCATCTTTTTTTGTATGGGCATGTTGCAGTAACGAGTCATGTGGAGGCCCGGGAAACCTCAAAAGCACACATAAAGGGGTCTTGGACTACACCGTAGTATAAGACCACAATCTCTAGAAAGGTATTATTAATGACCGTTGAAATAGGCCCAAGATCAATACCATGGGTGCATCTTATACTCATGGATTAAACTACATATATATATATATATATATATATATATATATATATATATATATAGCACTATTACAAATATGATTTTTGTTATGTTATGCTTACATTATGTGTTCAAGTTAACAATCTACATTCTTGGAGCACTCAATGTGTGTGTGCTTGTGATGATAAGATGACTCAAGTAGGAGAAAAGAGCACGAACACTGAGGACGGTGTTATTCTTAAGGGGAGGAGGATGTAATATCCCACCATTATGCCCTATTATTTTATAAATGTAATTAAGTATTGTGATGGTTTCCTGGTGAGGAGCTCAAGGCCAAGGCCCCACCAATAAGAAACTTGTAAATTCATGTGCTTGTTTTCCTAGCTGCAAATTTAAGGAGACTAAAGGAAGTGACTCAACTAGATGCCGGGAAAGGAATCTAGTAAGTGGAGGGTTGAATAATTAAGAAGCTATGAGATTCTATTAAAGACGGTGGATGTCATCCAAGTACCTCGAGCACAAGAAGAAGGAAAAATTCGCAGTTCGATGCCTAAAGCTCTTAGGCAATATCTTAAGTTAAAATAGGTATGGTTTAGACAAAGATCATTAAGTACTTATTAACATTGTTAACATCATTGCTTGATGTTAACTTGACTATCAGTATAACTCCAAACAAGGTTGAAAATTAAATTATCCCAAACTACTACATTTAATGCATAAGATTATCATTAAAACTGTTAAATATTAAAGCTCAACTTAATCTTCTAAAGTGACAAAAATCATAAGTCACCGAAATAAAAGAGAAGGGATCTCATGAAGACCCTCTTGGTAGATGTTAGATTTTATAGATATATATAAATGCTTCTATACATGTGGGTATTATTGTACTACTTTTATACATGATATATATATATATATATATATATTGTAAACATGAATTGTTGTTCGGAAGGGTATATGGTTATATACCATTGTAATATATATATATATAGTGAAAGTTAATCTCCTTTAAATAATTTATGGAAAACCAGTAACACATTGAAGTGTACTTAAATACTTTTACCATGAGATTTAATAGGGATAGCCGATTGCCAATCACTTAGTTGTGTAGAAGGAGTTGGTAAGGCTTCGTGTGAGTCTCTTTGGAGATTTTAGGGGGTGTTTGTCCCCTTAATTAATGAGAAGACTGTCTTCTAAGCTACCACGTGACAGATCATTGGAGCTCGACCTCCAAATGGCCGGAGGAACCTCCAAATGTGGCGAACTTACCAAGATGAACAGTAAGAGATCTGATTTAATAAGGAACACGCTGATCGCCAGAGGAGAAGGTTGTAGGGTTTTACGCTGCCAAAGAAGCATTAGTTTAAGAGTTTAGTTTTGGTACTACCACGGTAAGCTCGAGGACATCTGCTAAGAGATGATGGCGACCTCTGCTTCTGATGATGGTTGTTGCGATGTGTAGGGACAATACTGCAAACATGGAAGAAGAATGACTTCTGCATTAACAAGATTGTAATCTCTAGATGGAATGATACACGCAGTTGTACTGACGGGTAAGATGGCCGCCAACAACAATCTGTAAGGGATGAATCCCGATTCTGAGGCTCTAGCAAATGTCCTTGCCTTGGTATGCTTGTGTTTCTAACATTGTCATCTGGTTATCTTTGGATTGCTACATTCGATACAATGCTGTGATGGATCTGCGGAGGATTGGGTCATGAGAACCTAGATCGGTATTTTTTTGTATCCATTATTGCATAGAACATAAGGTAGCCTATGCGCTTGGCCTTGATAGGTTACGATGAAGCCTGAACATAGATGAAATAGATTGCAAAGCTTAGATCTCAGTTTTGAGAATTATATATATACTGCAAAAATGTAGATCTTTATTGATGAAGCCAGATCGTAGATGAAATAGATTGCAACGGCATAGATCTTAGCTTTGTGAGTGATCTATATATATATACTACAAATCATAGACCTTTGTTGATAAAGCTTGATCATAAATGAAATAAATTGTAAAGGCATAGATCTCAGCCTCATGAGTGATATATATAGGGTATGAATGGAAAAGGAAGGGTTGGTTCCGTGTTAAACTTTGTTTGAACTTATAGGATCTTCAGATCCAAGCAGATCCCAATCCATGCAAATATGAGGATGCTATGATTATTTTCTTTGAAAGCATTGTTTTACTGCTCTATTTTGACCTAAGCTTGAAAGGCTGCAAAAGCATGATCTTCTAACATAAACCCAACCTCTTTACCTATTTGAAAGTATAGTGTATGTATCTCTGCGTTTTTCTTTGTTCCTGATCTAAGAGATTAGATTGGGTGTCTACGTTTTTTATTGGTTCATGATAGAGATTTGATCTATATGTATCCCTTCGTTTTTCTTGTTTCAGATCTAAGTGATTAGATCTGGGTGCATCTCTGCGTGGTTATTGCTTCCTGATTTGAAATTTTTGGTCTGACTGTATCCTTGTGTTTTACTTACTCCACTTTTGATATGCGAGTGAATTAGATCTACAAGTCTTGGGTATAAATAATTTGTAGGATACTTGTTATTAATACCTTTTCGGAGTTATGAGCACTATGTAGAACAGTGTGTCAATTTTAAAAGAAGGTTTAAATATATTGTTGCCCTCTTATGGGATAATGAGTCTTGTAGGATAAGCCCTATACATATTTAAGTCTATATGTATAAATATCTTTAGATCTACCTTATCTTTGCAAAAAGGTTGTTATAGTTATGTATGCAGCCTTGAGTAATCTCTAATTTAAAATGGTGATACATCAGGTTGATCTATGGCTAACGATGATAGATCTGTGCTACAATAGTTAAAGTGTCGTAGATAATTTTATAGAACTAGTCGTTGGATAAATTATTGGTTACTGATTTGAAAACTGTATGCATATGTTGATAGACGTATTTTGGCTTATCTTTGTATTGTCCATTTATTTTAATTGCCAGCAAGTGTTATTGCAAGATAAATGCGTTATGCATTATCTCCATAATTATACGTTTTAAGCGTATATAAAAGTGAGACCATTAGGATTAATACCACCAATGAGTTGCAGAATGTAATAGTTACTCTGGTATGAGATGTCATACGTAATTATGTTGTTTGAAAGAGGCTCTCGATGAGAGAGGCTTCGAGTATATGGAAATTGATCAATGCAACCAAGGTGTTGTTGAATGTAATTATCCTTTGAATAAAAGAAAGAAATTATGACATGCCTTTGGGGACGTAACCCAGTCGGGGTGAACCACCTATATCATTGTCTCGAGCTTATGCATGTTTAAAATTGGCGTTATTAGTTTGTCAATGGAGATGTTGTGTCAATTATTTGTATGTCCCCTTCAAGTGTGTGTGTATTGATGTATTTAGATGTATCTAATGAATTATAATTGTCATTGATTAATGTCATAAGCGTTTGGTATGATAATCTTGTTCAGGTTAGATGTATGCATTGAAAGAGTAAGAATTCAATAGAAGATGTTTGGAATGCAATGTCACTTAGAGGAAGAATACAAAATACTTCATGGAGGTTTAGGAATAGTAGTGATTAGCTAAATGGTCCTTTTTTTTTATTATGAACTTGGATGTTTTAGTTATGAAATGATTAAGGTGGTAAGTCACAAGTGGTCTATGTTTTTTTTCTAATTATGGCATAAGGCTCTCATAAATGGAGCAACTAACTTCTTTTTTTTTACATCGTGACAAAATAGGAACAAGGTTTAGTTATCTTCTTCATGTGTGGCGAAAAGTAAAATTTGAAATTTACTCAATCCCAAATTTTGGGTATGTTACATATTATTTAAAAAATAAGAATAAATTCAAAATAATAAATACAAATACCGTAGATTATTTTGAAACCGCAATTGAGAAAGAATGGTTTAGTTATGTGCAAATGTTATGTAATAATGCGAATGATAAAGAAAAGTAAGTTTGATAGATCAACCATGGAAAAACAACAAAATATCAATATTGCAAATTCAATTGTCAATTCACAACTTAATAAAAAGTGTTTCACGATATCATTCCAGAAATAATGAACACATGAAAAAAAAACTCTATAAAAAACATAAGAGTAAAAAATGTTTGTGATATTTTGAAACACCAATCCATAAAGAACAATGTAGTCATGTCTACATGTAATGTAAATATAAGGTAAGACAGAAAGATGTTTCATCAATAAAAAAAAGTATTTATTTAGTTATGGTTCAAAGTTGAAAAAAACTTTGAACAATCATACAGATGAAGCAAGGAGGGGAATGTCAAGGAAGGGAATGTCAGATGTAGAGTCAAGACCTCGTGATAGAGGGAAAAAATTCCCACTAAGAATGAAATCACTACAGGTATGGTCTTTGGGCATGGGAAGATGAATATGTCTAGATAGTGCTAAGTCATCAACCCCAACTAATTTTGTTGTCCGACTTGTCAAATCATAATATAACAAATATCTTTGAGAAAAACTGCACATAAGTTTCATGTTTCCAAACGCACGGAAAGGAAGGTATCCACTGCACTTGTTGTTAATATCTGATGTGAGGTCTTTCACAAGCATCCAACTCATTCTGCTACCATCTTCCCAATATCCATTTCTGTGTTTTGGATGGCACTTAAGAGGATCAAAATCTGGTATGATATTAGCAGGCCAAACAACTGTGTAATGGTTATGTACAATCTATAACAATCGATTTTCATGAAGTGCAAGGCACATAGATCCCCTACTATATTCACGATGTACAAAATGGACAGTCCATTTGTTATTCTTGTAATCAAGAGAAAATAACTTGTGCTTGATTCTTGGGTATCCACTAGAGAACATATCAACACATAACCAATATATTTTTCCCTTATAGAAGACCGCATCCCCAAGAGTTGCGAGTTCTGCATCAAAGAAGTCACTATTTGTCCATGTCGTATTAATACTGCTACAAACACTATATCTTGACACACCTCCATCAAAAGTGTGTTTGAGGTGTATCCAATCATATTTGTGTTCACTAATATTACTCAAGATGGCGAAGAAACCAAAATACCCTGTTTCAATACAACCTATGAATGTGCATACTTTGATAAAAGGATTCAACACATAATAATGTGGACATGATGGATTTGGACAAGGGAGAGATAACAAAATAAGGCAACCACAAGAACGTTCAACGGTATACATTGTGTATGGGAAAGGGATAAAAAGATGCAATATGACACCTTTGCTATTCATGTAGGAACATATAGAATGATTCGGATATGGATTCCAATCATCAATAAAGAAACCAACTTCTTCTCTGTAATTTATGTGACGTCTTTGAATACGATGATGGTTGCATATTATTAGATTCCACATATTTGACAAAGTTTGAAACCGAAACAAAGCCGAGAGAGGGAGCCACATAAATATCATTTCAAGCAACTCAACCGGCAAGAAACTCCAGATAGTGGGATCCATATCAAATGAACTATACATTGCAAAAAACAACAAAAAAAGACTAGTTAATAATAGAAAAATATTTGTATATGAGAAAGAAAAGAAAGTGTATTGAAGAAGAAGTATGTAATAATACTTAGAAAACAACCACATTTGTATACAATTATAGAAATAAAAATAAACATTGTGGGAATATGAGAATTAAATTCATATGTTTTAAGGCTAAGTAAAAGGTTTCATTTTTTAGCCCAAGGCTTGTAACATTAATCTTTAACCATATTATTGGACTAATAGCTGTATTTCTAATGGCACTGTGCAATGCTTAATAATGGCAATGTGTAATGTGCTAAGTTTAGTCATGCTAATAATTCTAATGTGTAATGCTAAACTATTGATTTTTAATGTCTTTCTAAGTTGTAATGGCAACTTAAAGTTTTCTAATGTTTACCAATGGTTGTTCAATATTTTATTAATGATTTTATAAACATTAAATTTATGTATAGAAATCACCTAATAATATTAATGTCGTTTAAGGTTTATTATTGTTTAATAATCTTAATGTTTAATAATGTTATTTAATGTTTAACAATGTTTATTTTAATGTTTGATAATGTTATGTAATTTCTTTAATAATGTTATTTAAAATGTTTAACAATGTTTATTAATGTTATTTAATTTCTTTCTAATTTCTTTAATAATGTTATTTAATGTTTAATAATATTTACTAATCTTATTTAATGTATTTTTAATTTCTAATGGCATCCTTAATTTGGCAGGAATTCAGACAGAGATTGAAGATGGAAGGGTTCTGGTGCTGTGTAAGATATTAAAGAAAACAATACTAAGTCTAGGGGATCATTAGCCAAGATTTGCGGCTATATAACACAGAACATTCTTCACAAGAAACAATAGGGAACAAAACACATAATGTGATTCGTTCAGGGCATATATACTGACAGTAACCAACGAAAAAAGAGACGAATACCTTTACTCCATGCTTCTTCCGGTGTTATACCTTGTAATGCTTTTGTGGGGGTGCGATTAACTATGTAATTTGCACAATTTATGGCTTCAGCCCAAAATTGAAGACTTAGTCCCTTAGATTGGATCATACAATTAGCCATTTCTTTTAAAGTGCGGTTCTTCCGCTTAGCTACACCATTTTGTTGTGGTGTATACGGAACAGTGTGTTGTTGTTGGATGCCTTGTTCAGTGCAGAAAGTAGTGAACTGTTTGTTAACATATTCTCCTCCATTGTCAGATCTTAACTTAATAATTTGATGACCAGATTGTTTTTCAACAAGGGCCTTGTAGGCCAAGAACATGTTAAATACTTCGCTCTTAAGTTTTAGGAAATAAACCCAAGTGCGTCTGGTGTAATCATCAATGAAAGTTAAGAAATACTTGAAACCAGAAAAGGAAGCAGATGGAAGAGGACCACACAAGTCACTATGCACAAGCTCCAAGGGAATCGAGGCGTGCCAAGAGGCACGTTTGTCAAAACTGTCCCGATGATGTTTTCCGAGTACACAACCGGAACAAACACCATCTCTGCAAGATACCATCGGAAGACCTGTCACCATATTTTCTTTACATAGTTGTTGCAATGAGCGATAATTTAAGTGACCAAATCGCTCATGCCAAAGTTTGCTCAAGTTATCACTATGAGCAACAAAAACTGAAGGGAAAGGTGATGACCCAAAGTTGTTAAACTTGTACAACCTGGTAATATCATCAACAATTCCAGTAGCTAGGACCTGTTGAGGATCTTTAAAATCCTTGATTACAACTTGGTGAGGTGTAAAGGTCACAGTTTTACCTTCACCAGAATGAGTGATCTGATAGACTGATAACAAATTGCAGGAAATTCTTGGAACACATAGTACATCACTAAAATGACCATTATCTACTGGAACTGTTCCAGCTCCTACAACACTTAGAGATCTATCATCACCAACAAATATTTGTTTGGTGTTACATTCATGCATAGTAGAAAAGATGGCTTGATCCTTAGCCATATGATAAGATGCTCCAGAATCAATGAGCCATTCATTTGAAGTAGAAGAAGAAGATGCATTATAAGAATAACCAGAAGCACCAAGTGCATGTCCATGAGAGGCAGATTCTGAAGGTGAATCTAGGCTGATGTGGTGCTTCTTCATTGCTGCTTCCAAGGCTGCCATCTTCTTGAAACACTTAGATTCATTATGATTATCTTTCCCGCAATAGTTGCAATGATGCTTAGTCTTCTTGCCTTTTGGATTGGATCCTTTGTCATTTTTTAAAGAAGGAGCCGACTGAGAGGGTTTTGGACCCTTGTTTGACTTATTATTGCGAAAATTTTGTTTCTTGGGAGGCTTGGACTTTTCTTTCTGTTGGGACAATAAGGCTTTCCCAGATGTATCTGCATTGTTGATTATTCCAAGATGAATGAGTTTATCTTGTTCTCTAATCAAGGAATCACAAAAGGATTCAAGACTAGGCTCTTGATAGCTAGCTGCATTCAAGGACGCTTTCATGGAGTAAAATGTAGATACAAAAACAGAATATGCAGGTCCAAGTTTGGAAAGAATATGATAAATGCATTGTTTGTCTTCCCTCTCAATCTTACATTCTGCACATAAGAGTTTAAGAGTTTTGTACTTAGATAAATAATCTTGAATGCATGAAAAGTCACTTGGATTTAAAGAAATCAACTCATTTTCGAGTTGGTGACCTCAAATTTCATTGTGTTTACCAAACAAAGATTCCAACTTGTCCCAAACAGCATTAGGTTCATCAATTCCAGATATGTGGAATCGCAAATCAGTAGAGATTGACATCCCAATCAATCCACGAGCTTCATCACATCTATTTGCCCATTTTATTTTCTTATCATGATCAGTGGGTTCTTTTTCTTGCCCTGTTGTAATTCTGAAAAGTCCCCTACTTCGTACAACATCCTCCATACGAGATTTCCATGAGAAATAGTTGGAACTATTAAGTAGAATATCACAAAGGGCGGCCATATTTGTAAATTTATGGCTGTAAAAGCAGAAAACCAATAGTCTGGATGTGAAGAGCTCGAAAAAATAGGCGGTTTCAAAAAAAGTGGCACTGAAAACTGACTCTGTATGATGAAGTTATGCTTGAACAAAGAAACTGTTGAAGATGTCCCCAATAGTGATGTGGCAGCTAGAGAATGTCCAGCTAAGAAAAGAACCCTCCTCTTCCCAAAATGAACCTTTTGACAATCACTTTACAAAAAAGTTGCTTTAAGTGAACCACTTTTGTAAAATAAGTGATTTCACTTTTACAATGATATTACTTTTAAATAGTGCAACAATAAAAAAACTTAAGTGACTCACTTGTATTTTTATTTTTTTTATTATTTAAGTGAGATGCACTTTTACAATAAAGTAACTTGAAAATATAAATTGCATACACTTTTCTTTTTAAAAGTAACTTCCTAAGACTTGAACTCAAGACCTATTAAGGAATAAAGCAACTTTGAACCAAGTGAGCTAGATTAAAAGGTATGTAAAATATGGGAATGAGGAAGGGGGCTTTTTTGCGTGCTTGCCCTTTTTCCTGCAAAACAAACCACAAATCGAAACAAAAAAACTTTTCTACACTTGTGGAGTTAGATCTTGTTAGCTTGCCCGGAAAGTCTATGTTTTCTCTTTGTTTCTGATTTGCCGAGATCGTGCAAGGTGCACGACAAAGAGCATACGCAGCCGAGAAAAACCCTTTCCCTTTCTGTTTCTGATTTGCCGAGATCGCTCAAGGTGCACGGCAAAGAGCATACGCAGACGAGAAAGCAACAATCCGAACAAAAAAAAATCTAAAAGTAAAAAAAATGAAATATGAGATTCAAAAAACGAAATAAAAAAATGCGTCACTGTAACATTATACCTTCAAATCTGATAAAATACGCGTTTCTGGAGCAACCGGGAACCGTTTTTGATCAAACAAAAACTATTTCCCAATGGAAACGACGCTCCGAACGCAATGGAACACCTCCCACAGCCTAGAAATGCACAAAAATACCAGAACTAGAAACCCTTTTGAGTTTCGGCAACAACAGTTCAAGATCTAGATCATAACCGGAAGCGGCACTTCATAAAAGCTATGATACCATGTTCGGGTACACAGGGTACTACCAAAGGACTGAACACCAAGAGCAACCACTTCACACAAATAGATCACAGATCAACACACCGATGTTTTGACGTGGTTTAAACCCTCTTGAGGGAAACACTCCATAGCCCCGGCCAAATAGCTTCTACGGGACAATTTATTATGCAAAAAAAGAAAGTTACAAATGAGCTTCTCATAATCGATCAACTAAACAATAACCCTCCATGCTCTTTAAATAGAGATCATGGACCAATCGGGTGTTAAGCCACGGATCAAGGTTAGGTTTGATCTAAGAGAAGTTGAGCCGTCGGATCACTCTATGTCGGAAACATATCGTGACCGTCGGATTAAGTATTTACAAATGCATACTAATGCATACTAAAAAACACACTATCCCTAACGGATATATTACACAAGTTGATCTTAACTAACTCCTAAGTGTCTAAATATCCTAACAGTATTCAATTTCAAGAATTGGTCTGTAGATTAAAATAGACTTCTGATTTCAAGGGTCGATCTATGTAATAAAATAGATTTCTGAATTCGATACTAGATCTCTATATTAAGAACTGACCACATTATTAATAATCAATAAAAGTCGATCCCTATAACAAAATTGACCACAGTAAAATCAAATAAAGTTGTGGGTATATTAAGAAAGATTTAAACACACGGATAACGATTTCCAGGCATCGTTCTGCGAGAAGGTGAATCGAACACTATGATAGAAACACAGCTTCGATATGATCACAAATATACAGTGAAATCCTAATCTAAATCCCTATTATTCATTGCAGGAATAATACGAATGAGCCAACTCAGAAAAATTTGTTCAGAAAATATAATAAGAGTTCGAATATTTCATGGATGGGAATAATAGCCCATATCTCTTCATTCAAACGAAATATGTTCAAGATATATAGTAGGGTTCGATTATTTTCAACAGTAAATACAAATTTCAGATCTCCTAGTAAAAAAAAATATATCTCCAGAACTTTACGAAAATCTTAAGTCCAAAATCTCAATAAACAGAATTTTCAAATATACTAATGTGTCATTCCACTACCATCATATAATATAAATTCATGCATCCTGGTTGGGAGGGTATACATCGATTTAGATATGCAATTGATGTTATAGCATTAAAATGTGGTACAAGTTTATTTTAGCACTTTTCATGATATTTTAAAGTATACTTAAAAGATTTTTTTATTTCTTATCATTTACAAATTATTTACATAGAGTGAATATCTCATTGATATTATATCTCATTGATATTATATCATTAAAACATCGCACAAGTTTATTTTAGCAGTTTTCTGGATATTATAAAGTGAACATAAAATATTTTTTGTTTGTTTATAAACCAATATGGAAACCAATATTTCATAAACCAATATGGAAAAGTTGTAGACTGAATAATGGAAGAGGTGTAGACTGATAATGTTGATGTAAGTATAATTTTTTATAAATTTAAATTGCAAGGTTAGAATAAATTATAAATCTATAATAATATCAAAGTTAACAAAATCTAAATTTAAAGTTAGGTATCTTTAAAAGAGTGCAAGATGATTGCATTTGATGTCCTAAATCTAAAATTGAGATAGACTTAAAATCTTCTATAAAGTAATGCTACACTTTCGATCGTTTATAAATAATACCAACTGTACGTTAGGATTTTCATATGAACTAAATATATAATTGGGGGAAAACACTTAGCTAAAAAGCATTACATGGAAGTATATTCATTAGCAATTGTAGGCGTTAGTAGATTTATGACTAAGATTTATATGTTCTAAATATGTGCTTCCAGAAATGAAACGAATTTCTTCTTACCAATTCTTTGCTCATAGTTCAGGAAATCTATATTTCCTTATTAAATGCAGTCGAGTAAATGAAAAGGAATTTGGTAGAATGTTTCCAGATTATTTGAGGGAATATTATGCACCCAATTAAACCAACCAAACAAACGTTCAATTATTTCAATCACGTCGTGAGAACCAAGACATCATGGAAGAAGCACTTCCATTGCCTATTAACTTTGTTGAATATTTCCCTGCGCTACAGGATGTAGCACAATTTATATTTGCCGACATTTTTGAAGATGGAAGAGGAAGATGGTCCGAACCAACCGTGAAGCCTATGGCCAATCGCATCAGATTTAGGGTTTCTGGTTTGGTTTCGTGATTTAGGGTTCGTGATGCTCATTTTCTTTTGATCGGATCTCACTTTTTATTTTGGATTGTCAAATTTCTATGAAATGAAGTTTTTTATTTAATACAGTTTTTAATCGTGCCCAAATGTACTTTGCTGGATTTCCTAGTGTTATAATCAATTGAATGATTAATTGGCTATTAACAATACTGTTTCGTTAAATTTTCTTTCATGGTTTACACAAACTCCATCCTTGGTTTGGCTTAAATAAATGTGAAAGCATACTTTACAAGTAAGTAATACCAAGTGTACGTTAGGATTTTCATATGAACTAAATATATATTGGGGGAAAACGCTTAGCTAAAAAGCATTACATGGACGCATATTCATGAGCAATTGTAGGAGTTGTAGATTTATGACTAAGATTTATATGTTCTAAATATGTGCTTCCATAAATGAAACTGATATCGAAGGTCGAGCTTCAGTGAGTCCATCTGCGGACAAGAAAATTAACATGAAATTCAACACCGAATAAAATCAGCTTCCAGATGTCAATCTATAAGGGAGAAGACTAACCTAACTCGACGCAAGATTGACCTGGGCATGAAGCTACTCCATCCTACAATTAGGTATGAAGCCGAGCATAGTAAAGTTTTGAACACTACAATCAAAATGCAAAGTCAACTGGAGGAGATCGATGGTGAAATGAAGCCAATCGGAAGGTGAACCCATGCCTGAATTTAAAAACTAATGAAAGCCGAACTAAACCTGCAATCGAGTACTGTAATGGTATTACAGTCCCGATCTGAGAAAACCGTTGCTGGGAATTAATCGTGAATGTCGATTCAATCATATGTAACCCATTGCAGCAGGAATTTAGACAGAGATCGAAGATCAAAGGGTTTTGGTTCTGTGTAAATTATTAAAGAAAACAATACTAAGTCTAGGGGATCGTTAGCCAAGATTTGCAGCTATATAACACAGAACATTCTTCACAAGAAACAATAGGGAACATAACACATAATGTGATTCGTTCAAAGCATTTATACTGACAGTAACCAACGAAAAAGAGATGAATACAGGTATTCAATTTCAAGAATTGGTCTGTAGATTAAAATAGACTTCTGATTTCAAGGGTCAATCTATGTAATAAAATAGATTTCTGAATTCGATAGTAGATCTGTATATTAAGAACTGACCACAGTAATAATCAATAAAAGTCGATCTGTATAATAAAATTGACCACAGTAAAATCAAATAAAGTTGTGGGTATATTAAGAAAGATTTAAACACAGGGATAACGATTTCCAGGAATCGTTCTGCAACCTCGGGACAGGATCTTAGTCAAATGAATGGTTTGATACTCCCATAATGACAAAACAAAAAGAAAAAGAAAGTGGAACAAGGTATCCATTCACAAAGGACAAACACATAATTAAACAGGGTATCCATTCACAAGTGTTGGAATTAATTGTCAACCGCCACCTCTCCTCATCGTGATCATTCACCTCGAACTGTGAGTCTGTGAGTCCACCTGGAGCGTGTGATCATTTGATGTATTCGTGTGGTCATTTGATGTGTTCGATGTATGTACCTGGTAGTTGTTCGCATTGTAAATGTGCAGTTAATGCTCATGGAGCTTCTCCGTGAAGGCGATTGATAGATGTTCTGTTGAGCTCTCGATCCTTCTAGAGGATTCACGATGTATAAATCTTTTGTTATCGGTTAATACAAGCGAGAGAGGTTCCTAGCCATTTTGGCCCTGTCATCGGCTGCTGTGTTTCCTGTTGAATGTCTAAATACAAACTGCGTGTATGAATTGGGGTTTCCACTGTGCCTACTCCCACAATTGGTATCAGAGCGTATGGCATCCTGTGAGCCAACGCTGTGGCAGAGAAACTCCCTAGCAGTCATCTAGGAGAGTTGTGCGTTGAGCCAAATCTGGATAGCGCTATCCTCAATCAAATCTGGAAGAGCAGGGCTGCTGTAGCAGTGGTTATTTGTCAAGTGCGGTTGAGCTGTGTGTCTCCCGCTGGTGAGAGAAAGAGGACTGGAATTCCCTCAGTGTGAGCGAGTTGTTCTCTCTCACGAATTTGTTTTTCGGTTTATAGAAAACCAGGGCTGCAGTAGATGTTTTGATGTTGGTTGAATTGTCAATCCTCGTGGGTGCTGAAGATCTCTTGAGTGCGGTTAGGACCTCGACTAGTGAGAAAGCTGGAGAGTTCTGAGAATCTGTGGAGGTCGCAATTTTCTAATGGGAGCTTCTCGTCTTGTAATAGAGAGTCCAACAACCGTTTACAGCTTGTGCTCCCATGGTTTGAGAAGCTGGGATTCCCCCACGTCCTTTGAGGACTTGCCATGACCTGTATAAAGAGGACTCAAATTTTGAGACTGCAGTTGATGTAGAATGGAGGCCGGACAAGAGGCCAAACCCAGTTGATGGCCATTTCTCGTTCCTTCATATGTGCAACTGCGTGTAGCTACAGGATGAAGAAGTTGAAGCTGAGCTCTGCCATCCGCCCACTAGTCTCTTAGTTGTATGCTCACACCCTTGCGTTAGCCGCTCGCATTAAAGGAGCATGGTGGTAACAAAATTTTTGTTTGTAGCTGTGTGCCGCCCGTAAGAAAATTTGAAGGGTCGTAGCCTTGGTAGAAGTTGGAGCCCATTATTCAGTGAAGAGGGGCGTCGCTTATGCTTGAAGAAGAGGGCGAATTGTTGAAGAGTTGGATCCAGAAGGCTGTTTGTGTGAATTTCAGGGGGGTGCTCTTAGCGACAGAGACCGGCTCCGGAGGCGGTGACTCCCGATAGAATCTCTGGGCGTGTTGATCTCTTCCTCTTCACCGTGCTTCCATTGCTGCTGCTGCTCAGCGAGTCTCTGTGAACTACCTGCAGAACAATGCTGTCTTCCTCTTCGCCCTGCATTGTCTGGCTCCATTCTTGAGCACTGGCCTTGGACGGAACAGTCCCGGGCCTCAAGGCCGCCTCCACATCCAAAACTTGATGTGCCGCTGATAATTCATCCAAGATTTCTCTGGCAGAAGCAGACATGAAACATACGAAACACAGTGCCAAAGCCACAGAGACCATCACGGACTTTTCCATGGTGCAAAAACCTCTAAGGAATTACAGAGACGCGTCCAATCATATATACAAATAAATCCCAGTTGGTTCCCAGTGGCTTCCTACAATAAATTCTAAGGCATCACGGCACCGAAAGCGCAGACAGTTAAGTGGGGCTGTAAAACAAAGGAGGGGCGCTAGGTGTGAAGATTTGTTGAGAGGCAGCTAGGAGGGGCAACCTGTGTCACTGCGTGAAGAAGCTCAAGAGAATGAAAGGTCGCCGAGGAGATCGATCAGTTGTTTGCTGGGAGAAAGCAGTCGTTTTATTTTTGGGTTGAAGCCTAGAGTTGAGCTGTTGTTTATCCCGTGAGCCGTTGCCAAATCTCCTCAAGTGAGTTGAGAGGCACAATTCTTGTGTGAAGCCACGGATGAAATTTGTGAAGGCTGAAGCACTGAGTTGACTTGAGTAGAGTTTAGTTGAGTTGAGCAGAAGCTCAAAGTAGCTGGCTGGCAGCTGTTGCTGCGTATTTTGAACAGGCCTCAATCCTGTATGTATTTGAGGGGGAGAATAATTATTAACGAGCAGAAGCCAATATTCCCAGGTTGTAATGCGGAAGTATGGGGGCTGTGTATCTTTTGAGAAAGAAGAAGATCCTCAAGATTGAAGAGGCATGTTCCTGCAGCTGAGTTGCCAAAGTCGTCACTTCTGAAGTCATTGATTCAGAGATGTGTTTGCTGCGCTCCCATGGTTTAATGGTCGAGCAGAGCAGAATGAGGGTCAGTGCTCCCATGGTTTAGTGGTGGAGCAACCTTGTGAATCCCGCTTACTCTTGCGCATGAATCTTATGAAGGCCGAAGCCTGAATATAAGCAGAAGCTCAGTGTATTTAACAGCAATTACTGTGAATGAGGAAGAGGAGTAACTGAGTAGAATTACTGTGCTACTTAGTTGAGAAGTACGTCGTAGAAAGTCTGCTGAAAAAAGTGAAAAAGTTGTGAAAAGAGAACAGCGCGGAAGTGGTCGAGACAAAACCTTAAGAGATTGTCCTGGAGGACAGTGAAAGTTTAAAAAAGGGAAGATAATGATACATGAAGACTTTGTTTGAGCTTGCTGTAGCAAACTCCTAGCTGTCGCTTGCAATCTGACCTTTGTTTGTGAAGGGCGAACTCCATATACAAGAGTACGGGGGAGTTATCTTTTTCAGCTGTAGCTGGTGTCGGGGCATAGCTAAGCCCAGTTGGAAAGCTGCAGCGATGGCCATAACCAAGCCAAAGTACGATGAAGAGAACTTCACGCCAGAAGAGCTAATTTTACTCGAGTTGGAAATAAGGTTGATAAATAGTTTGCTTAGTGGCAATGTTAATTTGCTGGGACATGAAGACTGGGTGGATGAAATTCCAATTGCTGTTGCAATTGATGAAGAAGCTGAGTTGAGATTTGTTGAGGAATTTGATAAGATAATTGCAAACTGCACATATGTTGCAGCAGAAGAAAAACTGATACCCGTTGTAGGCATCCATCATAATTATGTTGAAAAATGTAATGCCTATGAAGCAGATTTAAAGATGATTGCAGATTGGCTTGAAAAGCCAAGGCGTGTTGAAGTTGTGGAGTGTCTTGCTGAATATGACTGTGGCATTGTTGCAGCAGTTGAAGAGAATGCAACTATGGAGGTTGCAAGTGCAGTTGTCCAAGCCGTTAGAGAGCAGAAGAATGATGAAAATGCTGGTTTATTTAACGTTTTAGTTCTCTATGTTTGTGCAGGTTCTGATTGCAGTAATAAAGCTGCAAGAGCTAAGGTGTTGAAGCTGCCATGCAGCGTAAACAAGAAGAAGAAAGTCAAGATGAAATTCATAAAGACTCTTGCACATCATTGGTTCAAAGTTGTGCACCGCTGGAAAATGAAAAAGACAATGACTTGGTGTTTCGATGAAGGAAATGTCCAAAGAAATTTTGTAGTTTTTGTTGTTTCGAATTTGCTGTAGCAATGTTGTTTGCCTTTGTATTTGAAGTCTTGTTTTCGAAATGTTGATGCTAATAGAAGCCACTATTCGATGATGATGTGATGAATTTCATGTTGCTTGCTGTTGAAGTATGTGTGTGTTTGTTGAAAGGCTGTTGCCTTGTACTGGTTGTATGATCCTCCGCCATGGATGTGTGGTTTGCTGAAGTCTGCCACCTGCGGAGAAGGAAGAGCATAGAGTGTGCCTCCGCCTTCAGTATTCAGTACGCAATTGAGAAAGCACCTGCAGCAGCAGATTTGCAAATCCGCCTTAAGACTCTCCAAGACTTGAGAGCATTCTGATGATGAAGTTTCCAGCAGCAACATTGAAAAAAAAATTTGAAGTGTTTCGTGTCTACTTGTAAGAAGCCTAGCTGAGACTTTAGACCAGCAGGCCATGATTTTTGTAAACTGTGTGTTGTAATGTGGCTGATGAAATTAAGGGGGAGATTGTTGGAATTAATTGTCAACCGCCACCTCTCCTCATCGTGATCATTCACCTCGAACTGTGAGTCTATGAGTCCACCTGGAGCGTGTGATCATTTGATGTATTCATGTGGTCATTTGATGTGTTCGATGTATGTACCTGGTAGTTGTTCGCATTGTAAATGTGCAGTTAATGCTCATGGAGCTTCTCCGTGAAGGCGATTGATAGATGTTCTGTTGAGCTTTCGATCCTTCTAGAGGATTCACGATGTATAAATCTTTTGTTATCGGTTAATACAAGCGAGAGAGGTTCCTGGCCATTTTGGCCCTGTCATCGGCTGCTGTGTTTCCTGTTGAATGTCTAAATACAAACTGCGTATATGAATTGGGGTTTCCGCTGTGCCTACTCCCACAATCACAAGGTATCCATTAGAGCTGAGAACATTAAATTTTCTTATTAAATGCAGTGGAGTAAACGAATCACTATAAATAGAGATCCAAAGTTTGTTATTCTGTAGTTTAGATTTAAAAACATTAAAGTGTTTCAATAATCATGTTCGTATACCCATTGTAGGCGACTCTGGAAAAACATTTTTTTGTAAACAGTACTTCTAGTAACAATTTTAACAAACTTATAAGAAAAGAAGACGGTACGCCTTGGGTGAAGCACAAGTTCAAATAGAAATTCCGAAATGATGCACCTTGTGATGTTGCTGCGCTGTTGATGCTGCTGGTGATGCTGCTGTGCTGAATAGGATGCAGCCAGGCGTTACCAAGAATGGATGGAGGCGTTAGAAACAATGGAGCATTATTTTAATGCAATGCCTCGATCCATTCATAATCGAACGGCACTTGCTTAACATTCATGCACTTAAGAGAATCATTATGAATGTCAGCAAGCGCACACATATTGCACGAGGCGTTTGCGGCAGAGGCGTTTTCATATTGCACGAAACAGAATCATTATGAATGTCAGCAAGTGCACACATAGACAATGCTCAGGCGTTTTCATACTGCAACAGAGGCATTTTCACATTGCAACACAAGCGTTTAGTTCATGGTCGAGCTGGTAAAAAGAAATTGCTCACTCTTCTATGCCCCACCATTACAGGTATTATGTTCTCAACGAAGTTTCTGCCATCAATTCTGTCATAAGTTAGTTTTTCTTTTTTTTTTATAGAATATCAGTTGACTCAATATTCTTTCTTTTGCATGCAGCTTAAAGGTAATGTTGGCGTCTTTCTTTTGCATGCAGCTTACACGTATTTGAACTATCGGATTCGTGGGATATTGTTGATTTGTAAATCCTTATTATATGCTTGCCTACGCAGTTAGCCAAGATTAATTCCATTATGTTCGAACAATTGCTTACGGTCAGATCCTTTAAACCTTGTCCATTAAATCCCTATGATCGATTTTGCTTTTGATGTGTGATTCACTTTTGGATTCGCTCGCTTGAAATTGTAATGTACAATTTTTAATGGATTGGTGTATTCTTTTATTTAAACGCGTTTATGCTCACATCGAATCATGCATTCTCAAGACTGACGATCCATGGATCAGTCACGACTCCCTAGGGTGATGTACATATGAGATACTTAATCTCTAAGTTCCACTTCAACCTTCTTCAGGTATCAATTCATGTTTACCTTGAGGAATCCCATAGCTGCGTTTTATTTAGCAATTTCAAAACGATTTAAAAACATCACTGAAACTCTAATCCCGTTGTGTGTTGTGGAGCTTAGAAAGATTGATCTTCAGCAAATGATTTCCTTTTTGCCGTATGTCTTATCTACAGCTGAGATCCAAATCGACCAGTGCAAGAGATACAGGGATGTTGATCTCTTAACGCTATCAATTATTAATTTACGGGATTGGTTAAGGTCCTACTTTTCAACAGAGGCGTTATGCTTGGGTTTCCGCTGGCTTCACATCAAGTACTGAAACACAACTGACTATAATTTGTGAATTTAATATTCATATCTCGACTAAGGGTTAAAATACCTTTAATTTTATGACGACATAATGCAATCGCTCCAGCACCGCCCACCACAGCTCCATAGTTTTTCGTAATGCGCCATAACTTCCTGATCTGAGTAAAGTAATACACCAATCCTGAATTTGCGATGATGCAGATCCATTGATGCAATCCATGATCCATGATAAATGATTTCCTCTGGTTAGTTTTGGGGGAGGATATAAACGGACAATAGTAGGAGCAGAATGCACCGATCGATTCCCTTCCCATGTTCGCCTCTCACTGTTAACCTGGTGCATTGTCTTCCTGAGAGCACCACCGATCGATTCCCCTCCACAGCGGATCACCGATCGATTCCCTTCCTCACGCGTTGGATCACCGATCGATTCCCTTCCTCACGCGGTGGCAACAGTTTGATTACATTGTGATTAACAAAAAACGGTAACCCAAAGTCTCATTAGCAAATGAACGTTTAGGTAACCCGTTAGCAAACCCTAAATTCGAGTCATTGGATCATGTGCTCGATGAAAGAATATGCCCTGATCTAATAGACAATGCGGAGAACGATTCCGAATAGACATACACATCCCCACAGCAGAAACGTTTTTTCAAAACACTCTCTCCCCATGCAGAGATGCCGATCAGCTGACTCTCTCTGATGTTTATCCATGCCAGACGAATCATCATAAATGATTCCTGCAACTTCACCGAAGAGAAGAGAACCAAATGCAATATTTGTCACGAGAATGTTGTGGTTGACACCGACACTTTTCATTCCGAACATCTCTGATGAAATCGGAATGGCTATGGCACTGATCGCTCCTACAGAAGTTCCAATAATGGCCGTGCACACATAAAGAACACTGCCGCAGGTTGGGTTCATGAATCGCAGCATGAAGAAGGCCAGAACCATGAGAATCATCCATATGCCCATCCATCCTGGCCTTGGCAAGGGCCGGTACTTTCTCAACATCTGCCATTCCTAATTCACATAAAACAATACCGGTCTTGTAAGAAAAATGAAAAAATCTTAAGAAAAAAAGCACAGTAGATAGGCCAGTAAGAGCCATGTATGAATCAGTATACCTGAATATAATCGGGAAGACCTGATGCAATACGCCCAAAAAATCCAAAGGACGAAACGAGAGATACTAAGATTGGCGTCTTGGAGTATCCAAGGGACTGAACAATTTGCCCTAGGGTGTTCATATAGACGAGTCCCACAGTTCCTCCACAAAAATATACGAAATAATATAGCCAGAAATCAATACTTCGCAAGAGCTGTAGGATGCCGTGCTCCTCTCCCAGTTGTGGAACTAATATCACCTGGAATCTCCTGCTTCTTTTAATATGATTTAAATTGTGTACAGTCTGCGCCGGGTTTTCTATATCCAGGTTTTTATTATTGATTTTGTTCTCTTCAATTTGAATGGATCTCGCCTCGCAGCTTTCGTTATTGGTGGGATTTTCTACCGTAGAATTCTGTTTCTCTAGTGGACTTGAAATGTACGCGTTTACCTTATTTTCATTCTTTAAACCATAGTAGCATAATTCGGCAGTACTGGTCTTTCCTGTACGGAAATTTGGACATAGTACGCCGTATATTATTGGTCAATGTATAATTGTAATGTTAATTGTAAATAAATTTTGGGGAACAAACTCAGGTTTTACTGAATTCTGTAGAACTAGTTACTTTTACCTTTTTTAAAAATCTCGCGCCTTAAGGACTGTCCTATGGTGACTACGTGGTGTACAAGTTTCAAACTTAAACTTAATATATTTTAATTTGTATAGATTATTATTATTTAATATTAGTTATTAAACTATGTTTTTAAGTATTAGTTATTTAATTCTTATTTAGTTTTTGGTTAGTTTTTGGTAACATAGTATAGTATGAGTATTTGATATGTTTAAATTTTAATATAGTTTGTGTTAATATATTTTTTATGATATATATTTTTAAATGTTTAGTAGTTAATATTTTTTAGTATATAGTTATTTTAATGTTAAGGCTTCAAAAATTAGTTATTTTGGTATATAGTATATTTTATTTAATTGTTTTATATTTTTTGTTGATATTTTTTTTTTTTTTTTTGTTAAGTTGAAAAGCAGTTTAATAGTAGATTGGAGGATCTATTAAAATTCTTATAAAATAAGTGCAACTTACTACTTAACCTACTACATTACGTATTTTTTTGTATCGAATCGTATTCAAGAGTATGTATGCAAGGACCATCAACAGAATAATAAGCACGGCCAGGTAGACTCTTATCTGTCTTGTCTTCTATGGCCGCCATTTTTAATTGTGACACATGGAGTATTACTGCTAAAATTACCCCGACTACAACGGGGACCATGCTGTTTAAAAGTAAGTACAAGGAAGGATTACCTCGGTCAATAATGGAAAACAGACAGGTGTAAATAATGGGACTTAGACCTACGTAGCTTGTACTTAAACCAGAAGCCATTCCTCTCTCACTTGAAATTTTGAATGGCAGCCTTGAAGCTCACAGTGTTGAACCAACATATGCTATTCCCAGCCAGAAAGCACAATATATACACCTGCGTTGTCCAAAATAGTCCAAAATAACAAATTAAACCTTATAATTGCCAGCAATCAGCAAGCTATAACAGTGCAAAACCTACAAATATGTCAAGACAATGGAACTATGAATCTATGCTAATAATATTTTAAAACCAAGCTATTATCTTTATGTTACAGTTATACTAAGATTTCTAACATGTAAGTAGTGTATAATTGTAACTATCTAATTCTTACGCGAAGATACTTGGATATACTCAAGCTTCATCAATATCGAATGTCTCGTACACTATGCAGGAATTCTATTGTACAATTCAGAAAAATCCATAAAGGAAAACAGAATTAAATAGAATTTGGAAAGAGTGTAACCTACCAATAAGCCAATGGATGAATGATTTCACTGAGAATTAGCCACTGAACGCCATAACCCACAACTCCCAAGCTCATTCCAATGGCAAGAACAGCCCAGGTTGGCAGAACCGCGCACGCCAGTCCAGAAACCCAGCCCATAACTTTTCCCAGATCCGAGGCCACCGCCAAACTGTTGAGTTGGATTTGATTGATCCCCATAATATTCTTTAAATCAGAAGAGTAAACAGAGAAATCAAAGTTGGTGCCATTGATAGATTGCAGCCATATCGCTGCTATAAAACAAGTCCAGCGTTTGATGGCCTGTGAGTTAAAGCGAAGCATCTTGCTGCTATCATCCATGGCGCAACATTAACCATATAACTAAATATGTTAATACTGGTCGTTTTTATAGGCGAGAAAAGACGCGAAAGTCTTCTCTTGGGCTCCAACGTAGTTAAGACACTGACCTCCAACGCCACTCATTCCACTGATTCCAGGAAAATGGAGATTAAATACATGTTATTTTATTTTCACAATGGCAACGGAAACCGGCCAATTCTTCAGTTCTAACAAGAGATCAGATATGCTAGAAAAAGGTGACGAAAACATGACTTGTTCCTGACCTCACATGATCAGATAAACGAAACCATGGTTATACACAGTATTGAATATAGAACGAAACTATGGTTATACACAGTATTGAATATAGTGGTTTCTCTTATCATCAATGCTAAATGTGATGGATCGGCTTGTGACAGGTGGTTCTAGAACTGGTTGTGGCTGAAATTCGGACACATGATTGGAAAGAGATTTACCACATCTTTATAAAATTGACTTACGGTTCAATATAAATCTCTAAACATCCCATCTCAATCATTATTAACCTTGGTGTTAAAACTTAATTAACATACCAATCTTCTCTAATATTTTTGTATATATCTCAATCGTTATCCTCTCTAATGTTGTATGTAAATCTCTAAACATCCCATCTTAATCACTAACCTAGATGTTAAAATTTTCTATCGGACAAGTTTTGACTAATTATGTTGTATATAAATTACTGAACATCATATCTCAATCACAATCCTACTAATTAAATTTTCGACTGGACCTATCTACAAAACATTTGGAAGTTTTCTAAATGTTGTGTAATCCTTTAATGGATATTCTGCTATAGTTGTGGGTCTTTAAATATTTGTTCTAAGGGCTTTTGGAAGAATTAAACGTCGCTCATACCAAGTGGCCGCAAGCATTTTAAATTAGTTTAAATGTGTGACATTGATATTGAACTTGTTGATTGTATATGCTATCTTATCGATGGATCACTAGAAGTTGAAGTTGTTGTATGGACATGTCCAATATTAAACCTTTTGTCGTTCCAATCAAGTATCATCTCTTTGTGGTTGATGTTCTTTTAAGGATTTCTAAGTAGAAAATTAGATGTTGTATTATATAGATATTTTTTAACTGTTACATGTCTATGTGAAATATGCATAAGTTAATAAAGGATATAACTAAGTGTCAGTTGGTAAAGTAATGATAAGTGGTTGTTTATATGACATGAGTATTTAGAGTCAATTTAAAAGATTCACATTATTTTTGAAGTGTGAATCTATATTGATTTGGGACATTTAAGTTTTGTTGAAATATTTATATTTTTTTCTATATAGTGGACCTTAGAAGTGGATATTTATTTGACTTGGGAATTAAGAGTCACTATTAAATTATATATATAAGTGTATATGTATATTTTCTTACGTATTTAAGTACACACATAGAATATGTATAAGTTTAATTAAATGATATTATTGTACACAATGGACCCGATCAATGGACACTTATGTGACTTGGGCACTAAGATCCAATTTTAAAAGTCTTACATTATTTTTGAAGTGTCGATCGATAGTTTTTTTAACTTTATGAAAGAGTGACTTTGTTGTACATAGTGGACCCTAGGAGTGAAAGTTTATGTCACTTGGGAAGTTAGATCAATTTGTTTTAAATTAAATAATATTCTTCAAGTGTGATTCCATTATTGCATCACATGTTTGAAAGAGGTACTTGCCTAGCATTCTAGCACTCATTCGATGAGATTTTGAAGAGTAAGATTTGCTAATAAGAACCTATTTGAAGCTTTAAAAATTTAAGGCTAACTCAAATCATAAGATTCATGATTAATATATGTGAAAGATACATGTGCATTAGATGCAATCACCCTATCTCCAATGTTAGTGATATATTGTATATAACTCTAGTTGTATGTGATATGTGTGTATTAGATGCAATCACCCTATTTGCAATGCTAGGGATATATTGTATATAACTCTAGTTGTATTGTGATATGTTTGCCTCTTAAACAAGTAATTCACATACAGGGATTGATATTGTGAGTATAAAACATGCCATTAAATACATGTATTGATTAAGATGTGTTGAAAATGAGAATGCAAAAAATATGAAAAATATATATAAATTTATTGAAAGTTATAATGTATTGATTGTGTACGATGTATTAATTATTAAAACATCACTTTAGATATCATTGTGTTCTATTTGCATTGTATACTAGCCATGTCAAATTCATATTATCATGATAGTAAGGTCTTTCAACTCATCCTTTCATTGGCTTACATGTGTTAACTCTCTTTAAATGTCCATATTTTAATATAGTCGCATGCTTTTAATCTCTTATATTTGTATTTAATACTATGTATGGTTCCGTAGTTGATACTTTGATGTTTTACCCTTTGATCGCATGTTTGAATCTAATCTAGTATACAAGTGTATATTTCACTATTTAAAGAACAACCTCAATTGGCTTCCTAAACATCTAAACATCCCTGAGTTGTTACTTGGTATTCTTTTTAAAGGCTTTAATTACTTAGTTATAGTTTTTTTTGTTGGTGGTATTTGTGTTCATGTATAGTTATGAGTTTCTTATATATATCACACTTGTGTATCATGGTTCACGCATACTTATAAAATAGAGGCTTATTTTCTCCTATGAGGCTTATTTTCTCCTATGACTCTTATATATTGGCCCAAACCATCACAACTTACATGATTAAAATATGTGTTTTTATCATTGTATACAAAAAAACACTTCCATGATGAGTGTGATGGATAAATACTCCACTTAAAAATATGGCATTCTAGATTTGTTGGGATCTACCATTGTTATTCTTAGAACCATGGGCACAAAGGGTTGGGAGACTTAATTTTTCCTGGAGCTAGGTAGTTTGAGAGGTTGTTCCTAGATAGATAAGGGGTAATTATAGTTTGGGACACACTTGATATTTTTTGCACACTTCACAATTGGCAAGTTGAAAAAATCAATTTGGTAAATCCACCATAGTTAGAGGTATTTCTCTTGTTTATTTTATGCATTTTTCTGATTTAATTCTTAAAAACTTGGTTTTCATTTTAATGAATAATCTATAGGGAAGTTTTTCAATAAAATATAAGGAATGATTAGATAATTTAGAATAAAAAGTGTCACTACTATGAATGTTGTTAAAAACTTCTACATAAAATTTTATTATTATTTTGTAATTGTTAAAACTTCCTGAAGGTAGAATTGTATATTTTTGCTAATGGTATGTAGACAAATAAGATTTAAATCAATAAAATAAAAACAATTACAAAGCATTTATGACCATATCATTATAAATATGAATTTCCATTATAAAATGAATTTCCAAAATCTATTTACTACCAGCATAGATCCATTTTAAACTCGTATCTATCAAGTATAGAGAGGGATCCAATTTCTTGAGGTGTATTTCTTTTTTTAAATTTAAACTCAAGAAATTTGATCTTTCTTGCTTGATAGATCCGGGTTTAAGTTTTAAGTTTTTATTTTATAAACGAACATCTATTTTTTAATTACTTTTCATAATATTTTATTTTATGAACCAACATGGAAATTTTTTAAAAATATTTTCGATAATTTTTCATTTTATGAGACATGAATTTTTTTAATTATTTTATAAATTATAAACTTTGATAAACCCTAACATTTGAAACATTATTATATAACTAAATGTAAAATTATAAGAAATAAACATTTCATTAAACATTAAGTTCTCAAAAGCAATGCTTAACATCAGTTTATCTAAATTTTATAGAAGATGACAAATCTATCAAAGCAATAGGTTGGTGACAGTTACCATGTACATCCACATTTGGGCCAATTAAACTCAATTCCTCCTTGCATCTCTTAGAATTATATAACGACTCGGAAAAAATAGAATATCATTTATATATGCCCTGTTATGTTTAAACCTAACTATATACTACTACCTTCCAACTTCACATGGTTTTATGATTAAAAATGCTAAATATAAATTACTAGCACATTTGCATTGCTTGCAGATAAAAAAAACACTGATAGAGTGACACCTAACGATGTTTTTCATATGCAAGTAATGCACATGTGTTAGTCATATCTCATATTCCATTTATAATGACAAATCGTTGCATCTAGAAATGATGGTACCATTTATAATGACAAATCGTTGCATCTAGAAATGATGGTACCAACATTAATTAAAGATACAAATGATGGTACCAACATTACTGAAAGATAAAATAGGCATCAAAGACGCATTATCGTCTCCATGTATTTTCTACTTCAACTTAATGCAACGAATACTTCAACGTAATGCAACGAATAGGAGGATTGCTTGATCTAATTTTTACAAGATGCAGATATATGACTCAGAAGGTGATATATGAATCAGAAGGTGAAGGTAGGAGATATTTCATAAATAAAGTATGTGGACGAGGGCAGTGATCTCTTGGGGAGAGAAACAAGTATTAAATATCGCATAAATTTGTTAGACGGCCATTTTCCCAACCTGACGAATTCTTATACACAGCATAATTTAGCATTCACAAACCAATTGTCGTAGATAAGTCTTTGGAAGAGTCTACACTCTTTAGTCAATAATTATAGCCTTTCCGAGGGCCGACATATCCAAAACATGTGATCAAATTGAAAAAGGCTTGAATTTTCTAGCAATACTTGATAGTAGTAAGACAACAAAAAAACATTGCAGAAAAGAGACGGATCACATAACCGCAGATCCAGTTGCCGAACAATGACCTTTACAACTTTGATGTCTTTATCTTGTAAAGACAAGATAAATACAGAAGAGTGTAGCCATATTGTTGTATTTAAAGGGGAGTGGCGAGATGAATTCTAGATCGAGTAAAACGAGCTAAGTAATTGAACCAATAGAGGGATCTATGTAGTGAATTGTTAGAGTGGAGTGCTTGGGAACCCAATGATCAATCAAGGGTCAATCAATGCTTGGGAAATATGGCCGCCCATTTTTTATTTTGTCTTGTTGTTACCTTCCAACCCTAATATGTGGTTTTATGGTTAAGTATGCTAGCTATATACTATTAACTTCCAACCTCACATGATTTTATGGTTGAGCACGATATAATAGTAGCCATGGTTTTATGGTCACCTTCCACCTCACGTGGTTTTTTGGTTAAGTATTCTAACTGTATACTATTAACTTCCAACCAAACTTGATTTTGTGATTGATTATGATATGTTAGTAGCCATGGCAAGTCTTTTAAAATATGCACACTTCCTTTTAGGCATGTCTATGTTCAGAACTGCCAAAAGTTTCACATTAATTTATTCTACACGTAAATGAAATAAAATGTAGACAAAACATAATTCAGATCCGTAAAATAGTCCATCTGAATTATTGGAAGTCTAATCGAAATACAAGTGTCTTAACAATTATATTTGGAATCTCTAAATTTGTTGATTTAGACACGAGAAGATAATATATCTAAACTTAAATGTGATTGTAATTTCTCTCTATAATGCCAATCCTTCTTATGTCTCTGCAAAGATTTCTAGAGTTAATAAAAGCTTTGAGTAGCCTGCTCTTTTGCCAAATTCATGTTGTGAATGTGTTAGAGTTGTTAAAAAATAATTATAGTTTGTTTGTTAACCTAATTGTTATACAGTTACATGACAATTATGGTCTTTTTGTAACATATATGTATATCTATGTACATATATAGAATAGCTTAATATCTCATTAATGTGAATCCTTTTCTACCATTGTTCATCTTCATGTATCTCTTTATCTTCTTCATATATTTTTCATGATATGTTGTTTAACAGTGGTATCAGAGCACATGAATATCTGTGAGGCCCAGAAAGTAGAGATATCATAGCGGTTAAAGTTTCAAATGTTGATCTTGAGGAGCTATTGGATTGTAATGCATGCTTGCAAACAATAACGAGAAAGATCGCATGGAGGTGCCATATAATCAACAAATAAAAATTTGAGGATGGCCTCGAGCACGCCTCGAGCACGTGAAAAATAATGTTGTCAAAAGACTCCTGCATGGAGTACACTTCAGAGAGGAATGAAGAAGATGTCATGTCATGGTGTTGATTCATTTTTAAAGGTGTTGGAGCAAGCCACCTAATATAATATAAGGAAATTATGTGGATAAAGCCGTGGAACCTCATGAGTACATGATGATATGGAACATGTTGATCTATTTGTAACTTTGGAAGATATTCACTTGTATATTGTATTTGTACTTTATTGTATCCCCAACAGAGATGTATTATTCCTCCGATTGGAAGTGTCATGAGTTGTACTTGCATGTGTCACAAGTTATATTGTAAGTGTTGTAACTTATACTTGATGGGTTATTAGACCACCTTGATGGGGTCGGCCCTGTATGAGTCAGGTGGGTTAAAGGGTTATTAGACTACCATAGTGGGGGTCGGCCCAGTCAACATTATGTTAAGTGGTTAAGTTGGGGCCGACCTAGTTAAAGTTAAAAAACAAGTGAAGTAGTGTATAAATAGAGAGTGTGTCTCTCTCATTTTACACATTCTATTATTCACTCACTTCGCATTCGTGAGAGAAGAGGAGGGTGTGCACAAGTGGAGGAGGAGCATGCTGCTGAAGATATCTATCTCTTGGGTTTGATCATGGTGATCCTTGTATTGATGCTTATTCTATCTCTGAGGAAGTTGCGGGGTTTTTCACCTTCTTGGTTTTCCCCGGTGAAATGTTTTGTGTCTCTTGTCTCTTGTCTCTTATGCTTGATATGATGTACATGTTGTTCTTTCAATTAAGATCCTAGATCTATTGAATTAAATGATGAAAAACTAACATGCTATTAGACCTAGCCTGAAGGAAGGCATGGTATGGCATTTATGAGACTTGTTGCACTTGCGACAAATTGCAAGCTAGGGCTTGATATAGCAAAAACCAGTCATCGTAGTACTTTCACTATAAATCCATTTTGGAGAAGGTTCAGGATCTGAAGCTTTTACAGGTCGTAGATAATATCCCCATGTACCTTGTGTCTGAAGCAAAACATCTAATTCACTGTACTTTCTATTTTATGATCATTACAATCTAGGGTTTCTGCCTCTTCCATATCTCATTCATAAATAGGTGACCTAGGAAAAAAGGTCACAAATTGGGCTAGGAAGCTCAAAATGAAATTATGTAAAAAGTGACAGTAAGAGCACACATTGTAATTTGTTAGGTAAGTTTTTCAGAGGCTGAAGTTGAACCATGACACGTGGCACGTCGTACAAGTTCGTTCTCTTGTTTTATCCCATAAACAGGTCACGTTGCGACACTTGGCATAAGTCTTTCTCAGAGAATCCAATTGAGGTCAGACCTATGGGGTTGGAAAGCTGACAAGTCAGGATACCATAGGGTGAAGTTTCAGAACCTGTGGATTCGTAATTTCAGAGATAAATCAGAAACAATCAGGTGCACATTTCTGTCAAAACAGAATTGGATTCTGATCACCTTCATTCTTTGCTTGTCACTGCTGTGGGAATTTAGGGCTTCGGAGAAAGTTGGAATTTTTGGAATTGGAGTCCACGACTGAATGCTCCTCATCAAAATCAAAATTTAGAGACCAAGATTGAATTTTTTGGTTGGGAAAAAGGCGAGGCTTAATCAAACCCTAGTTCAGGATTTTGATAAAAAAAAAGGTGGAAAATTAGGGCTTCTGCAAAAGTTAGAATTTTTTAAATTTGTGACCACGGCTGGAAGCTCCTCAGAAAAATCCAAGTTTAGAACACAAGATCGAACCTTTTGGATGGGCAAAAGACCGGGCCTTATCAAACCCTATTTTGGGATCCTCTCTAGAAGATCCGAAAGTTTCAAAGGCAATTTTGAGGGGTCAAATTTTGGAGATTTCAAAATTAAAGTATACCAGCTTGATCAGCTCGGCAAGGCACATCTTTTCATCCAATGAGAAGTTTGAAATTCAAAATTTGATTTTTTAGGGTTTCTGTGACAAACCCTAATCGAGCTGCAGATCCAGTCTCAGCAAATCAAAGTGGATTGGGTTAATCCCAGAAAAGAATGAATTGGACACCTACATAAGTGAAGAATTTCTAGTTCCAAAGGGAGATGAGGCTAAGGCCTTACATAAGAATGCTACAAGTAATCTCGACGGGTATGACTTGAGGATATACAGGTATGTTTTGAAATCTGTTCATGATTAAGTTTATGATATGTTTGTCTTCATACTATTAAGGTTAGTACAATCTTGATCAATCTTAGACTTGTCTTCTCACCCTAGTAAAAGTATGAATGCATGTGAATGATAGAAGACATTCATTTATTAGGGTTATAGCACTTATGATTGTACTAATGCACTATGGTGTTGTATGAGGATGATATTGTCTACTAACATGAAAGGTACATCAAGAAAGACAAATCAAGTTCTAGATCAAGAACATATGACCATGGTGACATGAAGACAAAGACTCATCCATAGTCATGGATCACATAGAAGCTCTACTTACGAGGTATGTATAATTTTGGTTCTATAATAGTTAACTTATGAGTTATGCAGGTTACTAGCACAAGTCTTTGAAGAAGAACAAAAACACATTATATGGGAATGTTAGACATAACTAGCAAGCATGATAATCTAGGTATGTTTTTCCTATATCAAGTTAGAATCCTTGTGTTAGGATCTTATACTTTTCTATGAATGATAATGATCATTCTTGAAGTTAGAATTTTAAGTAATCAACAGCTTATGCATATTATGTTTCTTGCTTTGATTGATGATATGACTAACCAGAAGAATCCTATGGTTAATAAGAATATGCATGAGTAATAGAAGTCTTCCCTGAAACCTTGAATACTAATGCTTGTGATAAATTACCTGTGTGTGAATTGATCATGACCATACATAAGATTATTTAGAATCATAATATTTTGATAGTATTGAGATTATACTAATGTATGGTTATGTATGAGATCTTGAGGATAACACAATGGTGACACTAGTGCACACTTAAGCATGCATAGTGGTCCAGGATGGATATAAGTTCAAGGATGGGTAATCCAAGAAGCAAAAATCAAGAGGGAGCACACTCTAGTAGTTCCTACAAGGAAGCAAAGATTGAGAGGGAGTCCACCCAACAACCAAACAAAGATAAGTATTTGAATTGTCATTTATTATATATTTGATTACTTAAATGATGTTGTTCATTCATGCACATACTTATGTTCCTAGATTTAGGATGTACATTTTGCATTTTAGAAAAGTTGCATTAATGAACAAGATACTACTAATATGCAAGTAATGGGTAAGTGGCCTATGGTACTGTACAACATTCCATTGCTACTTATATAGAATGAAACCTCTTTGCTGACATGTTGGGAGTTGTGCAGACTCTTAACAATGTTCTAGTAGAGATGGAAGGCCTCTAGAAAGTTACGGAATATGGATAAATGTTGTATTGAAGCATTGGATAAGATAATTGCATGAATGTATGAAATATGTCTTTATGCATAAGAATGTGTAAGATTTTTGTTCTGAAACTATGAGAAGTTTCCAATCATGCAATTGAATTTGCCTTGTAGGAAAGATCGTGTACAATCACCTACAAAAGAAAGACAAACAACATTTGTTTCAGCGACGAAGTTCAAGAAAACTATCTATTGAAGATATTGGAAAATATGAAGTTCTCATGATCTGGGATGTAGTAATGGAAGGATTCCATGATCGAGGAGTACCAGTCAATCATGAAGAATGATGTCTAGGATGTGGTCCCAATACTAGAAGGGAAGTTTGTTGTGACTTCCAAGTGGATCTATAAGATCAAGCATGCTGCAGATGGTAGCATAGAGAAATATTGTGATATCCCTCCTTTATAACATATATATTAGTGTTATATGTACACCATTAATATATAGTGTGTTATTATGTAAAGATATTAACCTAGAGTGTGTGACATCCTTATTTTACACCTTATTATTTTAGTAATTATAGTTGTAAACAATGTATGTGGCCCTGGTGAGGAGCTCAAAGCCAAGGCCTCACCAGTGGACCATGAAGCTAGTGTTATGAATTGTAAATGTTATTTTGTACCTAGCGACTAAAGGTTTAGACATGACTAAAACGAAGACGTGACTAAAACGACGAGGCATGGAATCCACTAAGAGAAAGAGAGAACTCGACTAGCTAAAAAAACCATGGGAAGCTAGAATATTGACGATACTATTCACCTGGGATGAATTCCAACCTGCATACATGGCTACCCGGTGATTTCCAGCCTGCATTCCCGCTTACCCTACCTTGTTTTAGATTCCTGCATGTGGTCTTGAGGAAAAAATTTATTGTTTAAAAATTTATCACCTGAATGTGTAAGATCCATTTATCACTGCATTGATAGGGGATAAGACGGATCCAAGAGATCGATCCTACAGTTGCTTGTTTATAATTTTATTTTATGTGAATGATCTCAATCTGCATAAATATACACATATATTTATATATTTCGCTAAGCGGTCGATGGATTTCAGAACCTATGTAAGTATCGCGTTGCGGATAGCATGATACTTATCCAAATTTTAATGATGGATCTGCCTACCAAATCTATTAAACTATTTCACTTAAGATTTGTGCGTCGAAGTTTAATACTGGATGTTAGCTTCTTTTAATTACCTGTTGAGCTGTTGAGTCAAATGAACGGAAAGACTCTTACTAGATTCGTTTGCAAAGAGCTATTGGAAATTTCAGTAGATATCAGATCCGAAATCTTACGAAATAGTTTTTGCCTTATCTTTTTATACTCGCTTAACGTATCCAGAACTGCATCCAAATCCTATTATCGATGGGTGTCTTAAACTCATAATCAGCGAGTTTCAATCTTGAAACCTCTACATTGAATTCTTGTAGTAATGGGTGTCCAATCTTGAAAATCACTTCACCTAACTTCTAGTGACGAGCGTCTCAATTTAATGCTAAATTGTTAGTTTCTTTTAATTACCTGTTGAGCTGTCGAGTCAAAGGAACGAAAGACTCGTAATAATCAGATCCGAAAACCATTGAGAAATGAAGAAACCGTTGTTGGATTGAGAGATTGGTTACTCTCAAAAGCCACCATTTGTACTCACCACGGGGAGGAATTTTGCCAGTTGTCGCCTTAATGGAAGGAAGTCTCACCATCTGTCAAAACTCGTTTGAGTAGTGGCGCTTATGCCAAATGACCTTGGGTTGGTATTTAGGGGGTGTTACCTTAGTTCCTGGGGGAAAAAAAAAAAGATATGGTAAGCTCGGCGCCTGAGAGGGAGATCGAAAAATCCCTGGTGGAGGTGTAGCTCTCGGCACCTGAGATCGAGAGGGTTTTGCATACGACGAAGTTTATAAAGTTTATATGCGGTTTGTGTTAAATGGTGGTTGAGATCGAAAAATCCCTGGTGGAGGTGTAGCTCTCGGCGCCTGAGATCGAGATAAGTATTATTCGACACTCCTTTATATATACGCCAGTAGTTTTCACCCGGGGAAATGCAATATGCAGTTTGTTTTAAATCATTGTTTAGATCGGGAAATGCAATATGCAGTTTGTTTTAAATCATTGTTAGATCGAGAAATGCAATATGCAGTTTGTTTTAAATCATTTGGTTTACTGTTTAAAATATTCCTTTTCGTATTGCCTCATAGCTCATTTATTTAAGATCGAAACTCAGCCTTATACCTGAGAGACATCACGCTGATAGGAATCTTCTATTGTTTCCTACGACTGGAGTATAGTTTTCCCATCTTCTGAGGGACGGGATAGCCAAATGGCTTGATCCCTGTATAAACTTTTCTTTATTGAATAATGATTTTTGACCATGTTTAATTATTCCCGGAAATCAAAATGACTCCAGCGATGATCCCTGTAGATTGCGTACAAGCGTATACTCCGGTTGATATCTATTTAAGGTCTGCGAGCACTTTTCTGCTCGAGATTTTGTGAAACACTTACATATTTAAATTTTCTGGAATATAATGAGATCTGAATATTCGGTATGGGTTTCGTGTATTTGTAACTTAACTGTGCTATTTGATTTTGATTTTTATTGAAAACCTGTCACATTCCGGCATATGGATATTCAAAACCAGATCTACCTCTGCTCATGAATGTTGTCCGAGATACGATTTCCAAATCTAAAATTCTGACAATGATTTACATTTGGATCGAGACTCTGTAATCTCCACATCTCGATGCATCTCTGCGTATCTCCCTTAATGGGTTGCCCTTGTAAAATTGCATCGACCTGCCCTATTGGACCCTTACTCCAGTTTTATTTTCGAGATCCGAAACCCTGTGTAAAGTTTAATGAATTGTTTGACCTAATTTAACGTTAGTACCCATGACGGATTTTTGAGCTAACAGTTCTGTGGGGCAGTGCCCTCCCGACACTTGAACTCTCACTTATTTGTGTTCCCTAAATTCTATTAATTTGACAATAGTTTAAGTTTTAAGTCGGAAACCAATATTTCCAATAATGGTATTATCTTTATTAATTAATAGTTCGTCAACAACTGAAGTTACAAGATTAAGTATAACTCCTACATTAAGAGTGTGTTATATTGTTGTGGCGATATAGTATTATCACCTAATCATTTAGTAGTGGCTCATTACCGAGCCTCATATCGAAGATGATGTTCCTTACACCCTTATGAATCGGTATTTCAATTTATATGTCTTAGTAAGGGTTTCTTGGAAGATTAAAAATTAATTACAACTTGTAGGTAGATAACCTAAATTGCCTTGTGAATTAAATTCATGTCGATGTGTAAATATTATGAAATATTCGTGTAATATTAACATGTGGAAGCATACATATGGTGGGGTTTAATATTTTATCTTGCAGATAATGAGCATGATTCCTTTCATAGAAGATGTGTATGTGTTTCTTATAACCATGCTAGTTACGGATTATTGAAGCTCTCTTGGGAGAGGCTCGAGAAAGAGAAAGTAAATTGTAAACATCTCGTGGAAAGATGTACCCTTCTTTTTGATAAATAATACATGACAACTGCTTCCGTGGACGTAGCCCACAGTTTGGGTGAACCACATGTATATGTGGTCTCTGGCTCATGTGTGATGGTGACTTATGTGTGATTGTTATGATCTTATGTATGATTGTGGTATTGGTGTATAAATGGTGCTTTGTCAAGTAAATCTTTGGCTATATATGTTGCTTATATGACTTATGTGTGATTGTGATAGTTGTAGGATAAAGATGTGATTGTCAAGTTAATTCTTGGTTATGCATGATGTGCATAGAATGATTATATAAACGCATTCAAAATTTTTGTCAAGTAAGTTTTGTCAAGTACGGAAGTTCACCATAAATGGATAAGAAGTTCACAAAGAGGTCCAACAAAAATAGTAAGAATTAAATTATCAGTAGTTGTTTAAATGGATGAAAGCCTTAAATTTTACCAAATTTACTAACTCGTTTTATTTGGAGATGTTACATATGGTATCAGAGCACAGGTTGCAAACACTCGGGCTAGTTGGGCTCAGTTGAGGAAATAATATAAGCTGGTCAAGGGAACTCCATCGATAAGACGCAAACAAGGGATTTATGTTCCAAAGAATCAGTAAGAGGTAATCGACAAGATCGCAAGTAAGTATGCTCCACTTGTCGAAGTATTCTAAAGGAAAAGAATTGTCGATATGTGAGCATTTATATGTTTCCTTACGAAGTTTGATCTTCTATTAATAAGTACTAGAGGATGAATATCTCCTCACGCCCTACAATTAGTTCCATTAAATGATAGGAAGTATTCTTTAAAAATGATTAAAATAGTTGGACTATGTGATCTTGTTAAGTATTTTTATATTCATTGATCATAATAATAATATTGAGAATCATAGGAGCATTTGCATGTTCAAAAGTTACAAGGGTTGTATAAACATAATTAGGATCATGTATCTAATGAAATATGTACACTCCTATTTGGTCGATTGATGCCATTGGTAGGGCTTTAGTACATATATGAGTCAAGTCATAGACATTCATCATTGGTACGTGAATGATTCAATTATATTTTATGAGGATTAGAAAAGTCTAGGCTTGGAAATGTGACTATACAAATATAGACAGGATAGCAAACATATTGATTCATAAGGATTGAATGAATGATGGCTAGGTCATATAAAGATATGTTTATATAGGTTGAAGTTGAAACACTCCGAAAGGTTTATATAGTATCTGAATTATGAAGGGGTGTAAGGTACTTTTAGGTCATTATGAGAAGGATTGGAAGATTGTCGTGAATTACCTAGTTATTGATTTCATGCACTTATGTTGGGATGATGGTATTAAGTATGTACCCGAGATTGTAGGATCAAGGTGATCCTTATCATGTTAGAAATTACATAAAATTGTGCTAAGGGAGTAAGTCCTGAATTTCTCTATATAGGCTATTTGTTATATAGAAAGAAAATGTTCATTTTTGTTAATGATCTCGGAGTTGGAATAATAGACGTCTTACAGTGGAGGATTGATCGAAAGACTAATAGAAGAACTGATAAAATGTTATCGAGGGAGTTATATTGACCTTAGCCCTTGATAAGTGGAAGGCATGGAAGATGTTTGTACACTATGTTGGACGTTATAGGCAATGCCTCCAATATAGAATGTTAGTTATATGTTCTTACTTCTATGTTTTATTTTACGTACGAAACAGATGATATAGTAGATAAGATGGTTAATATTGAATACGCAATAGATCTTCAAAGTTATTGATGATCTCACATCTAAGAGGAATACTATACAAACAATAGATGGTTAGAAGAGTTGTATGAATGATTAGTAAAGGGTCATCCTCAGGGTAAAAGGGTGAAAGGTAGAGGAATTAATTTTATTTTTAGACATTCTACTGTATGAAATTTTCCATGACTAGGAAATTGTTGTACTTATTATCCCTTTTGGGGCATGGGATTGTATAGAATAAGGAAGTATAAATCTGTGACACGGGAACACACTTGTACCTTGCTTGTAATTTTAGAAGGGATGATGGTTATAATAGAAGTATGCATGTGTAGGCTAAATAGTCAAGAGGATGCATATGATGAAACTGTAGGATTCTTTTTTTTTTATATATATATTATCTCGGCGATCCTTACTAAGAATGTTTGGATGGTGAGAGTGGTTAACAGAAGGATTATACTTTTATGTGATTAAGATTTATGTTATATGCATGGATAATATGTATCATGTTGATGTATATGTTCTTATGATGTTGAGGGATTACTAATGTGTGTTAATACAAGTACAACCTACACCTTGGCATATGAGTCCATACAATAAAGTGATATGCAGTCTCCTTCATAAAGGTATGTGACTATATTATGAAACTATACAAGTATATATTAAGACGATTTATTGTTACTTACATGATGTTGGCATGTGCAAGAAAAAATCGTATAATCAAGTGGGTGTTTGACACAGTTAAAGTTAAGGATTGAGGTGAACTGAATGTAATGTCCATAGGAAGAATACATTTCAAGACATTATGTAATTAATCCAGTGTTGTTCACTTTAGATGATGATTTTCTTATTTTTATGCATAGGGGCAAGATCTTCTTACAAATATTTTACCTTGTTACTAACAGGTGAAGTTGGCTGACGGTCAAAATTTTGTACAGCTTGTGGAAAGATAAGAGCATGAATATTATCCAAGGTAAAATAAGGGGGTGAGGACTTAGAACCCACATCACAACCGTTATTTATTCTTTTAAATGTTGATAATTATTGTTGAACAAAGCACTCGACCCAAATTGGTCAGAGTAATCGTATGGGTACAGGATGTAATGTGACGAAATAAATTGCTTAAATCGAAAGAAATTTTTCTAGACTCAAGCAAGGCGGCTTGGGGAAAATAAATTCCGGGACTCAAGCGAGAAGGCTTGAGGGGAATTGTGTAAAGAGTGTTGTAATGGTATCGAAATACTCCCTAAAATCAGGGATTGAACAGCCACTAGGATTCTCGGAGAATCGGCTGGCTGTAAGACCTAGGCAAGCTATAAGGAAATGTATACGTGGGAGGCAGGACGCTGCTTAGTATGCATGAAAGAAATGTTTGCTGCGTGAGCACTAAGGTGTTAGGCAAAACATGAATGAAATGTTTGCTGCGTGAGCACTAAGGTGTTAGGCAAAACATGAAAGAAATTTTTTGCTGTGTGAGCACTGGGGTGTTAGGCAAGAATTTTCCTGGATCAAGTAAATGGTGTGTTGTGTAAAATGACACTCTACATCTCCGAAATGCTGGATTTATGTGTGCTTATGATATTAAAGGAAAAATAAAATATTCCGTTAATTGCAAATGTTAGGTTGAAATAAAGGGACTCATCGTGTATACTTTTAAGTCTGATTATTGAATTGATGATAGTTTTTACTGAACAAGGTTTCTTTGAGTCCCGTTTTTATTGTTTAAGAAAAACCACGTTATAAGCTATAACGACATGAAGAAAGCATGGGAGTTCAAATAAGGTCAAAACCCAAATTCATGTTGCAAGAAAAATTAAGACTCAAGGGGAAAGGACGATTTTCTGAAAAGCTTGAACACCGAGGACGGTGTTATTTTTAGGGGAGGAGGATGTGATATCCCTCCTTTATAACATATATATTAGTGTTATATGTACACCATTAATATATAGTGTGTTATTATGTAAAGATATTAACCTAGAGTGTGTGACATCCTTATTTTACACCTTATTATTTTAGTAATTATAGTTGTAAACAATGTATGTGGCCCTGGTGAGGAGCTCAAAGCCAAGGCCTCACCAGTGGACCATGAAGCTAGTGTTATGAATTGTAAATGTTATTTTGTACCTAGCGACTAAAGGTTTAGACATGACTAAAATGAAGACGTGACTAAAACGACGAGGCATGGAATCCACTAAGAGAAAGAGAGAACTCGACTAGCTAAAAAAACCATGGGAAGCTAGAATATTGACGATACTATTCACCTGGGATGAATTCCAACCTGCATACATGGCTACCCGGTGATTTCCAGCCTGCATTCCCGCTTACCCTACCTTGTTTTAGATTCCTGCATGTGGTCTTGAGGAAAAAATTTATTGTTTAAAAATTTATCACCTGAATGTGTAAGATCCATTTATCACTGCATTGATAGGGGATAAGACGGATCCAAGAGATCGATCCTACAGTTGCTTGTTTATAATTTTATTTTATGTGAATGATCTCAATCTGCATAAATATACACATATATTTATATATTTCGCTAAGCGGTCGATGGATTTCAGAACCTATGTAAGTATCGCGTTGCGGATAGCATGATACTTATCCAAATTTTAATGATGGATCTGCCTACCAAATCTATTAAACTATTTCACTTAAGATTTGTGCGTCGAAGTTTAATACTGGATGTTAGCTTCTTTTAATTACCTGTTGAGCTGTTGAGTCAAATGAACGGAAAGACTCTTACTAGATTCGTTTGCAAAGAGCTATTGGAAATTTCAGTAGAAATCAGATCCGAAATCTTACGAAATAGTTTTTGCCTTATCTTTTTATACTCGCTTAACGTATCCAGAACTGCATCCAAATCCTATTATCGATGGGTGTCTTAAACTCATAATCAGCGAGTTTCAATCTTGAAACCTCTACATTGAATTCTTGTAGTAATGGGTGTCCAATCTTGAAAATCACTTCACCTAACTTCTAGTGACGAGCGTCTCAATTTAATGCTAAATTGTTAGTTTCTTTTAATTACCTGTTGAGCTGTCGAGTCAAAGGAACGAAAGACTCGTAATAATCAGATCCGAAAACCATTGAGAAATGAAGAAACCGTTGTTGGATTGAGAGATTGGTTACTCTCAAAAGCCACCATTTGTACTCACCACGGGGAGGAATTTTGCCACTTGTCGCCTTAATGGAAGGAAGTCTCACCATCTGTCAAAACTCGTTTGAGTAGTGGCGCTTATGCCAAATGACCTTGGGTTGGTATTTAGGGGGTGTTACCTTAGTTCCTGGGGGGAAAAAAAAAAAGATATGGTAAGCTCGGCGCCTGAGAGGGAGATCGAAAAATCCCTGGTGGAGGTGTAGCTCTCGGCGCCTGAGATCGAGAGGGTTTTGCATACGACGAAGTTTATAAAGTTTATATGCGGTTTGTGTTAAATGGTGGTTGAGATCGAAAAATCCCTGGTGGAGGTGTAGCTCTCGGCGCCTGAGATCGAGATAAGTATTATTCGACACTCCTTTATATATACGCCAGTAGTTTTCACCCGGGGAAATGCAATATGCAGTTTGTTTTAAATCATTGTTTAGATCGGGAAATGCAATATGCAGTTTGTTTTAAATCATTGTTAGATCGAGAAATGCAATATGCAGTTTGTTTTAAATCATTTGGTTTACTGTTTAAAATATTCCTTTTCGTATTGCCTCATAGCTCATTTATTTAAGATCGAAACTCAGCCTTATACCTGAGAGACATCACGCTGATAGGAATCTTCTATTGTTTCCTACGACTGGAGTATAGTTTTCCCATCTTCTGAGGGACGGGATAGCCAAATGGCTTGATCCCTGTATAAACTTTTCTTTATTGAATAATGATTTTTGACCATGTTTAATTATTCCCGGAAATCAAAATGACTCCAGCGATGATCCCTGTAGATTGCGTACAAGCGTATACTCCGGTTGATATCTATTTAAGGTCTGCGAGCACTTTTCTGCTCGAGATTTTGTGAAACACTTACATATTTAAATTTTCTGGAATATAATGAGATCTGAATATTCGGTATGGGTTTCGTGTATTTGTAACTTAACTGTGCTATTTGATTTTGATTTTTATTGAAAACCTGTCACATTCCGGCATATGGATATTCAAAACCAGATCTACCTCTGCTCATGAATGTTGTCCGAGATACGATTTCCAAATCTAAAATTCTGACAATGATTTACATTTGGATCGAGACTCTGTAATCTCCACATCTCGATGCATCTCTGCGTATCTCCCTTAATGGGTTTCCCTTGTAAAATTGCATCGACCTGCCCTATTGGACCCTTACTCCAGTTTTATTTTCGAGATCCGAAACCCTGTGTAAAGTTTAATGAATTGTTTGACCTAATTTAACGTTAGTACCCATGACGGATTTTTGAGCTAACAGTTCTGTGGGGCAGTGCCCTCCCGACACTTGAACTCTCACTTATTTGTGTTCCCTAAATTCTATTAATTTGACAATAGTTTAAGTTTTAAGTCGGAAACCAATATTTCCAATAATGGTATTATCTTTATTAATTAATAGTTCGTCAACAACTGAAGTTACAAGATTAAGTATAACTCCTACATTAAGAGTGTGTTATATTGTTGTGGCGATATAGTATTATCACCTAATCATTTAGTAGTGGCTCATTACCGAGCCTCATATCGAAGATAATGTTCCTTACACCCTTATGAATCGGTATTTCAATTTATATGTCTTAGTAAGGGTTTCTTGGAAGATTAAAAATTAATTACAACTTGTAGGTAGATAACCTAAATTGCCTTGTGAATTAAATTCATGTCGATGTGTAAATATTATGAAATATTCGTGTAATATTAACATGTGGAAGCATACATATGGTGGGGTTTAATATTTTATCTTGCAGATAATGAGCATGATTCCTTTCATAGAAGATGTGTATGTGTTTCTTATAACCATGCTAGTTACGGATTATTGAAGCTCTCTTGGGAGAGGCTCGAGAAAGAGAAAGTAAATTGTAAACATCTCGTGGAAAGATGTACCCTTCTTTTTGATAAATAATACATGACAACTGCTTCCGTGGACGTAGCCCACAGTTTGGGTGAACCACATGTATATGTGGTCTCTGGCTCATGTGTGATGGTGACTTATGTGTGATTGTTATGATCTTATGTATGATTGTGGTATTGGTGTATAAATGGTGCTTTGTCAAGTAAATCTTTGGCTATATATGTTGCTTATATGACTTATGTGTGATTGTGATAGTTGTAGGATAAAGATGTGATTGTCAAGTTAATTCTTGGTTATGCATGATGTGCATAGAATGATTATATAAACGCATTCAAAATTTTTGTCAAGTAAGTTTTGTCAAGTACGGAAGTTCACCATAAATGGATAAGAAGTTCACAAAGAGGTCCAACAAAAATAGTAAGAATTAAATTATCAGTAGTTGTTTAAATGGATGAAAGCCTTAAATTTTACCAAATTTACTAACTCGTTTTATTTGGAGATGTTACATAATATAAAGCAAGGTTTGTAGCTCGTGGCTTCTCCTAGAAAGAGGTAATAGACTATGAAGAGACTTTTGCTCCTGTAGCCAGATACACTTCCATCAGAACAATACTTTCTCTAGCTGCAGTGATGAAGTGGAAGATACACCAAATGGATGTCAAGACAGCTTTATTGAATGGTGTAGTCGAAGAGGAAGTGTATGTGGAGTAGCCACTCGGTTTTGACACACATGATAGGGATTCATATGTGTGTAGATTGAAGAAATCCTTGTATGGATTGAAGCAAGCTCCAAGGACTTGGTATGGTAGAATAGACAACTTTCTATCCAGTTTGGATTTACCAAGAGTGAGGAGGATTCCAATCTTTACTACAAGGTTGAGGAAGGCAATCCAATGATACTACTATGACCTGTTTGTTACAGGTGAGGATAGGTTGATTGGCGACACGAAGAGGAAGCTTGCTTCTAAGTTCGAGATGAAGAACTAGGGTATGATGCTTTACTTTCTAGGCATGGAGGTGTGGCAGAGTGCAGATGGAATCTTCCTTGGACAAGGGAAGTATGTAATAGAGATCCTCAAGCGGTTCGGGATGATGGACTGTAAGGCCATGGCCACACCTATGGCATCGAACCTGAAGCTATTGAGTGATGCTTCATCAAAGATGGTTGATGTCATGGTGTATCATCAGATGATTGGGTCCTTGATGTACCTGACGAACATGAGACCAGATATTTGCTTTGCGGTTAACACATTGAGCCAGTTCCTGGCGGATCCCTGAGGTATTCACCTACTTGTTGTAAAGCATATTCTGAGGTACCTGAAGGGTACAATTGATTATGGGCTCAAGTATGATGTGAATCAAAAGTTTAACCTGGAGGGTTATGTTGATTCAGATTGGGCAGGCGGTGTTGTAGATAGGAAGAGCACTTCGGGGTGTTGCTTCAGTATGGGATCAGGTGTGATCTCTTGGTTTAGCAAAAAGTAGTCTTGCGTAGCACTGAGTACATCCGAAGCAGAGTATGTTGCAGCTTGTTCGGCTAGTTGTGAGGCAGTATGGCTTAGGAAGCTACTCTCTGATTTATTTGATATCCCGTTGGATGCTACTGGTATCTTTTGTGACAACCAAAGTTGTGTGAAGTTTTCTAAGAACCCAGTGTTCCATGACAGGTCGAAACACATTGAGATCAAATATCACTATATCTGGGATATGGTGCAGAGAGGAGCAGTGAAGCTCCTGTATGTTGCGACGGATGAGCAGGTTATGGATGTGTTGACAAAACAACTAGCCAGAGTGAATTTTGAGTACTTCATAGAAAGGCTTGGTGTTCTTTAGATTGAAGATACTTCGAGGAAGAAGTGATGGGACATATTTGCAGGAGCCATTCCAAGCATGGTGAGAGCAGGATCCTTCCCATGGCTGTGGATGTAAGCGTTGTGTGATGAGCATCAGGATAATGCTCTAGTTACTGCTCTGGATATGAATCAGTTGGATGCTTTGTATGATCAGTTGCATCATGTATATGTATATTCATCAGGTGGATGCCTTGTATGATCAGTTGGATCATGTATAATGACATGCATCAGGATGATGCAGTGACGATGATCAGGATGATCATGTGTGATGAGTATCAGGACGATGCTCTGGATGACATGCATCAGGACGATGTAGTGATGATGATCAGGATGATCATGTACATCAGCATGATGTATGGTGAGTATCAGGTTGATACTCTGTGGCCATGGACAGGTTGTGCAGATGAGCATGTAAGTTGACCTGGGAGATCTTGTCGGTCGTGCTATGGAACATAAAGGATCTTGGGATACTCTTTCGAGGCATTGCTTTGGGAGGACATGTATCTAGACCTGGGAGATCTTGTCGGTCGTGCTACGGCACATAAAGGATCCTGGGATACTCTTTCGAGGCTTTGTCCTATGGCATGTAATAAGCCCTAGAGACCCGATAGGTTGAGCAGTAAGCTCATAATCAGTCATGGGATCCCCTTTAGAGTACTTGCAGGTTGCAAGACGCTCTTTAAAGGTTTTTCCTAACCACATGTAATCATCCTTAGAGATCCGATAGGTTGAGCAGTAAGCTCGTAATCAGTCCTGGGATGCTCTTTAGAGTACTTGCAGGTTGCAAGACGCTCTTTAAAGGTTTTGTGGTGTGGGGGTCACATATAATCTGTCCTGGAGATCTGATAGGTTGAGCAGTAAGCTCATAATTAGTCCTGGGATGCTCTTTAGAGTTCTTGCAGGATGCAAGACACTCTTTTAAGGTTTGTGATAGTCAACATGTAAAAGATCCTGGGAGATCCGATAGGTTGAGCAGTAAGCTCGCAATCAGTTTTGGGATGCTCTTTCAAGGTTTTGTTGACGCACGTAATTAGTCCTGGGATCCATAGTATGGCTAGTGTTGATGAAGACCTACAAGTGGTGGGCCTACATCCAGAATGAAAAATGGATGGCTCTGTAGAACTTCCTATGATGAGAAGAATTATGAGATAGACCAGTGATCGAGATGTCGAGTACAGTAGCAGTGATGATGATGATGCTCCGTGTTCCAGTGACGATGATCAAGCTCCAGAATTGAAGACTTGTGCCTATGTGTATTGATGACTGTGTCAAGAGAATACCTTCCTAGTTAAGAGGGAGTGTTGATGTATTTGTAACTTCGGAAGATATTCACTTGTATATTGTATTTGTACTTTATTGTATCCCCAATGGAGATGTATTATTCCTCTGATTGGAAGTGTCGTGAGTTGTACTTGCATGTATCGCAAGTTATATTGTAAGTGTCGTAACTTATACTTGATGGGTTATTAGACCACCTTTATGGGGTCGGCCCCATATGAGTCATGTGGGTTAAAGGGTTATTAGACCACCCTAGTGGAGGCCGGCCCAGTCAACATTATGTTAAGTGGTTAAGTTGGGGTTGACCTAGTTAAAGTTAAAAGAAAAGTGAAGTAGTGTATAAATAGAGAGTGTGTATCTCTCATTTTACACATTCTATTATTCACTCACTTCTCATTAGTGAGAGAAGAGGAGGGTGCGCACAAGTGGAGGAGGAGCATGCTGCTGAAGATATCTATCTCTTGGGTTTGATCATGGGGATCCTTGTATTGATGCTTATTCTATCTCTGAGGAAGTTGCGGGGTTTTTCACCTTCTTGGTTTTCCCCGGTGAAATGTTTTGTGTCTCTTGTCTCTTGTCTCTTATGCTTGATATGTTGTACATGTTCTTTTAGTTAAGATCCTAGATCTATTGAATTAAATGATGAAAAACTAACAAAACAAGTATAGGAACAGGATGATGATCAGTGTGCTAATGCAAATGTTGATATAGATAATGATACAGGTTTTGATTATGATGATGATTTGTTGAAAAATGAACCTGAAAAGTGCCAATACTGTCACTGAGTTGGACATCAGGAATTCCATTGTTTTGATATTCACCCATGCAGATTTTGTGGGAAGAAGAAGGGTGGGTGCACAAATCTGCTCCCCAAAACAATTACAATGGGGTTGCACTAGCGGAGAGAAAACGAAGACATGCACGCACCTATGGAAGCATGCACACACCATTAGGTTTGGTATCGAATCGAGGCGTGTGCGTGTTTTTAGCGCGTACACACCCAAAAGCATGCATGTGCTCCTGTTAAACAAAATAAAAAAAAGGGGGTAGAACACGTTCTATTTACCTTCCAAGCAGCCAAGCTTCACTCACCCAGCGTGTACGTGGAGTAAGAGACCACTTCCCTCACCTATTGCACTCAATAAATCCATCAATCCATCTACCGAGTGATCATCAATTGCATTGGATACGTAAGATCATTGTTTTTTGTCATTTTATTGAATTTTTTTGTTTATTAAATATTTTAATCATTTCTGAATTAGTAAAATAATAGAATTTTTTTCAATTGCAGAGTCTAAACCTATACAATGAATGAATAAAATGTTAACATGGATTTCGGTGGAACACAATAAAAAATAAAATCTTGGAACCAATGAAAACCCTCAACAAAATCAAAATGCCCAAGAAAATCAAAACCCCCAACAAAATTTCGACCAAGGCGACTTGAACCATTACATAAATGCAATGAGAGTGCACACTCGAGAATTAAGAAACACATGGGAACCATCTGAAGTGTCCCTTTCCACCTCAATTGAATCCCTCATCCATGCACATCGGCAATTGAATGACATGACTGAATATAGATCTAGGATGCGGGAGTATTATTCCACAAGCATTTCCAAGGAGGAAATAAAAGCATTGAATATTACAAAGGCCCAATTATACAGTATGTTCACCGATCAAAGAACACAACAACCACCGGACATTAGAAATCCACGTGTCTGCGTGGATTGGTGTCATTTCCAACCATAGAGGGACAATTGGATGCATAGGTGGTTCATGGTTTACGATAAACCTCCCTACAATAATAGGTAGGTTCCACATTACTTCCTTCAACAACTGTGGGATGATTTTGCACTCAGTTTACATGTCAACTATTTTGACATAATCGAGTTCTAGGGTGTTGGGCTTGACTCTTCCCAAGATCGACTTGCTTCCAGGAGGAACCCACTGAGAGGGCCACTAGCTCCTAGGAGCAATACCAACCCCTCTCCCCATCCACCTCAGTTACCCCACAAACTTGATCAGATCAAGGGGGCGATGATGAGTGTTTCACATGGACTCCTTAGACACACCGCCTTTGTATCAACGACTACAGTGGAGAGACAAGTTGACCCTGATAGAGACTCAGGTGCAGGTCCTTCACGACAGAGTCAAGATAGGCCTGTGACTATTGGTAGCCATGTTGGTCCTTCTAGTTCGACGATGACAATGCCACATCTTTGTCCCCATTGCGGGCACACTTTCCTTGTTCCGGTCGAGGGCTTCTATATGGAGCAGGTTAGCACTTTTTTTAATGATTTTTCAATCATCACTTGATAAATTGTAAAGTAATTTAAAAGCAGTTATGTATGACTTAAAATTTTATTTCAATGTATAGTTATCTAGAGTGGAGACACCAACATGGGAGAATGAAGGATCTCCCAACCTGGATGCAGCAATGGAAACTGCAACTGAAATTGCAGCACCTGAGATGGAGGTATCTTCAGTACCTCAGACAATATTGTTATTACTTATGGCATTTCTATTTTTATGTATTTATATTTATGACATAAGCGATGATAGTTCATACAATATTTTTGAATATTTTGATTGCCTAAATAACTACTTGTTTAATATGTTCATAATGTGCATGCATTTTGGTGTCCATAGGTATTCCCAGATTATGATGAACAACCATGTCCGCCAGGTATCAGTAGGTCACCATATAAATAGGTACATTTTGTAGTTAAAAGAACGCTTTTAATTTGAATTGTTAAGACTTACTATGGTTTCATTTGATTTTTTTCTACTAAACTATGATATTACAAATGTATATGCAGGGGCCACCAATAGTTGCAAGTGACACTATTCCACATCCCCACTTTAGTTTCATGTTTCCATCCTCTCCCGTGAGTCACCCGCCTCGCTTCCATCCAGACCCCTCCCTCCGTCCACCCCTTCCATTCCATCCAACGTCCCTTCTCTATCCATACTCCCCCTAGTCCACCCTCCCCCCACCATCCAGCCTCCCCCATTCGTTAACATCTCTCAATCTATACATCCTCCCCCATTCATCCACACCCCCCCCCTGTATATCCATCCTCCCCATTCATCCACACCCCCCCTTCCATCCAGATCCCCCCTTCATCAACAACCCCCCTTGTATCCATCCTCCTCCCTCTATCTAGGACTTCCCTCCCATTCACCATCCCTCAACATCTGTAATATCCCTTTTTCAAATTTTATTAAAATGCCCAATTTTCCACTTTTTTCCTTGGTTCGACCTTTGACTAGTTTCGATCTCTAGGTCCCAAATTTGCCCCAAATGATCCCAAATCTTCTGAGAAGGTATATGAATGATATTAGAACATAAATATGTGTTTTAGGGATGCCTTTGTACCTTTAAAACACTTCTGCAAATACTCTTTCAATTCTGGTCAATGTAGGTAACTTTACTAGTAATTTGCCTTTGACTAGTATTGGTCTCTATGTCTCGAATTGACTCCAAATGCATTCAAATCTTCAAGGAAGGTGTATGAATGATATTAAGACTTGAATATTATGTTCAGGGATGATATATGGCCACCAAAATACCTCTGCAAACTCTCTTAAGATTCTGGACCAAGTATGCAATTTTACTAGTAATTTGGGGTTCAAATCCCCCTGGGGTAAGTATTGAAAATGGCTTCCCAAATGCCTCCAAAGCCACTCAAATTTATGAACAGAGGTAGGAAATGTATTAAGGATGTTATTAAGGTCTCATGTGCACCATTAATTGATTATTATATCTGTTCCAACCCTCTCCCATTCAACTGCAAAAATCACCAATTCGACCCTTGGGGAAATGGCACTATTTCTTCTCCCAGTGCAATTAAACTAAGTAAAAATACTTCAAATGCTCAAGTACAGTACATGAAACTTGTAAAATACATCCATGGCAGTCCATTAATCACAAATTCATCAGAGAATCATCCATTCATTCGAAATCATCATCAACACATTGGTTCACAACAAGGTAGTGGGGAAATGGCATTGTTCTTCCACTAAAAATGAGATTTATACATTTCTACTTGGAATTTCGACCTGAAACTTTTTGGAGATGAAGAACAGAGTATTTAATTCATATTACAAAAGAAATGGGGCATTAAAAGCTTCCCCAAAGAGTACAATAGCTCACCAAAAACGCCCTCCCTCAAGGATCAAGAATATGCCATCAAAACCGGAAATGGTTGAAGGAGTGAGCTGCAATAGAAGAAACCATGAGCTGCCCTGTAGCTTACACCTGCAAATAAAGACTCCATTAAAGCTCCAAATGAAAGGTCTGAATGGCCTTTCCAATTACCAACTTGGATGGGAATCTTTCACCCTCGAAATTGGCTAAGGCAAGAAACTAGTCATCCACTAGCTCTCCCTCTTCACAAATGCAATTGCAAATTCTACAAATGATCAAAAGCTGGTTTCCTTCTTTGTTATTGACATTTATAAACTTCTAATGTCCTCCATGGGTCGAATTCCTTCCAAGAGACTCATGCCAACTCAAGTTGGGAAGAGATTCCAAAGAATGCCACTTGTACAACAATTCCTAGTCTCCCACTTCCACCAAATCACATGTGGAAGCATCTTAGCTGCCCTAACACCCTTGAGCGCCCTCTTGGAGTCTATTTTTAGCCCTGACATGTCATATATGTCATATGTCAGCCTTCAGGTCTGATTTGTGTCATAGGTGTCATAGCATCTTCATCATTGTTGTCATAGAGCTAGGGAATCTAGCCCAAGTGTCTCACTAGCTCCAAATTGCCTCTTCCTCTTCCATGGGAGTTACTCTTCCTCTATATTTCGACCTTGGATGAGTCATGCAATGAATAATACCTTTTGGACTCCCCCAATTATGTTACCATTCACCTTGAATTCGAATTGGTGAGAGAATGATGCCAAATGTAGTGGGGAAATCTAGCCATATGTGGGTCCCACTTCCTCCATGTGTCTTCATCATGAAATGCCACTTTGATTTTCACTTGTATATATTTATTTAGCTCCTTTATTAAATATTTATTCCATTCTAATGTTCAAACATCCTTTATTATCCCCATTATTCCAAATCCCAAAGCTTCCACCCCAAACCTAGGAAACTAGTAATTTTCCTCCTTGGCAATTATTTGACCTTTAGCATCAATTTGACAAACTCTAATGAATAGGGCTAATGTGATTAGGCCATTGTGACCCAATGCCAAATTTGGGACATGACAAATCCTCCCTTCCCAATATTGCTTGTCCTCAAGCAATTTTAAACATGGGTGTTGAAGAACCTGCTTTCTGTATAATTCTTTGAAGTTGCCATTGAATTGCCCAACCTTGAGTCTTTGAGTTTCCATGAAGATTTTAGAGAGGAACCACCATGCTTGCTGCTGCACTACTCTGATAAAAATAACTTTATTAAGTGGGGAAATCCATCTCCCATACTGCTTGTTTCCCAAAAAAAAAATTTGAAAGCAATGAGATAAAAATTATTCCAGGGTCCCATTGCTTGTATTGCACCCCAATAATTAAGAGTGCTCTCCAACCCACACCATTAGTTAAGAGGATTCCTGGATCCCATTTTCTTGTATGCATCCTTCCAAACATCATGAGTACCAAATATATATCATCAAAGTACATAACAACATAATGAAAATGTACATCAAGGATATGCTTCATCAAAGAGTCATGAAAGTGCTTATACCTCCAAGCAAGTAGACCACCATTTTCCAAGTGCATACAAGCTTCAAGTGACCAATCAAATCTGCTCCAATGACATAGGTGAGGATCCCATGTCCTATAATGCTGCTCCAAAAGGATGTGATATGCATCAAAATATTCAACCATGTATTCTTTCATCCAAGAAGTGAATGAAGAATCTCCACTAAAATATGAACCAAATAGTGAGCAGAAAAAACGAGGAGACTTCAAATGACTCAAAGAAGTCTCACCCATACATCCCTGAATGTGAGAGTCATAAAGATATAACAAAGTATGTGTCTTGCAACAAAAATGTTCGCCAATCATAAATCTATTCTTCCAAGTGTTGGATGAAGTTCGTCCAACATCAAATGAATCAAGTGTTGAGTAAGAAAAACCATGAGTCTTCAAGTGACTCAAATGCATATCATAGGTGCATCCATGTAGATTTGCATCATCACAAAGTGACAAATAATGTTGCTTCAAATGTGAAGAAGAATGTGCTCCAACCATGTCATCATAAAAAGTAAATCTAGGAGTTCCATACTCCTCATGTGGCACCATCAAAAAGAACCCTTTCACCCATACTTCATTGAGACTAATGTTGCAAAACATGGAATTGTAGGATGTAGGAGAATGAACCAAATCACCCAAATGATCAAAAAGTACAGAAGTTTCATCATGGGAAGGATCCATATGGGTACTATCATGCAGCTCCTTCAAAAGTATGAACTCTTTGTCATAGTTTGGTTCCAATGTAGAGGAATCATGCTTTTCTTTAAAAATTGCATAACCTTCATCAAGAGACAATTCAAGTTCCTCTTCCACCACATCAAGTGTTTGGATCTCTTCAAGTTCATCTTCAAACACATTAAGCACATTCAAATTCCCACATTTCTCATGATCCACCATGTCATGAGAATCCTCCAAACAATCTACCATTTGACAATCTGAAACATAGGAGGAAAAACAAGTATCTTGCAACTTTTCAAGAAGTTGCTCATTTTGAATTGTGAGCTTATGAATATCCTCATTATTCTTCAAATATGCATCATGTAACAATTCATTAAGCTCAAACAAATGGTTTCTATCAAAAAGCAAAGACATGAAATTACCTTTGATATGGCACATTGCTCTTTGAATCTTCTCCATGTCTTCAAGGAAAGATGTTTCCTCCAATGATGTAGCTCTCCAACAAGAATTTGACACCAATGCTTGAGTGTCATGGAGAATTATGAGGGACTCTTGGATCTTATTTTCATTCATCTTTAAGGACCCTTCAAGAAAATGAGGCTCTTGCAAATGAACCTTCTCATCTTCTTCAATTTTGCTTGGACCAACTTCATGAAGCTCAAGTGGTGATGGGGAAGTTGATCTTGGTTCTTCTTCAACTGCTACAAGGTATTCATTATCATGCTTAATGGAACTTGGGCTTGCAGCAATACTTTCAAAGGTGATCTCTATGTCACCAACATAGAGGTGTGAGCACCCATCAGTAGGTACTCCTTCATAGTTTAAGCATCCATCAGTAGAAGCTCTTTGGTTCATGTCTAAGCTAGAAGGTGTCTCAAAATGATCTTCCATATTTTCAATAGAATCTTCTTCATGATCTTGTGATGTCTCTTCCTTTTGCTCCTTCAAGCAAGCTGATGCATTTTTCCCCTTGGTTTCCTTAAAATCAATAATTTTTTCCACAAGTTCGATAGAAAACAATTCGAATCCTTCCTTAAGTTGCTTGGTAATATCTTCAAATATTGTTTTCATAATTTTTATATGCTCCTCACCATCATATGAGGCTCCCTTTTCATCCCTAGTCATAGTTTCCTCAAAAAAATTTGCTCTTCTTCTCCTACCCTTTTTTTTGTTTTCTTCAACAAAAGCACTTTTGGTTTCAATATCTAATGGTGGTACCTGAATTATTGTCCTCATGAATATTATACCACATCAGGTGCCAAGATCATGCTCTGATACCACTGTAATATCCCTTTTTCAAATTTTATTAAAATGCCCAATTTTCCACTTTTTTCCTTGGTTCGACCTTTGACTAGTTTCGATCTCTAGGTCCCAAATTTGCCCCAAATGATCCCAAATCTTCTGAGAAGGTATATGAATGATATTAGAACATAAATATGTGTTTTAGGGATGCCTTTGTACCTTTAAAACACTTCTGCAAATACTCTTTCAATTCTGGTCAATGTAGGTAACTTTACTAGTAATTTGCCTTTGACTAGTATTGGTCTCTATGTCTCGAATTGACTCCAAATGCATTCAAATCTTCAAGGAAGGTGTATGAATGATATTAAGACTTGAATATTATGTTCAGGGATGATATATGGCCACCAAAATACCTCTGCAAACTCTCTTAAGATTCTGGACCAAGTATGCAATTTTACTAGTAATTTGGGGTTCAAATCCCCCTGGGGTAAGTATTGAAAATGGCTTCCCAAATGCCTCCAAAGCCACTCAAATTTATGAACAGAGGTAGGAAATGTATTAAGGATGTTATTAAGGTCTCATGTGCACCATTAATTGATTATTATATCTGTTCCAACCCTCTCCCATTCAACTGCAAAAATCACCAATTCGACCCTTGGGGAAATGGCACTATTTCTTCTCCCAGTGCAATTAAACTAAGTAAAAATACTTCAAATGCTCAAGTACAGTACATGAAACTTGTAAAATACATCCATGGCAGTCCATTAATCACAAATTCATCAGAGAATCATCCATTCATTCGAAATCATCATCAACACATTGGTTCACAACAAGGTAGTGGGGAAATGGCATTGTTCTTCCACTAAAAATGAGATTTATACATTTCTACTTGGAATTTCGACCTGAAACTTTTTGGAGATGAAGAACAGAGTATTTAATTCATATTACAAAAGAAATGGGGCATTAAAAGCTTCCCCAAAGAGTACAATAGCTCACCAAAAACGCCCTCCCTCAAGGATCAAGAATATGCCATCAAAACCGGAAATGGTTGAAGGAGTGAGCTGCAATAGAAGAAACCATGAGCTGCCCTGTAGCTTACACCTGCAAATAAAGACTCCATTAAAGCTCCAAATGAAAGGTCTGAATGGCCTTTCCAATTACCAACTTGGATGGGAATCTTTCACCCTCGAAATTGGCTAAGGCAAGAAACTAGTCATCCACTAGCTCTCCCTCTTCACAAATGCAATTGCAAATTCTACAAATGATCAAAAGCTGGTTTCCTTCTTTGTTATTGACATTTATAAACTTCTAATGTCCTCCATGGGTCGAATTCCTTCCAAGAGACTCATGCCAACTCAAGTTGGGAAGAGATTCCAAAGAATGCCACTTGTACAACAATTCCTAGTCTCCCACTTCCACCAAATCACATGTGGAAGCATCTTAGCTGCCCTAACACCCTTGAGCGCCCTCTTGGAGTCTATTTTTAGCCCTGACATGTCATATATGTCATATGTCAGCCTTCAGGTCTGATTTGTGTCATAGGTGTCATAGCATCTTCATCATTGTTGTCATAGAGCTAGGGAATCTAGCCCAAGTGTCTCACTAGCTCCAAATTGCCTCTTCCTCTTCCATGGGAGTTACTCTTCCTCTATATTTCGACCTTGGATGAGTCATGCAATGAATAATACCTTTTGGACTCCCCCAATTATGTTACCATTCACCTTGAATTCGAATTGGTGAGAGAATGATGCCAAATGTAGTGGGGAAATCTAGCCATATGTGGGTCCCACTTCCTCCATGTGTCTTCATCATGAAATGCCACTTTGATTTTCACTTGTATATATTTATTTAGCTCCTTTATTAAATATTTATTCCATTCTAATGTTCAAACATCCTTTATTATCCCCATTATTCCAAATCCCAAAGCTTCCACCCCAAACCTAGGAAACTAGTAATTTTCCTCCTTGGCAATTATTTGACCTTTAGCATCAATTTGACAAACTCTAATGAATAGGGCTAATGTGATTAGGCCATTGTGACCCAATGCCAAATTTGGGACATGACAACATCCCCCCTATCCATTTCAGTTCAATACCCCCTATCATACAACCATTAGGGGTTCATCGTCCACAAAATCCTCCTCCACCCCATACCACCATGCCCTCTTCCACCATATCTTCTTCAGTTCCCGCCACTATTATGGAAGCTACTATTCCAGTATCCATTGATGTATCTACAGTGGTTGCACCCATAGTTCCTCCAACTACATCTGCTCCCCCCCCACAATGACCGCATCGGAGCAGGTTATCTAGCCAATTGCTCCACCTACTAGCCTTGAAGCCAGTCATGTCCATTGTTGGATGTGTTCACAGTGAGAATCAAGTTAATTTATGAAAATATTTTGATGCATTAACGAAAATTAATTTAAGAAATTACTATTTTTCAATGAAATGATTTCCGTAAATGTTGTAGGGTGGCATTTCTGAGAGGCTCAGTAGATCGAGGACACCTGCCTCACATCTCCCACTCCCATCAGCGGTGATTTATTTAAGATTTGAATTCTACATTCATTTTATAAATGTGGTAAATGTTACAAATGCTTGAAAATGATGGTATCTTATATCATTTGTTTCAAATCCTGGAGAGACAGTCTACTCCTAGACGGAAGAAGGCCTGATATACCACTATCTCCAAGAAGTTGAAGATTGATTTTGGAGATGCGCCTAGGAGTGACGGGGGTGGGAACAATGCTTGACATACCATGTTATGCACATTAGCCATGATGTGGCATTTTTGGGCACCAGTTTCGATGTACTTGGTATCCACGACACGATTTTCCATGTATTTTGGATCTATGGCATGAGTTGTCGGACTTTGTATAGGGCACGAGTTGCCATTGTGTGTACATTGGGAACCATGTTCCACTGTTTGCAAAAAAAAAAATGTTTGGACGAGTTTTGTAGCTTTGATGTACATGGATTTTCAGTTATGTGATTTATATCCATGTTTTCTATATGTGTATCTTGTTGTCTCTTGTTGTTTGTAGTTTCCTAATAAACAACATCATGCTTATAAAACAAATGGTTGAGTTTTTTTATGGCTTTTGATATGATTTCCTTCGTTTAGGTTTAAGTGTTACATTAGATTTAGAATTGACATAATGAATATTATTTCAATTGGTTTATATTATGAAATGTATTTTGATCGTAAAATGTCATTCTAATAAGATCCAACTAGTTTGTATACATCACAATGCAAGGATGAAAGTTAGATGGCAAAATTCAACACATTGAGTAGTTATTGGAGAAATTTTATGGGGCCCTTGATATGATGACTAGGGAGATACTTGACCTTTTCCTATACCTTATTATTTTGACAAGTTTTGCTAATGTGTTTTCATTGCATATGAAATTGTTGTGTAAGTGATGAACGATAATGGTGATCTTCCCAAATACCAAAAGGTTCCTTATGTTTGTTGAAAATGTGATCTCGATTTCTTGATGAAGAGAATTTAAGTGTATACTTTATTGTTTGAAACATTCCCTAGACTCCATGATATTTTGATTTATTGAGTTCTCTCTAGATCAACGAAGGATTCCCCTTGTGTACCTACCACCCCTAGACACCCCCCTTGTGTACCTACCACCCCTAGACACCTCCCTTGTGTACCTACCACCCCTAGTCATTTACACACAAACACACACAAGTTAGATTCACATAATTATATTTGCACACATTAAATATATACACATACATATATATTTACACTACAAAAACCTACACACATAAAAAGATTTATAAATTAACATACAAAAAACACATGCACATAGGAAAATATCTATGCACACATACAGTAAATTTACAAAAATTTGCACAAAGAAAACCATACAAATATTAGTATAAAATAACAAACAACATCATATTTTTAAACACAATTACACAACTAAATATCACATTCAAATATTTTGAATTTTGAATTATTCATTAGGTTATAAAGGCACCTTCTAGGGACCAAGGTTCATGAATGATGCCCTGAAGCATTACAATGACCCATCAAGTTGATCATTTTTCCTAAGCAATAAATATATATTTCTAGCCTTGAGATGTTGGTCTCCCTCCTCGAATCATGTTTATGGATTTGAGGTCCACCCATAAAGCTCAAAAACTACTAATGGTGTCCATACTATCATTCAAATATTTAATTTATACTAGACCAATCTTATGTGGTTGGTTAAGGCTTCACATTTTCCCTATACTTGGAAACTTCTTGTAGAGCCTAAGATCAAGGTTTCATCACTTGATCATGTTTAGTGCCATAAAATTCATACTAAGTGCTAAAATACTCCTAGTTAAAGCCATATCATTTATTGGAGGCTAAACATATCCTTGTCATTTGAATCCCTTTTCATGGTTGTGAAGCTATGTAATTAATACACCTGTAAGGTTGAAGCCTTGGGCTTCCCTTCCCTTCGAAGCTTTATTTTTATTAAGGTTTGCATTCATCCTCCCAACCATGTACAAGGCCCTAATATCCATAAATGGTTCTCAAAAGATCCTAATGAAGTATGTATCAACACTTGGGAGCCAAAGAACCCTAATACATGTTCTATATGGTAGTTTGAAAGCTCCTTTCTTTCCCTTGATCGCTCAGTTTGTGCATTCAGGGAATAACTCCTAAGTTTCCTACATTTACCATGTATCGATTCATGACTTGTATACGGGGATCAAAAATTGCATGTGCTTAACCTATTCATCTTGTATTCCCAAATAGAGAAAAAATGCACCTAGTAGATGCCAAGTGTTATGGTCTAAGACCTTGTGCATGGTCATTAAGACCTAGAAGCTTCTCTTAGGACCTATGGGCTACATTTCATCCTTTGACCACTTCCATATACTAAGAACAAATTTTGGGGTTCAAAACCTCCAAATAGTGTCCATATCCTCATGAATAAGCTAAATATTCACAGACATATCTAGGCCCTCAACAACCAACACTTGGTGTTCATAACCTCCTAATCATATTTGAATATGCTCATATGGAGGCCAAATATCCCTCGATCCTATATGTGTTGTGATTTGACACATCATTCTTGGTCCTAAATGCATAGAAGCCTTGTTTAGGACATACGGAATATGTTTCCTCCATTGAACATGTTCATGGTCCCAAAACCCATACCTAATGTACACAACCTACTTATTGCATCTAGGTAAACCATCAAAGGAAAAGGTTACCCTTCAGAGGTCAACTATTATTCTTTAAGGCGTTATCCATGGATCGGGATGTTTAGAATCGATTCTTACAACGTAAGCCTCAAATTTTCTACCTTAATCATGTCCAAAGAACTCACCTCCAAATATACTGCTTAAAAAATCCTAATGGCTCACATTTCAACCCTTGAAAATAATTATAACCTAGGGAGTTAATGTGGTTGCCAGGATTTTACCTACCATAAAAACTAATTAATGCCATATATGTTGTCATGTCATAAGAATGTGTGCACTTTTGTAATGTGTCTATCGCATTTATAATGAATACAAATTATTCTTGTTATAAAAAAAAGGGAAACCAACCTTATTTTATGCAAACCAAAACTTACTTGTCTCTTATAGAATCATCTCTCATAAACACTATTGCTCCAATACAAATTTTCTAATGTTTTTTACAATTGTCTCTTCATGTTTTGTTGATTTATTATTGCATTTGGTCCTTCTAAAGATTTGTAATTGACGCAATCAAGCACAAAAGTTTGACCGCATCAATTTGTACATAAACAACATGCACATATACAAATATCTACACATACATACATACATAAGACCATTCACATACACAATAAATAAACCCTAGATTGCAAAAGGCCATGCCAATCTTGATTAAGGGCATAATTTATGATCTGAAGGCTCCCGGGAGAGTGTGGCCATCCTGAACATGTCCACAATGGCTATATGCACATGTGGGAGCTGAAAGAATCCAATTTTGCTCGTCGTTTTGGGCTCCGTGCCCCTAGAGCAAATCCTCAAAGTGTCCCTGAGTGGCCACGGGGTGCCTAGAAAAAATTCTCATAGCACCAAAACCGTGACTCTAGTCGCAAATCCATCGATTCCAGTGAATTCAGGACCCTGGGTTTCAGCCAGCCCCACCCCCCCCACACCATGCCTCAATGTCATGTCCCCTCTCATCATTCCAAACCATAGAGGGAACATGACCAACATACCGGGCTTATTGGCAATCTCAACCCCATACATTACTTCAAAAATTCATGGATAAATAAAACTTCTATGTGCAAATACATACTCAATATAAACACAGTGGAATTAAATCATATTTGCACACACACAAACATAAATGCATCAGCATATCTATGACAAGCATATGATGAATCAACATGCAGAGAATTCAATCTAGTTCTCATGCTATGCACATACTTCATGTCAATTTCATTAAGATAATCATTTTACTTCACTAACATGGACAATTAACATTTAGAACAAAACACATAATGATCATAATTTAAACCACATAGTCTACTTATCTTTGAGATGAAGTTGTCCAAACAACTGCCTATGTGAGAGCAACGTTCCACCCAACCATAGATCTCTATCCATCCTATATTCTTTCAGCTGAGAGATCACCCGCGAGCTGGGTTGTGTATCCACTAAGGAGGAACTAAATAGGCTCACTCACAGCCATGGTTTTGCACAAAGAGTCATGCTAAGCCAACACACAGTTGGGTTTATCAAGCATGTAGAGAAAAATGAGGAGGATGCTAAGCCAGTGAGCTCAACCACAAAGCTACAGGCATCTCAAATTAACTCAACAGTCATGGCACCCACAATACCTACCACGCCCAACACAAGGAAGGTCCCCTTTTCTGCTGCACAGTCCCTCAGTCATCTCTTCCCTCTAGTGATCTTTAGGGTGGGCATAGAAAGGTCCAGCTGCTAATTCCTTGAGATTCTAGCATTCACTGGGTTTATTAAGCAAACCCAACCTCTGCTCAGTCATTCACACTTGGATTTGTCACAATTTTTCCATCAATTAACTCAATCCCGTCACTGGATTTCTCAGCTATAAAAACTGGGTTTTTCTATGGATTTAGGGGTATCTAATGCTCTCAAATTCACCCCAAGGTTCATATCTATGAATCCCCCATTGGAATTTACTGTCAACACAAAATTCTGAGTGTTTATGGCTCTTCAAAACGTGGGTTCTTGCAAAGCTGCGATTTCTGATTTTTTTCTCACTACTGGGAATTTGTAATGGCTGAAAACTGATGCTGGGATCTTCCATAATGGAATGGGAATGAGAAAGAACCCATTTGCATGAGGTAGAGTGACTTGTGGTACAAGAAAAATAGAGCCCATACCTACCATACGAATTTCTGGGCTTCCCATGCTCCATTGAAGCCATGGACTGAATTCTTCAAAAACTTCCTTACAACAGAATTAAATGTCAACAAGGGAAGTTAAATGGGTTCACAAGATGACATTGGTAGCATATGGTTCATCCCCATAACCCCCTCACCACTCCCTAGTGGATACACATGGCCCCTTCTCATTCGTTGCTACCATAGTCAATTTTGGTATTTTATTGCAATATCAAATATTTACATCATTTACAATATTCCATGGCTTAATAGCTCATGGGTAATAAAATATCAAATACTTGTCCATTTAAAATAAAATCCGAACATAAACTAGCGCGGCCTTGGCCTTGATCTCCACGCTAGGGAAACATACATTGCATGTATACAATATTTACATTAAAAGCCAATATTTCATAAGGGTCATGTAACATACCCATTACTTGAAAAATTTTATGTTTGAGAAAAACATTATCTTAACTTTTATTGTAAAGTTTTATATTTGGCCAAGTGGCCAAGGATGACTGTAATTGCACAATATTATTATTTAATAAAATAAAATAGGAGACACTCATCGAAAGAGACTGTTGAAAGAGTGTTTACTGACCCACTAGGTGGAATGGAATCCGGGGTAGAAGACAATGGACAAGTGGAAGCATCAGGAACTCAGTAACTAGCTATTGTTATGGGACAACTCCCTTGAATTGTGGTCAAAGTTCCCTGAAATATGGGACTGGAGCTTGAGGCTCATTTATTTGGAAACTGACCACTAAAAGACCTAGGCATCTTTATAAGCCATCAAATTTGAGCAGAGGCTCACACTTTTTCTCACGAGAAAATTTACCTTATGGTTATGAGGTATGCACACAAGAGATTCAATGAGGGGAAGCTACGTTTTGAGTTGTAGTGTAAGTCTGTTTCACTTATGCTGAGTGCAAAGGTTTATTTTGAGGTGTATTGCAAGCCTCCATGGATTGCTAAAAGTACAACCGGAGTGCCTTGCTTCTACACAGAGTCTTCTACCTAGTCGTCCAGTAAACAGGCTCGGGGGTCCAAAGGAGCAAGTGATATTGGCTACTTCTTCTAGAGAGGGTTGGGAGGAACGGGCCTCTTTGGGTGTTTGTCCACCCTATCTACATTATTAGGTTTTACTTTTTATTTCATTTCTAGTAATTATAACTTATTGTATTTCTGGGTTATTGTTTCTAGATATTGTTAGTTATTACTGTTCAGATTGAAATGAATGATTTCTAAAGTGTATGAAGAAGTAATATGATAAGATAGATTAAATTACTTCCCTGCATTTTTCCACACATTGTCTTTGTGTTGTACTCTAGTGTAGGTAAGGGTGTTTAAAAATAGATAAATGATATGCAATAGATAGAATGATTGAATAGAAAAACTTTGTTATGTTTCCTTATCTATTTACAATTGCAAATAAAATCCCTTATGTTTCAGTCTTGAAAAACATAGCAACATTTATTCTGTTTATACATGGTAATTACATTCGCAGTAATAGAAGTAAAAATACATAATTATTTCCATATTTCTGCATAAACTAAAGGTTCAGTATAGGTTAACTATTCTTTGCCGAAGACAAATAATATATATAGCCTCTTACTATTGTCTTTTCATTCAAATTTCCTATTAAGACATATTAGCATTCTGCATTTTATACACTAGCAGTATCGAAACATTTACTGTGGATTTCCATCAACTATTATGACTTGAATCTACTGCAAACTAGATTGAAAACATAAATCAAATAAACGCAGAGAAACTTTTATTCAGACGAATGTCCTAAGTCTCAAACCCTAGCTATTTTAAAATAAAAACTTTTCTTCATTTATCAAAATCGAAATAGAAACTCCAAGACAAAGCTCGATTTTAGTCCACCCCTGACAGGTTACACAATTTATTTAGGAACTCGAAACCATTATCATTTATATAGATACGGTAATCAGAACAGTAACTAGTGTTGAGTAGGGTTTTCACAACTAGCCTTATGGCCGTAATCCCTAAACTATTCTAAATACAGAAAGCATTTCAACAGGTTTTCAAATAAGGTATTGTTCCCTAGATAACATACAATATTAATAAAGTTACAATATGAATATGTTAAACATATAGAATACTTTGCAAAACCTTAATGCCGAAGCATCCGAAAAGAATTACGACAGGATGGAGTCGCGGGTTCGACCCACAGAAATTACCAAAATGTACAAACATAACCAAACACATATTACCACGAAGTCCTTCAACCATTACTTTTAGAAATATCAAAATGATGATAGCAAACAAATCTCTTATAACCTTTCAACAACACAACGAATATCTTTGTTTCTGTTTACAAATAGTTATCATCTATTACTGCTGAGAGCTCTCTTTTCAACTTAAAGACTTTAACCATTCATTACACAAAAACCTAGCCTCATTTGGAATTTACAGTACATCGAAAAGAAACAAAATGAGGTTTATATAGTTCGAAACCCCAACAGTATTCCTTTAAACAAAAATTCAAGTTCTTATACCATAATTGTTACCATTTCAATTCTTCGAAATGTCGGGATAAACCCTTTAGCAAACACTGTAAACGCAATAGTAGCTTGAGGATTCAATCCTCCCTACCCTAACTATTCGCCATACGGCTTACAACATTACAACAGCGGTGTAATCCATAGCTAAACCACGAGACCAAAGATTCGGCTAAAACCAAATAAGGACCAGCATTTTTCCAAGTCACACCTCACGAGAGAATCACCGAGGCTTACCAGTTTAAGCTCTGTTCCCCATTGTTTAGCACATACAAAGCCAAAGCTGAGGAGTAACCTATCAATTCAAACATAAATTGTGGTTAAATCTTTGAAAATGAAACTAAAAACTTAAAAACACATGCTAATGTACATTATCAATCTCGTGGAAACCAGAGAAGGTTTAACAAGTTACCTTTCAAAATAAGAACCTTGCTTCTTGTCTAGACACTCCCATAACTATGAACACTGGAGATACATCAACTTCTAATCTTACACAACAAGCCTTAACACATGTCTGGTTTGGATTTTCAAACCCTGAGAGAGTTTTCACAGCCACAGGTTGAGGTATCGAAACATGGGAGGTGCTTCCAAACCCTGCTAACAAACCCTAGGAACTCGCAGGCTTGTCGGCCTCTCCAAAACCCCACTCCCTGCCAAATGAATGCCAATATTATGCTCTTGTCGAGGTAAGTCCAAAGATGTTAGGGTTAGCATCACTACTAAGGAAACCAAGTGATGAATTTCCACGGGGGACGACACTAGACATTCCACCCACAACACTTTAATGCACTTTTATTACCATATCTACCGTATACATCACACCTTCCATCGCATCATAACCAAGTTTAGGTTTCGGTATTGCATGGATTACAACCATACTATAGTATGGATATGTTTTATCAAAGGTCAAACTACTATCCTTTATGTTATCCAAGTGTTACATAATGGTTGCTAGTAGAGCATAACCAAGGTTAAGGTTCGACCACCAACATGACAAGACTTACAAACATAATGTATTATGGTTATTTTCCATCCTAAAGTCAATTAAACATTGCATGTTTCCAACCTTGCAAATAAAGTATTACGTAGGTCACCTTTTAAATCAAACCCTTGTATATAGTATAACGACCATAAAGCACATATAAAAACTATTGCTTAGATAGTGTTATAATGATCTAATAACATCCATTGTATAAATTAATAGAAAGAAGTGTATATAGTGTATAGTTTACAACTATACACTATTGTCTAATCACCATAATAACATTATTAGATAGGTTATGGATATAGTGCATAAGATCAAAAGGTAGGTTTAGTATTATAGTGTTAGCACAAAAGCTTAGGCTATGATTCTTTTCATACATAGTTGCATGATATAATTCATATCAAAGAAGTTTAATGCCTTTAGCCTTGAAGGATAAGGTAAATACTTTGTTTTATGACTTAGTAAAACACAAGTGTAATAGCAATAAACACAATTTCTGAGACAACTGGAACTATATAGTATGCAGATTATAACTGAAGAATAAACTAGATTAGATCTCACCTTGGAATACTGCGAGTTACTCTATTTCCTTTTTATAAACTTGAAGGCTAACTACAGATTATTAGGATCTCTTTTTACACTTCAAAAATAGTAGTGCTCTTACCTGCGATCTACGACAGAGGTTCAAATGCTTTAGCTAAAATAGCTAAGTAAGCCTTGGGGTGCCCATAGGACCCCTACATCACCAACAAGACAGTAAATAGTTAGCACATATAATGAATCCAGTATCAAGTCTATAAAGTATCAACAACTACATAAGAAATCATAACTGATCTAGGATGCATGATTTGAGGTAACAACATCCAACAATAACATACTATAGACATAAACACATTTCACATATTTCTGTAATACATTATACACACATTTTCAACGTAACATGTCTAGAACAATGTGACGTCTAGTTAAACAAACAAACATTTATTATACTTCCACACGGTAATTATAGCGCTTAATGCTACTCTGAAAAATTTTAAATTTTTGTGATTTTTGGGATGTTACATGTGGTATCAGAGCGTGAGTTCAAACTCTAGGCCTGAAATAGTCTCACGTGCGCAAAACAAAAAATGAAAACAGAAAATTTCATTACTAACTTTTATTTAAATTTGTTTCTGTACAGAACAACTTGACATTTAAATTGCAGGTATGGACATACCAGAAGAATCAGCAGAGGAAAAATCTCCTCATAATGAATGTAATAATAACGAACATGAAAATATTAATGAAGAAATCTACGTAGAACTTAATGATCAACCATCTGAATTATTACGCAGTGTTAAGGACTTAAAAACTGAAATAAGAAATGTTAAAGAAGAAAACGAACGAATTTTAAGAGCACAAGAAGAGTTAAACCAAATTTTACTAGACAAGTACCATCAAGATGAAAAAGATAAGAGAACAGAAGTAAAATATGAATCAGGAACAATGTTCTACAAACACAGAGATAAGAAAATGAAGTACTATAAAACTAAAAGTAACTCTTCTTCTGAATCTGATGATAAAACTTATCGTAGAAAATATAATTCTGATCAGGACAGCAGTGGCGTGACTATGGTCCTAAGAAAAGACGTAAAAATTATGAACAAATTTCAGGAGAGTTTAAAAAGATAAGACCTCCAACTTTTAATGGCGAAAATGAAAAGGAAGAGGCAGCTGAAGCATGACTGTCCGATATGAAGAAGTATTTTCAGATTTACGATTACTCATCACAATTAAAAGCTAAGATGGCCATATACAATCTGACCGGAAGGGCAGACATTTTGTGGCAAGATATCAAGAGAGTTAAAAGTCTTAAAGACAAGAATATAAAATGGAGTACATTTAAGAAAATGTTTAAGAAAAAATTTGTATCTGAACAGTATTACGAAGATAAGTCAAAAGAATTTTATGATTTAAAATTGCGTTCTATGACGATGAAGGAGTTATGTAGCAAATTTCTCAGCTTTTTAAGGTATGTACCTTACCTAGCTGAAGAAAAACCTAAGATACAAAGGTGTAACATCCCCAAAATTAGAAATACTGAAAATTATTCAAGGGTAAAAGAAACTTTTACTGAATGATTTGTACAAGGAAATTTCATTGACTAGTCCGACAATATTTCCAGAAAACAATCGATAATGATTATTATTTTTAAAAGAACATATTAACTTGCCACATCCCACAATTAACCAAGTCCACAATTGATTTAACATAGTAATTCATATCTGAACATTTAACCACTTTGCGAACTTTGTCGTGAATATACTTGCCTGAACTAAGACAAGAAATCCATCATATCGTAATAAACCAATTAACATATAAATATTATCAAGCAAACATTTGACAAGTACCCTTACACATCGATATAAACCATAAAGCATCAATAACCCATAAAAATGCATGAAAGGGGAAAGAGACAAAGATATACATGTGGTTCACCCAAAACCTTGGGCTACATCCACCAGGAAGGTCGCATATATTTCATTTATCAAAAGAGATTTACATCTGCAATACACAGGATTCCATCTCATTTTGTAATCTTCCCCTGCCACTCTTATCACGAGCATCTCAAGGACATTCAACACTAACCAAAGATCTATTCTTTGGTAATTATTAACTCACAAACTCAAGATGTAATATCCCTCCTTGTTAATAGGGCACAAGGAGGGCTTCCCCGATCCCTCCATTTGTGTATCCATAGGTTAGATTGTTTTTGTTTTGGTGAAATTGCACTAAGTGCATTTCAGAAATGTAACCTCTGCCTCGTCTGCGTGTACAGCGTGTCCTTATTCCAGATTACTGTTGTTGGGAGTAATGGGTTTTCTCCTTTATACCTTGTTGGTTGTCTGGCACGGAACGGTTGCATATTCTAGTTATATATATCTGCGAAACATGAACATATATATTAAATTATCGTTGCTAATAGCATGCCTATTAGTTTATATATTTAGAACAGAGTGTTAATCTCTGGCTTAAAAGGGTGGACATGGATGTATTAGAATTATCGTTGCTAATAGCGTGACTATTAGTTTATATTTTTAGAACAGAGTGTTAACCTCTGGTTAAAAGGGGCACGAACATGATCTATTAAAAGTATCGTTGATAATATCATGACTACTAGTTTATAATTTTTGAGCGGAGTATTGAACTCTGGCCAAAATGTGAGCATTAATATAGGATGGTATTAAAAGTGCATTTTTATTTAAGTTAAATACTAATGCGAATGCCAACAATTTTTATAATACTGAGACATTTTCCTATAAAATTTATGTTATCCTTGACTGTCTGGAAAATGACTACTTATCCGAGGGGCTCGGAAAAGTGGAATTTGGTTAAGGCAACAATGGTGCTGCAGATGTAAACTCTATTTTTATAAATATATGATGCAACATACTTTGAGGACGCAGCCCATAGATTGGGTTATTCACATCGATGCTCTCTTTGCAGAGACTTCGAGCATATGGAAAGAAATTATTGCAACATATGTGTTGCTGGATGTATTTCTCCTCTTGAATAATAAAAAGAAACTATGACCTGCCTTTGTGGACGTAGCCCAGTCGGGGTGAACCACCTATATCTTTGTCTCGATCTTATGTGTGTTCAAATTGGCGTTATTGTTTTGTTCAATGGAATGTTATGTCAACTACTTGTATGTTTTCTTCTGGTGCATGGGTATTGTTGTGTTAGGATGTATCTGCTGAATGATAATGGTCATGAATTAATGTCATGAAGATTTTCTTTGTATGATAATCTTGTTCAGTTAAATGTATGCATTGAAAGAGTAAGAAATCAACAGTAGATGTTTGGAATGTGAAACGTAAATTTTGAAATTTACTAAATCCTGAGATTAAAGATGGGGTCTGTCACAGTTATTTTGTGTCATATGAAATTCTTGGTAATTGATTATGGTTGCTATTTAAATTATATCAGTGTTCGGCTTATGCTGTGTAACATGGGTGTATAATAATCATTTTGTATTGTCGTTTTATTTACGGAAGCATGTCAGACTTATATTCCTCCCACCAGTACATTTCTTTGCAGAGACCATTGCCGTTATGGAAATACATTTATTTCGCTAACTATATAAAGGAAGAAAGTTTTTTTTAAATTTTACCAAATTTACTAACTCGTTTTATAGGGAGATGTTACTTATGGTATCAGAGCTGAGGTTTCAGCACTTGGGCCAATAGGGGCTCAACATAAGGTAAAAAGTATGTAGGTTTTTTAAACTAACAAACAGATTGTTGTTTTGAATGCCGGGAACAGATGGACGAGAGTACATTATCCGATTTCAAAATATGGGATTCCATTACTCGTCGGGTTAAACTGTAAGTATAGAAGTTATACTTCGTTTTTGTCTTGTATTTTGCACTAGGGTGCATACTCGAAAAAAAAAAAAAATAGAAAGTTTATTGGATTGTATGACATTGTATTAGTCTTGCATGGTGGAACAAATGTATAGAAAAAGTCATTCTCATGTTGAAATATTAAAGGTATAGTTACCAATTAAGGGAATTCACTATAATTGGTTTAAATTGAACATTCTAATGGTACTTGTGTGTATTTGAGTATGATGATTTGCATGTATTCGGTCATGAAGGATAGACACGAACTTGTTTTGCAAAGCCTTGTTTAAGGGTCACTGGTATTTCTAATTCTCCATACTAATCTTCTAATTGTTCAATACTAATCATAGATGAATGATTAAAATGTGCTTTGATGATGATGTTTAATTGTTAGAGTATATGTTGAATGATCTTTCATTATTACAAATTCGTCATTCTGTTCGATTGTAGTATGATGGCTCTTCGATTTTCCATATATATAGGCTAGTCTTCTAAAAAAATTCAATGCTAATCTCGAGTAAATGATTAAAGTGTGTCTTGATGGTGTTGTTGGTCGTCCAATCTTACCTGCAAAAACAAAAGTCTATGTCTCAACCCATAAACTTAATCACCTTAAGATGCAAACATGCTTCAAAGAGAAAGTTGCCTTCCTTAACTACTTTCTTTAGTCACAATTGTGTTACACATGATGTAAAAATCATATAGGGGATTTAAGTAATTCTCCTAATACTTTAACGAGGAGGCGTAGTATAAACGCATTTGGGTGATTCTAGTGTTGTCATATAGATCATCCTAAGTATAAAGGGCTTGATATAATAGGTCAAGTAGCATAAATGAGTATCATGACTAAAATGGATTCTACCTTCTACTAAAATTACCTAGGTGAGGGATTAGATAGAAATCTACATGAACTATTCATGCTTTAAAAAGAAATGAGCTTTGTTTTAAAATTACTACCATAAAAGTCAAACTTAGGATATCGTCCATGATTTATGAATGATTGTCTAACAAATAAAGGTAAATGACAATCATAAGACATCAAACATGTGATACTAGGAGAACAAAGACTTATTAAAAATGCTTGAGGAACTTTGTTACCATCATTTGACCAAAGATAGACATTTGTGGAGGTTCATGTATTGTGGAGGTTCACGTATTTTGATTTTGACATAGTTACAATGAATGTTATATGAGGGTACTTTTGTTAGCCATATAAACTTTGTTAATTTAAGGTGATTAGGGATATGCTTATTTGATATAGAACAAGCATTGTAAAGAACTTTGAGTAGAGAAGGTTTTGTAAAATGTTAGTACAGTCAAATAACAAAAGAGGCATGCTGATTTGGGATTTTCATTAAGTCTAAGGTAAGCACGAGTCGCAATTAAGTTTTGCTTATATATTAGTGAGGTTTAGAGGACATTCGAATAGAAGATTAACCTATCTGTTACTGGATAAAACGACAAAGAAATCTTCTTTTGTTATAACCCACTTTGTTTTGTATATATAATGCATATGGTATAATTTTATATTCCAGTGATCTCTACAATGGATGTTGGGATACTTTGAGTGGTTGTTATAAAGGCTATATGATGGAAACTTATAAGATAGAAGCATACCTTGTATGCATAGATACCTTGACAACCTACGTCTTTTCTTTTCCTATTGTATATGAATTCCATGAGATGTTGAGTGTAATACTAATATGTGTTAATACAATTAAATTTGCACCTCGCATATGAGAATCATACTATAAAGATATATGTGGCCACCCTCATGAATGTATGTGATTATCTTTATGAAAGTATATTTGAAGATAATGGGTTGTATGATGAAGACTTATATGATTAAAATAGGAATGGTGTTTGAAAAGGTAAAAGCTAACATCCGAGGTAAAGTAAGCATAATATCCATGGATTATTATAGGAAGAATGTTATGTTGTGTTCAAGGAATTATGTATTAATCTAGATTGCTTAGCAGAAAAGAATGCTTATTACAGATGATCAAGTACGGATATTATAGTATGAAGGATGAATTTCTTACTTACAATATTGAATTTTGTTATATAAAGTGTTGCTAACAGGTGAGCTTGGAAGATGGTCAAAATTCTGTGGAGCTTGTGGAAAGACAAGAGCATAAATATTATGCATGTGAAAAATGAGGGGCTGAGGATTTAGGATCCTCATCAAAACTGTTATTTATTTCTTTTAATTTTGATAATTATTGTTGAATAAAGAACTAGACCCAAATGGGTCAGAGAAATCGTATGGTTATAAAAGGGTAATATGACTAAATCATTGATAAATCCGTAAGAGATTTTCCCAGACTCAAGTGAGGAGGCTTGTGGGGAAATAAATTCCGGGACTCAAGCAAGAAGGCTTGAGGGGAATTGTGTAAAGAGTGTCATAATGGCATTAAAATACTCCCTAAAATCAGGGATTGAACAGCCACTAGGATTCTCGGAGAATCGGCTGGCTGTAAGACCTAGGCAAGTTATAAAAAAAAATTGTATATGTGGGAGGCAGGACGCTGCTTAGTATGCATGAAAGAAATGTTTGCTGCGTGAGCACTAAGGTGTTAGGCAAGACATAAAAGAAATGTTTGCTGTGTGAGCACTAAGGTGTTAGGCAAAACATGAAAGAAATGTTGCTGCGTGAGCACTAAGGTGTTAGGCAAGACATAAAAGAAATGGTTGCTGTGTGAGCACTAAGGTGTTAGGCAAGGCATGAGAGAAAGGATTGCTGTGTGAGCACTAAGGTGTTAGGCAAGAATTTCCTGGATCAAGTGAATGCTGTTTGTTGATTTTGTCAAACAGTATACAATCATGGAGCGCTAGATCTATTCTAAATATTGCAAGTGATATGTGCAATAAAGAATTCATGATTTATGTTTCTGAGTTTGATTGTGAAGTTGATAATAAAGTTTTATTATTATTTTTCATTTTCCTTGAAACAGTTGTTGTAATCGAAAACTCAGGTGTGATCCATACGACTTGCGAGAAATTCTTGAAAGGCCAGAAAGGGTAAAAATAGAGATGACGAAGCAAGCGAACTACTAAAAAGTATGAACACCGAGGACGGTGTTATTTTTAAAGGGGAGGAGGATGTAATATCCCTCCTTGTGCCCTATTAGAATTGGAAATGTATATTGAACGATGTATGAGGCCCTGGTGAGGAGCTCAAGGCCAAAGCCCCACCAGTGGATCTTGAACGTATCATTATTTCTGTTCTTAGGTTGTTATAAGTCGTAACTTATAAGGGAACAACTAAATAACTATGAGCAAGTGAATCACTAATTATTACTATAAGAACTTCACATGTTGAAGTGATCAGGAAAACATCAATTATAATAAATATATATATAGATCGTTGAGGGTTTCCATTCTGTAAAAAAAATATAATCCTCCTTTATAACAAAACAAAAGAGTATAAAAACACTCCACGTATGAAAGCGGATTAGAGAAGTATATTGTTATGTGAAATAATATTTAGAAGGTATACTATATAGCGGAGGGCGAACCATAGAAGACGTAGGTGATTGTTGAGTCATTTCATTAACTCCCCACCACCGGAATGGAGTAGTTGTGAAGACGTCGTGGAGGCTCTTGATGGTTGCCACCGTTGCACCTTCACCTAACCTTCGTTCTGGGACTCCATGTGGCGGGAGTTATTGAGATCTCGGCACTCGAGTTATGGAGATAGCCGCACTAGAGTTATGGAGATGGCTGTTATTGAGATCTCGGCACTCGAGTTATGGAGAAAGCTGCACTAGAGTTATGGAGATGGCAGTTATTGAGATCTCGGCATGAAAGTTATGGGATCGTTATGGAGATCTCGGCACGAGAGTTATGGGATCGTGATTGAGATCTCAGCACGGGAGTAATGGAGACCTCGGCACTAGAGTGATGGACAACTCGGCGTTGAACGGAGCGGAGTTCTATTGGATCGAGAATATAAAATTTAGTAGCTAATGCGATTGGGGGAAAACTACGATTTAGATTTATATGTATTGATTTGGACGGATGGGAGGGGGAATGGAGCCATGCGAAGAGGTAAGAGCGGTGATAATTCTCTGCGTTGAACTAGGACGACATCCAGGTATCGGATCTGTATCCTCCGCTGCATTTTATCATGGATTATCAAAGGCGAAACCCAGGTATTCTATTCGGTTGCTCTACGTTTGTTTATGCCTCCAACGACTATAAATGCCTTCAATCTCTGATACTTGGTTTACAGCTACGGAAACGAAATCTCTGTTATGCATTTCAAATTTTTGTTTCCTATAAAATACTCTGGAAACGTTCTTACACCAGCATAGTCTGAATATACCATAAGAACTCGTCTAAAACGCAGCACCCGGTGTGACAAGATTGCAATAGTAGTGTCTTGTGTGTTGAAATCGCAGTAAACTTGTTTTACCTTGTATGTAGAAATCGTAGTACCTTGTGTGTAAAGATTTCAAGGATCTTGTTACCTCGTTTATTGAAATCGCAGTAATCTATGTGTTAATAGGTGTGTTTCCTTGGATACCGTAAGATATCTGTGCATAAATCCAGATCGCAGTAAGTGTTGTATTTTCTTGTGCTCACAATGGGATCGCAGTAATCCGTATAGATAGTTCTATATGTTTTCATTGAAATCATATTGATATTCTGGAAAGTTTGCATCTCCATGTGTTCATTTTTTTTTATTAGATTCAGGGAAGGGGTGGCTCCACTCTAAAAAGAGAAGTCCGATCGCAGTAGTTTTTTTTTTTTGACTGATTTATATTTGAAGGACGATCTGCATTGTTTAATTGTTTCCTTCTTATCGCTGTATAGGATACAGAGGCTTCTTCCCCATTCGATTAGAGGCATAGATAACAATCTCTGCATTATGCATGAAGGGAGACTTACATTATATGATAGAGAGGCATATCGCTGTATAGGATACAGAGGCTTCTTCCCCATTCGATTAGAGGCATAGATAACAATCTCTGCATTATGCATGAAGGGAGACTTACATTATATGATAGAGAGGCATCATTTCCGATTCAATTGCAGGGTTTTTCAGTTCTTATTCCGTGAAAGGAATGGCATCTCAACGAGAGAGGGTTCCTTATGATCTTCCTTGTATTTTAGTTTTTGATTTTGTGTGTACTAGATATATCTTTGAAAGATAAAATCATCTTGCTAAGGTCGTTCATCATAGGAGAAACACACACAAGTTATCGGTTGCGTTTGAATACCCTTCATTGTTTATGAAGACGGATCGCTGTCGATTGCTACCTGTTTTTCGGTACCTTTTTTTTTTAAGATTGATGCCCTCTGGATCGCAATAGGGTTTTGGGTTGTAGTTGGGACGGCTCAGGGAAGCCCGATCCCTCCATTTGTGTATCCATAGGTTAGATTGTTTTTGTTTTGGTGAAATTGCACTAAGTGCATTTCAGAAATGTAACCTCTGCCTCGTCTGCGTGTACAGCGTGTCCTTATTCCAGATTACTGTTGTTGGGAGTAATGGGTTTTCTCCTTTATACCTTGTTGGTTGTCTGGCACGGAACGGTTGCATATTCTAGTTATATATATCTGCGAAACATGAACATATATATTAAATTATCGTTGCTAATAGCCTGCCTATTAGTTTATATATTTAGAACAGAGTGTTAATCTCTGGCTTAAAAGGGTGGACATGGATGTATTAGAATTATCGTTGCTAATAGCGTGACTATTAGTTTATATTTTTAGAACAGAGTGTTAACCTCTGGTTAAAAGGGGCACGAACATGATCTATTAAAAGTATCGTTGATAATATCATGACTACTAGTTTATAATTTTTGAGCGGAGTATTGAACTCTGGCCAAAATGTGAGCATTAATATAGGATGGTATTAAAAGTGCATTTTTATTTAAGTTAAATACTAATGCGAATGCCAACAATTTTTATAATACTGAGACATTTTCCTATAAAATTTATGTTAGCCTTGACTGTCTGGAAAATGACTACTTATCCGAGGGGCTCGGAAAAGTGGAATTTGGTTAAGGCAACAATGGTGCTGCAGATGTAAACTCTATTTTTATAAATATATGATGCAACATACTTTGAGGACGCAGCCCATAGATTGGGTTATTCACATCGATGCTCTCTTTGCAGAGACTTCGAGCATATGGAAAGAAATTATTGCAACATATGTGTTGCTGGATGTATTTCTCCTCTTGAATAATAAAAAGAAACTATGACCTGCCTTTGTGGACGTAGCCCAGTCGGGGTGAACCACCTATATCTTTGTCTCGATCTTATGTGTGTTCAAATTGGCGTTATTGTTTTGTTCAATGGAATGTTATGTCAACTACTTGTATGTTTTCTTCTGGTGCATGGGTATTGTTGTGTTAGGATGTATCTGCTGAATGATAATGGTCATGAATTAATGTCATGAAGATTTTCTTTGTATGATAATCTTGTTCAGTTAAATGTATGCATTGAAAGAGTAAGAAATCAACAATAGATGTTTGGAATGTGAAACGTAAATTTTGAAATTTACTAAATCCTGAGATTAAAGATGGGGTCTGTCACAGTTATTTTGTGTCATATGAAATTCTTGGTAATTGATTATGGTTGCTATTTAAATTATATCAGTGTTCGGCTTATGCTGTGTAACATGGGTGTATAATAATCATTTTGTATTGTCGTTTTATTTACGGAAGCATGTCAGACTTATATTCCTCCCACCAGTACATTTCTTTGCAGAGACCATTGCCGTTATGGAAATACATTTATTTCGCTAACTATATAAAGGAAGAAAGTTTTTTTTAAATTTTACCAAATTTACTAACTCGTTTTATAGGGAGATGTTACTCAAGAACATTCAACACTAACCAAAGATCTATCCTTTGGCAATTATTAACTCACAAGGTTCCTTCAGGCATACTACATCAAGATGATGGCAGAGGCTATAATTATGCGCTTAAACCAAATGTAAACCTTCCCGAGATTTCCAGTTATACAATCTGCATTTTCACAGATTAGTATGATGCGACATCCAATATATAGATAACTCAATATACAGGGATCTCAATAGAGCTTACACATTGAACTCCAGACAGTGTATATAATACGTACACAGAGTTCTTAACTACAGAAGTAAACTTCAAGCGGCATACATAATGAAATCTGCAGATATCTGTACATATGGCGAGCAACATATAACGTTTTAACCATTAACTTTCAGATAACGTACCTGCGACATATATAACATATCAAAACGTAATTCACAGAGATCAGCTTCCTAGACCACACTCCTTTAGCCTGACGATACAGAATTGAAAAATATTCCTTTCACATATACGTAGAGGCTTTGGATTTCACTCCAGATTTACGCTATCATTTGGAAGGGTCAACAGTAATTTACAATCCTAACAACCAAGAAACGGCTTGGCAATTTCATCCATCAATAAGCAATTATTTATGATGCATTCCAACACAAGTCTATAACTAAGATAGCCGATGTGATAACAGCCTACGACTTCAATGCATACCTCATACCCTAGAAATAACATGTATTTAATTAGCGGAGAACATGCGACTATGGTCTCCATGCAGATCTATAGTATAATCTATCACGGATCTATGAATATTTACAAACCTACATTAATGGCGGAGACATGCAACTATGGACTCCATGCAAATCTATCACGGATCTGTGAACGTTTACAATCCTACCATCAATAGTAGTAGGAATCGCATTAATAATAATAATAATAAATACCCAATAGAACTGGTTGTTCTAGGGTTGCTCGGCGATTATCAAGCTTCTGGATTCCACGGTGACATATAACGACAGGGACATGGATCCGGGATCACACTCGGTGTTTCACTATGCTACCCATTCATGCATATAAAACAGGGTGATGTTTCCTAGGTCCAAGAGAGTTAACAGTAACATGTAACAGGTGCCTACAATTCCTTGGCAACACAGGCATCGAGGAGTATCCAATATATAACAGGCCTAAATTCATGACAACATTAAGTTTAACATGCAAAAATTAAACCATATAGCTTGGATAGACGATGCCGCATGGAGGTTTACAACAAATCGATAAAATCGAACAACATGAAGAATTATAAGCAATTGTACAGAGCATAAGGAAAACCGCAACATTAACAACAGTGATATACCGTGCCCATGATTTTCGTGGCAACAAACCCACAACAGTAGGGCACCGTATTCTCTATAGAAAACGATGGAGCAACAAAATAATATACAATAGAGGGCATAGTGTTCTCTGTATGAAATTGACAAAGTAAGAAAATGCACGGGAAGAGTAGGTACCGTCCTCTCTGTATGAAATCATCAGAGATCTTAACACCAAACGAAGGAGGGCATCGAGATCTTAACCATAAGGAAAGGAGTACACCGAAATCCCGTAAGAAATCCTTGAACTCTTCCTTTTCCATTCCTTTCCTCTCCCGAAGGCCATCCAACGCCACAATCAATTACAGCGATAGTTTTTTTCCCATCGGATAATTTATACGCAGAGCATACTACACCATGATCAATCAACATGATAAATAATGAAAACATACAAATGGAAAGCAGATCGGATTTTTGGCAGCCTGCCCCAATGCATCAAAAGAAAATAATTAACATAAGACTCGGATCAAGCTCTATAAATCCATCCCTTCCCCAATGGCTATCTCTCCAGGTAAACATAAAGGATGACCTATGCAGGGATTAGATTTCCCCAAATCGCATAGCCACAGTGCCGAAATTCCATCAAGAAGCATATCTATATACATAAATATTCTACAAGTGAGATCGCCCAGCATCAGTACCATAAATCCATCAGGTAGCATATACATATACAAAAAGACTCTATGAATGAAATTGCACAACAATAGTATCGAAAATCCATCATGAAGCATATCTATATACAGAAAAACTCTACTATTAAATTCGCATGGCATATCTTCCTTTCTCCAATCGGCTACGACACCTAGTATTCACGAAATCCTTAATGGAAGTAAAAAAAAATGTCGTCCAATAGATCTGGGGATCGAACTCTTAAAAGAGTGTCATTCCACTCGAGCTTCGCTTCGTTTAAGGAGTTTGACCAAATCTTCATAGTGACTCGTGGCGACCGCAGTCTTTGACAACTCTTTTAGTGCGACCAAATGGCGGTTGACAAGGTTTGGGGTGCTTAACAAGAAAACAATTCCCCTAGATCTCTCTAGGAGATCCACCCAAAATATTCACAAATATATACATATGTATTCCTTTATATATATATATATCTATCTATATATATATATATATATTTATTCCTTTAGAGTGAGATAGTGTATGCAAACAAAAAGCTAAACAGACCTCGTTTATTATACTATTTCCCCTCCGATAATTAATACATAGAGCATACTGCACCATGATCAATCAACAGGACAAATAATGAAAACATACAATTTCATTTAAAAATAATAGGTCATAAAGGAGGGATATCACAAAAGGTTTCTAAGCTGCTTACCCTTCAACATAAAAGACAAAATTGAATACAATAATCCTTCAACTCTTGAATAAGCCATGAGGAAGGCTAATTTCAGTTTTGAATAGAATAAGAAAAGAGAAGGATTATCGAATTGGAGGAACAATAAACCAGGTAATTATGAGCATAAAAAGAAAACTTTTAATTTTAAAAATTCGGGAAATAATAAAAATTTCAATAACAGAAATTTTCAGAATAATAATAATTACAGAGGTAATGCACAACAGAATTACACAGCTGCAAGGAATGTGCCTAATAATAATAATAATACCATAAATGTGGAGCAAAGACCGCCTTTAAAGTGTTATGACTGAAATGGACCACATACCAGAGCAAACTGTCCACTCCGAAGAAAGACAATCAACAACATTCACACCATGCAAGCAGAGCCAATAGTTGGTGATGTAGTGAGAGAAATGCCCGGGATTAATGCAGCGCTGGAAAATTGAAAAGTAGACCATCAAACTTGTATGGTCGAGATCGAAGGTATGATACAAAACAAATCTATTTCAATTTTAATAGATCCAGGTGCAAGTTTGAGTTACATATCACTTGAATTAGTGAAAAGTTGCAAGTTAAAGGTAGAAAAATTTGATAAATCATGGTTAGTCCAGCTAGCAACAGGCATTAAAAGAAACGTTACAAAGTTTGTCAAAAGTTGTGATTTACTTATGAGTCAGTTGAAGACGCAAGTGAATTTGAATGTTTTTCCATTACGGTCATATGATGTATTAATTGGCATGGACTAGCTTGAATAGCATAGAGTAATACTTAACTATCACGAAAAGTATTTTACTTGTTTGAATAATGAAGGAAATACTGAAATAGTAAAAGGAATTCCTAGGAAACATCTGTGAGACAAATTTATGCTTTACAAGTAAAGAAAGCTATAAGAAAGGGCTGTAAACTTATTGTTGTGAATGTGATTAATGACGAATGTTCATCTAAAGAAGATAAGATAAAACTGGAAGACATACCTATTCTTAAGGATTTTTCTAATGTATTCCCAGAAGAAATTCTAGGACTACCTCTGAAAAGGGGACTTGATTTCACCATTGAGTTAGTACTAGGTGCGGTACCAAAATCAAAGGCTCCTTACAGAATGAATATTCTGGAATTAAATGAACTAAAATATCAGTTGAAAGAATTAATAGATAAGAACTACACAAGGCCAAGTGTGTCTCCTTGGGGAGCGCCGGTTATCTTCGTTAAAAATAAGGATGGTACCTTACAACTATGCATAGATTACCGTCAGCTTAATAAAATGACTGTTAAAAATCGATATCCCTTGCCCCACATTGACGATCTATTCAATCAGGTATGCGGAGCAGAGATATTCACTAAAATTGACTTGAGGTTGGGATATCATCAAGTTAGAATAAAGGATGAAGACATTTTTAAAACAGCCTTCAGGACTCGTTATGGACACTACGAGTTCATAGTTATGCCTTTTGGGATAACTAACACACCGACAGTCTTCATGTGTTTAATGAATAACATTTTGCATAAGTACCTAGATAAGTTTGTAATTGTGTTCATTGATGATATTCTAATTTATTCAAAAACTAAAGAAGAACACGACTGTAATATCCCTAAAATTTTTATTTTATTTTTGTAATTCAAGGCAATCATTACTCTCATCATCTAAGGTGTAACTTGTAAAAATAAATACTTCCAATGAATAAAAGATGTAAACAAGGTAGCAAGATTGACTACCAAAGGTTCTAGGATATATAAACGTAATGGTTACAAATGATTCTTGAGTATGTTATTCAAAAACATTTCTCCATTGTTCGTCTATTATTTATGAGAAAGTCCTTTTTATGTTTTCATTGTAGAAGGAACACTAGTACTACTTTTTCATTAAGAGTAAACACCTAATGTTAGAAGGCCCCCCTCGGGTTCCCTGGTCTTACTTAGCTCCTAGGAGCTAACACCCCTTGTGGTTGTACAGGTGTGATAAACTTCATAAAGCTTATGCTAAGTCATCCCTAAAACAAGCTATCGGACCTTAAGTTCTAATGTCTTTGCGACGTGGTTGAAAAGAATTGAATGTATAAGTTTGGAACCTTCATAATGCTTGGTTTATAAGTTCATGAAGGTTGGCCCTAAGCCCAAACCCTTGACATAAAAGTTATATGGTCCAACTACGCAGAGATATCAAGGCCAGACTGTCGTAATAAAGTTGATGCGACTTGGTAACAGGCACAATTAAACTCCTCCATGTGATCTAGCAAATGGTGGAATCCACGTAGCAGTGTGGGGAATGATGCCCTCGATACAAACCCCCATTTCGACTTTGGCCATGTATTATTCACAAATGTGGTTTTTGGGGAGGCACCATGGGATTTCTGCATAGGTCTCATCGTTCTGGTCACCTGAGAAAATCTCCAGTCGCCGAGTTCATCCATTAAAAGTTTTACAAAGGTGATCTTCCTTCAATGCCTTTCACATTTCAGTCAAGGTTTCTTTTTTTTTTAAATATAATCGACAAGTGATAACGTAGAGCTGCGTTTCTGATTTTGTGGTAGGAGGGAGCTCGATTTTGTGAATGAAGGACATTTACCTGACATGGCTACCATCTTGGCATTGTCAACATTCTCTTTGAACCCTGGTAAGGCCTGGGGTCTCAGGGGCTTACCTTCGTTGATAGGATGTAGTGTTGTTACTAAAAAGAAAAGGGAAAGTAAGTTTAAAAGAAGTGGCTGGGAGTTACAAGGCGTAGCCCAGACCGAGCTGCTCTTTTGCCGGTGTCTCTGTTTATTTTTGTTGATGGTTAAAATGCCAGTTTGGGAGAGATTGACCCTGGACTTCTTTAATGTTTTCATACGTTAAAAGAAAAACTTAAATTGTATTATGTTGAAGCTAGGAGGGTTCTGCATTTTTTTGTTTTGCTTCTATGAAACAATCTAGACTGTGTGTAGTGTTTTAACGCTAAAAGCCCTAACATGGCCTTATTCAGAACTTACTTTGTTTTCCTTGCTTAAATGGAATAAATTATCTTTGTAATGAAATGTTATCCTAAAATGTGTCGAGGTTTAAGAAGGAAAGACTCAAGGACTTTTACCCACTTTATTCTGTTATTGGGTATCACTTGGGTTTCTATGGTTTTTATAAAAGAATGCTTGTTGAAGATAAAAGGTGGTCTTGTACAAAATTTTGTGGATTTCACATGCTTAAAGCTAATGCTATTTTGCTTATGAATGTTTAACATGTTTTGATAACTGTAAAAAAAAATCTTACCCCTCACTAAGAAAAGAGGTCATTTTTTGACTGGATTCGTACCTTGCTTGAAAAGTTAAAAATCCTCTTGTTTGTTTTACTTGAATAAAAGCTTCTTCAATGGTTCTGTCTCATATCTCCATTTTCAAGAAATGTTTGGGTAGCGCCACAGTAGTTGGGTTAAGCCCTAGAGTCACGCTGAAGTTCTCTCTTTTTTTTGTTGTTGTTTCGAAATAACGGTCAAAAAGATTTGGGGTCTAAAATATTCCTAAGTCTGAAGAAAAGAATCCTTGTTTTGGGTCTATGTATCGATTTTAAACTTAGGAAAGAGGCAAAGGAGTATGGCCCTAAATTAAAAGAAAGGTGTCCCTATACATGGTTTCATGTACTATATTTACTTGAGAAATGTGTAACTAAGCCTCTATTTACTTGAAAGAAAAACAGGTCTTCAAGTGCATAAGTGTAGCTAGTATTATAATTGATATTTTTGTTTTAAACTGGTTGTTAACATAGAAATAATCTAAACGAAAAATAACCATATAAATTTTTCTAAATCGTAAATCGGTGCAGACAGAAAGACAAATAAAAATACACTAAGAAATAACCCTAAACAAATTTAGATTTAACAGTTCAAACAAAATGGAAAATAAGCCCTACGCTAACATAGCCAATTTGTATTGGCTGAAAGTTAAAGGATATTCATTCCTCAAATATAGATTTATTGGGAAAAAAATAATGATATTGATATTAACATATCGAAGGAAATCCTGCATTAAAATCACTGAATAGTAATGACAAAAAACGGTAGGTTATAACTCTGAAAAGATAATCCTAGTCAGATCTAATTCATTGGTTTAATATTATGACTATCTTAAAGGAGAGAAATTCCTGCATTATTTATACAAGTTCAGCACCGTGGTCTCAGATCCAACCTATAACCAGTTTTAATCTCACGGATCTGCAAAATTGTTTAACATTTAACTTCGAAGTAATGAGATCTAGCCATCTAAAACTTAAATTAGAAAATAACGTGTCACATACCCAAGTGAATGCGAGTTAATTTTTTTTTATGAATTATACGAAAGAAAAGGAAATAAATTTTTCTAAATGAGAAATCACCATCATGAAATTTAATCGTAATAAAGACCCTGAGTCTGCCATTCTGTTCTCCATCAAAGACGGTTTGTTCAATATAAATATTCATCATGCATAATCACTTAGTTTGTATTACTTACAAACTATGTTCTTATAATCTTAGTTTATTGTAACACCCCCAATGCATTAGTATTTAAGGGAAATTGCAATAGATAGTTTCATAACCATAAGAAAATAAAATTACATCTATCTATGCTATCATAACATGTACAAAGCATTAAATGAAATTATCTTTTACTAAAGCACATTCGACAAGAAGTAACTCAATCATAAGCAACATTGTCATTAAAGTAACACACACAAAAGCACCTCACATAAAAACACTATATACACGTGGTTCACCCAACTCTTTGGGCTACGTCCACAAAAGGTCATAAATCTTCTTATTCATATCCCACAATAGAGAGTTACAATCCTGCAATGCAGGGAGAGCCACTTTTCATTTTCAAAGCTTCGACGCTGCACCAAACTAAGGCGGAGAGCTATTTCTTATCTTATCATAACTGAAAGGAATGTATACACCTTCAATGCATAAGAACAAATACATGCATACCGAGTCTTAAAACTCATATGGACCATGATAATTTAACAGAATTCTTTCCCGCATAAAACGCAAGAAAGGAAGACCGCTTAATTAAGAAGGAACTCGTGCAGAAATAAACTTACCATTTAATCTGAGATCACAAGGATTAAAGATTTCATTGCAACCAAATGCAACTGGGGATTGCATATCTAATGCCGAGGGTAATGCATATATAGCGATCAAACCCGAGATTAAATTTCAAAGATAGTTTATTGTAGACATATCTAGAGTATAAAATTTTTGCACGGAGTAAAAGAATATGCAATATTTGCAATGACCCAAAACTGAGATCGAACACTTACATTACACCAATGAAATTTAAAATTACTTCACAAGCATTCCACTATGGGATCGACTCTGCGCCATCCCTTTCCATACATAACCGCAGCTAGTAAATCGATGTTCCCCATGAATTATGAACTCTGCTAAACAAGGGAGCAGAAAATGCCAAAATCCCATAACAGATGCAAAGTCAACTATTTTGGAAAAATAAACGAACTCATGGAATAGAGCCATCCTACACCATATGATATATGTATATCAAAATCTAACCATAGATCAAGCGAAGATCGTTCGTCCTACACAGAGGCGACCTGGGCACATGTATGAGAATAGATTTCCCATCATATAAAAGAGAAGAATAAATATAATGGATCATTGTTCTATAGCGATACATTCCAAGGATAGTGTGAATCCATATATATGAAGAGACAAATAATGGATTGACGTTCTATAGAGAGGCATTGTAGGTGTACTGTGAAACCAATTTATTATTAATAAAGAAATGAGACTCTTCTAAAACAAGTGAACAAATCACATACCTTACGATCACGGGATTCACTTACTCTATATGCAGAGGTAACAATGATAAAAAGTACCAGTTCTTATCATGGGGATTTGCTTCCCAATGCCATTGCAGAGACGCATCCTTTAACCCAGAACATGCGCGCCCATCCCTTCCTACCACTTGTAATTTCCTCCCGTCTTCAGATGCAGTGATCGCATTCTTCGTTATAATGAGCGCCAAAACCTCTCACACAGATGCTAGAAGTGGAGAAGACCAATCGCTAGTAAGAGTTGGGGATCGGTTACTATCACTGCAGAGTATTTTCCCGTTGCAAGGATCACTGAATGAATTCTTATCCTCTTCGCTACAGGGGTCGTCTCCAGATGCCAAGATTGAATCGGATTTTCGATTACCATCCCGGCTGCCCTCAGATCCCCCTTCTGCAACAAAACAGAGCGTATGGAATGAAACTCGAATCCTAACGATACCATCAACATGGGATTTTTCCCCAAATCAATCTACGGAGCCCCCCCCAAATCTTCAATGACTACTCAACTTTATAACCCAGGATTTACTTTCTCACATTGGGAAATCCGCTTAGGATCCCAGTGACAAATGGAGCTTCACCAAGTCTTTCAGTCTTTCAAGGAGACAGCCCTGCGTTGATTTAGCCTAAAGATTCTCCCCAAATCTTTCTATTGAACTCCACTAAGTTGATAGGGGTAGTGCGCCATTTGGTGTATGTTTTAAATAAATAATATATATATATATATGTTCAAGAAGTAAATGACATATTCAATTTTACATTCATCTTCACGTTGGAAAGGAAATTCCCAACCCTCCCTTCTAGATGCATAACTTTATGAATATATCATAATTAATTGCATATGTATTGCTAATTCATCCATTATATATAAGAAGCTAAACACCCTCCTCAATATATGCATCCTTATCAATACCATGTTTAAAAGCATGTGAATCTCTAATTGATCCATTAATCAAATATATGTATATATATATATCTTTATCAATATACTATATTTAATGCATATGAATCTCTAATTGATCAACCAATTAAATATATATATCTTTATCAATATACTATATTTAAATGCCTATGAACCTCTAATTGATCCATGAAAGAAAGGCAAAACCCTCCTAACATACTTATATAACTTATTAATAGGTTGCGTTGAGTAACTTACTCTCTCAATCTATGACGACAATACCTATAAATATTTAAGGTTGACCCGTAAACTACTTACTCTTCTTCAAGTGCCCATGGCACTAAGATGACACCTATAATCTATTATCATACTTTTGAAGGATGTCACTCCCTTCGCCTTTCCCCTAGTGGCTTCACTTGCCCATCACTTAGTTGCGACAAACGTTCGGTCTCTTAGTCTATGAATCATCATTACAATTTACGAAATAATTAACAATGCTTGCAAGGTTATCTGGTGGGGCCTTGGCCTTGAGCTCCTTACCAAAAATCGTGTACCATTCTTTCTAATTAGATAAGGGTAGGGTTAGAAGAGGTATGTTACATCCTTTCCCCCTTAAATATAACACCGTCCTCGGTGTTCATAACTTTCAACACGTCTTCCGATGGGATTGATTAGGGAGTAGAGCTGATCGAGAGCATCGTGCGCGCGAGTGTTTGCTTGGGCGCTGCCAGGGTTTGCTGAGCGGCCGCCATGGCTGCTCCTGGGGGAGGGGAGGCCCCTCCCTCTTCTCCGGTTCCTCCTGTGGAAGCCTTCAGAAGGCTCACTGGGTCCACCGAGTTGAATAAGGTTACTGCTGAGATACCTAAATTCATTAAGAAGCTTGATGAAATTCCTGAAATAGATCTTCCAGAAGAACAGTCCATCAAAACAGCTCTGGCTTTGGCAGATCGTGGATTAGTTGGTCAGTTTATGGGACTATGGCCCTCTTCCAAAACCACTGATGATTGGATTCAAAGGAATTGGAGGCCCCATCTGAAACACAGCGTGATCTGCTATCCTATGGGACATGGTTTCTACATTTTCGAGTTCATCTCTAAAGATGACCGAGACCTCATCTTCAGAAACAGCCCGTACTTCATGGGATCCCAGGGTCTGTACCTCAATCGCTGGACACCTGATTTCGACCCATCTGTAGATGCCCCAAAAGAAGTGCCAGTTTGGGTCCGTCTGCCGAACCTTCCTGTACATTGCTGGAATTCCCCATCTCTTGAAAAAATTGGCAACAAACTCGGGTGCTTCATCGACATAGCAGACCCAAAAGGGCAGTATACCTATGCCAGGGTCTGCGTTGAAGTGGACTTAGAAGCTGGTCTGCCTGAAGCAATCAAACTCAAACTTGCTCCTGGCAGCACTATCAAAAACTGGATTATGAGCAACTGCCATTCAAGTGCAGGAACTGTCACGAACACAGCCACTTCTAGAAGAACTGCCCCAAAGTTCAGCAACCAGAAGGAAATGATGGATGGCAAACTGTCAAGAAAGGGAAAGCGGCTCCTAAATCCTATGAAAAAAGAGCCCCGAATAACACAAAAAAGCAAGATGTAAACACTGTCAACAATGGAACTCCAGCAGAAGCAAAGATCACAACAGAAGAGCAGAACAAATCAAAGGGTCCCCAAATCGCAAGCTCCTCACAAGGCCCAGCAATTGAAATAATAGAATCTAGAAAGAGCAAATCCCCTGAAGCGAGAGCTTCCTCGGATCCCAGTGAAATCCCTCATAATGAAAGTGAGAAAGAAACGACACCCAGTCCTAAATCAGGAAACACCCCGACTTCAGATCCCAAAAGAACCCCCGATCTCGACCTGGAACCAACAAGTTCGAAAGATCTAGATGAAGACCCCTCAAATTTTGAAACGGATCATGGAGGGTACACAGAGGAAGATGACTGGGAATCAAGCAGCCCCATTGCATCCCTTTCTCGCTCCATGAGATGCCACAAACCAAAGAAGCAGCATAGGGAGGAGAAATCTCGTCGAGAAATTGTCAAAGGGGTCCAAAAAACGATCCCAACAATGATGGGAACTAGATCTAAGCAAGGCCAGACCCCCAAGGGGGCCTCCACTCCCAAAAAAGTTTAGAATGCGATACGTCTCCTGGAATTGCAGAGGATTAGGTTCGAAATCAAAAGAAGAAGCTCTGAAAGATATCATTAGAATTAATAAGCCTGACATCCTTCTGATTCAGGAGACGAAAATGGAGGATTCTGTCCTCTATCAAGCTGGAAATTCATTCTGGAAAAAAGGGAAAGGGAAAGCGATAAGCTCAAGGGGAGCTTCAGGAGGACTGGCTACCTTCTAGGACTCTTCCAAATTTGAGCTGCTCACTGAAGAATGCAGCATGCTGGGACTGGCTACCTTCGACAAACTGATTCTGGCACTCAAGTAAGTCTCTTTAATTTATACGTTCCTAATCTCTTGCATGAAAAGAAACACTGCTGGGACTCTGTGCAGTCCTTCCTCAATCTCCACAACCCTGGTTATATCATCTTAGCAGGGGATCTAAACATTACTTTGGCAGCAGATGAAAAGAAAGGGGGCACCCCAATTAGAGACCAAGCCAGAGAATGGGTGGAGGACATTATTCTTGGCTAGGATCTGCTTGACATAAAACTTTCTGTAGGGAAATTCACCTGGACAAATAAAAGACTAGGCCCGGGTCACATCGCGGCCCGCCTTGATAGATTCCTTATTCACTCTGACTTCTTATCATCTGGATTGTTGGCCTCTTCTAAAATCCTCCCCAATTGCACCTCTGATCACAAACCCATCCTTTTGGAGCTCTCCTTAGAACCTAACCTGGGTCCTATCCCATTCAGATTCAGTCCTCTATGGATCCTCCAAAAAGATTCCCAACAAATAGTCTCTGATTCTTGGTCCATCCCTCTCCCTGGTTCTCCTTCCTTCTCATGGGAGCAGAAACTCAAAAGGCTCAAAAAGGATCTGAAAGAATGGGCTAAATTACTAAAATCCCCATCCTCCAGCAGAATTGAGGCCCAAAATGCCCTTGAAAGACACCAACATTTAATGGAATCCACCCCAATTACCCATAGCATTCACTCCAAAGAAACTGAAATTCAAAAAGTCTTCTTCCAAGCCTGCAGAACAGAAGAAGAATATTGGAGACAAAAGTCAAGAAGCATGTGGCTTGAAAGTGGAGACAAAAACACCACTTATCTTCACAAGCAAGCAGAAGCCAGGAAAAATTATAAAGCTGTCTCTGAAATCTACTATCAAGGTAACCTGGTTAAAGAATTTGAAGAGATTAAAAAGGAAGCCTTCAATTCCTTCAAAGAGTTGTTCTCTGCCCCGGATGATGAACCTCTAAACCCCTCAATCCATCCCTTTGAGATGATTCCCAATTTGGTTCAAGAAGCTGATAATCTCTTATTAACTTCCCCGATCACCATGAAGGAACTTAAGGCTGCCCTCTTTTGAATGAAGCCTGATAGTACCCCTGGTCCAGATGGGTTCACCGCAAGATTCTTTACTTCCTGCTAGGACACGATCAAGCTTGACCTCCTCAGAATGGTAAGATATTCCCAATCTACAAATAAACTTGGAGGGAGTACAAATTCTGCCTTCCTTACCCTGATCCCCAAAGAAAAAGGGGCTGTCCACTTCTCCAGATTCAGGCCTATCTCCCTGTGCAACCTGGGCTATAAAATTGTGACAAAAATTATTGCTAACAGACTCAAAAAAATTCTCCCCAAAATCATCCCGGAAAACCAAGGGGGCTTCATCAAAGGTCGGAAGATTCAGGATAATATCCTCCTAGTTTAAGAAGCCATTCACTCCAGCAGCCAGTTAAAAGAGGAAGGGATGGTCATAAAACTGGACTTGGCCAATGCCTTTGACAGGGTCAGACATGATTTCCTTTTCCTGGTAATGAAGAAGCTTGGGTTTGCCCCCTCCTTTATAACTTGGGTCCATGGCTGCATTAGCTCGCCCTGGATTGCCCCTTTAGTTAATGGAAGACCCGCTGACTTTTTCGAAGCCTCCAGGGGCTTAAGACGGGGATTCCCTCTCTTCCCTCTTCTTTATTCCATTCAGGCTTCCGTGCTAAGCTTCCAACTAATTCACAGTCAGCAACAAAACGTGCTCCCTGGTATCCGCATGGCTGAAACCGTCAAAGAAATAAATCATGCTCAGTTTGCTCATGACACTCTCCTGGTTGGTGGAGCCAGTCTCCCCACTGCAAGACACTTCAAGAAAGAGTTGGAAACTTATAAACATATCTTTGGCAGCAAAATCAACTTCTAGAAGAGTAAGATCTATGGCTGGAACTGCTCAGTCCGAGAACTCGGAGATATTGCAAGAGCATTAGGAATGGAAGCAGTTCATGATTGGGACTCCTTCACTTATTTGGGGGTGCCTATCTCAAAAAGTGGCCCAAAAGCAAATCACTGGTCCTCCATTACTGAGAAGTTCAAAAATCGTATTCAAAACTCGGGTTCTAACTGGTTAAACATTGCAGGGAAAACTGTTCTTCTGAAATCTGTCTTGATGAGCATTCCTATTTACCAAAACACCATTCTACTAGCCCCTACCTCTGTCAAAGGAAATATGGAAAAGTTTTTAAGGAAATTTCTTTGGGAAGGAGGGAGAGGAAACCTGCACAGGCCCCACTTGGTCAGCTGGGATAAGATCCAAAAGCCTTTTAAGGAAGTAGGTCTGCAAATCAGGAACCTTGCTAAACAAAATCTTGCAATGGGGGCAAAAATATTGTGGAATCTCATTTCCGGAAGGGATAGTTGGAGCAAGAAAGCACTGAGGAAAAAATACTTTCCTGGATCAAGACTTCGGTGCTTAGATAGACCGTCCTACCGAAAAAAAGGATCTCCAATCTACAAACTCTGTCTCAAAGTTGCAGAGCTTTTCACACCCCATCTCTTCTGGATTACGGGGAATGGTAAGCACATTAAACTGTGGGAGGACTCCATTATGGGAGAGCAACCTTTAGAGAAAATCCCAGACCTGAGAAATTTAAAACATTGGATGAAAGGAAATAACAAGGAGACCCTTTGGGACATTTCTATCTGGGGCAATGAAGGGGACTGTGTGTGGAAGGATTGGAATCTGGGTAACTTTCCCCCCGAATTACAAGAGGAAGCAGACCTTCTAATTAACTTTCTGCAAGGAAAAGCTCCTGTGGCTGAGCGCTCTAAAGACAAAAGAGGATGGGGTCAGATTTCTGGTTCATACACCGCTGCTAAAGGCTACAGAACCTTCAAAGCCATTCATTATGCTGCTCCTGACCCTGCGAAATGGAATTTCATTTGGACTTACCCATTTGTGCCTAAGATTGATCATTTCTACTGGACTGTTTCTCATAACAGCATCCTTACTGGTGACACTCTTAAAAGAAGGGGGCTGGAAGGTCCGTCCAGATGCCCCCTCTGTCAATCCGAGGAGGAAACGTTAAACAACCTGCTCCTAAACTGTCCCTTTGCAATGGAAGTCTGGGAGGCTGTCCTTAATCTTAGTCCAGGTTCAGTAGAAATCCCTAAAAATTTCAATGATCTGTTTTCAATGTGGCCCAAGCTCTCTCCATTCGATCTTAATAAAAAGTCTCTCCTCAAAGCCACTTGGTCTTGGATCCCTAAAGTCATCAGCTCGAAAATATGGCTTGAAAGAAACAGGCGAATCTTTATAGAGGAAGAGAGAACCTGCTCCTCGGTGGCCTCTATATGCAAAGCGCTCCTGGCTGAAGTACTGGATTCTAAAATCATGCTAAAGAACTCAAGAGAGCTGTCTAACAGCGAACTTAAATGGCTGTCACACTACTCATCTCAAGCAGCAGACCGCTCTGTAAGTAAATCCCGTTTGGAGAATTGGGAAATCAGGATGGAAGATCAAGCTTTCCACACCTGGTGATCGTCACTAAAGGAAAGCTGCCTTTTCTTTGATGGGGCTTCTAAAGGGAACCCGGGGCAAGCAGGAGGAGGAGGGGTCCTATTATCGGACAAAAACTCAATCCTGTCTTCTTATGCTTGGGGCCTAGGTATGGAAACTAATAACAAAGCTGAAGCATTTGCATTGTGGCAAGGTCTAAAGCAGGCTCGTGATATGAATATTGACAAGCTATCAGTTTTTGGAGACTCGAGAATCACCATCCAAGCTATGAATCTTAAGAAATTCCCTGCTCAACTCCAAATGTCAACGATCCTCCACAAAATCTCTCTGCTATCCTCCAAATTTCAACATGTCAGCTTCTATCATATTCTGAGGGATCTCAACGATCATGCAGATGTTGAAGCAAATAGAGCGGTCCTCCTGGGCAGAGGCAACATTTCTGTAGATGGCAGAGAATCCTACTGTAAACTCCCTTAAATTCGTCCTGCAAACTCTGTCGGTTTTCAGATGGGGGCAGGTCAGGACCTGTCTGATCTTCTCTTCTCTAAACTCAGAAATGCTCGCTGTAACAAATTTGTGGATCTGCGATTCAAGCAGTAAGGGACCCACCTGCTGCCACTCCTCTCTTCGATATGTAAGACTGACTCGTGACTTCTATTATGCCATCCATCTCATGTCTCCGACGCAGCAGAATCAAAAGGAACATGGAACAGTTCACAATAGCTGTAGAACGTGCGTTTTCAATTCATGGCAAAGATCCTTAGCTCATTTTTTCTCTTCTCACCGGTTTCCTGTTCTACTCTACTGGAATTGCTGGAAAATATGGCATCTATGTTGTATTGCGGCCAGTATCAGAAAGGACTACTACACCTAGGAGCGATGGATATGTGCCAAATCCAAGAATGATGTTAGCCCAAGACTCTCTCATTTTGTAATGAAGCACCCAGTAGCTGTTTTACCGGTTTCTAATTAATCTTCCCCATGCTTTGGTCAAAAAAAAAACTTTCAACACGTCTTCCATTCTCGAGTTTTTTTTCTTTTCTTTTGTACGTCATTCTTCTGTTTTTTTTTTGTTTTCGTTATTTCTATTTTGACCTTCTTCAGTCTTTCATGGATTTTGCGCAAGTCACTTTCAATCGAACCTGTATTTTTGGCTACAAAACTAGAATTTCAAGGGATCGTAACAACTTTCATCGATTCCATAACCAAACTCAGAACATAAATAATGAGTCATTTTTACAACACAACATTTGCAATTCAAAAAATATATTTTAGTCTTTGTTTTTTTTTGTTTTTACTATCACAAGCACACATAATTCCGATGCTTCCAAGAATGTAGACTGTTAACTTTGTCAAAACACATCATTCACTTGATCCAGGAAATTCTTGCCTAACACCTTAGTGCTCACACAACAATTCTTTCTCTCATGCCTTGCCTAACACCTTAGTGCTCACGCAGCAATTATTTCTCTCATGTTTTGCCTAACACCTTAGTGCTCACGCAGCAAACATTTCTTTCACGTTTTGCCTAACACCTTAGTGTTCACACAGCAACCATTTCTTTCATGTTTTGCCTAACACCTTAGTGCTCACGCAACAAACATTTCATTCATGTCTTGCCTAACACCTTAGTGCTCACGCAGCAACCATTTGTTTCATGTTTTGCCTAACACCTTAGTGCTCACACAGCAACCATTTCTTTCATGTTTTGCCTAACACCTTAGTGCTCACATAGCAAACATTTCATTCATGTCTTGCCTAACACCTTAGTGCTCACGCAGCAAACATTTCTTTCATGCATACTAAGCAGCGTCCTGCCTCCCACGTATTCATTTTCTTTATAGCTTACCTAGGTCTTACAGTGAGCCGATTCTCTGAGAATCCTAGTGGCTGTTCAATCCCTGATTTTAGGGAGTATTTTAGTGCCATTACTGCACTCTTTACACAATTCCCCTCAAGCCTTCTTGCTTGAGTTCCGGAATTTATTTTCCCCAAGCCGCCTTGCTTGAGTCTAGAAAAATCTCTTTCAAATTAATCAATTATTTCGTCATATTATATTTTGTACCCATGCGATTACTCTGACCCATTTGGGTCTAGTTCTTTATTCAACAATAATTATCAAAATTAAAAGAAATAAATAACAGTTTTGATGGGGATCCTAAATCCTTAGCCCCTCATTTTAACATGCATAATATTTATGCTCTTGTCTTTCTACAAGCTCCACAGAATTTTGACCATCTTCCAAGTTCACCTGTTAGTAACACATTATATAACACAATTCAATATTGTAAGTAAGAAATTCATCCTTCATACTACAATATCCATACTTGATCATCTGTAATAAACATTCTTTTCTTCTAAGCATAACTAGCTTAATACATAATTCCTTGAACACAACATAGCATTCTTCCTATAATGATCCATGGATATTATGTTTACTTTACCTCGGATGTTAACTTTCACCTTTTCAAACACCATTCCTATTTTAGTTATATAATTCTTCTTTGTATATACTAACATCATACAACCCATTGTCTTCAAACATACTTTCATAAAGAAAATCACATACATTCATGAGGGTGGCCGCATATATCTTTATAGTATGATTCTCATATGCAAAGGTGCAAATTTAATTGTATTAACACATATTAGTATTACACTCAACATCTCATGGAATTCATATACAATAGGGAAAAAAAGAAGTAGGTTATCAAGGTATCTATGCCTATAAGGTATGCTTCTATCTTATAAGTTTCCATCATATAACCTTTATAACAACCACTCAAAGTATCGCAACATCCATACTGGAATATAAAATTATACCATATGCATTATATATACAAAACAAAATGGGGTATAACAAAAAAAGATTTCCTTGTCGTTTATCCAGTAACATATAGGTTAATCTTCTAATAGAACGTCAATCTAAACCTCACTAATATATAAGCCAAACTTAATTGCGACTCGTCCTTACCTTAAACCTAATGAAAATCCCAAATCAGCATGCCTCTTTTGTTATTTGACTGTACTAACATTTTACAAAACCTTCTCTACTCAATGGTCTTTACACTGCTTATTCTATATCAAATAAGCATATCCGTAATCACCTTAAATTAACAAAATTTATATGGGCTAACAAAAGTACCCTAATATAACATTCATTGTAACTATGTCCAAATCAAAATACGTGAACCTCCGCATTACCTGAACCTCCACAAATGTCCATCTTTGGTCAAAATCTCAACAAGCATATTTAATAATTCTTTGTTCTTCTAGTATCACATGATCGATGTCTTATTATTGTCATTTACCTTTATTCGCTAGACAATCATTCATAAGTCATGGACGATATCCTAAGTTTGACCTTTATGATAATAATTCAAAACAAGGCTCATTTGTAACGCCCATATTTTGATTAGGCATATTTATCAGTTAGACACACCATACTTTATTTCCTTATATATTCTGTTGAACTCAGCTCGACTGAGTAAACTATATTACGATATGATGGACCTCATTATATGATGTTACTTTGTTTTATGATTTCACCATGATTATGATGTTACTATGTTATGTGGTTATGATGTCATGATTATCATATGATTTCTTTATTTTATGATTACAGTATATGTTTATATGTTTTCATTAATGAAATGTGAAATATATGATTCGGTACATGGATACCATCTTCTTATATGAATTATTGAAGTGTTATATGTCATACGCATCTGTGATGAGCTAAAAAGGTTACATGAAATAAAATGATTTTTGATAACATGGATCAATTGGCGATCAATGGGAAATGCTTTCTATAAATTTGTATTTTTCAAAATACTAACCTACAGGACACAAGGGCTATGGGATAGCCAGTTGCTTGATCTGATATATATTGGAAAGAAAAAACATGTTCATACAGTAAACCTTAGCAGCCAAAATGATGATACGATAACACAAATTGATAATCCCGATAGCAGCAAAGTATGAGTTGATAAGGGCGTAGGCCCAGTATGTTGAGAGGGATGGATGTGTTTCCCACCCTATGTTTCCATGAGACCGGAGGTCGTGGGAGGGCCGTGCTGAGACACGCTCCCCATGTTGTTGTGATGACAATGGTCGGATGCCTGCTAGGGGAGGGTAGGTACGTTGTTCAGCCGACGCTATCGCTCTCAAGTTCTATGTGGTCAGATCGGTGAGTCCGACATCCACTTTTGTACTAGCAGAGGAAGGATAGGGAGGATGCTGGACGTAGGTTATGATGGGAGGATGTGTTAGTTAGTACTGTTGAGGTTTTAGTATTCCTTGATTCCGAGTTAGTGGTAGTAGGTACCCTTCCTTGTACATGATTGATTAAACTAATGTAAAGATAAAGATAATGATGTGAAATCGTAAAGAACTAACTGTTAAATAACTGAGAATGTTGAAGTAATTGTACTATATATATTATGTTTGTTCTTCTACATGGGGGTAAATACTACTATTAGTTAGCAGGTATGCATAGGCGGGATGGGGTTTGTCTATAGTACATTTATGATCTATGCATACGCTGGCCACACATGCACACCTTGCACATGTACACTAGTATCGATATGCAAACACTTAACATATTGAATAAATGTATAAGTTGTCATAAGTAATCAGGTTAATCATGCATTGACCGAATTCAGATAATGGATATAAAGTTATTTAAGATGTGTAAAACAAGTCAATTAAGCTATGTATTACTCATTGGTAAACATTGTGATATACAATTGAGATAAGTGTCATCAGTTAACATTATCGTCTGAGAATTGTTGTAAATAAGGTAATGGTACTGTCTAATTAATTAGTAAGATTGTTTAAGCCCTTAAGGGTGCTTTGTTTAGAAGAACAACGATACTATGTAGATGTTAGGGTACTCATGTGATAAACAAATGATTTAAAAGACATCTTTATTAAATTCACCATTTATTATTACCTTGTGGTGATTTAATTAATATTATTACTTAATTAATGTTATTTTAATAATATTACTACCCATGTCATAACAATTGCAATATAGGTAAAAATGTAAATATTGATTAATAAATGATTAAAGTGTGATTATTTCCATTACTAAGCTAAAAATAATAGGATAACGATTCTTGAATGGATGTGATGTAATGGAAAATGGTTATTTAATTATTCAATATTAATCTTGGAATTTAAATCTCAAGATAAGTGATCTTGACGGATGAGGTAGACCATTAAGACACATCATGTCCAAGTTGAAAAGGGTCAACTAATTATATAATATTTTATTAATTACATTAATAACATTAAATACCAAGGATGGCGAATAGACTTGTAATTAATGAAGCTTGTCCCGAATGGATAACCTTTGGGTAATAATTCCCACCGTAATAAATTCTTACGACTATCAATCAAAATCAAATGAATTTACCATGAGAGTAATTAATTATTCGGTACATTGAGTGTGAAAAATATATTTTTATAAAGAAACGTGTATGAATGAACTAGTGGGAGGAGTAAATGTTTGAGGGGCTCGAGAGGGGGAGTTTTGGGGCGGTGGAGTAAGCCCAAGGTCTTTTTGAGGAAGGAACTATATATAGAGGGGGAGAGAGTTGAAGGTAAGGGACGGAGCTTGAAGGGGAGAAAGGAAAGGAGATTTTGGGGAACAGAAAGAAGGTTTGAGAACAGAAAAGTTTGGAGAACCTAAGTGAATACTGCTCTCGGGATTATCAGATTGTGGGCTTGGGGGCTTGGAAATCCTTTGATTTCCAAGGGCCAGCAAGATAATAGTTGGTCGGTAGGGTGGACACTTCATTTGGCTAACTAAGAGAATCTAAAACCTGCTACAACCTACGGTCTACTAGCATCAGCATCAGGTAATTTCCTTGTTATTTACGTTATTTGATTATTATGCTAAAACTTACTCTAAACATGCATAACTTGCTATTTACTGATTTACTAAGTTGTGAAACATATTCTTATGCTGGAACATGATTGTTGAAAAGAAAATATTGATATGTTTGTTTATGTTAAAATACGAATGTAAGGTTGATAAAAACACGATAGTACACTAAATTTCATTTAGAAGCATAGTAATTGTTAGAAATTTACTCCCATACACCTGATAAAGTTTAATACGTAGAAAATTAACTCTGAAATTTTACTTAGTGCTCTGCTGTAAAAAAAACCAGAGCACTACATCATTTCTTTTAAAGCATAATTTACATCACCCCCAAAATTCCTCGAGATCATTTCGATGTGTTATAATTATCCAAGCATAATTAGTTCATGTAGATTTCTATCTATCCCTCCCCTAGGTATTTTAGTAGAAGGTAGAGTTCAGTTTAGTCATGTTACTCATTTATGCTACTTGACCTATTATATCAAGCCCTTTATACTTAGGATGATCTATATGACAACACTTGAATCATCCAAATGAGTTTATGTTACGCCTCCTTGTTAAAGTATTAGGAGAATTACTTAAATTCCCTTTATGATTTTTATATCATGTGTAACACAATTGTGACTAAAGAAAGTAGTTAAGGAAGGCAACTTTCTCTTTGAAGGATGTTTGCATCTTAAACTGATCAAGTTTATGGGTTGAGACATAGACTTCTATTTTTTTATAGGTAGGATAAGACAATCATCAACACCATCAGGACACACTTTAATCATTTGCGTGAGATTAGCATTGAATTTAGAAGACTAGCCTATATATACGGAAAATCGAAGAGCATCATACTACAATGCAACAAAATGATGAATTTTTAATAATGAAAGATCATTCGACATATACTCTAATCAATTAAGCATCATCATCAAATCACATTTTAATCATTCACCTATGATTAGTATTGAACAATTCGAAGATTAGTATGGAGAATTAGAAGTACTACTGACCCTTAAACAAGGCTTTGAAAAAACAAGTTCATATCTATCAGTCATGACCGAATACATGCAAATCACCATACCCAAATACACACAAGCACCATTAGAATGTTCAATTAAACCAATTAAAGTGAATTCCTTTAATTTATAACTATACCTTTAATATTTCAACATGAGAATGACTTTTTCTATGCATTTACTCCACCATGCAAGACTAATACAATGTCATACAATCCAAAAACTTTATATGCCATACAATCCAATAAACTTTCTATTTTTCAGCATGTAGCCTAGTGCAAAATACAAGACAAAAACGAAGTATAACTCCTATACTTACATATCCTTATATGACCCATCCGTCATCCATTCAACCCTTTTTAATTCAATATGTTTTCTATCCTGCCTTCATTTGTATAATCATATTTCCAAGCCTTAAAACCTTTTAATTCTCCTAATAAAGAATTTAAGCAATCAAGTATTTATGATGAAAGTCTATGACTTGACTCATATACATACTAAAACCCTACCAATGGCATCATTCGAACGGATATGAGTGTACATATTTCATAAGGTAAATAATCATACTTATGTTTTATACAACCCTTATAAACTTTTGAACAAGCAACTGCTCCTATGCGCCTCATTACTATCATTATGATCAATGTACATAAAAAAAAAAATATTACCAACATCACCAAGATGAAGATAGGAACATAGTCCAATTATTTTAATCATTTTTAAGGAGTATTTAATGAACTATTTGTAGAGCTTGTCATTTAAATGCGTAAGGAAACATATAAAATTCTCACATATTGACAATGCTTGCCTTTATAATGCTTCAACCAATGGAGGATACTTACTTGCGATTTAAAAGACATCTTGACGATTACCTCTTTTCGTTCCTTTGGAAATGAAATTCCATGTTGCATCTTTCGATGGAGTTCCTTTGACCAATTTAGGTTCTTTTCTTGATTGAGCCCAATTAAGCCCGAGTGTTTGCAACCTGTGCTCTGATACCATATGTCACATACCCAAGTGAATGCGAGTTAGTTTTTTTTTATGAATTATACGAAAGAAAAAGAAATAATTTTTTCTAAATGAGAAATCACCATCATGAAATTTAATCGTAATAAAGACCCTGAGTCTGCCATTCTGTTCTCCGTCAAAGACGGTTTGTTCAATATAAATATTCATCATGCATAATCACTTAGTTTGTATTACTTACAAACTATGTTCTTATAATCTTAATTTATTGTAACACCCCCAATGCATTAGTATTTAAGGGAAATTGCAATAGATAGTTTCATAACCATAAGAAAATAAAATTACATCTATCTATGCTATCATAACATGTACAACGTGTTAAATGAAATTATCTTTTACTAAAGCACATTCGACAAGAAGTAACTCAATCATAAGCAACATTGTCATTAAAGTAACACACACAAAAGCACCTCACATAAAAACACTATATACACGTGGTTCACCAAACTCTTTGGGCTATGTCCACAAAAGGTCATAAATCTTCTTAGTCATATCCCACAATAGAGAGTTACAATCCTGCAATGCAGGGAGAGCCACTTTTCATTTTCAAAGCTTCGACGCTGCACCAAACTAAGGCAGAGAGCTATTTCTTATCTTATCATAACTGAAAGGAATGTATACACCTTCAATGCATAAGAATAAATACATGCATACCGAGTCCTAAAACTCATATGGACCATGATAATTTAACAGAATTCTTTCCCGCATAAAACGCAAGAAAGGAAGACCCCTTAATTAAGAAGGAACTCGTGCAGAAATAAACTCACCCTTTAATCTGAGATCACAAGGATTAAAGATTTCATTGCAACCAAATGCAACTGGGGATTGCATATCCAATGCCGAGGGTAATTCATATATAGCGATCAAACCCGAGATTAAATTTCAAAGATAGTTTATTGTAGACATATCTAGAGTATAAAATTTTTGCAGGGAGTAAAAGAATATGCAATATTTGCAATGACCCAAAACTGAGATCGAACACTTACATTACACCAATGAAACTTAAAATTACTTCACAAGCATTCCACTATGGGATCGACTCTGCGCCATCCCTTTCCATACATAACCGCAGCTAGTAAATTGATGTTCCCCATGAATTATGAACTCTGCTAAACAAGGGAGCAGAAAATGCCAAAATCCCATAACAGATGCAAAGTCAACTATTTTGGAAAAATAAACGAACTCATGGAATAGAGCCATCCTACACCATATGATATATGTATATCAAAATCTAACCATAGATCAACCAAAGATCGTTCATCCTACACAGAGGCGACCTGGGCACATGTATGAGAATAGATTTCCCATCATATAAAAGAGAAGAATAAATATAATGGATCATTGTTCTATAGGGATACATTCCAAGGATAGTGTGAATCCATATATATGAAGAGACAAATAATGGATTGACGTTCTATAGAGAGGCATTTCAGGTGTACTGTGAAACCAATTTATTATTAATAAAGAAATGAGACTCTCCTAAAACAAGTGAACAAATCACATACCTTACGATCACGGGATTCACTTACTCTATATCCAGAGGTAACAATGATAAAAAGTACCAGTTCTTATCATGGGGATTTGCTTCCCAATGCCATTGCAGAGACGCATCCTTTAACCCAGAACATGCACGCCCATCCCTTCCTACCACTTGTAATTTCCTCCCGTCTTCAGATGCAGTGATCGCATTCTTCGTTATAATGAGCACCAAAACCTCTCACATAGATGCTAGAAGTGCAGAAGACCAATCGCTAGTAAGAGTTGGGGATCGGTTACTGTCACTGCAGGGAATTTTCCCATTCTAAGGATCACTGGAATGAATTCTTATCCTCTTCGCTACAGGGTTCGTCTCTAGATGCCAAGATTGAATCGGATTTTCGATTACCATCCCAGCTACCCTCAGATCCCCCTGCTGCAACAAAACAAAGCGTATGGAATGAAACTCGAATCCTAACGATACTATCAACATGGGATTTTTCCCCAAATCAATCTACGGAGTCCCCCCCAAATCTTCAACGACTACTCAACTTTATAACCCAGGCTTTACTTGCTCACATTGGGAAATCCACTTAGGATCCCAGTGACAAATGGTGCTTCACCAAGTCTGTCACTCTTTCGAGGAGACAGCCCTGCGTTGATTTAGCCTAAAGATTCTCCCCAAATCTTTCTATTGAACTCCACTAAGTTGATAGGGGTAGTGCGCCATTTGGTGTATGTTTTAAATAAATAATATATATATATATGTTCAAGAAGTAAATGACATATTCAATTTTACATTCATCTTCATGTTGGAAAGGCAATTCCCAACCCTCCCATCTAGATGCATAACTTTATGAATATATCATAATTAATTGCATATGAATTGCTAATTCATCCATTATATATAAGAAGCTAAACATCCTCCTCAATATATGTATCCTTATCAATACCATGTTTAAAAGAATGTGAATCTCTAATTGATCCATTAATCAAATATATATATATCTTTATCAATATACTATATTTAATGCATATGAATCTCTAATTGATCCACCAATTAAATATATATATCTTTATCAATATACTATATTTAAATGCCTATGAACCTCTAATTGATCCATGAAAGAAAGGCAAAACCCTCCTAACATACTTATATAACTTATTAAGAGGTTGCGTTGAGTAACTTACTCTCTCAATCTATGACAACAATACCTATAAATATTTAAGGTTGACTCGTAAACTACTTACTCTTCTTCAAGTGCCCATGGCACTAAGATGACACCTATAATATATTATCAAACTTTTGAAGGATGTCACTCCCTTCCCCTTTCCCCTAGTGGCCTCACTTTCCCATCACTTAGTTGCGACAAACGTTCGGTCTCTTAGTCTATGAATCATCATTACAATTTATGAAATAATTAACAATGCTTGCAAGGTTATCTGGTGGGGCCTTGGCCTTGAGCTCCTTACCATAAATTGTGTACCATTCTTTCTAATTAGATAAGGGTAGGGGTAGAAGAGGGATGTTACATAACGACAACAGATCTACCTTTATTTAATGAAAAGAAAACAATTGATAAGTTCTGATCTAACACTTGCATCGAATCACTTATCAGAAATCAATGGATCTGTAACTTAAAGGTTCAAAGATCATCCATAACATAATATGAAGAAAATCATATAAATATATAAATATAAATGAGGAAATAAAATAGCAGAACTTAAATAATGTACTTATCAGAACTTTATTGCAGATTAATTAACTAAGATACGTTCACTTTCCTCCCAACCGTAGACTGCAATCCATTCCTGGACTGTTCCATCGGTCACCCCTGAGCCAAGCTAAGCATAACAAGTATCTAGAAGGGCCTAGGGTAGTTATCTATCTCCTTTACTGCAGCAGAGCATCCACAAGGTTTGTTTATCAGCCTATTAGGTGTGAGTCAATCTGACATTCCCATGCAATAAAATTTCATACATTCCTCCCAAGACAATCCTTTGTTGGACACAACAGGTTTCAGTACTCTGGTGTTGAGCGCTCAGACTCACGACTAGACCCTTTTCAGTGCACTTGGAAAATGTGCCATGCAACGTTACCTTCTCTACTATTAATACTTTTTTTGGAGCAAGGATGCTAGGTACTTTGGGTTGACAACACTCAGTTCTCTAACTAACATCTAGCAGGTTTAGTTATTAATTATTAATTAATTATTTCTTTATTTTAATCCTCACAATTTACTTTAAATTTTTAACTTAATAAACTAGACTTTTACTCTCCTATTGGATAGTTTCGATTTTAATTTGGGGACTACTAACCCACCTAGATCCTTGTATGCTCAGCTTCTCTTTGAGTGGTTGCCCCCAGTCAGTCAGAAGAATTAAATAATAATAAGTCATTATTAAAAAATAATCATTAGTTCAAATGATGCTCCAGAGCCTTTAGCTCAACATCTGTCATTTAGTTTGAGTCAAAGTGCTCCAGAGCTTCAGCTCAACACTCACTCAACTACTAGTGTTTTCCGAGCCCTCTTGGCTCGTGCATGTGTCATGCATAGTCAAATTTATTTCAACATAAATAAAATAATATTCAAACAACAAAGTAGTCTTTTCTCGGGATGTTACAACGACGAACACTTAAGAATAATTCTGCAAGTTTTAAGAGAACATCAACTTTATGCTAAGTTCAGTAAATGTGACTTATATAAAGATAAAATACAGTACTTAGGTCACATAATATCTAAAGATGGAATTTTTGTCTACCTAAACAAAATAAGAGCAATTAACGAGTGGCCTGTCCCTAAAGACGTAAATGGTGTATGGTCATTTATGGGACATTAGGTTACTACGTAAAGTTTATTGAAGGATTCTCTAGAATTGCGAATCACATAACTTCTTTGCAAAAGAAGGGAAAGAAATTTGTCTGGGATAAAAAATGCGAAGAAAGTTTTAAGAAGTTAAAAGAATTATAAACAACAGTACCTATATTAAAAATTGTTGATCCCAGTAAGGACTTCGTTGTATGCACTGATGCATGTAACAATGGCCTTGGTGGGGTCTTAGCTCAAGAAGGTCATGTTATTGCTTATGAGTCAAGGAAGTTAAAAATCCACGAAAAGAACTACGCAACTTATGATCTAGAGCTAGAAGCAGTGATACATGCACTAAAAATGTGGCACCGTCACTTTATTGGAAAAAAAAATTCACTAATGACAGATAATAAAGACTTAAAATACTTGTTGGATCAAACAAATCTTAATGTAAGGCCAGCTAGGTGGCTAGCTTTCCTTAGCAAATACGATTTTTTGAGATTAAAAACATTAAGGGTAAATAAAACAAAGTTGTTGATGCCTTGAGTAGAAATGCCAAATTAAGTTTTGTGGCAGCAATCAGTACATTTAAAACAGATCTGGAAAATCAGATCGAAGAAGGAATTAAGGAAGATGAAAATTATCAAAAATTGCATGATAAAGTTGCTGGAAATTTATCTGAAAATTTAATAACAGATTACAGCATTGATGAAAAGGGTTTATTGACTTATAAAAACAGAATTTATGTACCTAATGTGTCAAAAGTTAAACTGTTGATTTTGGATGAAGTTCATAAAAGTCCTTATTCAGGACACCCTAGTTATCTGAAAATGATAACTATGCTAAGAAAGTATTACTTTTGGCCCAACATGAAGAATGAAGTGGTTGAATACATAGATAGGTGTTTTGAATGTCAGACAATTAAGGCTGAACATCAACACCCAGCTGGCCTATTACAATCATTGACAATTCCGGAATGGAAATGGGAAACTATAAGTATTGATTTTATAACAGGTTTACCTAAGAACTAGAAACAAAATTACTTCATAATGGTGGTTGTGGATAAACTTAGTAAATATGCTCATTTTATTCTAGTTAAGACTATTTTTAAAGCTGCTAACATCACATATGTATTTATGAAGCAAATCTTCCGCTTACAAGGGATTCCAAAGGTAATTATTTCTGATCGAGATTCTAAGTTTACTGGAAATTTCTGGACAACATTGTTTAAAGGTCTAAATACTAAATTGAATTTCAGTACTTCTTTCCATCCACAAACGAGTGGGTAGACTGAAAGGGTAAATCAGATTTTAGAAGACATGTTAAGAATGTATGTTAAAGATCGTCCAACTAAATGAGAAGAGTATTTGCATTTAGCTGAATTTGCTAACAATAATCATTATCAAGCATGTGCTAAACTTAGTCCATTTGAACTTTTATATGGAAGGAAATGCAGTACTCCTATTTCTTGGGATAATCCTGTTGACAGATTAATGTTAGGACCAGATTTGTTAAGAGAGATGGAAGTAACTGTGAAACAGGTGCAAGGCAATTTAAAAATTGTACAAGATAGACAAAAACGTTATGCAAATCTGAAACGAACTGAAAGAGAATTTAAGGTTGGAGATCATGTCTTTGTAAAGGTAAAACCCAAGAAAAGTTCTTTTAAGCTTGGGAGTTGTGCTAAACTAGCACCAAGGTACTGTGGGCCATTCGAAGTCCTATCAAGGATTGGACTAGTTGCATATCAGTTGACTCTACCATCTAATTTAAGAATCCATAACGGTTTTCACATTTCTGTTTTAAATAAGTATGTACACGATGTTACTCATGTGCTGAGTTGGAATGACATACAGGTGGAGCCCAAAGGATATTTTCAGGTGGAACCAAACTGTATCCTCTACAGTAGGGAAATTATGCTTTGGAATCGTACCATAGGGCAGGTAAAGGTGCAATGGAAGCACCTTATCCTTGATTAAGCTACCTGGGAATTGGAAAGTAATATGTGGGAAGCATATCCAATTATTTTCCAGGGAGGCTCTGAGGAAGAATAAGCAACATCGAGGACGATGTTGATCTTAAGTGGGGGTGTTTGTAACATACCCACTACCTGAAACATTTTATGTTTGAGAAAAACATTATCTTAACTTTTATTGTAAAGTTTTATATTTGGACAAGTGGCCAAGGATGACTGTAATTGCACAATATTATTATTTAATAGAATAAAATAGGAGACACTCACCCAAAGAGGCTGTTGAAAGAGTGTTTACTGACCCACTAGGTGGAATGGAATCTTAGGTAGAAGGAAATGGACAAGTGGCAGCATCAGGAACTCAGTAACTAGTTGTTTTTATGGGACAACTCCCTTGAATTGTGGTCAAAGTTCCCTGAAAGATGGGACTGGAGCTTGAGGCTCATTTATTTGGAAACTAACCACTAAAATACCTAGGCATCTTTATAATCCATCAAATTTGAGCAGAGGCTCACACTTTTTTCTCATGAGAAAATTTACCTTGTGGTTTTGTTGTATGCACACAAGACATTCTATGAGGGGAAGCTATGTTTTGAGTTGTAGTGTAAGTCTGTTTCACTTCTGCTGAGTGTAGAGTTTTCCTGCTGAGTGTAGAGGTTTATTTTGAGGTGTATTGCAAGTCTCCATTGATTGCTGAAAGTACAACCTGAGTGCCTTGCTTCTACACAGAATCTTCTACCTAGTGGTTCATTTAATAGGCTCGGGGGTCCAAAGGAGCAAGTGATATTGGCTGCTTCTTCTGGAGAAGGTTGGGAGGAACATGCCTCTTTGGGGTTTGTCCACCCTATCTACATTATTAGGTTCTACTTGTTATTTAATTTCTAGTCATTATAACTTAATGTATTTCTTGGTTATTGTTTTCTGAATATTGTTAGTTATTACTATTCATATTGAAATGAATGATTTATGAACTGTATGAAGAAGTAATATGATAAGATAGATTAAATTGTTTCACTACATTTTTCCACACACTGTCCTTGTGTCGTACTCTAGTGCAGGGAAGGGTGTTTAAAAATAGATAAATGATATGCAATAGATAGAATGATTGAATAGAAAAACTTTGTTATGTTTCCTTATCTGTTTACAATTACAAATAAAATCCCTTATGTTTCAGTCTTAGAACAACATAGCAACATTTATTCTGTTTATACATGGTAATTACATTCGCAGTAATAGAAGTAAAAATACATAATCATTTCCATATTTCTGCATAAACTTAGGGTTCAGTATAGGTTAACTATTCTTTGCAGAAGACAAATAATATATATAGCCTCTTACTATTCTCTTTTCATTCAAATTTCCTATTAAGACATATTAGCATTCTGCATTTTATACATTAGCAGTATCGAAATATTTACTGTGGATTTCGATCAACTATTATGACTTGAATCTACTGCAAACTAGATTGAAAAAATAAATCAAATAAACGCAGAGCAACTTTTATTCGAACGAATGTCCTAATTCTCAAACCCTAGCTATTTTCAAATAACAAGTTAACTTTTCTTCATTTATCAAAATCGAAATAGAAACTCCAAGACAAAGCTGGACTTCAGTCTACCCCTTATAGGTTACACAATTTATTTAGGGACTCGAAACCCTTATCATTTATACAGCTACGCTAATCATAACAGTAACTAGTGTTGAGTAGGGTTTTCACAACCAGCCTTATGGTCGTAATCTTTAAACTATTCTAAATATAGAAAGCATTTCAACAGGTTTTCAAATAAGGTATTGTGCCCTAGATAACATACAATATTAATACAGTTACAATATCAATATGTTAAACATATAAAATACTTTGCAAAACCTTAATGCCGAAGCATCCAAAAATAATTACAACAGGATGGATTCGTGGGTTCGACCAACATAAATTACCAAAATGTACAAACAGAACCAAACACTTATTACCACAAAGTCCTTCAACCATTACTTTCAGAAATATTAAAACGACGATAGAAAACAAATCTCTTATAACCTTTCAACAACACAATGAAAAGCCTTGTTTCGGTTTACAAATAGTTATCATCTATTACTACCAAGAGCTCTCTTTTCAACTTAAAGACTTTAACCATTCATTACACAAAAACCTAGCATCATCTGGAATTTACAGTACATCGAAAAGCAACAAAATGAGGTTTATAGAGTTCGAAACCCCAATAGTATTCCTTTAAACAGAAATTCAAGTTCTTATACCATAACTGTTACCATTTCAATTCTTTGAAATGTCGAGATAAACCCTTTAGCAAACACTGTAAACTATTATAAATCAAAGTGTCACACAGTAAAAACGTTGCAGTGCCAATGCAACGGTAGGTCGAGGATTCAATCCTCCCTATGTTAAATATTCACCATACAGCTTACAACATTACAATGGCGGTGTAATCCACAGCTAAACCACGAGACCAAAGCTTCGGCTAAAACCAAATAAGGACCAACATTTTTCCAAGTCACATGCCATGGGAGAATCACCGAGGCTTACCAGTTTAAGCTCTGTTCCCCGTTGTTTAGCACATACAAAGCCAAAGCTGAGGAGTAACCTATCAGTTCAAACATACATTGTGGTTAAATCTTTGAAAACGAAACTAAAAACTTAAAAACACATGCTAATGTACATTATCAATCTTGTGGAAACCAGAGAAGGTTTAATAAGTTACCTTTCGAAAGAAGAACCTTGCTTCTTGTTTGGACACTCTCGTAATTGTGAACACTAGAGCTACATCAACTTCTAATATTACATAGCAAGCCTTAACACATGAATGCTCTGGCTTTTCAAACCCTGAGAGACGGTTTTCATAGCCACAGGTCGAGGTATAGAAACCTGGGAGGTGCTTCCAAACTCTACTAACAAACCCTAGGAACTTGTAGGCCTATCGGCCTCTCCAAAACCCCACTCCCTGCCAAATGAATGCCAATATTATGCTCTCGTCGAGGTAAGTCCAAAGTTTTTATGGTTAGCATCACTACCAAGGAAACCATGTGATGATTTGCCATGGGGGACGACACTAGACATTCCACCCACAACACTTTAATGCACTTTTATTACCATATCTACCATATACATCACACCTGCCATCACATCATAACCAAGTTTAGGTTTTGGTTTTGCATGGATTACAACCAAACTATAGTATGGATATGTTTTATCAAAGGTCAAACTACTATCCTTTATGTTATCCAAGTGTTACGTAATGGTTGCTAGTACAGCATAAGCAAGGTTAAGGTTCGACCACCAACATGACAAGACTTACAAACATAATGTATTATGGTCATTTGCCATCCTAAAGTTAGTTAAACATTGCATGTTTCCAACCTTGCAAATAAAGTATTACATAGGTCACCTTTTAAATCAAACCCTTGTATATAGTATAAAGACCATAAAGCACATATAAAAACTATTGCTTAGATAATGTTATAATGATCTAATAACATCCATTCTATAAATTAATAGAGAGAAGTGTATATAGTGTATAGTTTACAACTATAGACTATTGTCAAATCACCATAATAACATTATTACATAGGTTATGCATATAGTGCAGAAGATCAAAAGGTAGGTTTAGTATTATAGTGTTAGCACAAAAGCTTAGGCTATGATTCTTTTCATACATAGTTGCATGATATAATTCATAATTAAAGAAGTTTAATGCGTTTAGCCTTGAAGGCCAAGGTAAATACTTTCTTTTACGACTTAGTAAAACACAAGTGTAATAGAAATAAACACAATTTCTGAGACAACTGGAACTATATAGTATGTAGATTATAACTAAAGAATAAACTAGATTAGATCTCACCCTGGAATACTACGAGTTACTCTATTTCCTTTTTATAAACTTGAAGGTTAACTGCAGATTATTAGGATCTCTTTTTAGACTTCGAAAACTATAGTACTCTTACCTGTGATCTGCGACAGAGGTTCAAATGCTTTAGCTAAAATAGTTAAGTAAGCCTCAGGGTGCCCATAGGACCCCTTCATCACCGACAAGACAGTAAATAGTTAGCACATATAATGAATTCAGTATCGATAGCTACATAAGAAATCATAACTGATCTAGGATGCATGATTTGGGGTAACAACATCCAAAAATAACATACTATAGACAGAAACACATTTCACATAACATTATACACACATTTTCAACGTAACGTGTCTAGAACAATGTGACGTCTGGTTAAACGAACAAACATTTATTATACTTCCACATGGTAATTATAGCACTTAATGCTACTTTGAAAAATTTTAAATTTTGTGATTTTCGGGATGTTACAGGTCAAAATTGGGGTATTACATTCCCCTCCCCTTGAGAACAACACCGTCCTAGGTGTTCTCAAAACTGGACAAAAATGAGAATGCCTCTATCATGGCATCCTCCAGCTCCCATGTAGCCTCATCATGACTAAGGTTCTCCCATTGGACCTTTACCTACCCGATGGGTCTGTTACGAAGCAAAGTGAGCTTCTTGTCGAGGATGCACATAGGCTCTACTTGGAACTCTCGCTCGGGTTCCACCTGTATCACATTCCAATCAATCATATGATTAGGATCATGTACATACTTCTTAAGCAAAGATACATAGAAAAATTATGAGCTCTTATGTTAGCAGGCAATGCAATTCTATATGCAACTGGCCCTATCCTATCTAGGACTTTGAATGGCCCACAATATCTTGGTGACAACTTAGCACAACTCCCCAACTTGAGAGAAATTTTCCTTGATTTCACTCTCAAATAAACATGATCCTCAATCTGAAATTCCTTATGCACTCTTTTCAAATCTGCATAACTCTTTTGCCTATCCTGAGCTGCCTTTAAATTTTGCCTGATCTTAACAACTTCCTGTTCCATTTCCTTGATCATTTTTGGCCCAAGCACTACCCTGTTCACCGAGCTGTCCCAGTTCAATGGAGTACTGCATCCCTTTCCATACAATACCTCAAATGGGCTCATCCCCAATGATGCATGATGTCCATTATTGTATGCAAATTCTACCAAGCGTAAGTAATCCTCCCACTTGGATGGTTTATCCATCACGTACATTCTCAACATGTCTTCAAGGACCTGATTCACCCTCTCAGTTTGGCCATCTGTTTGAGGATGATACGCTGTACTGAAATTCAATCTTGTCCCAATTCCTAAAATAATCCCTTCCATAAATTGGAAGTGAACTTTGTATCACGATCAGAAATTATTGCCTTGGGCAATCCATGCAACCTAAATATCTCTCTCATGAAGATATTTGCAATGTCATTAGCCTTGTGAGTGGAATTGACTGGAATAAAGCGAGCTACCTTTGATAGCTTGTCCACCACAACCATGATTGATTCATGCTTCTTCACTGTCATGGGAAGACCTATTATAAAATCCATAGAGATCACTTCCCACTTCCATTCTGGAATGGGTAACGGCTCCAACAATCCTGTTGGATGTTGGTGCTCTTCCTTGACTTTTTGGCACTTTTGACACCTAGCAATGTACTCAGCTATGTCCTTCTTCATACCATGCCAAAAGTATTGCTTTCTTGATGTTGTTATAGTCTTCTGATATCATGGGTGTCCAGAATATGGCATTTTGTAACATACCCCAAAGGGACGAGTTAGTTTTTTCCAATCATAGAAGAACTTAGTAACATTAAAATTTCTCCGTAATAAAATTGATTTGAGGGAGGATCAAAATTGTGACATACTTCCATATTAAATTGATAATTGACGATAAAACATTACACACATATAAACGCTATTCAACTTCTTTTGTTGTACTTGGAAACAATTTCAAAGTAAACCTACTGTAAATAGTAAATGGACACCATACCATTTATACTCTGAAGGGTATTCCAAAAATGTCAATACATACATCTATGTAGTCATCATAAAACATGTATAACCGAATTCATCAATGCTACATTCGACAAAACATACACATAATCATACACAATAAGCCCAATGATAAGAAACATAAAGACACAAAATGTACATGGATCACCCAAACTATGGGCTACGTCCACCAGGAAAGAGTAACCTCATGTATTATTTGCCAACTTAGAAGTTTTACATCTGCAACTTCAATGTTTCTTTATACAAGATTCCGCTTTCCCAAAAGTCTCTTAAACCACAAGTGGTTATTCTCAAGACATTCAAATGCTCCTCAAGATATTCCATAGGTCTACCTCGATACATATATACAAACACTTGTAATTTTCCTAACTTATCAAAACTACAAAATGCTATCTCTATTCCTTATAGACATATATATATATATGTAAGTACATTCGCATAATTTTACAGAGATCAAAATTTACGTTTTCAGGAATTAACCATACAAATAAAATAGGGATAAAACTAACCGAGTATTCATCTAACACATCCATATTCATCATTCAATCTGAATCGTGATATGCATTCAAACAACACTCGGCACAACAATTATACTATGCACAAATAAATTCGTGATAGTAATAGGGATTCGCAAAATTCATGCACTAAGCACCAGGCATGGAATAAATTGATCTTAAGGAAAATCACCCAGCCCCGAAGCATAACTTACTAAGAGTGTGGATCTCAACCGATCTACTTCTACAATGCAGTGTTCCCCATTTTACTATTGATGAAACTATAGATCTACAGACCTGTATGGCAGAGAATCCAATATTGAGAATTATGCTAGTTGTAACATACTACAGCAACTGTACCCACAGAATTACACCCTCGAACTATGTCAAGAAAAGTGAAATAATGCCATAGCCTGAGGATAGAACGTTGTTGAAAAGATTAATACTCAGAACTACTTACAATCGAGTAGAATGATCATGCCTGGGTTTAAGAATTCATACTCAGTTCAAAAATAAAAATAAATGCCGAGATCTAAGATAAGATCTAGCAGCATGATCCAAGAACACAAAAAGGAACAAACTAGCATTTCCAATCGCCAAACAAATTCAGAGATGGTTTTCAGGAATTTATAACTCTATACAAAAAAATTAACACTATCACAGAAATCACGTGGCTTTCTACGGATACAGAGATCTATCCGAAGATATACAACTAGACATTATAATGCCATAAAACAAACATAACTGTTGCGTTTTTAAAACAAGATTCCAACTTATAAAAATCACTGCGGTCTTGGATCTGTGTAGTCAGAGAAGGAAACTATTAAAACCCATCATAAGAACTTCCCTGGCATTGACGCCAAATAATCAGATCCACTCTCCTCAGGATTTTATTTGTATAGGTTTATTCTCCTATCTCCGGGCTACCAACCCGCAACCATAAATAAGGATCAACCTATTACGAAGAGCTGAATCTCGACTTCATGCTTATGTGTCAGTATACAAAATAAAACAATACAGAGGGATCCTCATCAGTACTTAAGCAGAGTGCAGTTGGGTAAATTAGTATAGGGATCGATTCCCCAATGGGATCGCTCGGCTTCCATGACAACAAAAGATATAGGGTGTGAAAGCAAAACACTAACACCGTTGTGGGTTAGGCCTTATGGCCATCCTTTCCCATATTCCGTGAAACTTTAAACATTACATAACACACAAAATAAACCTTAGATTTAGGGTAAATTCGCAGAGTGTGTAGACAGAGGTCAAGGGGAATCTCACGTTTTCAATGGGAGCACATAATATAGAGATACATGGCATTTATTAACAGCACAGTCTACTTGGGAATTCTACCAATTCACGCTGAAGAGTGCAATTGCAGTGATAGATTACAAGGACTCCACACACATACATCGGTATCATCATAAACCCATAGATCTGAAATAAACCTAAATTGTGCTTTCGCATAATAGAATTATAGTCTCTACTACAAATACTGATCAACATAAAACATAAACAAAGACGATATGACAGGGATCGAGCTCATGTGAGTTGTCCCTTCCCCAACGATCAATGAAATGAGAACCTGATCTCCGTCCCTTTTCTCCCCCCTTTACTCAACACTTCGTTCTCCTTATGAAGGAGATTTAGCCACCTAACAAAATACACCTGTCATTGGATAGACACTTGGCTTGAAATGGAAACAATTGGAGGAAGATGCTCCACTAAGGAAACAACCTCTATTAAATTCTCCAAGTGGACTATAGCTCCACTCCTCGTAAATAACGTAGATAGTTACATATTTCTACACGAGTCCTTCTTCTTGTTAAGGGAAGACTTTAAGTCTCGACTAGACTCGTTTGAGTTCCCTAAACGTACTCAAATGTATTAATAATATGTATGTATTAATTTTCTAGTTATTTGTTAGTAACACTACACACATATATATATAAATGCACATCTTTAATATACAAACCATGTATTTATTTATGACAGTTCTTCCGTTTGTCTTTAGCATATGTATATATATATAGATGTAGATAAACTCATATCATACCTATGTATTATGGTTTGTTTGTTATGACAACTCTTTTGTTTGTCTTTTTCATATATATATATATATATCTCAATAATTCATATCATTAAAATACATACGCATGAATTATAGTTGTTTGTTCTAGGACCATTTAATCTTAGCTATCATCACCCTAGAAGGATAAGCCCCATTATCCTAAAAGAAAGGGTTGTGATGGGTAACCACTTTCCCCAACTATGACGACGTCACTTATCACCTTTTAAGGTCAATTCATAAACCACTTACCCTTCTTCAAGTGTTTGCAGGGCTATGATGATGCCCAACATCTATCATTACACTCCGATGGATACACTACCTATCACTTTTCCATTCTGGTGGAAATCAGTTGCCCGACATTCAACTGTGTCTCGTCTTTTATGTTTACAATTCACCATGTAGGGATTAAACCATAACTTACAAGCTTTTACTGGTAGGGCCTTGGCCTTGAGCTCCTCACCAGAAAATAAGTAAAATATTCAATTTCATTACAAATAATAGGGCAAAAAGGATGGATATCACATCCTCCTCCCCTAAAGAGTAACACCATCCTTGGTGTTCATACTTTCAGTAGTTCCTCCTCTCCTCTTGATTCATCACTTGCTTCCTTTTTCATTTCTACTTTGACCTTCTTTGGTCTTTTATGAATTCCTTGCAAGTCATTATGGATCACCCTGTAGTTTTTTGCAACAAAACCAGGTTCTCCAAATGGTTCAGTAAAACATTTCACTAATACATAATCCAAATAAGAACATGAGAAAGGAGTTCTTTTTGCAACAACACATCCTCTTTTCATAGAACATCTTCTAGCCTTTCTTTGTATTATTATCATCGTAAGAAACAAAATACATGATTGCTTTTCAATGTAACTAAAACAAATTCACAAGTAATTCATCTTTACTGATCTTTTGGAGGGCCTCTTCTACCTGTAATACTTGGGCTCTTTAACTAATCCTCAAATCGAGGTAAACATCTCTTTCATTCACAGGTTAGCATCATCTATTTCACATAATTACAAGACTAAACTTTTAAAATTCATCATCCATCCTCGCCCTTGAGGAAATTTCCTCCTATTCAAGTATTCATAACATCCACACATTAAGACATTCAACAAACTAATTACTTGTCAAATCGTTAACATGTATTTTATTGTCATAACCTGAACATGAAAAACTTTCAACAACACTTTTGTAAATCACCAACTTTCTCTTGAGTTCTTGGAACTTCAGCAACCCTCTGTTGAACACAAATCCTGAGATGTGTAACCAATTCATATGTGGTCTTACGGGCTATACTTTGAGGTTATTCTCCCTTTTGATTTCTACTCAAAAAATTTCTCCTCAAAAACATCAAAGAGCGTCCTGTCTTGCAGATGTCAAACTTTGTGCCTAGGTCTTTGCCATTGATATCACAGACTCTTTCACAATTTCCCTCAATCCTCCTCGCTCGAGTCCTGGAAAAGCTACTTTAGCAAAGTAGATCTGGATCATCAATTTTTGCCACTTCATTTGCCTAACACCAATGTGCTCACACAGCAATCATTTTCCTAACACCATTGTGCTCCCATAACAATCGTTTTCCTAACACCATCGTGCTCACACAGAAATTCATTTATAGCTTCAGAGTTAGTTGTGATATAATCATCATCAATCGATAAGTAATAATTTTCACCTATTTATTCAACCATTGTTACTCATGCGCATATATTTTTTCATGAGTCTTTGATCTTTATTTAGGTCCTTACCATATACTTACCATGCATAATACGTCACACTCCTATCTTTCAACAAGTCCCGCGGTTTTGACAATCTGTTAAATTCCTTGTTAGCACCACTTTATAAAACAAAGTCGAATTTTGTAAGGAACCATTTCGTGAGCATAATAATACGAAATCATCCATCATACTACAACATCCATGCATGATTAATATCTTTATTTGGTTTAATAATTTCATCAATCATACTTCACAAGATGAAATCATAATGGTAGCATATAGCATTTTATTAACCTCTTTACCCTTCCAATAATCTCAATGGTCATCTAAATCCCAATTCTTTTTTACTCATGTATATACATAAATATGTAACATACCCAAAATAACTAAGTTGGATTTGGTGAATTTTCAGAAAATTAAAGATCTCCACAAATACAAGTCAATTGTGTTACCAGGTCTACCATCCTTCCATCAATTAGATGACGATTTTAAAAAGTATTCGACATCATTTATTTCCACAATCAATATTCTTGCATACTTATGCAAAGGTTTTTAATCAATTTTCCAACAACGTCATTTATCTATACGAATTTTGTTATATCACTTGGAACAATTAGCCATGTCTAATGGTACTAAGTTACTTAGAAACACCTAACTATATAAGTTAACAATGCTTTTAAACTATTAGCTGATATAATGCTCTCTTTACCATGAACATCTTCATGGAAATCCTTCCATTGATGGAAAACATAATACGTCAAAACAAGATATACAACTATATGGTTACCACATGGTCAACATGAATTAATCAGGGGTTATCGTTTACCAAAACTTATACTTATATATATTGCCATTTACGAAAAAGCCATCATAATATGAAAGAGATTTAAAACTGTAACATCCTTATTTTACACCTTATTATTTTGGTAATTATAATTGTAAACTATGTATGTGGCCCTGGTGAGGAGCTCAAGTCCAAGGCCCCACTAGTGGACCTTGAAATTATTGTTATAGTATTTCCTAAGCTTTAGATGTTATTGTAAATCTAAAAGACTAAAGGAGATGACACAACTTAACAATGGGCGACTGAATACACTAAGAAGGAAAAGTGATTGGTAAGGTGACCATCAAGATCTAGCAATAGATGGTGGGTATCATCTTAGTGCCTCGGACGCTTGAGGAAATAGTAAGGTAATCTATGGGTCGACTTTAGAAGCTATAAGTGTAGTCGTCATAATTTGAAGGGAGTATTTACTCATCACCACCTTCTAATCAGGGCTTATCTCTGAGTGTGAGGAAAGTTTGACCAAATTATTGAAATAAGACGTAAGAAAGGTCACACTTTTATAGTACCCTAATCTCGGTAAAGGATACCAAGAGATTTGGTTGTGAAGCTCTAAGTAACTACCTTTTAGATTATATATATAGCATCACCCTTAGGATGCAATATGGAGTATAATATACAAACCACCACATCGATGAAATATTATTAGTTATAATATTTTCTGAAATTATATATATATATTATACATTAAAGGGCATTATAAAGATAATACAAGAGAAGTTATTTATAGAGTATTGGAGGATATCTATATATTGTGGTACTCTTAAAGAAGGATAAACTATCCTATCAAAGAACTATTGGGACTATTTTAGACTATGGCCTCTCATTGTTAAAAGGTGGATAGTCACTTAAAAAAAAACTTACCAAAGGAGTTATTTAATTCATAAAAGGGTGAGTGGTCATTCGATATCTTGATATCATGGATTATTGCTACAAATCAATTATATTATTTAGTTTTGGTTGTTTTCCAAGATTCTAAATCATTCCGGTTTAAGCCTTGAATTGTGTTTAGATGACAACACATTTCTAGACATACCTTGGGTATGATAGAATGGGTATCTTATATATATTTCAAAATGTGCATGGCGCACATATGTAAACCCTTGGTAGTTAACCATTATATAAACTATAGAAGTTAGTGTACTTACATTGGGTATGGTTTCCGTTGATCATAAAGAAGGAATTTTGGGTTATGAGGGTAATGCATTATAATAGGAGGCGAACTCCTTAGTCGGTTGGTAGCCTTTAAAGCTCACAATCCCTGCCAGTCCCGAGTTTTCCCTTGGAAACAGTAGAACGCCAACTGGAAGACTCGTTGTCTTGTGAAATGGAGAGTATACTTAACTCCAGTGTGCCATTTATCGCCAACCGTGCAGGCGGACTTTCCTAGTGGGCTAGCTACCCTATGTTTAAAGGAATGGTCGAAGACCTTGAGAGGGGGGCGGCATGCATTTGTTTGTGGAAGCAATCTATGGAGAGGGGCGGTATGGGAAAAGACGATTCTCTAGGAGCCCGGTCCCTTTCTTGATGATATTCCTTATTGTTTGAATAGTATTGTTAGATGGGTGTGCAGGATGTATTCCGTTAGGGGGTCGCTACATAGATCAATGGGCGTATGATTGTTTTGCTTGTTAGTGATGAAGATGATATTCCCTTTTGTTTTGTTTTACTAATTTGGGACCAAAATGAAGTGCAAAGAGGAAGGGCAATGTTTCTGGGTGAATAGTTGGTTCGTGCCTTGTCTTCTTTACTGTGTAAATCTGTGTTATTAAGACTATGTCTTAAGAATGTTTTTGGGCGATTCCCTATAGGAATCGAACCTCCCCTTATTTTTAATTCAGACAGTTTTTGCTCTCTGATTTGGTGATAGACCGATAGACATATGTTGCAATCTCAGGAACAGAATGCCAATGTCTGAACTAATTACAGGATGGGCGGCTCCCTATAGGAGATCGAATATCCCTTCATTTATGTGGAAGAGATTTGCTCTTACACGGCTGATCGCATTTTCAGAGATGCGACTCTCTGTTGTAAGTTTGTGTTTAATAGTCTCTCTTGCATCCAATGTTGTGATCCTTGTTCTAAGTAGAAGGTTGTTAAGTTACCCCAGTATTTCGCATTAGCAGGAATGCGATTCTCTGTCCCATGATTTTTGGTTAAGTAGATCCCCGATGATCACATCCAGAGATGTCTTCTCTATTTTAAATATATTTTAGAAAGTTAACTGGTGATCGCATCAACAAGAAATGTGATTCTCTGTTGTGGTTGTATTATAATGATTCTGATTTAGAGTATCGTGATTACCGTATGCATAAGAGACAGCTATTACTCCCAAAACCCAGTCCCTTTGAATAGTTTATAGTTTGGTTCAATGAGAATTTGAATGATCTCAGCGATCTCTCTCTCTCTATGGAGAGAATCATTTTCCTTTTTATTTGTTGGAAATGGTGGTTGTCGGCTTAACTAGGTGTAGTTGTTTGAATATGTTTTGTAGTTTATTTATGAAAGGCTCGTCCTTTGATACCTTTTCCTATTCTGTTTCTATTTAATGTTATTGTTAAATTGCCAGCAAACGGGCTAAAAATCGAGCATATGCAATGATGATTTTTAAATGCTTGATGCTTTGGGTAAAAACATATAATGGAATAATAAGTCTGCAACCGAGGGTGAGTAACCGTGGTTATATTTTGGAATATAATTATGTGGGATTCCCAAAGTTAGTAAGGGTACAGTCCTTGGTTTTAAAATGGTAGTATTAGATTATTAATAAGAGTATTAAGATCTACGTCGAGAAAAGTTACTCTAGGGACTAAGATTCCTATTCTTGCTTTGATGTTTTTGAAGTTTATTATATAAATTACAAAATGCGTAAGGAAGAGGGGTGACACCTTTAGTGTAAGTACTTATGTACTAAAGAGTACATTTGTGGGAAGAAAGAAGTAGAGGCCCTTGTACTTTTAGAAAGGATAATATATGGTTGATTCCACTTATAGTTTCAACCAGACCTCTTGTAGATATTACTCTTACACCGTAAGGTAAGTCACAGGTAAGGATAGTTATTAAGTTGGATTTTCATTATGTATACCTTTTCCGTTCTGGTTAAATGCTTGAAAGGAACTCTGTTAAGTTTGGCTACCAAAGCTTAGATCCTTGAACAATTTGAGTTATCTTGGAATATCTGAAAATTGCTTGTCATTCGAGAGGCTTACGGAATTGGGATTTCTGGATAATGCAAAAGTTGCGTTGCACATGTAAACTTTTATTTGAATGAATAATATAAGTTGAGACCCAGCCTTGTGGACGTAGCCCATATGTGGGTGAACCACCTATATATTGTCTTGTGTGATTATGATGGTTGGTTGTTTATTTTATATATTGTCTTGTGAGATTATGATGGCTTATTGTCTAATTTTAGATGTATTTCTCCTTAAGTATCTTCAATCATACAAAGTCATTTTGAGTAAGTTGGTTGTTTAGTTAATAACATCTATGAGTGTTGGTCACTTAAAGATTCGACACAAAGGGATATGTATATGTGTGTGGGATGCTTGTATATTTGGTTGTCATTGTAAGCATGATGGGGGTAACACAAACTAATTACTTTTAGCTGTGGAAATTTCCGTGCATCATAGGAGAAATTGTTTGTGTTAATGCATGTCTTTTGTAAAATAAAAAGTAGATGTTCTTTTTCCTTATTATGTTAATCACTCCTATGGATGAAATCGGAAGAAGGTATGGAACCTATAAAATCTTGAAATGGCTTATCTCTTTAAGTCTTTATGATTATAGCCTATCGGTTAAGCACTCATTAGGAAAAGTTTTAAAAGTTTCACAAAAATTACTCACTTGATATTGGGGTATGTGACAAAAACACATAAGGTACATATGAAAGAAACCAATATAAGTCCCTATATCTCACGAAAACTCTTTAGGACTATTTCTTGAGTACATCGAAAGTAGAAATCATAATCCAACTTCAAATTTTTGTGTGTTGACAAAATACATGGTATGAAGGCATCATTCCTATGTTTATTTATTTATTTTTTTAATCCCTAACTTTTGGTAGTCAAGGTAATAACATATCTCATCATCACATCTCACATCTAAATCTTTTATACCAAGGGAATGGGCTATATCATTTTTCATCGATCTTGACTCATAATACTTTTGTCGTCATAGTTATTGTCCCAATAAGCTTATTTTTTAATGCACTTTTCTTTATACTAAAATACGAAAAGAAACCAATTATTGACCACAAGTCATTACCTACAACACCTTACTTCTAAGAGATGTTTTAGAATAGATAACTTTAGCATACAATCCCTTGTAATAACTTCGCATAAATATTCTTTATCCAGTAGAATACACAATCTTACAAGAAAGTGCTAGTCTTTTAGGTATTACCTTAAGGTACAACTACTAAGTACAGCTAACAATCGAATTATGGTAGAATTCATCTTTATTTAATTTTCTTTTTTTCAAAAGCATTAAAAACTGCTTAGACTCACCATCATTTATTGTTATTTTGAACTTTACTGTCCTACTCCTTCCGGAAATGGAATGGGTTTTATTAACATACTGCTATCAACCTTCTTCAATCATCATTATGCAAAGCCTGATTAACGATATCACTTCTACCTTTATAAACAATTTAGGTAACTATAATGAAAATCTAATTTCCTTAAACCACATATAACATTTCAGTTTTCAACTGTATATAACTATTCATTCTTTTGTAGGGTCGACCTTACACAATACTATTATACTTTCCTCAGGGTCTACAATCTCTTATCCTATGACAATCTGCAAAATGATGTCAATTCATAATAGTCGTTCTATTCATCTCTATTCAGCATATCTTAGACATCTTAGGCTGTCATCATTCTAAGGCATTAAGTACATCTCTTGCGGAACATGCCTCAAACCCGAAGTTCATTTGTTTAGATAACACAATGCTTCAGGAATAAACACAATGGAATTTACTTACTTGTAACTCATCGACGACTTATTGGTTACCTCTTTGTCACACCTTGAGGATGAACTTGTTTCGTATTACAAGTAGAGCCCCTCCAACTTATCTCCTCGTGTTAAGCCCAATATAGGCCCGAGTGCTGTAACTTTCGCTCTGATACCATATGTAACATACCATAAAGGGACGAGTTAGTTTTTGCCAATTGTAGAAGAACTTAGTAACATTAAAATTTCTCCGTAATAAAATTGATTTGAGGGAGGATCAAAATTGTTACATACTTCCATATTAAATTGATAATTGACGATAAAACATTACACACGTATAAATGCTATTCAACTTCTTTTGTTGTACTTGGAAAAAATTTCAAAGTAAACCTACTCTTAATAGTAAATGGACACCATACCATTTATACTCTGAAGGGTATTCCAAAAATGTCAATACATACATCCATGTAGTCATCATAAAACGTGTATAACCTGATTCATCAATGCTACATTCGACAAAACATACACATAATCATACACAATAATCCCAATGATAAGAAACATAAAGACACAAAATGTATGTGGTTCACCTAAACTATGGGTTACGTCCACCAGGAAAGAGTCCCCTCATGTATTATTTGCCAACTTAGAAGTTTTACATCTGCAACTTCAATGTTGCTTTATACAAGATTCCACTTTCCCAAAAGTCTCTTAAACCACAAGTGGTTCTTCTCAAGACATTCAAATGCTCTCCTCAATATATTCCATGGGTCTACCTCGATACATATATACAAACACTTGTAATTTTCCTAACTTATCAAAACTACAAAATGCTATCTCTGTTCCTTATAGACTTATATATATATGTAAGTACATTCACATAATTTTACAGAGATACAAATTCACATTTTCAAGCATTAACCAAACAAATAAAACAGGGATAAAACTAACCGAGTATTCATCTAACACATCCATATTCCTCATTCAATTTGAATCGTGATATGCATTCAAATAGCACTCGGCACAACAATTATACTATGCACAAATAAATTCGTGACAGCAATAGTGTAACATACCCTTTAAGCTGGAAAACATTTTGTGTTTAGAAACATTATGATAACTTTTATTGTAAAGTTTATATTGGACAGGTGTCCAAGGATGATTGTAATTTGCACAATATATTATTATTTAATAAATAAAATAGGAGACAAACACCTAAGAGGACTGTTGAAAGAGTGGTTACTGATCTACTAGGTGGAATGGAATCTGGGGTAGAAGGCAATGGACAAGTGGTAGCATCATGATGCAACTGACTAGCTATTGGTATGGGACAACTCCCTTGAAATGTGGACATAGTGCCCTGAAAGATGGACTGGAGCTTGAGGCTCATTTATTCCAAACTGACCACTAAAAGACCTAGGCAGTATATATAATAGCCATCAAATATTGAACTGAGGTTCATCACTTTTCCTGACGAGGAAATTTACCTTGGGGTTTTGTTGTGTTTGCACCCAAGAGATTTGATGAGGGGATATGTTGTTGTTTATCATGTTGTGAGTCTGCCAAACTCTTATTGAGTTCAGGAGTTTGATGCTGAGTGGAGAAGGAATTTGCTTCAGGAGGTTGATACCGAGTGGAGAAGGTATTTTTGAGTGCCTTGCTTCTACACAGATTCCACCCACTTACTGGATCAGTAAGCAGGCTCGGGGGTTCATTAGAAGTCAGCAGTTGAGCTGCTTCTTCTGAAGCAGGTTGAGAGGAACAGGCCTCCTTGGGTGTTTGTTGGCCCTATCGTCAGTTACAGGTTCTATTGTCTTATCTGTTTTATTTTTAAGTTCTATTATATATTCTGCATATTACAGTTCTGCTGTCTATTAAACTTTCATTGTTTAATTTATAAGTTATTTCAGTTTCCTGTATAAGTTAATAATTTTGTATAAATATGAAATGATTGAATAAAATGGTTTCTGTATTTTTCCCCATGCAAAAAGGAATAGCATCGTAGTCTAGTACAGAAACAGATTAAGATAGATAAGATAGGATAGGCAAATTGCCATGGTGATGGAAGTACTACTTTTATATTCTGTTAAAATCATATGTTGTTATTATTTAGCAATATCTACTGTATTCTACTCATAGCACTATTTTTATTTCCATTCTTTTCATTTTTGTTTTCCCAATGTTTAGTTTCAAAAGAATAACTTTAGTTTGATGTTAATATCATTATTGTACATATAGGACAGTTAGACAAATAAGAAGCATCACATTACTAACTTAGGGTTTGTAATTCTACATTTAAATACTTTCAAAGTTTACTATTATTACTAATATTCCTATTACTGTACACACAGAGTAGTTAAGCAAACAAAGTCTTTTATTATATAGTTAGGGTTTAATTTTTTCTTTTTACATGCACTTATAATCATAAACACACAATTGAAATGTTGTTACAGGATCGAGCTAAATGAATAAGCTCTCTGTCATTTTCTTGTCTTACTCACAGTACACAATTTAAGTATATTTTCACATTACAAATCATTACAGTAGATCGAACTCATTGATTTCAAACATCAATACAAAGTTAAGACATTTCAATGACTGTAGGAGCAAAGGTCAAATAGTACACACAAATTCCATTTGATGTCGAATGTATCAATAGTCATCATCGTTTCATCCAATCTAAACTTAACTACAACCCTAAACCCTGACAGACTTATAGTTGTATTACTTATCCATTTACACAGTCGAAGATGAGGCATTTGGCCAGAGCATGTCATATAGTTTCAACACTTAGCTAAAGATCAAATGACAGTAACATGCGTTTTATTTTCCTGAATTGTATAAACATTTTTACGAACTCACATTTCCTAAAGAAACAATAGCAACAGTGATTTTGAAACCCAGCTTTTAAATCTTCATCATACATATTTCATAACCTCACAGACATTAAATAAAATGATGTCACAGTATTCATAAATTTAGCTACACAATTGCACATTCGTATCACATCATTTTCAAACGCGGAGGTCTATTGAAATACTTAGTATCACATCCACGTTTTGAATAGACGAGACATAGTTTTGTTCACGAGCCAAGTCCCAACACATTGAAACAAAAACAACTATCATAACACAGGATTGATAACGTTTATTTTATTATCTCAACAGGGTTTGAAACCCCAAATTCAAAACAAAGGATCATTTCCAAGATCGAAACCCTAAACTCAAACCCTATGCAATTACCAGCTATTACATTGACTATACAAACCAAAACAACAACCCAAGGTTTTATAACCACGACTTCCATGTTTGACGATACACTGTTTGTCATGATTTCTGCCAGGAGAACCTATGAGGGTTTGCCACCGGGCTTACCATTTTAGCTGCATTGCTATCCTTTGACCACCAAATCCTATTGCCACCAAACCTGAGCATGGAGTACAGAACCTTGGCATTACCTGCCAAAAGAAACTATGAGGAGTTAGCAATATTATCCATTGACTGTTAATAAACGAAGAAATACATTACATAGCGGATAGACCAAAAAACTTACCCAGTTGTTAAACAGTCGATTGGAATGTGTTCAGCTTCCAAATTCTTTCTCCAACGTAGCAAAGTTTCCATGCAACTGAATCATAATCAAACTCGAAGTCAAGACCTCCCTACTAACTTTTTGCCACCGAAAGAAAGCCACAGGATTTCAGTATTACACTCTTAGAAAATGCTCAAGCACTTATACATTATTCCACAACAAAAATTACAGAGTTTTTGAAGCACAATTCCATCCACAACCGCCCACGGTCAAGCCCTGTAAACCAGTGGCCTGTCGGCCTTCTTCCTCCAAAAAAAAACCACAAATGAATGCACGAAGGAAAATAACATTAAGGCAAGTCTTCCTAGGGTTTACACATTCCATTTACCGAAAACAACAAAGATCAATGATCGAGATTGAGCCAGCGAGCTATGGAGAAACCAAGGAAAAGTTACGACCTAATAGCATTCAATAACTACATTAATTTGTAGGACAATCGGATGCCATATCACTAAAGTTGAGTTCACAGCATGGTGACACATCACCTTTCCTCATCAAGATTTTTATATGGAGCCAGACACATAGACGCCAGCGTAGCAATCACAACACCACAACAGGATCACATTGAATGCTGAAGATCTCATGTAGATTTAAGCCAGAACCTCGACTGCACAAACATTTAAATCATATCAGAGTTCAATTCTTGTGACAGCGAAGGCCTTGGGGTTTTAACAATGCCATACAACTGCATACAACCATTTATAAGTTACAAACATAGGATAGAGGTATCATAATATCATAAACATTGATACATGATTCATTCCATAAGGTTATTACAACACCATTCATGCTAGACGCATAAACCTTATCCAAAGTCTATATAACACATATATGCAATGCACGCCGAACTATGGAGTTTAAGCATTTCATGCCCATATTATTATTCACGCCATATAACATTGTAACAAATGTTATTAACATAGTTTCCATAGGATATCCAACAAAGAATCGATATAGTTAATATATCAACTATATTATAAACCAACTATGTCATAGTATAGTATGGACTACCACAAAATAAATGTTTAAACATTACATTTAAATAGCTAGGCTATTTTCTTAAGGATAGGGTAGAATATTACTTAACCTCTACACCATATTGAAAACTAGGGTTTGATGTAAACTTTACTATGTTGTATACTACATATCAACAACACCTTGATTCATATGTGGACGCAATACAAACGTCAGCACTAGCATTACGAAACTTATTACATTGTCGTCGTCATTCCAGGAGGATCAATTATTATATTGATGACACTATCTTTCACATAAACCAAACATGTTACAAATTCAGATAGTTAAACTAGGCCATATTACCACTGATCTCACCAATAGTTACAATGAGTTTAGTGCTTAAACATTGCTAACGACACGTGCAATCATAACCATAAGAGACGATACAAGTGATGAAGTTAAACTGAAGATACATACCATCGACATCTTCATTCATGGCAGATTTTATAATTATCTTAAACATAGAGATGACAAGCTGAAGCTTACAACTTGTCTTGTAAAAACTGGAATTACTCTATAACCTTACCTACAGTTCTGCGAAAGAACAATCCAATGCTTTATCTTTCAAAGATAAGTAAACCCAAGGGAACCCCATAGGAACCCCTTCAGAATTATGCAAACAACATCATCAGTATTGTTACCAGATCCTCACACATAACAAAATAAAACCTTGTTTTGTTGCATCCTACTTATAACCAGGTACATAATGATGTTTAAAACAATTAAGACAAATTGTATGAGACAATTATCATTGTGAGCTAATTATTATCATTCCGCAGTTAGCATTTATCTTATAAATTAGGCTACATCAAAAAAAAATTATTTTGCGATTTTTTGGGATGTTACATATAGGGATTCACAAAATTCATGGGCTAAGCACCAGGCATGGAACAAATTGATCTTAAGGAAGATCACCCAGCCTCGAAGCATAGCTTACTAAGAGTCTGGATCTCAACCGATCTACTTCTACAATGCAGTGTTCCCCATTTTACTATCGATGAAACTATAGATCTACAGACCTGTATGGTAGAGAATCCAATATAGAGAATTATGCTAGTTGTAACATACTACAACAACTGTACCCACAGAATTACACCCTCAAACTCTATCAAGAAAATCAAAATAGCGCCCTAGCCTAAGGATAGAACACTGTTGAAAAGATTAATACTTAGATCTACATAGGATCGAGCAGAATGATCACGCCTGGGTTTAAGAATTCATACTTGGTTCAAAAATAAAAATAAATGCCCTGATCTAAGATAACATCTAGCAGCGTGATCCAAGAACACAAAAAAGAACAAACTAGCATTGCACGTTGCCAAAAAAATTCAGAGATGGTTTTCAGGAATTTATAACGCTATACAAAAAAATTAACACTATCAAAGAAATCACGTGGCTTTCTATGGATACAGAGATCTATACGAAGATATACAACCAGACGTTATAATGACATAAAAGAAACAGAACTATTGTGTTTTTAAAACAAGATTCCAACTTAAAAAAATCACTGCGGTCTTGGATCTGTGCAGTCAGAGAAGGAAACTATTAAAACCCATCATAAGAACTTCCGTGGCATTGACGCTGAATAATCAGATCCACTCTCCTCGGGATTTTATTTTTATAGGTTTATTCTCCTATCTCCGAGCTACCAACCCGCAACCATAAATAAGGATCAACCTATTACTAAGAGCTGAATCTCGGATTCATGCTTATGTGTTAGTATACAAAATAAAACAATACAAAGGGATCCTCATCAGTACTTAAGCAGAGTACAGTTAGGTAAATCAGTATAGGGATCGATTCCCCAATGGGATCGCTCGGCTTCCATGACAACAAAAGATATAGGGAGTGAAAGGAAAACACTAACACCGTTGTGGGTCAGGCCTTTTGGCCATCCTTTCTCATATGCAGCAGAACTTTAAACATTACATAACACACAGAAGAAATCTTAGATTTAGGGTAAATTTGCAGAGTGTGTAGACAGAGATCATGGGGAATTTCACGTTTTCAATGGGAACACATAATACAAAGATCTAGGGCATTTATTGACAGCGCAGTCTACTTGGGAATTCTATCAATTCACGCTAAATAGTGGAATTGCAGTGCTATAATACAAGGACTCCACACACATACATCGGCATCATCATAAACCCATAGATCTGAAATAAACCTAAATTGTGCTTTCTCATAATAGAATTCTGATCTCTACTACAAATACCGATCAACATAAAAGATAAACAAATATGATATGACAGGGATCGAGCTCATGTGAGTTGTCCCTTCCCCAACGATCAACAAAATGAGAACACGATCTCCGTCCCTTTTCTCCCCCTTTACTCAACACTTCGTTCTCCTTATGAAGGAGATTTAGCCACCTAAAAAAATACACCTGTCTTTGGATAGACACTTGGCTCAAAATGGAAACAATTGGCGGAAGACGCTCCACTAAGGAGACAACCTCTATTAAATTCTCCAAGTGGACTATAGCTCCACTCCTCGTAAATAACGTAGATAGTTACATATTTCCACACGAGTCCTTCTTCTTGTTAAGGGAAGAGTTTAAGTCTCGACCATACTCGTTTGAGTTCCTTAAACATACTCAAATGTATTAATACTATGTATGTATTAATTTTCTAGTTATTTGTTACTAACACTACACACACACACACACACACACATATATATATATAAATGCACATCTTTAATATACAAACCATGTATTTATTTATGACAGTTCTTCCATTTGTCTTTAGCATATGTATATATATTAATATATATATATATATAGATATAGATATAGATAAAATCATACCATACCTATGTATTATGGTTTGTTTGTTATGACAACACTTTTGTTTGTCTTTTTCATATATATATATATATCAATAATTCAAATCATTAAAATACATACGCATGTATTATAGTTGTTTGTCCTAGGACCATTTAATCCTAGCTATCATCACCCTAGAAGGATAAGCCCCTTTATCCTAAAAGAAAGGGTTGCGATGAGTAACCACTTTCCCCAACTATGACGACGTCACTTATCACCTTTTAAGATCAATTCATAAACCACTTACACTTCTTTGAGTGTTTGCGGCGCTACGATGATGCCCAACATCTATCGTTACATTCCGATGGATACACTGCCTATCACTTTTCCATTCTGGTGGAAATCAGTTGCCCGCTGTTCAACTATGTCTCATCTTTTATGTTTACAATTCACCATGTAGGGATTAAACCATAACTTACAATTTTTTACTGGTGGGGCCTTGGCCTTGAGCTCCTCACCAGAAAATAAGTAAAATATTCAATTTCATTACAAATAATAGGGAAAAAAGGAGGGATATCACATCCTCCTCCCCTTAAGAGTAACACCGTCCTTGGTGTTCATACTTTCAGCAGTTCCTCCTCTCCTCTTGAGTCATCACTTGCTTCCTTTGTCAATTCTACTTTGACCTTCTTTGGTCTTTTATGAATTCCTTGCAAGTCGCTATCGATCACCCTGTATTTTTGTGCAACAAAACTAGGTTCTCCAAATGGTTCAGTAAAACATTTCACAAATACATAATCCAATTAAGAGAATGAGCAAGGAGTTCTTTTTGCAACAACAAATCCTCTATTCATAGAACATCTTCTAGCCTTTCTTTGTACTATTATCATCGTAAGAAACAAAATACAAGATTCCTTTTCAATTTAACTAAAACGAATTCACAAGTAATTCATCTTTACTGATCTTTTGGAGGGCGTCTTCTACCTCTAATACTTGGGCACTTTAACTAGTCCTCAAATCGAGGTAAACATCTCTTTCATTCACAGGTTAGCATCATCTATTTCACATAATTACAAGACTAAACTTTTAAAATTCATCATCCATCCTTTCCCTTGAGGAAATTTCCTCCTATTCAAGTATTCATAACATCCACACATTAATACATTCAACAAACTAATTATTTGTCAAATCATTAACATGTATTTTATTGTCATAACTTGAACATGCAAAACTTTCAACAACACTTTTGTTAATCACCAACTCTCTCTTGAGTTCACTTTGAGGTTACTCTCCCTTTTGATTGCTAGTCAAAAGTTTTCTCCTCCAAAACATCAAAGAGAATCCTGTCTTGCAGATGTCAAACTTTGTGCCTAGGTCTTTGCCATTGATATCACAGACTCTTTCATAATTTCCCTCAATCCTCCTCGCTCGAGTCCTCGAAAAGCTACTTTAGCAAAGTAGAGATGGATCATCAATTTTTTCCACTTCCTTTGCCTAACACCAATGTGCTCACACAAAAATCATTTTCCTAACACCATTGTGCTCCCAAAGCAATCATTTGCCTAACACCATCGTGCTCACACAACAATTCATTTATAGCTTCACAGATAGTTGTGATATAATCATCATCAATCGATAAGTAATAATTTTCACCTATTTATTCAACCATTGTTACTCATGCACATATATTTTTTCATGAGTCTTTGCTCTTTATTCAGGTCCTTACCATATGCTTACCATGCATAATACGTCACGCTCCTATCTTTCAACAAGTCTCGCAGTTTTGACAATCTGTCAAATTCACTTGTTAGTACCACATTATAAAACAAAGTCAAATTTTGTAAGGAACCATTTCTTGAGCATAATAATATGAAATCATCCATCATACTACAACATCCATGGATAATTAATACCTTTATTTGGTTTAATAATTTCATCAATCATACTTCACGACATGACATCGTAATGGTAGCATATAGCATTTTATTAACCTCTTTACCCTTCCAATAATCTCAATGGTCATCTAAATCCCCATTCTTTTTTACTCATGTATATACATAAATATGTAACATACCCAAAATAACTAAGTTGGATTTGGTGAATTTTCAGAAAATTAAAGATCTCCACAAATACAAGTCAATTGTGTTACCAGGTCTACCATCCTTCCATCAGTTAGATGACGATTTTAAAAAGTATTTGACATCATTTATTTCCACAATCAATATTCTTGCATACTTATGCAAAGGTTTTTAATCAATTTTCCAACAACGTCATTTATCTATACGACTTTTGTTATATCACTCGGAACAATTAGCCATGTCTAATGGTAGTAAGTTACTTAGAAACACCTAACTATATAAGTTAACAATGCTTTTAAACTATTAGCTGATATAATGCTCTCTTTACCATGAACATCTCCATGGAAATCCTTCCATTGATGGAAAACATAATACGTCAAAACAAGATATACAGCTATATGGTTACCACATGATCAACATGAATTAATCAGGGTTATCGTTTACCAAAACTTATACTTATATATATTGCCATTTACGAAAAATCCATCATAATATGAAAGAGATTTAAAACACATAAGGTACATATGAAAGAAACCAATATACGTCCCTATATCTCACGAAAACTCTTTAGGACTATTTATTGAGTACATCGAAAGTAGAAATCATAATCCAACTTCAAATTTTTGTGTGTTGACAAAATACATGGTATGAAGGCATCATTCCTATGTTTATTTATTTATTTATTTATTTTTTTAATCCCTAACTTTTGGTAGTCAAGGTAATAACATATCTCATCTTCACTTCTCACATCTAAATCTTTTATACCAAGGGAATGGGTTATAGCATTTTTCATCGATCTTGACTCATAATACTTTTGTCGTCATAGTTATTGTCCTAATAAGTTGATTTTTTAATGCACTTTTCTCTATACTAAAATATGAAAAGAAACCAATTGTTGACCACAAGTCATTGCCTACAACACTATACTTCTAAGAGATGTTTTAGAATAGATAACTTTAGCATACAATCCCTTGTAATAACTCCACATAATTATTCTTTATCCAGTAGAATACACAATCTTACAAGAAAGTGCTAGTCTTTTAGGTATTAGCTTAAGGTACAACTACTAAGTACACCTAACAAACGATTTATGGTAGAGTTCATCTTTATTTTAGTTTTTTTAGCTTTTTCAAAAGCATTAAAAACTGCTTAGACTCACCATCATTTATTGTTATTTCGAACTTTACTATCCTACTCCTTCCGGAAATGGAATGGGTTTTATTAATATACTGCTATCGACCTTCTTCAATCATCATTATGCAAAGCCTGATTGACGATATCACTTCTACCTTTATAAATAACTTACGTAACTGTAATGAAAATCTAATTTCCTTAAACCACATATAACTATTTAGTTTTCAACCGTATATAACTATTCAATCTTTTGTAGGGTCGACCTTACACAATACTATTATACTTTCCTCAAGGTCTACAATCTCTTATCCTATGAAAATCTTCAAAATGATGTCAATTCATAATAGTCATTCTATTCATCTCTATTTAGCATATCTTAGACATCTTAGGCTATCATCATTCAAAGGCATTAAGTACATTTCTTGCGGAACATGCATCAAACCCGAAGTTCATTTGTTTAGATAACACAATGCTTCAGGAATAAACACAATGGAATTTACTTACTTGTAACTCACCGACGACTTATTGGTTACCTCTTTGTCGCACCTTGAGGATGAACTTGTTTCGTATTACAAGTAGAGCCCCTCCAACTTATCTCCTCGTGTTAATCCCAATATAGGTCCAAGTACTGTAACTTGTGCTCTGATACCATATGTAACATACCCTAAAGGGACGAGTTAGTTTTTGCCAAGTGTAGAAGAACTTACTAACATTAAAATTTCTCTGCAATAAAATTGATTTGAGGGAGGATCAAAATTGTGACATACTTCCATATTAAATTGATAATTGACGATAAAACATTACACCCGTATAAACGCTATTCAACTTCTTTCGTTGTACTTGGAAACAATTTCAATGCAAACCTACTCTTAATAGTAAATGGACACCATACCATTTATACTCTGAAGGGTATTCCAAAAATGTCAATACATACATCTATGTAGTCATCATAAAACATGTATAACCGGATTCATCAATGCTACATTCGACAAAACATACACATAATCATACACAATAAGCCCAATGATAAGAAACATAAAGACACAAAATGTACGTGGTTCACCCAAATTATGGGCTACATCCACCAGGAACGAGTCACCTCATGTATTATTTTCCAAGGTAGGAGTTTTACATTTGCAACTTCAATGTTGCTTTATACAAAATTCCGCTTTCCCAAAAGTCTCTTAAACCACGAGTCGTTCTTCTCAAGACATTCAAATTCTCTCCTCAAGATATTCCATGGGTCTACCTTGATACATATATACAAACACTTGTAATTTTCCTAACTTATCAAAACTACAAAATGCTATCTTTGTTCCTTATAGACTTATATATATATGTAAGTACATTCGCATAATTTTACAAAGATACAAATTCATGTTTTCAAGCATTAACCATACAAATAAAACAGGGATAAAACTAACCGAGTATTCATCTAACACATCCATATTCCGCATTCAATCTGAATCGTGATATGCACTCAAACAACACTCAGCACAACAATTATACTATGCACAAATAAATTCGTGACAGTAATAGGGATTCTAAAAATTCATGCGCTAAGCACCAGGCATGGAACAAATTGATCTTAAGGAAGATCACCCAGCCCCGAACCATAACTTACTAAGAGTCTGGATCTCAACCGATCTACTTATACTATGCAGTGTTCCCCATTTTACTATCGATGAAACTATATATCTACAGACCTGTATGGCAGAGAATCCAATATGGAGAATTATGCTAGTTGTAACATACTACAGCAACTGTACCCACAAAATTACACCCTCGAACTATGTCAAGAAAAGCGAAATAATGCCCTAGCCTGAGGATAGAATGCTATTGAAAATATTAATACTTAGATCTACATAGGATCGAGCAGAATGATCACGCCTGGGTTTAAGAATTCATACTCAGTTCAAAAATAAAAATAAATGCCCATATCTAAGATAAGATCTAGTAGCGTGATCCAAGAACACAAAAAGGAACAAACTAGCATTTCCCGTGGCCAAACAAATTCAAAGATGGTTTTCAGGAATTTATAACTCTATACAAAAAAATAACACTATCACAAAAATCACATGGCTTTCTACGGATACAGAGATCTATCCGAAGATATACAGCCAAACGTTATAATTCCAGAAAAGAAATAGAACTGTTGCGTTTTTAAAAAAAGATTCCAACTTATAAGAATCACTGTGGTCTTGGATCCGCATAGTCAGAGAAGGAAACTATTAAAACCCATCATAAGAACTTCCATGGCATTAACGCCGAATAATCAGATCCACTCTCCTCAGGATTTTATTTGTATAGGTTTATTCTCCTATCTCCGAGCTACCAACCCGCAACCATAAATAAGGATCAACCTATTACGAAGAGTTGAATCTCAGATTCATGCTTATGTGTCAATATACAAAATAAAACAATATGGAAGGATCCTCATCAGTACTTAACCACAGTGCAGTTGGGTAAATCACTATAGGGATCGATTCCTCAATGGGATCGCTCGGCTTCCATGACAACAAAACATATAGGGTGTGAAATAAAAACACTAACACCGTTGTTGGTCAGGCCTTCTGGCCGTCCTTTCCCATATGCAGCGGCAATTTAAACATTACATAACACACAAAATAAATCTTAGATTTAGGGTAAATTCGTAGAGTGTGTAGACAGAGGTCACGAGGAATCTCACGTTTTTAATGGGAGCACATAATATAGAGATCCAGGGCATTTACTAATAGCGCAGTCTACTTGGGAATTCTACCAATTCACGCTGAAGAGTGGAATTGCTGTGCTAGATTACAAGGACTCCACACACATACATCGGCATCATCATAAACCCATAGATCTGAAATAAACTTAAATTGTGCTTTCGCATAATAGAATTATGATCTCTACTACAAATACCGATCAACATAAAAGATAAGCAAAGACAATATGACAGGGATCAAGCTCATGTGAGTTGTCCCTTCCCCAACGATCAACAAAATGATAACCCGATCTCCATCCCTTTTCTCCCCCCTTTACTCAACACTTCGTTCTCCTTATGAAGGAGATTTAGCCACCTAACAAAATGCACCTGTCATTGGATAGACAATTGGCTCGAAATGGAAACAATTGGCGGAAGACGCTCCACTAAGGAGACAGCCTCTATTAAATTCTCCAAGTGGACTATAGCTCCACTCCTCGTAAATAATGTAGATAGTTACATATTTCCACACGAGTCCTTCTTCTTTTTAAGGGAAGAGTTTAAGTCTCAACCAGACTCGTTTGAGTTCCTTAAACGTACTCAAATGTATTAATAATATGTATGTATTAATTTTCTAGTTATTTGTTAGTAACACTACACACACACACACACACACATATATTTATGTACATCTTTAATATACAGACCATGTATTTATTTATGACAGTTCTTCCCTTTGTCTTTAGCATATATATATATATATATATATATATATATATATATATATATGTAGATAAACTCATATCATACCTATGTATTATGGTTTGTTTGTTATGACAACTCTTTTGTTTGTCTTTTTCATATATATATATATATCTCAATAATTCATATCATTAAAATACATACGCATGTATTATAGTTGTTTGTACTAGGACCATTTAATCCTAGCTATCATCACCTTAGAAGGATAAGCCCCTTTATCCTAAAAGAAAGGGTTGCAATGAGTAACCACTTTCCCCAACTATGACGACGTCACTTATCACCTTTTAAGGTCAATTCATAAACCACTTACCCTTCTTCGAGTGTTTGCGGCGCTACGATGATGCCCAACATCTATCGTTACACTCCGATGGATACACTACCTATCACTTTTCCATTTTGGTGGAAATTAGTTGCCCGTCGTTCAACTGTGTCCCGTCTTTTATGTTTACAATTCACCATGTAGGGATTAAACCATAACTTACAAGTTTTTACTGGTGGGGCCTTGGCCTTGAGCTCCTCACCAGAAAATAAGTAAAATATTCAATTTCATTACAAATAATAGGGAAAAAAGGAGAGATATCACATCCTCCTCCCCTTAAGAGTAACACCGTCCTCAGTGTTTATACTTTCAGTCGTTCCTCCTCTCTTCTTGAGTTATCATTTGCTTCCTTTGTCATTTCTACTTTGACCTTCTTTGGTCTTTTATGAATTCCTTGCAAGTCGTTATCGATCACCCTGTATTTTTGTGCAACAAAACCAGGTTCTTCAAATGGTTCAGTAAAACATTTCACTAATACATAATCCAATTAAGAACATGAGCAAGGAGTTCTTTTTGCAACAACACATCCGCCATTCAACTGTGTCCCATCTTTTATGTTTACAATTCACCATGTAGGGATTAAACCATAACTTACAAGTTTTTACTGGTAAGGCCTTGGCCTTGAGCTCCTCACCAGAAAATAAGTAAAATATTCAATTTCATTACAAATAATAGGGTAAAAAGGAGGGATATCACACATTTGATGTATTTCATCCATCAATAGCTTCTTCAAATTTGTGCTATTTGTGATGTACAGTCTATCTTTGTAGATGAGGATATCATCTTCACCAAGCTGATATCCCGCACACTTTTCATCCACATTACCCTGCTGCAACTTTTCTTTAATTTGAAGGCAAGTTTCATCACTGTTTTGGGCTTCAAGAATCTTGTCTTCAAATCTGATTTATACATACTTAATGCTGCAACATGAAATTTTTTGCTAAGAGAATTTGCAACCTTATTCTCTTTCCCTTTTACATGCTTAATTTCAAAATCAAATTCACAAAGAAACTCCATCCATCTAGCTTGCCTAACATTCAAGTTTGGATGATCAAACAAATACTTCAAGCTCAAGTGGTATGTTCTAAGCTCGAATCTTCTTCCCAACAAATAATGTCTCCACATCTTGAGAGCATGTACTATGGCTGCTAATTCTATATCATGTGTGGCATAATTCTTTTCATACTCTTTTAATTTCCTTGACTCATACCAAATCACAACTCCTTCTTGCATGAGCACTCCACCTAGCCCTTCATTGCAAGCATCTGTGCACATTACAAAATCCTTCTTTGGATCTGTTATCTTCAAAATAGGAGTGCTGGTAAATAACTCCTTTAACTGTTGAAAACTTTTCTCACATTTTTCAAACCATACAAACTTGATATTCGTCCTTTACAATGAAGTGATTGGATGAGATATCTTGGAGAAGCCTTCAATAAACCTTCTGTAGTAACCAGCAAGACCCATAAAAGATCTAACATATGAAACATTCTTTGGAGTAGACCAATCCATGATGGCATTAATCTTCTCTGGATCAACTGCAATTCCTTCTTCTTAAATGACATGACCCAAATATTGAACCCTCTTTTGATAGAATTCACACTTGCTTAACTTGGCATATAGTTGATGTTCTCTAAGGACTTGCAACACCATTCTTAGATGTTCCTCATGTTCCTCTTCATTCCTTGAATAGACAAGAATGTCATCCAATAACACAGTCACAAACGTATCCAAATATTTGTTGAAGACACTATTCATGAGACACATGAATGTAGCAGGTGCATTGGTAAGACCAAATGGCACCACAGTGAACTCATAATGACCATATCTAGTTCTGAAAGCTATCTTGTGAATGTCTTCTTCTTTAATCCTCACTTGATGGTAGCCAGACCTCAAGTCAATCTTTGAAAACACCTTAGCTTCCTTAATTTGATCAAATAAGTCATCAATTCTTGGCAATGGATACTTATTCTTGATTGTTACTTTATTTAGTTGCTTGTAATCAATACACAGCCTTAAATTCCCATCCTTCTTCTTGACAAATAACACCAATGCTCCCCAAGGAGACACACTAGGCCTGATATACCTCTTGTCTATTAATTCTTGTAGTTGCATCTTTAACTCTACCAATTCCGGTGTGCTCATCCTATAAGGAGCTTTGGAATTCGGTGCTGCCCCTGGAACAAGATCGATGGTAAAATCAATATCTCTCTTTGGTGGTAGTCCTGACACTTCATCCGGAATCAAATCTTGGAACTCTTGCAACAATGAGAAATCTTTTATCCTTGGTCCTTCGTCCTCTAGCGAATCTGATATATGAACTGCATATAATTTACAACCTTTCTTATAAAAAAATTTCAGCTGTAAGGCTGAAATCTGTCTTACTGAAATTTGCTTGGGAATTCCTATTACCAATCTTGGTCTTCCCTCTTCATCAATACATTCAAGTGCTTTCTCATAACAGTCCAACTTGGCTCTATGTCTTTCCAACCAATCCATGCCAATTAAGGCATCATAAGATCCTAATGGTAGTACATTTAAATCTGCATGTGTGTGGACTCCATTCAATTCTATGGGGCACTCCACCACTACCTCACTAACTTTTCTTTTGGTCCATGTGGCTAATTGAACCAGCCAAGACTTATTATGCTTCACTTTTCTAAGAGAACAACCTTCAACCACTTTTGGAGAAACATAACTATGAGTAGATCTTGGATCAATGAAACAGGAATAGATTGCTTAGCAATCTTACCTTCAACTTCCACCACTGATGATTGATGATCTTCCTAATGATTATCCAACACTACATAAATTTGAGTCGTTTCCCTTGCCATGTCCTCCACTGTAGCTGCTCCCTTTAACTTGTGCAACCTTCTGGGATTCTCCTTCTGATGCGGACAATCCTTTAGCATATGGTTTTCTTCACATCCCCAACACTGAAGTGGTCCTTTTGATGTTTTATCTGCTGCTACTGTTGGCTTGAATACACTCCTTGCTTGCTACCCCTGTGGAAAGGTTCTGGGCTGACTTTTGAATGATGTTTTGAAGCCACTTTTCTTTTGATCAAACCTCCCTCTTGGATTTCCTTTCCATGCTGGGTTAACCTCCGATTTTCCTTTATTCTGCTCATAGCAATGCATTGTCATTCTAATAGCTTCATCAAGACTTGGTGGATTAACAAACTCAATCCTATCTTTGAAACTTTGAGGTAGACTCCCAAGGAAACATTGGATTTTTACTCTCTCATCTTTAATGTAATCCACGTACCTCAATAATTCCAAAAATTTGTGGACATGTTCTTCCATCGATTTTTGTCCCAACCTGAGTTCATTGAACTCTTTTCTCTTACTGTCATAATACCTAGCAGAAAGGTATTTTTCCTTGAAGTACTTCTTAAATCTCTCCCAGTTGATCTTCCTTTCACTGATGCCTTTCACTTGCAAGAGGTTGTCCCACCAAATTGAAGCTCTTCCATTTAGATTGTCAATGACAATTCTGGATTTTTCATTTCCTGAGTAGTCCTGAATTCTGAAATATTTCTTCTTTCCAAGAAGCCATGCCTCTTCCTCTTGGCCAGTCTTGTCTTCTCCATCAAATGTGGGAGGCCTTGCCTTCATGAATTCTCCATGTGGGATGCCTTTGAACTTCTTTCTTCCATTAAAATTCTTGGGCATATGCCTTGGACTTCTTTGAGAACCTCTGGAGTCACATGATCTGCTAGAAGAAGATCTAGAGGAAGGTGTTCTATGCTTCTTACTCATAGAACTCTTCCTTGGGCTTGGAGTCCTCTTCTTTGAATGAGCTCTAGAGCAACTCTCTGCATCTCTTCCTTCTTCACCTACATTGCTTGGGTTGGACCCAAGGTTTATCTTCTGCTGCATATCAATGAGGCTTTGGCAAATAGCAGCATTGAGTTGGTTTTGTTCTTCTTGAGCCTTCATCAACCTTTCATTGAAGCTCACCATGGTTTCGACCAAATTCTTAGGAGTTACTTGCTCCCTTCTCCCATTAGATTTAGTCTCAGCATCCCCTTCTTGAAAATTTTCTCCTAGCACATATTATTCATGCTCATAAGGATCCTAAGCATTATTTATGGTCACCATTTTTTTTTCTTTGGAGACTCTCTTCCCTATATGCTACCTCTTCTACATTATTAAATCTTATGAGCTGCAAGCACTATGCATTATGAAAATATTTGTTAGACATATTATGAATGCTTATAGAAACATAAATAATCAATAATTAACATAATCAAACTCATGGAATCATTTACAGAGTTAGTATGTCTTCATTTCTTTTGCCTGTTCATGCAATTATGGAAATTGCCCATATTGTCAACAATATGTCAAAACAGTCACTGGCACTTTTCTGCTCTAATTATATATGAGGTATGACAACCTTATTCAAATTCTGGTCATGCACCATTATTCCCTGCTGGATAAGCTTTCCAATGCCTATCCACGTGCTCCATTCTGACATCGGATGTGGAAATTGCATTACTTCAAAAATGACAATTTTCACCACAATTCTGCACTTTTTACATAGTTGTAAAATATCCCAAACTGCCAACTTCAGCCACATGTAGAAGCAAATCTATAAGGATTCAGAAAAACTTTTCTACCGGGAAAAGTTAGTCCATATACCAAGGAACACTTAGCAACTCGCATATATGTATTCTGATGCTCCATTCATCTTCTATAAAATGTTGGATTTTTCTACTTTTAACTTTTGACATTTTCCAAATTTTCAAGATTTTGAGCCAAAAATGGCTATCTCCCAAACTGAGCATTTCTAGAAAATCTCTGTCTAATGGAAAATTTTTGTTTTACTGAGAATATGAAATGTTTAGTTATATAAATTTCTTGAATCCTTATTACAGGGTCACTCTCATCCAGTGCGAGCTTTTCAAAATCTCTAAAAAGTGGCCTGGAATAGTGTTTTTTGGCCTTCACACTCACCTCGACACCACATCCTTTGGATTTTGGCTCCAAAATTCCAAACTTAACACTATGCCTACTCCATGACCGCTCCATATCAGTTTCGGCTCAATCCAACCTTCTTCCAAGCGTCGAGACACCGATTTATAAAATCCATTAATTCCAATTTTATGCCAAATTGGAGCATAATGGACTCGGGATCCTCATTGGACCTTCCATGGCCTTCGTTAATGGCCTTAGAACACCACTGACCTCATCCAATTCTGATCCCGCATGCTCCTGTAATCCAAAAATCAATTTTATTTTTTATTTTTTTATTTTTTTTTACCCGACCCCAAAACCCAAAACCCGAAATCCGAAATTGTGGGTGTGGAATTGTGGAAATCTAAAATGCAATTTTCAAAAATTTGTGTTCCCGCAACTTGCAACCCGAAATCCGCAATTGCAAGTGCAGAATTGCGGAAATCCAAAACGCAATTTTCAAAAATTTGCGTTCCCGCAACCCGAAATCCCAAAATTGCGGGTTCAGAATTGCGGAAATTCCAAAACGCAATTTTCAAAAATTTGCATTCCCGCAACCCACAACCCGAAACCTGAAATCCCGAAATTGTGGGTTTGGAATTGCGGAAATCCCAAAGTGCAATTTTCAAAAATTTGCATTCCCGCAACCCGAAATCCCGAAATCTCGAAATTACGGGTTCGAAATTGCAGAAATCCCAAAATGCAATTTTCAGAAATTTGCGTTCCTGCAACCCGAAATCCCGAAATCCTGAAATCCGCAACTATAGAAACACTTTTGTTCCTGCAACTTGCAGGGTTCATATCTCCTTTGTCCCTTAGCCAAATGAGATGAGTCTAGTACCATTGGAAATCTCTTGTAGATCTCTATGCACCTATGTGGTCCTATGCCCCATCTGAAAACTATGATCCTGCCATTTTTCCATTCCAAAATGATGCCCCAGCTTCACCAATACCAAATTAAAACATTCTGTTACTTGTCTGCAAACTCAGAGTTTGGCCCAAGCAGCCCTAATGCTGCAACATGGGATCTGATACCACTCTATCACATCCCCTCCCATCATTCCAAACCACAAAGGGAACATGAACAACATATCGAGCTTATTGGCAATCTCAGCTCCATACATTACTTCAAAAATTCATGGATAAATAAAAATTATGTGTGCAAATACATACTCAATATAAACACAGTGGAATTAAATCATATTTGCACACACACAAACATAAATGCATCAGCATATCTATCACAAGCATATGATGAATCAACATGCAGAGAATTCAATCTAGTTCTTATGTTATGCACAGACTTCATGTCAATTTCATTAAGATAATCATTTTAGTTCATTAACATGGACAATTAATATTCATAACAAAACACATAATGATCATAATTTAAACCATAGAGTTTACTTATCTTTGAGATGAAGTTGTCCAAACAACTGGCTATGTGAGAGCAATGTTCCACCCAACCATAAATCTCTGTCCAACCTATATTCTTTCAGCTGAGAGATCACCCCCAAGCTGGGTTGTGTATCCACTAAGGAGGAACTGAACAGGCTCACTCACAGCCATGGTTTTGCACAAACAGTCATGCTAAGCCAACACACAATTGAGTTTATCAAGCATGCATAGAAAAATGAGGAGGATGCTAAACCAGTGAGCTCAACCACAAAGCTACAGGCATCTCAAATGAATTCAACAGTCATGGCACCCAAAATACCCACCACGCCCAACATAAGGAAGGTCCCCTTCTCTGTTGCACAGTCCCTCGAGCGTCCGTTCCCTCCAGTGCTCTTCAAGGTGGGCATAGAAAGGTACAACTGCTAATTCCTTGAGATTCTAACCTTCACTAGGTTTATCAAGCAAACCCAACCTCTACTCAGTCATTCACACTTGGATTTGTCACAATTCTACCATCAATTAACTCAATCTCGTCATTGGATTTCTGGGCTATAAAAACTAGGTTTTTCTATGGATTTCACGGTATCTAATGCTGTCAAATTCACCCCAAAGTTCATATCTATGGATCCCCCATTGGATTTTACTGTCAATACCAAATTCTAGGCGTTTATGGCTCTTCAAAATGTGGGTTGTTGCAAAGTTGTGATATCTGGTTTTTTTCTCACTACTGGGAATTCGTAATGGCTGAAAACTGATGCTAGGATCTTCCATAATGGAATGGGAATGAGGAAGAACCCATTCCCATGAGTTAGAGTGACTTGTGGTACAAGAAAAATAGAGCCCATACCTGCCATACGAATTTATGGACTTCCCATGCTCCACTGAAGCCATGGACTGAATTCTTCAACAACTTTCTTACAACATAATTAAATGTCAGCAAGGGAAGTCAAATGGGTTCACAAGATGACATTTGGCAGCATATGGTTCATCCCCACAACCCCCTCACCACTCCCTAGTGGATACACATGGCCCCTTCTCATTCGTTGCTTCCATTGCGAGTTTTGGTATTTTATTGCAATATCAAATATTTACATCATTTATAATATTCCATGGCTTAATAGCTCATGGGTAATAAAATATCAAATACTTGTCCATTTTAAATAAAATCCGAACATACTTGTCCTTTTTTTTTTTCCCAGAAATGGATCGGCAACAGCGGTGCAACGGCGTAAAAGGGATTAAAAAAGGTTGGATCTGAAACGACGGCTGGATCTGGAACGACTTTCAGAATAGATCTGAAACGACTGGATCTGGAGTGAAAGTGATCGGCAACACTTCAATTGAAAATAGATATGGACCCCAGGTATGTACGACTTCCTAACAGTTCGAGTGTTTCACTCGGCCACCAATGCTGTCTGACGACTTGTGTATTGGGGCAGTACCCCTCACTCCACGGCTTAGGTAAAACTGATGACCGCTTTGCCACAAACGACAGCTCTTGGTTTACCTCACGGATGGGAACTAGTCAATCAGGTAGGGGTCGTTGCCCTTTTTGCTGGCAGGTCTTCTCAGTGGGCCAGCTACTTTGGGGTTCATGTGGTACTCCTCACAATGAGTTTTAGGGCTTATGCCCAAGTACTTCCCACAGTTAAGCGGATAGGGATTATTCCCAAATCCGAAGCTGCAACAGATACGAAAAAAAATTTGGCAGAAATTCCACCCAACGAGCCCAAGAAAGTGCTCTGATACCAGATGTGATGAACCTGCAATAATTAATTAATGCAAATACACGAGATATCAGAAATAATAGAACTCAGAATCATTTTTATATTGATCACGGGCCACTTCGAGAGGGCAACCTCCTTTGAGCAAGCTCAATACAATTAACTTCATGGTGCCTTCAATGACCTCAACACACACTTATATACTAAGTCTATGCCCAATACTATGAGTCAAAACCATGAGACATTTAATACTACGGGACGACTTACAAAGCATATGCATCCAATACTATGGGTCAATACTATGGGCTAATATAAACTACGGATCAACAAATACTACGGGACAACTTACAAAGCATATGCGTCCAACAACAATATACTAACATAGTAAAGAGAAGGGTTGACATAGGTTCCTAACACAATAGTAGGAGCAGAATGCACCGATTGATTCCCTTCCCATGTTCGCATAGAATGCACCAATCGATTCCCTTCCCATGTTCGCCTCTCACTGTTAACCTGGTGCATTGTCTTCCTGCGAGCACCACCGATCGATTCCCTTCCACAGCGGATCACCGATCGATTCCCTTCCTCACGCGGTGGATCATCGATCTATTCCCTTCCTTACGCGATGGCAACAGTTTGATTACATTGTGATTAGCAAAAAACGGTAACCCAAAGTCTCATTAGCAAATGAACGTTTAGGTAACCCGTTAGCAAACCCTAAATTCGGGTCATTGGATCATGTGCTCGATGAAAGAATATGCCCTGATCTTTCATCAGAGCCGCCCACGGATCACCCTCCATATACAAAGAAAAGTCCATTGTAGCATCTATCGGCGAAATATTTAGAATGACATATATATAAAATTACACAAATTAGATAAATTAAAACCATAGACAATTCCTCATAAATTTTAATCCCTCTTCCCTCTGGATACTTGGTAGATCCCTTTTTAAAATAAATCTATACTAATAATTAAATATTCTGAATAATTATTATTAACTTCCAAGCTCACAGGATTTTTTTTTTTTTAATGATTTAGTATGATATGTACCTCACAGGAATTTTTTTTTTATGATTGAGTATGATATATCAGTAGCCATGGCATGTCTTTTAAACTATACACCATTCCTTGAAGGCACGCTCATGTTCAGAACTGCCAAAAGTTTCACGTTAATTTATTCCACACGCGGAAGAAATAGAGTTCAGATCCGTATCATAGTTCATCTGAATTATTGCAGGCAGTCTACTTGAAATACACGTGTCTTAACAATTAGAATAAGATATCTAACCTCAACCTCTCACAAATCTTGAACATCCGGATGGATGCTAGCGTGTATCCTTCTTGTGAATTAATGTATCCCGCACGGAAATTTATTGTTTATTGTTTAAGAATCGACAGAACGCCACATAAAAAAAAAGGCAGAGTCAACATCTTCCAATTCCGGGGTCACGGGTACGAATCGCGATGCAGACAAAGAACCCAGAAAAAACTAAACTCTCGGTGCTGTTACTATAGACAGGCAGCCGGATTACGCAGAACAAGTGATTCTTTGACATTCTGCCGCGAATCGATACGCCACGTAACAGATTTAAAATGTTGTGCCGCATAATTCGCCTGGAAGCATGGAAGGTATTGCTGGACATTAAAATGAGTACTGAAGGATTGAAGAAAATTTCAAGCATTTCAAGGGCCCTCTAGCTAAAATGATCAAAGCCCTCCCATAAATATGGAGGAATTTTATCACCAACGTGATTAAAAGAAGAAGAATTTGTCTGTACAGACTTCCTACCAAAACCTGAATTCGCCAAGAACACAATTACTATACAAAAAGAATGCAGACGCTTCGTTACATTTTGATTTTAAAATGTGTTTAATATTTTGCATTTCAATTTCTTCAAAGATATTTGTAATTTTCAAATCATCTACATAAATAGTAGATCCACAAATTTTATTTTTTCTTTTCCTATTCGATAATTGTTTTACAAAAACGATGATCAAAATTTATTAAATTTGATAACTATAAGCTATATATAAATGACATCATTAATTATTAATGGAAAAGCCATCATTGTTTATATGTCACGTCGCTTTAATTGAGACCGATAATTAATCGCCATCTACAACCAAAGGATCAATTATTAATCCTACCTTTCGTTGTATTTCTCCAATTGATTGAATCACTCTAAGTAAATTGTATGTACTTATAGTTGTAATTCACATAAATTATAACCTTTAAGATTATTTCATAAAACAGCAGCCGACTCTGGAGCGAATCATGAAAAACCTGTTTTACATGTTCTCTTTATTCAAATAAAAAAAAAAAATCATGAAAAGCCTTGTTTTACTTGGTCATCAGTAAATTCAATAAAAATTGATTAAAATTAAAAATGATTGGAGAAAGAGCATGAAAAGCCTTGTTTTACTTGGTCAATATTAAATTCAATAAAAAATGATTAAAATTAAAAATGATTGGAGAAAGAGCAAGCCAGGTGGTTTCCATGGTTTCCATTTTCACTTCTGAATTCGAATTAGTAACCTATGAAGATTTAACCACCCATTTATAACTATGTACTTTAATGGTTATAGGTCTATACTCATATATATTTATTTAACAAATTTATCATTAAGAATTAAAGGTACTGAAAATTATGAATTAATTTTAAAATAATTAAGTTATTTTTAAGAAGGGTTTCTTTTTTTTAAATATGTAAATGTTAATGTTATTTTGATGGAATAATGATAATATTATTTAATGCATTTTAAAGATATATATTTAATGAAATATTATACTTGAATAGATTAAAGATATACATTTGATGAAATATTATACAAATAGATTAAAGATATACATTTGATGAAATATTATACAAATAAATTGAATGTCAAGAGTGGTCATCTTTGTGATTTAAGAACTAAGAGATTTTTTTTTAAATTTAACTAATATGTATGAGCTTAAGAATAATATAACTAAGCGTCAATATAAGTTGGCTAAAAAATAATGATATTGTACTCATTGAATCTTGAAGTGGATGTTTATATATGATATGGATACAAAGAGTTAAAAAAAGATTTATTCTACTTGTTTTTATATTTATTTGACATGTTTAAAAGAGAACTTTGTCTTGACATTCCAAACACTCATTCCATAAAAATGAGTAAGATGGACCTATAAAAATGACTAAGATAAATTTATAAGAACCTAAATAAATATTAAAGAATTTAAGAAAGACTCAAATTACAAAATTAATATATAAGTATGATATATGTGTATTAGACACAATCACTTTATTATTAGGTTATTATTATGTTAGTGTTATAATGCATATAACTCTATAAGAAAAACTCAAATTACATAATTAATATATAAACATGATATATGTGTATGATGTATAATGCATGTAACTCTATATATATGTGTTACATTTTTCTCTTTAGAAAATACTTAGCAAAGAGGCATTAAACTTCGTGCCCTAAATTAATTATTTAGTAGATAAAGAAACATTTTATTTTATTTAGAAGATCATAATAAATTAGAGTTAACAAATTTTTCTAAAATCTTTTAAGAAAAATAACTATATATTTTATCTTTTTATATATTTTAAGTTTTTATTTAAAACATTCTCAAATTCAATGATACTCAAATTGTTTATAAATAATAATATGTCAATATTCTACTTATTAATTATGAGCATAGAAAATTATCCATTTTACTCATATCAAGTGAGTATAGATTGAATCTACCGTCGCATCATTTAGATGTAATAATATGCTATTGCATTAAGATGTTAATTTCACGTGATATTTTAAAAAAGTCTAGCACAGTGGAGACTTTACCTTTTTAATGATTTTGATGTTACTAAAATTTGCTTATGGTTTAAGAATATATTGATCTTCAAATTACGAAGAGTTGGGATGGTAGAAACACCTTGCGTGCATTGCAAGGAAATTATTGTAAAAGTGATTGCTATTTTGTATATAGATTATCAAATTATCAAATATTGTTATTTTTTTTTTTTAAATTGCAAATAAAAAAGAATTTGGTATATTAGAAATAATTTTGTTTGCATTGTAAGATATAGTTTTTAAACAAAATTATTGATAAAAGTGATTGCAATGTTTTTTTAGAGATTATTGTCAAATTATCTACTAAGTGATGCTCATTAAATACATTTTTTTATTTCTTACAATCTCTACCATAAACACAACTAAATATATTAAAATTTAAAAGTACTATACTTTTTATGAGTTGAAACATTATGTCTAAATGTCTCTTAATATAAGACCTAGTGCATTGTTTTCATGTTTATGAATTGGTTCTTTATGTGATCATTTTGGTGAAATTAAGTAGTCATCCAAATTATCATATATTTTATTAATCTTATTTGATTAAGATTGTGAAAAGGTAATTAATTTTGTCATATTTGCAATCTTTTGATCTTAGTTATTTGATGGCCATGATTTACACATCTTTGTTTTCATCTATAATAAAAAGGTTTTTTTTTTCATTACATAGTTTTATATGTAGAATTGAAAATGACAAAATTTTGTTGCTCATTATATCTATATTTATTATAATTGTAAGATTTGCAATAATTAATCATTAATATTGGAAAATTATTCTAGATATTTATTAATGTAAAATATTATATTTTTTTATTGCTAATAAAATGAATAGAAAGTATCAATTATTACTATAAATTTCAATTTGTATTTTTAAAAGAATCTTAATTTTTCACTTTTGCTATTTAAAATAAAAACATATATTAAGTTTTAAAAAAATTATATATGATAAACCTTTTTTAATCATATACTCAATTATATTCTTCTAACTTAAAAAATATTATAATTCATAAAATCTAAACATTACAATTATGTAACTTTCTATTTCTAACTTACAAAATTATATATGCCAAGCTTATCCTTAGTTTAGTGTGAACCTTTTTTAATCATATACTTAATTATTTTCTTCTAACTTAAAAAATATTATAATTCATAAATTCTAAACATTACAATTATGTAATTTTCTATTTCCAACTTACAAAATTATATATGCCAAGCTTATCCTTAATTTAGTGTGAAATTGTTTCTAAAAAAATTTTGCTCATTTTGAATTAATGTATTTAATTAAAAAAAATTTGTATTTAAAGTTGAAGACGAGTTTGTGTTTACTCTAATTGTGAATCCAATAATATTTTCACTTTTATTAATTCTATAAGAGATTAAAAAATATCACATTTTGGAAAGTTGATTTTTATTTTTATTTTTAAATTTTTAAATCATTAAATTTAATTTATAGTTTATAAATTTTTATATTTATAAGTTGGTGAACATTAATATCAACTATAAAACTTTGTGAAATATTTTTTTTTTTTTTGCTTAAAATAACATATCTATTGTTTATAAATTTATTACTATAATTTATTTTTATTTTTTTATATGTACAAGTTGGTAGACATTAACGGAGACCATAGAAATTTTATGAAACAAACTTATCATTTCTTATTGCACTTATCCACATGTAATATGTAACATGATACACACATTTTGTAATTTACAAGGGTGATTAATAATTAGGTTCTGATGACTTTAAGTAAATTTGTAACATTGAAAATAACGTTTGGGCATTTTGAAAAAGTAATGGAAAGTTGAAAATAACATTTTGAACATGTTGAAAAGGAAATCAAAAATAAAGAGGTCTAAGTAAGGTGGGACATGTTTAATATAATTTTTTAGAGATTTTTAGTTGGACATGTTTAATATAATTTTTTTTAAAGGTTTTTAGTTGGACATGTTGAATATAATATTTGGATGTTGAAAAATAAAATTAAAGTAAAGTTGTATATGATAAAAAAATAAAAATAAATTTGGATATGTTAAAATAATTTTAAATTAAATATATTAAATAAAATTGAAATTGTTTTAAAAGAAAGTAAAGTTAAATATGTTTAGAAAGAAAATCAAAGTAATGTTAAAAAATAAATCAAAATCAAAGTAACTTTGGACATGTTGAAAAAACTGAAGTAATTTTAGATACTTTGAACATGTTGAAAAAACCTATAGATATCTTAAAAAAAGTAAATTTAGATATGTTAAAAAAATTAATTCTAGACATCAAAATAAAGTTGGACATGTTGAAAAAAAGCCAAAGTAAAGTTAGACATCTGGAAAAAGGAACCAAAGTAAACTTGGACATGCTGAAAAAAGTTTTACATATTATGTAAAGTTCGATGTGTTAGAAACGAAAGCAAAGTTACACATGTTGAAAAAGGAAATCAAAGTAAATTTGGATAGGTTGAAAATAATTTAAATTACATTGCAATATATAACTGAAATTTGAAGCAAAGTTGGACATGTTGAAAAAGGAATCAAAATAGATTTGAACATATATTAACTTTGATCACTGAAAAGTGAGAGAAAATGTTTAATTTTTTTAATGTTATAATTAAATTATAAAACAAGAGATGCTGATTAAATACTCTTTGTTTTGTCATAATCTCTCCATATCAAACAAGTTAATTTGGACATATATCATCTTTCATCACTCACATTATGTTATGATTAAATTATCAAACAAGAGATGCTTGTTATATACTCTTTGTTAAATTATCAAATAAACGATGCAGGCTAAATACTCTTTGTTTTCTCACCATACTCTTTGTTTTCTCACAATCTCTCCATATCAAACAAGTGAAGCATAGATTGAATTCTAGTTCCCCAAGTTATCAAATAAGCGATGTTGATTAAATAGTTTTTTTGTCAGTCTGCAATGCTTAGTAAGTTTGCACAATCCCTGCACGTCAAGTTTGTATTTATTATCCGCGTTGTATTCGGCATGTCAAGAATTCATAGGTAGAAATTTATTGCAATCTTTAATGTATCACATATTTAGCTTCGAGGTGATCTTAAGTCGGTGGTTATGTATTCCCTATATATAGAAGAAGATAATTGAAAATCAGAGAGAGATGTGTGAGGGAAAAAGAGAAAAGTGAAAATATGTGAAGTGTATGAAGAGCCCAAGCTCAGTAAGCAGTTACTCAGTTTTACTAAGTAATATATATAATTTCATAGTTTTATGAATTCATTCTCAATAATGTAAATCAGAAATTTACTTCGCAAAATATATACTAAAAAAGCAAAGCCCTAAAGCAAACAAAAATAACCTTTTTAACTGCGCCGTCTCTCATTTACTGCCAAATTCATCTTTTTAACTGCGCGATGTGCTTTTCGCTTGATGGACGTTGCAATTAATAAACCCAATTGTGATTGCAAACATGCTATGTTTGTTACCTACATTTCACAGTATGGCGACCCAATAGATTTTTACTTAAAATGTTGCTGATGTATAAATTTAAATCCATTAGTATATGATGGATTTCTGCTCATCGAAAGAAGTGCTTTTCCCTTAATGAACGTTGCAATTAATAAACCCAATTGTGATTGCAAACATGCTGTGTTTGTTACCTACATTTCACAGTGTGGCGACCGAATAGATTTATTTAAAATCATTGGTATAGGATGGATTTCTGCTCATCAAAAGAATAAAGAAAAAGATATATGTTAGATTTGTTTTAAAAAAATAAAATAGATATACCTAATTCTGCTCTATTTCGTGGCATTGCCGTTTGTGGATAGATTCATACAACTCGCGTGTTCTCATGCATAAAACAATGCAGAGAACGATTCCGAATAGACATACACATCCCCAAAGCAGAAACGTTTTTTCAAAACACTCTCTCCCCATGCAGAGATGCCGATCAGCTGACTCTCTCTGATGTTTATCCATGCCAGACGAATCATCATAAATGATTCCTGCAACTTCACCGAAGAGAAGAGAACCAAATGCAATGTTTGTCACGAGAATGTTGTGGTTGACACCGAAACTTTTCATTCCGAACATCTCTGATGAAATCGGAATGGCTATGGCACTGATCGCTCCTACAGAAGTTCCAATAATGGCCGTGCACACATAAAGAACACTGCCGCAGGTTGGGTTCATGAATCGCAGCATGAAGAAGGCCAGAACCATGAGAATCATCCATATGCCCATCCATCCTGGCCTTGGCAAGGGCCGGTACTTTCTCAACATCTGCCATTCCTAATTCACATAAAACAATACCGGTCTTGTAAGCAAAATGAAAAAATCTTAAAAAAAAAGCACAGTAGATAGGCCAGTAAGAGCCATGTATGAATCAGTATACCTGAATATAATCGGGAAGACCTGATGCAATACGCCCAAAAAATCCAAAGGACGAAACGAGAGATACTAAGATTGGCGTCTTGGAGTATCCAAGGGACTGAACAATTTGCCCTAGGGTGTTCATATAGACGAGTCCCACAGTTCCTCCACAAAAATATACGAAATAATATAGCCAGAAATCAATACTTCGCAAGAGCTGTAGGATGCCGTGCTCCTCTCCCAGTTGTGGAATTGATATCACCTGGAATCTCCTGCTTCTTTTAATATGATTTAAATTGTGTACAGTCTGCGCCGGGTTTTCTATATCCAGGTTTTTATTATTGATTTTGTTCTCTTCAATTTGAATGGATCCCGCCTCGCAGCTTTCGTTATTGGTGGGATTTTCTACCGTAGAATTCTGTTTCTCTAGTGGACTTGAAATGTACGCGTTTACCTTATTTTCATTCTTTAAACTGTTGAAGGAAACCTTGAAGGGTATGTATGTAGGGACCATCAACAGAATAATAAGCACGGCAAGGTAGACTCCTTCAAGCTGGCGCTTCCCATGGGGCAAGAACTCAAAAGCTATCGAAAACACAGCAGTGGCAAGGGCAATCAGCGTGCAACGAGTCATGTATTTCTTATCTGTCTTGTCTTCTATGGCCGCCATTTTTAATTGTGAGACATGGAGTATTACTGCTAAAATTACCCCGACTACAACGGGGACCATGCTGTTTAAAAGTAAGTACAAGGAAGGATTACCTGGGTCAATAATGGAAGACAGACAGGTGTAAATAATGGGACTTAGACCTACGTAGCTTGTACTTAAACCAGAAGCCATTCCTCTCTCAGTTGGGAAATTTTCAATGGCAGCCTTGAAGCTCACAGTGTTGAACCAACATATGCTATTCCCAGCCAGAAAGCACAATATATACACCTGCGTTGTCCAAAATAGTCCAAAATAACAAATTAAACCTTATAATTGCCAACAATCAGCAAGCTATAACAGTGCAAAACCTACAAATATGTCAAGACAATGCAACTATGAATCTATGCTAATAATATTTTAAAACCAAGCTATTATCTTTATGTTACAGTTATACTAAGATTTATAACATGTAAGTAGTGTATAATTGTAACTATCTAATTCTTACGCGAAGATACTTGGATATCCTCAAGCTTCATCAATATCGAATGTCTTGTACACTATGCAGGAATTCTATTGTACAATTCAGAAAAATCCATAAAGGAAAACAGAATTAAATATAATTTGGAAAGAGTGTAACCTGCCAATAAGCCAATGGATGAATGATTTCACTGAGAATTAGCCATTGAACGCCATAACCCACAACTCCCAAGCTCATTCCAATGGCAAGAACAGCCCAGGTTGGCAGAACCGCGCACGCCAGTCCAGAAACCCAGCCCATAACTTTTCCCAGATCCGAGGCCACCGCCAAACTGTTCAGTTGGATTTGATTGATCCCCATAATATTCTTTAAATCAGAAGAGTAAACAGAGAAATCGAAGTTGGTGCCATTGATAGATTGCAGCCATATCGCTGCTATAAAACAAGTCCAGCGTTTGATGGCCGGTGAGTTAAAGCGAAGCATCTCGCTGCTATCATCCATGGCGCAACATTAACCATATAACTAAATATGTTAATACTGCTCGTTTTTATAGGCGAGAAAAGACGCGAAAGTCTTCTCTTGGGCTCCAACGTAGTTAAGACACTGACCTCCAACGCCACTCATTCCACTGATTCCAGGAAAATGGAGATTAAATACATGTTATTTTATTTTCACAATGGCAACGGAAACCGGCCAATTCTTCAGTTCTAACAAGAGATCAGATATGCTAGAAAAAGGTGACGAAAACATGACTTGTTCCTGACCTCACATGATCAGATAAACGAAACCATGGTTATACACAGTATTGAATATAGAACGAAACCATGGTTATACACAGTATTGAATATAGTGGTTTCTCTTATCATCACGATTCTTGTTCTATAAGTTTCCGTAAAATAAACAACAGGCGATCAATGCTAAATGTGATGGATCGGCTTGTGACAGGTGGTTCTAGAACTGGTTGTGGCTGAAATTCGGACACATGATTGGAAAGAGATTTACCACATCTTTATAAAATTGACTTACGGTTCAATATAAATCTCTAAACATCCCATCTCAATCATTATTAACCTTGGTGTTAAAACTTAATTAACATACCAATCTTCTCTAATATTTTTGTATATATCTCAATCGTTATCCTCTCTAATGTTGTATGTAAATCTCTAAACATCCCATCTTAATCACTAACCTAGATGTTAAAATTTTCTATCGGACAAGTCTTGACTAATGTTGTATATAAATTACTGAACATCATATCTCAATCACTATCCTACTAATTAAATTTTGGACTGGACCTATCTACAAAACAGTTGGAAGCTTTCTAAATGTTGTGTAACCCTTTAATGGATATTCTGCCATACTTGTGGTTCTTTAAATATTTGTGCTAAGGGCTTTTGGAAGAATTAAACGTCGCTCATACCAAGTGGCCGCAAGCATTTTAAATTAGTTTAAATGTGTGACATTGATATCGAAATTGTTGGTTGTCTATGCTATCTTATCACTTGGATAACTAGAAGTTGAAGTTGTTGTATGGACATGTCCAATATTAAAGTTTTTATGGTTTCAATCAAGTATCATCTCTTTGTGGTTGAGGTTCTTTTAAGGATTTCTCAGTAGAAAATTAGATGTTGTATTATGTAGATATTTTTTTAACTATTACATGTCTATGTGGAACATGCATAAGTACATGCATAAGTTAATAAATGATATAACTAAGTGTTAGTTGATAAAGTAATGATAAGTGGTTGTTTATATGACATGAGCATTTAGAGTCAATTTTAAAGATTCCCATTATTTTTGAAGTGTGAATCCATATTGTTTTGGGACATTTAAGTTTTTGTTGAAATATTTATATTTTTTTCTACATGGTAGACCCTAGAAGTGCATATTTATTTGACTTGGGAATTAAGAGTCACTATTAAATTATATATGTAAGTGTAGATGTATATTTTCTTAAGCATTTAAGTACACACATAGAAAATGTATATGTTTGAAGGGATATAATCAATTGCAGTATTTAAATGATATTGTTGTACACAATGGACACTTATGTGAATTGGGCACTAAGATCCAATTTTAAAAGTCTTAAATTATTTTTGAAGTGTCGATCGAAAGTTTTTTTAAATTTATGAAACAATGACTTTGTTGTACATAGTGGACCCTAAGGGTGGACGTTTATGTCACTTGGGAACTTAGATCAATTTTTTAAAAATTAAATAATATTCTTCAAGTGTGATTGCATATTTGCATGACATGTTTGAAAGAGGTACTTGCCTAGCATTCTAGCACTCATTCGATGAGATTTTGAAGGGTAAGATTTGCTAATAAGAACCTAATTGAAGATTTAAAAATTTAAGGCTAACTCAAATCATAAGATTCATAATTAATATATGTGAAAGATGTATGTGCATTAGATGCAATCACCCTATCTGCAATGCTAGTGATATATTGTATATAACTCTAGTTGTATGTTATATGTGTGTATTAGATGCAATCACCCTATCTGCAATGCTAGGGATATATTGTATATAACTCTAGTTGTATTGTGATATGTTTTCCTCTTGAACAAGTAATTCACATACAGGGATTGATATTGTGGGATTGATATTGTGAGTATGAAACAAGCCATTAAATACATGTATTGATTAAGATGTGTTGAAAATGAGAATGCCAAAAATATGAAAAATATATTTAAGTTTATTGAAAGTTATAACGTATTGATTGTGTACTCTCTATTAATTATTAAAACATCACTTTGGATATCATTGTGTTCTATTTACATTGTATACTAGCCATGTCAAATTCATATTATCATGATAGTAAGGTCTTTCAACTCATCCTTGCATTGACTTACATGTGCTAACTCTCTTTTAATATCCCTATTTTAATAGTCACATGATTTTGGTCTCTTATATTTTGTATTTAATGCTATGTATGGTCCCCTTGTTGATACTTTGGTGTTTTACCCTTTGTTCACATGTTTGAATTTAATCTAGTATACAAGTGTTTATTTATTTCACTATTTAAAGAACAACCTCAATTGGGTCCCTAAACATCCTTAAGTTGTTACTTGGTATTCTCTTTAAAGGGCTTAATTGCTTAGTTATACCTTTTTCTTGGGTGGTATTTGTGTTCATGTATAGTTATGAGTTTTTTATATATATCACACTAGTGTATCATGGTTCAGTCATACTTATAAAATAGAGGCTTATTTTCTCATATGACTCTTATATATTGTCCCAAACCATCACAACTTACATGATTAAAATATGTGTTTTTATCATTGTATAGAAAAAAAAACACTTCCATGATGAGTGTGATGGCTAAATGCTCTACTTAAAAATATGACATTCTAGATTTGTTGGGATTGGCCATTGTTATTCTTAGAATCATGGGGACAAAGGGTTGGGATACTTAATGTTTCCTAGAGCTAGGTAGTCGGAGAGGTTGTTCCTAGCTAGCTAGGTGGATAATTATAGTTTGGTAACATAGTTTGGGACACACTTGATATTTTTTGCACTTCACAATTGGCAAGCTACAAAAATCAAGTTGCTAAATTAACCATAGTTAGAGGTATTTCTCTTGTTTATTTTATGCATTTTTCTGATTTAATTCTTAAAACTTGGTTTTCATTTTAATAAATAATCTATCTAGGGAAGTTTTTCAATGAATTATAAGGAATGATTAAATAATTTAGAATAAAAAGTTTCACTGCTAGGAATGTTGTTAAGAACTTATACATAAAATTTTAGGGTCAGTTCAAGCTAATGAGGGTCACTTTTGGCATGTTAGATGCAATAGAAAACTGAAAAATCAGGCATCCCTCAATTTACTTGGATTTTTTGAGATACTTACGCAAAATATCTTGCATTGAGTAAAAAAGATGAAATGTAGGAAATTGAATCACGTTTCCAAATATATAACTTTTATGTATTGAAAATTTGCATAGCTATGTGAAGTTTCATTTTTCCTAACAAACACTTTTTATTTTTCAGGTAAATGATAAGGTATATGTTTTTTGTGGGTGGAGCCTTTGAGAGCCTAAATGATGGAATCAAGCTACAAAAATGGGCATGCATGTAGAGAACATATAGCACTTGTGCGCCATTATTTTTCAAAAATTAAATTAGTAATTTTTTAATTTTTTAATAATTGTCTAAGTGATCAAACCTCAAAAATAGTACCTCTTTTGTGGGTGTAGCCTTTGAAGGTCTTAATGCAAAAATCTTGAAATGGGTTTTTCATAGAACATGGAGGTTAGTGTCCTCTTGTGCACCATACAATTTTATTTTGAAATGATCAAGAGTTGAAAAAGTTATGGGAGAATCACTAACAGTGTGTTTCACGAGTTAAGGAGGTAGGACACAAAAGAAATTGAAAGAAAATAGGAAAAAATAATATTTTTAAATAAAAGTTACGTATTTGGAATCTGCAGAAAAAATGCTATTTGTGTTTAAGATTTCGTAAAAAATGACTGTGTGTAGCATACTGTAACGAGTGGCTAAGCACAGGCTTCTCTAGAAACTAGAAGAAATACCCAATTAGCTTTGGTTTATCATCACCATAGCACAGGTTTGGAATTACCGAAGCAAACTCCAAATCATACACATAGGATTATTGTTGACATGCGAGCAAGTGAGTCGGCTTGGTTTAGGCTCCACAAAACATGAGCGCATTTTGTTTAAATTCAAAAATATTGCCGCACTTTTAGAATTTCATAACGCGCACGCATTATATAACTACATAACTTGTACGCGTTATGTAGTGCCAAAATGCGCTCGCGTTATGTAAATCATAAAATATATGTTTAATACTTGAGAGAAAGGGGGTGGGGAAGACTCAAGGGAATTTTTGGTTAATATTTGAGAAGGGGTGCGGAAGGGTCAAGGGAATCTATTGTTAATATTAATAGGGGTAGGAAAGGTTCAAGGGCTTAGAAGGATGTTGGAAGCTTGAGTGGGGAGAGATGAAGGGAATGAGAACATGATGGGCTACAGGGGGTGAAGGGAAGTGGAGCTTGA